>OZ020498.1:603698-1954967 GCA_963971365.1 Lasioglossum villosulum | reverse complement strand
ATCTGCTAGTGAGCGAAGACGATGGCGAATGATGATTGGAACTACTTCTAGTCAGTTTCGTGCGGTGGTAGGGGAGCCTGGATAGAGTGAGATCGTATTCTTTGCCTAGCCATCATCTGGCGGACGAACAGTACGTAATTAACCCCTTGCCTTACGGTTTATTATATGTTCTGCAATAATTATTTTTAACATTATTAACATACATTTTTATCAGAATGTGTTCATAATCTTCGTCGCCCATCAGATACGATATGTAAGACAAAGAGTTAAGGCCGTAGATTCTTGTTTCCAAGATTGCAAGGGTGCGGATGCGTCTTTTCGTTTCTTGATAATGCAAAGATGAGATTTATCACTAGTCAAAAGCGCTAGACAATAGGTCAATCTAGACCACAATCGCACTTAAAATTCCTATTTTTACGTTTACAAGGCGTAATTTGCATAATTCCCTTGGAATTTTGGAAACGAATTTTAAATAAACCTCCTTAAGACGCAGATGATAAAATTGGTCCGATTCACCTCGTGTTTGGACTCATTTTAATCGGAAAATTCTCGGCTACCCATTAGTGCTACAATTATACGGGTGACGATTATTGAAAATAAAATGTTTGATTTCGCGAAAAAAATTCGAAATCTAATTATGAGAGTCCTAAGAATTTCTCAAGGTAAATATAACAATCTGCGAAAGCTCTTGGTAGAGCGTTCGTCTCCTCTCTGCGAAGAAATTTCATAGAATGACCCATTTTCATTAGCGCCGCTGTAGGAACGGGTCTTAAAAAGTCTGAAAGCTCTGAAAAAAATATTGTGGACTATTCCTCTTTATTTTGCATGAAAGGGTTCGTTCTTCGCGGGAGTCGCTTCAGTATATCTTGCGAGCGCGTTATGCGAAACAATTTTACGTAAAAAGGGGACCGCGTTATGCCCGAGGGAGTAATACGGACCTGACCCCACAAATATCTAGGGGTACGCGTATGAAATTTTCGTGGCACGGAATTGGATTGTTATTTTAAAATGTACAGCCACGGGCGCGATTAAATCGAGAGACTGCCGGGGAAACGCGGCGCAGTAATTTAACAGTGGATATTTAAACTTCAATAATTCGTAGTTTGCATCTCCATACATTTCATTGTGGTCGGAGCGAGACGAAAGGCTCGGTCAACTTGGAGATGCAAGAAAAAATCAGTTCAGCATGATTGAGCAGCGGGAATAAAATATTTATTGAATATTATACGCTTCGGTTACTTTTATGGAACGAACTCTAGTTTTCGAACACATTATTGTACGTTCGTCGTGTTCTTAAATTAAACAATAATATTGAATATTATTTAAAAATTTTGCAATATTTTCCAATAAATTCAACGTAACGCAACTGTTATTTTCTTTCTACCGTGAACATTACTTTTATATCCTTTGTATTTGGTTTAACTTTTTACAATAGACCGCAACATTTAATATCGACACAATGAAAAGCAATTGTTTCTAGACCATAAAAGAGAAGTTTCAGTGGCACATACTACAGCGAACCAGAACCCCTACTTTCTGGTCTGAACAAAATGGCGGTGCAGTGGTTCTAAAACGCGTGGTCGTTCACGGTAAAATGGCGTGACATAAAGGCTGCATATTTTATTCAATCCTATTTACGTCTAATAAATGAATTACAAATTTGTATGCAATCTCTTGTAATTTATCGCAGATGAAGGACAAACGAAGAAAAAATAAATCTCGCTGACTAAAATGTTCGTCACACTCAAAACGAAGAGGTGCTTGTGGTTTGTTAAAGAATGGTATAACGTTGATGATGATCAGGAAAAAGTTCGGGTGAAAATTTCCAAGCATTTAAGAACATTTAGAGACGACAGTGTTTGAAATAAAGCTGTGCACAGTGTGATCAATAATTTCTAAACTAGCCGCGACGTAGGTGAACAGTGTAAAAACCGTGGCATTAATTCGTGATCCAGTTTCCAAGATTGTAAATCGGAGTAGCATTCTATAAATTCGATATGTGCCAAGTAAGATAATAAATCTCAGTACATGCTAGGACAGGGGAAGAGGAGGGTTAGGTAGGAAAAGCGATAGGTAGACAGATCGCTGACTACGAGGTTAGCGGAGTATTGCTTCTGCAATCAAAGCTAGATGGTTTACGAGTGACCTGCACGGCTCACGGACCTCTTTCCGTTTTAATTAAGATAAAGGTAATAATTCGAACGGTGGGAGTATTAACCGAGCTGACAAAAGTGACCGGGTTGGTGGTGCCGTATCAAGTTTCCGCACAATCAGGAGATTACTGTTCATTTGAATTAAGATCTTTACACGTGCCTTCGACCATAACCGTTCCTTTATTAATTCTTTATTTTCGCCGGCCTACCGTGCCACCTATCTGGCTTTCGTATTTACACCGGCCGGCATCGACGAAAAAAATCTACCAGCCATAAAAGTTGCAGATTTTATCTAAATTCGAACCCGCACGAAACCCGACGTGTTACTGTACGCGTGGTTCACTCTACGTATGTACAGGGTGTATGAAAAGTAATGGTCATCCGTCCCAAGGGTGAATCTACACCACTGGATCGGTGAACATTTGGAAGAGAAACTTGCCGCGAAATTGTTTACAACAAAGAAAATTGTTGTTCAAGTTTCTTCTTACAGCAACGCTTTCTACTAAGGCTGTAACTTTTCCGAAGCTTCGAAATCTTCGAAGGAACAGAAGGAACTTTGAAGTTTCGAAGTCTTCGAAACGTAAGAAGCCGTAACTTATGCGTTTCATACAACGTCACGATTTTTGATAAATAAAAATATTAATTGACAGTCACCGGTGACTAACACTGAACTTTCCGTAATTAAATTAAATTTAAAAAATTGCATTCTATTAATTTTGGGGATCATATCACGAATGTAGTTACAAAATTATACTTTGCAAACAAAATTTTAATTAGCTTTATTAAATTCGGTGAAATCGATTATCACAGGCTTGGCGCTTGACATGTTAATAAAAAGTTTGACGGAATGTGAACGCAACCATACAGTTATGAGAAATATGTACTACGAAGCTTCGAAATCTTCGAAACCTTGTACAGACACGCGGACACGGACGTACAGAGAGGAAAGCATGTGCACACTTGTCTCGGGCCGAGGAATCGTTTTCTCTTTATTAACTGCGCGCAGAACCAACCACCCACGCTCGGAATTTTCACGTTAACCGGGACGCTCGGCTCTCTCGTTTCTGATATAACTTTCAATCGTCAACTTAACCGACGGAATAAAAATTTTTACGAGCTCCGCGGAAACATGTTTACGAATAACGAGCCGATCTTAATTCGTTCCACAGCTCACGCGCGGCCCCACGTTTCTTCGGTAATTTCGCAAACTTTGATCACTCGATTTCGTTGTCACAGTTTTATTATCAAACCTCCATCCGAGTCCGAACTTTCCATCTTATCACGCGATTACTCCGGACTTTCCTGGAAATTAAAAGAAAACGTCCGGTACGAAGTTGTTAATGTCAAGGCTCGACCAGAGGATTAATCTGACCCTCGTTAGAGTTATTAACATTCTGCCGGGCTCTCCAGTCGTTCGAAAAACAAATGATACTCCTCGAGAATTTTCTTCTTGGTCACTTCGATCGTTCGGTGTTTGGCTAAACTTAGGGTAGTTTCTTCAATTTTTGATTTTCTACGGCATATTCCGAAATTCGAGGATTAAAACGAAAGTAAAGGGAAATACAAAGTTTTGTTGATGCGTGTTTCGAGAGCAACGATAACCTGCTCGAAGAATTCATTAAATCTCAACGTCAGTTTAATATCGTTTCATATGAAACAGGACTAATTCTTCGCGAGCCGTCCGGAATTCGTGTAAGTGTGTCTGCGTCGAGGTGCATAAAGAACTTTTATATTTGAAGTATACTCGACAATGTGAATAGTAATTTTTAAACGACCAAAGAGCGAAACGTTCTCTCGAAAGTGAACGGCGAATTAACAATCTCGCAGAATTATAACAGAGCTGCGGACTCTAAAGTGAATGTTTCACTTTAGTTGGAGAAATTGTTTCAATGTTAAGAAAATAATGATCGTAACATTAAAGTTCATTGCTCCCCGCGGAAAGGGGTTCTGACTTATTTTTTTTTGTTCGAAACCGGCGGTAATTGTGTTAGGTTCAAAGCGACGACTACATTGTGCGAATAGTAGGTCTGGCGCTGTGAGAACTTTCAATTTTAAAATAAAAAATAAGTAGGTTGACAATGGCATATTGAAAAGTTTCTGGATATCTCGTTTCCCAATTTTTACCAATAACGCCTCTTGTTTGGTATAAATCACCTCGCGATTTATTTTTCAACGACGACAATTGTTTTCCTGCTTTCGTTCGACTTCTTTTCTCTCATACATTAATACTCTCATGGAGGGGGTGAAAGAGAGAGAATTCGAAATCTGTGCGCGCCGTATCTTTGCATTATTGTCAGGCTGCATTCTCGACGTCTTTTTCAGGCATTGTGCGAGCGAAATTCAATGTACGAATATTATCCTTTTTGTTCGTCGTTTGAAAACGAGAAATGTAAGCTGCGCCTTCAAAGAGCCCCACTTACAGGCTAATTAAAGTTTATTTCAATTATTGGACCAATATGAACGCGTGCTACAGTGACTTTCGCTAAAGAGTTTTACCGCATGTTCAAGTAAAACACGAGTACATCGCGAGGTTTTCATCGAAATTATTCATGCAACCATGTTTTTAAACGATTTCAATTGATACGATCAATCTTTTACAAATTACAATGCAGTACATCTCCGCATCTCATGTGGAAACGAAGGTTCTAAAGAATACACACAGTAGGTGTACAATGTGTTCGTACACTTTTTAAAATGGAATAATTTCTTTATAATTGTACCAAACGACCTGATTTTTTATAATTAATTAGAAGCATTGGTTTATGAAGCGATACGCGAAAATGATTTTCCAAAAAATCATTATTTACAAGCCGACATGCAAAACTAAAAAAGGCATTTCTTAGAACTTTTTTATTTGGGCCCTTCATGAAAATTTTATTTATTTATTTATTAGTTATTGCTTTAAACCAAGTGGTTTATATAGCAAGTACAATATTATTACATTAAGTAAGTGTAACGTTGTTTCTAGATTCGAACGGAACACAAATGCTCTTAGTTTAAAGTATGATTCTAAATGTGTACTATAAATATAGAAATGTTATTTTAAACAATGGTTACGTTCGCAGCACTCCTTTTGACACGGTCATCGAGAGTCCTATTAACAGGCTTCCGGTCGAGTTCAATGTCCAGACGAAACAAATACAACGAGCGAGGAACAATGGCGCACAATCGAAAGGTTGCAGCGAGCAAAGGACTATGACATCCTTAAATTAACGCGAGTCATCTCCCGAGCATCTCCGTGTCTAGTCGCGACTATTGTCGAGTCTCACTGGCGCGCATTAAACGCGAAAAGATTGATGGCGCGTCCCCGATACATGCACGTCGTAGCAAAACGCCGATGCAAAATCTTTCGTGACTCGCTAATGTTTTGTAACGGTTCTTGTTCTGGCACAAATGTTGATAGATCGTCTCGTTGACCAATGATAAGATCGAGCGCGTGTGTGTCGGCCGCGGGAAGAACGATCGGCGTCCGATCACTGGCCGCGAAAAATATATAAAAAGAGAGAAAGAAACAAAAACAAACAAATGAAAAGTTCCGCGACGTCGCTCTCTCTCTCTCTCTCTCACCCGATTTTAAATTTGCATCCTGTACAACGCGGACGGAACTCGGTCAGTTTTTCGGAGATTTTTCGAGAACTTTGATAACGGTTCCCTCTCCACGTTCATGAAACGATGGAATATAACTTCGCCGAAGTGATACGCCCGGGGAAGACTCATCGACGCCATTTTTATGTCCCATCCCGCTCAGCACTTCGAACAATGAAGCTCCAAGTATTTTTGAAGTTTATGTAGTTGTATGTAGAAAGGATAAAACTCGAAGTTAAACATAAAATCCGGCTGGCTCTTCCTGTCGAGGATAAAATATCCAAAAAGTTTTAATACGTCTTCTATTCGCGTGGAACGTCGCCGTTATATTCAAAGTACACGGTGCAGATAGAGAAAGGGAGTGGAGTTTGTTATGAGGGATTATTATGGGGAAAAACTGCTCGAACTCTCGTGGGGAAGTTCTTCGAGCCAGTAAAGCGAAATTCGTAATTAAATGACACCAAATGTATAAACTATTCGATCCCCTCGAACTGAGAAGTATTCTAAAACTCTGCGAAGCAAAGGTAATTAATCTGTATCAGAAAAACCTAAGGGTGGTCGTGAAATTGTTTGTCAAATTGCAATGATCTGCTACGGAGACACTCGAACAGCTTCGACGCAACTATTCCTTGTACCTTCGTGTCTCCAATACTGAAATCGGAGTTCAAAGAGCGAAGCTTTGACGCTGTAGAAGAAGTTCGCGTTGGATCGCAACAGATACTTCAAGCGAAGAAACTGACTTGAGCACTCGAAGAAAATGATTTCCGACAACTATTTAAGGGATTGCAGAACGGTTGCAATTGCTATACAGGGTGTTCCGAAAATGTGGTTCTTGAAAGGGGTGATTCCTGAGGTAATTCGAGGTAACTTTTTCCTTTGCGAAAACGTTTTCCGCGGTTACCTTGAAGAGTTATTCCTGAAAATCGTGGACCAATCAAAGCCCTGTTATAACTGAAATTTGAGTCCCATGGAAATCAGCGATACAAATTTCCCCGACACGGTTTTCACCGACAACAAATTTGACCGACAACGACTTCAGACGATGACCTCAGTTAGCGAAATTTGTTTTCGGTCAAAGTCGTTATCGGTTAAAGGTGTTGTCGGCCAAATTTATTGTCGCAGAAATGTTGTCGGTGATTTCCATGGAACCAGTTTTTCTCTCATCTCCACAGCGTGTTTAGAAACAAAAAGTAAACAAACGCCGCGCCGGAGGAGGCATACGTTGCCACGGAGCGTGCACGAATACGGAAAATTCAATTCAGTACTGGCAACAGTGTTTTCGCAATTTTCTCGGAAACTAAGACCGAGCGACGGATAAATATATTGACAAAAGTTGTTCAGAATGTTGTCCTTGACAACATATGTCAAGACCAAGGTGATCCGAGAGGACTCCCCTCATAGCTATATTTACCGGGGATGGAAGTCGAATTTTGAATTGGGTACACATTGTTGGGTACACAGTCAAATCGTTATATATTTTTTTATTGTAGATAATCTCATATTTATTTCAACATAATTATAATGCAGAATACAATGCATACAAATAAACTTTTTAATGATTTCAGCGCACTGGTTCCACCAATAATTGATCGAACCAGTGCGCTGAAATCGTTAAAAGTTTGTTAGTAACTATCTACGATCGACATAAGGAAATAACGATACATACAGTACAGAATATAAAAATTACAAAACGGAATAGGATACCGAAGATGCATAAATATTACAAAAAAGACATAAAAATACACTTTAAGGCCGCAGCTCTTAAAAATTGATAATACGTAACGACAGGCTTTAGGTTTGGCTATTAACATTGAGACGTCCATTGGAAGCTGGAAGTTAATTGAATCGTCATAGCTCTACGAAATGTAGCGTGCGTTAAAATATCCGCAGCACGATGAAAATTGGCAGACTGACCACACGAGGACGAGCGAGCAGCAAAGTCATCAAATTTGATCTGATAGTGTCGCGAGGGAACTGACGGAGCGTATATATCGATGTACCGCTGCGGAAGCAGGTTGATAAATAGTTTCGTTGATCGACAACGAGGCGAGGCTCGTTAGACGTACGTGAGACGAATGAACGGTGCCGCATCACGAGAGACAGTGGCAAAGAGGAGAGATAAAGAAAAAGAAGAAAGTGGCGAGGTTGGCGGAAAAACGGGTGGTCTGGGTACCTTCCTATTATTCACGCGCGAGATAGGTGAAACGACGGGCGAAGGTGCGCGAGAACGCGGGGGTGGGTTGATCTAGCTCGATCTCGAAGAGGGTGAGGCTAGACTTAGGTAGGTGGGTTAGGGGTTCGTGGTGAATTCTTATAAATCAAAACAGACACGCTATCCCGTCTCATAGAGTGTTTCCACCCTTTCCTGCGCCCGGCACCTACACCCTCTTACTTCTTTACCTCCTAGCGCCGCCGGCCTGGGCGGACAAAGAGAGAGGATGCCCCCGAAAGAGAAAAACGTCCGCGTAAAATGGTGAAACGAGAGATAACGTTATTGCGTTCCCAATCAATCGTCGATTAACCGGTTCGACGTCGACGATGTCCTTAAAGGTCGGTTAAGATTCGCTCCCCTTGCCCTGGAAGCAAGCTTCGTTATCAATCTTAGTAGCCAAACCTAATATCAAAGCCTGTCATTACATATTATCATTTTTTGACGAAAATGCGTAACGGAAGTGGCGGACATGGTTAATCCAACTTGTCTTAAATAAAAAAAAAGAAAACTTCTTGCAGTCTAGTAATGTTTACACGTAAATTAAAATTGGTCCACTCATGTTTATTAGAAATTTACTAATTCCGTGAAACCGACTTTATAAGTATACCGAAAAAACGTTTTAGAAAAATTAATGTATTCCACACGATTTTCCATAATTTTACGTTTGCGACTTTAGAGTGACAAGTTTCAATGTATTCAGTATTATAATGATTTCCTATTATAAAGACAGGTCGGTATTTTTCTAGAGAGGAAACTCCTTCACCGCAGCGCGGCTGTTACGGAGAAGTTATAAAAGAGGGTAATGCAGCCATAACTGTAATCCGCGAGCGTATGTGAACACTGAATTTTTAATCTTATAGGTATTGCTTTAGTGGTTGCTTATAAACCATGAGCATAGAACGAAAAATACGACGGAAATATATAGGTATATAGAAGCGAACCATCGTGCTCCGGTGTTCTCTTCGAAAATGAACAGTTCATAATGTAGTACCATCATTGAGGTACCATCGTTTTCTATTATTTTCAAACGCTTTATAAATATTGATATTAGACAGGAACGAGAACGTTTAAAGTGGAATTTAGCGATCTCTTCCAGTCTTCATTCTTATTTCTCAATCTCTTAGCTGGCAACTGAGCGATTCTTTTTGACGTTATTATTACAGCGGACGTGCTTTCTATCAGCCACAAGAACCACTGGTTCGTACCTGCCATCGTCGTGACGTTTTCCAAAGCGACGAATCCTCGCCGAGTAGAAATAAAATTGAAATTTTTCTTACTCTCCGTCACTACCTCTGTTATGATATTATTACCAACTGTTTCAACGTTCTCCTCAAATTGTCAGATCCTGGACACTGTACTCAAAATCTTCACGATAACTCGATCAACTGTGATCATCTTTTGCAGTTGGTCGTGAGTATGAAATTCGAGAAATATGAAAGAGAAAAGGGAATAGCAAACTTATGGGAGGTGTTTGGTAGTGTAATTTTAATTGCTCAACGTCAAGGTCATTAGCGACCACAAGGATTTTTCAAAATTCTGTATAGGTGGATCCAGTTAGTGTGACCATTGCGAGGTCGGGTGATAACTATCTGGTCTCTTCTGTTAACAAAGCGGGGACAGTCGTTATTAAGGAGGTCTTGCCTTACCAAGGATAGGTTAGAGGGAGGGGAGCTGGTCCACTTTTTATTTCCTCTACCTCTAATTTCTCTTTTTATTTTGTTAAATCAAATCTCAGTACGAAGAGGTCGTCCTTACACTCCTGAAATATTTGCACAGAATTTCTCGTGGGTCGTGTGGTAAGCGCGATCCGATCGTGAACGGTGATCATCTCGCGCAGTAGGCCGCCAGTAGAAAATGAAAGAAAGGCGAACAAGAAGCGAAAGAAAATAGAAAACTTACGAGGATTTTGGACGTGCACAGGAGACAGAGGATTGGTTCGCGTGACGACGACTGGCGGAGGCATCCTGGCGTGCAAGGCGGCCAGGCACGAGTTCGCCACGTCGTAGATGAGACAGGCGCTGTAGTATCGGCCTGCATTGCCCATTTTCAATTTATTCTTACCCGGCACCACCGCCATTTTCTTGTCCATCGTGTGTATAGCGTACGGCACAACCAACAGCGAAGCCGGCCACCTCTCGTGTTTGCTTAGCCGAACGATTACTACTTTACTCTCGGGCGACGATGATCGACGCCGATTATCCAACTTGACCTCCGGGGCCAGATTAGAACGACTCGCCGGCCATAGTGATCGCAAGTTTAGGTGTATATTCAGCAATATAACCGGGGCTCGTTCCTTTCTCACCGCAGCAAACACTGCCGGAACGTGCACAACACTGTTTATCTTCTAGCACAATGCGTGGGGCGTACTTCCACGTTGTCGTTTCGACCCGGCCGAATGTAGAATACGATAGGAGAGAATGTAGGATAGAACGGTTTGTTTGTGGTCCAACAATTATTGAAATCGGGGCCGACCCATGATATTTGAAAATCGAATTATTCCTGCAACCGGGGATAGGAACGAACGTTCTGGTCCTCGTCGATTTGTTTCGCGTGCTTCTTCTTTGCACTCGACACTTGCAATATTACATTCACTTTTTCGGACGGTAACTAGAATTTTATACGGTGATCGATCAGTTTGATGCCCTGGCACTCGAAACTTTCGTCATTTTTATACCTCAGCTTCAGATTCGTGGAATGTTATCTCGACCTGCCGGTGCACAGTGATTTTGTGAATTTTCTTGTAAACATTCTGTTCTGGGTATGAAAGAATAGAAAAATTGGAACGGAGAATGTCAGAATGTACTATTAATCGTTCAATTTTTGATGATTAAATCGAATTACGTCTATCAGAAATACAAATCCAACTCTTTTTCGATCGTAATTTTGAAAATAATTGTGCGCCGATACCATCACACAATTACCAGAAATAAGTTTGGAAAATTGTTAGATAAAATTCTAAATGGTCTTGAACATCGTCGTGTATTGTACTTCCATCCGTTACAGGAAATTGTTGCATCTAATCGAACATTGTGGCTCGAGACTACAAACGATGGTGGCGAGCGTGCTAAATTTAGAGTTATTAATATTGAACACGAACATGAAAGCACATAAAGCGACTATGAAAAATATATGAAGAACAGTCGTCACTCTGCTAGAATATTTATTTCCGTTGAACCGACAGTATCCGAGGACTGTTACCCGACTATGAAAGCCTGCATACATTTCGTACAAGAACTAAATATTTTAACAATAATAACATCATTTCAGGAACCAACATTACGCGGCTCAGTTTGGTTGTTTGATCAACACGTTGTTCAACCGTAAGCAAAATTAATTATATTTCCTGATTAATGATATTCATGCGGAATTTCTGTTTGATATTCAACTGAATTATTGAAAACCGAAATGAACAATTTTTATTTTGCATGAAAACCCGCAATAATACCAAAGGCAAACAAATTTCCAAGAACCCTATACCAAGCAACACACAGTTCGATGCACCAGTGTCGGGTTGCATACAACAAAAATCGGATTAGCCTAACAAGGGAACATCGCCAGTCGATGCAAGCCGATTTTAATGAAACTTACGTGAGATATAGTTCTTCGAAAAATATTTGACACGTATTTTTTATTATCAGCAACCATCCACTTTGAAGGGGTGAAAACAGCTCTCAAATTTCGAGGTCAGAACCATATTTTTTGAGACATTTCTTTTTTATAGGAAATGTAGATGTGTAAAATAATTTTAACAAAAAATTTTTGTCAAAAAAATTGTCAAAAATTTTTGTTCAAATATTTTTCGAAGAACTATAGCTCACGTAAATTTCATTAAAATCGGCTCGTATCAACTGGCGATGTTCCCTTGTAAAGCGGCGCATCGGTCCGTGATGGACAGAACAAAAATCCGGCGTCGTTCAAGTGTTCAGAATTGGGTTGCATCAAAGGCGCCGGGATAACTATGAAGGTGCATCGTGTCACTTACTTCCCCGTCCGTTCCTATCCCTTCTTTCATCCCATATTTCTCGCATGGACTCCAGAAGCAATTAAGGGAACCTCATTTGAAGACACAGGGCGGTAGTTTAACTCGCGTCACTGTACCGTGTCAACTCGCTAGACTCCGATAACGAGCTAGTATTCCATGTCTGGTTACCACCGAGCTGTTACATGCGATATACCCACTATTTTCTTGCACTTGCACTTGCACTTGCACGCTGCACCACTCAGAAAAACCCCGGCTGGACACGTCACATCACTAATAACACCTTCTCCCCTATTTTCCTCACACACGTATCAGCGTGTCCGTTCTACTATACTAATCTGTCACTTTCCGATTCAAGGATGCAATTTCCAGCTTCGAATGCACTTCCTGCAACCTCTTGCATTGACTATAAAATTTCTTTTTTCTTCTAAAATTCCAGAAAGTTATCAACCAGAATAGCACTAATTGATGCAATTGATTGTAATTGATTTTATTCCATTGATGATAAGTATACTCATCGTGTTAATTAATTTAAGGGGCCAAAAATATTGGTCACGATGTGTTAAAGATTCTGACCACCTTTTACACTCTGTACACTTGACATAATAAATTGACTATGATCTGGCGATCGGTTCGGCGCGCCGTCGTCCCCGCACCTTCCCTCGTTCCCCGCGAGCTCCTCGGGTGGATCGAGCAGCTCGAGCCTCGCGGGCGCGACGGGGGGGAGCAGACGCGGTGGATCGACGCGCCCAGCTGATCGCCCAGTTCGAATACGACAACACGACATTCGTTTACGCTTCCGATCATCCTTTCCGAATCCGTTCGTAACCGTTTCGTCGGCCCGTCAGTCGAGTTCATTTCAATTTATTCTTGCCTTAGAGCCGCGGTATCGCTCCAATTTCGGAAACGACCGCGAATCTAAAACATGGTCCTTCGAGCCGGATAAATAATTCGATTACGTTCGTCGATCATACGCGGTGATACGGGACCTCAGTTCTCGTGTGTGTGTTGCCGTGCCGATAACGTTCGAATTCCGTCATTTCGAGAGTGCAGCGTCGAGGAAAACAGGGATCTGCAACCCTTCCGCCGACCGCGCTTCCGGAAGAGTTTCCGAACATTCTTTTGCCTGGTTTTGGAGGCTCAATCAGTCCTCCAACGGCTCAACTTTTCAAAACGCGCCAACAGACTTCTTTGTCCTCGTAGATCGCGCGCGGTCAAAACAGGTGCGTGTGACCTCTTTACGCAACTGTCGCGAGCAGTGCTTCTGTTGTGCGTGGGTTTTTCCGCGAATTTCAAATTCAACAGTGCTTGACATTCGCATCGCTGCAAAATGTCGAGCGAATTAAAACAACTCGCCGCCCAACTCAAGGATTTGGGGCGCCTCATCACCCGAATTCTTCCCAACGTGAAGAAATTGGGGAAAGACAATGTCACTATTGAGGTGCTCCAAATTAGGTTAGCCAAGCTAAATGACTATTGGACTGATTTCAAAGCCCTACACCTTCGGATGGTCTCGTTGGAGCATTATGATACTCAGTTCTTCGACGACATTGAAGACGAGTATGACCGACAGGTCACAGACATCCATGTCTGGATCGAGGAGTTGCACTCGATGCCTGCAACCGTTCAGTGGGACCCGTGGGGTATTCCTGACTCGGATCTGGAGGATCAAGGAAGCCTGCTTCCCCCCAGCGATCTGGAGTTCTCACCGACATCGAACCCCCTGGACATCAAGCGTCTGGTCCCTCCAGCCTCGCTCACCGATATCGCGGCGCCGTCCGATGCTCCTGGCCACCGCGCTCGTCGATGTCATCGCCGCTGCCGGAGAACGCCTTCAGACACATCTCCTGGCTCGCATCTCTTGCGTCTCCGCTTGTGCGCTCTGACGTCTCCGATCCTGCGTTGTCGCGCCTCCGCGCTCGCGTCCTCCGACCGCCGCTTTCGCGCTTCTACTCGCGCGCGCTCACGCCTTCGCTCTCGGGTCTCCACGTTTCCGCTCATGCACTTACGCAACTCCGATTTCGGACCTTCGCTAGTGCGTTCTCTCAGCTCCGAGTCCGATCCTCCGCTACCGCGCCTCCGCTCGTGCGTCCACGCGCCTCCGCTTGTGTGTCTCCGCTCGTGCGCCTCCGCGCCTCCGCTCAGGCGCTCGAGCGCCTCCGCGTGTGGACTCCTACGCTCTCCAGCCCTCGAATCTGCGCTCCCGAGCCCTCGTGCTTCCGCTCTTGCGCCCGCGCGCCTCCGCACGTGCGTCCACGCGCCCCCGCTTGCGTGTCTCCGCCCGTGCGCTTTCGGGCCTCCGCTCGTCCGCTCGCGTGCCGTCGCTTTTGGGCTCCCGCGCTCTCGAACGCTCGCTTTTGCGCACCCGAACTCTCTTGTTCCCGCTCGTGCGCTCTCGCGCCTCCGCTCGTGCGTACACAGGCGCTCGCACGCCTCCGCGTTTGGGATCCTGCACTCTCGAGGTCTCGAATCTGCGCTCTCGCGCTCACGTGCTCCCGCTCGTACGCTCCCGTGCCTACGCTCGTACGATCACGCACCTCCGCTTGCGTGTCTCCGCTCGTACGCCTTCGCGCGTACGCTCATGCGCTCGCGCGCCTCCGCGTGTGAACTCCTGCGCTCTCGAGCTCTCGAATCTGCGCCCCCGCGCTCTCGTGCTTCCGCCCTTGCACGCCCACACCTCCGCTCGTACGCTCACGCGCCTCAGCTTGCGTGCCTCCGCTCGTACGTCTGCGCTCTTACGCTCTCGAGGCGCTCGCGTGCCTCCGTTTTTGGGCCCCTGCGCTCCCGAGCTCTCGATTCTGCTCTCCCGCACTCTCGTGCTTCCGCTCTTGCGCTCACGCGCCCTCGGTCGTGCGTCCACGCGCCTCGGCTTGCGCGTCTCCGCTCGTACGCTTTCGCGCATCCGCTCGTGCGCTCGCGCGACTCCGCATCTGTGCTCCCGTGCCCTCGTCCGTCCACGCTTGCGCCCCCGCGCCTCCACTCGTGCGCCCGCGCGCCCCCGTTCGTGCGCTCTTGCAACTCCGCGTTCACGATCTTGCGCGGTTGCGCTGTCACGCGCTTGCACTCTCGAGCCTCAGCAGTTGCTCTATTGCGCTCTCGTTCCTCCGCTTTTGGGCTTGCGCTGGCGGTCTCTCGCGCTTCTGCTCATGCGTTCTCGAGCCTTCGTGCGATCGGACCTCCGCACTTTCCGCCGGGCCGAGGACCAGATGGCTCCGACGTACGACACGTGAACTGCAGACCGTTAGTATTGTAGTCGGAACTAATTTTGACGCAACACTATTGCGTCAAGGCGGGGAGTATGTTAAAGATTCTGACCACCTTTTACACTCTGTACACTTGACATAATAAATTGACTATGATCTGGCGATCGGTTCGGCGCGCCGTCGTCCCCGCACCTTCCCTCGTTCCCCGCGAGCTCCTCGGGTGGATCGAGCAGCTCGAGCCTCGCGGGCGCGACGGGGGGGAGCAGACGCGGTGGATCGACGCGCCCAGCTGATCGCCCAGTTCGAATACGACAACACGACATTCGTTTACGCTTCCGATCATCCTTTCCGAATCCGTTCGTAACCGTTTCGTCGGCCCGTCAGTCGAGTTCATTTCAATTTATTCTTGCCTTAGAGCCGCGGTATCGCTCCAATTTCGGAAACGACCGCGAATCTAAAACACGATGTCTTGTCAGGTCAATATTGTAATTAGACTAGTGGATTTTTATGCAAAATAAAAATTGTCATATACGTAGTTGTTTATTTCACTTTTTAATAATTTTTTGATAATTCTAGCCATTTTTTCGTGATTTTAACAGAATGTAAACGTAATGGGTGTGGTAAATAGAAGTGTCATAGATGTTGTAGGTACATTGGAAGAAACGATGACGTCGATGAAGTGACAAATATTTGTGTTCTGTGAAGTTTAGGTTGATGTTGGTGTATTGGGGTATGTGGCAAGAGTTTTCGGTGACTGCGAACGTATCTGAACTGGAGGTAGCGCGAGGTTAATTGGGTCTGTTATGGTCGCCGGAATACGCGCAATGTTGAGGTTTCTTAATGACGAGTCGCTGGCAGCAACTGCGATAGTGTTTCTCGAACTCGGACCAACGATATATGACGGCGACCGATTTCATCGGTGGGCTGGGTAGCCGAACGGAAACGGTGCGGTTCTGCGGACCGGAAACCTGGACCGGAAGCGTCACGAGTCAACGGGCGCCTCTCTGATTGCATGTCGCAAACACGGATAGATAAAAACGATCGCTCACACGGTCGCCATTTGATTACGACGTCGTTGGTTTACGCGTGGTCGATTTTCGGGTCTTCGAACACTGCTCTACCGACCACCGTCGTTTCGAGAAATTGATTCCGAAGTTTGAGAGTTCTGATTTCCCTGGACCTCCAGACCCTTCGAACTAGTTCGAACTTACGCTTAATACCGTCGCGGAAAAACATTTGAATCAATAAATTGTCGAATGAAAATTAAATTGAGTACTTTCGTCTTCTCACAATTTCGAAAAACCAGTTTAAATATCCTTCAAAAACGTTCCCCTGCACAACTGTTATACTTTCGGTTCACGATATCGTTGAAATTTTATTATTTCCAGCCAATAAACCTTTCATCGATGTAATTAAACGTTGTACCAGTAGCAGAAAAGCGAGAATAATATACCACAATCAAAAATTGTAAATATAATGCGAACGTTATTTCATTCGAAAATTCGAATTGTGAGAATTGTTAGAAACTTTTCAAAAAGTCAGGTTCTGGTTTTCCAGGGAAAGGATTTTATTTAAAAATCGCAGTATCGTTACCTCGCGAATAAGGAAATGTCAGAACCGAAAGTGTGATAGAGTAATCGGTAAACCCGAGGACAAAATGCGTAATAGGAACTTCCGTTCGAGAAAAGAACCGCGAAAGTATTATCTCTGTCGGCAACAAACGTTCAGTCTCTTGCATTGCAACTGCAGTGCAGCATTCATTCCATATGAGGTTTAATTGTGTCTTACTCTGATTGAGTTCAAGCATGATTTATAGCCGTGCGGAGATAATAATATACGAATTGAAACGGGAGCAACGGGTTGGTCAGATTTTCTCCGGGAAAATTTAAAATTCAATAAGCCGCGCTCCCCGCGCGACGCGGAATATTCCGCGTAACTATGTTCTAGCTAATACGTCATGTATTTGCTGTGTTTCCCGGCGCTATTCAAATTATTGATCATTATCGGCGGATATCATCGGGCTAAGAAACAATAGACGTCACGCGGTCATGCTTCGACTACTGGTGCATATAATTATCACCGGAATCGATTACATGCCATTTCGAGTCGTGAATGGTGTAAACCATGAAAGGCGTCGCGCTATTAAATTTCATACTGATGAATTACAAGAAATACAATAAACGGATGCCTCGATGCAAAGCCTGGTAATCGTTCAATTTTATCGGCGATTTGCGTGAAATATTTTGGGAGTAATCAAGTGAACTTAGTACTAGATCCTCCAATAAATATGTAAAATTTATTTATAATTATTATAAAATTGTAAACAAATTAGTAATAAATTTGTAAAACTCAATTCTTACAAGTTACACTACCCAACTGATACTCCCAGATTTGAATGGAATTTAACGTACTTGAAAAAATGAAAAAAAAGGAATTGTAATGTTGCTACTGTTTTGTTGGTACAGAAACTGAACACTGTTTTTTCCGTAAAGAGTGTTAACAGTTCGATCAACATCCATGACAATGAGTAAGAGAATATTTGCTTCGATGCAATAATATCTGACATTTTACTGCTATGTTAATTTTGTTGAGCACTGTTTGCATACGATAAATGTTTAAGGAACACGCGGTATTTTTTAGCAATAATGTTCGAAGTATTGTGAAGTCGTGAAAGAGACCTCCGAGAGATTCGGTGACTCGAAATTATTTTATTGCCGGCAGCCCCATAAACAGGGATTCTGAGACAGTTGCATATTTCATGTATTCTGTCCGGGATATAGAACTTTATGGTAGTTAAAAAAGTCAAGCTGAATTTCAAGAATCACGGTACAATATGCATCCGCAGGGAGATAAAGAGTTTCCTTTCCTCTGTTCGATGCGACAACCGTTTTACCATAGATATGACAATTACTCGTTAAAAATTCACCTCTTTACAACAAGTTCCTTTAACTGTAATCTTCAAGATCGTATTCCTCCACTTTGACAATTCCTCCTAGATTTGCCATATAAAAAGAAATGGAACTTTATCAGGCTTTATATAGAACTATGCGTGACCTTACGATGCAGTTTCAATACGATCAACGTGAATTGCGAAATCGTGTGACGCGATATTTCCACATGAATTTAACATAAAACAAAACATCGAACATAAAACATCATCGATCGTTCATTACGAGAAGAAAACAAATCCGATCGTGTTACAGATGTAAACGTTTAACGGGAGACGGAAAAACGCAGAAGTGTGGGGAATGTTGTTTTCGTATTGCAACGCGATAGGACGGGTATTATTTCGATTGGTTAACTGCAGAGCGTCGAAACCCGCAGTTGGCCAATGATGCCGCATCGATCAGCGTACATCGACTTCATCGTTGCGATTACAGGCGATAACAAAACACCAAGCTTTTAGCAACGGAAGAAAAAAGACGGAAGTTTCGCTGGGCCGAGTATTTAATCACCGCAATGTTTGAAAACGATCGGTGTGTTCCCGGAATGCATCAACACGCTGCAACGTGGTGCAACGCGGAGCAACGTCAATGCGCGTTGGCAAAATTGTTGCACGATTTTCGTACGCGTTCCCCATAATTAAAAAACCGGAGTCAAAACAATCGACTCGGATAGAAATTCGTGCGGACGGTTCGTTAACATGGAGCGCGGCGCGTTTTGCCGATTCCCGATCGAAATAGATTACGCAACGACGCGAGCCGTAAAAAATTGCACGCGCGGAAAGTGACAATACTGAACGGCACATTTACCGAGAAAAAACGGCACCGCAAAAATTGGCCGAATATTGCGGCCATCGCCGAAGCGGCCGCCGTTACACTGAAAACCGTTCGACTGCCTCGCTTAAAGAATCGTGTATACTAACCGCCGACGCACCGATGTAAAGCGTGCAACAGCGATGAACAATGCGCGTTAGGCGTGTGAGTAAACCAGTAACGTCGAACTGGATGGACACCTGTATGCCAGTGCTTCTCAATGCAATTTATTCTTTTCGAAAATTCCCGCGAGACTGCTTTCGCAGCTATCAAGACAAGGGAAAATTGATTTCAACGTTCCAAAGATCGCTTACTGTGAAAATGATTTGGAAATGTCAACAGTAAGTTGGAAATTTTCAATCTGTATACTGCACCATATTGCAACTCGCTTTTGTAATAAACGCATACAATTTCACGGTCTGATGATTGCTACTGCTTTATGAGAGATCAAAATTTTCTGCATCTCTAATAATTTTCTTTTGAATTTTACAATTAATTTGCTACATTTTTTAGATTAATTTGTTTCTACATAAAATTTGATGAAATACGTTTATGGAATATCAAAGAGATTATGCAGACATTTAGACGAAAGGTACGCCGAGCACAATTGTTATGCAATAATTATTATTATCATTTCTAAAAGGCTAATAGGAATATAATTCCACGCATCTCATTATTTTGTGCAACCCGATTAACTTATTATTAATCAAAACATTCGAAATGTGAAATCCACACTTGAATATGTAATGTTTTCAAATGAAACATCATTTGGTTAGTTATCTGACACGATATGCAATTCCGGATGACAGACTGTTGTATAAATACATTCGAACCGGGGCATTTGTAAAATCGACGACTTCAAAGAACAACGCTTGCGAATAACGTTGAACCACTTCAGTCGTGTTCACCTATGTTTACTGGAAATTTCATGAAACTGAAATATGACTCTAATCATGCGGGCTAAGAGCTTAAAATTTGATTGGAACTACAATTGAATAAAAAAATCTATTATTTATACAGGTCGCATCAACATCATTTGACTACAATATTACATCTTTATACGTATAAATATTAATAGGTATATTGTGAGATCAATTCGTAGTTGTTATATACAAGATATGATTCAACAATGTTTGTACATTTTTTAGCATCTTTTCATTTTTATCATTGTCGTCTTACCAGACTGTCTTACTATAAGTTCTGAATAGAATAAAGCGGGAATTGCAAGGGCCAGGATTTTCGCGAAAGGGGAGGCAAGAGAGGGACTGCCATAACACCCATAGTCGACTGTCAAATTGTTGATGGTGGGGGGCAGGGATTTTTGGGGCAATTTGGGAATCGCTGCGTAGACAACGGGCATCGTCGTATCATATCACCGGGCAATTCCGCCACGGAGAAACCGGCTGGTTCAGTTTCGCGAACGAGCCGACGACAATGGATGCGCGACAGGAAGGTGGCCGTATCAAATGCTTAACAGTCGGCACAATGCCGCGTACTTACACAAGTGTGCAGCTGTGCACGCGAACGTGAGCCCGACCAGCGTGCGGCACACGTTGTCATTTCCGTTGCGAAACATTCGACCACGTTACAACGTTAATATCGAGACCGTACAGAGGGTAGCGACTGAATATTTAATTCGCAACATCGCTTCCACCCGCTGCCGACCCCTCGCGACTCTTTCTTCGTCTTCGACGTGTGTGATCCGACTAATTGCGCCCACTAATTCTGCATTTTATGCAAGCACGATAAAAATTAACAACTTCAGTTTGAACCTTTAGAAAGATTGGAAGAATCGAAGGTTACCGAAATTGTTCGATTTACGAAATCAAATTCTGATTTGATCGGCACAATTGCGAACTAGATTTAGCTGGTCTATTTCCCTCCATTTTGCAAAAATTCACCAACACTGTTGCGAAGTAAATTGATGCCACTAAAAAAGGTAGTGCAGAATCCGATATATTTTTAAATTTTTCGTTCACAAAGCGACTTGATTGCACCCCTATTTTGATGAAATTTACATGGGAAATGGTTTTTAGGAAATGTATATTGGACACGTTTTTTTGTCGGTCATCCACGTTGTTAAAAGGGTGCAAACAGCCATCAACACCGGTGGTTCGATAGATATTTTTTCAATACCTCGGGAATCTGTGGGTGTAAAATCTGTTTTTAAAATGTGCGATGTTCAATTATAAATTCAATTACATGGTTTGCCTTACTATTGAACGTGAGAATTATTTCGACGTTAGTCTCTTGAAATTGTAAGATTTATTTAGTGTATCACGTGACTGCATCCAGCGCGATTAATATCTCTGTTTCACTTTCAAACTACTCCGGTCACGAGCGAAACGCTTCTATTTGTTCATTAAACATTTTTATACATCGTTATAACTTTGAAACGGGAGTACCTCAAAATTCTATGTCGGTGCAGGTGAAATGACACGTGCAAAAACATACTCTGCTGGCAGAAACTTTTCGGTGAATTTTTCTTTTTCTATGAATTATGTTTGATTCGGTGAAACGTCGTTTTCACGAATTTCTAAATTACGCTTCTGATAAATTTCGTTTTTCCCATCTAATTCCATTAGTTGTAAGTCCCATCTAATTCCATTAGTTTTGCGTTTTTATATACCTTCAAAATATCCTTAACGCAACGAATTTTCGAACCCGCAAACATCTCGAGATAAAATCACAGGAAAGAAGTGAAGAGGATCTTTATCTTCTGTTTTTCAATTGTTGCCGCACTTATGGGATTGACCAATCGAAGAAGCACACTGCACGCGGTAACTCTTAATTCTGGTACGATGTAATGCCATTCTGTTTCTCATTTGACCGAGGACGATAAATCCCAATCCACCCCTTTCCATTACAAGAATGAAACATATTTTCGTATACTTTCGTCTTTTCCCGAAACGAAAACGAGTAATCACTTGTCTCGAGCACAGATGCACCTTAAATCACTTGCTCACATCCAGAAATTGAAGCACGATCCTCGTCGACTTCCGATAACAAAAGAATTCGTTTAAGTAGGCAATCTTTTATTGTTCCAAGCAACGTGTGTGTATGTGTGCAGACTTATAGTCGTTTATTTCTTTCGTTCACGTATGTGCATCGAGGCACACGTTCCGAGGTTGTTTCACTTATGGTTTATCAAATATTCGTAGGTAATAACGTGGAAGCAGCTTAAACATATTGCAACAATAAGCTTTTCGATAGACACGATATTAGAAACGAATATTTAATTCCTCTCGGAACCGTTCCGAGTCGAAGAAACTTCTACTTGCGTTAGACACAATCGAACTAGCGCAATTAATCTTGCGTTTTACTTTCGTGGATGCAACTGACATAGATGAAACGCTGCCGGAGTTCGGTGGATTCCGAGGTAAATAGGGTTTCATGATGCTGTATAATAAATGAGAATTTATCTGCGAATCCCCGTGCAATTATAGCGCACAAAAATCTCCGAACAGTCGTCGAATATGCAGCTTCGTTTATTTTCGCTTGCAAAATACTTCGTTATAGAAAATGCAATTTTGATCGACGCAAATTTATTTCGGGAAATGTCAGTTCCTGTAAAGTTCAATCGTTCATTTATACACGGCGATAAACTTGATCAGATTATGTTGATAGAATATTGAACATTTCGTTCATTTGCTTAACTAAAAATAAGAATTGCGTCGCTCTTATGTGTGTTACTTTACAGATGTAACTTTTCTCTTGAAAATGGTCCGGATCTACATCGAAACATCGACAATTTTTTAAATTACAAAGTTTTTATATTGCACTTTCCACAAAAATAAGAATCGTCGATTCCGTCTTCGAAATATAGTTAACGAAAGTTCTTTGGTATTTACACTAAACAAAAATCCTGGGGGATTTTTAAATTAAACATTTCGTGTGGTCGTCCGTTACCAGGCACGTGCGGTTACATTTTTGTAGCGGTGTATTCAAATCCCAACGGAAGGGGCTTAAGGTGAAATATAGTTTACGCAATGGATTACATCTTTCGCATATAAATTATGTTCCAGTTTAATAATATTTCGTGTGGGTGACTTTGAACCATTGAAATCGCAGACGATTTCGAAACGACGAATTAAACGGGAATTAATGGAAAACGAGAGATAATTATGTGCACGCCACAGAATCGGTATCTATCATTGCCGTCATCGAATCATTAGACCATATCTTAACGCAAACATTCTAAACAGACTGGGAGCCGAGCGCGTTGTTCGGTTTCAATCACAACTCGGTGAATTATTTTTGTTTAATAGATAATTGGAAGCATCGAAAATTATATAATTATCGACCGCGTTCCTCATTTTTCGATATCCGTTGGTGTTCCATGCTGGAACAATTCGACAAATAAATAACATTTTTTCTCGGCTCTCAAGATAATTATCTAAATTATTCGAAAAAATATTTGTCCTGCAAAATGTATGGCCACCGATGTGTTTCGCGAAAATTCGAGGACCGCAGAAACGAATATACCAAATTTGTTCCACAAGAAGTAGCGAAGAAAGGAGTGCACAGATAAAATAACAAATTATGCAAATGAATGCGGATCCCATTAAAGAAGTTAAATTTATTCTCGAAACTTCTAGATGTATCTCTTTGATCACCTTTTTCTAGAAACTTTACTTACGTTATACGATAATTGCAAAAACTTCGATAAGTCTGTGCCACGTGTTTGTCGAAGGGGTAATAGAATTTAAATATAACGATATCGATAAATCAGCTGGTTCAATTACTACATTTTTATGAAAGCTATTAAACCACGTATTACCAGACTGCGGATTTTATGCAGTTGCGTTAAAAAATGTGTGATTAAAACACAAGATAGTAAAAATATCAGACGAATTAAAAAACATATTTACACAGGGTGTTTTTTTTCGTATTTTCACTTGTAGATCATGCTCCTACAATCTTGTCGGAAAAGTAGGAAACCCTCTGTATAGCCAGTAGCATAATCAAATTATTAAATTAATTAATAGAAGGAATAAACGTCTGGTTGATTTGGAAAGATTTTATTTTGCATAAAGATTTGACATTACGACCGTGTCCTTCGTCGATCAAATTTTCGCACACTAGCGGACCCGTTCGTTCGACAGCTGTCTTTGCAAATGACGGCCGTTACAAACATTTCCAGCGACGCGAACGTCCGCTAATTACAATTGGTCGTATCGAAATTTTTGAAACAATTGTCGGACAGGATCAGGTAGACAATTTTCGGATTTCACGGTGCATCTGTCGCGTGGCCGGGAAATTACAAACATTACATATCTATTTTTCCGATGTCGAAAAATTTTGGTGCACGGTTATCAGGGGACGAATTGAAAATGGAAATGTCGGCGTGGCGGTGCCCTCTAATTGCGAAACTGTCGAGATGCCCGGTGGTGCGCGGTAGGTGTAAATGCATGAAAAAACAAACGAGAATAATAGCCATTGCATTGTGAAACAACCGGCCGCAATGCGCTTTCGTGCACGCCCGTGTGTATATACATGTTTGCTAATTGGTTTATTCATCGTATTATTATTTGAAAGCATATATGGCGAGTGCTTCCTGCAAGTCTAGATGAATATGTAGTTGTCGTGCCTGTGTCGGAGATGAGGGGAAAGTTGGGGATCTTGATGCTTCATCAGAACGTCATATAAATTCTGCTCGATTTTCTATTGATATTCTGTTAAATACTTCAAAACGATTTTATATCCCATCGCATATTCAAATTTTTATAGTCAATGTTATACCGACGTAATTCTTTTCCGATACTTCCTCAATATTCATCTGGCATTAATCACATGTATTTTTCAATCCCCATCGGTCATACCAAACGGGCGAAAATTCCCATCAGACTTGAAACTATGTAGGATGTTTTAACGTGACAAATTAATGTCTCTTTGCAGCACCGAATTCACTATTGAAAACGTAAATCTTGCATTTATCATTTCACTTTCCAATCGGTGAGTTTTAAGGCGGAACCATGTACGAATTACGACATTCATTTTCTGGGTTGTTTTCGCTCCTTTGGTACAAATGATGGATGCTGAAAAAGATACTAATTGCTGCAGAATTCGATATTGTACGTCGGTTTTATAGAAATTGAAAGCATTTTTAAATAACAGGTTCTCTGACAAGCGAAATTGAACCTGGTGTAATGAATAAACACCTTGGTGTAGAAGTAAAACGAGTGACCTATCATGAAGGTCATTCAAGGTCAACTTGATAATAAAATAAATTGTCATTGCGTCTGTAAGAATTTATCGATTAATTAATAGACATGTGGACTGAGTAAACCGTGAAGATTTGAAACGACAACGAATCAAAGAACATTGATCTATGTATTGGCCAATCGATAAATGGCGGCAAATACGAATCTTTTGAACAGCCGAAACAACACTACAGTTGTTGAAATACCAATAAAAAATATAATGAACGTAATAGTTCGCAGGTCTTGCAGCGTCCGGAGGTCGAAACAGACGCCTGTTGAGTAGATTAGGCTCGATTATACCGGCGTCCAGCACCGAATGGAAGATCGCCGAGCATGGAAAACGAAACCCGTGATTCCGCGTGCCGGAAATTTCGCGGTTGTCGAAAGATTAATTGAAAATGCAGACGGCGGGTCGGCGTCGGTTCAGAATCGCCACGGCGTGGAGTGGCGCGGCGTAGGTGAGTAGAATGGCCGGGCATAAACGCGCTTATGCGAGCGAGCGAGCACGCGACAGACGTTGCCGTTCCACGGCGAGATACTCGACCACGTAAACCCGCTAATTTCAAAGCATACCGCGGGTGAACTGATGATGCAATCCGCGAGCGCAAGGTAGACAACGCGCCCCGGCATCAAAACGCGTGTTTATTGCATACCGGGGGACTCTTTGATGCGTGAATTACAGAGAACCGATGCGAAAAAAAGCTGGAAAGAAAAATGGAGACGCACGACACCGGATCGCCGCGTGCCAAACCTGTAAAACGAAGGACAAAATTCTAGAATGAACAATGGTCGGCCAGCAAAGGTCTGTTCATACGGAACCGCAGGTTTTTTTAGATCGCAAGGAGCGGTCAAGTTAATTCATTCCATCGGGGGATTGTTCGTTAGAGGGATTATTAATGTGCGCTAATTTCCGTGGAATATTAATGCGGACAATTACCATAATTTACATGTGATCGATCAAATCTAGACCTCTGCAGCTAAATCGCTGTTTCTAGAATACGCAGACTTCTTCTCCTAGTTCCAGGACTGAATAATGTACTGTACTTTTCTAATTTTGTGGTTTTTTTTTATGCGTAACTAAATTCTTAGGACAATACCTTAAATAATACCAGCGAAGAATTTTTAAAAGAAAGCGAGTCAGTGATGGGTATAATTTCATTTTGTATCTGTTCTTGAAATTTGCATGCAGGTTAATTAGACTAAGAATTCAAGGAATATTTAAAAATACTAGGTGTAATCAAGAATTCTAGTAATTGAGTTTTTAAGATACAATTTAAACATACGATCGGGAACGGCTTATGCTTTCTATGGGCATGAAGCGACTGAATAAAAATGTTTAAACAGATCATAATATTATGTTCGTCTCGTACGCGAAAAATTTTACGAGAACTTTTATGAATGAGATACTTGAAGAATAGAATAAGCTGTATTTATGGTCGAGCTACAAAGTGAGATAAAATTTTATTAGCAATATTTCGGAAATAAGAAAACGTTCGACATATTATAATTTTTTTTTTAAAACTAGTCATTTTATTGTTCATAACTGTGAAGAAATCCATGAAATTTTGAATTTATCGTTCAGTAGTTCCAGCATTATAGCAAGACATAACTAAACGTTGCCATGGTATCATTAATTCGCAAATTCGTTCCGTACAACACCGGTGGACCATTTAACTTACATGCTCCATAAAGGAAGTCGAATATAAAACAATCCTTAATATCCACCATCCGGAGTTGGTATCAGTTCAGCATCTCCGAACTTTTAGAATCACTTCCGTTATGGTGCTCTTAATTGCCAAATGATTGTTGGGAAAACCGTGAAACTACAGATTAACGGTACGACCGCGGCCGTTTATTTCGAAGGAGATGGAGAGCGTGGCGTAATCGCCTGATTTCGTTCTGAACTTTTAACACGCATTATAATCCGAGAATCTTTACACAAAATAAACTTAGAACTTTCAACTGAGAAGAAATAAAATAAAATTTTTATTTACGATCTCGCGAAGGTAAATCGATACACCAATGGAATGAAAGATTAGGTATTACCATTTCGGTGTTTTTTAATGCCACCGTGTCGATTCTCGTACAATAAAAAATATTTATCGTTGCTTTCCACGGGTACGATGTGAAAAAATTCGAATTAAACGTCGCTCCTCCTTTCGTTGAGGCATTGTTCTAACGCGCAAAGGAAATATATCGTTTTTATTGATGCGCGTAAATAAAAGGGAGGTTAGAATAACGGCTCTAAAGGACAGAGATACAAAAGGAACACACGATATATCAATGCAATGTTTTCTTTCAAAAAATATTTATCACTACTCGTTTCGATCGATAGGTAATTAATGTTTACGTACACGCGATTAGCGAAAATATTTTGTTGCTGGAATACCTATACAGTTTCGCGAAACGATCAAAACATCAATCAATTTTGTTGCTAGTAGCACAACTTAAAACAGATACATGCAGCGTAGAGTAATTACAAGGCAATCATGCACTGAAATACATGTGTTGATACTTCAAACGCGATTATTCCAACCCAGTAAGTTTCACTAACCTTTGCTGTTCACCACGCAGTAGAACATTCTATCCGCGCGTCTATGTGCTGTATGTAAATACATCCTAAACGTGTAATATTGTTGCCGGTTATCGTTATGGGATACGTTTTCGTGCGACGTACGGTATTGCAAAAGCATTAATCGCCTTTCGTAATTTGCAATCTCCGATCGCCTGGCATTTCCAGTCACATATAAATACGTGTAAGTGAGACTCGTTTTACCTTCAACTTAAATGCTACCAATTTAAACATGCAACGTGCTATAATTTATTTCATATTCGAACGTAAATAAAATTACAAATTAAAAACCGTGAATAATTTTAAATTCAATGAAAAATCGTTAACAGTTTCAGTGATTAAAAATCGTGTCCTGCCTTTTTAGCAATTTTAAAAGTCCTAGTGTCTCAAAAAATATTAACTCTATCAACTTCGAGTGATTTAAAAAATCGTAAATTCTGAACTAGCGACTCGTTACTATATCGTTCATTGATATTACCATTTCTGCGAATAACGAGGTTGCGCGTTCTGTCTTCAGGATCTTTGAGGGGGGGTAAGGGAAAAGTCTATCTATAGGGAGGAGATTGGACAGTATGACCAATCAGACCCGCATTCCTTCCGCTAGCCAACTTTCCAGCTCTGCACAGCGGAGCTAAGGTCGATCGGGGGGTGGTTTTACGGGGTGGTTAGGGGGTGGTCGGGAGGTGGTTTGCCAGCGGTGGGGAGCCATGCTCTGCCTGGAGCTGTGGACGACTTTTCTCTAGCGCAAAAGCACAGCGCATTCGAGCGTTTTTCGTGTTCTCCTTCGCCTAGAGGTCGTAACATACGATTTTATCTACGGTCAAACTTTGACCAACCTTCCCGCTCTGCGGCACGCTTAACTAAGTAAGTGTTCGCTACATGCGTGACGGTATCCTTTCCGCCGAGCAAATAATGGCTGTTTCAATAAGGACGTGTGATAGTTTATTTCGATCTCACTAGCTGCGCCATTACACTCCTCATAATTGTTTTAGCTCAAGCTAACTTGATTTCAGCAAGAAAATTTTCAAATAACTTGCTAGTTTTTCTGAACTATAACGCGAGATTCCTCCAGATCGTCTCTCCCTCGCCTTTTCTATCAACACTGTCCGCCTTTTCTCGCAGGACGCGCGTTTCGCCTGTTTTAACGGGAATTTAGACCATTTATCATATATTTTTAGAATCTTGATGCTAGTCCAGACTAATAAAAGCATTTAATTTCAGTAACGCGTATTCTTTACTTTAATGTTAAATTATACGAGCTGTAGTTCCTGACTCGTGGATTATGGACGTAAATTTTTGACTTGATATGGTCGTCGCGGAAAGAAGTCGCAAATTGTCGGGTCGAACGATCTCTGTGACTAATTGGTGTTGATCGCAAACCCCTCGGGGCGTTCGAAACGCAGTTGAAATTGAAAACGACTTCCAGTAATAAATTCGAATGATTTCGACTGTTTGCCGAACTGCCTATCGTTCCGTGATAATTCGCCAAAGGTTACTGTTGACAGCTCTAAAAGTTTCACGAGCACAAACGGCAGGCAGTCCACAATCGGGTTATTTTAAAATCCATCGTCCCTATTGAAACACATTTTATGTAATATAATATGTTAATCGTATTCAGGATGAGTTGGCGTTATCGATTCAGAGTGTTCTTAACTGTCGATGATGTTGAAAAATATTTGAAATAACGGGTCATTTTAGAATAAATACTAATTGTAGATGCAACATTGTGCAACTTGAATGCATAGAACTCATTTTTAAAGAGTCTACTTGTACAATCTTATCGAAGAGTTAAACAATTTATTTTTTAACCGAATTATACGATTCAGAAATTTGTGTGAAACTGGGGAATACTTATTGCACTCTTGACACCGTTATCGAGCAGCTCCTTTTTTTCCTGTGATAAGGAACCGTCAGTAAAAACTAATTAGTCCGGATATCGATTTACGGTTACTAAAAATGTAGGTTCGAGTACTTCTTGATTACCAAAGTTCCTAGATAAATGTCCCACTAAATCGATTCAGTTTGGTACCGTAAGTAGCCGAGGTGATGATTTATATTCTTCGATTAGACGGTCCTCTGGAAACAGCGTTCCTAATTCGTTTATGAGAATTTTTCTGCAGATTTTTATTCGCTCCTTTTTTGTTGGCGATTGCGTGAATTTATATTCGCGTCCAGATTTTTATTCAACTCTGTCTGCCTTTTCATTGGCAACTTTTCATTCACAAATACATTTCACAGATAATTTGCCTTCTGACCAAAAACTTTAAAAACCTTCTATGTACATAATATATTTGTACACGCGCACGCAAATCGCTGTTTGCCCGAGTCGATCGATAAAAATCGGGATTTAAGTAAACATTTGCAGCGCAGTTATTAGTCAATTTCCTATCGGTAGAAACGTCGAGGATAATTGCTGAGGCGTGCAATATTATCGTTCCAATTATCAAATCCCTGGGGTTCGTTCGCAAATTTTTGCGAACTACGTTTCCCATTGTGGAACACAATTAGACATAAAAGTTTCTGTTCGAATGGCCCTGGTAATACAAAATCAAGCGATCAGGTCATTCACCTGCAATCATGGACTCTTTGTTTCGTACCAAACTGGAATTAAAAAATCCCAATCGGGAGGCAAGAGTGATTGCAATTGAATATAAGTACAAGAATAATTCTGATTTTTCGAAAATGCCGCTGGAGAAGAAAATTCGAGAAGAAGTTTCCGTTCGATTGAGTCTCGCGTTGTTCGAGGTTGTTCTCTATTGTGCGTGTTAGGATTCTCACGCGGATGAAATCTCGCGTGTGTTTCCTCGAGAAACTTCATCCGCAGACTTTCGCTCGTATCTACTACTCAACACCTACGCGAATACACTCAACAGGTTAGTGCGCCCACACAAGTTAACCGGCGTGTGGTGGCAGGGTGCGCGCCGGTGTACATCCAGGGCGCGATTTGTTTTGTTTTCCGGAATACAGTCCGCGTTTTCCAAAGGCAAGGAAAGCAATTAAATCAGTAACGAAGAACTTGTCTCGTGTTCAGGCACGAGATAGAACGCGAGAGAGAGAGAGAGGGAGAGGGAGTGGCCCTTCACCGGGGAAACTCGTTGCGGCTCCACTTCAGATAAGTACACACTCGTGCAGCCACGTTCCGGCCCCCGCGCGATACAATGAATTCGTTCCGTATCGGTGATCGCGGGTGTCGCGGAGAAAAAATTGCAACTGCGAAACGATACTCACCGGAAGGATGAACATTGCTTAAGCAACGGTTAACCGGAAATCGAGGTGATTCCCAACGGCCGATTGCGATTGCACCGACTAAAACCTGTTCGACGATCACTGTTCTCCATTTCGGATTCTTCCTTGTATAGCAATCTCGGTATATTGTCCATTAGCGAAAATTGGATTAATGGTTCTCCGAAGAGATTGTACTCGAATATCTGTGTCAGATCGATTTTTTAACCCTTTCCCTCCGAATAGCGTGTACATGCCGACTTAAAAAATGGTTGCTCACGGACTAGAAACACATGTACGCACAGCGCGCACATATGTGAACGTGACATGTACCGCGGGAGTGTCCGACCTGCTCGAGTTTTCATTTCTGAAACGATGTTTGATAATTTTTTAACATGTGGAAAATTAACGACGTTGTTCTGTGACATTTTTTGGCTCGTTTTTGGGATGGTGCGTTAAATGGAGATTTTTCGGACAATGTTTTGTTTCGGGGAAAACGCGCCGACGATTCTTTCGCATTGCAGCTCGTCGCACGCGGAATTTTCGCGGATCACCTGGCGGAAATTTGAACGTGTTTATTTATCGTTTAGAGAAGTAGTTGATTGACAATGTTTACAAAAACCTTCTGTTCAAATTTTTTTCCACAACTACATTTCTTAAAAAGTCAAATTTTTTATCGCTGGTTTCCGAGGTGTCTCAAAAAATAAGTTTCGACCCCCAACTTTAAAGGCTGTTTTCACCTCTTCGGAGTGGATGGTTGCCGATAAAATTTGGATCTAAGGGTGCGTTCCGTTTCACGCATTATGCGCATAGCTGCGCAGAGAACCGTTCCGTTTCATTCAATGCGCGCATCAGAGTGCATAAAATTCCCCAGATTCCCACCACTTTTCGCGCATCAGCTACCACAACACTGACTCGAGGCGTTTCCTTTTTTAGTGTAAAAAATCAAAGTATTGAGATTTTTGCCATTACATCTATAAAGGCTGACGCGTTTTATACCCTACGATCGCACTTCACCGTGAGTGCGGCCGAGTGAAAGGGCTAAACGCTGTCGAGTAGGTGATCGCGGGGACCAAGGATGATTACAATTGCGTCTGGTCGGACGGAGAGAGACGTAAATCGGAATCGGATGTGCCTTCTTCCGTGGAAGACGAGAATCGTCACCGTCGGAGCCCGATCGAGCTCAAGAACGACACTCTTTGTTCGAGTTACGCCAGTGACATGGAAGTGGCATTACACTCTATTCGGGATTTCAAAATTTTGATCAATGATGATAACGACGCCGGGCTCGCGGGACGAGGTAAATAGAGAGAAGGAGAGAGAGAGCGAGAGAGTTCTCGAATCGAGTCAGTGGAGACGATAAAAAGCATCGGTTACAGATTGCAAAGAGCCACGAGAATGGAATGGCTCGGCGAAGGAGAGACCGACGAGGAGTTAAAGGTGAAGGGAGGAAGAGATGGAAGAAGAGCGAGTTCGTATTAAGGGTAATGGGCATTATCTCCATCGATCCCGGCTCGCTATCCTACCGCCCGACTCCCACCTCGCCCATCACCCGCTATTCCAGAGCTGCTGGATAGCTGGTTGGTTCGTTCCGAGTTGGTCAGGGCAAAAACGCATGGGAATTCATTCGTCTATGGGGTGAACGCCGGATCGCAAAATGCGGGCGCCTCTTCGACCAACTTCGACCATCGCGCGTGCGTGAGCACCCTGGACCTTGTCTCCTTTCTCTTGTCTTTCTCTCTCTCGTCGTGAAAAAAAGAGTATAACCGATATGATCAATCGAGGTTTTTGTTTGATTGTAGAAAATCTCGTATAAAATTTATTTCCACATAATTATAATACAATACATATAGAATACAATACGCGCAGTACAGAATATAAAAATTACAAAACAGAATAGGCTACTGAAGAAACATCAGTCGAGGTTGCTGGATTTGTTAAGGGCCACAAATTTGAACTTTCTCTACAAATAGTTGATCATGTCTGGATGAGTCCAAGCGAAAGGTCAAGTAGACATGTCTTACACTGAATCTACATCTCGGGCTATTCTACTTAATCGTTTTCCCGATAGCTGGGACGATGGACGAGCGAATATTATGGAATCCATTGAAATATCAACAATTTAAAGATGAGACGACACAGGGGACGCGAGTGGTTATTTGGCAGAAATCGATGTTTTGGAAATGCTTTTTGGGGCAGGTAGAACATCGACATTGACACGTGGAGTGGGGATTTAGCAGGTTTTAGCCGTCACTGGATTGGTAACAGTTTGTCAAAACGTGACCGAGGTAGCTTAAAAAATTGAGTGATCCTCTTGTACAATGGATATGGATTCTAATGCAAGTTAATTACTCTGTTATTGAAGAATTGTCTGTGTAAACGAATCATCAGGTTGAACGTATAGTATAGATTTTGACAGATTTTCAATTTTTTCTGGCATTCGTACGGAATTGAATATCGCGGATAACCAATTTGATTCTTTTTCCGCGAAATGCATTCAAGCGTTGGCAATCGCGCGCGCATGAACACCTTGGGCCCCCGGTCGTCTTTTTCCCACTGGCCGGACAAAAAGGAAAAAGAGAGAAATGATCAGTCGAGGTCAGTAGATTTGTTAATGCGGCGGGCGTTTTTGCATGACGGTAATTGAACGAGAGAGAAAGACCGCGGCGGTCGCGTTCCGATCAAAACGCCTATTAGCACCCCTAACTCGCTGCCAATTAAACCGCAATTTATAGCGGTTTCGTGAATCAACGATGAATGGTCGATCGCGGGAAGTTTATGAAACTTTCGATGGCCGATTGGTAATGTTCACCACTCGCCTGATTCGGCGAACAAATACAGCCGGCGCAGAAATTTCTATTGCGAGCGATAACGTTTGTCGGCGCGGTATATATCCGCAGAAATCTATATGGTTGCTCGATTACGCGAAGCGGTGAATATATTTGCAGTATTTAAAGTCTCCGTTGAATCGAAAGCGTTCACACATCTTCGAGATAGACATTTTACTTAATCATTTACTTAGATCGCGTATTTCATGGATTCATGACAAAAATTTAGGAGAAACACAGCACAGTTGAAGAACAAAAGAAATTTCAGAGTATCCATACACCATCACCAACTTATCAAACTGAATCAGAGCAGAAACAGATTTTTATTTGATTCCGATATCTTGCAATCGTCGCAGATAATTTCCAGTTAGCATAAAGATCGACGAACTAGTTATCATATATTAAAATCACGCTCCAACGAATAGTATTTACGATTTCCTAAATACTAATTTGATTAAAAGTTTCTTTCATGTCGAGTCAAAGGACGTGCAGTGTCATATTGAAAAATACCAAACATTTCCAGCATGTTCTGGCCTTTCTCCGAGGAATGCGTGTGCATTAGCAGAGTATCCAATTTTATAATTTAATTACATAAATCCTTTGAACTCGTCAACTGCTCGAACTGATTAAACGAGAAGTTGAAATTAATCTATGCTCTCTAATTATATTGAGGCGTGCGGTTAGTTTCTAAGGTATTCTTGTTCGGTGACCGTTTAAACCTGTTTAATCCACATTCTTTTAATGTATAGGGTAGGCAGACTGTAAATGAAAGGGATTATAGAGCGGCGACACGCGTACCGAAAGTAACAATGTGCCGATAGTGTTTCAGCTCGGACCAGCGATTGTTCCGTGGATTGGCCAGCAGCATGGCCGCCAACTAATCAGTATAAATTAGAACGCGGCCGATCGCGTTGTTCCAAAGTGATCGTGTCGCACAATGGCGTTCTCACAGCGGCGTGGCGTCGGCTGTGTAGCGCGGAGCACAGCTCGATATCCGAATTCGGTTTTTCCTCGGGTTTTACCTCTTTTCCATTACCGAGCGGTGCGCGGCACCGTCAAGTGGAAAGAGAGTGACGGTGACTAATTGTCGTAAAAGGTGATCATGATATGTCCCGACTCGTAAATCTGATTGGCTTCGCTTACTGACCTCGCTCTCTCGCAATCTCGTCGCAGCGATCGGGGATCCGACCGCGTCGCCGTCGCACACGTTCGTTCGGTTCGTTGTATGTCGCGCGCGTTCTCTACGCCCAATTCGGAACGGCACTTTTAAATTTCCCGAAATCGACCGCGGTCTTTCCCAGCGATCCAGATATATTACCGCGCCGGTTGACGAAGGCGCCGCTTTAACAGCCGCACTCTAGTGACCCGACCGAGATTTTATCGCGCCACTCCCGAATAGGAAGCCCCTCTCGAAATATATGATTCGACGCCGCGCCGCGCCGCTGCCGGTGAAATGATGCGTTTGGATTACGGCAACTGATCCGACCGAACCGAAATAACACGCTTCAAATTATCAGTTAGCTGGGCCCCTTTTTATCCGGCCGAGTTATGCGTTGCTTTTCACACGATCACTTTGTTTCGACTTTCTGACGATTTATTTCGGAAAAGATACCTGAGAGACACTGTCCTCTTCGTCATCTACAGGGTGTTTCGTTTAAAACAGGACAACTAAACATCTCCTCTATCTCTGAAAATTCAACAAATGTTTCTAACGTAATCTAAATGGTTTCAATAGATGAGTCAGATGGGAGAATCGTTTTTTCGTATTGTTCGTTACGGCCCTGGAAAAGTTTTCAGGAAGAAAATTCGAGATAATTACAAAGGAACGTCGGTAAATTCGGACAAACTGCAGAAATCATAATTTTTGAAACGGTACACAAAACGATCACGAACAAATTTATTGGAGAGGACAACGTCTGTCTGTGAGATACGAAATTCGTCCAGCTTTTAACGATTCCGGCTAATCGTAAACCGAGGCTGAAACCCCCTCCCGCAATTCGATCGCCAATTACTTTCACGTTAGTTGTACTTGAGAAAGTGCGGGGATTATCAACGACTTTGCTCGTGATGAATGCGCCACTTAATTTCACCCCAATCTGCGTCGTCAAATTAACAAACACTTCCTTTAAGGGTGCTTCTCGTTTCTTTGCAAACTGTGAATCGATCCTTTCTGAATCGTTGAGAATAGTTTACCTCGTACTTGAAAAATGTGCAAAAACTTTTTCTTTTTATATGTATTTTTTATTTATTATGTATATTTTTTTATAAATCTACTTTATATCAGTAGCAGTTTAAATTCCAGTTCTATGCGCTACGCCCTTTGAAATTTGTTTCGTCAAAAACCTATTACAGTAATTGCTGAAAGCGTTATCAAATACATTCTTCCCATTTTTTATTTTCACAAAATGAATAAAAATAATCCACTTCGGTGTTCCGTGAATCCGGTGTTAAAAACCGTAATTACCGATGTCTGGCAACTGGATTTTTGGCGTGTGTCGCATAAATTAATTTCGACCCGATACAATTACAGATATCGAGAGCACGAGAGCGCCGGACGAGGCGAAACAAAGAAACAGAAGGAGTTCTGAATTCGACGCGGTAGAAAGCTGAAAATGCTAACAATAGAAAGAATCTCGGTTGGTTGCGAAAGAAGCAAGCGCGCTGACTGAAAGCTTTTCATAGCGGGAGTTATCTTTCAGGACGACATTCCAAAGCCTTATGGAAACCAAAACGTATCCAGATGAGAACATTGTGCGCCACCGTGGCGTTCCTTGTTTTAGTTCCACAGCGCCCTTCCCCTTCTGTCTGCTTTCCTATCCTTTACCCCGTTCCCCGTTCCTTAACTTTGCCCTCTTTGCCTGAATAGTACTCTTCCGATAAGTGGATCTCTATCAGAGTTATCTAGAGCATTCGCTTAGATTATTACAGAGGTTTGGGATATGAGAGCCGATCTAATCACCCAATTCGACGGAATTCATTCCTGTAAGTAAACGCGCTTCGAACTGACGCCATCTTGTACTTCAGTTGGACGTTCCGACCGCTATGAACTATTTTAACTCTTTATGAAGCACGTTAGTTCCATGTTAAGTACCCTTAATACTCTGGAAGCTTTTACACGTGTCGCGTTACCTTCTCCGTCGTTTATTCGATGCTTCCACGTTGATTAATGAGATTGTTTTACAAAACAAAATTGTATAACGCAATCAATTCTATCTTTCGAATGTAATTAGAAACGAATTTAATGAAACAGTTGTTTCTAGTCAGTTTATTATTAGCCTGCGGATTATACGAATTTCTGATAAATATGCGCTTATCTTTGATAAAGATTGGTAACTCTTTTATAAAACTTCTTTTGAATACTTTCGAATTTAAGAAGACTATGGTAAAAGGTACGGAGAAATCGGTAATCCCGAGTGTGGTGAATAATAGACGACGGCAATCTCTCTTGCTCTACGTATTAATGATTGTTATAATCCAATTTTGATGTACGGCTTCCATATCGTACTACCAGACTCGAAATGCGCAGCCTTGTGTTTGATTAGTGACCGGCTAAAGACGCCTCCAATGTACAGGGTGAATCATGTAACGCGATCACAACAGTTTACTATGCTTTAGCCAGGAGTCGAATAAAATTCTAATAATTCAATTTTATAATTTACGATTAATCGTTAATATATATTAATTATTGCTTAAATAATATTCATTTATAGAACGTAGCACTCTCATCCGAGCCCCAGTTCTAGCCTGACGAAATCCTACATTTTCAAGAAATATTAAAGCCAAAAAGCAGTGATCTTTAAGATGCATGTTGCATAAAACTTTTTACACTTTACCCAGGGAAGATGTTTGCATCTTAATGACATCTTGAGCTCGCCATGCCATTATTACCCTTAAAGTACCAGACGGCTGCGAATGACCTACTTGAAATTTTTCATTGTGCAATTAGCGAAATCGTAAAAGTTTTTTTCGTAGGAAATCGTTAAACGAAATCTAGTGTTAACAGCAGATGAATTTCGTCTCGTCCCCGGGGCATTATGGAAAAATTCTTCGTCTACGTGGCAATGTGGTATTTCGTATAATACCCATCTTCGAATGTCGAACTATTTTATCTCATCCTATTTCAACCTCTTGTCTCCTTCTCCTACCCTTCATCTCGCTGTACTCTCTTTCCCGTATTCTCCTTCTATCTTTGTTCGTCGAACGTAATTCAATTCTCGGGGCGGTGAGAAGCATCAAAATATTAGCATATTGATCAGCCTACCACTACCTGCTCTCTTAAATCCACAAGCGTGAAAAGCACCCAATGCGAGCAACCACTTTAGCTGTTGCTACAGCGAATGCAATATCCGTCGCCTGTTGCGATCGCCCATATTCTGCCGATAGCAGCGAATGATACAACTTTTTCAAGCTGCTCGCTTAATAGGCCCGTCCTGGCTGCGAAAACACCGAAGAACCCCGCAAACATCAATATGCAATGTCTGCGAAAAGTATTCCAACGCTATACAATTCGCAAACAATTCTCAACCCTTAAACTGTCGCCATTACCATGCGAATGTTACGCATTTATTGAAACAACATCGCAGAACAATGGGAATATTAAAAGAATTTTAAAACACTGTTGTGCTATTCTTGATTACTAAAATGCTCAAGGCAAGAAGTAGATGCAGAACACTTTTACTTTGCGCGAAAATCTGTAGTAGAAAGATTAAAAGAGTTTGAGGATTAGCTGCAAATTTTTTAAAATTGCTCGGAGGAGAAACAGGTTTCTCTGTGGCAGCTAATGCAGACAAATTTTATTTTGCGTGAAAATCTGCAGAAAACATTACGCGAAAATTAAAACAGTGGAAAGACTAAAGGATTTTAGGATTATCTTGAATTTTTTAAATTGCTAAAGGGAGAAACAAGTATCCATTTGAAGCTTGTTCCTGAATAATGTTCCTTCTCGAGAATTTCTCGAGAAATTACAGTATTTTCAAGAGGGTGCATGTAATTGTAATAATTGTAAAATGGGAAAATGTAAGACCTGTGGTTTGATTTCGTGGTTCAACGTTCGACAGCAGTAGATAATCTGTAACGTGGTGAAAAAGGGGCTGTGTTTCAGTAGGTTGAATTCCCGAGTAATTTATTTTTGCTTCATTAGCTTCATTTGAACCTGGTCGGCAGCCTCTAAACCCTCTCGCAAATCAAACACCGTAGTAACGAAAACTAGATCCCTTCCATTTTCTAATCCGGCGATATGCTGATGCGGAGTAGCTCTATCGAGCAGTAGAAATTACGGAATGCAGTAGAGCGAGCCCGTGAAAGAGAGAAGACTGGGGGAAGACCTCAGCCACCTCTGCAGCGCGAAATTTCTCTAAGCTCGCAGAGTGGGGTTGGTTGCACACTGTGGGGCTGAGACGAGGGGGGAGTAGCCGTTAGGTCCACCCGGTCTACTATATTTTCGCCAAACATGCGCAGTTCGAGCGGTCTCTAATGCTCGGTTGACCTATACAATGAATAACCTCTATTTAAGAAGCGTTCCCCGTGGTTCTCCATCCCCTTTCTATTTTCCAAAATAGCTATCTCTAAAAACCGTATCTCCATGCGCCGAGCTTTTGCTATCGAGAGTCTCTGTAGCGTGCGCAAATTTGTAAATTCGTGAAATGCATTACATTGTACCCAACAGTTTCTTTCGTGCACGTTTAACCCCTTGCACTCCGCATTATTTTTCAATTTTGTTGCCAACAATACCCTAAAGGACAGTTCCTTGACTACTACTTATTTTAAACGATTTTGTTTACTGATAGTGTTAAATATAGCTCTGAAACTTTGTTGTAATTTATATTTGCGGAACTTATATTTGTTTTTAACTAAGAGATCAAAAATTCAATGGATAAAGCAAGAACCAAATACATATAAAAAACCATTTCATTGACATTTTTCTTTTTCTGAGAATGCAATAGGTTGATATTGTTGGATCGTCTAGTGGTACTATTTTTTAGGTCCTGCTTCTCTAACTGTACTATTGGTTCACCGACTATACGCAAGTTTCACGTAGAAATAAAAACGTTTTGTTAGTTTATTTCTGAATTCTCGGTTATTTATAAAGTCCAAGTTTGAACTTGTTGTCACAGTTGAAAAATTCTATAAAAAATATAGATCGGTATAAATACACAGCCCTCAATTTTTATTTTTAGCACGCGCGATGTACTCTAACTCGAAAGGCTTTACCCACAAGAAGCGTTTACCTGCACCTGTAAAAATCGTTAATTTTAGACGAAATTTATTAAACGAAAATTGATCACACATTTGTTTGTCATAGAAAAATCATTACGTGAATTTCGGAGCGTTGGATTACGGAACCACCATCAGTCGATCGAAGAAACATTTCTCTCCGCATAGTGAGGAACTTGCAGTTCTGGTTACGGGTAGACGGGGGTTGCAACGTTGTGCGTCACAATGTGACAACGTTGCATGAAACACGCAACCAGCACGTTAGGTCTCCTCCATAGCGGGGAGCACGCTTCAGGTGTCTCTATTCGAAGTACAGACTATAGTACTTACTTCCATTGAAGAATACAAAGAGTATTGACAATAATGAAGGCCAAACTACTGACACGTGGACGTTTGAAAGAGGAACAATGCCGATAAAGACGACCCTCGTCTGCCACGCGACATTCTGATTGCACGGAATTTTACGGTACAAATCATTCTCGACCCCCTAACTGCATTTCTGCTAGACACCCATCTTCGGAACGTTCAGAAATAGTGCAAACAATCAATAATTCCTACGTCAAATTAGCAGACAGAATTCTATGACATAGTTCCACGATGAATTTTTTCCAACTTCTAGCATGTTCCGTGACAATGTAAGACCGCTCTGGCGCGGCGTCTGTTTACTTTTCTTTGGGAATCCCCCCAACGTGTTTACAAAAAAAAGTAAACAAACGCCGCGCCGCGCTGGAGCGGCCTTACATTGCCACGGAGCGTGCTAGAGTACGGAAAATTTAATACAGTATTTATATTAGTTTTTCGTGGATATCTCGAAAACCAAAGCGACCCCCATATATTGGAATAGGAAAAAGTTGTTAAAAATGTGTTGCTGCATAACATATTTAAATTTCGTCAAAATTGGAGTATAGTGGTACTTTCCGAATAATTACAGACAGAATGTATGAAACCAAGACAAGCTTACACCGCAGATTTTGTCCAGATGTATGCAGATTAGACAAATGGGTAGGCGAATCTTTTTATAATATGCAAACACCAACGTTGATACCACGTCGAACACAACTATGTACTTCGAACAACCGTGAACCTCTAGGTGCGAGAACTCAAGCCAGCTGACGAACACGAATTCCGGGACCGGCTTACAACTGCTGCTTTATAGGTAGGTGTACAGAGGTATGTCCTAGTCAATCAATCAGCCAATACAGCTCCAGTCAGCTAGTCAGTTAACTAGCTACTTGATACACAATTAGACACGGTGCGGGTTCGACACCTGCTGGTCATCGGGGTACATAAACCACCCTTCTGCAGCTACAAACGATTTTGACTACCCACGCATCAACATTCGTTCAACAAATACCAAAAATACTATCTTATTCTGAATTTAGTTGTATTTTATAAGTAGACTGAGGATCTTGATGTATTTATGAAGAAATTGGCTGAGTGAAATACGAACCAGGAAAACTGTTTCCTTTATCTCGGTCGACAATTTGTTAACACGTGTATTGATGATTTCAGCGCACTGATTCGATCTAACGATATTAAGCAATTTTGCAAATTACTATAAAATTTTCAACGTTTCGGTCTAGTGTTAGACCATTTCCAAGAAAAAAATTTTTTTGCAAAATTGCTTAGTATCACTAGGTCGAATCAGTGCGCTGAAAACATCAATATACATTGTGAATCAATGTTGTTTGTAATGCAACAAAATTATTCAAATTTGTCTTGCCGGAAAAGTAGGAAACACCCTGTATAAGAGTAGGTGTAGAAATCTTACTGGATAGATCAGCAGCGGAAAATGTGTGGTCCAAGAAGATCTCTGGTAGCCAGTGCAGTGGATGCCGCCGTATATCGAAGAAACGAATCATTGCGGAAGTGGACGACGCACAGGATCTTCCTGAAATTCGTCTCTCATCGCGCGCTCTCTCTCTCCTTCTCTTTCTCAAACCTTTTCTTTCGGGCAACGTGGATTACACGTGGAAAACCACATGGATTTGCGTGCAGTTGGCCGGCTGCCTTCCCTGGTGGAAGAGCAAAATCTGACCCCCTTTCAGCGACGGATAAATCTAAAATTTGGCATGAGAAAGACTCAGCCCGTGAAAGACGGTTCCTAAGAAAAAGTCTCACGGTTAGACTCGATCGACACCAGACGCGGATTTCTTTTCAGCGAAAAAATGCTTGGTGAGTGTGCTCACGGATTCTCTTTCTTCATCCTCGATGTGAGATAATGGAACCTCCTTGTGCATTGTGCGCTTCCGGGAAGAGAGAGAGAGAGAGAGAGAGAGAGAGAGACAGTGAGAGAGGAAGACGATGAATTGCGTACTCAGCACGAAACATTCGAATCCTATATTCTAATCTATCACGCGAATAATCGCGAACCGATTGCCGAGCTTTTTGGCAACGCTTTACTCGTCCAGCAAAGTATACACGGATTTTTTCACAAAAAACCACGGACAACTCCGGACAAGGAGATTATAACAAATGTGCGCCGAGAAGTATAGTTTAGAATTTATTTGAAAATATATTACTATTCCACGAACGATTTAGTTCGTATTTTCACTTGTAGATCCTGATTCTACAATCTTGCCGGAAAAGTAGGAAACACCCTGTATATTTTTCCCTTCTGCGAACTTCTTATATGAAAGTAACTCTTCTCCAACATTCTGCCTCAGGCGTCAGTGCATCTTTAAATATTCAGTTTCGTCTGGATCCAGTTGATTCGTGACACTTGATTGACACAAATTATCGAGACCTGTCGTCGACGGAGTAAATGTCGCTGCCCACCATTTCAATGGCAGTGCGCCCACTATACCTGCAACGGCGCAGCGCCAGGTACAGTGGACGCACTCCCATTGAAATACACAGAGGAAACCCAACACGGCGACGGCGCGGCCCAGTGGGCAGCGACCTTTACTCCGTCGAAGACGGGTCTCGATAATTTGACCCTTCTTAACGGCCGTGGCGGTCCTTCGGAGCGACGAAATTTACGACACTTGAAACAGTAGAAAAGCAAACATCTAGCAGACTGGTCGTCGAGTGGCAATAGTTTAATTGTTCTCAGTCACAAACGTGCCACAAGTAATCCGTCCGAAGGAAACACACGTGCGCGGTTCCTACGCAACGGAACATCGACAGCCTCGCATAATCGCGGGCCCAGCATCCTCTCAGCCTGCCACAACATCGACGATACCCCAGCCTCGCCTCGAATATTTCTATTCGCGACAATATCGACTCCCTCTCGAGCTGCTGACCCCCTAACGCAACCCCTCACCGTCCCCCTCCATATCACCGTGAATGTCCTCCCGTTATGCACCATATGCCGCGATCAAAGAGCCGACGGGGGAGGAATATACGCGACTGCTTGATATTTCTGCGCTTGGTTTTTACCAGGAGAATGGCCTCTAAGCATCGACCGTGGGCTCGTTTTCAGCCAAAACAATATCATTTCATCCCCGCTATGAGGTTTTCCATTCTCTCTCGGGTCACTTCCTCGGTCGCGACAGGTACTGGGTTCCCGTTTTCTCTTTCTCTCTCTCTCTCGTTCTCTCTCCTCGGAAAACCCGTAGGTGGACTGCACGCCGCCGACGACCGTTCGGTCCTCTGGGTCCCGGCTATACCAAAACCTATTCGACTGGGCGACAGCAACACTAGCGCTTCGGCTGCAACACTGCCGCTGCCAGCCATACCCCTTCGTCTCCATCAAGTTTAACTTGGCGCAGCGAATTTCCAAGTACCGTTTTACGAGTTTTCGTTGCCACTGGGAATAGACGGATCAGTCGTTACGCCGCTCGGTAAATGTTGTTCCCGAAGTGACTGCTGTTTCTGTACGGCCGTCTCTATGGAGCGAGCCCTCTCCCGCACCGGATAATCAATTTTGCAGCGAGATTACAATTCGTTTGCGACGCTGACCCCCGAACATACACACACCGGTGTATCGTTAATTAGCTGCAATATCGAGTTGACTTTTTCAGCCGTGCCACGGCAGATTTTCCGCGATTCGGTTATTTAACGAATACGTCTTTCCCGGCTACGATCCCGTCAGCTCGTTTCGCTTTCGGCATTCCGATTCTTGTTTAAATGCTTCGATTGTTGGCCCTTTCGATAGAGCCGCGCGCAGATTATGACTCAAAGCTGGACTTTTGACTTCAGGCGCGACACACAGAGGTTTATGTTTGAAAAATCTTTTCCAATCTCATTTGACGGATTTGCCCCTGATATTGCCGGGGTCTGACGCTTTTCTGAATTTTAATTCACTGGGCGCTTACGGTGCGAGCGTTTCGCTTACTACGTCCACCATTTTGTAGTATTTTCAAAAATCTATTATACTGACCAGTTTCTAATTTTTGATGATTGACAGATGATTACTGCATCAAAGTAAATAGTTTATTTTTAAAGTTGTGTACGCATAGTTTAAAATCAGTATCAACTATTTGAAATATTATCATACCCAACTCTGGTTATTGTAATATATAAAATATATATATTTACGTAAACGAAGAATAACATTTTTCTTGCTAAGCCCACTTAGGAGTTTGGAATGCATGATATTGAATAGGAATGTGCTGAAGTGTCTGCCCAACGCTCGTCTCTTCTACTTACTCGTGAGACTACCGACTACTTCTCATCAACGAACATTCAAAGTCATAATAATATTAATCATAAAGTCATAAAAACGCTCACTTCCAATTTATTCCATAAAACAGAATCGTAAAAATGTTCACTGGAGTAACTTGTTTCAGTGATAGAAATAACACGAACTTTTTCAAACTTAACACACGAGATATTTTTATAAATATGCAATGAAAAAGTAGCGGTTACATCAATATTGTTCTACTTGCACGTGCATGACAGTGCGCAGTAGAATTTGTTTATAAATCCGCAGAGGAAAAAATAGTTGCTCGAACAATATTTTCGTATTTGTGATTTTGCGACGGCACAGAGGAAATCTGCGAATTTTTCAAACTATGTTTATAAATCTTTCGAGAAGGAATTGTTGGAATAATATTTTCCTGTACGTGCACGACAATATGAGGAACTGAACGTTCAAAACTGCTGAAGAGTGTAATGTAAATGTCAAGATGAAGGGAAACAGTGGAACATATCGATTTTTCCTCTTGCGGGCACCGTTTTGATGAGATTATGGAAGGGCCACTGTCAACATACTCGGCGACGAAACTCACCCTATCTGTTCAACCGTGAAACAAGTTATCCGTTACGTTTTCTCGAAAACTCGTGACTTTACTACTTTTCAGTTTGGAAGTTTTGTAAATCCGTCCTGTACTATTCTTTCGTTGTAATTGTTGTATCTATATTTCTTTCAAATTAACGCAAATTAAATTTAAACAATTTACATTGCAACTTGCTTGGACCCTGTTTTGTGTTCGGGGCTCCCTGTACCTTGAGGCAAACCCAAGAAATGGCTGTCAGAAATATACAGTTTTTTGTAGTTCAATTTTCAAATGAAATAGTATGTTTATTAATATTTGCCAGTGCTTATCGAGGACGCAGTAAAGAATGACCCAGTCGAGCAACCAGAAATGCTCACTTTTTGTTGGACAGGTTTATCCGCCCGGTACTAATATATTTTTCTTCGTGGTAACCGATTATTGACAATCACTTATGGCTGTAGCTTGCTGGGGACGTAGCTGTGGTATTTTTAGATATCGTCGTGATAACGTTGAAGGTCAGTTTTTCTCTCTCTCGGCCTGTCGGCCTGATCAATGGAATAGTTTTTACATGTTTTGTCAAATACTGGTGTGGGGCATTCGATGTGCGGATGTTGCGCAGCTGCTTTGAAATATCTGAATCAATAACTGTGCAGTAAAATATGACTGGCAATCATCCATTCCGGGCGAAATGACTGGAGCGTTGTCACCGACTTTGTTCGGATTGCTCCAAATTACTCGGTAAATGTTTTTCATAAAAAATATGCATTGAATCTGTAAATGATTCAATTGCTGTTCGATACGGTAAATTATTTCATACTCGTCCACTGTCTCATCTAACAATAAATAAATTCAAATTAATTTCGTCACTCGATACGGCCGGAATTAAATAAAAATTTCATTTAAATAAGGTTAATTCTTTTAATTGGAGACTGAAATATTTAAGAAGCGTTTTAACGAGTTTAATAATTTACTGAATTAAATTCCTTATTCTATGGTTTGCGAAGTGATAAAGAAGCTTTCGTAGGAAATTATTAATCGTGGCGCATACTATAATTCAAATTATTTCAAGTTCTTGAACGCAGTGAGAAACCAGTCTACAGAAAATTTGTTTTCGTAGAGACTAAAACCAACGGTGTTTTTTGAATTACACGAAGCGGTGTTTCCGCAAATAGAAGATCAATATCCCTTAATAAAACATCAAAGACCGTCGTGGCATGCTAATATTTCCGCAGCGCTCATTCATTTCAGGACATAACAATTTTCTCCAACACAGTAGAATCGTTAAAACAAACTTAGCAACTTCCACCTAGCCACTGTTCCCAATTGCTCGTAAGTAGACTATAGATTTTCCGCATTCATGTGGTACACGTGGGCGAACGAAGCGCATCGAATCGTGAACTCCCGCCCGAAGAATATAGTCATTATAACGCGTACGGAGTACGATAAACTCTCGCCTAAATAAAAAAGAAAGAAGAAAAAAACCCATTCGATTCCCGTCGCTCTCTCGCGCAACGTAGCCAATGAAAATTCGGAACTGCATCCGCATCGTGCTTATAAGAATGATTACAAACAACGCTGGCGCAGCTTGAAATAAGCCATAAAATCTCCCTAAGGACTCGAGGCGCGGGTGTTCAATTTGCTTGATCCCAATACGACTCGGTTCGTAAAATAACACAGCCGGATTCGTTGCCGGGATTCGATTCGGTGCGGGGAGCTCTCTCGCGCTTTCTGCCAATTAATAACATCAATTGTCCATAGAATTAACAACGGTCGCAGTTGTTACAATACAATATCGTCGTCGGGGGCCGTTGCCGGCCGCGATCACCGCTCAATATTGAGCGGAACTGTAAACCGGCCGGGCCGGCGGCGCGCGGCTCGTAATTAATTTATAATCAAATTCGAATGGATCTATGGTGGCGAAGCGGTAACGAACGAGCTCGTTTTCCGACGGAAGAGTCGCGGCCGGCAGCCCCAATCCCCAATAAATCAAACATACAGGGTGTCACTAATCTGGTAGTATCGACCACAAGCAGGAGAATCGACCTGGAAAAATAAGTGGAAAAAATGCAATGATAATTGTTCTTTTGAGTCCATGTTTCTTTAGAATAACGAGTTTGATGGTGCACTATAGTCCGCAGTAGAAGCTATCGACCATGATCAGGCGCGACGGAAGATTCCTATCTAACTAGCTTCTTCTCTGACGTCTCAAATCAGAGAACCAGTGAAACTGATACCACCATCGGCCTAGATGTGAACTACAAAAAGACGGACAGGAAGAGCATAAAAAATATTGCTTCCTCGCTAAATGCATCCTGAGTGGGTTCATCGGAAAATCAAGCTTTTCGTACTCTCTGCCTTTGTGTCTTGCTAGAAACATGTCGCCGTCTGTCTTTTTGTAGTTCACCTCTAGGTCGATGGTGATATCAATTTCGTCCAGTGTCTGTATATTTGTTCGTGTAGATACGCCCCTTGTTTTACCACGAGATCGGCGACACCCTGTATAATAGTAGGCCCGGGGAAACTGTCTGCAGAAATGATCGAAACAAGCCGCAATCAGGTGGAAGGCGCGGAAAATGCGAAAACTTAATAGGGGCTGCATAAAGTGGCCTCGAGAAGCAGCCCGTTGGCAAGAGGCCGGCGACGAATGGGTGGTGGGAAGGGTGAATATAGAAAGACGGGGCTGGTAACCACCCCTGCAAGGTACCTACGTGGCATTCAGCGGCGCGAATGGTGGTGGCGCGGGCTGGCGCGCCAACTAAAATTGAATCTGCGGACGAAACTTCGGTAACCTCGTCAGGAAACCGAAGCTAAAGCCATCCATCGCCTCCGCTTTCGTCGTCGGCCTCTTTCCCGTCGACGTACCCATTGTCGACTTCTGTTCTATTTTGAAAAATCGCTGCCACTTTCCCGCGCGACTCTGCTTCTCCCCATCGACTCACTTTCCCTTCTGATTCTACTTAACCATCCCCTATTAACCCTGCAGTAACGACTCCATCGCACTTTGAGGAATACAGTAAAGATTCGAATACTGTCCGAGGTCGAGGTCTCAAACGTTGTCTACGATTGTCGTTGGCTCGGGTATATCCATGTGAACACCACTACGTTCACACAAGGAACCGAATGTTCAAACTTCTTCATTTTCATAATTTTTTTATGGGACTTTACAAAACGTATTTCTGGCATTTTTCTGAACAAAATAAGACCAAACACGACATAATTTCAATTGAACATATTTAGTCGTTTAATCGATTGTGAAAGTTTCGGTCCCAAGAAAGGACACCTTAAATTAAAGTCTACTTCTTTGAGAATATATTTTCGAGATGGTAAGTTGTTTATTTAAACATATGCCATAGCATATGTTGAATGTACGATAAATTATAAATTATGCTTCACATTTACAGTAGATATGGGCCAAATTATATCGTGTTTGATCTCCTTTTAATCAGAATAATGCCAGAAACGAGCCAATGAAAGTGCAACATTAAATAATGTGGGCTTAATTGTGAATTTAAAGTAACATGTCAATTCTTGGCCAAGTATTTGTTGATCGACGTAACTTCGTTTCGTGTAGAAAACAGGTTTTAACGAAGTAATCAACGAACAACACAGCTTTTCGTCGGCCAATCAATGAAATCCTGTTGCTTATTGATTTCCCTATAGATTCCAGTATCCACAGAGAGACCGATGCTTCGATGGATAGCTTTAATGTCGTTGAATTCTGCTGGCAATGTGTAAGTTAACTCGCACATGAATAAGATATAACTTCAGTAGTTTCGAATACTTTCTTCGAGGTCGAAACTTTTTGATAAATTGCGGCGGTATATTGAAACCGACTCCAGTTTCTAATTTAGTGTAAAATTAACGTGTTATCCACTGCCTGTACTCCCATAATATTCATTCAAGTATCTCGTAATAAAGTGGCTCAACAATTTATTTTTCGTTTACCGAAAGTGACACAAAACCTGCCATTGTTATTCTTAAATACTCTAGATTGTATCGGCAAGTACAATAAACGCAAAGAACTTTTATGAAACGACACTTATCTAAACAAAGCATGCGTTAATTCGTACGACAATCTTTCTGTCAACCGATATTACACGTTCGAAAAATCACTGTCTGTCGTCACAGACACCAATCCATTCACCCATCGCGAATCAAAAGAAAAATCGCCGAGCAGTATAAAGCGTAAACTTGTCGGCGACGTAATTCGCGGCGCGAGATTCGCTAACAAAACTTCCGTAGTTTGTATAAAGAGAATACTTGATATTTAGCCGCTTCCCCGTCGGAGGCTCGAGTGAACAGAATTAATTTTCTTATTAGAGCGTGCCGCTTTCGTAGTCTATTCTTCGTCGAACAATCTCGCCGGCCGCTAAATAATTGAGCGTCCCATCTCGGTGGTATCGTGCTCGCGAGTCTTGGTCGTCCCAAACCGGTGGTTTGCTCTTCGGGAATTCGAGAGGCCCGCGAGCCCGAAGAATTCCCCTGTTCCACTGGACGTCGAACGTCTCTCTCTCTCTCTCTCTCTCTCTCTCTCTCTCTCTCTCTCTCTCTCTCTCTCTCTCTCTCTCTCTCTCTCTCTCTCTCTCTCTCTCTCTCTCTCTCTCTCTCTCTCACGGCGATACGTCGCCGTACGTCCGTGTTCGAAGCGTCCGAGCGCGAAAGACCGCAGAGAACAGGCAAAAAATGGGGATCGGAAGAAAGGAGGAGCAAGAGAAAGAGAGAGAGAAGAAAGGAGGAGGGAAAATCGTACGCGTTGAAAACCACGCGCGACAGAAGTGAAACTTCTTGCCACGCTATCCACGTACATACATTGTTATTATCATTCACATTCATTGTATATATTTTTATATTATTTAATTAAATGCGAATGAAATAACACGCGCTGGTTAGGTACAAACTGTGACGCACCATAAAATAACAGTAAGGCTTTTGCTTTCGTGCTCCCTCTCTCTCTTTCTCTTAGGCTACGAACCGCACGAGAGTCGGCGCGCTAGCCACTTCCGTTACGCGTTACCGTTTCATCGCCAGATTGGTTTTACGCCTACCGCGCCAAGAGAAGTTTCACTTGAAAAAGAAATAGAGAGGGTTCGGGAGGAGGAGAGAGAGAGGGAGAGGGAAAGCAGCGGGCAGCTCGCGTTTGGAGGGTTTTGCTCGTGGCTGCGGGCCACTATTTAATCCTTAAGTAATTAACGGGATCGATTCGCGCTGGAGTCCGATACGGGGCCAAATGCCGTGATGTCTGGTGGTCTTCGATAAATTCCATGCATCCACTTGCCTACGTAGCTAACGTGCATGCCACGCAGGTAGTATACGTGGCGAAGTGGCACGATGCCGGGACTTGCGCCCTTGTTACGCTCCCACGACACGTACACTTGCGATGTAACGGTAACTACAGTTAGTACGTGCTAAGTGTGCACGGCTACGGATTGCCCTATTGGCAGCTCCACGTATTCTGCTCTCTCTGGGTTACACATACGTGGATAAACACGCCTCCGTTCGTCGTCGCGCCACGCGTTATGGTGACTTTTTCCCATGCGTTCAACACCCCCTCGGAACCACCCCCGCGACGCGATACGCGTTTTACACCCTGAAACCCCGACGACTATGCGCCCGATGGCTATAGAACGATGCTCGGAAGAATTCTAATGCGGACTGAGATTCGCCGATAGCGGGATCTACCTTCTATCCATTCTATGAAACGAATAATTACTTCTTGAACAGTACACGCCACGTAAACTTCACGCATTACCTACCGCAGACTATTTTATGAATTTGAAATATTCACCGTCGCCGCAGACTGGATTTTTTCCAACCAGACACTTCCAGTAACTTTATTCAAGACTTTCATGGTAAACCTAGTGGGAATTCTATTCATAGACTTCCGGTAGGTAAAGTGTTAATTTTCTGAATCTAGCCTTTCATAACACTGTCCAATAAATTTCAACTTTTTTCATGTTTTCGTATAACTGTTGGGTGGGTCTTATAGAGCTTTTTGCGCTGATTCCGAATCTGACCTTAATTTTTCTCTTACACGCACAGGTTTTGAGAAACATTTTTGGTGTTGGACAGTGCAACCTAGAATGGTTATGAAAAATACTTACCGTGATATTTTGTGGTAGTTTACTGTACACGTCCAGAAAAAATGATCAAGCCAAGCAGTGTTCTAGGAAGAATTTTCCAACTATTTGTGGAGACTGATTTTCATACCGACAGTGAGCGAATGACGAATTTGTAAATAGTATTGCACATCGAACGATAATGATGGATTATCGACCCACACATCGTAACCTTGGATTGACCAGAAACTTTGGTAATCATATACGCGATCAAATACATACATACATTCGTGGAAGCTAAATTTCAGTCTTGTTACGTGGCTTTCATACGCGCTGACATAGCGCCATTGATAGCGCTCAGTCATTAGCGTCAAGACACGTGATTTTGATCAAAGCGATTCGTTCATGTGGCGTTATCATTGATCCGCGTATATGCGAACGCGGCGTCACATTCAACTTTATTCTCGAGAATCTGTAATTAGCAAAACTGACTGGCAATCGATTCGAATTATTCACTTTTTATATTCCTCTGCGCCGGTGGCTCCCACCAATTTTAAACAGGGTTGTCACGACTAAATTTATGCTGCGACAAAATAGTCAATTTCACAGTTCATTTTCAGTTTTAGTAAATAAAATAAAACCAATCTTCTCATTTCTATAAGGGAACAGGTACCAGTTGCTTTTAAGGCTCGGTAGATTTAGTGTTAAAAATCCGAGTACCCCCTGATTTTGTGGTTAAGTGTTACGTTTTGCATGTTTGCTGCGCTTCGATCGTCTACGGATGCACGCGGGAACAAGTGGAGCTAGTAGTCAGGAGCGACGAGTGTTCGAACGGTTCGGTGCTCGTTCATGCGCTTTTTGAGTCCCGCCTAGTCGCCCAATCTAGAACTTCGGAACATTCTCTTGTCTATTCGATAAGAGTGGATTCGAAACTGAACAACTTGGTGTGCAGCTGCAGCATACCTGCAACAACGGTTTTATAGTAATCCTGGCGCAGTTGGTACGTGCTAAGTACGCACAGTTAAGGGTCCCCAATCGCGACACAGCCATTCCCGGTGGCTCGGTTTATTCGAGGACAGGTAGCTACGTGTTTTCCCGGGAAAATCACTTTTTTCCCTGCTTTTTTTCCACGACGAACGATTCCATCGAATGTTTTTCATGGTCGTTGATGAGAGGCTGCAGGAAAGAGAAACAGAGAGAGAGAGAGAGACTAGTATCGAACCAACCAACGACGAGTACACACAGGATCGTAGCAGGCAGAGACCACTTATACGACACACCGTGATGCCGTTCCGCGAAACGATACGCAACGTTAAAGTATGATGTAGGGGATTTCGCTCGAACGAACAAAGATCCTGGCAGGAACGTCGTTCGAGTAGCTCGGCGTACGAGATCCTGGCCGGTTGCCAGCATTTTTTTCCAGGGCTTTGTTAGGCCGGGCCAGCGAGTTATAAATTTTTAATTGAGCTGTTACGTTTCGTCAGGGCTTTCGGTAAATATTTATTAGCTGGTAATTACCGGGAGATAATTATTCGGTCGAGGGCGAGCCGGTTGGCCGGGTTTCCCAGCGAAAATCACCGGTCACCGACGCGACGCCAATCGAGAAAAGTCGATCGACCCTTAATGGGAGCAATTAAATCCTCGGCCATCGGACGTTATTGTCCCGGCAGGCCGCAACACCTTGCGGGACTCGATGCCTCGCCTCACCCCTCACCTCGTATTCCAATTTTTATACGGGTCACACACAGATCAGCACACTAGCCCTCCGCGCGTTCTCTCTCTTTCTCTCCCTCTCTCGGCATCCTACAAAGAAGTTAGCACTCCTTTTATGACCGTTGAAATTGGAGCAGGGAATTGCGGTAGTTTCGCGGGCGAAAGTATCCTGGCCGGTATTACGTATGAAGTAAAACGGAAATAAAATTTCGTCGAAGTCGAAGTGAAGCTGGAACGACGCATATCAAGATAAACAAATATGTCTGTGTGCGGGACATGCGCTTGCGCTCCTGCGGACTCGGGTTTATTTAGCAACCTCCTCCCGCAGCCCGCGGGCAACATGTCGACAGGGATACCCGTGACATCGCAAACATGACGTCCATAGAAGTAGACTGCGAAGTTAATTCGACAAGTTTATGGCCAGAACCCGATCGCCTGCGCCGTCGAAATAGCGCACGGAAATCTAAGATAAAGCTCCAAGCGTCTGCCTCTCTTCTTGATCCGCGATCAGCAGACTGCGGATTTTTGTAGATTGGTTGGAATCTTCCTCGCGTCATCGTATCTTATTATAGAAATATTGTTTCCTTTTTCTAGATCGACAATTTGTTAACAACGTGTATTGATGTTCTCAGCGCCCTGAGTCTAACTAACAAGAGAACATATTCAGGTGATACAAACCGATTTTGATGAAACTTATGTGAGATATAGTTCTTCGAAAACTATTTGACACGTGTCTTTTTTTATTGGCAACCATCCACTTTGAAGGGGTGAAAATTACCCCCCAAGTTGGGGAATGGGGACCATATTGTCCGAAATTTGAATTTTTTAAAAATTTTTTGAAAATCTTCACAAAAGTTTTTCTTTAAACAATATATTAAAATTTTTTCTTTTTTTGCCATTTAACGGTAATAGAAATTAAAACAATGTGAAGTGTGTAATTCAAGTTAATTTCTATAACAAAAAATCAAAACTTCTAAAAACAAATCTACTTGCTAAAAAAAAGGCAGCGTCGTGTTTTGAATTGCTTAGTTAGTAACATTAGATCGAATCATTGCGCTGAAAACATCAATATACGTTATAAAAATATTGTTGATCGCGATTGCAATTGTTGTATCCTGAGCTTTCGCTCTGTCAAATGAATTACTCGGATTTTAAGGAGCTCCTTGCTACTGCTGAGTCGACAATCAACGTGCTAGATCGTTCTGGGTGTGCGCTGTATGATTTTCTGGTGCCAAGGCCGCGTTTGCACTCAGCTGGAATTTTCTCTTTCAGATTTGGAACCAGCTGTACTTTCGAATGGCACCGGCGGTCATTAAGATGAAACTTGACGACGGAAATATAAAACCTCGCGTGGAAGACAGTTAACCTGTATTTCATATTGGTGGACGATTAATCTGACATTTGATGAAAACAACTTGTCAACGATAAAATTAATTTGTTGAATTTTATTTGGATCAATTACAATACATGAGACGTAGAAACAACCTACAGGAACAAAATGTCAAAAAAAATTGGGCATCCCTAGTTCATTTTTCCAGGGATGGATAAGCTTCTAACCAGAGTGCAGATTTTGATGGTAACAGTAACAACCTTACAACTGTTAAATCACATCATTCTTCTTGGCTACAATAGCGCCCATCTGGTCCTGTAAAGGTTAACCCAGTCAAATCTAGGGTTAGCTGGTTCGCACCAGTTAACTCGGGCTTAGGTTCTATCCGGAGCATGGTCTCGCGAGACGTAGACCATAGTCAAGAATTCTCTGAAAATCCAGGGATTTTATATCGCGCTCGATATACCTATCAAGATTGATCTCTCGAGACGATCTCGAAGCTGGTGAAGCCTTCTCGCGTCCGATCTGCTTGGTCGACGGGATCGATAGCCTCGTCGAAATATTATCTAATGCACGGCTGGGTTCGCGCGAATACAATAATTTGATTGATGGGTATAAAGCGGTTTAAAACAGCGCGCGACCCGTAGCAGGCGGCTACGAGGATCGCGAGCTCGGTTGGGGGTTGGCGCGGGCGGTTTTAATCGCGAGAGTTGGGGGTTGGCTTTCTCTTCCTCTCTGTCGCTCTCAGCGTCTATCGTTAACGGATTGACAGGGGCAACGGAGCATAGCCCGGGCACCGGCACAATGTACCGGTTAAAATTTATCTTAGAACGGTAACGGGGGGCCCCGGGATGATAGTGTAAAGCCATAAATCTGCGAACAGCGGCGGGGGCAAGGGGGCAGAGAGCGGGGTTGATTCAGGGGTGGCAAAGTGGCGTTGGTGTACCTGATTTGTTGGCGGCTGTCGCTGCATGGGTGAGGGTAGCTGCTGCGGTCAGCTTAGGCGGTTCTATCTTCGGCGGTACGGTGTACGCCGGTATGGGGCCCGGGTTCGTCATGGTGGTCATCGTTGTGGGCATCATCATGGTCGACATGGTCAGCATCTTCGACCCGTTCCCGTGTCGCCGTGGCGAGCTATCCTTCCTGCAGCGATCCCCGTCACGTGACGGCTGAGAGCGAATTTTCCGCGACGTTTTCTACCGTTTTCAACCGCGTTGTCCGCGTCCGATCGGTTGCAGGGCTACGGCGAGGAGGCGGGGAAACCGTCGGACGTGTTGAGGTCGAAGAGACGGTCGAAACGCGTGTGCGGCCTGCACGCCGCGTGGATCGATGCTGCTGTGTGACAGCGATCGCGGGATCAATCGGCCACGATGCCGTCTCGCATGTCACTCTATCGTTGATCGGTTCGAGGAGCCGACTCTGACACAGGTGTCTGTCTTCTTCTGTCTGTTCCCGATCCAGGGGGCTACTCGCGAGACACTATCGCCGGCGATTCCTTAATCTCACTGTCACAGAGATCGCGACGAACCCTCCTCCCTCGCGACATCACCTTACATCGTCGGCGGACACTCTCGCCTGCCGATCTCCACGGATGTTCGCTACACCACACCGGATGATCCCGAAAGTTTACTTCTCTCTTTCTCTCTCTCTCTCCTTCTTTCTCTCCTCGAGACTTTCCTGCTCCGTCGCGCACAGTTGCGTCGTCGGGTCTCAAAACAATTCTACCGTCACGAGTTTAATCTCCGATCGAACATCGCAAGTTGCGCGCAAGAAGCTTCCCGTCCACCGTTCGTTCTTTATCAAACGTGTCCCACTACCGATTCGTACGCACCGATTACACGTGATCTCCCGTTGATTCGTCTCGAAACCACTAAAAAACTTTCTATCTATCTATCTCTATCTATCTATACATCTATCTATCTATCTATCTATTCGTACGCATCACTCACAAAACGGTTCGTAAACCTCCCGCCCAGAGAGAGAATTCTTCGTTCACACTAGCACTTTCCTCTCTGACGCTCCATCCCACGCGAACGTCAACACGATTACAACGGAGAGTGGCGTGCGGAACGCACGCGGTTTCTGCGTGCTGCCGCCTGATGTCTTCGCGGTGTCACTTCAATTGGCAAACGTCATCGAGAGTGGCAAGAATCACGGTGCGTGTCTGTCTATATTGTGCGTGCGCGTGTTTCCGTGGCTATGCGTGTGCACTCTTTTGTAACCGAAGTACAGCTGTTCTCTCCGTGGTCAAACGAGAGAGAAAAAAGGGCCGACGACGAAGAGTCGCGACGGCGACGTGTCCACGACGGATGGAACGACGACCACCGAACACAATGACTACGACGAACACGACTACGACGGCAAACGTTCACGACGACGACGACGACGTTCTCTACGCTCTCCACGCTGCGCGCGTTACGTCACGTCCGGCCGAGCGTAGAGTCGGAACTCGTCTGGCGGGGAGAGCGCGAAGGGATGCCTGCGTTTGCCTGCCTGCCAGCCTGCCAGCCCTGGACGCCCGCCGTCGCGACGCCCAGAGGCGCCGGCGTTCCCGAGCGTCCGCGAAATCGCACGAGTTAAGACGCGAGCCAGTAGTCGCTCGCTCGCCGCCAAGCCGAAAGGGTTGCCCGATGCGGCGGCATCACTATGCGACCACCAACCCTCGCACGATACTACTTTTTGCGATCACATCCTATCACTACTTTCACTATACTTACGCATTAAAATTGACTACTGATATCACTCGTTCACGCTGATACTTTTGTTCATGTGCTGTTTCGCTGTGTGCTATTTAATGCGGGATAGTGAGGGTTGAAAGATTCGAAATGTACAGTGAGTCAAAAAATCATTCGTTCACTCTGAAAAAGGCCATAACTTTTTAAATATCGTACTATACGGTTTGAATTTTTTTTTGGAAAGGTAGAGCAATTTGTTTGCTACAGGATGTGGGACATAATTTTGTCAGAAATTGCAATTGATCGGGATTGTAGGGAAAATACTAAAAGTTGCATTTTATAACTTTTTTATGTGGGAGTATACTGAAAATTTTAAAAATATGTTCACAAAAATACTCGCACGATACTACTTTTTTGCGATTACAGTTGTGTGGTAGATGGCTGGATACGAGGGGTGGAAGATTATATATGTGGAGAGTTGAAAGATATACATTACAATTTCGAATTTTAAGGTATTTTCCACATTGTCGGTCGTTTTGCTGTAGAATTTTCCACGCTATTCGCGTTGTAGAATTTTTCACGCAATCACTGACTTTGCTACCCGTCTACAGACAACGCTATTATTTATTTACCATTTTACTTCCATCTGTGTGATGGTAGACCGTGCGCTGCCTGAATGCGATTTGTATGTACGTTGAAAGAGTGTAAATATATTATAGTTTTCGTTTCTCATGGATTTTTTAGGATTGTTCGTTTGGCAGTCTATAGGTTGATTGTTGAGATCTTTTGTTATATTTAGTTCGTCATGGTTCTGGTATAAACTTGTATTGCATCCCTGAGACATTCTAGGTTGATTTTTTTTGGAACATTTGCCTTTAGAAATTTGATTTAGAGAAGAGTAAGGTAGAAAGGTTGAATGTTTTTATTGAGAATTAATACAGCAAATTCGTGCGGAATGGAATTTTGGAAATGTCGCTTGGAAATCGATTTAGAAGGATTTTTACGAGTATTTTTAATAGAATTGTAATTATAGGAGCTAACGTTGGAATTGATTGATAGATTAATTTGAAACTGCTTGAAATTTGCGATGAACCGGGAATTGGATCGTTCGAATAATTATAAGAGTGGTGAATGGGACTTTGATGACGTTGATTCATGGAATAAATGCTGTCAGTCTAATATGTTCGAGATGTAACGCAAATTTAAATATTTATGAAGCAGATATGAATTCTGTATTCAAAAAACAGTTGACTGGATCTGACCATATTTTTTCACAGCAGAAAATAACAACAAAAAGAACTGTCAGTTAATCTGCTGCTAGCATCAGCTACAAAATTAATCAATTGCTATAATCCTGATCGTTTAAATTAATTCTACGGAATGAACAAATACAATGTCAGAGTTGTAACAAGTTACAAATTATTTGTGTCATCGAAAACCACGAAAATTAACTAACAAGTCGATATAAATGAAATAAACAATGAATGAACAACAGTAGAGGAATGCTGCAATATACAGAAGACTATCACGGAAACGAGGTCAGGGTTACATGCTCAAACGACCCCTTTTTAAGTGTCACGTTCTGAATTCGTCTCTTTAATATATCTCTCACAGTATGGAACACACTTTATATAATAAAATTAGAATCCCGAGTGCAAAAGTTATGGAACAATAACAACGATATTTATTCATCAACTTTTAAACTGGACGAGCAACAACAGCTTGCCTTTTCTTTTTCCATCTCCATTTGCTGACGTTACGATGCGTTTTGTCGATAAGAATGTTTTATTCGTTGCGTTCCAAACGTGACAACGCTTCGCAAAACTTGCTCGGTTGCATCGCATTGCTGAAACGCGCGAAAAATGCGCATGCGACAAAACTCGCTCCTCAGCACCGTCTCCTATTAGCATACTAGTTGATAATTAGATATGGACGAAAGTATCGGAGTTCAGCCATGTTACCTCAATCCCAAACAATTTAACAATTCCGATTCGAAACACTGTCAACTTTACAATCGTTTTTTCGTCTGTGACTGCGATATTGGAGTAATGGGATCTGATTACTCCATTTGGACAGCCTCTTCATCATTTAAGCTTGTCTCGGTAGTTGCAGTTTTGCCTAATCGATTTAAGAAGGATAACTGGCGTACATAGATGTATTACCTCACAGGAACTGCTATAGATTTATTGCTTGCCCCATAAATTCTTCCCTTGCTCGTGCATCTTCCGCCCCAAAAATAGACTTTTTTTGCCGTTCTCTAGAGGGTGGATTCAGTCATATTAACCCCCATTACATATCTAGAATTGGACAGTGAACGGTACATCAATTCTCAAATTTCTATACTCTGTCTTCAGTACATTTAATTGATGGGTATATTTTATTTACGAATACTCCACGAGACTACAATGTTGCAAGAGATTATTGTTTTACAAATATTATGAAAGCTGCATTGAATTTCAAGCTTTGCTAAAAATTTAGAAACAGCTCTTGTTAAATTTTGCATTTTTACTCCGCATGACTTTATTAGATCCTAGTTATTAATTTTCCAAATTAATTCTTTTCTTGAATTCTTCATTCCATAATGGTTTCATTATACTTTTTTAATTTATTCGTGATTTATGAAACAAAGTGTAGTGAATCAAAATGTGAAATTAGAATGAAACAGCATTATAATGAACATCTTCAAGCTCGTCGAGGATTTTTAATGGGTTTGCGTGTCGAAGCAATTGTTTAATAAAGATTAGTGTAATTTCGTGGACAATTATTTTGTACGAGGTGTTCGGTGAAAAAGTAAATGTTTTTCAGTGGAAATCGAGTATGTTTAAACAACGATCGATACGCTTCGGTCGGAAACTTTTAGCCTACCAAGTGGGTTTCTACTTCGAAGGGATCTTGTTCGCTTACTGCTATCTGCTGTGCAAACGCTTCGCATTATGTCCTGGAAATATTCACTTCACTCGGAATATACTCTACAGATATTTGAACTTTCGGCGATTGGCAGCGCTATTTCACGTCTGATGGTTATCGGCTGCTGCTTCAGAGTGCTTATAAATGCGTCACAGCCAAAAAAATATGTTCTCGCGGCGGTTTACATACTTTTCGGAAGATGTGTCCAAATTCCCGCGGAGACGCAACATTGTGCAAGCAAAAAATTCTATAAAAATTTATAATAATAGTTATGTTCTATGTAGATACGCAAAATTATATGATGTATTTATTTATTCTAACGAATGGCGAAGCCATAATTGTACACAGTGATATCATCATATAATAACGCCGCCAATTTGTCTCTGTTCATTAAATCGACTGATCAATTAAAAGCAAACTGCTTTGTTTAATTTTCCTGTGCATTTACTAAAGCATAAAGTGTCAGTGACAATATTCTTGACTGAAAACCAGTTGCTGCTTGTTCTTTTTCTTGAAAGTCTTGGTAAATGTAGTTACGTTCTCAGAGCCTTATTAATTATGTTAATCTGAAAAGTTTAACATACAAAGTCCAAGGTCGTTATACATTCTTAAATTATTGACACAGATTATAGCACAAGTTTTCTTGATCTCCCGACGATCTTCCACGGAGAATGTTATCAGGATCTTATGAAGTCCTCGACTGAATATACATTAAATCTCTAAAAATTGAAATAGAACAACAGTTTACAAATTGTTCGTACAGATGCAATTTTTCAATTTTAATCTCGATTTCTTTCTTGCCGAGTGTTCGTAAATATGGACGTAGAGGCATTCTTTATTATTTATCATTCCTTTTTCGGTATTGTTCGTAGCGCGTAAAAGTCTGTATATGTTTGATGGGCCGGCGGACGAGTATTTTCTGAAAACGAAGCACCATTCGAAAAAGAAAAGTTAAATCAATCTTTTCGATTTAACTTTGCGTTTATTCCACATGGATCGATGGAATAAAGCTTGAGCATTCCCTTTCGTTAACTGCACACGAGGCGTACGTTACGAATGAACAAACACATTGCGTTTAGTATTTGTGTAAATACATTATCACATATGTGCACGCCTATTAGGTATTATACGGTAGGTAAGCTTCACGAATTTATATTGAAAACCATCAGCGTTAAGAGCAGCTGCATTAGTGCGTAATATTCATACACGCGAAAATGTTATCAAAATATTCGAACATTTACAGCGTATGCAACATTAAACAATGATTATAGTACATTCGGAAACAAAACGTCAGTAATTCGAATGAACCATCGATTTTTCAATTAGCAAGGTAAACTTCTCAATTCGCAACCCGATTAACCACTATAAAAAGGCTGTATTAGCATAATATTAAACAAATATGGCTTCGTGCACATCTTTTATCGCTATTTATATTTTACAAGCTTGTACGTTCATTAAGAATCGTTCCGATATGTATTATGTTATTTGCATGGATAAACGAATTCATCTAATAATTCTATATAAAATCATTTCATCTGTAATTGCGTTCAATCGTTTCAAACGAAAAGTTTAGAATGAATTCTATTGATCGATTTGATAGTTTTGGAGTGAAATGAATCTATGAACATGATGCTTATGTTATCGTATTATACTGTATAATGCATGCGTTCAATTAAATTGAATATATTATACAATAATATTGGATATTACTATTTTACACGTTATAGAATAATATTTAACATTAAGTACATTGTAATTACAATATTAAATCTTATGCGTTGCGTTGCGTGTTGCAAAGTACTTAGTGACCCAGCTTTTAAGCAATTCCAATTAATTTTACTAGAATAATTTTTGTATAAATTATTCCAATGCACGTTGCACTGAAAATTACTGATAATTGACAAATTTTCGAAAATACAGAACTTCTGTTGAATGTTGTTCTTCTGAAAAAATCTGGACCAATTAAAAATTAAAAGACTAATAAATTCACTCAATTTAACCAAAATAATTAAAATTAAAGACATTCAGTTGAATTTAAAGTTAAAATTTGAATTACTCTGAGTGGCAAGTGATCATTACAGTCGTTTGGTCAGCTCGAGCGCCACGTCTGGCCAAACACAGTCCGTATTCACTTATCCATTACGTGGCGCCGCTCCTTGGTGGCAGATCGAACTACAGTGATTGCAATGCTACTCTCCGTTCGAAGACTGTAAGGACTGCAGCCCCGTTTTCGGTAACATTGATGCAGGGCAAGAAAAGGAGCCGTGGAAGATGTTTCCGCGGAAACCGGTGTGCAAAGCGCCGCTCTGTCGCCGCATTCCAGTCACGCGTACCTTTGAACACGTTAATTCGATTTTTCGCTGCTTTGTAACGTTGGAATTGCATTAAGTGCGACAAATGCGGCTGAACAACTTTCACTACACAACGTTTTAATTAACGCTTCTTACAAGATGTAAATCGAAATCCAAGCTGCGCGACGAATCCGTCCGAAAGATGAAAAACACGAATGGCTCGTCGAATAAATAACTCTTTAACATATCCAAAATTTAATTACTTTCACGTTACAGATTTCTGAAATTCTATTCACATTTTCAATGAGATTAACCAGCTTCTAACACACTGCTAGAATGTTGTATATTTGTATTCAAAGTTTACATTTTATTGAAATGTTTTCATATATTAATTCAAATAATTAATGTTGCTTGAAAGTAATTATTCTGAATGTCAACGTAAATATGTACTAAAGTGCATATAAAAGTACATATAAATAAATTGTAATAAATGTAAATATAAATAAATAGTACATATAAACTATACATAGTTTCGTAATAGAACATTTACGAATCTATGCTTGCACTAATTGTCTTATTGATATTTGTAGAATGTATTTCAATAATTTGATATGTGTCGCACGTTAATCGAAGGTTCGAGTCACTCAATCAGAAGTTCGTCGATCACGTCTCAATCGACGCGTGATTATTAAATAATTCATTGCCCCGATTAATGAATCCCGCGTTTCTGACGTATTAAGAACGACTGGTTTCATTTTGCATCGAGTATCAAGCTGAATTTTAATTTTCTGCTCGCCGATGTTTCAACTCGGATATTGTTGGAGATATTAACGTGCGTGTATCCAGTCTTCCATATCGCTATTAATTTTAACGGCAAGCAGAAACAATATAGATTAAACGCAACGGGCTTTGTATGATAATTTCATAATGACGAAATCAAATGAAAACACGGGGCACATTATTATACAATTAAATGAAAGGTAAATATTTCTCGTGCGATAATTTCAACATGAGTAGTAGTTAATTGTAAGAAGCATAAAGCGAGGTGCACCTGCGGCGTCAGGAACATCATGTTCGTTTCATAATTCATGCGCTGATCATATCTTGCTAAATTTTACTTAAAAACATGAAAACATTATCAGTTTCTTCGATGAAACGGATCATTCGTATCACCTGCATTTAATAATCAATAATATAATAATAGAATAATCAACGAATCAGTAAATCTTGTCTTAATCTCTATTGCCTCATAATAATAATACCAGAAGTATAGAGTTCAGTAAAGTATATCGATAACTTTAGGAAATACGTACGAATCATTTCTCACTAGACACGATTGAAGAATTTTGGGTGAATACAAATTTTGATGAACAAATTTATAGAAAAAGGAATTGAACAACATTTTAATCACGTTATTAGTTAAACATCCTGCCAGTATGCGTGTAAACAACTGCGTTGGATAGATGTGCTTTCGATCGCGTCAGCAACAAGCAGGAAAGACATAAATCGAGTTATGTCATACGGTCGAACGAGTAAGAATTTTATTTTCTCTAGCCGACTAATAATCGAGGTGCGCGAGTCGAGCGTATGAATTATTGGTTCTTAATACAATAATCTCGAATACAATATTTAATAATCATTTATTTAATCAAAATATTTAATAATCCTTAATAATTATTTAATAACCAATATTTCCTATATATCCTCAATAATTATTGAATAATGCTTAATACGATAAACAATAACTTAAAGCATAAAAATACAAGTAAATACGATTCGGGTGATGATAGAGACTGGGGGCCTATTATCATACGAATGTTTATCAGAATCGGATTTTGCATCGCGAGGATCGTGCATCGTTATGCATCTTTAATTTCAGCCGGGATCACGGTGAAATTTCAGAATGTGCTCGCCGACTGCCTCCGGTTTTGCATCTGCCGCCGATATTCGGAGAATGCGACCAACATCGGCGAAAGGGTGGGAGGGCGCGTCTTAGTGGCTTGCGGAAAAGCTCTGGCTCATGTTCAAGCTCATAAATAATTCCGTTTGTGATCGTGGGCGTAGCAGTTGTCGACTCGATAGAACCAGGAGACAAACTGAGATGCGGAGCATATACGCGGTGACGCGTACCCGACTGCTACAGAATCTATGAGCTATCGGTATCACCCTGCCAAAATACAATCTACCACTCTTCACGTTCAACGCGACACGCTTCTTCTTCGACGCCGCTTTTTTCGCCATGCCGCGCCGGTCCACGGATTTTCTACTTTTCCCGAGCCGTCCCGTTCTTCACTGACAACCGACGCATCGCTGCGATCGCGATTTTTGTCGATCCACGAACAACGCCGCATAGTGGGACCTATCGTCCAAATCGAAGACAAAATCAAAGAACTTCCGATAGAAATGAGATAGAGTTCTGACTTTTTTTTAATTACAGCTGAAGACCAGATTTGAAATAAGAGTGAAAAAATTGACAGGAAATAATGTGTATCATATTAAATAAATTGCAATTTTCTTGACATTGTGCAAGTTCGACGAATTTTTTCTATCTCATTTCTATCGGAAGTTCTTTCATTTTGTCTTCGATTTGGACGAAAGGTCCAAGGGACGAAATATATCAGAAATATGTTAGTAAGTGTATCATAAATAAATCTACTTGTTAAACGAAGTTTTATTTGCACACCGTACAGGCGTTTCCGCGAAGAAAATTTGTTTCAAGCAATTTTCACTGCGAACGTGAATTACCATTTTTATACGTGTAATCAACGAAAGCGAAGTTGCATAATTATACTTGTGATGGCAAAGGTTCTCCCGCTGTAAATCCAACTCAAAGCTCTTTGAATTCATATTAAAATTCATGCATTTTCGTGATTCCTCAGTTTTCACGATCTACAAGTATATAAAGACTAGCGACTCAATGCAACAGATCTACACGAACATCTAAAAACAAAAACTTCGATTTATCTGTGAACAGTCAATAAAAATTGTATTTTAGAACACGATTTTCCACTACAATTAAAAAACCTTGTACACTAAGTAGTTAGCATACCTTTGATCAAGGTTCATTATTCCAACACCGTACAAATGATGGCCGCAGTTCGCACAGCGAACCAACAAATCCGCGTGCATTGATGCGAACGGGGTTAAAGCGGTGCAAAAAGAAAACGGGTCACCGGAGTTAAAGTAAATTGACAATTCATATTTAATTTTCTTTTGTGTATGAAAAAATACGAAAGTGGAGGGGAAGCGAGCTAATACCGCGGAGTCCGATGTCGCGTCGCAGAAAAAAAACGCGGTCGCGCTGCACAGCTAATTGAATTATATCTTCATAGCCGGAAGCTACAAGCGAAACACGAAAGTAACGAACGCGATATAGTCCACTTTCTATCAAAGGGGTAGGACAGGGGGGAGAAAAAAGTATGACGCACAAGTAAACCGAGCTAAGAAGAGAGTTGACTTTCTCTCCCGATGCAAACTAAGTATCAAAAGTTTCTCAGAAGGATACCGATACAACGGGGAGGTACCATTATACCAGCGAAGATCCCTCATTATCTGGCTAACATCTCCCCTAAAAAAAGAAATCCGGGCAAAAGAAAGCCGGAGCACAACAACGCAACGGGGTATGTTAGCGACAGAGAACGAAACTGCTTCCGTGTGTATTCTTTTGTGATTTCCCATAAGATAGAGAGAACGTAAGAGGACGCGTTTGCTTACGGGATCGAGAGGAATCCGACTGTGACCGAGGATTATTTATGAATTTAATTTATTATTTATGAAGAGCGAAAGTGTATCGACACTTTTTGGTGTAAGAAAAAATTATCTGGACTTGTATTGACAATTTATAAAATGCGTTTTACAGACTCGAATCAATATATGCTAAAAATTTAATTGATATTGGCTAAGTTTTTTAGTCAAAAATTACTCAAAGTGGACAAGATTGCATTTCCAAGTCGAGAATCGCGACAAACTATAATTTTCTTAATCAGCACCACATTTCGTATTCAATACAAACAATTCGACGAGAGCACACGCGTTTGATTACGTGGATCGAGAGGGAATCCGACCACGGTCGATTTCCCTTTGCATATTAGTTTAAATTCGTTCGTAAATTAGCTCTTTTACAAGGGAGGGGAGCAGTCTGAAGGTGGGGTCCCGTAAGGGGGCCAACGGAATCATGGGGTAAATCCACGTGACGACGAGCAAGAGCAACGAGAAGCGAAGCATAGATGGAGCTGGATGGAAGGACGAAGGATGAGCCTCCGGCGATTCGCTCGACATTGCTATGTTGCAGTAATTGAAGCTAATTAAGGACTTGAACTCTCCTTTCCTCTTTCTTGCCCCGCCGTGCCCCTCTGTCCTAGCCGACCTAAGAACCATACCCGCGCCATCTCCAGAGGGTAGAACGTAACGTCCGTCCGCCGCGTCCTTTCATCCGAATTATCTCTTCCTTGTTCTTAAGCACCGTAAAAGGTTACGTCGAAATCCTACGAAGAGACGTTGCCTGTAGTTAGCACATCCAGACAGTCTATTCCTTTCCTATTTCATCGAGTCGTCCAATTAATTATGCTTTTTCTCGATCTATCAATTTTGATTCTTCTACTAAACTTTTTATTATCAAAAAGTCAGTCCATTTTAAAAAGTGTACGAACACTTCGTACTTTTTTTCCTAAGAACCTAACCAAGATTCATTGTTTCAAACACTCCAGTGAATTTTAATTTATCAGATTCTAGATTTTTGAAAAATCTTTGGTGTCTCGAGGCGAAAGCTGAGATAAATAAACGAATAAATTTATTTGAAATATTTGCAGCAATTCCAACGTTTAACATTTGATACGTCGTTGGAACACTCCATTTCCTATAACAGGTTATACAAAACGCCCCGAAGCTACAGCGCTCTGTTTGCATAGTGAAAAAAACTTTCGAGATGCATTCAGAAGGAAATTCGAGGATTGTACTTGATGTTTAGATAATAAAACGTAACGCACTTAGACGGTTGTCTAAAACCAACAAATATTCCAGATCAACAACGGTATAACAGACACGTAGAGGATGTTGGTACCGTTCCCTGATTTATACATCTCGAAATGGAACGGTACGGGTCAGAACACACCGGGATAGACGTAGGCAGTGAATCTTTGGCTGTGTATACAGTAGCCAGATGCTCTATACATTAACATGCTCCTTTAACAAGTTACCCAGCCCGAATCAGGATATTGTCTCCCGAGTTTCGCCGTCGTTACCACCGCTCGCTTAGGTTTGATTGATGACTTCTCCATCGAGCTGATAGAGACATCAGCTACAATCCACTTTGTGCTAGATAGAGGAAATTCGTGTCCCAATCCTGTATATGCACTGTCACTCAAAAATTCGTTCCAGAAACTGTTGATTCGATTTCACTGTCGAACAAAGTGTAAATAATTCTTTAAACATTATGCTGTTCATATTTCTTGCCTATCTTCATAGCTGTAGGCCAACAATTCAAAAAATGATACTCCATCGATTAAAATAACGTTCCGAAAATTTTCAAATACCGTAAGCTCTTTTCTAGATTACTGTGTCTGCATGAATCGAAATGCAGATAATTACTGTAAACCAGTTTTGTTTGACTTACTTTTGTTTCAGAATTTTGGATTAATCATTTAGTGTTAAATCATAGTGGTACACTTTGAATTGAGATGTAAACGTGTTTTTGTCCTTTCGTGTGTTTTGTTATTCTGTTAACAATTCAGTAGAACTTACTCGATTCAGGTAGTCAAAACTCTCCCTTTCTCCCCTGGAAATGTTCATCTTGTTAGCCTAATACTGCCCAACACGCGTTCCATAGCTAAGAAGCTTTCCTCAATTCGCTTTCATTAGATCCTAATTTCTGCCTTCATTAGTTACTGTGCTCCGTCTGAGCACCCTAAATGCAACACGGCACGTAAATGGCAATTCCGGTGCATAAACAGTCCCAGACGTGGATGATGTTCCCGTCTTCGCAAAAGCGGTGAAAGTATATTTAAAATCTAATAAATAATTAAAAAGAATCTAATTGAAAGAAACAAAATAACACGAACGAGTCGATTCAATACAATTTCTAACATTTTTCAATATCGGACGTTTTCCCATAATTATTATTTTACTGGTTTCACTGAAATTCGTGTCTGCTTATTCCATCTGTACAAAACGATTAAATATTTTAACGTAGTAACGTAATTTTTCAATTATTTTTACATTTTTCCAAGCGCCAATTACAGTGTTCGAAAGCTCGAACGTGAATATTTCAGAAATAAAATATTACAACGGCAGCCAATTTGCTTTTTAACAATTTTATATGAAATGTCAATGCCTGCAGCGCTGGTTACGATAAAATTATGTGTTTCGATTGTAAGTGTTTTTTTATATTTCCTTTAACTTTTTTTTGTTTTTACACGAGGTTTAACCGTGCAGCAAAAGTGTTCCAACCACATGTATTTGTCTGTTTCATCATTCCGTATTTTGGTATCGTTTATCGTTGCCATTCCAGGTCGCGCAGAATCATTCGACCAGGTAAACAATTGTCCAATCGTTCCTCGCGTCAGCAATTTGTAAATTCACGTATCGGAAAGAACGAGAAGTCGATAGTACGCCGAAAGCATATACCTTTATTTTTCAATTCGCTTTTTCGAACGAGGAATTTCAACGTGCATTTTTTGCCGTGGCGTGCACCGGATACATTTATTTTCATGTTTTATGTTGCGAAACAAAATGGGGGAAAAAAAGCTAATGCGTACCCTTCGTTACCGTGCTCGACGCACTTTGGAACGCAAGTTGAATTTCAACTAATTAACAGCTGTTTGGGTAAGCTGCTCACGTATTTCTTCGTTACAACAATTACGCGAATTTAATGAGAAACTAATGATTTTTTTTATTACGGGGAATAATATCAGACATGTCGGAGATAACATACGTTTTCATGAAAACGTTCTGCGTTGTATCGTATTTCATTTTTGTATGCAAATGCCTTTATTAAATTCAGCATGCGCCATTGTTAAATATGTTATAAAAATTATTTTTCAATTTATACAGACTTGATTAAAAATCCTAACACTATGGCACGCTTGAAATAATTACGGTTCGTAGCTTTATGTAAAATCAGAATTTTCCGACACCGTATTTAAAGCTGTTAAACAGATTTTTCAAAAATTCAAGAGGCAAACGTATCTGAAATTCAACATGTATTCGATTACAGATGATATCTTCTCTTGTGGTTTACAATCGAAATATTATTCCGTGTAACGTAGTATAATCGCCGAATAAGTTGTTCATCTTTATCACGACAAATATTTAAAACTCCACATCAGATGGTAATGTACGGCTTAAACGTAAGATATATCAGCTCATCTTCTAAGTAGCTGCTACGTGTCCGTGAGCATCTAATCTTCCTGCAAAAGATCCGAAGTGACACATTGCCATACTCGCACTGCCAAGCCGCAGTTGCACGTTCAAACTTCGTGGAGCGTAACTTTTCACATACGTTATTTTCTTATGGTGTCACAATCGCAATTATTCTCAATCGTTCTTCAATCTATCATGCAACCGTTTCGAATCAACATGCATAATTGCATGTATAATTGTCTTTTCAAAATGAATATTCCACTGTTTTCAGAAATTGTAATTCATGGTGGTTTAAAAAGAAAAAATAATTGAGACAAATTCTTGAAAAGTAATATTGAAACTGTGCATCTTGTTTTTAGAAAATCCTAATAAATTTGTGTCCGATGTACAAGCGCTCTAAAAATAATTACAAAGATCGACAGTTGCTACTCGAATAATAATAAATGCCACAGCATGGATAATCGAAAAACAATTCCAAAGATTGTTACCCATCGCTTTCAAGTTTCTTCAAAGGTTGCTTTTAAAATATCTTCAGCAACTATGAATACCTGAAGACGAGCAATCTAAAAATGATCGTAGAAATTTGCATCGCCCATTTACCAAAGCACAAAGTGGTTGAAAAACGAAAGACAAGCGACTGCATTATGGTACGAATCGCTCGAAAAACATTTCGGATCAGGGAGATCTACTTTCGCCCAGTGGCGAAGTGAACGTTCACGACCGCTGTCATCCGGAAACGTATATATCCATCCATCTACTGGGTGGCAGCGATAATTTAGGCCATGCGCACGCAAGAGTTTCCGTGCGACGTACGCACCCTCCCATGGCATTTTCACGTGACGCATAGCATCGGTGTTCCGTGCGAATGCAGGCCAAGGAATTAAGTAATGCAACAATCCTGTGTCAAGCATTATACAGGGTGTCCGAAAATGAGTGTAACTCCCGGAAATGGGAGGTTCCTTGGGTCATTTCAAGCAACATTTTCCTTTACAAAAATGGTGTCCGCGGCTTTGTTTAGGAGTTATTATCGAAACACACGGACCAATTTTCGCTATAAGAATAATTGAATGATAAAGTTTTATATAACTTTTTGATTCATTTTTGTTCTAAAAGTGTCCAATTGTGATTTATACTTTCTTTAAATTCATTTACGTTATTATATTGTCCCGAGAACGAGCGGGCCATTAAAAAATATTAATATTCTTTGAAGAGAAGAATTGTTTCACTTATTTTGCAGTATGGATTGTACACTCTCTACCTTCAAATATAAGAAATTAAAAAATATGCTAGGTGTCTTATTATTTTGTCGAGAATTGCGATGTCATTTTCTACTTGCATTCGTTCTCGTCACAAGTTGCAAATCTGTACCTTGGCAGAGACAGGACGCGATTTACCTCTTTTCTAATTCAATAATCTACGGACCGCTTAATGAAATTCACTTTTAGAACACTTTACAAACCCCCCACCCTTTGTGCGAGCATTTTTTAATTGATTAAAAGATTCTACGGTTACAAGTCACTCGAGGGGTATAATTGCAAGTATTACGGTTATTTATGGACAGTGCTCCGTAAAATTACTTCCGAACTTTCCGTGTACGAAGTTCAAAGCGTACTAAAAACTTGTTCCGTGAGAGAAGTCAATTTCGTGTTAGTATAGGAGCGCCTAACGATAATCTGTTCCCTTTATCACTGTGTCGCGAACTCATCTATATGATAAAGCCTGTAGTTTGAATGTTTCCGAGTGTAGTATAATTTTCTTATGTTTCCAGCAAGACTGCTCCACGTCTTTCAGTTTCATTGCCGAGCATTCCGGGACAATTTGATAAAATCTGCGCGGCAGATATGTAGGCCGAGAATATGCAGTAACATTAAATCTGGAACGATCTATGAATCGGAATATGATTCTTGACGATAAAGATTTTTGGAATATACATATATTTTGACCCAATTTTGTCGAAAACTATAACAAATGAGTGTCTTTCTACATAGTCGACTTGCTTACTGTAAAAAGAAATTTGCAAAACGAAATTTCTAAACAATAGCACACTGCAAGAGAAAATTGCGAGAGATGTTGATTTCATTTTGGAATTTCTTCGTCAATTGGGCCCTTCATTTTCCAGTTAGTAGCTGCCCATTTAGCGAAACGTAAATTGTATGAAATAAATCATTAACTGCATACGATTTACGTCTTTCCAATTATTCTACTGATTACTTGCTGTGCTTCAAATAAATCAATACAGTGTCGTGCTGAAACAATGCAGATGCAACTTCTGCAGTGAAAAAGACGAGGAACGATTTTCCACATTTTCGTGCGTGTACATTCGTCGTTTTAATGCTATGCACGTTTCCTTGGAACTCTTTGTCTGAACTGTCAACTATTTTCAGGAACAAGCTGTTCCACGATGTCGGGATTAGTGATCGAAAAACGTTGATTGGTCGATATTATCTTGGAGGTGGAAAGCAACGATTCCTCCAGAACCGCTTGCGGGGTTCTTCGACCTAATTAAGGGGCCGATTCCGAGATTAGTCAAGGGTGTCTCGCAGGGGTCGCGGTTTATGGCGCCATTGTTCAGCGAATCGAGCGGTGACTACCTATACATTGCGACCCACGAACGCGGTAATTAATTTTCGAACGTTTCGCTTTTGAAGCCAATATTTGTGGCTTTTGCAATACTCGTGTTAACCTGGGCCTTTTCTACAATTACTTGAAACAATCTGCACCTTCGTTTATCGACGCTTCAAACACATTTCTCGAGGAGTTTGCACAAACGTTCGAGCACGTATCTATTTATTACCATGCTTATTATGCTTATGAAATTTTAATATGTTATGCAGCAACACATTCTGAACAACTTTTTCCTTTTCCAATATAGGGGGGTCGCTTTTAGTTTTCGAGATATTCGCAAAAAACTCTTGCGAATATCGTATTGAATTTTCCGTATTCTTGTGCAACCAAAAATTCATAGGATTTTACAACATCGTGCTCAATTTTGATTCTTCGAAGTCTCGAATCCGCGCAAACATCCGCCCCCGATCGCTAATTGTACGATCACTTGTATCGGAGTGTATTCCGCGTGGGGTGCGTGCTCCTGGGTGGTTTACGCGTGCACGTATCAGGGCGCAGGGAGTTGGTTGTGTGACGTACGGCCTCGCTGGAGGGGTAGACAGCGGCTAATCTACGTGTACGAAACCATTTAATACAGAAAGCGGACAAAGGCGGATCGTGCTGGGAGGGGGTTCGTTGTGCACGCGTGCACGCTTACACGAGGGCCAGAACATCGGTGAAGGGAGGGTGGGGGGTTGTCGCGTGTACGTAGACGGGGCCACCAGCATAGTCGGCGGTAGCAAGATAGGAAGCAGTCAATAATTCATGCATTACTCTCGGTTATTATGCTACTGTGGTCTACCGTACTTGTGCGGTCGGCAATTCAGCTTTACGTTTGCTTTACTAACCATGGCGCGTACTAGTTAGATGTCGGCTGGGCTCAATAGCGTATAGTACCTCAGATGCGCTAATTTGTGACCGTGCGCCTGTGTCCGATAAAACTCCATCAGCTTATTTACGAGATACCCTCTGGCTCTCCTCTTCAGCTAGTCCCTCGGAATTCAACCGCGGGAGACCCACTCTGTTCCGTATCAAGACGAAACAGATGTTTCATCATACGTAGACGTCGCACAAACTGGTATTTCACCGATCTAGCTGGCTAAAAGTCAATTCACTACCCCTAGGTAAAAGATAACATGGTATGGGAGAGCCATGTAATTCCTCGAACCAACCTCAGTGTTCATAACGTATAAATGGCTTTTTTAAATTAATGTAAACGTAATTTAATAAAATTATGTCCCTGAAAATAAAATTTTTTAAGTATGCTTGGACAAACATTTCCATCGACCATTAATTGTACATTCGGCGTTCACCTCTCCATTCGAAACAGGAAAAAAACTGTATCAGATTATTCACGATAGCCCTCTGTCTTCCTGCACCAGCGTTTTGCGAGTCACTTGGAATTCAATGACGAGAGATCCTCTCCTTGCCTTTTGTTGAGCCGACGGTTGTTCCTCCGCGGCTCTTTGAACGGAATCCGAGGAAATAGAGAAAGGGGGGCTGTGGCGTGTACATCTTCCGAAATTGTTACGCGTATATATCTGCATGATAATGGAGCGTACGGATAGCTCTTGGCTGCGATCACATCTTTGGCCACCGCGGTAATTTCCGAGCCTCTCCACCCAGCCGAGATGAAACATTAGACCAGCGGAGCTCGGTATAGTTGCCGGAATCGGCCCCTAGAAATGCTTTTCGTATACCATCTTGATTTCCTCTATGGTTCCCTCGGACCGATCCTCAACCCACAGAAGAAATCACGTTTTATTCGAACATAAATGTAGTCTGATTTAATGTTATCGGTTTATTAGCGTCGCGTTCGGTTAATCGGTTAATCAACGACGCGTGACGGCAACCTATTCCGACGCGAATCAAGTTTCCAATAATGCCTGTCATTTGTACCGTGCACGCCGCTCGACGATACTGTGTGTTAAGGCTGCTCGCGGAATCGTTCCCTGCTGACTGAATTATCTAATAAACCACCCCCTCCCCCCGCTGCCATTGTTAACGTTTCTGGCCCGATTGCTTGAGAATTTCAACTCTTCTTCTCGCGTTGTGTTTTCTTCCACGTACTTTGAGTACGATTTTATAGAAACTGTGTCATTGAGGGGAAATTTAATTGGTCGAGTGACAGACTTTAATTGTGATTAAAATTAATAGACGATAGAGAGGAAAGACTCTGACAGTGGGTGGTGGTTTTCTGGTAAACCGTGGTAATAAATGACCCGATGACAATAGATTTGTCCTGCAGTGCGAAACGTGGTTTTCCGAAGACAGTTGTTAAGCCAATTTTATCTCTTTTTCGGGAGGTTTAGGTCAAGGCTGAACAGGTCCTTCTCGTAAACTATGTGAACTTGCAACAGTGGGAATCGGTTACTGGGTCATTGGTACAGTCGAGTCCAACACCGTCTCTCTGGTTGTTTTCTATCCGTTCCAACGATTAAAGATTTCCCAAAGTGAATTTTTTCAGTCACAGTGAAAGCAAAGTTAAGGTGCGAGCTCCTTTGTGCGTCTGGACGCAGCGTTTTGCGATCCATACTTCATTCGTCGTAGCTCTCTCCCTCTAGATGCACAAGTTTGTGTTTCTATGATGCGATTTGGTATTTCTTTCCTTGTTTTTCACTTGCGAAGAAAAGCGAAAGAGCAGCGCCCAAAATCAAACACGCCAGTCGATCGATTTACGATATGTGTTCGGCGCACACGTTCGCGTTTGTGTTTTCGCTTCGATTGATCAATCGTCTCGTATTTTACCCGATTTAAAATATTAACAAATACATAGCGGTTCTTTTTTTCACGTCTGATCGATTGCAGAATGCAAAAAATGAAATTCTTTTTACACGAAGCATATTTTTATTTTTTTTATGGCATTTTGAAATTTGGGTCTATTGGGGTTCGTTGCTTGGACCGTGACGTCGTTTAACGAAAGATTAAAAAAAGCCCGTCTAGTCGTTGTTATTCTGTACGCTAAAAGTGAAGAAGAGGAAACGGGAGAGGAAGAGTCCCTCTTCTCCATTGAAGCCGTAACTTTCACCTGTTTGTCTTACGCTAATTAACAGAACATGAAATATTTTCCGAGGACGCCTGGGGACCTTCGGGTCGGTGAAAAGGAACAGTGGAGGAAGTCGAGCGTCATGCTATTGTTTTCACGTTTTGCCGAGCAAAAGTTAAATATTCTGCAATAATCCACGTAACCTTCTCTTGGAATATTGCGGATCTTCTATTAAAATTAGCTACCCAGATAAATACCAAAAACAATCAAGAAAATCGAGATTCGAAAATATTAAAATTACATTAATCAACCGATTTCAATGAAACTTTCACAATGCACATGATTCACACAGATCTACAAAACGTATGTTCTAAATTATCAATGTAGGCCCACATCAAAAATATGTAAAATGCAACTTTTATTATTTTCTCTATAACTCCGATGAATTGCAATTTTTCAAAATATTTTTTTCACATCCTCTAGCAAACTATTTGCTGTAGCATCCCATACAAATTCAAATCGTATAGTTGAATGTTGATAGAGTTATCGTTTTTTTAGAGCGTCCGAATATCGATGGGAGTCACTGTACATCTAAAATTCTGATGATTAAACAATTGAATTTTTCTGGTAGAAGGGCTAAGCTTGAATAATAATAACCTTACCATTAGCGAATAAACATTCCCACAGGAAACTGCGCATCATCGGAGCCCGACGGGCGCGCATTATCGTAATTATTTGCCTTACTTCTGATTCATTAAAGCAGCTTCGCCGGCTAATTCGATTCACCTTGAAAGCAGGCGCGAAGTTAATTCACACTGTCGTGAGTTACGTTCCGCGTGGCGGAATATTTAATTCGCCATTACAAAATGTTAATCCCGTATTACTCGGCTCCCGGGAGATACAACGAGGCCCCGGCTGGAGGCACCATGAATTTCGCGCAAGAACAACGGCTGCGATCGCCCGAGGACACTCGCGGAAACAATTCTGTTTCCATTAGATCTCGGCGGAATAATCGAATTTTTTCAACGAGCAAAATCGGAGGAGACCGCTGTAAGACAGTCGGAGTGGCTGCGAGCAAAGAAACGTTTACATTTCCGCGGTTATGCTAGCATGTGATCTCGGGAACGAATCGTCTTGTGTGTTTCTGTTCGAGAATGTTCTCGGCGAAACGCATAAACGATTCGTGTGTTTCCAGAAAGATTGCAATTACAAGAGCGACCGGATCTCCCCGTGGCCTCCTTTATCCGCAATCGTGTCGTTTCTCTTTCAATTGTTTAATCCTTGTGCGCAGGAAATTGGAACGTTTGTGTTTGAAAAATTAAATTCGAGTTGACGTTCCTTTCTGGGAAAAATCCTCCAGTCGTTCGCAATGAGCACTACCGGGTGACATCAAACTAATTTATTCATTTACTAGGGGGCTACGCCCCCTACTCGCTTCGCTCGCCAACCCCCGCGGCGTCACACTCTCTCTCTCCCTCTCTCTCTCACGCTCTCTCCCTCCGTCTCTCACCGTTTCTCAATTTTGAGTTCCCCTACGGTAGGTAACCCGATTCTCAATTTTCAGTTCCCCTTCCGAAGGCAACCCGCTCGACAATTTTCTGTACCCCTTCCGAAGGCACCCGCTCGACAATTTTCTGTGCCCCTTCGGAAGGCAACCCGCTCGACAATTTCATGTACCCCTTCGAGAGGCAACCCGCTCGACAATTTTCTGTACCCCTTTGAGAGGCAACCCACTCGACAATTTCCTGTACCCCTTCGGAAGGCAACCCGCTCGACAATTTTCTGTACCCCTTCGAGAGGCAACCCGCTCGACAATTTTCTGTACCCCTTCGAGAGGCAACCCGCTTGACAATTTTCTGTACCCCTTTGAGAGGCAACCCGCTCGACATTTTTCTGTACCCCTTCGAAAGGCAACCCGCTCGTCAATTTTCAGTTCCCCTTCGAGAGGCAACCCGCTCGACAATTTTCAGTTCCCCTTCGAGAGGCAACCCGCTCGACAATTTCCAGTGCCCCTTCGAAAGGCAACCCGCTCGACAATTTTCAGTGCCCCTTCGAAAGGCAACCCGCTCGACAATTTTCAGTGCCCCTTCGAAAGGCAACCCGCTCGACAATTTTCAGTGCCCCTTCGAAAGGCAACCCGCTCTACAATTTTCAGTGCCCCTACGAAAGGCAACCCGCTCGACAATTGTCTGTACCCCTTCCGAAGGCAACCCGCTCGACAATTTTCAGTTCCCCTTCCGAAGGCAACCCGCTCTTCGTTTTAGGTGACAGAACTATTTTATATAATAGAAAGATAAAGGAAACATTGGTATAATAGCAGAGGGTTGAAAACGGTGCACGATATTTGGAATACAAGTATCTTGAAAGATGCCTGTCTGCAGAAATTTTATTTAGCATCGGAAAGCACGTTCCTCAGACGCTACTTTTCCTAAAAATTTCATGAAAATGTATTTAATATTGTAGTCGTGGTTACGATCAATGCGAGAGAGACTTTCAGGAATTCATTGTGTGGGGCAGACGTGTCTGCAAGCTTCGAAGTGTAAAATCTTAGATAATACATAGATACAGTTTGAGGTAGAAATTTTTAAACATATTTATGATTTTGGATAAAATCGGTATTTTATTTACCATTGGTTAGAATCCAATCATCCAATACAAGTTGTCGTTCGTGCAATTTTTCAATCAGCACTCATAAAAGCGACAGGAAATATTGAAAACACCGTGTTGTTTCTCCGTGGACACGTATGAATTCATTTTACAGAATAAATAGAGAGCCGGTGTTCCTGCGGTACGTTCCAAGTAGGTTTTTCCCGGAGAAAGCCTCAGGAAAACCGGCAGTAGTAGGAAGGTACGGTGGAGTCGCGTTTTGAAAGTACGTACGTAACGGGAATTCATTTTCTCTTAAACCGTCGGCGAGCCTCTTTCATCATAAATGTTATTAATCGCCGGAGGGCCTTTCGTCCCGGGGATGTTCAACATTTAAGCGTTGAAGTTTTTCCACTTTCTTTTGTGAGTTTTCCCGCACCGACCCCCTCCTGGCTGACCCCATCGCCCCCTTGAAACGTCACCCCCGCGACCCCCATTGGTTCTCCTCGTCGGGACGGAAAAGGGTGGGAGTTCTGTTTAAAACGTTTGTCTTAACGAAGTTAGACTCCCGGGTTCCGAGGGAAGTTTTCGAGTTCGTGCCGCACGATTTGCAACCGGAGTTTCACCAAGTCCGCGAATATATCTCTATACCTGTCCGTTGTACAGGCCCCGGTGTGCTAGAGCCACGGCCAACCCCCGCAAACGGAGCCGGATCGCGCGGCAACCAATTCTTAAGATTTACCCTCTGCCTACCCTTTGACTTCGATGCTTCTAATTAAGTCGGCATTGCGATAATAACAATTATCCTGGCAACTTTCCGCGCGGAAGTTCCGCCGATGGTACTCGGCCCTTCCAACGCGATACACGCTAGGTCCCGGCACAAAACATCAACTGGCCCGTTCAGTGCGAAAGTATACGTCGGCGCGTACATAATTAAATTATACATTTACATTATTCAATCATCCCGCGGAAATGTGGAAAATTCTCCGCTCTCATTAAACTTTTACCTCAAGAAATATGTTCGGCGTCGACCGACGGTCGGAATCGCCCGAGGCCGGGATTTCTCGGAGCTGAGCGCGTGAGGAAAACAAGGAGGCTGTACGCGGAAAAAAGAGAAGAGAGTTAGCTTCGTGTTTATTCGCCCTGAACTTCATTTATTTATTTATATTTTTGGTAATTTTGATGAAACTTTAATATGTTACGCAGCAACGCATTCTGAACAACTTTTTCCTTTTCCAATATAGGAGGATCGCTTTTAGTTTCGAGATATTTGCAAAAAACTATCGCTAATACTGTATTGAATTGTTCGCATTCCTGCACGCTCCGCGGCAACGTAAGCCTGTCCCGGTGCGGCGTTTGTTTACATTTTGACGCTGTGTGGATGAGAGAGAAAACTGGGTGTGTATGTGTGTGATATTGTTGCTTCTCATCTCCAGAACGTGTTTACAAACAAAAAATAAACAGATGCGGCCCCGGAACAGGTTTACGTTGCCGCGGAGCTTGCAGGAATAAGAAAAATTCAATACAGTATTTAGCGACAGTCTTTTGCAAATATCTCGAAAACTAAAAGCGATCCCCCTATATTGAAAAAGGAAAAAGTTGTTCAAAATGTTGAAATCTATAACATATTAAAATTTTATCAAAATCGGAGTACGCAGACGTTTTCTATATAATTACCATATGTTTTATTATTTGTTATTAATATTATGTATTTATATTTATATTCTATTTTACCGCAATTCGAATCCCGAACAAAATATCCGTAGACTTCAATAATTGACTGTACACCTGAAACGCATAATCACCAACGATTAAGTACCTAACGTGCGACTATATATTCGATTCATGATCCCAAGGTCAACACGCTTGGTCCGCAGGTACACAAACGAGAACCAATCCCGGCATAATGCACCATTGTATTCGAATTTCTATATCCGAATCGAGTATAAAGCATCGCGATTGAAATTCAATTTGAACGGGATGATCGGCCAGAAATACGGCAACGGTTCCCAACGAACCGGCACCGCGAGATGACGTTAATGTGACTGCAGGAGCTTTATAAGTCCCTGCTGGCGCCGTGCGCCAAATAGTCGTGACATCTCCAGTCGATAGTCAGGACAATGGTGGGTAATACGTGCCCGTTGAACAAAGCTGATGCATGCGCATTTAAAACACGACGGTCGCGTTGCCAAACACAGACGGGGGCATGCATTACACACCATGACACCGAGTATCGTTTTGTATCGTCGCCGATATTCATGCAAATATCGATATTTCCATGCTCTTGACAAATTGAACGCCACCTGAGTTGTATTTAGTTGTGTATTTTGTTAAGAGCCTCCATTAGTGTTTCTTAATCTCCAATCTCCGATGAGATTGGCCGGCCGAAAGTCAATCACGAAAAAACTCTATAAATTCGTTTTGATGACCTTGAAATATGTTGTCAAGGTCATCATTCTGAACAACTTTTTCCTATACTACTATTATTTTCCTAACTACCATAGATCTACAAAACACAAATTTTAAATTTTCATTTAGGGCTCAAATCAGGGCTCAAACGATGTAGAAAGATTAAAAGGATTTTCCAAAATGTTCACCTTATTTTCTTGAAGTTTTTTAATGGAAGAAACTTCTATAGCTCGCGTTTCTACGAATTGACGCAGACAATTTTTAATTTGCATAATGCCCCGCACTCTACTGATAACATTAATTAAACTCCATGATCCGGAAACCCCTTTTTTCAACTCTGTCCACGTTTTCGAGAAAATTAACCACTTTCAGCCACAAACAAGGCTAACAGATTTCTTGCTGTTTTCTAGACTTTACTTGAAATGTTTCGTAGCGTGGTGTACAATTTTAATTTTCTCTCTGTTTGTGAAATCCATATTTTCGTGTTTGAATATGAAATAATGTGAATGCGAGCACGAACTGAACTTATAATCCTTGCCAGATTGTTAACTTGAATACTGTCTTTGTACACTGCAGGCACCATGAAAAATTTTTATGAAACTATTGTCAACGGTAAGAATAAAATCCTTTTAACGGTTCGCGATCTTGAGAAACTCCTCCGTCGGGCCATTTTCGGTTAAATGTACTCTAATAATACTCTACATACTTCGAAGTCTTAGCCGAGAGCTCGAGGAGGTTGGTTAATGACTGAAACGAAGATGTTTCGAAGTTGCTGCTAGTTATTCCGACGACTGACGTTAAGCACCGTAGACATACTAAAATTACCAGTTTCAGCGAGTCGAGCATACTACCGTATATCCATCACCGTATTCTTCCTGAAATCGGTCATGCATTTTCAGTAATAATCCACTGATCGAAATTGCCGTTTCTTTGTAAAAGATTTTCACCGGTGAGTATATTAAAATGAATGATTAAATCGTACCGTTGATAAAAAGTACAAATAAATATCCCCAGTGAGGTATTATAAATAATCCTCTACCGCGTAAACAGCGTTAATGTGTATTTATACGATAACGGTAAATATTGAAGGAATCATATGATAGAGTTTTCCCGGGTCACCATAAACCCCGAAGATCTGTTTTATTTTTCTTCCTGATCCGTACGCATCCATTAAAAAATGTTTTTGCGCGCTGGAACACGATCCCACTTTCTCATTATGCGCGATAATATCGCGCGGAATGTTGATAACATGCAAAATAAATAATGAATACGTAAACGGAACATAAAATGTCATTTCGCATAGACTGCATGAATTCATTGGCCGCCGTTTGCCGTGTAAATATTGACTGCTCCGGTATAGAAACTGGAATGCTCGCCGCGTGGTTATGCCTCCGGTTACCCTCATGCTTCGATACCAAATAATTCATTTACAAATTTCCCCGTAAGTTACACCAGCCTGTAATCCTGCGTCGCGCTGTTTCGCGTTTTGCGCCACGCTCTTCTCGGCTCGTTTCCCCGAACTTTACGAGGGCCACGCGTTATAACCGCCGAATATAACAACCGTCATTTGAATAAAGGAAAGACTGCGGAAATGCAGGGCTCACTTATGTATTAATTTGAACTCGTGCTACGCCGTTATCGTTTTTCGTTAATGCTTCATTATACTGTAGACACTCCGCTGTAATTAGATTACGCGCCGCGTTTCTGCGAATTCACTGTTTCGCACACTATGAAAAATGGAATTGGAACTTTATGCTAACGTCGCGTTGAGTTACGGTTTTCACGAGTCCCGCCGCGTCGCAGTAATTTAGCTATTGAAATTGAAATTTCAATGTTAATGTTGATTAGGGTTTGTCGGTTCTTAAAAACCGGTTTTTGAAGGAAAATTTTACAATCCGAAAACCGGGGTTTTCAGCTAAAAAAACCGATTTTAAATTTATATACAGGGTGGTCCACGCAATTGTTTCAAGCCATAACTCCGTTATTATTGCTTTTACGAAAAAATCATTAAAACTTCTTTAACATTCGCGTACTTTCGAAAAATCATGCTCGCGATATTTCAATCGCTCGAATAAAGATGGCCGTATTAATTCAACGATAAGTTTGATCAATGGGCGCGAAAGTACAGACGAAGAGACATCAACGCTGCGAGCAGCCCTTAGAACAGCTCCGCCTTAACCCCTCGCCGCGTAATATCGAAATGAATATGATCAATTCAATGTGCACATCGTTCAGATTTATCAGAAAAAATATAACCACACAGTCACACAATTTTCTCGTCCTGTAAAAATCACCGAACTGAGAAATAAGATTCACGAACGACGCATATTGGCATTCAACCAATCAGACACAGTGATCGACAAGTTCTTGAATCGATGCTTGGCGGCAAATTCAAACTGAAAGATTGCCTATCCCAACTAAACACTTCCGCTTATATACCATTTTAAGTTATGGTAAGAAATTGACATTCACCGTGTCCCCAAAATTCCCAAAACCCCGTGTTCCACAGAAGCTCAAAAATTCGTGAAGCTGCTCATAAATCACCAAAAATGCATCGTTATCATACCTTATCGCACTCGTCCGTTGGATCGCATCGCACCGAAAAAGTATATTAATTGCACGTGGTTGAGAAGCGCCGGGGTAACAAAAGACGGTAGGGAAGGGGACGCAGGACGAGCATGATTCGCGCGTGCATTGTAGAACGAGCACAAACGAATGCGGCGAAAAACACGGTCGTTGTCTTTCCATTAATTTGCGGTTAAAGACATTTAGACGGAGGAAAAAGCTTGGTCGACCTGGCGGAGGAGAACGGGGGTGGCACGGGGTAGGAAAAGCTTGAAAGTCGGTGGTTCTGCTCGTTTGGTAGGGGTTGGTACGTATCCGGCAGGTATAGAGCGGACAATATACATGCTTAATGGAAGCAAGCTCGCGAATAGCTCGAGGAAACTTCTCGAAATATCACTCCGCCAGTCCCTAAACCAACCGACGCAATGGCCGGTATTCCTGTTGGAAGCGGAATAATATCAGCTGCAGGGGAAGCGTAGCAATTTCATTACCGTAACCACTGGGTAGCCAGGCATTCGTGTGCAACCGACAATGCTCTGCACGTTTATGGAAGGGACAGCCTATACGCGAGATTACACGACCGTTCAAGTAGAGCGGACCGCGGTGTTGTTAATTCACCGGAGAGAGCAGGAGAGAAAGAGGGGGTGGGAGGGAAAGGGAGGGGACAGAGAGGGAGAGAGAGAGAACCAGAAACTTTGCTCGGGAACCGTACGGATGAGCGAACCGTATCGAAGCGACTTCCGGACGAGCCATCCTATCAGGGAATACGTTCCCTATGCCACGCCACGTACGTGCAACCTCTCTGTTTCGCGGGCTTCTCATGGGGCCACCATGGAACGATGACGCTGCGCCTGCCTACCTGCTACTCGGTTGATGGGACGCCGCGCCACTCGGCTTGACGGTAATGCGAGACGGAGCCCGACGGAACCCGCCGAATCGGATATTCTGGTCGGCTGTTTTTCCTTTGGCCTCACACTGTGTCGCGTCTCGATAGAAATATATAATTATTCGCAATTGTTTGCGCGCACTTTTAACCAGGATAATCTCTACAGGATGTCCCAAAAGTTGTTCGGAATGTTGTCCTTGACAACATATGCGAAGGTCAAGGTCGTCCGAGTTTGGTCCCCCCATCGATATATTTACCCAAAATTCTTTCAATGTCCGGAAATGGGAAGGTCCTAAGATAATTTGAAACGATGTTTTCTTTTGCAAAAACGGCATCCGCGGCTTTGTTTATGTGGCTTCTGTCTGTTTCTGACGGCATCAATTGAGAACGGCAGGAAGCTGGAGTTTGATCCATTAGACGCGGCGTTTCTTTGCGAATTTTATTATAAAATAGATAAAACGGCAAAATCGAAATTACACGATTTTTAATTTTCCATAACACATTAACCAATGAACAAGTTTCGATAAATTTCACCGGATCGAAAAATTTGAAAAAATTTAACAACAATGCTTATATTATGCATTTTTCGCGGTGTTAAAATTCAAATTAGTTGTAGCACGTAAAGTGCAATATAAGGAGAAGTAGAAAAAAGTTATGTTAAAGAACGTTGAAGTCTCGCGTAAGGCGTTATGTTCACGAAGAAGAAGCAGCTTTTAATTAGGGACATCGACGTCCGGGGTAGGTGTGAAAGAGCATACAGAATCCGCGGGAGCATTTTCATTCTAGACGAACGAGGGAAGCAAGATACCTTACGGATCATTTGTAGTAATCCCAAGCATGCCGGGGAATGTTGGATTTAAGGCTGCACGGCAAAACGAGGACGGTAATGAAAGAAAAGTGTACGACTTTAATTAGGTTCGCTCGGGACTAGAAACAAGCCCTCGGTTGACAAACTACCTTCATCTGCCGGTGTCCCTCCACATCTCTGTTCCGTTAACTTAAGAGAGCGTGTTGTTCCCGAGAACCATGCTAGGGAACGGCATAACATCGCCTCCCCCCTCCCCATCATCTCCTAATAAGACCTTAGCTCTCTTATTTAGCCCCGGAACTTTTCTACGGAGAGAAGGTAGTAAATTGCGTAACGCTACCTCGAAATTGCCGGTTTCTCCGCTTTGTCTCGGTACCTTCTTTCATCCTTGAACAAAACCAGGAACCGGGGACAAAATACGATTGTTATGGCCGATTATACCGGCTTGGGATCAAACCGGGCCTGGCTCCAATTCGAATGATCAATTCCAAATATTATACTAGCTGCTGCACGTCTCCTTTTCGATGATACGTGCCAGCACACTTTATCATACTTACATTTTATACCACCCTTAATATAATACCCTTAAAAAATCACAAAAATTAACAAATTTTTTATATTTATGTAAATTACTATTTTACTTCTTTCTTTGTCTCATAAAATATTACTTGAAAAAGCATAAGAACGTCAATGTCCAAACATGATTTCTGCCTTTTGTTGTCATTATTTTAGATTTTCGCACCTGTTCCATACGCAAGAGGTACCTCTGAAGAGATTAGTAAAGTCAAACAAGTTGCGGAGAATAGTTGCATTTTCGATTTTCGTCCATAAGCTTCCGTACTGCGCGTCGTCGCCTGTAATTATTAATTTTTCCGTAATTACAAGGAAACGGTTTGCTCGTTGCTCGGCACATTCTCTGGCGCAATAACGGCGTCGCGTAGTATCGTTTCGCGGCTATTGTCTGACTTTAATTACAGTGGACACTCGATATCAAGGAGCGGGAGCGGAAACCGCGGTAACACGCGGGCTAAGTAGATGGTAGATTATTCCCGAGGTGTTTAAGCGGAACTGGGTTCCAAGATTAGCGTCCGATTTCGCTCCGAAACTGATCCTTCGATTAGCCGTAACGGAACCACCGATCAGTTCGACCGGTCGAGAGAGAAAGAGAGAGAGAGAGACCGCTCACACGGCGCGAAGAACAATTTCTCGGCGCACGTAAGACGCCGAGCATAAAGGGGATTAGGTTCGCGAACCGAGGCCGGAGGGCCGAAAGTAGTATCATCAGGAGAGCTAGTGAGAGCCACTGTCTGTCCGTGTGGCGGTTCAATTACTGTTACCCCGTTAACGACCGCGCCAGAGGGCCGATAATGTCGCGATACGGTCAGGGGTTAGCCGTGGTTCCTTTATGCTAACGAACGCGTACACACCACGGGCCCCCGCATACAGACAATCATATATCGACTACCGAAGATAGCGGAGAAATTAGCTGAAAATGGCGGGCCCCGGTGATTATTGCAACGGTCAATCTTAGTCGCACTGTTATTCGCGCGGTATCTGCCTCTTTGTCCGGAAACCCGCGTTCAATTCCCGATGGCCAACCGGAATCGCGGTAATTTGTAAGGGTCGTTTATCGGCTATAGCAAATTAATCGAAAGGATTACCGGTGTTCTCTCCCCCCCTGATACGATGCACTGTTGCTTGGAAAAATGAACGAGACCCTCGAGATTAACTCGCGATCTATCAAAAATTAACGCCCGAGAATCCTCCGATGACGTTACCCTCGTTTCAATTTTGCGTTTTCAGAACACCGAGTATGGTTTCTCTGAAATTCCGAGAACCACGCGGGAACGAAATAAATCTATAAAATTATAGCATTGTAGGATACATTAGAAAGTTCGTAATCGGAAAAGATTGCTATCTCTTAAGAATTAGGTCAGCCGAAAGTGAAGCAAAAAAGACGAACAAGAAAGTGTGCTGGAAGTAAGCGAGATAAAATGCCACGTGGGACTCGTTACAACACCTTCGGATATTTTGTACACCGTATATTATTGGGTTAGTGTCTTTGGAACTAATATAAATACTTTCGTTTGTTCTTCATTAGCTTATGCCAGAAATTCGTCCTAGCGTTGCCTGAAACCTGTATTTAGTGGGACATAATTTTATTCAAAGGAAACATGGCTAGAAAACTAATCAGTAGTATAAGTCAACCATTGATCAGGTTAGGTCTGAAAACACGTATCAGTTATGTTCTTCGAAACTTAAGTATAAATTTCCGACTAGAGAATATTTGTTTCATTAAGAATTCTTTTCCATGCATCAACGATTCTGCCTCGAACAAACGTGTTTGCGAATTGTGCACGTTTCAGAAATCTTAGAATATCCACGATCGTAAAGAACAAGCGAAGTGCACTCCTACCTAGGTAAATCCGCTGGTTTCTTAACGGTAAACTTCATTTTATATGTGTATCGCAAGCTGGGTTATCTCCGGGGAACTTTGCAGTTTATATTAATGGAGTCAACGCATGAACAAACAGAGAACCGTGTGCTCGATATCACTTTCGTAAGAAACACACGGAGATAGATGTTCATCGTATACTGAGCCTTTAATACTTTAAGCTTGCCAGTAATGTCTCTGCTGGTGCAGTGAAACTTGATGCACGTGCTAATGTTCAGTTCACCAATCGGTAACCTAATATTTTTTCATAAATCTACCTCCGTTCCCCAGATAGTCCTCATGAGAAAATTGGCCTTAGAAAGTCAAATCCGTTGAATAGGCTAGTTCTCGCATTTCAAACATTGACAAATAAATCAGTTCTAAACATTATCAATAACAAAAATTGATAAATTAATCAATTTTAAACATCAATTATATAGAATCAATAATGGTCAGAGAGTTAATTGTGAGCAATTTTTAAAAATTGATAAATGAATCAGTCCTAAACATCAATTATATAGAATTAAGAATGGTCGGCGTTTTAATTATGAGCAATGTAGAGAAGTAATGTGAGAAACAGGGAATGTGAACGAAAGATTCGGATAGATAACCAATCGGCCGTAAGAAAGCGGTTAATGGGAAAAGAGGACAAATAAGAGGAGTAGAAGATGGACGCAGACAGAGTGAAGCAGTGGGCGAAAGAGAGCAATAGTGGTAACCGGTAGCAAAAGGTGAGAGACAAGGAGAACGGGCAGTCAAAGCAGGCTAGCAAAGGGGGTTTTGCGCAATGCGCCCGCCAGCGCTGCAGTGGAGTTTATTCCTGATCTCTTGCGTACGCTCTCCTCTCTGTTTGTGAATCATTGTGTGTCACGAGGTGTTGCAGTTTCAAACTTTTTGCCCCGCGTGTCCCATCGCTTTGATCTCATCTTTGTCCCGGCGCTCGAGCGAGTGGGCGAGCGAGTCCGCGCGTGCTTTCTTTTCGATTCGTAGGCAAACAAGACATGTTCAATTGTTCATCGAATTGCAAATGTTCAACCCATTCAGTTTACCCGCCACATCGTGCCGGTGTTTGTCCTCAACTCGATTGCTATTGTTGGCAAAGGTAGCTAACTATCTCTTTTCGCTGTGATAAAAAACGAGAGGCTCGACTGTTTTGTCGAATTGCAAATGTTTTATTTATTGGTTTGACCTATTACTTTGCGGACATGTTTGTTTGCGAGCCGATTGCTGTTGTTAGCGGCAACTTTGCATTTAACACTTTGACTGCCGCGGCGTGTCGCTCGGGGAATTGGGGCACACGGTTTTTGGGCCAGGAAATTCGGTTTGTGCGTGCAAGACGGTGCAAAGAATAATCGCTGTGAAAAATTGTTCAATCAACTGCAAGAAACAGAAGTTAATTAAAAATATATTTCTTTCAAATAATGGAATACATTCGTTAGGGAAGGTTTTCATAATTTTAGCATCCCTTCGAGAATAATTGTACAATACACAAAGTTTATTCTCTAACTAAACATTATCGTTAAGCAAATCATCGTGGGATCGATGCTATCCTAAATGCAACGATTTCGAGTAATCGCTAACAGGTTAGTTATCGCATGTACTACTATGTAATACTTACAGCATCCTGCTTACCAAGCATCGATCTCACTAAAGCATAGCAGTCAACATTAAAGAATTCGTACCATGATTTTGAATATAGAATTACAGCATAATAATTTCGTTCGACTGATTAATTAACGAACCAACGCCCATTAAAACTGTCACGAGTGTACGTATTTATTGCATAATTACTTTAGCTAAAAGTCACAGGATCAGCGGCATCGATAATATCGACGCGTTAATAAACCGCGAAGACAAACGATGATAAATCAAATAAATCGCGACGAAGTGAACGAGTCAGCCGTCGATTGAAATCTAATACAATTCCGCGAGAGAATAATGCAATAATCGCTAGGAGCAGACAAAAGCGGTAGATTTTGAATAATTCAACGGGCTGCGTTTGAAATGCCGTCATCCCGTGTCTCCCTATGTTGTTTCCTTGCGAACAATTTAAATCCTCTGCACGTATTACTTTATTTTTACTGTTATCCGATACCACTCTAAAATATCAGCTGGAACATGACTTTTCAACTCCGACTGCGCCGCGGCGCGTATGCTTTTGCTCTCGAAATTCAAAACCACTTTGAAGATGAGAAAGAAATTCCATTCGATCGATCGTCATTGATACCTTCCGAACGGCCGTGAGAACTAAACAAACACACCTATGAGAAGTCGCATCCTGACAGGAAAAGGCGCCAGTCACGGAATAAGAAGCTTCCGCTAAAACACAATGCAACCGCGTGTCGAACACTCTATCGTAACTTTAAATGGATAGATTCATTCACCTCGCGAATACAAATTTTATTTAATGTAAATCCAGATTAAATGTTCGATCGTACAATCATTCATCTGCAATGTTTATTATCTATAAAATGGTATACACAGTTTTATATTTGATCAACATTAAATATTCTTCATTTCTCCGAGCGCGTTCCGCAAATTCTTAAAATCAAATAGTTTGAAACTAGTGTCCTATACTCAACTTCATCTCCTCTAGCATAATCTATGAAACCTGTGCTGTTAATGAACAATTAAGTTTGGAAAGTTTCGAAAGAACATTTTAATCAGGCACGTTATCAATGAAAATCAATTTTCTTAGCCTCGAAACAGTTTGAAACTCTAATACACCGACACAGGTGGAGATAGAATTTCAGCATCGACGTGAAACTAGATTAAAGTAAAACTAATTTAACAAGACGGAGAATCTGTATTTTCCACTGAAATGTATCGAGTGGAGCGAAGCTAAGAGCACATAAATAAATTCGTAATATCATTTTTGATAGTGTCTAGCATTGATTCAGGAAGGCGTTGCTGCGTTTCGTGTGAATTTTTCGCGTGAAACGAAAGAAGTGGGTGCCAACGGCGGTCAGCGAATTTTCGAACGGATTTTCGCAAATACTCGTATCACTGAAGCGGTTAAGAGGCGGCGCAGCGCGTCGTGAAAAACAGAAAACAGAGGCCAGAGAAGACCGATATTCCCCGTATAAGGCGAGCATTTCCCTCGACCGGACGAAAGTCTATCAAACGTAATCCCGACGGACGTTTTAAAAAAGTTATACGGGAACAAAGGAAACAACTCGCGGGTAAAGCGAAATGGAAAAGTCGCTTTCCGCATTATCTGTTGACAATTCATTATTGGACCCGATACACCCGTTTTCGAATTCCAATAGCGAAAAGTTTTCCAACGGCGCGCACCCGATCTGTCCGTACCTATTCTATCACAAACAAACAAACATCGGGCTCTCGCTCGTTCGCGTGTCCGTACAGTACTACAGGGTGACCGGTTTTAATCCATAAATGCAAATTGTTTCTACACTGTATGCTGCGTAAAAGAATAATTTGGATAAGAAGCGAACGGTTTCCGGGGAGCCACGATCCGGTGCATGTATTTGTACACGTTCAAAACACGTGGAGCTGATACATACAATTTTTTAAATGGAACTGCATATTTTTCTAGTGAAACTTTTTTAAGCGTGGTGTGCGAAAATTTAGTGCTAACAAACAGTTACTAATTCCCACGTAATTAAATGAAATAGAAATGCTATGAACTATGTCTCTCTCTTTCTCATACGATCTCCTTCTTCGAGTCGCAAATTTTGATCGTTCATTAAATTTTTCTATGATTTTCTATTTTCTTTGTTTTTTCTGATTTTCTTTTTGCAATTTTCGAAATTGTCAGAACTTTTTTCAGAGGAATGTCTGAGTAGACTTTTTTGTTCGAGCATAAGGGTGAGTTTCATTGACAAATGGACGAATATAAAGGGTGACTTGCATAATTGCGGACACTTGTAACTGCATGATCGAGAAAGTCTGTCCTGGAGTAGCAGATTAAAACTGGTCACCCTGTATGCAACCGGTCCACACGATACCGACCTTCGCTCGCACGGCAATTCGTACGCGCGCACTTCTACGAATCCTCGAAATAAACCCGTTGCCGAAGGGAGCCTCGCCCGCTGCCCCCAGCGTGTTTGTTTAGAAAATAAGAACGCGTCGTCGAAACTTGTATACCCAACTCGCAGCGTACAGGCCCTCACCCTCGGCCCCCGAGTTTTCCACCCCTCCGCCTGAGTTCTCTCCACCCCCGCTCACCCTTAAGCGGCCGCAGCCGCATACCGCGTATTCCGCCCGCCTCGATATGTCGCCGTGTATTTTTCTTTCCACATTCGGAAAGTTCTCCACCTGCGGTTGTTATTTTCTCGACAATATTTTAGCGATAGTCTCCAAGTAGTATTCTAGCGGAGCACCGTTGCAGCTGCATGCTGCACGTGCGCCATTGACGGTTTGAGTACCCCCATCTTTATTTTCCTCCTTAATACTTCTATTCCGCGCTTCTTCCTTTCTCCTATCCCTCTTTACCGTCGCGTCCGCCACTTTCTGTCCTCCTTGCATCGTCGCCCTCGTTTTGATCGCCAATGCAACCGGAAGTCCTATTCTCTATCGGCCCCATATTCCTTCGACACCGATCCTCGTTGGGGGTGGATACTCTCGACAATTTTTAGGAATCGTTCCTTTTGCGGAAAAGTTGTCTAGAAGTGATCCGGCGATCTTTTAATTCTTTTAAGCGAGGCTCCAGTTGACTTCTGCACTTTTGGGCTATTGGGTCATCTCTGAATTGGGGACTTTTATTGGGAATATTTTATTGTAAAAATTGTTTCGTTGCCTTGTTTAGCAAAGTTCCACTACTTGCGAAATTTGTGTTAACACTACACGTATCTTCAAGATTTTTCTAATACGAGAAATTTTTCTTGCACGTTCAATGAAATGATCAACAAAAGTCTGTACAACGATTCCGTGTGCAACTAATTATTATCGTCGGGTTTAAATTAATGTTTCAAAGGATTCTTATTATTCGCTCCTCAAATCTCTAAACTCGCGTCACGCCCGTTTAAATGATCGCGCACAAATATCGCCGCACGCGATGAACAATTTCATGACGCATTAAAAGGATCACGTTGAAACAATAAAACCGTTTCGTCATCCCAACAAACCGCCGCTCGGTCGCTTGCGAACATTATTATTATCATCTTGTTAAATTATTAATTGGTTTCCTTTCGACCGCGGTTTCCACGAGCCACATTTCAACGTCCCTGTTTACCGTTTGATTCACATAGTCGCGTTATTAACCGTTCGGTATAATCGCAATTTATTAATATAATCGCGATTTACATAAGTAATAATCAGCTGCGTCGATACACGCACGTAACACAGTGTATAATATTATCGATGCAGCGAGAATTCGTTATCGGCGGAAGGATATTGTAATTACCGTGTAGTACTAGAGAGTAGTGAACGTTGTCAAGTAGCAAAATCCTTATGCTGTTTAGAAAATAAATAAAAAATTTGATTTTCAAGGGATTTTTCGAAATCATGTCGGACGTGTCTGATCATGGCTGATCGTTTCTATTTCTTTCTACTACTTTTCTCAGGCTGCTGGCCCTTGTGCAAGTATCCATGTTAATTGATCATTGTACTTCGATTCTTGGATTCTTAATTTGAAAACGCTACGAACTTTCTTTCGAAGCCAATGCATATTTACACGGTGAACGTTAGCAGCCACAAACAATATGAAAAATTAATTAACGCCGGCATTGTGCAGCATCCGACACACCGGAACACAAACGCGCATAGAGTCCACAGTTTAGTTATGAGAGAGTAGTATACTTGACAGCCATGGGCGCACTGTTTCGAAGCTTGATATTTCGTCGCGTGCTAATTTCGAATGGAATTGTTGCACTTAAATAGGTGCGATGCACCGTGAAATTCGGTATTGTAGTGTCGCGCGAAATTTCCCGGTGCCTTCGCCCCGGTGCGGTGCCATGGCGCAGAAATGAAAATAAATAGTGTACACACTGGAAAGCGGCGGAAGTGCAGATGGCGAGAGGGGGAAAGGCCGAGTGACGACAACGCGGCCCGCGAAAAACGCACGCGTGCATAACTCAGTGGTTTAATCGTGAATGCAGTCTCGGCACGCATAATGAAAGCGCCTCGAAAAACAAGCAGCCGGCGTGGCAGCGGGCTGGCAGTATAGCGCCAGCAGCATCAGCGCTCAGGTTGCTGGTTGCTGGTTGCTCGGACGCCGATACCACAACTGCGTAACGCAAGCTAACAATATTTAGTGGGGCCGGTGGATATTTAGAAAGGACGGTAGACAACATTCTTGCGGTCGGCGCTCGTGAACACCACTCTAAACGGAAAATTTACTCGCATGGTCGCTCCAAAAACTACCCTCACGCTTCTCTGATTTTCAGAAAATCCTTCACGTCGGAATTATTTTAGTTTCTTAAGAAAGGGTCGCGGAAAAATGGACGTAACTTGAATATCGAGTCTACTATTCTCGTAAACGATCTTCGTCTTCCGAAATATCCATTAGTGATTCTAAAAATTATTCCAAACCTGCTTTTACTTTTCAAAAATTATGGTAGAGGTATGTATCAAAGCGAAGGTCACCAGAGCTGCCTCCCCTAAGCGTAATAACTACCATTTTCATTTTATTCGAACATTGCTAAAACTCGTATAGTCGTACTTTGATCATGTTCGACAAATTCCGTTTTAATAGCGACGCTAGCAGGAGCGTCTGAAGAGGATGGGTTGCCGCAACCCCGAAATTCCGATCAACATTTCGACGGCTCCGGATAATTCATTCATGATAAAACCTAACTCCGGCGGGGTTAGCGATATGCGAAACTTCGGCCGGACGCATGAATAAAAAAGTGGGGGCCTCTTCGGAAGTTTGAAGGAGTTCGACGTGCACTTTAAGAACAAGCAACTGCGCATTGGTAAAAAGTGCGCATTCAGTAGTAACAGAACTCCTTCAGTAGTCTTTTTTTTCTAGACCGGGTGAAAAAATTTTCGAAGTAGGACGAACGGGCTTGGGGAGAGGAGGCTCGGGCGATTCATGGCGGAGAGTACTGAAAAAGGTCCAGCATTTTCTCAAAGCGCCCGGTTGTTAAGGTTTTAAGTATGCAACGAGTAATCTGCCTGGTACCTCGGCCGGGTTTCGCAGGCGACTTCGTTACACTGCTGCCTAGGAACAAAAGCTGTTTCTCTTGTATTAAGTTTGTCGGTTCCGCAGTAAAACTGTTAGTTTACGCGGCTACTTTATTCATTAACGGAGGAGTCCGAGAGTATAGTGAATGGCGTCGGTGTTCTCGGCACCAACCCGTTTGCGCCAACCTTTGCTTCCCCGTTGTCTCGTTGTTAATCGACGTAGAAAATCCTCACCCCCGCGCCCTGAAACTCTACGGATGAAACCTTTTATTCCGCTCGCACCCTTCTCTCGATGATTAAAAGTATATGGCACTTCCTGTTTCCCTGCTGGATGCTTCAAACACTTTGTTGGATCGAAATAATAACATACAGCTTTACTGGCCATACAGAAGAAGCGATTAGAAAGATTTTCAATGCAATTTCATTGTTACCGGCCCGCCCTTTCTCGACGATTAAAAGCACTTCCTATTTATTTGTGAAACGATTGAACATCTTAAATCGAAGGGCTTTTCAAGTCGCTTCAAAAAGCACTTTGGTATACATTGATCTACTGCTACTTAAGTCATCAGACGGTCGAAGCAGTTTAGAACCCCACTGGAGTAATCAGTAGAGTGCTTGCCTGCCAAGCAGATGGTTCTTCGAATGTTGGTGGGTCCATAACCATGTCTCAAAGAAATAGTTCGATTCAAAACAATATTCAACACGATTTATAACTCCTTAAGTATTTCATTCGAAAACATTAATATTCCACTAGTCGAAGTGTTCGAGAAATTCTTGAACTTGTTTCTGAAAAAACGAAGCAGCGCACTTCGATCGACTAGAAAGCCCGGAGTGCATGTCTCGCGATTCCAGAATGTCGTTTCCCTATTCCTTCAGAGCCGGCTGCGCCTAATTAGCGAGCATGCAAATTTCCTCAAAGAAAACAATCCGTTTGCACGGCGGCGCGTCATCGGTGCGAATATCGTGACGCTTATTTCGCACGCGGCGATAATTCTAAAATCCAGTATATCCAGGCCAACCGGCTGGCAAGGGTAAAAAGGTAAAACAGGTCTCGCGGATTACGAATTCATGCCGGCACTGTTCGACCCGGTGGCTCATATATATTTGAGGCGGTTGGTGATCCGAAGAAACGAGCGGTGACGTAGGGTCTACATATTTCATAATGGCCTGTGGGGGTGGCAAAGGAAAAAAGTTCCTGAAGAACCGAGCATTTCAGTGATTAACATGTCAGAGGGACATTCTATCTGCCCCGGTGCCGCGGCCGGTTCTTGATCTAGAATTCTGTTTAATTCGAGCGCATTAACTCGGCTTTCGAAAAAGTAACGTGACCATCCCTCCGTAAAGGCGCGTTCACCGGGTTACGCGAGATGACGATGGCGCGCATTATGGGGCTTCGTAAGGTAACGGTGACCTAACCCAGCGCTGAAAGTGGATACCATAAGCGGCTGAGATGGGGTGTGGGTGTATTATTGAAGAAGAGGAGAGGCGGTGGAGCCCGCGTCCCGCCAGGGAAATTAAAGGGCTTTTTAATCCCGCAAGACGAATCGCTAGCATCTCACGGAAAATTTCATTTTCTCGCGACGTAAACGGAAGATAATAAAAGTAAGCAGCTAACGTTTAACATATTGCCTGCGATACGACACCGGAGATCTTACCCTGATCCACGGCAAGCTGCTTATCAGACATTAGAGCGACGCCACGCTTCTCAGAACGAACGCCCACGGTCACGATCTGCCAGGTGAATGATTGATCCTGGGCTACTCTGTTTCCAGTATGACATGGCTATTTTGTAAAGGAATAGGCAGCTGAACCTCCTGTGACGCGCCCATGGAATTTTTACTATTTTTTACGCAGGGTGTTTCCTACTTTTCCGGCAAGATTGTAGTAGGACTTTTCTTTTTATTGTACTTTACGTACTACAACTAATTTGGACTTTAACTTGGAAATTCAGGTTGTAAGAAATAAAAAATCTTAGAAAACTTCTATTTTACCGGAATAATAGGAAACACCCTGTATATTATTCAATAGAAATTCGCTTGAATTAGTTGAAAATTACCAAGTAATATTCAGGTTCCCACTTAACCACACAGTATACTATGGTGCAAAATAAATGTGAATGGTTTAAAAATCAATTTCATCATACTGGAAGAGTGGATAAACTATAACATAAATTATGGAACCTATGAAAATATAATTCAATGAAGATTGATAAATCAATGGGTCTGAAAGGCGACATACAATTTAAATTTTTCTCTGAATTAACAATAGCTCCAATACGAGACGTCGTGTGAACAGCCAAAACGGTTCCGCCATTAACGTTCAAGTAAAAATTCATACAAAATGAATATTGAAAGGTAGCCTCCGGTGGGGATCAAACCCGTCGCAAAATTTGTACAATGTCGTCGGAAATTATCATAAACCTATAGTAAAGATTTAATAGTTGGAGCGATACTCGAATACCGGATACGACTTTATGCCCGAAACAATGGAAAATATGCTGCATAGAGAGAAACCGGGAGAAGGAAGAAGTTAAGGAATTTGAAGCATCGAGATCACTCGAAGTATCAGAAATTTCAAGCGTCGGCCGCTTTGCTTTCCCCGCGAGCTCGCGAACGTAGGAGCTCAGTTTCTATGGACGCAATACGTCAACGGTAAAAATTTGTGGAATAACCGACTACCTACGTACAGTCGGTCACGAAAATATTGGGACACAATTATAACTTTAGATCCTAAGCTTTATATTTTTAATGGGGATATGCAATTATGTACAAAGCTGAGTTGAATTACTCTGAAGTATAGTATAAACGATTTATTCCTAAAAAATCGGCCTGTTATAATAGAATTAAATTTTTTGCATTTTTTAGATTATCTGTTCAAGTTAAAAATAAAAGTTTCAAATTTTTGAGTGACGTGCATATTCCGAGTTCGCAAAGTCACCGTATTATAATTTGCTACGAATCACAAGACAGCCAGAATGGTCATTGAGAGGCGAAAGACAACACGCATGAGCTATCTTCTAGGTTGGGAGTGTATGTTAGGGGTGCATGTGCGCGCGGCCACCCCTACAGAACTCTGTCCATCCGTCAGTCTGCCGGTGTGTTTATTCAGAACGACGGGGAATATGGAGGAGTGGCTATAGTGAACGAAATCCAGCGGCGGTCGCGAATGAGAGAGAGAGTGAGAGAGAGACAGAGAGAGATGATAGGGTGGTCTAGGGAGTGAGTTAGGGGGTTGCTTGGAACTGCGCTTGCCCTTGGGCATGTAATTACGCGCTTCGTTTCTCGAAAGCCTCCAGGGTCAACGCAAACGCGGACTGGTAGCCACGTTATAGAGAATACCCTTCCTTCTCTCCTGCTCTCTTTACCGCAGCTCGCTGATTTTTTCATCTTATTCTATCTTGCAATGAATGCCATCCCCTCGTCCCTGATGATCCTTTCTTCGTGCCGACCAACCCGTCCATTACCCGGCCCCGTCGAACCCCACGGCTAGCCACGCTGAAGGAAGCCAGTTCACTTTCTTCCTCGTTTTCCTTAAGTGTTAATTTTTTGCTTTGACGTCCGGTGTGTCCACGCGACTGTGCCCCAAACGATTGTCATTCTCGTTCTTGTTGCTACTGTTTAGTTCTGCTACTCCAGTCCGATCAGTTTTCGACTCTATTGTAGCAACCACCGTTGCGCAAATTCGTCCAATTTTGAAACTGTGTGCACGAGGAAAGTGCCTATACTGGTCGTTGTACAATTCTAATTTTGTAACTGGTGTAATTTTGATCTGATATTGAACCTGCCGAGCAGTAACAGTGATATGACAACAGTCCTTCTGCCATGAGAACGAAGAGGAATTAAATATAAATGTAACAAAATTCGTTGACGAGACTAACTGACATTACCACGTTTTTATTAGCTTTTTATTAAATGAAATAGCGTGTAACAAATGTTAGTATGTTCTCCATCAAAATCATGCCCAGAATTCCGACAGTAAGAAAATCGACGGAGATTAGTGTCGCAATTTACCGATATCATTGTGAAGAATGCAAATCGACCGTATTTCTTATTATCGGTATGTAATTTATTCCGAGGCGAGCTCGCTGAATATTTAAATCTTCTCAATTTGCATAATTTGCATTATATACAGGATGAGGAAGCTGTTGCGTGCATATAAAGTAAAGCGCCTTATTGAACGTTATTTCAATAAATACACCGCATAGCTACGAAATGCTTATGTAAACGCGGCGAGGGTAGCTCGTATGTGTAATTCTACGAAACAGGAAAACGTTACCACCATAAATATGCGCTTCACCCTTAGGCATTGTTCGCTCACTTGGAAAAGTTTCTCGAAGGTCTAGGTTTGGTCAGTCGAGTGAAACTGTTTTGAGAAGCGGACGGTGCGTTGCTTGCGGGTTTGATAAACAACTGACGCGGAAATCCAGAACTTCATGCGAGCCCCTGGTAATTACATTTCTACGTAACACACATTATGAAAAACAGATAAGAGTTGTAATTTTTTGTACATGTTCCTGTTCCAGTAGATTACGACCGACAAAAAATATCCAAAAACACGCGGACAGAAAAGATCATTGCAGCTCCGACGAAAATCGTAAAGCAACCGATCAACGCGAGCAACAGTATGCAACCCGTGTGCTAAACGCAGATTCCATCGCGCAAACACTTTTGCTCTTCAATTAATTCGTAGAAGGAAGGTTCCGCGCCCAAAACCGAGTACATCAGAGGCGCATCCTCAAGCATAATTGCCCGCAGACGGGGATATCAATCCGGCATCGGTTTTGTCGGAGCTTTAGACCGCTTACCACATAATTCCCTGAACTAGAAACAACGGGAGCGCGCGTAAAGTTGAGTCTGCGAGCAAACGCTGCCAGGTACGTTTTGCTTAGACAGAACATAATGTATATGCCGCCTGTGGCTTTAAGGATAGGGGTTGCCGAAAGGAGGGAGAGAGAGGTTGGCCGAAGGGCTGGCCGGTTACGTCGAAACAACAGCTACGACATGAAGACCTAGAGAGAGAAAGAGGAGAACAAGAGAGAGAGAGAGAGAGGGAGGCATAGTCCGCTCAGGTTACCGCAACATGCCGACGGCCTCTTGAGCCTGGACATCCTAGGAGTTTAGTGGGACGCTGCACACCTCTGCTGTTCTCTGCCGTTTCTCCTTGCGTCTCTGTGTTTGCTCACAAAGCCCGCGGAGAAAGGGCGAGGTTAATTAATTAACGAGTTTTTACTTAGGCCACGGTAGACTAAGCCATGCGCGAGAGAGCCCGACTCGGCCCGAGCCAGTCCGCTCTCACCCTTCTCTCCACGCCCCCGCATACCCGTTTGTTTGTCGTATTCTCGGCTTGTTGGTAACTGTTAGTCATTTATGTAAACGTAATTTGGAAGAGGTTGGGTGGCACTAGCCGCAGGCCACATTCCGCGCTAAATCAAACATGGCTATGTTCCGACGGCCAAGCTACGAACCGTGGGAGCTTAATGCTTCGAAAGCGCATGAAGGGTCGCGACGAACACGAATCCCCCGGCACCGCAAACTTTATGGCCCGCGAGAGCCCAGCTATGCATTCCTGGACAATACTATTTGCTGTTCCGCGAGTGCATCTCGCGAAATAAACCTACTCCCGCGCCGCGCCACGCCGGGCCACCCCGTTCCTCGTCAACCCTTGCTTTTTCTCTCTGTCGCGCAATTTTTCCCTTTTTCCCTTCTGTTCCTTTTTTTCCCTCGAGTTTCAGTCATTGCGTTTGTTAGCCACGTTACTCTGGACCTGATTCGGTGATCCCGGAGAAGAAGGGATTGTTTGCGATGCTTTATTCGCCAGTCTGATCTTTGAATGTTGCATGGATTAATTCAGGGTGTCGTCGGATTACTGCTGATTAGTAGACTGTCTACGGATTGTGCGTGCATTTATAGTGGTCGCGAGTGGATGCACTACAATGAGGTAAACTATTTTAATGGAATTTCAAATAGTCTTTGCGCTTCCGACGTTATTACTGTCACTGCTGCTCTTCGTGTAGACCACTTGCTAATTTTTTCTGTTTTGCGTACACCCCCCCCCCCCACATTTCTAATATTGAATTGTTACAAATTCATCAACTCGGTGAAGTTCAATACGGTGAGGGATTAAAGGGTGTCTTCCAGTAACATGATAAAATGAGAAGAGAGAGAGAGGACGAAAGAGAATTATTGATAATAAATGAGTCAGATTCGAGAGAACAGTGAACAGACTATTAAAAATGAATGTCTATCGTGGAATGGTTGAGGTGGAGTAACAAGTGACCCCGATGTGTTTCTCCTTTCTGTCTCTGTCTCGCTTTCGGCGTTCCCTTTGCTCCTTTGCTTACCCTCTACATCATTTAGGCATTCAGGCATCCGATTTGCAAGATCCACGTTTGTCTTCGTCGAATTATTTTCAATTTTTAAATACTTCATCAGATTTAGAGGAGTCGGTAGACTCAGAATTGTATTCATTTGTGACAGAATTTATCGAATGCAGAACAATGGAGACGTTTAGATAATTCATCCTTTCCCACATTTCTCTGTCTCTCCTCGTTCCGTCTTCGGCAGCCCTCTGCATCATTCAGGCTTCCGTTTTTCTGTGGGCACATTTCTCCAGAGGCGTTTACTTTATTTGCGCACGCAGGAACAAACACACACGTGTGTATAGAGCGGCGAGTATCATGGCCACCATAAAGGACTGCGCGCACGCATAAATCCCAATTACAACTACCAATGGTGCAGGCCAGCGGTCGTGACACGCTGCAAAGTGCAGCCGGCCCATAAATTCTGCCGGCCGGACGTACCGAATTTTCCATGCAATTTGAATAAGAGATACGCATTTGGGGAAATATGCACGTGCCCGTTCGCTCGCGTGCACCGACGTTCGTCCATCTGTACTCTTCAATGTGCGCGGAATTTTCGGTGCGCATCGCGTTCAAAGCGCTGCCGGGCTTATTGTTTGTGCTGTACCTACCGGTTCGCTATTATTTTCGAATAAATTCAGAGCTTCAGGAAAAGATCCGCACCGTGCATACACGCTCGCTACGATTCTCGGATTTCAGCCTCTCTGTTCGACACCCTGGATTGGATTTCTTGCTGAGTGCTCGAAAATCATCCGATTCTTTTTTCCTTCACTGACCCCGCCGATATATCATGAATCACCTGTAGCCCCGATCTCGGAAACCAATTACCAGCTATGCCGGACTTTTAATGTTGGAAATTCTGAAGGAAAAAATGTAGACAATTTCATCAAGTTCTTAAGAAACTATTCTGGTTTCCGAGGCCGTTCGTCGCCAATCTTTTAGAATTTTTTGCGAAAATATATCGAACCTTTGACATTATGATTTTGCACATATACGCCAAGGCTCAAAAGTATTCGTTCAATTAGTAGTTTAACAGTTAGTAGTATTAACATAATGTGTATGCCGAAGGGAAGGGAGAGAGAGAGGGTTAAATTAGTAGAAAAAAAATGTTCAGAAGAATTTTCACTTGTAATTATTATCATTATTGTGTATTATGTCTATGTACAAATTATTTTATATAAAGATTAAGCTACATCAGCGAAGGTTTGAGAGGACGTGGCCAGGCGAAACGTTTAAGAACTTACGAAGAGCACTTTCAGTTCGAGGAAGTTATTTCGACTAGCCCCGTGATTAAAGAAAAAGGAACGAAGATCCGGTAGAAAACGTTCGAGCATAAACATTGTCCGAAGAAGATAATACCGGTAGGGAACAGAATTCCGGAAGTAAATTCAGAACGAAGCAAAAAATGGTCAAGTAGAAGCAGAGTAAATATTACGTGTAATTTAATGAGTGAGCGAATGCTTTCTATCAGCGGAGCAGCTCGCTTAATTCGTTGTGGTAGAGCTTCATTTATTTTATTTCTCATTGTTTCGAGTAAATTCTATTGCGAAATTCTTGAATGCAGCACTTAACACTTTGCTGGGAATTGCAATGCAAAATTCCCGAAAATATTGCAACTGCTGCGGTTTTCTCGAATGGCTTCACTCGACGTAAAGAATTAGACTGCTGGTAATGAATTCTGTTCGCGCGCTTTATTGAAACGGAATTACGAGAGACGTTGCGCGCTTCGCCCTGCGAAAAATATTGTTTCTGCGGTGTTTATTCAAGATTTGCAAATTACATATACTGAAAATTAAAATTAAGAAAATTCAATTTGGACTTGGACTGCGTTAAGATAATTCTTCAAATATTTTGCTTTGTGGTCCGGTGTCGGTGTTGCTCTCTATATTTTTTTACTCTTTCTCATCTCTCACAACAATTTCTCTCAACAATAAATACGATCGATATAAGAAACATACTTATCGAGATCTAGACTTGTTCAACGTGAACGATAAAGAAGGTGCAGTTCAATTACGAACGGTTTGAACTTTTCCGGCTGATTTCCTCTGGCCAGTTAAGGGTTAATGATATTTATCGATATGATTGGAATATTCGCGTGCGATTGGATTAGCGCGGGTTATCAATTCCTACGAGACAAACATGATTCTGCGGAGGTGACGGTAGCGCAAGCGTATTCATACGTGAAGCGAATTAGTTGTTAATTCAACAACCGTGGACGGCAGGATGCGGATAGCTTTAGGGTAAATACGGAGGCCAAGCAAGGACCGAGATAAACTGCGCGTTTTCGCTTGTCACATAAGGCTGACCTACACGACAAAACATATCCACACGTGCGTGTAGCCGCGTATGGGTTAGCCCGCCTCATTAATGGTTAAAGCTAATACCAGAGGCTCAGAACTAATGGAAATAGCACGGCGACCCCTCTGATCCCGAACTATCGTGCACCCCTAAGGCACTACCCGCCATAAAATAACGTACGTCTGGTGTATCGGGTGATTTAGCGACTTCGCGAAGTAATAGCCGTGAAAACATGATTAAAAAGTTTCGTTTCCGAATACCAGTGAAAAACTTCAATTCCTTATTCACTTTTTCTCATGAAACAGTCCTGCGTTACACGGGAAAATAACGTTCGCGTTCTGACCCCGCCACTATATTAATTCAAAGATTAACAAATCTACGTGTATTATTTTTTCATTTAGGTTTAAAGAACCCCTGGTATTTTAAAAATTAGGGAGGATTAAGGCAATGTGGAGTAGACGGAATTTTTTATGCCATCTCCTAGAACATTTTTTAATCCACTTATAACCTTATATTTTTGAAAACCTTCTAAGAGGTGTATTTAGAGCTGTCTGGGTCTATGCATTTATTTTTAAAAAAGTCCCCGAATTCATACAGCAACGCCACCTCCTTTACTGTATTTTTAATCAATGAACGAATCATAATGCAATTATTTTGCATGCACGAGACGCGCTGCGTATCGACCGTTTTCCGATAAGCAGATTCTTGTTATTGCGTCGTATTATTTTTCTAGTAAATGCATGCTAAATATAATTGGAATCCAACATTGTTTCATTATTACAGCAGAATAATATCGGAAATAAGAGATTTATTTATTTGGATACATTATTTGATGTGGAATCGATTGAGCAGAAAATCACTATTCCACTGAGAACGAAGATTTTGACGGGTAAATGGAAATTTAACTTCTTCGACCGATCAGGGGAATCTATTTAATGGATTAAGTAAATTACATTAAGTTAATAAATTAATGTAAATCTGAAATAACGATTGCTGTGGAGATTGAATCTTTGAAAAAATGCACAAGTTTCTGGTCCACGAGGTCCAGTAAATCATCTCGCATGACGAAACAAGGAGAATCGGTGCGGTGTGTCGTCAAGTTATCGGTATTTCAATATGTAAATCGCGGCCAGCATAGTCGAGCACTTAGTTTCGAAAAAAATTCCGGTTCTTTTTCCCTCGGCTAGCGGTAGAATGAGGTCGAAGGGGCGGTACACGCGAAAAGAACTCGAAAAGTAATAGCAGCCTCGTCGGGATTCACCGAGGAAAAATGATAATCTTGTTCCACATGCACAAGTATCCCTGCATCTTGGCGAGCGAGCGCGGGCATAAATAACAAAGTGGATTTCCAGATTTTTCATATGACCGAAACCTCTTCGTTTCTACGGATTTATCGATCCTCCCGCGCTATTGTCGTGCCTCGTTCCGGACGAAACAAAAAGGAGAAGCTCGCTTATACTCCCGGGCTTCGATCGTATTAGAACGACCGGTAAACTCGAAATGGCCGACAAAAAAAATTGATTTCGGTTCATCCATTTCCCGAGCACAGGCGAACATTTATGGTGACTTAGATTTCCAGCATTTAGAACGTGAAATATGTAAAGCGGGCCAGAAGCACGCCCAATACTCTTTATATACGATGCTCTTTTATACGTAGTCGAAATAACACCGTTTAGAGAACAAAACGCAGGGCTAGCTTCCTATTTATTCACAATGCATTCTGATTTAGCGCTGTCCATCCAGTACTTATCGTTTTTTGGTATCGATTCTAATTTATTTTCGATGTTTGGCGTATATTTTGGCCTCTTGTTGGGGCAAATGAAAAAATTGTTGTAACTCGATATTAAAATATACTTCCTATTACTATAAAATCAAGCATGTTATCGATTGCGTGTTTCCATGCAAGAAAACGGGACGACTCAATTTTCCTTAAAACTGAAACTATGATTAATGTAACGGGAAGTCGACAGACGAAAAAATCGATTTTGACCATATTGATAAAAAATAGCGAATGTAGGGGTGGCGCTTACGGTGTCATTGCAAAATTTGCTATTAGCAGACAGGAATGTTTTCGCGTGTGACTGTACGCATATTTTCCAGGGGCTGGCAATTTGAATAATGTTCTCCGTCGTTGCTTTTAGCCGATCACAATAAAACGCCGAACGCATGGCGACGCGGGATAAATATTTCTTGCTGGGAATAACATTAATTACCGATCCGCCATTGACGATCGTTTGCTTGCGGCCCGGGTGAAAAATTGAAACATGGGAATGCATGATTCCGCTGTGCGATCGTGCTGCAACGTTTTTAGTCCCGAGTAACTCGAAACCCGCGGGCGAAATTAGTGATTCCATATTAAAAGTCACGGGGCCGTTGTTTATTTAAGCAAATGTGCAAGAGCCGATAACCGGAGATGGAAACAAAAGCGAATCTCGATAAATGCACGCGTGCGCGTGCCTGTGTGTGTCCGAGCCACGATGGGGCGTAATTTACGGGGAACAATGAAATATAATTTTCGCGTATGATGAATTCCCGGGTTTCGTATCGATCGTGGTATCGACAAGTTCCAATTAAACGGTCGAAGCGATCTCGTTTCGTTTCCGATTCACGGAGGAACGCCTCGGTTTTGTTAACCAAACGGTATCTTGTAGAATGTACCAGCCGTGTGTACATTTACAAGAAACGCCGGAACTTACGAGACTTGCAAATTGGGAGGTACGCATGCAAACTGCGCGCGCGAGATCTAAACGAATACCGCGGCCAAAAAGGAGGAGGCGACTGTTTATGCAAAAGTGCGCCGCCACGCAAAAACATTTAATCACTTAAAGCTTACAGTATTCACTGTTTAAAGGAGACGCGGGTATAAAAAGCGATGCTGTTTGTTCCAGCGTGACTGTTGTTCTACCGTTTCGCCAAAGTTATACCCGTTATCTTGCCGCCGATGAAAAAGATGATGCTGCTGTTTCTGTTTTCCACGCTGGAAACAACAACGTTGCGCCTCGAACGAACGATCAAGATTGCGAAAATTGCAGGCTGCACTACATGTTTAAGTTGCAACAGGAACATATCTAATACATATCATACGATGCGAATTTTCCTACGTAATTTATGAATAAATGTGTGGAACAGCGCTGGACACGGTAGGGCCCCTCGAACGTTTTCTTCCCCCACCACGCTCGCTTTCATGCCACGCCCTCTTCTCGTGTCTTCGTTCCCCCACCACGCGTACCTTCTTAGCTACTCGCGAACAGAGAACGTATTCGACGCGGACTAAGCGACCGCGGAAGGGCCGAAATTTTGACCGCTTTGGCCCCCCCTTTCCTTGGTCCGTCCAGGTTTCACTTTACAAAAATTTAATGGGCAACCCAAATGGTTTCTTGCACCTAGGCCCGTTTATAGAGAAGGCCGGCCCTGATGGCGGGGACAGTTTCGCCTCGATTGAGGCAAATGTGCCCAGCACTGGTATAAAGCTTACATCAAGCGTATGCTGTAGCATCATCTTCAACTCGAGAGAATATTAGCTGTAATATAGGGGATTGTTCTTCGTCTTTTCTTTCCATTAAAACAACGCACTCGTAAAATTTGACATAAACCCACTGGCATAAAGTTAAACAATTTAAAGTACCCTAAAAGGTGAATAGATAATAACTGTGAAGATTTCCGTTTATTATGAGAAGAAGATGACGGAGAATTGTGTCGTTAAAACTCTAGCAGCAGACAATTTTATGAAGATTATTGTATACGTTGTGCATAGAAATTGTTGAACGATATTTATATAAAACGGTGTATTTAGATTTACTATATTTTATTGTTATGTGCAGATTTATATTTAACATTTACATTCTCGTCGATAACGGCTTGTACGAACGAATTTTAACCTCCCTAAAACTACTGTATGGTAATGTATAATAAGTGACTATAAAAATCTACTGAAATTATAAAATAATGATATTTTCTAGCTAAAATGATTACACGTCGCATCGCCGCTATGTTTAACACACCAACACGATCATAAAATGGCTGCGTATCGGTTGCGTGTCACTTAACATTAACCCTTTCCGATCTACAGGTACTAAAATACCTACTAAAGTATTTACCTTCGGCTGAAAGTAAAACGCTGTTGCGAGGAGGACGGCTAGATCGAATTTAATTCGACGTGAAAACTACAATTTTAGATATGCAAGGTATTCGAAGACGTCGGAATAATTTTTAAAAAATGTGTAAGGGGCTTGTAAAGAATTCGGACATGATTCAGAAGAGGAAGGATTAGAGTGGCGGGAGGTTGGGTGTATGCCGTGCAAGTTGGTAGAGACATTAAAGTCAATCAGGATCCGTAAAAACGTTCTAAATCTCGGTAATTTATGGTGTAGCCTATATGAAACGAATAGAGCACTTGGTTTAGCAAGAAAGCCGGCTACATCGTAAAAGATATCTGCGTTCGAACCCGGGGGATAAAGCGAAGAATCGAGTTATCATGCTGATCCTTTTGGTTGGTCTGCACTATTCAGGCGGATACCATGCGATGCCATGCCGCCGCCGCTATCCGCTATGGCTCAGGTATATAAAGTGCCGACGATGAGTCTGTAATAGCTTTGCGACGAGATATATAAAGTTATTCGTGCACGTGAACAACTGCCGGCTAACGGATCACGTTTATTACGAGCCATAGCGCAACAAAGCACCCCCGACACGATCCATCTAACCGTTGGTAAGGTTGAGGGGCATTACATTAATGGTTGCGCGGTGATCGCTGATCAGGAGGGTCGCCAGTCCCACAGTATACACAACCTGATTTATTTGCGTACCGCAAGTATTCATTCAAAAATATTCTCATATTCCCTCGAACAACCGGTTCTCCTCGTGTTTTCCACCTGCTCACGTGAAATCGAATTATTATAGAGAAAATTACAAAACGTGCGACAAGCGTTCTGACTTTCGAAAAATTACCGATAATTACACCTCACCTTACAATATCGTGTCTAACACGTGATCAAGATTTTTTTTTTATTGTAGAAAATCTCATGTGAGATTTATTTCAACATAATTATAATGCAATACATACAGTACAGAATATAAAAATTAAATAATAAAATTCTATTTTGGTTTTGTTAATGTACAGCTAATAGTTGGCTCACTCGGACATGACTCTGGTTTCCGAAGGAAGGGTTAATTACGAAAGGTGAAATCGCTCAAAAAACTTGGGTATGTTCAAAAATCCATATTCGACTAGGGAATGTGTCGCATGAAATTGCAGTACATTTTTTTCTCCTGCTGTTCCGCCCTTTGGTTCCACCCTAACCACCCCCTCGAGTGCAGCGGCGGAAATGTGTTGTGAAATATTTAACCCAGCCTCTCCCGTTACCACCCCCAGCAACAAACCGCTTTCGCTTCACAGATCTCTCTCTCCTCTCCTCTCGCTCTCTCTTTCTCTCTCTCTCTCTCTCTCTCTCTCTCTCTCTTTACTTCACTCTCCCCTTTTCACCTCGGTCTCTCTCTGTTTACCCTGGCTCTCTCCGCAATTCGATGCCGAGCTAGGAACATCCGGTGCTCTGCATTATTAAATACACGACACCGACCTCTGGTTATCCTGATTTTATGGGAAATCCGTGAATGAAATAACTTGTCTTTCTTCCTGTCAATGCCTTCAGTTTTTACGTGGTGCGCGCGAAACACATGTTCCGCAAATATTGCGCGAATTCGTCTATCCCCGTGATTTCTTTCTGAAATCTGACATTTCTAAATGTACTTTATTGCAGGTATTTCTGCCTCCGGAAAGACCGAGATACGAATATCTTCGATATAAATACGAATAGATCAATCTTAGTGATAATGCTTTCGAACATTGTTAAATAACTGTACTTCCGGCATGGTGCAATATTATTATCAATTTCTAAAACTTACAAGTTCAGAATTTTTGCCATCGACTAAAAAATTCAATTAACTGAATTTGAATTCATCGAATGTATTGATTTATACTTGCGAATTGATCTCCGAGCATGACAAGGGACCTTACAATTTTTATTTGCATGTGCAATATTTTTGCACCTTATACGTGCCCCTGCAGCAAATCAATAGAAAAATATGTGACAATTCTAAGTTGTTTTTCATCGTTATTTCTCCACATTCTCCCAACTAGTTTCTGTCGCATTCATGTTTACATTACATCCTGAAAGTGTGAATTTCAGTTTTGTTATAAATGCAAATATCAATTTTATTTTGTTTCAAGCTCTCGCCGTAACACATTTGGCCAAACTGCAAGTTACAGTTCCATGCAGTTTATGGATGAGTAAATATCACACTAAAAGTTATAAACTAGATTCCACTGAAATGAATATTGTATTCAATTTATTGTTCGTTCATTGTCGATTTCATGACACTATTTTATTATATATATATTTGCAACGTTGCGAAATTTCATTTTATAATACACAAGAACGTTAAATAATGCTAATAACACTTTACCTTAAAAATCATTGTTGTAAAAGAGCATTAATTCAAAGAAGAATTGGTTCGTTTTATCGTGTCTATTAAATTACGTAGAATTATTTTTCGCTGGACTTTTAACAAAAACGAAAAGTTATGAAATAATAAATCATAGTACATCGATAAAAATAGTAAATTAAAATCCACAAATTAAACAGCGAGTTTTTCACACATAATTTGGAAAATAAAACCTTTCTGGCGACACTGAACCTATTGCATACACATTCGTGCGATAAACGCTAAATACAATTCCGGAAGCAGTAGAAACTGATATGTCCGCCATTATCCGATTGCATATTTAAAATCTAATCTATCAAACGGTAAGTCAGAAATCGGATACGTTGACAGCGAACGTCTAGATCACTGCCATATTTATTTAAAACATGCATGTAAAATGAATAGTCCGCGTAGCAACAAGTAGTTAATAATAAATATACATTTGCATGGCCGATGTTAATCGCACGAAGCGGAACGCGATTTACACGGAGCGAAAATCGCGTAAAGCCGAATGAATTCGCATCAGGATACAACGCGTCGAATATAACACGGTTTGAAAACCATCTAACAGCGAGGTGGCATTATTAGTAAATATTATTAACTAAAAATTGTTTGCGTAAATTACAAGGGACAGGAGCCGAACAGAAATTTGTTAGAATATTGATACGCTGGGACTAATATATTAAATTTTGTATATAATTTAATAAATTTTTGTATATAATGTTTTTTAAATATTTTAATTTATCTCTTGCGTTAAATTGCATCCATGCACTTTTACCATAAATGCATAAAACCCGCACCAAAGTTATTTGCGAATATCTCGAAAACTAAAAGCGACCCCCTGACAAACAAGACGACACATAAATCAATAAAATTATATATAACAGAGAATCATATAAGATAAACATTCAGTTATCCACACGGTGATATGAACATTCTTACAGAATTGCAATTTTGTTTTCTGCTCTTCCGGGGAAGCGAGAATTTACAGAAACATCTACGGCGAAGTAATTAGCTTCTCCGGGAGCCAGTTGTTGAGATTCCTTTGCACCTGTCCTTTAATAATGAACGCGTGTGAAACGTCGAGGAGCGGTGGACGGAAAATAAAATAATAATCCGACGTCAAGCTCTGGCACGGTCGTCGTCGACGGAGCTTTGACGGTGGCCGGCTGTTGTCGGTCTCCTTTAAAAATTAATATCATTACGCACGCTTGAACGGGCGGTGGCAAAGCACGCCGGCCATGTATGTTATCTTGGACAGGTGGCTGTTTCTGACTATTTAGCTCGGCTCGCATGGCTGCCAGGTAGATAATGCTGTGCGCCACGTGCCCCGCGTGCACGCATCCCGAATCTACACATGCCGCGATAGTGAAATAAAACCGCGGCCGGAAACGTTCGTTTTTTAATCCACCGAACAGTCGACACCTCATATATTTTTCCACGAATAACCGTGGAACGGCGACATTTACAGTAAACGTTTTCCAAATAAAGTTCGCACGAGGCGTTCGTATTTTCGACGGAAATACGGTTATAATACGCCGATTAATATGCGGTCCGCATGAAGTTCATTTTAATATGCTTCCTATCGTGTGACCGATTCTTCCGCTGGTATCGCTCTGCGAATTAATTTTCCCACTTTGTTCCGCGCACAATCGCCGCGCGACATGCTACTTCTTTTTCATTTATTTAAATCGAATACTCGAAGGATTATCGAATTATCCATTAGTTGGGTAATTCGAAGTCTTGAGTAATCCGAAATTAAAAAATTATCTTCTCCATTTTAGTGCATTTTAATATAAGCTTTATAGATTGCGGATTTTATGAATTTATGGTAGAAACGAGTAAGTGTAATTTAAATCGTCGGACAGGTTGAAATAATTTCAAAATATCGACGTGCTAGTTTTAGCCAGTTCATTAAACAATGTTTATTTTGCATAAAATCCGCAATCATGATTACCGACAGCCGACAGTTGAATCAGAGACCGTTATCGTTGCTCCAGCAAACAGCTGAACAAAAAGGACAAGCGATAATTATGAAATCGTGGGGTCGTGTTTATTTCGCGATTCGCGGGGGAAGTTTCTCGATCGCGCAATTCCCAGGCCGGTCGTTTCGAGCAATTCTGATTTCCAGTAATCACGCAGACTTTTTTAAGATGCAACGATAAGTGCAGGGGGCAGCCGTATCAAGTGAAACTGTATCAGAAGGTCGCTGGGTGTTGATTTATACCCGACTTTGACTTACACGGTATGTAAGGGCGCTTCGGGACTAACAATAGTTATGCGCGAATACGAAACGCCCGTTCAAACTCGCTATCACAGATCGGTAGGCTTGGCGAGTAATTAAAAATTTAAATAGAGCCTTCGATAAGGGAAATGATCAATCACGGCCGTGTTGCAGTCGAGCCGAGCCCTCTTTCACCCTGTTTCCCACCCCTTTTCCACCCTCGGCCACCCACGTTTCCCGTCTCTATTGGCTATAATACGTGCAAACGGGAAAACCGGTGATTCTACCGGTCTATTCCTGGGTTTCTATTAGACAAATAAGGAAAGTCCCCGGCATAAAAGCCCCGGTTTCTACAACGGCAGACATGCCAGTGCCGCGTTCACTTGATGAGTTAGCGGGCACAGCTTCATTAAGGGTGAATGGATACCGGCGGACATACTGCTGTTCCCTGTAATTATGCGGCGTCTCTTAGTAATTCAGAAAGTTCGTCAACTTCATGGCCGACGATGGTTACACGAAGACATTTTAACGTTCCTTTCATTTCGTTCTAAATGTCTTCCGCGAAGATACATACCGATTTAGTATTTCGCAATTACCGAAATCATAAAAATCTTTTCATCAGAAGTTATCGCACGAACTTCCTTGTCGAAGCACGTGTCACTATTTAGGCCCGTAATGAAAATTAAAAATTTACTTTCAATGTAACCTTGTAAATAATAATTTTTTGTCAAATTGCTCTTTCGTATCATTTCGTAAACCAATGCATCTAATTCGTTAGAAAAAATCAGGACGATTGGAACAATTATAAAGAAGTTATTCCATTTTAAAGATTGTACGAACACTTTGTACAGCCACTGTACGTACTGCTCAGAATTCCAGAATGGCTGACAACTCGCAGCTGCCGTAAGAAGCTTCGATGGGACCTAGCAGTAGCGCAACTGCGCTCGAATCGCAAGCAGCAGCTCCCTCGCAATTTTCCGTTTCTTCTGCATGGGTGTGTGGGTGTCGAGCCGGACTAAGAGCAGTCAGGAAATTACGAGGAGCGGCTAATGCAATTCCGCGGCGAGCGGACAGGGAACACCTCCACGGTGGGGGCCAGGTTGCCGAGGGTTTTCGGGCGCACCATGGAATTTGGCATTCCTGCAGGTCAGCCTAATTGCTATGGGCCACGCGGACCAGGAATTAATAATTAAAATAAAATACAGCGAACGGGTTCCGCGCTGGCTACCACCCTCTCCCCGTTAGTCGACGATGCCGCCGTTGGAGGGTGGGTCGCAGAGGCTGGACCGCGGGGGTGTTCTGGTTTTCAGCCCCGCAGGCAGTAATATGCATAATTAAACATACGTGACTTATCTGCTGAAAAATGTTCCGTTTAACACCCACTCGGCCGGCGGAGTTGTTGCGCCGCCCTCTTCGCGCGGTTTCCTCTTCGCGCCCTGCAACCCCGTCGCCCTAGAACCCCGACGCCACAAACCATAGCGCGTGACATAGTGCGCGTGGTCCCCTGCAGATACCATGACTCGTATCGTGTGTCCGCGGTTTTTCGAATTATTTTTTTCCTTTCCCCGCCCCCGACGCTTCATCCCCCGACTACGCAAACCCTCTTCCTCTCTTTCGCCTCGTTTTCTCTACCCCTTTTCAATTGTTTCGCGCCCTTGGCGCTCGATACCCTCGCGTGTTCACCCTTTCCACTCCGCTGGCTTCGCTATGGCGGCGTTTATTAGGTGCAATGTAATAATGTCAATATTACCATTTTCTTTGGCGGTGGTTAACTGTAAACCTGACTGCACTGGTCGAATGCACTGTTGGTTGGAATCGTGGGGAAGTTGTTCAAATACCAGACATATTCTTTGTAATTATTCTCTGTATACAGGGTGTCCCACTTCGAATCTTTCACGTAGTTATTTCTCAAGCTGTACCTCGCTGTAAAAAATATTTTAAATATTTTTTACGACGAGATATAGGTTGGGAAGTAACTTGTCAAGAAAATATACACTGTTAAAGAAATTGTAAACGTATGCGCGGAAATCAATAGCGGTCTACTAATTCCTATATAAAAATTTGCACCACACTAAAAAAGCATATCGGATACGAAAACATGAAATTTCACGTCAGTATTCGTTATCGCAAATTCTCGCATCTGACTAACAACGTTCCCATCATAATTTCATACCCTTTAGAAACGACACTGTACCAAGCATGGTTTCCTATTTCCACGTCGACATGTGCACCAAGCGTTATGAATATGCATGCATCAATCACGCCTCTAATAGCCGAAGGAAAAAGTGTTTGAGACGGCGAGGCAAACGAATCTGCGAGCTAGAAAATCGACCATGAAAGCGGTACGTGTAATTATTTCGAAGGAGAATATATATGAACGAAAGGAAATCTGAACGGTATTTCATCTTTGAACATCGTGAGAACAGTTCGAAGCGGTGGAGAAAGGTTCATTATTCATTCCGTAATTGTTTAGTTCGGCGAGTCGATAGTGCAAATAGAAAGTATGCAAATGGCCGCGAAATAAAAGTGCGCTAACTGGATGGCGATCATATGGTATACATAGAGAGAGAGAGAGAGAGAAAGAGAATATGTTCGCGTATGCACGGTTTCGAAGTCTATACTTTCCTTCTTCCGTGCATGTAAATATCTTTTCGGAATATCTAGACTCACGTGAGGTCTGTATATGTATGTAATTGATGAATGCATGAATACAAATCAGGCTTGTTAATCTCGCAAAAGTGTCAACATCAGTTATTCTTATACTCGTGGCTGGCGAGGGGATAACTAAACTGAGCTCCAAGCCATCCAGTCGTCGCACAGTGCGGCCGCCTATGGACAAAATTCGCAAGTGCAACTATTCTCCGCGTCTTGTTTGCCTTTACTAATCCCTTCACAGATACCTCTAGTCCATGGAACAGGTGCTGAGAATCTAAAATAACGACAACAAAAGGCAGACATCATGCTTGGCCAACTGGCAGAGACCTCATCGGAGATTCCATGCAAGAGCTGGCCCAATCAGTTACTGACTTTCTTTCAATCCAGAACGTTGTTTTGCGTTCTTTCTTCAAATTTTGAATATGGAAGGTATCGAAGAAAAATTGTAAAGTTCCGCACTGTGCGTCGCTCGAATTCAACAAATATTTATTTGCTTATTTAACAAATAAACGGAACCACTTGCACGCACGAGAAAGTAAGAAAAATCATAAGGGATGCATTAGATCGTGATTGTTTTGCAAAAAGTGTCCATAAATGTGAAATATGGAAAACATTGCACAGTTAAGATCATGACCGAAGCCGGGACATGGTGTTTGATATCGATACTACCGATCCATTCGAGTTACGCTGGTTACACGCAACATTGCACGATCGAGAATATGCGAAAGTTTTTGCCGCATCCCCCGTGCTCGACTTCCAATTTGGGGGATGGCGTAAATATACAGGGGGAAGATAAATCTGAGCGTCAATTAGCCCAATCGATTACCACTTATTTTGGTGATTAATTGCAACGCGAGTCGTTATACGGTGAACGAAATCTGCAACCGCGGATGGAATCATTCGGGTGTTTAATGCGTTCTCGTCTCGGAAATGAAAAGCGTGCTAGTAAAAAGCTGGACGAAATTCATATCTCTGTTAATTATACGTTATTAATTACAAGCGGAACAGTTTTAGGGGCTTTAGGGGTCGCGAAATCTGATGGTGGCGTTATTTATCTGCCGGGATGAGAAACTACCCTTAGAGAGGGTGCTTTCTTACCGCGGGAAATCGAAACGCTGCTGGTTCACTTAGGACGTGATTGTGAGAAAATAACATCTTATTAGTGAACTACGGATTTTTTAATAAAAATGTATTTGAAAATAACGTTGAAAATAATACATAGCATAAATTTCTCAGGTTTTATTCATGTAATATAAATAATACAATGTCATTCCTTTAATCATGGTTACTTCACTGTATTAACTACAATGAACGTAGAAACATTATCTGCTCGAAGAATAGTATCCGACCAGAGCTTTATTTTTAATTTAATTAATAATCATATTGATTGGTCCTCTCTACTTGCGCAAATCAATTTTTATGTACCGGATTGTACCATTATTATGTATTTCATTTTTTCCTTTTTGTGCATGTTTCACTTATTTTTATTGTGAACAGTTATGTAAAAAGGCTTCAGTCCGTCAAAAGCAGAAAAATATGGTCCATAAAATAATCTGGACTTTCAAGAGGGTGTAACCAAAATTTCGCTTAGTTTGAGGCAGTCGGAAAATTCGATTTTTGTCTTTTTTCGATCGCGGCATACGCTACGGCATGTTCCGTCGAGAAGTTCTGTCGCGGGTCAACATTTGTTTTTATTAGCCGCCGTCGGGGGCCGCGTAAATTTATTTTCTCACGGCCGATAGCGTCTATTAAAAGGAACAGCAATAAGAGACGCATGACCGATAAGCGTGGGATGCGGGCGTTTTTTTCCTCTCTCTCTCCTGCACCTCCTCCCCCACCCCCCGCTTAAGGAAAGCCTTTTTTCCTGTGGCGATTTTAACAATGCAACAGGGAACCCCGGCTATCTCGGCCAGTATTTCAGCGTGATACCAGTCTGTGACAAATAGCTACCGATGTAATGAATATGAAACGCAACCCCTGACTCCCTCGTCCCTCGCAACCCTTTCACCACCGACGGCGCGGAGAACAGGACGCTCTATGTATACAACGCGGAAAGTTGGAACAAAACCTGCCGCGACACCAGCGCCGGTTTGATCTTCGTTGTGTACGGAATATTTAATTCCGCCCCTTGTCGCGTTACGACTTATTTAATTTGAAGTTCATAACTCCCCGATAAACGGGCGCTCTCGCGATTCATGCCGCTCTCATTGTTTCACCTGCGGAATGCTAACTACCCGGCGTTCAGGTAATCGCGACATTAGCGCATTCGCGAATTCGTTCACGTCGAAACTGATGGTCGATTGCACGCTGATTGGCAATCCGACCGATCGGTCGCTTGGGGTGCCGATGCTAATCTACAATCAAGTTTAGAAGCTCATTTTTATTCCGATGTACTTCGATGAACTGAATTTTTTCAATGCAAAACGTTGAATGTACTCTGGGATGCAACACAATTGTTTATTATTGTTATGTGTATATTGTTAATATGTTTCTTATATTATAATGTTCTCGGCGCAATGGTTCGATCCTTAATACCGATTTAACAAAACTATAAATAGTTTTAAGGATCGAACCGTTGCGTCGATAACATTCGGCTTAATGAGACTTTTTCGTAGTAAAATGTGAACTTTGGACTCCACCTCTTCTAATTGTGTCCCGCGACTAACAAACGCGATTTCTCATGCTCGTCATAGCACAGTGCGCGTTTGATGGGCAGAGAACGCTTAGCAGCAGAGCCGCCTTGTCACGTTTATCCAGTTTACACGCAATTTACGGTAAACGGAACGAGAGGGGTATCATTTCAAAGAACTCTGTATATACAAAGTCATTCTTTGCGTTTATTGTAACGCGTGCGCGGGAAATAATCCTGTAATGGATGGATACGGAGAGGACAGGATCGTTTAAAACGATAATAAGGATCTTATTGGAGATAATTCCCGCCTGGACGTTTGTTAACGTATCGTGCTGTGTATCGTCTCGCGAAGACGTAAAGCTGTGTGTTTTTCGAATTAATATCTGTTCCTCCGAGAGGGAGGAGAGGGAGGGAGAACGCGAACAGGAGGGAGCAGGATCGAGAAAGAGGGTGGGACGCCATTAATGCCGGCAACATCAAGGACAGACGCATCTACAACATCTTTATGCGATGTGTACGAAAGGATTATACCGTGACAAATGAACAAACAGCCTGCGTACCATTTCCTACCCCTACTCTTTTCTGCTGTAACGACGAACCTGGAACTCTGCCCTCCTTCGTGATCTCTCCTTCTACGCAGCTTAACCCTATCACTGTTTCTCACTCATACCTGACCTCGCTACCTACGTATAACGTCGTATGCTAATTGCTCGGTTGGCTCATGTAAACCCCTATGAAACTGCAAGGGTTGCGTGGCGTCAACCCCGCCGGCTCTGTACCTGCATCTAACAATAGCTAAGGTAAGAGTTTCCACGCAATTAAATCTCACTGGCTCCCGTTATGCAGCTTTCCCCGCTTCAGTCACCTTATTTTTCACTTATTCCCTTCTTTTCGCTGCAAGAACATCCAGCCACCTTCGAAAACGATCCTCTCACAGTCTCGCTACTACCGAACCACCTCAATACTCTGAAGATTTTCCTGTGTGGTAACGGCTTAGTACAGAAAGCGTATGGGAAAGAGACGTAGTTCATAGCTTTTTTCAAATACATAGCCAATCAAAGATCGATCAACTTTTATTGAAAATATTTATTATCAGATTATCGCAAGTACTTAAATCGTGAAAACTGATACGTGGAACATCCTGTATATTTCGTTGATGTATGTGCAACGAATGCAATGAACTCGTTAAACTGCGTGCAATTTTAGTAATAAATTCTACGCGTCTACGGAACCAGATCGATATAATATTTTTCATAAAAAGAGCTGCAAAGCTGTCGCTCTACTGACGTTCGAATGTTTTCCGGGACGTGCTGTGAAACAAGTAGATACACAAAGTCCGGACAGGTGGATGATCCGTATATTTTACGCAGGCAAAGAACCCACGTTTCAAACGGAATGCTCGATGCAGCAGGACTAATTAGCGAGATCCGGACGGAACCTTCGAGCAGGTACGCGCAATGATCGATCGACTTCAGGAAATACGCGCAGCAGATGTCAAACGCGCGTCAGATCGCGCGTGTCCTTTGACGAGGAAGAATTATCCGGCGCCTGGCGCATAAGAGGATTATCTTTTATCAGGCGTGTTCCTGAATAACGGCGCAGCGGACTAAGCATTTTCGATGGGGACGTATCGTATCGACATAGTTAACACGCGAACACGGACCAGCAGGACACGGTACGTTCGCAGCGATATTCGTTCGTGCTCCTGATTCACATTCGGGTACGCCTACGCTGGCGAGATAAATGCATCTCGGCGGCGCCGAATGAAATTTATGTCAAAGATAATTGTCACACTGCTAGGACGTCAATCAGGCTTTTTCCGTCCGTCAGCCACGGAAATCTCGTCTGACTTTTACGCGGATGTTTTCCTAGCAAGGTTCGTTATGGCCTGCGATCGAAATTAAACTTATCTCACGACAGCCGATAGCGATTACCCGGCCGGTTCTGTGTTTAACGCGCTCGCTGCCTCCTGGATGATGAAAATTAATTTTCCTTGAGCCGTGCTCAGTAAATCACGCTTTTTTAAAATCTCTGATGAGAGAAATGGTGAGACGTCTATTCTTTGGGATTGGCTGAATGCGCCTGCAGCCTCAGCTTATCTATTGGCTATTTAACATTCCGATACTCGCGGTTTAATTTGTATTTTATTCTATTTTAACGTTGTGTATTTCTAGCTTGAGATTTTGAAAATTTGATTTCGCTACCGGAAACCATTTTACGTTGCTTTTTGCGAAGGAAGCAGGTTACTTTTTGGTTGATTATCGCGCGAAGTAATTTTTCAGTGTATTTTCTACTCGAGCGAGCATTTTATAAAGTCATTTCTGATTCTAGTACATACGTCAATTGCGTTAGAAACACAGATTTCCTCGCGAGGACTCGCCCACGCAGGCTTACATACATATTATTCAAGAGTAAACATTCAAACAGAGCGTAAATAGATCGGTGAGCCGAGTTCCTTCCTGGGTAGTTTACGTTTGATGTTATTTACTTTGCGGCAGTTCGGAGTCGCTGAAAGAAAGTAAGTAGAACAAACAGTAATAAACGAAAGGAGCAAATAAATAGCGGGAACAGTGGTTCGCCTAAAAAGCGAAAATCATTTGCTTACATTACGACCAATGTACAAACTAAAAACCATGAAACAAATAGAACGCCTTATTATTCTAATTACTTAATTGATCGAACCAGTGCGCCGAAATCATCACACAATTTCCATAAAATATCTACGATCGACAAAACGGAATTTTTATTATTAAGTACTGTCTCTTCTGGTCAATTCTTACTATATATTATAATTAATAATAAATTTATCTATGAACATTTCTAGATTCTACAAATAACACTCAATATTTAAAACATATTTTTTAATCATTCTATAATTATGTAACAATTTTTTTGGAGTCCAGTTTCGCGTCCATTGTACAACATCTTCATTTCGCAAAGAAACGGGACGAGTTCGTTCGTTTGCACGGTGTTTTCCCGAACTGTGCCATCAAGTTCATTCCTTTCACGAGATAAGATATAAAACCCTACCACCGGAGAAGAGCTCGCGTGTCTCTCATTAACCCGACACAGCGCTGCTTTTTTCTATAAAGCTCGGCAACTAGCGGTAACTTTCGAACGAATAAGACGACAGTTGGAACTTTGTATCAGATTTGTGTCGCTCACTTTATCTCCGGCTTACAATTAGTTGAAAATTGTATCGTAATCTGTACGGGGAATCACATTTAAAACTAAGAATCGTCCACGGTGATTATACTCTCCTTTTATCTTCGGCCATTGCGGTTCGTTTCCTCGAATACGGCTTAAATAGTTATCGATATTTCATTCCTCGTATTATAACATATTTGATGCGATTCGTACAGCGATTCATTCTACATTCTTTGCGCTTAAAGGGACTGCGACACTCGTACCATAAGCTGCACGTTGAAATTTCAAATTTTTTTATGTGCCACTTTCACCAATTTATTTGTGGCATTTTTGCATTGAAATTACACTAAACACTATATAGTTTGAATTGTATTTAATGGTTTTATTTTCTGACCAACTGCATCACGGCTTCACTGTATCGGATTTTCTATATAATTTCACATGAAAATTATTTTATAAAATTTCATCCATAAAGTACACATGTATATACAAATTTGTGTTGTCAACGATACCAGCAAATAAACGAAGCAATTGAAAAATGCAGACGAGTACAAAGAAAGTGTTTTTCCTTATACTATTCGATAAATATGAACATTTCTATTCCTCGCCGCAGAGCTAGTTCCTCCGTCTGGCAAAATGATCGAGAAAAGTGGAAAAGTAAATTCATCTGTACGGTAATGATTGAACTATTAGTTGCGCTCGACTATCCCATTCCCCAGCAACGAAACTTTTACGAGAAGTTCCCGACGCGGTTATAGCGAAGAAAACAATCCGAATTTTCCACGTGTGGCAACTTACCCGGCGAGCAACGTATCTATTTCGAATCCTGTGGGATAGCGTTTAGAGAATTGCATTACCAGAGAGGTCCGTTCGTGTGTATACATTTCGCACTCTATATCGCAAATTTGTAAACAGAATTACACACTGTGCATCGCACTACGATTAGAGATAAATTTGTCGGTTAATTAATGTTCGCTACTACAAAGGGAATAATTAAATTAGCGGTCAAGTTATAGTGCGTTTAATGCAGTGAAATGATCAAAGCGATACGTATGAACTAACATCGTGAAAACGTGATGAGGAACGCCGTTACGTGTACGCGAATCTTCGAATTTACATCATTATCCAACTGATTGCTCGTTATAGAAAACTGTAATTTGTGCTGTATCAAATTCCTGTTATCTAACATTTGTTTCTAGTCATTTTATCGTGAAATGTTGTAGGACGTAATAAATCGTACAGGAAATTTTGTCGACTTTTTGCAAAATGATTCGGTCCATAATGGCTTAGGGGACTTATCTAGCACGTTCGCATTGATTTTACAATTTTCCCGTGCGAATGTGTTCAATTTGAAAAATGAGGAATCGCGTGTAACGTACACAGGTTTAACTGTCAGAGAAGTTTTGTCAGAGCTGGCTCGCGGGATGCGCAATTGTGTTGAGCGGGAGTGACATTTGCAGTTCTATCAGCGAAAAGCTAGACTAATTACGGGCATCGCTTGTTCCATCGATATCAGCCGTTCCGAAAGGGCATAATCGCATTGGCTCTGATTAACGATTCCATTCATAAGCCAGTTTTGCCTTTCATGACGCTTGATTTCAATTTCTAGATAAAATCCGTGATATCAGCTCGCCTAATAGGCAAAGCGTTCATACCGGTTTAGCCTCTAGCGTCCTAGGTGGCATCGATTTTCGAAGCGTACTTGAACCTCTTTAACCTCTCCGGTGGTCGATCGATCGAGCGGCTGCGGTGGCGACAAGCGAAAGGTGCGAGTTTAATGAGTGTTGGTATTCGATTTAATATGAATATTGCCCTGATCCTCCTGTCACCTGGATGCCGAGTGGATTCAGACCTGCTGCTTGCCCATCCAAAATTAACGGTGCGCGACGCTACACAAAATTCCAAAATTCGATCCCCTTCTCGCTCACTTCGACACCATTCTTCTTGAACATTTTGAAAAAAACCTTCGTGTAAACATGACACTCTGTACACACTTTTCTCTCTCTCTCTCTCTCTCTTTACAACGAACCCAATGAAACCTATCAACAATTTTCTTTGCTATTTGACGAACCATTGAAGCGTGCCACCGACTTCACAATAATATACGCAATAAAATCTCCACAGGATGGAACCAGTTCCTCATTTCCGTTCCACAAAACGGCAAAGGAAGTGAAATTCCAATGGAGTTCGATCAACGAATGATCGCGCATTATTCGGCAATTTTGCGACAGTTTACGGCGCTGTTTACGGCTCCGACCGGCAACGACATCATCGCGTATTCACTTAGCAGCGAGTCTGTGCACACAATGCTATCGCTTATGGGGATGCTAATATATACCATAACCCACGTCAACGGTGGCACAGAAACCTCGGGCGCAAACGTCATCGAGCACGGGTGAGAGATTATGCGTGGAAAGGGACCGAGACAGAGCGAAGGGAGGCCCGGAGAGGAGCACGCATACATCAAATCACGGAACTTGAGAGATCGACTGTGCTGGCTCGAGGAACTCGTTCATGACATGTGGCAACGTTTGACGTGATCCATAGGCACCAAGGTAACGCTTGTCTCTGTGCATTATGTCCTGTCAGCTGATTTACCTGTGAGTAATCACCGAATTCAGCATTTTATTGGTTTGCTAACAAACTTTTAACGATTTCAGCGCACGGGTTCGATCAATTGTTACTTAAACAATATTTTGAAATTGTCACAATGTCTCTTTTCAACGTTTCGATCTTACTTTGGATCATTCTCAAGTGTTCAGAATTGAAGCAGTGGAATTCGGTCTCTGTCGACGATAATTACGAAAATAACTGAAACGTCAGCTGATCCAACCTGTCTATTATTCGAAATTCAAAAACATTTTACAGTTTCAATTCGATACGGAAAACACTGCGAACGACAACAGTCAATTAATATCCGACAGGTTCGTTGTTTTCCAGCAAGCAACAGCTCGCTTTTTCCAGATCGGATTGAAATTTCAGCCGTGCCAAAAGAGCGATCCACGGTGGCAAAGACGTTCGTTAGTTGTTGGTCGCTAATTAATATAGTTCTCGGCGAGGAAAGTTTTTCTGTTGGCCGGCAAGATCGCGTCGGATTAAACCGGTAAAAAGCAAAGTCGTGGGGCGGTTTGCAAAGGGGGTTGGAGTTTAGGAAACAACGAACGTGGCGAAGAGGGTGGGGGAGGTAGGGGGAGGGTAAAGGAGCAGGGATAAGGTTGCATGACCCGTTGAATGTTTAATTAAGAAAAAATCCCATAACCCGCTAATGGGCGGTACGGTGTCGTCGAAAAAGAACGTAGGCACCACAAAAGAATAGAAGAAAGTGGCGCGCGCGCGAGAGGGAGAAAGAACGAACGGCGGCGGCGCTCCGTGGATTTCGCGTGGCTACGAACAAGCTTCTGTCCTTAATTCCGTAATACGAATATATGCACCTACGGGCTAGAAGAGAAAAAGGGGAGAGCGAGGGAGAAAGAGAGACGGAGAGAGAGAGAGCGAGCGTAATGCACGCTCGTCTAAGTACAGTCTGTAATTATGAAATAACCCCGGACCCTCTTTACGCTTCTATTATCATAGCTTTTTACGCCAGCGCGGGAGAAACCACGACAAATTTTTCCGTAGCTAGGGTCCGCGCTCGAAAAGTCGTTCTCCATTTTCCTCGTTTTCCCTCCTACCTATCTCCGGAGGGAACGCGAGGTTCGCAGAGGGATGAAAGAGGGGGCGAGAGAAGGGATGAAAGGGAGGAAGGGAACGAGAGACCCGTGCAAGCTCCGTGGCTGACAAGCTATCGTCATTGTTCACGTTCCGTGTTCTCTCGTTAAATGCCCTTTTCCTTGTACCGTCGAAACTTCTCGCCGACTGCGAACTTTTCCGGATTTAACTAGATTCTGCACTTCCACTGTTTGTTGTATACTCCTTCGAGGACGGATTCAATGAATTTGAAAATGTTTGCACAGGATGGACCGACTAATGCGACCATCTCAATTGTATATTCTTTATTAGCGCACCAGCACAAACAGTTGCTTCTCATAGGCGAGGTCCGGAGTGCGGATTTTGTACATTCGCGACGAAACCGGGCGAGGGCGAAGGAACTTATACCGTTTCTTCAGTATCCTATTGTGTTTTGTAATTTTTACATTCTGTACTGTATGTATTGTATTCTGCATTATAATTATGATGAAATAAATCTCATATGAAATTTTCTGCAATAAAAAAAAAACACGAGTGGTGAGTGCGAACAGTGGGCCCCCGTCTGCTGTGTGGGCCGAAAGATGGACGAAGAATAGGGTCTTGGTTCCTTAGACGTGTGATTTTTTTGGTGGGAATTGTAAATGTATTTTTTTCATACGTCTTTAATTGATAAAGAAAGGAGATTTATTTTTTAGACGCAAAATTTACTCTTGAAAATGATCCACATCGGGATCGAAACGTTGAGTTTTGAATTAATTTGCAAAATTGCTAGTGTTTATATCACTGATCGAATCTGTGCGCTGATACCATCACACAATTATGACAAAAAGTTACTTAGTCATAGACGATGACTAGACTTGGAGATTTGCAAAAGGGATGAAACGGAGGATATCGTGATTGTTCAGGATCCGTGTTCTCTCGTTAAATGCCCTTTTCCTTGTAGCGACGAAACTTCTCACCGACCACGAACTTTTTCGGATTTAACTAGATTCTGCACTTCCAGTGTTTATCATATACTCCTTTGAGGATAGAACGGTGCGTGCACGGCTCTCTCCCGGCTTCAGAACTTTCATAATTTCGCGGAGTTACAGCCGTCCGTATTCCGTTCGCGCCCTGTAAATCTCCTGTGTAATTTTCGTTGCACCGTTACATCTGAATGCCGCGTTATCTCGACGGATTCTACCTGCATTCGATTTGGCGGCTCGCGCGCTTGCACGTCTCGAATTTTCGATGGAAATGCATTAGATAAAAATGAATACGTAAAGTATATACAAATACACGTAGAAAGGTTTTGAAAATTTAATTCGCCATAGAATTCACATACCCAGCGTTGTATAGTTACGCACTAATATAGCGTATCGTGCTGCATTGCTCTCATGAATTTATTCTATCAGTTATATTTAAGATATGAGAGGCGTGTATTAAACTGAATAGGACGAAACACCACCTTCCTTTCTCATCTACTATTAAAAACATTTTAATCGATAAAATAAATTCATTGTTAAAGTGAATGATTGAAATCGATATCGTAACTACGATATCGTAACTACGAATTATCTTCATTTTCTGTGAGGTTTATCTAAATTTTCAGATTAAATTTGCGAAATTTTTGGATCATTGGGTTCATAGCAGATCAAAAGCTAATGTTCTCGTAATGAAACTCAAGAACCTGATTACATGCATTTCCACGTAGGTTGATGGCCACTGAAGATCCAGACGTGACGTTTCTCATTGGAAGCCTCGACTTTATGGCAGATTAGCATTGTACTCAGCACGTTCCCTCGCTTTATGTTGTTCGAACATTACCCTAACAAATGCTGGAGCTATTACCGTTCGAAATTCTTCCAAATTACGAAATTCCTGAACATGCCATAAACTTCATTCGCTATTTAACGTATTTAATTTATTCCACAGTGTTTCATTCATACAATGGAAAACATTGAACGTGTACAAACCTTCACTGTCGAATATTTAGTCCTCGATTAATAACAATTAGAGATAATAAAAATAATGTTTCTTTTCTGTATGATGAAAATACAATCTATATAATATATGAAAGTAGACATTACAAATAGGTATACCGAAAGAAGGTAGAATTATGTTAATGAAAATGTGCAACGTGAATATTTTACAAAGCTTAATGAAGTTGAATGTCTTCAACTTGAAAAACATACAGAAAAATTTACCTATATTCATTTTTACAAGCATTGATACATCGCGATTAATAAACTACGGATTTTATAGTAATAATATGTTATCAATAAATGCGTAAAATCCGCAGTCTACCAGTTTTCTGCAAAGAAGATTATCGTAAATTGATAGAACTAGAAGGAAATGGTCGCCAATATTTTCAAAGAATCGTCACAGTCGAACGAAAGAATCTCCATGAAAATGCATCGGCACGTAAAAATATCATAAATTTGTTTATTAAATTGGTTCCTGCAGAACCGGCAATAATTCGCTTGAACCTGGTGTGCCCGACCTCACCAGTGCGAAAGTTATCCATTATACATTGCTTTTGGTACTTTGAGGTATTTAATAATTCACGATCGATCCTTTTATACGTCTAAATGGACATTAACTGCACGCGCAATCATTGCGCCCGTGCGGCTCTGCAATTATACCCGTTTGCTTGGCCGCGTCAGTGTAATCTTTCCTGCTGGATTTAGAGATTTCAAGCGAACCGGTCTGGTATAAGCTCATTGCCCGGCTCCGATTGTTGAATAATTTATGTTGACTTTGTTGAGAACCGCTGCACCACAGAGACCGGGCATCGTGCATACGCGATAAGACAAGAGCAATGTATTCTCTCCGGCCGCGCGCGCATACACATGCATGCACGGCTCGAACCTTTTCCAGCACGTGCAAAAATCATACGTGCGCGAGGCATACCTGAAATATGCCTTGATAAATAATAACTGAAGGGAAACAAGGTTGCTCGCTCTATACTACACGAAGAAAAAAAAATATGTCTTCAATTCGCACCGAGACCAAAGATACCGTCGCGTCGAAACGAGCGAACGTGCGCAACCATGTCGAAAGCCTTCATTAAGAATGCAATCTGATACGCGATTTCATACAGGCGTTGTGCTTTATACGGGCCTGATAATAAGTCGAACTTGAAAATGCAAATTTAACTGTCGAAATAAATAGAAACGCTTAGAACTTAGTGCAAAACAAAGAATATTATACAGGGTGTTAAGGCTATCACTAACCAGCATTGTTTTTTGTAAATAGTAAATATTAGAAAAAAATGATAAAGGAAAAAGTAGTACTGTTTTTCATACGCAACACAAGACATATGCATTTTTGTTTTATTTACATTATTTTGATAGAAATGAAGGTGACCTTCAATTTTTTTAATGGAATGCTACACATTTTTAATGTCGTATGAAAGCGTGCGTCAAGACGAATTCATCCATTACTACACAATGATCTTCAAGGTCATGCAAGGTTAGAGATAGAAGAAATCTGATTTTCGAGGCCACTTTTCACCAATTGTGCTTGTTTCGTGCAAGATAAATGAGATCCAGATAGAACGTTATTTGAAGTATCTTTTGAGGTTAATAACATGTGAAGAATTACAAGTAAACTGTAGATATTTATGCGCGTAAATATATGCACGTATGGAGGAAATATGCAAAATATTGTGAATTTGCATGCAAAATAAGATTGGATTTATGGATATATTCACACTCCTTTCGTTTCTTATCACTGTATCAATCATGAGAAGTGTTTCAGATAGCATTCAACTTTTATAATGTCAAAAGTCAGAATTACCTACCTGCGGGGACGTATACAAAATAAGTGAAAAACATACAGAACTAACGAAGTAAGTAGAAAACGTGTGCGTATAAAGAAGAAGTCATGGATTATTGTAATGTATACTGAAGAAAGCAAAACTTGTTTAGATTTGATCGAAATATATAAGATACTAGCTGACCCGACAGACGTTGTCCCGTCCAAATTTCAATAAACTTATTTATCGTTTTGTAAATTTGTGAAAAGCTATTGGAAATACGTAAAGAAAGTAAAAATGAGAAAGAAAAATGTATTTCTGAGTGATCATTGTATGGATATGGCATTGTAAGTATGCTAATGGGAACACGTGTATGCTTTTCCCAGGAAGACTTGACCTTGAACGTGTCCGAACGTGTTCGAACGTGTCTGAACGTGTTTTGCGGTATGAAATATAAAACGTCTTATTTGTAACATTAGTAAAAGATTTATTATTATGAAAAATAATGATATATTTAAAACACATATGTAACACATGCACAGATCACAAAAATCGAATAATAAACAAATTATAATTAAATGTACAATGTTTCCAGAGTGGTAAAAAGCTTTTTAAAGGAAGTAAAAAAAATTCGGTATACGTGCTAAAAAGTATAACGTTCTGTGTCGCACACTATTTCTCGCCGTCGAAACGAAGCAGCTCGAATGGAAAGAGTACACAGCACATTAATTAATATTATTATTACCGTTGTACACTAATTGACCCATTTCGCCGGTGGTGCTCGGCCCATTCACCAGCAGAAATAATACCAAAAACTTACCTGTCTGTTAAGTTTCAACTGGTGTTCGTAATTCCTTTCCCCTCGGCTTGTGTGCGCACACACATACACGTTCGAATAAGTTTTGCGCGTTGTACGGCCGCCGTGTGGATGCGAAAAGTAGAGGAGAAATTTATAGAGGCACACGCGCAGGCAAAAACAAAAGGTTGAAATTAAAAGCGCCGAAAGTAGAGTGTGTAAGGAAATTAGGTCAACTGATACACCGAGCGCTATAGGGCGGCTGTTCCGTGGATCATAAAACTGTTTATAACTGAAAAATGAAGCCTCGCCAAATATAGATGTTGCTGCGACCCGAAGCAGGTAATCTCAAAGCGTCATAAACTGGGATTCTTGGAGAGCTACACATCAAGTGCAGCCAAATCTGCTGTTCGAAACATTATTTATTGTCTCGAGGAACCTATAGCCGGCAATCCCAAAAATAATGTGCGCGAAACTTCTGCTGCGGTACACGCTTTTCGCTGCGCAATCGATTCTGCGCTTTCTGCCACACTAGAAATAAACAATTTAACTGCTCGACTGGAGAGATGGATGCTTTTTCTTACCAATTTTTGTTACTCATTCTGTAACCTCTTGCTTCGCCATTAATTAAACGCGTATCGATGGAATGTAAAATAATTGATATTACTTTTAAAAAATTATTTTGATTTTACGGAATTTTTCCGAATAAATGTGTGATAATTATAATACACAGGGATCAATTTTGTTGTAACCATAACAAATAAATCATAAATAAAAGTGTACAACCATCTGCCAAAACCATGACACTAAATTTTGTTACACCCTGTACATTCAACTAGCTTCAGGATATTAATTTACCAACGTCCATTGGAGTACAGTGAGAACAGTATCGATCAAGCATCCCGGTTGTGGTCCCTGCCACGTGTATAGGAATTTTTTCGCTATTATAATGAGCAGAATCAATCTTCCAATAATATTCCACATTTTCATACATAACGTTCCGGCGAACCGGGCATTGGACATTACAATCGTGCTGATGTATTCCATCAGGCATCTATAGGAAAACGATAAACGGGAAATGTGTTAAGCCAAGGCAATATCTATTATTTTTTAAAAAACGTAATAATAAATACGGGAGAGTAGCTGAAATTAGACCAATATTTAAAGGCAAATATTTGTTTTTTCCAAGACGCGTAGCTAACAATAAGTCAGACTTAAAGTGAAATATAGTCAATTAAAATGATCAGCCATGACACATGGTTGTTTCTAGAGATCCAAATTAGGTTACTCTCGTCTAGATAACAGTGAAAAAGCGCAATTTAAAATAATTATGCTTAATAAATAGCATGCTTTCCAGGAATATACATTTGTTATAATTACATAGAGAGAAATGAACACATTTTTATGACAGCACTTTAATAAAAATGGTACTTTGAAATACTGTTAGGACGTAAAATGTCGAGCCACGTTTTTAATTTTGCATGTAACCTTATAAACAATAATTTTTTAGAAAATTTGTTATGCATGACATTTCATGAACCAATGCTTCCGATTAATTCTAAAAAATCTGGTAGTTTGATACAATTATAAAGAAGTTATTCATTTTTTAAAATGTACGACACTGTACAGGCTTCTCTCCGGAATTTTTTCGTCAAAAAGCACACCAGGAAGAAACGGATCGAGTAGTGCCTAACCCAAGCGAGTTTGAGCGAGACGTGTTGACGTCACCGTTACAATGCAAACGTAGTTAAACGTGGTCGTCCTTTAGCCAGGATATCCATGCGTAATACAGCTGCGTGGCCGGTTGAACGTTAGCAGTTACATCGTGTTTCACTAACACCCTATTCATTACCCTGCTCACTCCATCGACCTCGGGTACACGAGTCCGGTCTGCATTTCAGTCTGCTCGCATTAAAGCTCTAAATACCGTGCGACGAGCGCAAACGGCTGCCGTGTCAGGATGGCCCCCTATCTACTTCCTACCGCCTCTTGATCTCACTCGGTCTTTCCACGTTTATATCTCCATGCCCATCTGCTTTTACCGCCCCGGCCAAGGCATTTCTCTGCATATGCGGCTACCGGGGGCGGCTGTCCAGTATTAAAATCCGAAAGTACTCAACCGAATCCAGAATCCGCCAAGTCCGCGACCAATGTTACGAGCACAGCTAAAAGCCACGTTTCGCCTTTTTCCCTACCCTCAATCCCTAACCCGAACTCATTCTTCCTGCGGAACCGATCGCGGTTTGTAACGTTCTCTATTGATGCAATTTACCGTCCAGACGAAATGTATTATTTCTTATTAATTAGAAAATTCAGTAGATATTTCAATTTAAATAACTGAAAAATACCATTACTGCGTGGAAAGTAAACTCTCAAGTAAACGCTAACGACTTAGTATGACTGTAATGGTATTTCAGAGTTCTTTAAATTGAAATATCTCCCGAACTATTAACTTTTTGACATACATAGGCTTCTTACTTTGGTTTATGGGATTTTCAAGGTAGTCGGATAGATAAGCGAAGTGTCAACGGTGGATTGAGCCCTGCTTCCGCGTGATCCTTGAAATTCTTGGTACCCGCGAGCGGCAGCTAACTTAACATGGTTACCAATCGATGCCCCCTATCGGTGGCCGTGCAATCTACCCGGTATAATTGATTTTAATCAGTGGATCAGCCCCGGATTAATTCATCGATCGATGCCGGCTAATATTATTAGATGACCATCCGAGTACCGGCCGCGAATTTTGCATTACGCTGCAATGGCCGGAATGTATACGTTAACGGATTTGCGTTCGAATCATATTCGGGTCTGATTGTACAAATCCGGTCATCGTCCGCCCATGCACCACCGGAAAGATCAAAAGGATACTCGCCATACGGTCGAAAATCAAACCGGGTATTCGGGATCTAAATCGCGTGAGGCACGTTCATTATCCGCGTCTTTCACAACCTAACCCAAACCTGATGTTGCGAATCGCGTATATGTATTATAACTAGAGGTCACGCGCGCGCGCGCGCGAGTTACACGCAAATTAATTTTCGGCAACTGTTTCGAGCGCGCCACCATTGGCTAATGGCCGACCCGATACGCGCGAATCCATCAATGCGCTCGGGAACTTTGATTTACATGAATCGAATGTCTCTTCGCGCGATAGACGACGATAAGCGACGCTCGAGAATGTTTCGCGATTCAATGTTCGATCTGGGTTGGCCTGGATGTTTGCGACCGGTGAGGAATGCCTGTCGGAGATTGTAATGAATGCTTCGGCCGTACAGAAGCGCTGAAGGGGGCTGTCTAATTTGAATCAGCGTTAAGCTATGTCTACACTGGAAATCCAGCAACTTCTCGTCGCCTCTTCTTCTATTACCGAATCAAATCTTTTAGGAAATATCTTTTATTCTGCCCAATATTTTTGATCGAAGTCGGGTAAAGCACTAAATTCTACAATAACAAGACATTATCGAAATAATTTTCCATCTGATGCATTTTTTCTGAACACCAATATATATTCAATATCATAATCGGTCGTGCGTCTCGGAAATGATCAAATAGAATGATAGAAACATGTGTGAATGCAGGACACGTGTATTTTTGTAATATCGAATCCGCACTCGAGCAAACATTGATTTGTTTAGAAAATATATTATACATAGCCAAAAAATTTCAATTTTCGACTGCTGAATACGAACGATAGACGTTGTAAAAATATAGGCTAACAAAAACACGCGATCCTAAATAAAAATATTGTGAAACAAAGCCTTATCGTGTTTGAGTATCCCACCGTGTAATACTATTTTCTTTTTCAAATGAAAAATTTTTTGGAAACTGGGGCACGTTAACCGAAAGATAAATAAAAATTTCTTTCAATCTTCTGAATAAATTCATTGAAACGCTTTGGTGCCCTCAATAAGTGCAAACCACAAATGGATTCTTTTTAGTTCGGAAGATGCGTTTAATGATCATAAAACCAAATGAATAATTTCACACGGACGTCGATATATACTTTTTCTTTAATTGTTTACTTGATATCGCAGAATGTTAAGCAAACAGGGTTCGCAAAAATTTCGCGGATACGCGTCAGCGAATATTGTTGTTTGTCATCGCACGAGACTGCGAAGAAAATACCTGGGAAAAAGCTGTAGAAGGCAGGAATTTGAGAGAGCATAGACGCGTTAGGCGAACGATAGCGCGAAATGGACATGGTCCATCGGTATTTCGGCGGTGTGCGTCCCATAGTTATTGTTCGACGACGGAAGTACGATGCAACACCATCCGATCAATAAACAAGGAGAGCTTAAAAGGTTCACGTGTCGTAAGCAAATATCAACGACGTGTATAAAAACAGCAGGCAGCACCACTGCATACGTAGACAATACTCCGGAAATTATTGCGCTACGCCGGATATAAGGTGCAACATGTTTCTAGAAAAGCTAGAAATATTTCGCGTGCTGAACGTTACAGCCTCTTTTTTTCGCCGTTTCAAATATCTGGAATTGCGAGTCCCGTGCTTATTAGCAAATAGCATGAATTTCCTTCCTTCTGGCTTTATTGGAATGCATTGCAGTACCGTCGTTGAAACGGCACACACTGTACACTATAGCTCAAAACTATCGGGACACTTGCCTGCTTTCGGCACACGGTGGTACGAACGACAAACAACAAATTTTACCGACATTCTCAAGCTTATACAAGTCAAATGTTTCCTTACGTCGATCGTAGATTGTTTTTAACCATGTTTTTATTATGAAATTTTCAGTATGCGCATAACTACCACAAATCTACGAAATATGTAAACTTGTAAATAATAATTTTTTTGGAAAATTGTTTTTCCATATCACTTCATAAACCGATCCATCTAATTAATTATAAAAAATCAGGACGTAGTACAATTACGAAGAAGTTAATAAATTTTAAAAACTGTACACTGTGTACACCCACTGTACATTATTTTAGTAAATCGTTTCATGGTTGCTCGATTCTGTTTTTAATCGACAGATTTTCAAGTTTTTGCTGAAAAGTATGCAGATGTGCGGATTATATTTAGCAATTAATTACTATATTCTGTCACGATTCGTTATACGACTGAATGAACGTGACTCTGTGCTTCATGAATAAATTAAAAAAGGTTACTGATCGTATGCGAACGTTTACGTTACGACCTAGTAGTTAGTCTCTGGAACTCGTGCAGCGAGGGGGTTAGCACGAAATCGTCGATCCTCGGCAACAGAACAAGATTGACAACGCAATCCTGGTAATTTTCGGGATCGATAGGTAGCCCCGGTCCTCGGGATTGGCAGCGTCGATAGGAGGGCATTAGCATCAGGGCTGCAATTCTCCGTAAACGAGTTTCATTAGCGTGAAGCAACGTTTCTAGCGGCGTCCTTAATACAACCTCCCTCCCCTCCCTTCGCCCGCCGGCGGGTTTTCTAGCTTTTCGTTGTTGGCCCCGGCGCGTGTTTACTTGGCAGTGTAAGGCGCTCCTCATCATGAGCTTCACCGGTGGTAGTAAAGTGCATCTCGTCGACGATAATTACCCGTACAGGTTCCCGTTGCACGAACGAAACGCGGGAAAAGGAGAGGGTTGCTCGTATTCAGACACACGTCGCTTCCATATGCCGCCTAACAGCGCACGTTTGCTCCTGACCGTGACTCGGCGGGGACTCTCCGTTTATTAAATTCATTTATCTTCCACGAAAATCATGCTTGTAACATGCACCTCTCTAATTGGACGCATTAAAAATAATTTTCCGCGAACACACCTTAATATGCGAGCGCGCGCGCCTAACCCTCGACCACCCTTATTCAAGTCCTCCTCCTCGTTCCGGTTAGGCTAGACTTTCGTGCCTGAGTTTGTTGATGGCTGCTATGGCTTGCCTCCTGATACAGTAAAGATCCAAACACTGTCCGGGGTCGAGGTCCCAAACGCTGTCTAGGTCTACTCACTCCACTGCCTGTCAACGCTGTTTCGCGCCGCACAGTAGGACCTTTCGTCCAAATCGGAGACAAAATCAAACAACTTCCGATAGAAATGAGATAGTAGATTAATTTTTCACACACAATCGATTGTGGATCTTACGCACTTATTAGTGAGTTCTCCGAGTTCTTTTAACATTGTATCAACATCTTGCGCGGAAACAAGGTATGTGATCAATTGGTGATTCGGAATGATTCTGGAGTTATCGCTTATGTTTAAGACAGCATTTAAGAAAAAATCATTCTAAAAGCAAATCTGATAAATGGTTTCAAACGGGATCCTCTTCATCGTCTTCGTTCTCATCATCATCTCCGCCGCCTTCGTCGTTCTCGCGATCCTCTTCGTCGTTTCATCATCCTGTTCGTCGCAAGAGGCTAATGTATCCTCCCGGTTGTGTGCCTACGAAAACGGCGTAAAAGCAACGACCGTGTGTATTTAGATACGCAGCTACATCCGGATGATACATATTTATGATGGAACGTGTGTTGGCTGGCTGAATGTGTGTAACTAAATACCCGCGTGCGGGGGTGTCGCCGGCCGGGTCGAATGGATTATTTGCATAGCAAATAGCGCGACGCGGTTCTAAGTGGAAACACCAGCCACGTACGCGACTAATCTCATTCCTTTGCCGCTCCTAGGCGCCTCGCCCTAAGAAAGCCATTGCTCTCGCGCAAACCGAGACACACCGGTGTCGACGAGATGTCATCTGTTCAAGCGAGAACGTGCCGCTGGATCATTATCTCGAGACGCAACGCTCAGATTGTTCGCAGCCACTTTGCGCTACGAATTCCAGCAGTACACGCATCGTTCTACGAGTTATTCGCTATACTTCGCGCTAGGATTCTGTAACGATGTTGTAAATCTTGGTTTGTAAATTTATGATGTTTCACTTCGCCGTTTGTTGAACTTCAGTTTATTTGATCTGGCTTTTAAAATGGCAAAGCATGGAGAAGCTAGATGTTTAACATCAGAGAAGAAAAATAAGTAGATCGAATACAAAACTGAAATGATACTAGAGGAATTTATGAATATTTGTACTCTGTGTTCAAAATCAAGGTACATCTGGCGTGTTAGACCAGAGTGGACCCTGATCATTTCATTAGCAGAAATCTACATCTGCGATGCACAAGCTGTGGCAGAATTCATGTGACAACCGAGAACAGGAAGCTCTCTCAGGACACGTGCTTTCAGATAAGACTTACTAACGTGCTTATCTATTATTCACGATTTCGTATCGTAATATATACAGGTAGATGGATACGACACTATTCGCTTCCCATCGATTTCACGTATGTGAAGTATATCTCTTAATCGCGCGATCTAATCGGCTAATAGGATCTACGGATCATCTCGTCGAAATGGAATTGAGAATGCTTATTATTATTAAAATATTTAAAGAACCTAAATAAATCAATTATTGGATACTGTAGCGTGTAATTTATTCAACCTTGATTCCATTGAGCACGATTAGAACTTATTCGACGAACTCGTACGATTCGAATCAGGGGAAAATGATTGTATAATTATTCGGAAAATACCACTCTGCTCCGATTTTCATGAAATTTAAATATGTTATGCAGCAACGCATTTTGAACAACTTTTTCCTATTCCAACATAGGGGGTTGCTCTTAGTTTTCGAGATATTTGTGGCAACGTAAAGAATACCGAAAATTCAAACAAGCGATCCCGCTACATTGGAAAAGAAAAAAGATGTTCACAATGTCGAAATCTGTAACATATTTAAATTTCATCAAAATCGGAGCATAGTGGTACTCTCCGAATTACCAATGATCGAGTTCAAGCCTGCATCGCAATAAAACCCATATAAATTCTGTATAAATTTTGTTCACTTTTAAAAGCAACAAACACTAGTTGGTTATAGCGCTCAGGAGGTTTAGTGTCACCAAAAACACGAAGAACACCGAAACTATCGAACGCTACTAATTCTATGGGTAGGAGCTATCCCGAAATCCCGCGAAAGTCGCAATCGAGCCTCTCTTATCTCTCCTATTTTTCCCATCCATTCGCAACAGACGCGTTTCGACCGACGCCCTTGAATGCTACTTTCGCGAGTTATGGACGCTCCCGTTCGGAAAAGCGTCTATTCATTCTACCAGTCGAACAATCGTATGAGAAAAGTTGCTGTCATCTCGGACGTCCGCGTTATCGACGCCGCAAACACATGGCACACTCGGAATGCATTTGCATATCCACTGGTTTATACTTTTTCGATATCGACAGCGACGCACCAGCGCCGCGCGCGGCGCAGTGTTTTAGATCGGCCATCGGAGGCTTCCAAATTTTTACCGGGTTTCGTTACACGATTTAACCTCCTGAATTCCCAGGAATCCTTAATTACACTATTTTACTTGCGTGTATTCTGGCCCCGCAAAATTTTTGAACCGGGCCCCGCAAAAGGTCACGCCGGCCCTGGTCTTATTGCACGCAATAATCCAGTTTTTGTTCTAATTATCTCTAAAGCAACATAATTCGATCGATTTTCAGTGGTCCATGCAGTTTTAAAGTGTAATGCAGTTTTTCTCAGAGACATTGCCGTTCGAAAAGACTATGCGGCGGCGATCGCTCCGCCGCGTCAGTATTGTGAAATCATATTACTCGAACTGTTCTTTTCCTACTTCTGCAGCCGCCGGAGCCATCGTCGTTGCTAATTTAAAAGCCTTGGCGATCTAACGGCTCCCCATGGCCCCGCTTACCAGCCTCTTTCCCGTTCGCTCGCGCTGTTACCTGTCCGATATTGCAATATGATGGCCTCACTGTTGGCGATGGTAGCTTTCGGTTACCCATCCGGCCTGCTACTTTTTGTGGGACGTTTCATCGACAACGACCCCTGCCCAATATATGGAACGCTCGAACGTGTGTAAGGAGGGTTCCCCGAGGATTTATAAATGTTAGGAACAATTTCCTACGGCTCCTCTATCCAAAGGAAATATCAAGGAAATTGCGATGCCCCCACTCCGATACCGAGTCCTCGATTGCTGAACAGAAACCAGATAAATAGCGATATAACGCTGCCGGTAACACGAATCTTAATCAGAGGTGGGCATTATTCGACGAAACAAATATTTCCAGTACTATTTAATATATCAGACTTTACTTTGCTTAAAGAAAATAGTATTTTAAATAAGATATACGATTTCGAAAATAAAATATTTCTATTTTAACAATCGAGACACTACTTTATAATTTATGCCATTGAACATATTTTAAAAACGTGTTTGTGCTTCAAGTTCCACTGCGAACAGATACCGAAACATTTTAGTTAGAATGAAACGAAGTGAACGACCGAAGAATCAGCAGCATATGCTTGCGTCTAGCCTAATTCCTAGATGCAGCAAGGATAACGTGGCTCGGGCATCTCGTTTCGCAACAAGTACGCAACGAGGAGCGATAAATCGCGTTCCATTCTGCATGCAGAGGGTTCGCGATATTTATTGCGATGCGCGCGTCGGCCCTGGTGCACAATTCCAACGAGAACAGGACGATACGCAACGACGTAGTCTAATTTTCCTGAACGAAAAGTAGCTTCTCTCGCCCTTCGGGGGCCGAGTTAACGGTGCCGGAACTCTTTATCGCTTTCCGGCTCCTCACGGCCTCGTTAAACTTTATAAACGATAGAAATATCAGGCTTCGCGGCGATTACGAAGTCCCCCCTCCCCTCTCCCCATCCCCGTAATCTGTTACGATATTTTAAACCGCCTTATATACCGATACACGTGCGTTAAAGTCGGAAATTATGGACTGCACACGCTCCCCCACGCAGTCTACGTGTTACCTTACCCCCGAAGTCGGCAAGTTAGCTCGTTGCATACGTTAGGGGAAGTTTAAGTTACCGATCTAATACTTTCCCGTGAAATGTGGACCGTGCAGATACATTCCTGCGCTTGTTCCCCGACCCTGGTAAATAAAGAACACATCGTATTACAGCGCTCGGTAATCCCATACTCCTCGTGTAAGCACACAAGTCACCGTCACGCGAGTCATCTTCGAGGATCGTCTAAACTCTTTATCGTACCTGCACCGACAAGAGCTTAATCGTACGGATTATGCTTTAAGTGTCGCCATTAGTGATGCTCTTGCGTTAGTCTGTAGGAATCATAGCTTTATAAAACTTTGAAAATTGATTAAAATTTTACTCTAAACAAATTGTAATTCTAAACTCTGATTGTACTTATTGTACTGCCTAGGTCATATTGCAGTTCAGTAACAACTACTGTATATGAACTCTCGTGTACATTTTACCCTTGAAAGTCACCTAGGGTTGTAATTCCCAGGTACACTCTTCCGATCCACGTTGGATTGCGACTACCGTCGAACTAACTGTTCAGCTCGTAGCGCTGCGACCTCTATTTATGTTTTGTGTTTATCCTTTGTAGGTAAACGGAAAGTACAATTCCCTGGCGTACATCGTACATTCGTCGAATCGGTTATTTCTGCAATGAGTGATAACTTTTTCCCCGGGCTTTTCCGTGGTCTTCCATGAAAATAAAATATTCACTCGCTTTGCCCATTCGAGCAGAGGTAAATATTGTTATTTCGTTGCTGTTGCATTCGTTTAAAGATGATTTTACCGTGTTCTGTGCCCTGAACTCAGCAATTTAAAGGAAATGGTACACAGCAAACCTCACAATTGATGATTTAAACGTTGAACGTTTCAGCAGAATGTTGTTTCATCTCAACTATTGCACCGGTGCGAAAGTAACCTCAAGTTTACAATTCTGTCACGAGCTCCGTCCTTGTCCTTTCCATTTGCAACGTGATCAATGGTTATCTTCCATTCCTGCTGCATAATTGAAATTCCAATCCTTTCTGTAGACCGGGGCCGTTTTGCTTCATTTGCATTTCCATAAAGCGTCCGGTTCGATCTTGCCCGAGACGATCGATCAGGAATTGCTCGAAGAAATGGAATCAATTAAATGCAAACGCAATAAAATTCAATTTGATTGATCGTAAAGAACGAGTCCTTGCCTAATCCGACATTAAGGGCGTCTTTATGCTATGCGTGTTGGATAATTAAGTTCCATTGGTACGCGTGCATGTGCTGGAGAACCCGTCGTCCGTCGATCGTATGTGAGTATCGATCTCTCCCTCTCTCCCACCTCTCTCTCTCTCGGCACCGAGGGCTTTCACAGCGAAATCACTTAATTGAGGCATATTAAATTTTGCGCGACGGCTAAACACGCCTCGGAAAAACTCGGTTCAATTTGTATGTAGATTTCACCGTAAACGAGCTCGTTTATAGTACAAAATTCCAGGTTGTAGAATATAATCATCCCTATTGGAATATATACGGGATCGCATCCAGGCCGGTTTTAGATGCGGCCATATTTCAATTCGGTTTTGCGTTATTTGCGTAGCTTTATAAAAAAAGGTAACCTTAACTAGACACTGGAAATTTCGTCCACGAGTGATCCTCATACTCATGATCGTTATATAAACTAAACTATACAGGGTGATTCTGGGAACTGGGACAAGTTACTGCTCTTTTTTTTAAATAAAAATTAGAACTTTTTAAAAAGCGAATCAGGTAGATTGTAAATACTAACAATTTATAATAACTCGTAAAAATTCTCATAGAAAATCTCTATCAAAAATCTTTAAATTTTCTATCTTCTCTCTGAACGTCCAAGTTAGGACGTAACAGTACTAACCCAAGTAGTTTCTATAATTTATATCGAGATTTTGGATACATAATAAAATTAATAATATTTGTCATGAATTAATCGAAGAGGGTGCCTTGCGTGTTGATGGCGAGTGTAACATAGAGACGAATTAATCAGTTTACAATGGTGATTCACTTCGGAGTAGCTTCGAAAAATTGATGGGAACGGTTCGTAATATATTCGCGTTTCATAAGATAACGGCCGGTTTTCAGTTATCCAGTATTTTATGCACGGAAGAACTAACATATTGTTCTACCGTCAAATGACGAACAGAGCGCAATTAGGTGCGCGCTCCAGTTTCGACGTGCCATTAAACACCTCCCGACTCGAGAAGCAATATTATCGTAAAGTACAACCCTCGCGAAACACCCTTAGGCTACGACTCGCATGAGATCTTCAAGTCTAAGAAGATCGGGACTTGTGTGAAAGACAAGCGTGCCAATTATTTATTTGTACACAGCCACATTGCAGAAATTTCTAACAGAGAGTACACCTACGTACTTTAAAAGCTACTTGGAAAAAACCTTTTTGTCCAACTCTGGTGTGGAGTGACCTGCGGTTATAGTAAATTATTTTTTCCGTTTATGTGAATTTATTGTTTATCATTAAACAATTTATGCACAGATAATTATGCAACCTACAGTGACTTCCACTAAATAAGAAGAGAGATACCTTCTTCTTCTACGAGATGATGAATTAGTTAGATCTGCATTGTTGTTGAACAACATTTGGTAGGAAGTTAAGTCTTGGAAAGAGTAGAATTTTACACTATAAAGTAGTTGGAAAAACGCGATGACGCGTGCGATGCGATTTTAGCGAAACTGCGGGCGATCCACGGGTCGACCCGCATGATCTCATGATTCTTTATTTCATACCGGTTGATACTTTGTGGAAGTGAAACGGGTCGAGCCACGAAAGGTCTCGTTAGTGTCTAATTACTGTTAACTGAGCGACAACCGGGGCCAGACGGCGTGGTTTCATCGCTGCAACCGGTAACTCACAGCTTTATTCTGGCGACAATTACGGCACATCGATGCAGTATCGTGTAACGTTGTAACTGCTAGATCAGCAGTTACGATAAGCCAAGAATTATGTTGTCAGTGTTGGTGAGTGGGATACGGCGTTAAGTACACGAGCAAGTGCTCTCACTAGTGGCTTAAGACAATGTAGTTAAATGGATCTTGCTGTTACGAACGCCTACGAGAGGAATTCATACTTGCGAACTTCGTCCGGCGAGACGTTCTTGAGATTCGAGATATGACTCTCAGTTTCGCATTTAAATACAATGGCGAGACGATCAGCGCGTAATCGCTTCAATTCATATTGAATCTCGTCGCATTCTTCGCCGATCGCGATTACAACTGTGGACTTTCTAAAATTTTAATACGTAGTGGATCCAAAAAGTATTTGAACTATGATAATTCTCCACGAAAGCGTAGCTTCTTGTACCAGCGACTACATTTCATTAAAAATTTTATTCAAAATTACGCGGATTTATTAATAATGCTGAGGTAAATATTGAAACGAAAGTGGATAACGGACAAAACGGGTCTTATCAGATGGACCGCCATTACCGAAACAGCACCAATCCGTTAAAATTCCGGCGAATCGGGCGCGATATATCACCGGCGAAAATTCCTCGGAATTTTGTATTTTCTGAAATTTTTTTGCTCCGTGACGTGATTCATAACGGACGTCAATTTTGTCGGGGGGAGACAGTACTTATTGTTTTTACCTCCGATTTTTCCGCCGAAAAAAACCGAGTCACGTCCGATGCTCAACCCGAATTTGCATATTTACTGGGCCAAGTTGGGCTCGATGGAAATTTCTGTTAAATTTTTTCCAATCACCTCCCTCCTAAAAGCGAACGTGTTCCGCTAATCCGGAAAGACTGGGCATTCGAAAATGGTCGCGAGGCCACGTGGAGTAGCTTATGGCGTGCCCGCCAGCAGTTTATTTAAATCATCTACGTGGTTTTTTGTTTACCACGCATCCTCTGCACACGAATTCGTATCATAAACTGACGCCCGTCCCACGAATCAGCGAGTGACATTTCAACCGATGTCGCTTGCAGCATCAAACCATGAGAATAAAGAATAACAAAACGTCCCTGGTACCAGCCGGCATAGATTTATCACATCAGGTGTTCTAAAACGATGTTTCTTTCATGAGAACAAGAAAAATAGAGAATTTCATTTCCGGTACGGTAACTCTGGTTGTCCTGCACACGACCACTGTAAAAACCATTTGTGTTTTCGACTCTGGCCACAAAAAATCACATTTTACCATTCCCAAACAACGGATCACACCAAACTGCGTTTTTCAGCGCTTCGTTCTCCCGGCTGTCGCGAAAATTAGTCAATAATAAAACGATCCACCGAATCAAAGAAATACTGGAAAATATCAATCGATGCTATTCCAGTAAAAAGTAATCATATTTTTACTCTTGCTATAGCTTCATAGTTAAATACTTCACAAACAAATCATTGGAAGTTCATAATCAAATACCAAGCGAAGTTCCGTTCTTATACTAATTTCAACAAATTACGATTCCTCGAAGCTATCAAGGATCCATCGAATGTATATTTGTTCGCGTTCGCGTTTGCCTAAACCGCGGGATCGGTGCTTCAATATCCTGGGCACAGTTTAAAGCATTCTAATTAAACGATATTAATTAGCGCTTCATTTGCCGAGTTTACGCTCGGAAATGATAAGCCGGTTTAGTTCAATCTGTTCGTGCGAAGCAGGTGTTATAAGCGCGATCCATCGCAGGCTGCGAAAGGACGTAAGGCTTTAGAGGAGTAGTTAAATGGAACGGGCGTGTGTGTCAGCCACTCTATGCGACATAATCTTTACAGCTGCCATAAACTCCGTTTTTCATATCGTTCACAAGCTCCTTGCTTATTCCTCTTTCCGTTTCCCTCGGTGCGGCGCGAGACACGCGTCGAGGTGACTAAATAATTTTACCCCTTGGGCGCCGCAGCCGCAGGATAAGTCCACCCCAAGTGAATTCTGCATTTTAAAATGACTTGTTTAGCTATCCGAAAGGGTAGATATACAACGGTTTGATTTATTTCCACGTTAACGTTCTATTTCACCCTTCGTGATCGCTGCGACTTCGCACGAACACCCCTAACCTCGAAATCTTAACGCGTCGCCAAGATTTTCCCGATTTTCTGTCGCCATTCACGTTTTACATGATCGCAACGTACTAAACATTACATAAAAAGTATTTTACAAATTTTCATTTCGTTTCACGTAGAAGAATTTTAGTTTAAAGAGAAAATAAACGTGCGCACATGTGCCAGCATTCCTGAAGAGGTCAAATATTTTTTACAATTTTACGCTTATATTAAAACGCACTAAAAAGGAGAAAATAATTTTTTTAGACATTAGTGCCTACAAATAAAAGCGTGGAGCACCCACGAAGATTACGTCGATATAGTTTCGCGCTCCACGCTTTTATTGATAGTCACTAATATCTGAAGAAATGATTTTCTCCTTTTTAGTGTATTTTAATATAAGCGTGGATTTTAGAAATTTTTTACATATTTTTGAAGTTGGGGTCAGTTGGAAAAATTTCATTGAACTCGAAGTGCTGATTCAAGAAGGTTGGCGCGACAGTGGCCCACTCGATTAAGTAAAAAGCAATACTTGGTAATAATGATCGAGGAAAGAAACGATAGAGCAGAGCAATGGCTGGCTGGCGAAAAGAGTTGTCGAAATGCAAATAATTTCCGCGAATCGCGGAGTGTCCTCTCGAAATCAGAACACTCGTGGCGTGGTTGGTGTTCGCTGCGCGTTTAACGAGTGCTGTAAAACGATAGGATGTTAAATCGCCGGCCATGTAGGGCACACACACCGGATTCTGCGAGTGTGGACGGAGGAAGAGTTGGGATGCGAAGCAACGGTGTTGTATTGTTGCATAAATGGCCGGTATATTCGAGCGACGAGGGGTCAGCTTATTCACGCTACCTGAGTTATCACACGCCGGGGATTGCAGTGATTCTCACTGTTCAATATCGTAGTCTTATCCAACGATGATGGTTCGCATGTCGAGGGGACACCGTGTAACAACCCCTGCTTCTCTCCCGAGGACTCTTAACATAGTAATGCTCGGTCGCTGGCCAAGTCCAGATGCGTTCATTTCCTCTGTCGATCCCCTGCTTTTTTAATTCACCAGTAAAAAGCTTCGTTCCTTGCCTTTTGCATATAGAGCGTCTATTAAAAACCGGGATGCGATCCTTCATGCGAAAACTCGCAAAAAATGCTTTGAAAATCATCTGAAATTTTTGTTGTCTGATAAACAAAAATAATTCAGAGGTTCGTATTAATTTTAATCAATAAAATATAAATAAAGAAAAATATATATATATATGAAGAAATTTTTCGAGGAATAAATGAAAAATGTAGAATTAAATCTATTTATTATTTAGTCGGCAATTACGATCGTAATAATATCAATTTATATAGCTTCACTATAGGAATATATATTTTTATATGTACGGACAAATTGATAAATTGTTTTCGTGTCAATTTTGATAAATAAACAGCTTGTGTAAAAGTGCAATAGTTTCGTCTATAATTTCAGTAATTAATGCCTGCTCATAGCTCGAAAATGAAACTGTACAGCGTCCACGTGCCCAGGGCTAAAAGCTTTGTTGTTATTCGCGCACGTTTAGCGCATCTCGCAAAGGAAATAATTTGAACATATGCAGGTGGCAGTCAAATGTCACAATGTAACCTCACAAATAATCTCTCCGGCAAATCTGAATACCGTATTTACTATTATTCTGTACTATTTGCAATTAATTAATTGAAATTAGCCCAAGATATTTAATCCCTCAATTAAATCCACTCGAACGTGATAATATTTGCGGAAGTAACTGTGGCGTGAAAAGCCATACAATTTCGATCAGATGTCTGATACAGTGCTGAGGCACTATGGAAACTATTTATGTCACGTCCCAACTTTACGCTATTAACCTCATTAACTTCAAACCACTAATGTAGTTTATTATTAAGCTATTACACGAACAATTATTAAACGTTATTATGCATGTTACATGCGTTGATTTAATTCGCTTTTCCCACCGGTAAAGATCTACAGTCTCTAACAGCGAAATTGTTTGCAGCTGATCCGTTCGCATTACTAAACTCCAATTTAGAATTTCTGTACTTTATTCATTCCACATCTCGAATACTCGAATCATAAAATACAGTGTACAAAGTGTTTGTACACCTTTTGAAATAGAATAACTTTTTTATAATTGTACCAAACGACCTGATTTTTTTATCATCAATTATTTTTGAAAGGTGTACACCCACTGTATGTATAGATTTTCGCTTACTCGTTGCATTTCCCAGCGCATAAGACCATAAATGAATTTTGAAATCATAGCTTTAAAATATAATTTAAAGTACGGATATTTTCAGGATTACGTGATTACAACATCGAATGATACGAGATTGACGATATAACGAACGAAGTGAAAGGAGCGTTGTACGAAACGAATAAAACTAATTTCCCATCGACGCAACAGTGCCAACGAAATTGTTTTATACCAAACCTCTATCGTATCCTCTATCGAAGCTATTGGAAACTTGTATCGAAAATTGACCCAGTATTTTTTCAGCATAGCAATCCGACAGAAACGTGCTCGTAAGAAGCGGCTGGCAACGCGGAACTTTTGGCTGTCACGTGGTGGCGCCGTTCTCGAAGTGCATACTGCCCATAAAAGTCATTTCGCAAACGTGTGCTTGGTGCGCACGCACGCACGGAACTATTCGACACGTCTACGCTGCAGTACACCGTCGCTGCACAGAGAGGAGGCCGCGTGGTTGCATTAACTTGATTAAAACGCATATTCTTCCATCAACGGAACGCCGATGGACGCACGTGAAAATAATCCTTAAAGCCCGAGGTCCGCGGCGCGTATCACGGATTCCTTTCCTTTTTTTTTCTTCTTTGTGTCTCGCATTGCGCGCGAACTTCCTTTGTAATGGTCGCGAATAAAAATTTCACGAGAGCCTGATTGTTTCCAGCGTCCGGCCTGGCGCGCTGATGGCAAAAAATAATAATTACCATGTCCTTTCGTCATCGTAATTAGCTGCGACCGCCGCTGCTCGTCCAATCTGCGATTGCTTTCTTTGCGCTCGCGTTCTCACACACGCCGCGCGCTCGTTATAAACAGCAATGCGCTAATTGCGCGTGCCGCGTTATCACGTCGCGAAGAGATTCGTGACTTACCTGCTGGCTGCTCGATGCTCCACTATAATCAACATTTTCCACATATTATAATTAGCGGAGACACTTTATACCGGCGGGAAAATTTCTGCGACGGTATTTCGCCTTTTATCCGCTTCGATAAATTGGAAATAATGTGGGCGTATTTCTCAATCATTCGCAAGTATAATTGTGAATCTTAATGCAGACACAAAAATGTCTGTTGTAATCTTCCTCGTTTTATACTTTATTCAAACGTTCATGTACATCTATTAAATCCATGATGTTTAGGAAAATAGAAAATGTATGATGTTTTCGGTGCACAGCAATTCAATTCAAAGAAAAATCTTGGTTCCGTCCAATTCGAATAGTTCTTTAAATGATCACTGTTTTATTAGTTGGATTTAGACGTTCCAGAAAGGTGGGGGATAAGTGCAATTTTTTTATCAAGAAATTGATCAAGAATTATGCGTATTATACAGTCGAGATGAGAATGTGAGAAAGCGTTTGTAAAATATGTGGCCTGTGGAAATCAGGTCTTGCCATTTTGTTATACGAACGAGTGTGCATTTTATTATGCAAAAGGTCTCCAGAAACTTCGCTCAGCTCCATATTCATACCCGGCATTTTTCTAGGTTATATTCACGTGTGCGGCTCGATTTAACTTTCTCCATGACATTTTCTGTTTCTAATGTTTTCTTTAAGATCCCGTGTGAGCCTCGCTCAACCTCTATGTGTATATACGTTTGCTTAGCAGACCTTCACGAACCCCTGACACTTTCACTCTTTATTGCTTTACCACTTTCTCCGGAGTTTCCCCACGTATTCTTGCTTTCGTCTTCTGTGTCAGCTATTTTGCTTTATTCCATTTTCTGTCGTTTTACCCTCTTTCTTGCTTCACGAGGATTTGCGACCGAGTTACTAATAATTCAACTGTACAAATACCGTTGGAGATACGAGCACAGTAGATTCTCGTATCATATCGTCAAACGATTTTTCAAAAGGACTGGAACGGTCTATAAATATCTCGGTCTGTTTAACCTTCTCTCTGTGTACTGCTATTCTAATGTTAACCGTGAACAGGGGGTTAATCGACCCCATACATTTTTGGATTAAAATGAAAGAAATGGTTTCTCTGCATAATAATTTGTAAAATTTACATTAACAAATTGTTGAAAGAAATGCAGTAAATGGGTACCCAGGTTGAGTACACAAGGGTTAAGTTGAAACGAACAGATATTTTATAGGAGGTTAATCTCAGTCAGAAAATATGACTAAACAAATCTAATCTTTTTAATAGACTTAATGACAGATGAAGTAAATCCTGAAATGCATGGAATATAAAAGAAGAGGATATTCCGTGCAACAATATGACTTGCTAGGGATCATACTCGAGTTGAAACAAGCTCTGCGATTCCGGATGCTCGCGCAGCTCGAATCATCGCTCGTCAGATCTAAAATTGAGTTGTTGGAAAGCGTCGTTGTCATCCGACATCCTTCGCCGCAGGTCCAATCTCGCATTACCGAGGGAGCGGTTCAGCCGACGGAAAAATCACGGACGTTTAATCGAACAGCCCTGGGTCGAGCCAACACACGTGCGAGTTCAAAAAGTGGGCCAGCAGCGCGAGCGTAAACGAAATTTTCCGCAATACTTTCCGTGTAACAGCCGCGCGATGCAACCCGATTCCGACTAACAGATTCAATCAAACTGTCATGATCACGGGCCATCGCGTTACCGTCGAACCTAGCATCTTAGTAGATCACTCAAGAATCTCGTTCAGACTCTTCTAATGTATAACATGTCGTCATCAAATTCTGAATCAAATAAGTTTATGGGTTATTTGAATTTTAACATTCATTTTTGAGAGACTCTTCCCGCGAGTAGTTTGTTCCTCTCGATGAGTAGAACACAATCGTGAAAAAGTTTGTATGCTTTGTATGCTTTGCATGTATACGGTTTCGTTTTTTGGTTACGATAGTTCGACATGATAAACATCGTTTCGACATTGCCGAGGTTGCTGGAATTGTTAAATATGTTTTGGCAAATTCTGAAATTGCTGGATATTTGTTGTTCTAGCCTTCCACCAGTGAAATAGATTTAAATTGAAGCGTAATTGTGGCTCGGTCATATATGTTTCAATATGAATATTAACATCATTGTTATTGTTATCATTGTTAATATTGTTATTGTTCACGTGTAACGAATATAATACGCGTTTGATTTCGTTTATCTAAATACACGTGTACCCATGTAGCGACCAATGCACAAACTACACGTGTATTTCAGGTACACGTGAAATCGAGAACTCTATTTTCTACAGGGTGTTTCCTACTTTTCCGGCAACATTGTAGATCATGCTTCTAAAATCTTGTCGGAAATGTAGGAAACAGCCTCTGTAATAAAAAAAAGAAAAAAATCGTAAAGAAGTTTCGTACAATCGGTGAACATAGAGTCGGTGAAGGCCAATTTTTCGGAAAACTCTTTAGCAGATCATCGCCGAACCTGACGTTGGTACACATAATTTCCCGACAGGCTGAACAATGTGGACTGTTCGAAGCCGATCGGAAAGAGAGCCGGTTATTTTTCGTCAGGTTAGCAGATCCCGGATCAACGACGAAACTGGCTGGATCTAAAATTGAATCGATAAATTGGCAGGGGCGTAATCTCAAGTGGCGGATCTCGAACGACAATATCGAGCGTCGATGTTGAGAGGTAAGTGACACAAGCCTCGGGGGCGGATCCGCATATCCTCGTGTCTATTAGCCGATGTATGATGGTAGCTCGGCTCGGCGCGGTCTGATCTCGCAGATACCCTGCCGCTTCGGAGGTTTACCGATTCCCTCGTCAACCATGCACTACCCACAAATGCCATCCGCAGTGCTTTCGCCGCACAACGCTACCACCGAGTCACCGTTACACCGGCGGGGGTTGTGCAGGGTTGCTGCTGGCGAGAACGGCGCGGCGCCGGGACGTGTGCGCGATGCTTGGTTTCGGTACAACCGTCGAGGACAAAGAGAATGCACAATGCACTTGTCTACCGAGCCGATCCTATTCTCTCGGTCCATCGAGCCGATCGTGTCGTCAGTTAAACGCGGCTATTTCGCGAGACCCGAGTGACACTAGACACCTACGGGGGCCTTGCTCGTTTACTATCGCGGCTATTTAACCGGCGCGCTACTCTCGTCTTTTCGATTAATCCTCCTTCTTACGCTTGATTAACGCGTACGCTGACATCCTCGCAACGGTTCTATTTTATTCGGTTCGCTGCACGGATCTATTCAGTCGTGAATTGGTTTAGCTGTTAGGAGGACGACGTTTCCCACTGACTAAGCTCCATTCGGATAATGCTGGGATGTGCCTTTCGGTAATTATTTGCTGGATCGTTCTCATCTTTTTCCGATGACTATGTTCTACAACGAACGCCCTCCTCCAAAAAGTATAGTCCAATCGTCGACCCTTAATCACAGGCACAATAGCGATAAATCTCTCCGCGCGAAATTACACGATAATTAATGATCCATTCAATCTCGAAATCCCGTCCATTCCTTCCCCAAGCCGAATGAGTGAATATCATAACGCAGTGTCGCAGCAAATTCAAATTAGAATCGCGAAACGTCGCACGCACGTCGTGGGGCGCGCGGTTTCCGTAATTTGACTAATTATCTTGTGGGCGCGTCAAATGCCCCGTATAAATAGCTATTCCGCGAGGGACAATCTAGTGGCCGTCTAAAAACAGCGACACGGAACCGTGAACTAATGACAGGGAGCAGAGAAAAATATTTATACGGGACTATGAGAAGCGGTCGTCGAGCAGGTGGGTCGCTTCGTGTCGCAAAACGTTTACATTATTCCCACGTAGCCGCGTTAGTAAAGAAACACGACTCGCGAAATTTCCTGCTCTCTCGCGAGTCATTAAATTTAAGAGCGATGTCGAGGGAAAGAAGAAAAAAGAGAGAAACGGAGAACGAGAGAGGGAGAGAGAGGGTCCACGAAGCAGAGAACGTCGGGACAAGACATGTACACGCTCAAACATGGAAACGGAACGAAACGGAACGGTTGGACGAGAAAAGAGTGCAACAGAAGCGAAAGTGGATGGATTAGGGGTGCAGAGAGTGCAGAACGTCGGTGGAGGAAATGAGAGACGCGGGAAAGACAGCTTCTGTTTTGTTAATAACGGTAACAATCTCCCCGCACCGCTCCAATAATGCATATAAACAGCAAAGGCGTGTGGCTTATGGTTTAACGGTAAACACTTTGCCGGAGATAAACGGAATACGGTAGCGAGACTCGCGGTGTAACCCCTTTGTGCCGAAAAGCCCCGTAAATACTAGTACGATTATCCCCTGGCGCGATTCATAATGCAGGAAAAACGATGCACGATTACGCAGTCTACCAGCCACGCTCAATCCGACCCTACACTACCAATCCCCAATCCGCTTATGTTCCGCGTCTTTGTCTTCCCACGGCACTGCGCAACACTGTCCCTTTCTGTTCTAGAGCGGCACATCTCGACGGCGATCGTGCGAAGAAAATGTTACACAGATTCTAACTCGGCTTTCGAACCAGCTCCGCGCAGGAACGCGGTCTTCGGGGTTATTCCGGTGATTTCGGAGCTCGTGGAAAATTAAGGGAGTCTTGCTACCCTGAAGTATTTTAAGAAATCTGGATCCCCAACAATATGAATCGTTATTTGTGTGCAGAAACGGGTTTAAATAACTGCTGATTAGGACCTCACGCTTTAAAATTGCAAAATTGTTTTGATGAACGTATAAACTTTTTTTTATACTTATATTTTATATTTAATTATATATAATTATTTTATATTTAATTTTTAATATTTTATTATATATTATTTTATTTTTATATTTAATTATATTTTATATTTTCACTTTATGTTGTGTTATGTACTTCATTATTTTTCTGAAAAGTGTCATACTGTAAGCTACAATGTATGATATATGTAGATTATAATGTATGCGATATAAACCAGACATGGTTTACGGCATCAATAAATAAACAATTGATACAAACGTTTTTCTATCATTTACAGCACCTGTACACACCAAAATAATAACGTAATATTTTATCGGCTTTAGTATCTGCAGTTTGAAATGATTCATTTTAACTGCTTGCTTCTATATTTTACAATTTCAGGTATAAAAAACTTCGTTCGCCCTTTCCATAGTATTTCAATAATGCTGTGAAGACTTTTAATAATAAGAAGCCGCAATTTTCGAGGCTACAGGTATGCCTCAATGTGCACGCCATTGTTCAGAAGTTATCTACCTGTTGTTCCCCGTTTCGCTTTATTAAGAAACGAAACGAATTCTTCGGCAGAACTGCCTTCTTTATAACAAATATTTAAAGAAGCTGAGTAGAGACCTATGTTAATTTCCTGCAAACTTGCGAAGCACAATTTATAAGATGTATTATACACTAGCTGATCTTACAGACGTTGTCCTGTTCAAATTTCAATAAATTTGTTTATGATCGTTTTGTGAATTTGTGAAAATCTATTGGAAATGTGTAAACAAAGTAAAAACGAGAAAAAAACGTATTTCGGAGTGATCGTTGTAGCAAACACGGACTATTACGGACATTTTTTTTAATTAGCCAAATCGGTCCAGCAGTTCTCAAGTGATCCACTTACCAACGAACAGCGTTTGATTTTTATTCATATAGATTTGAATAGGATACCTTTGAATGCGAGAGCTATACTTATAAATTGCAATGTACTCAACAATATTCTTCGGTTTCGAAAACAGTTTTATAAGAAAAACCCTCGAGTTCGTGCTGTTCCACAGAATCGCACGGTTATGAGGAAGCTCAAAGTCCCCTCGCGGGGTCATTTGACTTCCGGCGTGTTCGAAACATCTGAGAAATACCCGCACTCCGCAAGGAGACATACCCTCGTTCCCCAAACAGTTCCCGTGCATTATAATTTGCAAGGTTAGCATTCGCAAACGTTGCTTACTCTAGCGTTAAAAGTTTCGCGCACACAAGCAGTTATACCACGTCATCCTTAGAGCGGACAGCAGCGTAGCGCGGCGGGTTCCGCGATCGTTGGACTCTGGATAAAAATAAAATTTCTGCTTTATGACGCGCACTGCGACAAGGCATAAGCCCATAAAAAGACGTCCGAAGGATTCGCTCTGCGCCTTCGAAATCTGCTCTCATTATGCCTGAGTTGTCCCGCGACGTGCTATCTCTTTCGGATAATATTCGCATCCGCTCCCCGGGCGTGCATTATAAGCGCTCATAAACGTCCACGGATCTAAGGTTGCGGCTCGCCATCCGAAACTTGCTGGTTCCTATCTTTTCATACTTGAAACACGGTCGATATGTCGTAGCCTTCTTCGAAAACGTTTCATTCCACGTGTTTTAAAATCAATTTCTCATTACATTCCCTTTAAGCATGTTACAGAATAGTGCGGCGAAAACATATATTTTTTATAAAATTGTTATAGAACTGGTCCGATGTCGATTATTTTAACTTGAAATATAATATTGTACGATTGAGCTAATGGAAAGTAGGTATGAAAAACTTCAATGCAAATCAGCAAGATTTCTTAACAAAAATGTCCAAACGCAACCTAGAAGATGGCTCTGAAGACCAAACGACTGAAAGTCGCAGCTCCGAGCCAAACGATTAGTTTGTAAGTAGCCTCCCGTCACTTTGAAACGTCGCTGGTTTATGCCGCTGCATAAAAGCGCGTGGGTTTTATGCGACTGTTATCCGCGCGGAAGTCTACCGGTTTTGAAATTTCGCGAAGACCGAATTTAATGCGGTAACGTCTGGGATAGGCTATTCTTCGGCTACGCCGGATGCAAGGTTTTACGAGAGCCGGACGACTAGGCGAGCACATGACTCCAGCATCGTGAGGGTCCGGTTTACTGTCGCGAAACAATCATTTTTCGCTGCACGTTCGTAACTTCGGCATCCTGTTCCGGCTCGCTTGTAATTTCCTAGGTAATAGATGCTTCAGCATTCGATGATGAGGACTATTTGCCGAACGTTACGGGCGTGTACAGACGTCGTTCACACGATCAACGGTTTTCTGGATAGCAAATGCGCGATTCGGGACGCTGTATTTGCCAAACTGCTGATAGCTCGCCGAAGAAAAATCGTACACATTATACAGGCTGTCTCAAAATTCCTTCAACATCCGGAAATGGGAGATTCCATCTCAATTCAAAAATTGCATCCGCGACTTTGTTTAGGAGTTATTCACGAAAAACACGGACCAATCAGAGCACGACCTAAACGGGCCATTTAGCTGGACAAAATGTCCACAATTGTCCAGTTTGTCAAACACTTATTGTTACAGGAAGAACATTTATAGAATAACGTGCGCTCGGTTGAACTTTGTTAACAAGTCTGTCGGGACAGATACATTAGCGTCTCGTAGAGACTTCCTATTACGAAACTCGTGACTTCGAAAGTTCTGCTTTAATAATCTATTCCTTTGCTCGTATTAACCCTCGCCAGGTAGATGCTTCTTCGTCGAGCATAGAAGCTGTTGTCTGGGTCTTATTCCACCTAAGCATCTTTATTCTTGGATGAGTTTTGAAACATTGAAACACCCGTGTTTTCTTATCGGATTGAAATTTCAAGTGTGTCCCGTGTACTAGTGACATTTATGCATTTGTTACAATATACTTAAAAAAAGAATTGGAAAAATTTTTCTTTTGATAATAGAAAATAGGATTGTGATTATGATTGTGAAATGTTCTACCTTGCACGTGTTTTTAGCAGTCGTACCTCACAGCAGCAGAATTCAAAACGAAGCCGAACACATCTTCTATAACAAAATGGAGGCTTGACCGCGAAATCGTCGAACTCGAAGCGCCTCGAACAATACAGCCTGAAACTCGATGCAACCGGCCACAACGATGAAAACTCAGCGTGCAATCCTCTCGGCAGTCCTCTCGAGTTAGAAACCAGGCGGAACAAACTTGGAAATCTTCCGTCGGCGTAACTTACAAGACTACAGAGATTTGGTTTTCCAAAAGTGCGGTGGGTGAGGTACGGGCGAGCAGAAATAAACTTGTCTAATATACATATGTACTCTGTTCCCGTGTAGACCATCAGAGAGTCGCAGTTGCAGGATGCGCAGGTGTACCGATATACCAGAGATTCCTCGCATTCCCGTCCAGAAAAGTAAAATAACCGTGTGCCTTCGCCGCCTTGGCGTTCCTCGTCTCAGTTGTAACCGCAACGCGTACAGAGGTATCCACTCTCCGTACACGGGGAATGCGATCGCGGGGATGGAAAAGAAGAGAAGGGAAGGGGTGTATAAACGTGTATATATGTACGCGGGCGAAGGGGGGATGGAAAAAGTGTGCTTACCCCGTTCAACGACCGTGCAGTAGTTCCCGGCGTATTTACACAGAGAATAGGGAAGGTGCGCGTTTTAGTTTTGCATTTGTCCGCGGGGAGGTATAGCACACCGCTTCGAAAAAGGATCGGGGGTGAGCGAAGGGAACGAAGCGGGTGAAGGAGGATTCGAGAAGCATGGGGAGGATGAGCCTCGGTCCACCAATAGGAATTTCCATCAATTGTCTTCGTACGAGAAAATTAAACGTGTTAAAAAAAGGATCTTAGATTATTTTATATCTTATTATTTATCTTGGAAACATGTGTATGTTTAAACAAACTTTAGTAAGTTTAGGTAAAACTTTAATTTTCGAGGGTCAAGGTTATTTCAAGGTCATGTTATTACTCGAAAAAAAATATTCGTGCCAGATATTTGGTCCATTGTCACCATGCACATTGTGTAACAAATATTTTTTGCATCGCAATAACCTGAAGAGATATTTAGGTGTTCTTATTTAAACGGCCTCCCTGTATACTCGCGTTTTAGTTTTGCATTTGTCCACGGGGAGATATAGCACACGGCTTCGAAAAAGGATCGGGGGTGAGCGAAGGGGACGAAGGGGATGAAGGAGGACTCGAGGAGTATGGGGAGGGTTGGAGGAGCATGGGGAGGATGAGACCCGGTCCAGCAATGGGAAACCCAGCGAGAAGAACGACCAGAGATACAGAACCACCATCTCTAACCGCTTCGGAAGGGGCAAGTACCAGAGGGGATGAAGAGGGACAAGGGATGAGGACACGGGAAAAGGGTGGGAGAGGCTGCTAGGATCGGGTCCCATGTGCCTTTCACGGTTTTACAAGTCTATAAAAAGAGGAATTTCAGACTGAGTTAAATATTGCTGCTGCCCCTCACTGAATTTCAAACACGCACACACGCGTGCATTGCTCACCGTGCATGTGGAATGGAGAGACACACGTGCTCGACCTATCGGCTTTCTCCGTGGCAAGATGGACACATGGAAAAAGATCTTTGTTTGTTGGGCGTCGTTGATTGATGTGTGCGAGGAGAAATTGGTTGGAACGTGTTTGAGCGCATTAGTTATGGAGTTTATGGCACGTAAAACGTTGAGTGGGAGCTGAGTACTTTGTTTAGGCTTTGGGGTTCTACGGTTTTGGAAAGTTTGTAGTTGTTTATTGAATCAAGTTCGATTATGGTTGCAGGTAGCCTGTGCAATTTTAACAATTTTTGCCAAAACTTCCGGATTAGCTTCTGCGGATTTTGCATGAGGGTCTTGTAAAAAATACGTGGGCTTTAGTAGATCAAGAAGTACTTTCAAGAAAAACTAATGAATCTTAATCCCTGATGATTTACGACGAACGCGGGATAATGTCAACACATTATTCTTCATCAGAGGTGAGATAGAACATTTTCTGGAAAGTGTTCTTAACCCCAATCATTTCAAAACGTTGCACCGATGCAATTTACAATGTTCTCTGTTTCACAGTGATATATTCATAAACCGGTCTGTATTTTTACGTAGAACAATTTCAGTATTGATCATTTAAATACTATATTTATACAGAGTCGGAGAGTGAACTACAGAATTGAATATATTAATATTGCCAAATTACACAGAAGAAAATTAGAGAAATTACAAGGTACTCACTGCTAGTGTCTTGTTTTGGTTGGTTTCCCGGAGAAGTCGCCCAGTTAACTTTCATCTCCTGGAACGATAAAACAGTCGTATAAATACAAGAGTCCGTTTCAAACGAATTATTTAATTATATTTAAATTATGAACGAAACGTTTATAGAATGGTGATTGTATAGATCAATTAAATTGCAGTTAGGGAATGATCGGTGACAGTAAGTTCAACTCCATTGTGCTCCATTTAGATAAATTTCAATTTTCAGGGCAGTAAGTTCCCGCGGTAATGATATTTATTGTGAACGGATTGACGTCCTTTTAAAAAACTGTTTACAATAACAAAGAAGAAATATAAGACTACTCGTTTAGCGACAAAGAAGGAAAATGCGCAATCGACCTGGTACCGTCATACAATCCTGCGTAGTTGCATTTGAAAATAGACTAAAGAATTTATGGAAAAATCAACGCGATTATATATACTGTTATTACTGCGGAGTAATCATGATCAAAGATTGACATTGGATATTTGTTATGTCAGGCGGTTTGGAACGGCGATGCTTTGCCTGTTTATGCTTCCTAGGCAACTAAATTTTTTAGCGGCGAGCAATTCGGTTTATTTAGGGTCGAGCGAGTCTTTACTCTTGAATACGGTTTGGTGGTCCGCAGCGACAGGAAGCGGTATCACCTTCAAAAAGACGTCGCCAGGCGGGAATGGGACGTGCAGGATATCGTAGGGTCCTAACAGACGCCATAAACTGGATTTTTTATGCATCCCTGCATACCCATACCCCTCGTCGTTCCCCTGATATTCGATAGATAGTAAAAGTCATTTCGGAAGAACCGGATGCCGGCCGAGCATGGATAAAGATATAAAGGTGGATTAATCCAAACTGGTTATGATATAAATTTTGTTTTAATAGGTGCAATTAGGAGCATGAACTAGTGCAACGTATCCTAGATGTGTGTTACTGCTAACATATTTTTATTAGGAGGATCTTGCTACGGGGAAGTATATTTTGTAAAAGTAACGTTCAGGGCTCAATCCAGCAACCATGTGTACACGTCCTTTGCGCTCGCAGTTTATCACGATCTGGACGTATAATCAGGTCTATAGCACTTAAAGGATGAGCAATAACTTATTCGCCGAACAAGCTGCATTATTTCTAAAGTACGCTGGTGTCTGCGCGGTAATTGAGATTTATGGAAGCGGCGCTGAAAATTTTGAGAATACATACATTATTTTTGCTATAGCACGAAAGTATTCTACTAAAAATTTCGATCAACATTGAATTTATCAGGGGTCAAATATATTGTTTCAGTGAACATTTTATTTAAAATCGAATGTAATCTGTTGGAGAGAAGATCGTAATAAATATTACATTCGACATCGAAATTATTGCAATAAATGGTGGTCGTAATTAACGAGACGCAATTCCCAAAAATGAATAAATAAATCGCACATAATTGAGATGCCAAATATTTATGGAATAATTTCGACGATTGGATTCAGTGTAAATATTGTTTGTTCTTTACTTGGCGCATAAATTATATTTCAGCGATTTTAGCTTCCTAAAGAGGCTGATGTTGATTCCGGCGATGTTCGCAAAAACGTGAAGAGAGGTGAAAAAATATTTATGTTTGATGTCTCGCGACGGCGACGACGTTGTTTACGGTTTTGGTAATTTAGCTGGGGAAATATTGAAAGTGTGATCCACGCAGGGAAGAGGATAATAACAGTCGAACCAGGAAAATCGTAAAAGCTTATTACACGATACGAAGTGTAGCCAGACTTAATGGAAGAATGGTGTTAGCCCAGTGGGTGATACGCCTCCGACTGTATCAGTAGTGTTAATACGGTACACGGAACCAGTGTACCTGATATTGAGTCATTATTTCTCATTTTCTTAGCCGTCCTCGTGATCACGGCAGCATTACATCCTTAATCGATTAGGGATGGATCATTTAATCTAAGAAGTCCCTCAGAAATCACTTAAAACACGACGAAACTAACATCGTTCATTTTTCTCGGAACAACATATCGGGATAGACGCTCATTAAACTGACGGTAAATACGAATTTAAGTAATTGCCTCCGTCTGAAGCCTCGCAAAACCATTTGCGTTATATCATACAGTTACATACCGAAATTATTTCACGAATGTATCCGACAAATTTACGAGAAACGCAGAATGTTACGAAAAGGAGTATGCATCACTCTGATTTACAACATTAATAAGCTTGAATTAGCTTTCTATTATGAAATACGGGCTCCATGAAACATCCAGTTGCGCCATCTTCTATCCCGTGAATGATAAAGACCGATAAACAATCAAGAAATTTTTGACAGTCTCGTTTCTAGAGTGGCCCGAACTATTTTTCTCAGGGTTTAATTTGAAGAATCTGTAAAACTGCTAATTCCAGGATCGATTGCAGCGACCTTCTCACACGACAAAGCCAATTACGCGGCCACGAGTCCGATATAATTGAACGATAATTGAACCGAATTACAATGAATCGCGCAAAGGGATGCAAAATACTCTGTGGCGTTCGATAAAGCGTTTTTGGCGGATCCGACGCTTTGTTCGATTATTAACGCGCCGCATGTCGAGGAATACTTTACAGGATATACAATTTAGAAATATAAATGGCAAGCCGCAACCAGCTGCTCAAATATCCGTCGTTAATACTCGTTAATATTATATCAGCGCGCGGATCTCGATGCGCAACGATGCTCTTTGCCAGCGGGCAAAGCCGCTATTAGTCATTACAATATGACGTGATTGTTCGGTTGCGATGAACCGAACGATTGTTAATTCAATTAACTACGGGACTAACCGACATTTCAGAATGGAAACGTTTGCCGGGTGTTATCAACTCTGTGGAAATATCTAAAAAAATAAAGACACGATTTTCAGAAATAGTTGCGTGACTGATCGTAGTATAATACTTAAATTTTGCTGAATTTACGACTTAAACTACAAAATAAGAAACTTTCACGCCAACTGTGAATTTTTACAATTTTTGCCCTAATATAAATACATAAACATATTTGTCTGTCTTCATTTTTTCATCTACTATTACTCACGACTTAAAATAATTAATATAAACATTCATTTAACATTTTCACTTTATGATTATTGAAATTTCGCTTTCATAGGAAATTATTGGATAAACAGATTTGTTTGGACGCGAGCTACAAAATCATAAATAAAGTACAGTCGAGTTACTTGTATGGAACAATAAACCACTTTTCTGTTCTTTGTAGTTCTAACATTAAGTCTGAACGTTCCAGTCGTTCCCACGGAGCGAAACGTCGAGCGACAACAATTGGAAATTACATATTATCGAAAAGAATTGGGTACGAATTATACAAAATCATCAAAAACACATTAAAGTAGAAATGGTGAAACAAGGTATCAGCCGACCGGGCGGCACATAAACATCGAGCATACACGGTTGCAACTGGGTCCCACGGTTCCATAAATATTATTACGCGAAAGATTAATACGGCGAAACAACGATATAATATTTATATCGGTTTTCGTTGATATCGTCGAATGAATATTTCATTTTCAGCTCTGCCGAAAATCATAAGTCGATAATCGGATCAGAACACATCAACTAACGCGGCTTATGGTCGTGGGAACGGTCGGCGCGGCCGATTCACACGGAGGCCGCTAAACTTGGGCCTTAATAAACGCGAAAAACGAACGCGTAGCATGGGTTTCGTTGGCAACAGTTCGTTTCGTTATCCTAAGTATTATACAGTGTTATCAACGTAGAACTGCAGATCTTTGACGGCTTACTACATCCCTGTAGTTTTTCTTTTTTCTCTTCAGATTTTTCGAACGAATTCAATATCGTCTGCCATTTTACCAAGGAAGTATACAGTTGAAAAATAATCAATTTGCGTTTTCCAAATCTGAGAGAAAAGTTTTGCAACTGTGCAACGTCTATTGTTTTTATCATCGATTATTTTCAGTTGGTTAAAATGATCCGCCTCCTTCCACGACCTAACCACAACTCACTCTGTTCGCATGATTTTTACCACGCTTATATTATTGTCGTTGTATGCGTAAAATCTTGTAATCGAATTTTAAACCACTTCTCGATGAGCTAGATATTTAAGTATCGCTGTGCGTCATCGCGTCCAGCAATTCCCACTCCGCGCGATAGCGCTCCCCACTCCATTACGCGTTCCCACTCCACTGACCCACGTCGCACCAAAGGAGCTCAGTGTGGTGTTCCGTTCATTCAGTTTCATTTCGGACTCTATCACGAGACGTCATGTTAACCATAAAAATAATACGATAATACCAAATAAACCACTTTTCCATAGTTTTGTATGTACGTATCACCGTATACAGAGTGAGACCCTGTTTTCTCTTTCATCCCCACAACGTGTTTCTAAAAAAGGTAAACAGACGCCGCGCCGGAGCAGCCTTCCGTTGCCACGGAGCGTACAAGGATAGCGACAACCCAATTTAGTACGGGCAATAGTTTTTTGCAATTATCTGGGAAACTAAGACCGAGCATCGGATTAACGTAATGACAAAAGTTGTTCAGAATGTTGTCCTTGACAACATATGTCAAGGTGAAGGTCATCGGAGCTGCCTCCTCTAAACGTAAAAATTACCAAAATGATTATAGTAGGAATAAACACAATAAAATATCATATCTTTTTATTCATTTAGGAAAGAAGGGGAGAACTAGCCGTGTATCTGGTTGGGAGCGCGCGTTTCGCTAGATCCTGCGGGAAGAACACGAACAAGTAACGTTAAGCGGGGAAACTGTGGCGTAGAAAGAGGCAAGGGTAAAGAATACGGGGGCTAGGAATAAGTAAGTAAGCGAGTGACTATGTAAGTAAGAAAGTAAGTCTGGTAAGTAAGTAAGTTAGGACAGGATGGAGGAGTGCCCAAGACGGTCGGTACGCTAACGTTCGGGCCCGCAGTGTGTCTGCAGCAATTTGCAACTTTTAATAGTTAGTTCGGGTTGTGAAGTCGACTGTCGGCCCACAGCCCGTTCTTTTATAGTTTATACCGGTGGAAAAGGAAGTTTATATGTAGTAGTTTTGAACAGTTAATGCGCACGCGGTTTATGCCCACCGCGCCCCTATATCATATTTATGCCGAGTGTCCCGCGAGATCTAACGTTTTCGATCAACGGGAGATTTTCTAGCGAGAATGGCGTCGTCGTCGTCAACAGCTGGGGAACTTGACGAACATTAACGTCGCAAATATTATGGTTCGGCTATACACGTGTGGAATTGAAACGACATACAATTGAAATGATATTGTAACTATACTATTCATTCAATGCACATCGTAATTAATAATCTGATGTAAACTCATGTGAAAATTATTACGCTAAATTTAAGCAAATCAGAAAATATTTTCAACAATGATGACCAGACGTACAAATATTTGTTTGTAAAGATTAACTCTTTGTCTTTCGATCAACCACTTCAATTATTGATTGTGCACGTGCGAGCTACTATTTTGTCCAGGAACGTGCAGTGAGATTGTACGACGAAATGCACGGATTGGCACGGTAATGCGAGGTTTAAGCGGGAACCAATTACATATTGCAGATGCGTAGGTTGAGTTACCGAGCATGGGCATCGGCAAGTCAAGCAGAAATTGCAAGCTGCTGCACTTTTGGCCTTAACTGGCTGGCCGGCCGGCCGGAGCCTGTCGTTCAGATATTTATTGTCCTATTATCGTGATTGATGCTGGGTCGACTGGCCACCGGCTACTATCTTATATAAGTACGTTTAATGGCGAGAGATCCTTTCGGACTTTTCGCATGACGAAGGGCGGCCCTGGTTCTTCCTGTGTCGCACGCCATTACGGCCAACTGCAACAACCGAGGGTTGCTATCGTAGGGTTGTCTCTCCACGGCTTTCTTACTTCTATCTTCTTATTTTCGAACCACATGGCGCCATTAGCCGCGGCAGCACGACCGACGTTTCTCGCCTGCTGCCGCCATAAGTCACGGAAATTCTATCGCAACGAATTTACGCGAAACACAGCTAGTTCCCGCCGGCTGGCATTCAACGATTTAGCTTCCGGCCTGTCCGGTAAACTCACTGACGATCCTCCGTAACGGTTCTGCCGTAAATCGTGTCCTCCATCGTGTTTCGAGTGCGTCCGAAAAGAACGAACGTGAAATCGCGTTGCTGAGTACCATCACCTTCGATGAGAATAAAAGTAGTTCACGTTCTTTATCGATTATATGTACAGGGTGTAGTAAATAGTGGTGCGAGCCGTTTGCTCGGAACCTAACACACACATCGACTTCGATTTTCTAAATTAAGTGGGCTTTGGGAGCATAGAACTTTCAGCATGAGAATCTTTCATAGAACACATTTTTCCCTGTCATTCTTTTTACGCGAGTGGCAATAACATTTACATCGATCATTATTTTTATTGCACAGGTTCTGAATAATTTCGAGCTAATTGATTTCGTTTATTGGCACCTGGTTAAAACTAACTGTATTATGCAACTCTACATAATTTGATGTACATGCGAACATCATTTTCTATGTAGATGCGCCGTACTAATTTCAATGTTATTTAGTAAATTTTCGTATCTAGAAATTCAGACCGCGGGGAAACGACATTCGGCATGCATCACCGTTACCAGATGCATTCAGACCTCGTATCACGTGATAACTGAAAATCGAGCAAACAACCCGTTAGCATAAATCCGTGATTATTTAATTGGGCCCACTAGCTATACAAGCTCGCGAAATATCTCTGCCAAAACTCTGTTTCATATTCTTGCAGTCCACGAATCTGCGGTATTACGCCACCGAGTGACATTCGCTGTAGGATTTCTTTTAGAATGAGAAATTCGCATGTTTCCTGTTGCGACACGAATTTGGGACATCCTAAGTATTGCGTGAGTATACTACTATCCGCGAATTTCTTTTTGCCACGAGCTCTAATAAAAGACATGCAAGGTGTAAGCCCGTAAAGTTTCCAACCTTCTCCTGAAATAGATTTCGAAAGTATTATCTCTGCATACTTATGTCGGGAGTCGCCGTGTGTGATCGATACCGGGATATATTTTTATCCTTATTTTGCTTGGAATTAAAGCAGCGCCTGCGAGAAGTTTATCATTCATCTGTCATTAAATCGAGCACTTTCGAAAATGTTGAACCATTCGGAAAAATTGTTTTAACGCAGTCCGTTTAACAAAATATAAATTTTATGCATCAGAGAGAAAATTCGTTCGTCTTTAATAATTTTAGTAAATCGAGTCTAATACGTATTCGTCGACGTTCTGAAATTTCTGTCACGCTTTAACATGTACCAGTATTTAAATTGAAAAATGGTTTAGGTTGGGCAAACAGTTCTTCGACGACTAACTTTTCCCACTGACCCTTTTTTATCGTCCTATTCTGCGTGACAACTTTCGGCGACGGTTTGCACAACGTTACGGAATTATAATCAATTCCATATCCAATCTCGACGCAATTTCCAACATGACACAGAGCACACAAAAAGTGTTCCCCCCTGTCAACTTTCGGCCGGCTCTAATATTTATTCATTGACCGAACCATTTACCCCTCCGTGGCATCCGTCGGCCAACTTCCACGTTCTTGTTCAAAAAGTTTGCGAAACTGTTCCGAATTCCCAGGCAAGTTACACACACATGCTCGGGAGCGCGCACACGCCGGACGAGGCGGTCCACAGTTGGAACGATTCTTGTCGACAGAGACTAAGAAAAGTATAAAGAGGAGAGCATTAGTAGTACACGAGTCCCCGAGACTCTTGACACAATAGTTACCATGCCTAAACAAAGAAAATTTCCTCGGGGAAAAAGTATCTAAAGACGAATTCTTGTATTTGCTTCTTCCCAGGACTGTTTTAACAAGTGTGCGTAAATCTGTACGACTCTCCTCAATTTTCTCCCATTCGTTTCGGTCTGTTCGCGGTTTATCTTTGGTTCATTCTTCCGGGCAACTTTTCCAATTTTTATTTCCCTAACAAACTTATTTAGACGCTTACCAACGAACAGCATTTAATATTTATTTATATCGATGCATAAAATCTGCGATCCAATACTCAGCACAGTTACTTACGTCTCTTGTACTATTAATTTATTTAAAACAGATATGTTCTACAAAAATATGATACTTGCCCAAAACGATAAAAATAAATGCTAAACTGTTTCACTCAGGAATTGAGAATAATAACAATAAAGATAATGAATAATCACGTCGAGAGTAACAGTGGATGTTACAAATATTGTAATTCGTATTTTATGTAGAACATTTTCTGGTGAACGTGATTATGTAGAGGAAAGTATAGTTGTTTTCTTGCACGGCATCAGTTGAATATCCATTGGAAGTTAGCAGATAATGTTACACGATAGAGAAACTTGGGGAAACAGTAAACTTTTCTTGCTATATCTCTGACCCTATTCAGAGTCGTCTCGTAGAAAGTTTAGTTTGGTATAAAATGTTAATTATTAGCTCTAACTTATAATAAGCGGAATTACCAACAGCAAGAGCGTTTCCTAGGTGGTTCCGTCGTTTAAACAAAAGCGATCATTTCCACATTACGAGCAGTGTTTGTGTTCCCTTTCTAGTGCCACGTACTTTGCTGCTTACTGTTCTCCGAGCTGGCAGAATCGCTGCTATTGTGAAACGAACATTAGTCAACGACCAAAATAAACCATTATAGCACGACATTGAATTCAAAATGAAAATTCAAAATCAATCACATTTAGCTAAAGATATCTGTACAATAATTTGTTATGAAATTATTTTAATCATATCAATAATCGAAAATAACCGTTACTACTTATTGGATAAAATGAAACATGTTTAAGTTATTTAGTATACATTGATAAATAAAATAATGAAGCGAAACAATTACGAAATAAGTACATTTTCGAATGAAATTGTGCAATTTGTAAAATTGACGATGTACTACCGAATTAAAGGATTACCTGTTACACGATCTTCCCTTTAAACAGTGTTATCACGTTTCTCCGCGTTCTTCTGCTGTGTATTTTTTTGTACGAAGCATGACTGAAATTAAATCTACATCCGCGAGTAATTTTCTACCATTCCGGAGGTCCGTGTTATTATATTACGTTCAGATTACTCGTAAATTGTTCACACTGTGTACAGAAAGCCTCGAATACTAACCATTCCGTACAGAAATGCAGTAAACTTCATTGCGTTTTCACTAAAACGATAAATCGCCTATAAAGCTAAAGAAACAATTCTGCAGCGCGATATAAATTCATTGCAACGTGCACACAAATTTTTTGCTATCCTCGATTACTTGCAATCCATTTCAAATACGAGGAACGACTGAAAAAATACTGTGATAACTAGACTGCGAATGTTCATGTAAATTTTAAGAAAGCGGAACCTTTTTTAATGTACTATTGTACTATTTAATATAATATTGTACAATTTTGTTAACGAAATTATCAGAGTTCAAATATCGGCGATTTCTTGAGAATCGGAAATTTAATGTTCCAATATTTTTCGAATCCCATGTACGTAACCACTGCAATTAGTAAACGCTCGAATGTTTTTCGTTGCATTTAGAAATTCGGCGACCGCGTTTCCGGATCGGGAATCACGAAACGTCTCCGATAAGTCAAATTCGATAAAATACTAATACATTCCAAAGGCCGAAAGGATCGGGTTTGGCCGCGATACTGAACGAATGGCAGCGATAAGTACATTGCTGCAAATCGGTGATTTTGCAAAGCCTGTTCGCGTCGTACATTCAAGCTTACTGATAACGACGGATTAAGCGGCCCTTAAACACCCGCAACACGTTCATTATTAAACTGAAATAGTGTGGTTTTCGATGAAAATCGTATTACCGCGCCGATCGCTGTTTTTATATTCTATTCGACGAGCGATCGCCCATGCCGCGGGGGTGCTTTCGAATGGTCCTTTCGCTATATAATGATTCACACAGAACACTCTGCAAAATTTAGCCCTCTCCAAAAGCTTCGGGCGCACATCGGAACGAGGAAAAACTGCATCGATAACGTCAGTAATGCAGAAAGCCGCGTTATACCACTCCGGAGGACCGGAGTGCTTTTAGTAACACTCAGCAACGTGCGAGTGCTCGATAATATTTCTAAATGTAAGACGGAAAGAGAGCAAACACATAATATGCTGGTAAGAACTTGAGAACTGAAAGAAAATCATTATGGAACGCCACTTTCGACGTCACACCTCCCAAATGCACTTTTAAACCAGTGGTAATATATTTATTTATTTATCCGAGTGCATATATTCACAAATTTGTATTTTTAAATAAACTATACAGCAGCGAGCAACGCATATTACGTGTTTCGATAATGTACTTATTTGTCTATCTGACGATGAGTGCATATACTTGCAAATTTATATTTTTAATGTTCGTGTGAATTGATGAATCGGTGAATCAAGGAATTGCAAATGCAAAATTAAAGAATCATGTCTGAGTAATTTGCAAAAATTAGAGTCGGGTCCAGAACAGTGACACTGTGCAATAATTCCGTGAATAGCTGATGATAGATGGTTTTAGCTGATTGGATCATTCTCGGTTTTAATGAAAATCGAGCGACACTAACGTACGAGTGACGCGCACACGGGCAATTTGTTAGTCGCTATAAAAAGTCCACTTTGTGGCCCGCTGCCGACCCTATGACCAATATAAAGGTAGATCACCATCAAATATGTATCCCATGTGCCTCGTATCGACCATTGCTTTAATAATAAAACATCGGTCCCCATAAATCGTTTCCGCTAGGCTGTCGTAAGCACGTTGGACATCCGTGTATGCCAGTAATTCTGGGAATTGCGTGGTTTCACAATAAAATATGCAGGTGGGGGTGCTCGGGGGTGCGTTGTTCAACGAAGAATGCTGGTGAAATACAATATTAAGAACGTCAAATAAGCGGTGGCACAGAAGTCAAGAGATTAAACACGACCACTTACACGCAAACGCGCGTACGCTCACCCACACCCCATAACGGAATAGAATTAATTACCCCTTTCTATCTCATACGCTTAACCTCATTTTAGTTTGTGGCCCATAAGAAATTCATTTGGTTCCCTAGCAGCTTTAAAATTCCATATTGTTGCGGAGGGCTTTATGAAACAGAGTGTACACGCTCAGCCTTTCGCTGTACCAGAAATTAAAATCTTCTTCTTGAGGGAGGAGGGTGGCAGGGACGACGCAAATGAGAATTTCTGCCGAACGGGATGAACAGAAAAGAAAAAGGAGAAAATGCCGAGAGGGAAGAGACAAGGGGTAGAGAATCAATTGCGAAACTTGAATATTCTATTTGGCGCAATGTTCGACGGAAAATGATGCGGCCGAAATGCAGTTGACCTAAAAACTATATCACAAGTGAAGAAACTGGTTTATGTAAATCGTTCTTGAATCGCTTTGCCGATCAGAAAGCGCAGATACGCCGTGCTTCCGCTAGAAACGCGCGGAACATCGGAAAGAGGCGAATGGAACGGAAGAGCCGCTTGAACATTATAATTTATAACCCTGCCGAGAGCGATACACGTTGGAAACAAGAAACAACACTTTCTTTTTTAAATATTCCGTTTTGTCGATCGCAGATATTTAATAGAAATTGTGCAATTTTGCAATTCAAAAAATTCTGGTCGTTTCAAAAAGTTGCGTCTGTAAAATAATATAAACTGTAATATATGTTAAACACAATGAGATGCGATCTAACAAAAACTAGGTCCTACTTGCTATGTGTAAAATTCAAAATACAACGCTGTAGATAATGTACTAAATCCATGTGGACTTTGAGAGAGAAACCAAACGACATACATAGGCACGACGTATTTCAACAATAATCAATCAGGACTCAAATCAATACTTGGCGGCAAATTTGAATTATGCTTCTTGTACCATTTGATAGTTATGGTTATGGTATAGTTATGTAGCGGAATTTTAGACGCAAACAGCGATCGATGGGTGACAGTGAAACCATCGAAGGAAAGCGATCGACTGCATAGTGATTTGTAATGATATAGTGATTTTCCAAGTGAAGTTCGATCGTCAAACCTCCAGTGAGCCTCGCGAAACGCAGTTTTGCCATAGTTGAGACAGCGGCACAACACCGAGCGATACGGCACGCATTCCTCACAGAAAGCAGGTATTCGTTACTTAAAGTTAAACGAGAAAGCTGGGGCATGCTTTTGGTACGAGCCTCTCTTCGTAAGCAGTCACCCCATGGAATGCGTTCCCCTTTGAGTGGCTCTTCGTCTCTCAAAACATTCCAAAAGCGTGGCTTAACTCTTCTTTCGCAAGTAGATACCTAACGGAGAAACGAAACTTGTACTTTCCTACTGCCAACGAAATTTATTAAGTATGATTAACATTAATGATCCGACAAAACGTATCTTAATCATTTTAGTTCATATTTTCACAGGTGTTCTGTTAAAAAATTCCTCGCTCTAGGGGCATAAACATTGAATTTTTATCAAGGATCCTGTCGTAGAAATAAAATGAATTTAATCATTTATTGAATTCGTATGAACATGGTGGTAATTTTTCCGGTTAATTTTTTAAAAGATCATCATTTATTAATATTAAAGCGGGAACACCTATAATAATTTTACTCTTGGATTTTGTACCTTAACCCTTCGCGAACGTTTTCGAGGGTCGCACAAATGAAATGAGCCAGTCGAGTGTACTCGCGATGTGTAAATCATCAGTGCTGAGACCCAAAGTGCTGCACGGTTCGCGATTTTTTCATCAACTTTGAATAACTAACCATACGTAAAAGTAAAAGGAATAGGTTAACTAAGACCCCGGCACGGTTCACTGTCCCGTGTTATTCGCGTCGTACGAGTAACGAAGCGCCGATCTCAACAGCGTGCTGCAATATGTAACAAAGACTCGACTTCTTCTTTGAATTTTGTATGAAATCACTGAAGACAGCCGCGTCCCATCTCATGTAACGGGAATCCTCTTCTCAGCAGAATGTCTGTGTCTAATTTTACAGCAGCCAGACTGCGCTTTTGTAACATCCCGCTCGTGCAACCACGTTAACGGGTCTCTGGCACTTTAATACTTAACGTTGGATGCGCTATATGTTTATGCAAGTATGGGATTTTCCGGGCGAAAGCTAAAATGAAACTGAAATTTATTTACTCCATTACCAGCGCCGCCGCGAACGAAACGAAACCTTGCATTTAGAACGTTTTTGTTACGTATTGAATTTTAAACAATACGATCGCATAAAATAAACGATCGCACGCGTGTCGCGAATAAATTAATATTCATTGTATACTTATCTGCGACGTCGTGAATTATTGACTAATTAATGCGAACTTATACTCTTCGTATAATGGAAACCGATTTGGTAAATGTTTACTTTAGGGGAGGCAACCCTGATGGCATTGACCTTGACATATGTTATCAAGGACGCCTTTCTAAGTAACCTTCAAGAGGTGTTAGCCGTTGCTCGTTTTTATCAAAAAAGTTAGGAACAAAAGAAATTTTGGTATTTATTTAGAGAGAGGTATTCCTGTCCGATTTTTATGAAATTTAATTATGTTATAGATTTCGACATTTTGAACAACTTTTTCCTTTTCACACATGCGGGGGCATTTTTAGTTTTCGAGATATACAGCTTCATCATTTTTATTACATTACGTGTTTAACGTGGAACGTTAATTGCTGTACACGTGGTCTCGCGCCTGCAAGTGCCGCGCACAGACGCGGCCGAACGCTTAAACGGACGGAACGAAAAATAAAAGTGGATGACACTTTGGAGAAACTTTACGTCCAGGTAACTGGCGAAGTAATTTGTCCAGGAAAGTGCTGTTTCTAGTTCCCTCGATATTGTGTCCAATTGAATTCAATGGCGCCTTAATCCTTTTCTACGAGTTGCCCCCCTTAAAGCTGCACACCATGGCGTGGCTGCAGTTTTCCATCGATAGATACCGTCGAACCGGTCGGAAGTTATAAGCGTCCATGTAGTTCCGAGGAACGTGTTTGCGGAAACGCGTACACGCACATGTACACATAATTACAATAAGCCGTATGGTTAATATCTGTATATTGCGACGCAGCTAAAGAGCATCAAGCTCCGTTGAAGTTACCCGAGTGACCCCTTCGCCGATCTCCGGGGCATGATCAAACGTAATGTTAATTATTTTGCGCAATGAAGCTCGACGCACCGTTTAATTACGATATCCATTATGCTCGCCGCGTAAGATCTTCGCGCGTCAACTTAATTATCGTTCTGCTTTTTTGAGGAATCCTCCGAACGTATTCTGAATCTCAGCGACCATGCTAGCTTTACATATTTTTAATTTAGCAAATGCATAGTTGCACTCTGGTGAGCAGTTTCTGCATTGGCGTTTTATTAAACGGTATTTGTAGCAGTTCTCCACTGGCGATTTCAACTGAATTCTTGATTCGGTCGGACTGTGATTTGGAATTGGTGCAACCATCGATTCCTGACTTGGAAGTAACTAACGAAGCAATTATTCACTTAACCCTTTGCTGCCGGAGCTATTTTAACTCGAAAATTAAACATTTCTTGAATTCCATGTGACCTAGGATAATTCCATGATCTTTTTCATTTTCGGAATATGAAATTGATATAATTTCATATTAAACGAGGGAACGTTTAGTAATCAGATACCAACATATTTAATAATGTGAACAATATTTTGAAAAATGGTACAGCAAAAGTTATATAAATGATGATAGTGTTTCAGAGGAAGAATTTGGAAAGGGTTGCAATTACACTCCGATTTTGATGAAATTTAAATATGTTATAGATTTCGACATTTTTAACAACTTTTTCCTTTTCCAATATAGAGGAGCAGTGTCGGATTAAACCAGTGCGGTTCATGTCAGTCCAGCTTGTAGCAATTCAAGTAGAAAGTTTTAATTTCCAACGCATCGAATGATACAATCTCCCCCCGTGCTGTCATCGGAATTACATCGTGGTAGTCTGTTCTACGTACTACTGAGTTCTTCTACGGGATGTTCGGATACCGTGGAAGAAACTACGCGAGAACTTTAAAATATTTGCGCGGACACGAACGGCCGTCTACAACGCGGCAGCGTCTAGAAATGCGGGTTGGAGGTTCGAGGGGGTGTTTAAGGTAGATAACTTCCTTTGTTTCTCTCGACCGTCTGTTTTCCCGTCTGCTCACGCCCGCGCGTCGCGCGTTGGTCGACAACGACAGGAGAAAGAAACGGCAACAGCAGTGGTAGCTGGAGAGTAGCAAACGGGCGAGAGTCGTCTTCGACTGGTAGCGCTGGCACAAAAGGTGGCGAATGCTGCAGCTACCGAAGTGAAACGGTGAATGCTTCCGTCGATATTTAAATTCCGTGTCGGAAGACGACGACGAAAGGAATGACTGCGACGTCAAGAAGGGTGAAGTCGGAGGCGCGCCGCGCCGGTCACAGACGTTCGTCCTCTGACTTTGATCCTCCGTGTAATTACATTCTTTCAGTTCGAAAGCGAAACAAGAACCCCGCCGGAACTTTCCACCGTTACACCCCCGAAAATCGCTTTTTCCTTTTAGCAATAGCTCCGCTGACACTGCGAATTATTAACCGCGAATTTGCCAACGTTTGCCAAAGTATTAGGCGCAGAAAGAAATTCTATTTATCCAGCCTTAACAACAGGTACTGCTAATAGCAATTGTGCGAAGATTTCGGTGCACAGGTTCGATCAATTATTAAAACAAGCAATTTTGCAATGTAGAAAATTCTCGACGTTCCTGCTCCTCCTCGAGGGCTGCTTTAAAATATAACAATTTATTTCTGCATATCCCGTTTCGTTGGAACGATTTAATTAACGAGTTGAGTTCATTTAATTAGAGTAAACGATAATTTATAACGTGGCCAACTTTTCCAATTGGGAGCACCGTTCTCCGTTTAATAGTGATAGGCAATTTGCGCGAGCATTATTTCATATTAGCTGATTGGTCGCGAACATAATTGCTACACATGAACATTTCCATATTAAAACTTGGAACAGACATTCTCTGTTTACTTGGCGTGAACCACCAACGCTCGGCCATGTGTTTCGTAATTAATTAACTTTCATGAATTTGCAAGGGGATCAGAACACGTTGAACACATATTTAAATTAGTTTTCCGTAACGTGAATTGCATAGGATAAATATCAATTCGGTAAGAAGCATCGCGAATTGATTGCCGTGTACACAGGTTGAGAAACAGGGATAGATACGTATGAAACAAACATTCGGGATACGGGGTTGTATGGAAAGGACAGTGAAACTTAATAGACGGAGTAGGATTGAAAAATAATGTAATATATTATGAGATGAAAGATGTTTGCCGAAGAATTATGTAAACTGCGAGCTGCGTCAAAGGCGAAGAACTTTTCGGAAGATCGCTGGGTAAATAAGATACCCTGCGTGTCCATGAAAAATCGCTTTGATGTTCTAGCAGTAAATACCTCCCTCGCATTTTTCAATTTCTATCCGTGTCGGGGCTGCTTCCTTATGCGAAACATTTTTCGCACAACAGTTGTTCCCCCTATAAAAATACCAATTTTCCTACTACTCTTATACAATTAAAACCGTTTCGAAGATGCAAAACACGCCTATGACAGCCAGGGCCAAACATTTTTTTACACCCTGTACACCTGGGTTATCTTTTTGTGCCCGTCTTAGCGTTCGAACCACGCGTTCGCTGCAATTCTACGAACACGGAGGACCGAGCAGCCGCAGCAGCCGTTAAAATTTTCAGTCGCCAATGGATTCTGACCGGATGAAATGAAAAAATCTCGCAGAGGCGGGATAGAGCCGAGCAGCATGCGGCGGGCGTAAATATCGAGAGTGGTTTTCGCGCAATCGAATCGAGCATCGAGCAGTTTGATGTATCGAGATCACTGCTGCGCGACACGCGGCTTTATAGATTCGCGTCTAATGCTTCCGCCGAATGTTTCCGGGGTGGCGCGAACTGTAGGAACTATAGCGCGCCTGCACACGGCTCGGTCCCGGCCATACTACCAGGAGGAAAAATTTCCATGGCAAAGTCCGCGAAGCCGTAGGATGCATGGGGGCTGCCGAGAGGATAGGAAATGCGCCGCCGGGAAGGAAGAAAGCGAGGGAAGCATCTGGGCACGCTCGCATGAATGTTTAAACCGATGTTTTACGACGGCTTTTTGTTTCGCGTGTTTTATTGAGCAGAGAGCGGATATTCGCGTCAATATCGCTCTCTTACAATCCGCGAGAAGCACCGGAGACTGCACCAATCTCTTTCCATGTTCCAGCCCCTCTTCCGCGATCGCGTGCTCTCCTTCTTCCTCTTCCCGTTCCCAGAAAATCCTGCGTCCTTTCCCATTTTTCATGAAACTTTCAGCGTTACGGTGACGCAGATGTTTGCGAGCCACCACGCCGATCTGGCTCACCTTCCTATCAGGCAGATTTTATAGAGTTATTGATTAAACGATCGAGAAATCAAACTTTCCATCGCTGCTCCTTCGAGCGGTTCGACTCTGCTGAAATGGCGGAGCTGTTCTCAAGATTCTTTCACAAATGATTGGAAATGTTGCGGTTCTATAGGAAAGTACTTTAGAACATTCGTTGACTTTATTTTTATCAATTTTTCAATGAAACTTTCCATATATGTGTATACGTATATATAACTTTATTGTTCCTCTTAGGGTTACAATCTCCCATCTCAATTCACATCCCACTGTTTCCGCGCGTAAGAGCTGATAAACACACCGACAAACTTGAAAACCGACAGGTCGATTAATTTCCCGTTGAAAAACGTCTTACACGCCGGTTTCCGTCACTGCTTAATCGATTCCCACCAAACGACAAGCAATTCCTAGCGACTACATTCAAGAGCGACACCGCGAGCACCGGCACAATAACTTCTTTAATAACGTAACTGCGTTACATTTTCGTGAGTCAAGAAGTTACGATTTCAATTCAGCCCGACAAAAGGCGAAAAGCGTTTCTTGCGGGAACAATGACGGCAGCGAACGTGTCCGCCGATGTGAGGTTTCCGCTTTGTCGCAAATATCTTTGATATCCGTCGACCCTATCTGCGCATCGATTAAGAATAAAAGGATGAGGGGCGGTCCGCGAAATGCTCAAGGACACAAAGCGAAGGTAGCTTCGGGGTTTCGAGGGTATGTCCGTGATCTGAGTCATGTTCGCGACAGCTTCTGACGGCGAGGACGATGGGGACCAAAAACGAAACAGAAACGAAACCAAATGGTAGGAGAGAGCGGTTTCGAAACAGGATACTTTGTGCTTTCTCCAGCGGAAGATGTACGCGCACGGTCAGGCATCCCGGGGTAATATCATCGATTGCCGCCTTTTTCCCTAGTGCGCACAGCCCGACTCCGTTTCAATCGTGTGCTTTCTCATCGGGTCGTGGTCCTTTTATTACGCGATGCTCTGGAGCCAGTCCTGGCTGACATTCGACCGTGGACGATCTCAAAGGAGCATACTCTATGAACGCCGACCGAGGAGAATGGCATTGCTAAAGACACAATGTGCGTGGAATCGTAAAGTCAAAAAGAGCCTGGCCGCGGGAGGAGACTAGGTGGCTGACGTCCTGAATCCTTTCTTTGCTACGGCGCTTCAGGGGACGTGATCGATCCTTTGACAACGTTTCGGAGTTTGCCTGAGCCTTAGATGCCCTTAACAATATGCAAACGTACGCACAGTGCTTGCGGATGTCTAGGCAAAATAAAAATTGTCATCCTACTCTATAAATATGTTTCTTATATCGGTCGTATTTGTGCCGGCAACTATGGATTTCGAATTGTGTCTGCAAGGAGTGGTAATTTTTATTTTACATAAAAATACACAGTCTATTAATTAGGACGAAACACCACCTTTCTTTTTCCTCTACTATTTGGAATAGCACACTATGATACTTACATATTTGCTAGAGTAGAGCTAGTACAAAAATAATGATCGAACCTGTGCGCCGCGAAAATTGATTACAATTATCTATTAATTATGTTTATCAAATAATCATCGTCGACGTTTTGATTCTAACTCGGATTTTTCTCAAGATTTATTTGAATTGCGTCTGTAAAACAAATTTTATATATATTATTCAAGAGATTCTACTGAAAGAATAAAAAAAATTTCAGCTTGAAAAAGCTGAGACTAAATTTCGGCCAGGTTCAACAATATGTCCGTTGAATGGAGCTCGGCTAACACGTTTGTTCATAATTTACCATTTCCACTTATTGTCCGGATATGTACATTTACTGTCGAAAAGTTTTCGACATCGCGTTCCATGGAAATGAGTAGTTGATAAATGAAAAAATTCTACTCTACAATTTCGATTTATGTTTTCCTGCAGCCGGATGCGTTTTTCAAGAATATTTTACACACGTTACAACGGAAGTATAATAAAACCTGTGTGCGTACCGTGCGAACTTTATCCGGTGTTTGAGGATGAAATAAAAATACGCGACTTTCATTTCGTGAAAAGTTTTCTTAAAAACAGCGAAAACTTCACTAAAAATTTTAAGATTGATATAATTAACAGGATTTTTAATATGAAACATTTTTTCCACTGCGTGCGTTGCCATTGTTTTAATTTACCTTGCACGTGAACTATTTAATAAAATTAAATGCCATTTTGTTGCAATTGAATTTACATAAAGTCTGCGGTTTAATTATTGTTACAATTTAAGCGATGGGAACAAATGGTGTTTAGGGTGATTTAGTGTTTCGAATTCGGAGTTTTTCATAAAATGACATGGCTAATTTTAAGAGAGAATAAACATTTTGTTTTCATGCTTTTGGAAAACTGATTCGATCAGAACGCAAATTTACCGAGGACTTAAATTACATTTTTGTTTCTCGGCGCGATACACGTGCTGTACACTTTGTCTCCTTCAGGAAGCACTATGCATATGCATACAGACTACATTCAGGTTCGAACGTTTTCCAATTTATCTTTCTCTGTGGCATTTTAAACCAGTCTCCAAACAATATCAGAGAGAGAAGTAAACTGATAGGTACGCAAATAGAGTATCCAATGGCAAAAACATTAGCGATTTGTTAAAATTTGCATCTTTGATTAAAATAACCATTTATTAAGTTACTTAATTAACTAACCATTTAATGAGTTACTTGATATAGAAAAATGTAAGGTATCATGGAAATAGGTGGTGCACATTCTAAATTCGTTATTTTACGTGCAGAGATATCATCTTGGAGAGCATTAGAAGTAAATTACAATCGGTAAGTATAGCAAAATAACTTTGGCAGAACGTATGAGAACTAATATACTTCCAACGTATAATTTTATGCCGTTTTTCTTGTTACATGCAGCTATTAAATGCACGGTTACTACACCATAATCGTAAATTATCAACATCGCTAAACAAATATATTGTTTTTAGTGTAGACTTAGTGATTTATGTGTTTTTAGCATGCAACCGTGTGAAACGATGGGACAGACAATTTTCCTGAAATATGAAATCACTGTACCCTACCATTATTGCGATACTACAAAATTAAATATATACACGAACAATATAAACGAAAATTACATCTACTCATTTTTCTCAGAAATGCATAAAATGCCATTGAATTATAGCAGACTGTGGATATTAGTGCAATGTTTTTGTGCAAAAGAGGGTGGAGCCTTTGTAGATCTGAGATAAATAAAAATCCAGTAAATTCTGTGGAATTTTATGTTTCAGCGTTTTTTGAAAATTCTCAGGAACCACGAATGCATGAATTTCCACAGTCTAGTTATCAATACACTGCGGATTTTATGCATCCGTGACAACAATGAGAGAATATGAAACATAGTGATAACGTATAAAGAACTGGAAAATACTGTCGTTGTATTTCCAGCCGAATAGAAATAATAAGAAAGACAGAAATGCGGTAGCTTCTGTATCTTGAAATCAATGTAGACAATGTTTCGGTCGCAGAAAAATCAATATGCGCAAATGAAATTTTTCCGAGATCAAAACAGCGTTCCATTACGCGTGCGAATGCTTAATGCACGAGGCAGACCGAAAGCATTAAAAATTTGAGACCGGAATTAAGGAACGAGAAGACCTGACGTACAGTGACAGGCAAAGCTGCGACGTAATCGATTCATCGAGATTAACGTCGCGTACTTAAGTTCCATATCAGCGTTATCGCCGGCTGTTATCGTCCGGCCCTGTTCCCGGGTAAATATTCGTTCTCGTGCTTATGTAAAAAAGCTGTTCCAGTTCCACGGTGCAAAAGGGTCGTCGCGATATCGCAATCCAGTGACATAGTGCGCAGAAAAGTATCTCGGGAAAAGGGCTCCTGGTACGTTGAGCCTTTACCTCGGAGGAAGTCTTTACGTTTCGTTGAAATCTCTTATTAAAACAGAACAACGGGATAAAGAGGCGAGACACGCAAAACGACGATGATACCAGAACAAGGTGAATAGAAGGCGGCCGGGGAAAGAAGAGTATAGCCTAGGTGACGCGGAAGGTACGACATGTTTTTATCATTTAATTTTGTAGACAAAGAAGCCCGGGGGCATTCGTTCCAGGAGGTCAAGCCCAAAGGAAGCTGCCGTTCCTTCCTAAGACATTATCTTCTTCATTTGCCTCCTGTAGTTAAGAAACATCCCGTGGGATTAGAGATAGACTTCTTTTGTTTCGAGCACAAAGGCCACTACCCGACTCGGGTTATCGAGTTTTCTTCTAACCTTCTTTGTGCTGCCGGATATCCTGAATGATTTAGCTGGATTCGCCAAATAAATAGCCACCCGAATCATCCCTTAACGAACACGATAAAGACCTTTTAATTAAGGAACTTGGACATCGTGCTCGTCCAAAAATGATCATACTCTTCGTTGACTGAATGGATAAACGAGATATTCCATGTCTAGCAACAACAACTTAAAATGAATAACATATACATGAAAAGGAGCATGTAACCATCCATTAGGCAAATGATACATTTTTTCGATCGTTTATCGCTGTCTTAAGATTTCTCACGAATTTGCAGACAACAGAAAGGTTTTCGTATACCGTGCCTCGGATTCGTTAAATGAAACAGAAATGCCATTACGTCGACGGATTACGAGAAAACGCGTCACCCTTGCAGAAAATTAGAATCTTTGCAATGAATAAAACGGATCATTTGGATGGGTGAACTTAAATGTTAACTTAGGCGAGCATTTTACAAGCGGTCGCGAGATGTCTGCTTACCGTACTGTAACGAATGCGTCTCTGGTAATGAAATTACTCATAAAAGAAACGAACATAAATAACGTCCATGAAATTGGATGCTTCGCGCTGTAATCAGAGCTACACGGAAAATTTCCTCGCCAAAAAGAGGATGAGCAAACCGGAACCCCGGTCATTTCCTTCAAGAATTTCTCTTGACTAGCTACATACTTCGTCTGTATCGAGCGAATTCAACGACAACAAGTAATTTATCAGTTTCCTCTTCCGTGAAAACGTAAGATTATTTTCCTCGTAGCGATCGAAATCGCGCAACTGAACTTTCAGATTTACTCGAAGAGTGTATCAATGTGGAACGCCGATCAAAACGATATCGTAGAGTGATCAAACAATTGGTCACAGAATTTAAAAAATTGAGAAAACACAACCGAAGAAGAATTTTTCGTTTTCGAAACGTTTGTGGAATAGTTTATTGAGAATTTTATTACACTTCCTGTGGAAGATAGAAATATGTGAAATTCAAATGACTCTGGAGATCCTCGAATCGAATGCAAGGAATAGTAAATAATGCATTTATTGTAGTCTACTTGTGCAAAATAAATTCATTAAAATCTGATCGACGCAGCATTCAATATTTGGTTCACGTCCGTTACCAATATTTTATACACACGCACCGGTAAACATTTGTTCAGATAATTTTATGCTGCTATACGTGAAATTCTTGACTATAAATTTGCCATACGCAACATGCGGGGACAGAATTATGAGCATGCGTTATTACATCGAGTCACTCTAAGCAGAAAAGTCTGTGAATATACGGAAGTTTGGCAAAAAAAATATTACGAAAGTTATTACATTCGATTATTCCCCGATCGGAAACTTTGACGTATTTCCATCGAGTGCGCGATCAATCATCGAGTAATCGGGTTTATGGGAGCATTATTTAAATTGAGTAGCATGCCTAAGTGTTTTTTAATAGGAGGTATTGAAACTGTACTCGTTTGAAGTGCGGAATTGTAATTTAGCTAAATCTAATTATACATAATGAATGAAAGTTTGAGGAATCGTTTGAGAATTATTCCCTAATAGCAACATTCATTAATATCAGTGTTTATATTCATATTTTGTTAACACAAACGAGATTATCGTGTGACTATTATTCCACAATGAATTTACTTAAATTGATAGCTAAGAGACAGCAGCATCTGTCGAGAACAGATAGCTGCGCGCTACATTGCGCATGGCACGGTAATTTAAGTAGAAACGGTCAGTGATGGACAGACACAGCAGTAGTATCTTTTAATTTCACTGTCACGGGAACAAAATTTAATTCGAAAATTCGGACTTCGCCTGTTCCTCTTTCTCCCTATATTCTGTATAAAATTTACCATTTCACATTGTCTAAAATTATATTCAACATACAATTATGTAGGATCCCGGAGGAACGGGGAGATTGATGTACACTTTCGTTGATAGAAAATACTATATTTAAACTGATTAAAACTAACGCTTACTGTCCACTCAGTAATTAGAATTGATTTGCAAAATTGCTAAATAAAAAAATATCAGTTACGTAAAACAGGCACTTCAAAAAATAATTAATAACATTTATTTAAAATTTTTTTAATTTCTTTCCACAAATTTTCAAGCAGATTTGTTGGATAGTTTGGTTTTTATTGATTTTTTCCGCGTGTTGGTCATTTCGTACCACTGTACGCCGTGGGAAAAGGTGGATTAACCAGCAAAAGAAGGAGGAAGTGAGTTTGGTCGCAACAGAAACAAAGCCTTTTCATCGTCTATCGGAAGCTCGTGGTTCTACGCGTTTACGTAGCGGGCTGCTCGAGCCTTCGTCCGGACAGCAGCGTGGCAGCGCGGAAACGCGTTTTTCCGCAGGTTTACTGATTGGTCCACCTTGGAGGCTGCGCGGCCGGGCAAGTTTAATATTGGCCAACGGGTTGGAGGACAAGCGAGCCTTATGCTTCGCCATTGGTGGGGGGCGGAGCCACCCGAAGCTTTCAGGAAAGCTCTTTCTCCGTCCCGCCCGTGCCCCAGTGTTTCACCTGCTCTATTCCGAGGTCCCGCGATCGTCGACGGTTCGTAGCTCGTCTCTAACTTTCCACCCTGCTGCCACCCCCTAGCCTCGACCACCTCCCGAACGAAACGCGAATTCCTCCACGGGGCGAGCCTGACTCTGGCTAGGCAGGAAGACTCTCGCGCAATTTGGGTCACAATACCACTGAGCTTATTCCTCCTCTTCACCATCCCCCACCCCTCCCTCTGAAGACTTCGCTGCCAACCCCGCAAGGTCCGACCAACCTGAATTTGATATCGCGTGCACCACCCACGTGCGAGCTCGCATCGAATAACTGCCGCGACCAATCACGCCTGCTCCACCTATGCGAACACGAGTATGTCCAACATCAGATCGGGGACACGCCGCACAGTGGTCCGGATCGAGAAATGCAGTGACATTTTATCGAAAAATGAACTTTCTCGTATTGACATGTAGAAAGTTTGTATTGCTTCCTAAATATCCATCTACCTCGAAAATATAGACGTGAATAAAATATAATAAACATTGTAATCGCAACGAACACTTACACAAAAGAAAGATCCTTAGGTTCATCTGGATGAACTGACTCACCTGTTTAATATTTTTTCTCTGTTCTGCTTTCAAAAAAATTTTAAAACTTGATCTAAATAATCTATTTAAAAAACAATGCACAGTGAAGGCACGGAAATTGTCACAATATCATTTGAAGAAATTGTCAATGTATCATTTGAAGCTGAAAATTGAACTTGTATCGCGAAACGAGTCGCGAATCACGAAAACAATCACAGACAGTTCGGAGTACAGTATTAAAAAATGATTCAACAGAAACATACTGTAGAAAAAAAAAGAAAATTTCCTTACAATTCCCGCGAGTATAAGATTGCCGGAGGTTTTTCCTCGGAACAGAGCCCCACGAATTATAGACGAAATATACGCAACGGGCAGGAAGACACAGTAAAAAACGAGGCACCGTCCGTTGATAAAACAAGTGCAAGAAACTGGAGCTGCTGGAAGAAGGAGTAGAAGACTGTCCAAAGCACGGGCAAGATTACACAAGGCATTCGCCTGCCTGCTTGTTTCCTCGCCCGTACCTTACATTATTGACAAGCTTGATTATCTTAAGCATACTTTGCGGCGTCGGGAGCTAAAATTTCACCCCCAGGAGGAAACACGAGGGTTTGTTCTGAGCTACCAGAGCTGCTAATATATTTATTAAGAACCTCCTGCAAGACCTACTGGTTCCGCACTCGCTCGAATCCTTGCCTCTCCTGTTTTCCACCTTCTTCCGAACTCGTTCCCCTTTTTCTCCCTTTTCCTGCGCTTAAGTAGAGTCCACAACCCCTTCGCCCAAAAAATAAAATATCTGGACGGCGTCACTCATATAGAGATACAGTAAAGATTCGATCTAGGAACAATTCGTGCAGTCCCCAGTTTCTTACGATGTAGCTTCAGTGTGGACATAGCTTTAGAAATACCACTGTTTACAAATGCCCCTTTAAATTATGCAAGGCAAAATCTTAATCAGTGAGAAATGTTTATTACGAGACTGATCAGAGTATATAATTTAATACAGTTCTCTTTAATCAGCAACAAATAAATGCAACTATATTATCAATACCTTTAAGCCCATGGGACGATTTAAATCAATTTAATTCATTTGCGATGATGAATTATTTCCTGTCTACATTTACTAATTATTCACTGCCACGTGAGTAACAGCTCAATCTCATTATTAAATCGAAGGGATTCACAAAGTATGATTTTTTGAATAGCTACAACTAGAAACATGTATAAATGTTCTGTACCTCTCATCGAGCCTTATAAATTCGTTTCCAATTTTCCGCCACTGTAACTTGTCTAAAAAATGTAGCTCCCAGAAGAAGTTTCAAAAGAACTGCCAGATAACCCGTTCGAACCCCGCACAGTCTCCTTGTAATTCTAAAAATGGCGTGTTCTGTTCCGGAAAAAAACCATGCACTCTTTTTTCATATAAAAACCAGGGTGCACGATACGACCCCAATTCGAGGAGAAGAAGAATGGCGTTCCCAAGTCTAATCGACGATTCAACTATTTTATTCGTCCCTTTGGTCTAATCTCTGTGAGGTCTTCCCCTCTGTTACCCTTAATTCCTCATTGTTGTTGTAGATGTTTCCTTTCTTGGTCGAGAGGGAGAGAGAGAGCGCGTCGCTTAATTTTGATTCAACAGCAATTCGTGTCCGGGGCTGGCTCGGCTGGCGCATGTTTTATTCACCGTTGCGGGGAACTTTTGTCGTGCCCTCTAAATTTCGTCTCGTTCTCCGAGAGAGGGAGGGGGGGCGAAGAAGATGTAGGTGCAGGTTGACGACGCCGACGACGGGTTGCTCATTAATTTCTAATGAAAGAGCTGCGACCGGTGTCGTCCCGCAAACGACGCTAATAAACCGTTGACGTTGTAGTTTCTAAATCAAGGTAATCAAATTCCGGGCACGCGGCGCGCTTATCGGCGGGAAAAACTTTGCCGGAAATAAGAATGCGTCGGTTTTTCCTGCTTCGTTAAATATGCTATAAAAGTCACGCGGAAGTCTATTCTTCCGTATGGCCCGTAGACATGAAGTTCCAACTACCGAAGAACTTCGCCGACGAAGAAACGAATCGAGACTTCGTTACCTCTGGGGATAATCGCGCTCCCTCATCGAATTAATTTAGACGAGCGAGAATTATTTAAATCAATCGCGGAAAAAAATCCATTCGTTTAACCCTCCCTCCATCCTCCGCAGTCCTAGGCAACTTTGAAATTGTGCCGTCTCACAGACTGGTATTTGACCGATCTAACTGGCCAAAAGTCAATTTACTACCCCCAGGTAAAAAATAACATGTTATTGGGAGAGCCAAGTCCCTCGAACCAACCCCATTGTTCACAACGTATGAATTGTCATCATTCTCATAATTTTCTACGAACTGGAATCGATGTTTAAGGGAATCCTGTTGAACACGTAAAAAAATGCATTTCGCGTGAGTTACAATTGATTTAGTTTAATCCGAAGGGAAAATTTTTTACATTCCGCGATTCCGCTGGTGAAAAAAATTCATAATTTATAGTTAATACGCGATTTCTAAAGGCAAACGAACGTGCCTGGCGCGAATAACCCTCTGAATATTAATATTCGTATCGTATCACTTTAGAAAGTTATGAAAGCCTCATTAATATTCTATCTACTGTTAAATTGAATTATGGATGTGTAATTAAAATTTTTATCCCGAAAAGTGCGGTGTGTGCGCATATATATCAACTCGTTAGTTTGTCGCCATTGAATTCATTATTGACCGACGATTCATTATTAGTCCACTTTCGTGCGAATGTTTCGGGGCAAGAATAATTTCTCTGCATTAAACGAATCGGTGCGAAATCTACATTCTTCGAAGCGTGTTAATCAAACTATTATTATTTTTTTAACCGTACTGGAAATTGATTGCAAGAAAGAAATTGTTTAATAATAGAAGAGATGGTTCGAGATGGTTTCATTTCTATTCCTATTGTCGACTTCAATTTACACACGAAATGAATACCTGTAATTGATTGACCAAATGTGTAACTTCTGTTGCAAAATTATTCTCTGTAAATGAATCAACAACACTATTGTTCCAATTTATATGATAATAAACGTCGAATTAATATTTCAAATGAAAAGTAACTCTGAAAATTCAGGTTCGCGTATGCATTATTCGCCTAATAAAAATTCCCAACGCAGCCAAGCTTCATTTTGCAAGACGCAATACTAATTCGTGGACGTCGAGCTCGAAGATGGCCAGTGAACGAATTTGGCAAAACTGCTTTTCGCGAACGTTAGGGACAAATTTGTGTGTCTACGATGACAGTAAGTGGAAAAAGTTGGTTGAGTGCAGACCCCAGAATATAATATCGAACTCAAAAATACGGCACGGCTCTCTATAGGTTGTATTAACGTAATTCGTTTCAAAATAAAATTTCTTAAAGATGACCGCCAACTACTATTAGAAGTTGTATTCGAAGTGGTGGGCGGAGTCTTCGAACTATCATATTATACGTGCTATTACACGCTGTCGGGATCGTCAAAACTTCTGAAAACTTCTCCGTTGTAATTTTCCAAGCATGCCGTGTTGAAAATCTTCCAAGACACACGGAAATTCAATCTGTGTTATTGAATTTTCGAATACTGTATGGTCGGCAATTTTTATGCGAGGCGAACACTGGCTGAAACATCTTCTTGTTCGTTCTACAAACCTGCGTTTTCAAAGCTATACGTAAAGCAGAATATTAATCGATTTATCTGTGACATCTGTGTGAGGATTAAATAACACTTACGAGTAACACTACCCAATCGATACTCCCTGATTTTAATGAAACTTAACGTACTTATTAAACACCGAAAAATATTAAATACCTGTTTTGTTTCAGCTAAATACGCTTTTTAGGAGTAGAAAGCACCCCTCATTAAAAAAACAATTATTCATTATTTCTTAAAGGAAATAAAATCTTGCCTTCACTGGCCATATAAACATCTCAGTTGGGTAGTGTTACTTGTAAGAAGAAGTGAAATTTGCAACATGTCCTGGTTATTGTTCGACAGGATCGCGACGTCGAAAAAATGTCAGCGTCCCGGCGCCATTAGGGTCCAAATGAAGAGGGTGGAAACGCGGATTTTCTCTGGTCTAAGAAATCGGATTGCAACCGTCAAGGAAAGTCAATAATCCGTCTGAGACGGATTCCATCTCTAGGAACGTCGGCGTGAGAAGACCTAAACTTCCGATGCTTTCATCTCCAATGCTGAGTCGTTACTAATGTCTCCTATCATCCGTCTACGCGCGTGTTACCGGTCGCACATGCACTACCGTTGATGGTCGCAGCCTCGCCGGTAACGATAGCATTTTATCCTAAATTAAAAATGTCCTTCTTGATTAGCCAGTAAATTAGAGCGACAACATTCAAACGTTGTCCGCCCAGAATACGCCTGTAAGACAGCATTTGTATCTTCACTGTACAATGAAAATGATTCCTCGGGGACACGGTTTAAAGGAGAATTGGGAAACGACTTAAACAATAATTATAATAAAATATAAATTATTTTCCCGTACACCCGAAAGCCTTAAAAGCGAGAGAGGAGAAATAGTTTCCGATGATCGCCGGTGGAAAGGAAACGGTCGTGAAAAGTTGCGGTCCCATTTTTCCCAGGCCAGGCGACAGTATATAGGCCAGCCCGTTCCGTCAACGAGTATAATTTTCCCATTTGGACGGCAGTTTATCGGGAACGTTTTAATCGTTGCGCGTGATACGGCGGAACGTGTGCCGTTTTAACTGAGCCTTCGCGTACACGCCGTTACGTCCTGTGATAAACGCTTCTAAAATGAGAAAAAGCTATGTGCGAGCATGTATTATTTAACGGTACGCGGCGAAGTCGGTACGCATAGTCGGTTTTTAATGGACGCATTTCCATAGAGGTAGCTATACGCCAGAGCCGGGGGTCGTAGAACCTTGCGAGATATCAGGCTGGTTAATAAATTCGTGCATACTTGACAGAGTGGAAGCTGTATTAGCTATTCAGCTTATTACGGCTATTAAGGCGTTACGTATACCAGCTAGGCCGGCGGAGATCTATTTTTCAAAAAATTCTTGGAAGCGAAAACCACTCCTGCACGCTTTTCCTTCCGGAATTTAGAAGTTCCTCGTTCTGGTAAATGCTGTACTTGACTGCGAATACTTGGACAGGAGCAACATAGCTCTTAAACAATTCGAAGGAACAAAGTTGGAACAGAAATTTATATCTTGCTTTAATTGATTGATTATAACCAGCAAAATATGTAAAATGATAATTTTTTTCTGTGGGGGTACGACAGAATTTATTTTCTAATTAATTGAATGTACCTTTGACTAACTTGCACGTCGAAATAAAAATGTTTTACACCTGTTGCAACAAACAAGAGCCATTTAAGGATTCCTTCCTTTCTTTAATCGTTTCAATATATTCCGTGTAATATATCGTTTTCGGTACCTTTCAATCTTGTGGAGTTTCAAATTAATACATTCGAGACACAAATGCATAAAATCTGCAGTCTCATAATGAAATATTTCAGATGTACCTTTTTTATTTCGAGGAATAACTCCGATTCTGAAGAATTTTCGTGGTTATTGATTGATCGGTCTACGTGTCGAATCCGTTTTCCCAATAAAAATAACCAGTTCATGTCAAGAACGAATTCATCTCACTTCGATGATCAAAAATCAGAGATTAATACAGTTGCATTGAATTTTCCACGTATGGTACATATTTTGATGTATTAATTAAAAGCGTGAATTTTTTAATCCAGAATCAGATTTTGCAATTTCAATAACTGCCGGTTTTGAAAAAATAGGGAAAAATGAGTTTGAAAGTCGGCTATGACACGTACAAGGTTTATTCGTCTACCTTTTGAAGAGAGATCGTTTTTTATTGGCATAGAAATTGACGTAGATATTCCTGTGACCACAAACGCCGTTTTCGAAAATCAATTGCACACGAACGTTTGCATCTTCACCGTGTGTAGAAATTTTTCTATCAAATATTCGGGGATTGTTGAAACTATGTACGTCCAAATTACAGGACAAATTAGAATATTTTCATACCTAATCGTTTGAAGTGTGAATGCATTTTTCGCAAAAGTCGCACAGCAAAGAATTTTTACTTAAACTAGATGATTCTATACACGCAAGACAAATTAAACAGGTAAACTGTGTAGTCTAATAATGGACTAGCGCAGTGATTCTAAAAATAATATTGCTATTGCAACAAAAAGCATTCTTTTATAATTTTAAATTAATTTTAGTTAGCAAGCACCCTGAAGGTATAACCTAGTTATTTTAAATTATTGCACCTCTTTCTACGTGGGCAAACTATGCAAACATTGTTCTGTGGAAATTTATGCGCCTGTATATACAGATGCATATGTATGTATGCATGCACTGCGGAATTTATGTGCGTAGTAAGCTATACCTTTTCTCTAGGTGTTTTTAATTAATTGAAACGTGGCGACCTGTCGTTTCGTGCGTTTTAGATATTTTCACGGAATATACGATAATAAAAAATGTACAACATACGTATTGATTAACGAATGCTTCGAGCCACCTCTCCTGAAAATGTGCAACAAGCTGAAGTCGCATCGATGGAAGAGTTAATAAATAATATTAATGCTATTGGCGCACTAATACCATCATGTATGACTACTAAGCAATTTTGCAAAAATTTGATACCATACGCACACACACACACACATACATATTATTTTAAAATGAAAATGTTAATTTAAATTCTTAAGAGTTATGGAACAACGTGTTGGTGCCATGTCGGTAACTTGTGGACTGAGTAAACCAGTGCTTCGCTAGCGTTAATATAAGTTATCAACAATTGTCGATCGAAATAAAGCGCACTACTACGATGGATGAGAGTTAGTTTAGAACATTGGAAAAAATTTCATAAGTTTTGTACTTCACGTTCTACGCAATTGTTATTTGTGTCAGCTGAAACAATATTGCTGGTGCAACAGCAATTTTACAGAATTCATTATCAGGAGAACACGCGGCGAACATTTACGGAGTCGGCGCAACGAATTGTCGTTGAGTGTTCAAGAATGGGCAAAAACGCGAACAACTGAATTCGTAGTACGTTCAGCTTTTATTGTCTGCGGCGGGAGCAAAAAGTGAGCGAGCTAGACAGTGGTGAAACCAAAAAGCTGGGACACGCGAGAGGACAGTTGTTCCATCCGGGCCATTTGGGCTTTATAATGTTCGTATTTGTTGTTCGCTTGGCTGTAGGGGCACTTAACCCAATTAGCACGTCATAGCCTTAGTCTTACGCTAACTATCCGGCCACGTGTCCGCTATGTGCGCGCGATAGTTCACACATGTGAACGTTTTCCGTGTCACACACGCGCGGTTTCTGGTCTAGAATCGAAAATAACACCGTCCGGCGTTAATTTAATTAATATCAGCCCGAAATGAAATTATAACCGCTAGATTATACGGCGAGCATTGTCGAAGTTCTTTTTTTTCGAGTGTCAGCCGACAACACCCACGCACCATGTTTTTCCCGAAAACGTGGAGTCACGCGAACTTGGTTACGCTACAAAACTGAATGATTAATGGGGAACGAACAGATTGTAGTAATTATGTGCGCTGGTTATTTTAGTAATTAATCACATTTAATAATGCGGCTAATGAATTACCGTTCGCTCTGCTAGCCGAACGATAAGCCCGCGATATTTATCATAGCATTTTTGGAACCCAGATCCCTTATCGATAAGCGAGAACACTGACTTTTGCAAACGTTTTCGTCGAACACTACTACACTCCTCGTCAAAAAGATAGCCAAGGTGTACTGTCTTTCATTTCTCAATAACGCATGTAAAGTTCGGGTTCTATGGAAATCACCGACACAGATATTACCCACAACGACTTTTGTTCGACGTTTGTGACGTATAATATGAAAACATTATGAGCTCAGAATATGCGGCTTGATGGAAATAAGTCACAATGTCGTAGATGTTTGTATACAACGAAGAAAAACTCTCCCCTTCTAAATGAGCTCATAATGTTTTGATGTTATACGTCATAAACGTGAAACTTCCCATGCGTCATTGAGAAATTAAACATGGCACGCCCAGGCTATCTTTTTGACGAGAAGTGTAGTCTAGACGCGAAAGCACCATTTAATAATATTTCAGTTAGCGTCGAAAGGGTTTGTTAACCTTGGACCCCAACAATCTTCCAAGAACGATGAGAGTTTGTTAAACAACTTAAAAATAAATAAAACTGACGCGATAAGTCAAACTCGGGCACATCGAGCTACCATCCGTTCCATCCCTGAAGCAAATAAAACGACACGATAATGGTCCCCATGGATGTGTGGTACAGGCGCATGCGACGACACGCCGGGGATTTGCATTTCAAATGAAAATTGTTATGCGATTCATATTTCAGAAACGTGGAAAAAAAGAAGGAAGCGCAATAACACTCAGCGGGTTAGCGAAGAAAGGGAAAAGGCAGCAAATGAGTGAGTGAGTTTTATGTTTTATGCCGGGCGTAATGTTTCGGGATTAGCATAGTACACGATTGTAAAACCCCCCTGAGGAGATGCAGAAGCCGCAGAGGAGGCATCTCTCCGTTCTCTCTGCCCTGCTACGCGGCTTGCTTTTAACGTCCGAATTTACCATGTTTCTCGTGGCTGCGAAATTATTTTCAGAATTTTCCTGGTTCCTTACTGGTTTTCCGCTTTTTGTTGCCGCGGCTCGCGCGAATGTGGCCGGTTATGCACCCCCGGAAACAAGTGTGTTTCAAGGGAACGCGCGATGCCGTGAAAATTTGCTTATATCGAAGATGGCGAGGTTTAGAATGAACTTCATGATCGCTGGACTACGGATTTTTATGCAAAAATAAAAATTGTTCGCGTAAATTTACACACACATTGCATCCTGTCTTAATATTTGCGTAATTATTCAGAATTCTTAAAGCTCCACCTGAGGAAACCAGACATCTTTCTTAGACCATCTTATAGATTTTGGTGAGAATTTAGAAATTCAATAGTTCAAAAGCTGTGCTTGTTTAAGTTTCATCGTTTTCATGTATTTCAACAAGGGAAAACCATGACAAACCTCAAAATGGAAGATTAGCTTGCTTTACAACACAGGTCTGGCGTTGCACAGTGTCTTACAACATTGTCGCGGTGTGTACAAGCAAGGGTGAGCTCTGAAGTATTAGTCGAAGGTCCGAAAAATAGCATCAGTTTGTTTTGTCAGAGGAAACCGACAGTAAAGCGGCGTGTATCGTGTATCGAAGACGCGAGTGAGAAATTTCCTCTAATTCGCCGCCGGGAAATGGACATCCGGCGGACAGGGTGAGTCAACGCCGCCGGTGTATCGTATCCAACTGTATCCTATCGCATCGGTATCGGTATCGGTATCGGTATCGGAATCGGTATCGTATCGCATCGCGGCAAGTATAGTATCGCATGGAACGGTCGCACGCGCGCCCGCTTTATTGTTCGACGAAAAAAGAAAACGAGGGGGAGGATGGCGCGCGGAGCCCGCGCAGGCAATCTGCGACCGGAAATTTAAAAAGTTGCGCAAATACACAGGCCACAAGGGAGTTAGATGGGAGCCAGGGGGATGCGGCGGTAAAAGGGGTCAGCGAGTGGGTTCCTGGCCCGTGGAACAGAGACGGCTAGCTCTCCACCAAGTATACATGGAAGGTTAAACTGGCGAAATTACGTAGTTCCGAGCAATTCGCATCCGAATGACTCGCGGATGATCAAAGCTCGCTCGCCGAGCTCGAGCGAGCCTGCTTGCATGCTACGAGCTTGATATCCTGTACCCCGAGCTTCCTGGCAAGACGGACTAACTTACTCACGGTTTCTTTCGTGTCTCGCGATTCATCGTCTGACAGCAGAGACACTGATGCCTCCAATATTCAGATTTGCCGGACAGATCGCGAACCGATCCAATACGAAACAAGAGATTAACGAGTCATAACCTCCTCGGATTGTTTATTTATAATTCTCTGTTGAATTGATATCGGACGTGTGCTTGTTAGCATATCGGACACGCGTATCTCGCCTAAGTTTCCTTGTATTTTAGAATCTTCCATTAATATCGCAGTGCATCCTAACGTATCGAAACAATTGTTTAATATTTTACACAGCGTATTTCTAAACGAACTATAGCTATGCACGTGCTTCGGTAAAACCGTTGTGATGGAAACAGTAATATCCACTCGGAATGAAATTTTAGCGATATTTACCTGTACACATGGCAATATGAGAAGTAATAAAATGTACACGTTGTGGAACTCCATTAAGTTTCACGAAAAGGTTTAATTGGTTTTCGCGCTGTTTACTTTAAACAGAAATTATTCTCTGAATAATCTGCGTGAAGAGAGCTTCTAATATAAAGGGGTCGTTAATGTAAAGTTTTAATTCGTGTATAAACGTTGAACACAAGAGAATGGTGGTATGTTTATTTACTTCCATTGAATAATGTTTGAAAGAATTCTCGAGAGATCGTTACGTATTTAAGTACGCTGAAAAATACGATTATTGTTTACTGTATCGTAATCGAACAGTATAAAAGATTTCTTTGTTACGTTAATGAATTTTGACAGTGATTTTCATGATTGAATTTATGATTTTGTTACTTATAGATTAAAAAATGATAACGAGAGACAAAATTAATCTGTAATCTGGGTAATGGTAATTAAATTCGTGTCGAAATTATCGCCAACTATCCAATTGGTGTTGTAACGGGGTTAGTTTCAATTTCTGTTTCGAGGCTTCGATCTTCAAATAAAATATCGCCGGCGCTCACGTTTTAGACGCGAAAGAGAATGAAAGCACGATGATTGGTTGTCGATTTCGAGCAAACGAAATAGAAACAGAAAAGATAGTATCGTGTTTCTGTTGGAAAGGACGGGAGTAATACGATGAATGGTAGAACTTAAGCCTCCAGGGGAAAGGAGGAAATGCGAAAGAAAAATGGCGGATGAGAAGCACCGTGGAATAAAATAAAATATCGGATTCTCTGTGTGTGACTGACGCGGCGTATAGAGAAAAATGTGCTTGATGTTTTCTCCGCAAGCCCGGCAGCAATTATGTCATATACATATGTATCCTGGGAAATATGCGAAAGAAAAATACACGGGATTATTTCTATGGAGGAGTAATCACATCTGTTCCCCTAATTACTGGGTTCCGCGAACAAACATTATTAGAACGCACACGCAAAATTCACAAATTAAATAGCCGAATTTGCATTCTGAACATTAAACTAGCCTCACACGAAAACAATTGCCTTTACTATATTTGCGATTAGGGAGTGAGGGAACTGTGTGATAAGAAAATTAAATTTGCATTCGTTCTAGTTCTAGAGTGCTGAGAATTGAGTTTGGAAAATTAGTTCCGTTGTTATTGCGTTCTTTCGGAGAATGAATTTTTAACCAACACTCTTTCCACGTGAAATATCATTCGGTTAAACGTTAATCTCTATTAATAGGACCATTTTCATTATTTTTTCGGTAACAATCGAGTACGCGCCTTCAAGATTAAAAAATTCTAAACTAATAGTCTGTTTCCAATCAATAATTTCAGAATAATAAATTATTTGTGTCACTAGTGTCACTATAAATACAAATACAAAAATTTCCATGTCTTTTCTACGACATTTTTCGGAACAATGACCGCAAGGGGTGCAGAGTTATAATCTGTAATTTTTCGTTTGGTCTAATTTTATTGCGCGGTATTATAATCCAGAATTTTTACGGAACTGTTTCGACGTTAACAGATCATTACGGAACCTCTCACATCGATCGTGCTTATTACAGAAATCGATTGTAGACACAGTTAAGAAGATCACCGCGTTGTCAATATTTACTTCAGCCGTTCACGCATCCACAGTTCGAGCTGTGTACATACGCTCATGGCGAAACTTGTTACGTGACATGCATACTTCCTTTACATACGCTGATTAGCTTAAGATCTGTCTGTCGTCTAAAGCTGACGCTGCACAGTGCGGCCGCCTATGGACAAAAATCGAAAATGCAACTATCCTCTGCACCTTATTTGGTTTTACTTATCCCTTCAGAGGTGCCTCTTGTGTATGGAACAGATGCTGAGAATCTGAAATAATGACAACAAAAGGCAGAAATCATGTTTATTCTTTGTATATTTTAGATGTTCGTGTGAATTGTTGTATATTCTTGTATATTCTTGTACATTCTAAAAATGTTTCTACTAATTCTTCCGTTTTCGTAAATTACTGCAGTCGTTTCAACTTGTATAATTTAATTTTTTAACAACACTCTTGACAACACTACTTGCACATAATTAGTGGAAATAAATTGCCTTGTCCTCCTTTTATTTCTGCGAATGAACGTTGTATTTTAATCTCATACGCGTGAATAAGTAACATTAGAAAATTAGTTCCACGTTCGCCCGAAAAAGGCACAAAAAGCAAGATTAACCGTTCCTACGAAATTGTGAATTTTATTTACTTTGGGTCGCGCTCTTTGTGCCTCCGGGTCTCCTGGAATAAAATGAAACCTGTTGGCCGATGTCGTGCGCCCGGTAACATTTAATATTTCTGCGAGCTTACTATTCGCCATGGCACAATGCTCGCATTGTTGTTGCACGAGCATTCAAATATTATAAATGAACGGTATTACGAAATCCATGGTTGCCCCTAATTCGTAGACCGACGGTGACAATCGTTCACGCAATAAACAACATTAGTGGTCAATAAAGTAACGTTTGGTTACGAGCATGTTATTCATCATGTAACCAATTATTACCTTTAGATACATAATAACCTGTTACGATCGCCAATACACAAATATAAAATTCAATATTATATAATTCAATATTCTACAATTAGGAAATTGGGAGTACAGTATCCATTAACTGATCTTAATACTAAAAGAAAAATTATGCAGAATTGGCCCTGTTTACAATATATGCATATAGAAGATATTTTTCTCGAATATTCCACGAATGTAATCGTTTTCAAGTTGATCAACTTTGCGATTCGGTGCAAGACGGAATTAACAGGAAAATACCTGTCGTTTAATGACATCATTCCCGCACTTGTCCGCGTGCTTAATTGGACTCGGTGCGGTTAGAGTAGCTCAGTGGACGCTCACTATGCACGTGGGAAAATTGTGGTGCAAGCTTTCTGTTTATACGCGAACTTTTCAATGGATACTCGTGGTATATGCGCAAACTTTTTGGCGAATAGTCGCTTTACGCGCGGACTTTTTGATGAATACTTTCTGTGAACACGCGGACAGTTGTCGCCGAATGTTCTCTGTGCATGCGCGAATATTGTGGTGAGTAATGGTATTAGAGAAAAACCGATCCGAAGAGGTTCGATATACATCCGTGTGCACAGGTATGCGTATTTAAAAATCATCTGACGCTCTAAAGTTAAAGGCTGCACTCGATCTTGCATAATCAGAAATTTTGCTGTTTTCTTATGTAATCCTGTAGATTTTCGTGAGAAACTGCGAAAAACTCAAGTTTCAACCCTAATGATTTTTTACACAAATAGATTAATACTTTTTTGCAAAGAATGTGAAGGAGCATCAGCTGATGCAATAAATAATACACGATTCCGTATAAAAAAATATTAATCACCTTCATATATCCTTTACACCTAGAAAAAAATGTATCATCAGAATGTGCCCCTCTCAAAACCGTTCAACTTCATTTGAAACATTGTTTGCTATGCGTAATAATAATGACGTAAATCTAGATGGAAAAATGTGGCGACCCACCCTGTATGTACCACTCGGAGTAGGTCGCCTCATAGAACGTAATTTCGGTCGGAATTAGTACGACAGCGTTAGATTTTTCCAAGATCTATTCCACCGCAATAATTTGGTCGTTAGTAAGGTTGTGTACAGTTGTGTCATAAATCCGAGTTCTGGCTGAGCGTGAGAATAACCCGACAGTCTCGGAGACTTGGCGTGATCCACCCTTATTAAAGCGTTACTTGCTTACTTACTGTTGTATTCCGGTCTTTACTTGAATTCGTTCGCCGTGACACGTTCGGTCTGAAAACTTTGGACGGTTTTTAATTTGCCGGCCGTCACCGGCGACTTATGGATGGCGGAGTCAAAAATATATCCTGCTCAACTTCCAGCTGTTGTGGAAATTGTTGAAACGGTGAAACTCAACCACCCGTTCACTCGGAGATAATTTAACGACTAGCACCAATTTACAATGAATTCACTAATGTATATTCATGTTTTCAGCGCACTGATTCTATCTGACGTTACTAACTAAGCAATTTTGCAAAGTACTATAACGTTTCGATCTAGATTTAGACCATTTTCAAGAACAAATTTTGTAATGTAATTCGAGTTGTGTAAGTCTGTAAAATTAAAATGAGCACATTTCGAAATAAAATACTTGTACATAGAAATCAGAGGGAAAAGAGTGTTCGCAGAGGGATACCGGTTAAAAGATTAATTTCCATAGAAATTGTTGATGGGACCAGTCGACCTGAATGTTCTTTACTTTTTAATATAACTTCAAAAGCAGAATAGTAATGGCTCAACGATCCCACGCGTTCAGATGCACTGCAACACGTTTGAATTCGAACGAAATTCGAAATATCCAGCGAAAAAGCCATCGTGGCTGAGTAGAATGACACGCGACTAGCGTTGCAAAAAATTGTAGTCATTAGTTTTATTTGAGGATTGTCCCAAAGCTGAATACGCCGGAGCCCACTAGGCGATTCTATTTACAGAGAAAATTAAAAATGAGAAATATGCGGAATCACGTAGCTGTTTTTAAATCTCGGACATTTACATATAATCTCGCAACACCTCAATTCTTTTTCGCTAGGGATATACCCTTGCATTTAAATTAGAAAGAAGGTCTTCGTATTTTGCACGTCATTTTTTCCAACACGTCAATGTAAAGTTTAACAATCTTGTTTCTAAGAGTTCGATAATCAAACGCGTTGCTTTTCATTCGGAGCTTATAAATATTTTCAACAATGAATGAAAGTTGTAAGTTTAAAATATATTTACGACTGAACTGCGATTGTGTATATAAAATAATGTGTTATGATTAGAATGATTACTACTTATCTTTACAAATGGTTATAGAAAATGATGTATAATCTTGATAATAATAAAATTCTACTGTGTTGCAATTTTTCAGTAGTTCGCTTTGGATTAAGATTCATAACGTCAAATGAAACATTTTTATTGAAAACTAGGGAGCTACGCCCCCTACTCGCTTCGCTCGCCAACCCCCATGGCGCCAACCTCTCCCTCTCTCTCACGCTCTCTCCCTCCATCTCTCACCGTTTCTCAATTTTCAGTTCCCCTACGGTAGGCAACCCAATTCTCAATTTTCAGTCCCCCTTCCTAACCCAACCCGCTCGACAATTTTCTGTACCCCTTCGGAAGGCAACCCGTTCATCAATTTTCTGTACCCCTTCGAAAGGCAACCCGCTCGACAATTTTCTGTGCCCCTTCGAAAGGCAACCCGCTCGACAATTTTCTGTGCCCCTTCGAAAGGCAACCCGCTCGACAATTTTCTGTACCCTTTCGGAAGGCAACCCGTTCATCAATTTTTTGAACCCCTTCGAAAGGCAACCCGCACGTCAATTTTCTGTACCCCTTCGATAGGCAACCCGTTCATCAATTTTTTGAACCCCTTCGAAAGGCAACCCGCTCGACAATTTTCTGTGCCCCTTCGAAAGGCAACCCGCTCATCAATTTTCTGTACCCCTTCGAAAGGCAACCCGCTCGACATTTTTCTGTACCCCTTCGAAAGGCAACCCGCTCGTCAATTTTATGTACCCCATCGAAAGGCAACCCGTTCATCAATTTTCTGTGCCCCTTCGGAAGGCAACCCGCTCGACAATTTTCTGTGCCCCTTCGGAAGGCAACCCGCTCGACAATTTTCTGTGACCCTTCGGAAGGCAACCCGCTCGACATTTTTCTGTACCCCTTCGAAAGGCAACCCGCTCGTCAATTTTATGTACCCCTTCGAAAGGCAACCCGCTCGTCAATTTTCTGTACCCCTTCGAAAGGCAACCCGTTCATCAATTTTCTGTGCCCCTTCGGAAGGCAACCCGCTCGACAATTTTCTGTGACCCTTCGGAAGGCAACCCGCTCGACAATTTTCTGTGCCCCTTCGAAAGGCAACCCGCTCGACAATTTTCTGTACCCTTTCGGAAGGCAACCCGCTCTGCGTTTTAGCGTGACAGAACTATTTTATATAATAGAAAGAAAGATTCTGAAGCGTATTTTCAATTGAAAGCTGTGTGTACTTGAAGCACGAGTGGTATAGTATGTTAAAATGGAGTACAATAACCGTAGCAGTCTGGGATTGGCTGAAAGATGAGAAACGCAAGTTTCGTCAATCATCTTACATTCGCAAATTTACATTAAGTCAAGTCATATTTCTTGCGGAGCCGAGTAGAGTGGTGGATTGGGTCATCGTTTATAATCAAGAATATAATGAGTCAGAGACTGATCTGTTGACTTTCAAGTTCCGTTCTAACGTGGCTGCGACCCTAGTACAAACTTGCCGTCGGATTTCTCCAGCCATCGTTTTCTTCGCGCTTGATTATGAATATTCAAGGATCCCCATCAGCGCAGCATTTGCAATCTTTCCAGTATTATAAATCTTTAAGTATTGCGTTACCATTCATGTTAAATGAGGCTGCCGCCGTAAGAAATGACTAGTACACAGCTTTTTCCGGTCGTGTAAATTGAAAAAACACAGACGCTAAACATTTCACGAGAAATAAATTGTTAAAACAACTCTCAGCCGGAACGACCATATTTTTTTCATCGTATGTACGAGCGGCACGTCAATTTTAAGTGAACACGATTTTAATCCGAATTGTTGACGCGAGAACACACAGGAAAAAGGAATTCATGGAAAAATTAAAAGCTACACGTTATAAAGTGGTAAACTAATAATATTGATTCCGCGCTGTATTAAAGCAGACTTTATATTCCATCGTAAAAACAATAACGAGTATATTTAGCTAACAAACCAACGATCGTAGAATCGCGAAAAATGAATTTCGCACAAAAGGTAGATTTTTCAGAGGTGCAACGCTGTTGAATCAAATTTTCTGCGAGATGTAAAATTCTGTTAAATTTAATAACAAATATGTAGTAATTCTTGCATGATTGTCCGTTTCAATTGGAGTCCATCGAAAGTACATAGTTTAATTGAACCGTGGCACAAGCGAAAGAGGATTTACCGAAGCATATAAAATAAGCAATCATCATTCAAATTAAACAACGCCAAAAAAGATTTTTCAAAAAATTATTATTTACGAGGTTACAAGCAAAATTAAAAAAGGCATTTTTTAAAATTTTTTATTTGGGCGCGTAATGAAAATTAAAAATTTATGTTTTGTGGATCTATGGTAGTTACACGCATACTGAAAATTTCGTCGAAATCTTTTGACCCAGAAAAAAACGACAGGCATCGAAATGTGTACTGTACGATTCTGTGGATTTTAATCAGGAACTGATCAAAAATCAAAAAACTATGATTTTCACCATTTTATAGGTCAGATTCATAGAACTACAAAACATATATTTCAAATCTTAATTAAGGGCCCTAATAAAGAAATTAAAAGTTTAGGGCATTAGAAGTTACACCAATCGATACACGGCGGTAAATTTGAAAAATCATACTACGTCTTTTAACTCACCATTAATTAATTAAATTGATCTGGGTCCAAATAGACTGATTCGAATGGTGCTGGTACAGTTAACGTCTTCACACAATTACCAGGAAACCGGATATACCTATGACACTTCCTTTAATAGAACGAGATAATCTTTCTGGCAGTTGGTAAATCGCGGCTTATTCATTCTGTGCGTGGCTGCAACACACACGTTGCATTGTTAATATCGCTAGAATCTATGTACTCATGTATACGTACATATACACACGAGGCTGAGGTTTCCCGAGTGCTTACGCGTGTACGTTTCATGTGACAAGTATATAAACACTACATATGTACCATACGTGTACACTATTTACTCTGCTCTAAGACGCGTATGTACGGGGGCACACATATTGATCGTTCATGCATTCACAAATAATGCATGCACATTAACCGCACATAAGAAAGTTCAACGACCTTCATCTTACATAAATATTCATTAATGAATATTACCGACCGGTTTACGCCGCGAAATACTTAGCGTATAGTTCAGCGTCAACTGCTTGTTTTAATCTCGCATTACACACGATTGCAGCACTTTTTTTCCCTTCGCGAACCGTGCGTCGTTCTTTTGCGCAGAGTTGTAATTCATTTTGGAAAATGTGCCTCTCGACTGCCGCGAGTTGATTTCATTTTCTAAGACGGTCGGTCGTTAAATTCAATTTGCGACGGATAATCATTCTTTTATAAGGATATTTACTTGACACATATTCGTCATCACACAATTTCTATTAAATATCTACGATCGATAAAACGGAATTACATTGATTGTTAGTTTAACTCGTTTCCACATTGAAATCCAAAATTTATTCTTTCGCGAATAGATCGCGATAGAACTGAATTTTTTAAGTGGAAATGGCTAAGGAGATTTTTTACTAGATGATAAACTTTAATATCAACGTCGAACCTAAACGACCTGTTTCTACAATCGGGATTAGAAAAAGACGTATTATCGAGGAGTTCCTTTGAAATGTGAAGTCAATATACAGGTAATTGTTCGTTGAGTGACTGAAAGGAACTAGCATGTACAGGTGCAACTCTATCTCGTGTAGCATATTAACCTCTCCGATACGGCAGTCGACGGGTGGTTGAATGTTGTGTGTATGTATTTGATGGCTGTCGACTATAGTCAACTGGCGGGCCCGAAGAGGTTAACTGCGAACCGATATTCCCGAATATCGTTGCCAATTGTCGAATGAATATTTAGCAGGTGTTTATAAATTCTTTAGCCAGGCCGGGTTTCAACGAACAGAGATTCGTCAGGCGACAAAAATATTTAATGCATAGACCACTGGAATCCTGCTGGTGTATGGCCAACAGTTATTGTTCCGCGATGGAACAACCATCGACAAGGAATTCATTCAACCTATGATACAAATCCGTAAAATCCGTAAAGCCATCGCATCAAAAAATGCATTTTTTACAACAAAATATTATTTTAGGAATTGATTTCTCACGGAACTAATTGTATTTTTCACGCGAGTGCAAATTAGTGGGGAAAAATTTGACTTGTTTGGATAATTATTACTTGCTCGAAGTTTGTCGTAAAGCTAAATAAAAAATTTGCTCTTTAATCATTTTTAACCGACCGAAGAGAAATTTATGTGAATTTTCGAAATATCAGAGGAAGAATAATATTTTTATTCTATCGTAAAATCCGTAACGCATTGCATCAGAAAATACATCTTTTACACCAAAATATTACTATATTAAATGATTTTTCACGGAACTAATTGTATTTTTCCACGCGAGTGCAAATTAGTGAGGAAAAAGTCGCACTTGTTTGGATAATTATTACTTGCTAGAAGTTTATCGTAAAGCTAAATAAAAAATGAGCTCCTTAATCATTTTTAACCGACCGAAGAGAAATTCATGTGAATTTTCGAGATATCAGAGGGAGAATAATATTTTTATTCTATCACAAAATCAACCATATAAAACAGGGGCTTGCGTAGAGATTCGCAATCAACAATAGTTACGCATCGTACGTTTTTAATCACGCGTAGCAACGTTACGAGAGACACCGCGCGGTTACAAATAAAATTGATTTTCTGGTTTTTCAATTACTTGCTGTAATTGTAAAAAAAGAGGGTGCATTTCGTGCCATTGAGAACAGACAATGGCAGTAGTGATTTCGGGTGGCCAGCCATTATATTAATGCTCCATTTGACAAATATTGGTAATTCGCGTATCGAAAAAGCAAATTTCCGTTCAATTTGGAATAGATTGCAATTTTCATGGGCAGAATAAACAACGGGCCGGGTGATCGGAGCAAAATAAAAGAGACAGGAATTTGAAAATGAAGCTCGATTTGAACGAAATTGAGTAATATACAAGACGACACACGGCGAATTCAATTACGCGCATTGCCGACGTCATCGAACATCGGTGCTCGCGGAGCGCGTGCAGAGGCGAATAGAAATTCGCCGGCGTTAAACGCGACCTGTAAAACAACTTCGTCCAATAAATCAGCTTTAAATCCTAAGACGAAGTAATGACCTGAAACGCTCAGTCTAACAAGATAATACGACTTCGCAGAACGATTAAACCTCGGGCGAGGCAAACATGCAGAGAGAAGAGTTCCCGAGATGTTTCATTTTAATCTGAGTTCCCGTACTGAATTGTTCTTCGGCGCCAGCTACATCTCTGCCATTCGGAGAGATACACGAACCCTGGCCCTGCGAATTAGCACCAACTTCTGACATGTACAGCTTCTTCAGAGTCGTTCCATAACTTGAAACATTATCAACTCTTTAAAAAAGAAAATTTCTATCGAATTAAATGATCATATCAAAATCTTAACTTAAAAGAAATGAGCAGCACTCGTTCGAATTTTAAACCGCTTCCCAATGAGCTAAAGACTTAGGAATCAGGTGGTTCAAGAGTTATGTGTATTTAATGTTTAAGATAACCTACCTCAATGTGATTCATCTCAATACATACATATGAATTAATTTTAAAGCCTGGACGAAAATGTACATCTCGAATAAATTTTATTCGAACGGAATTTGTTTTTGCTGTGAAAGTATATGCAGGACAATTTGTAATGGGATTTACGTCATTAAATCTTATTTCAGCGACGTGCAAATGTAAAATTAATACAATAGGAATATCGGAGGTTGTAAGCGTTGATCGTTATCCCGTATCGTACGGTTCGTAATTATCGGTAAGTATTACAACATTTTGCGGGAATAATTTTTGTAGACTCCAGATTAAACCGTTTGATGAAAACAGACGAAGGGAATTAACGCATTTTGTAATCGAGGTAATACTCTTGCTAATAATCCTCCATGCGAAGGTATCGAAACATTTTGTATTGCTGCGGAAGTTTCGGTCCCGTCATTTACATTTCAATCATTCATCCGTAAGATACCTCACTTCTTTTGTTCATAAATTTGCTAATCATTGAAGCACTGTTCAGAAAAGACAGAGTGTGTAAACATAATTGTAATAAATGTAATTATTGATGTGTTTAATCGTGGACGTAAGGAACGAATTCTAGTTTTCCGTTTTTCCTATTCTTTCGATAATAAAAAAAAACCTGCTATCTCCTATTTCCTCCATTTCCCACATTGTAGGAGAAACTTTTATGAAGTTACGCCGGGAAAACGTTTTCACGGAAGGTGGGAGCCACTGTGCACGGTTTCAGCGCGCAGACAATTATGAACTAAATAAGTAAACATTACGTCTTCGTCAAAAGTTTCATCATCTTCCGTATGAAGAGGAATGCGTACAAGGTAACTAAGAAGGAAAGCATATATTCTGATGAGAAATTCTAACGCGTAAACTTCGAGAACATTCGTTTTTATACTGCACAATTTATGCTCATGACGTTAGTATAACTTTTCTCCGGCGTTAAACTACGCCACGGTAATCAGCGTTCTCGAATCGTCTTGACTAAAGTTGCCCGACTACTTAGGATGGATGAGCCGTTCATTTGCCAAAGTAATTAAATTCTCAAAAAGCACGGGATCAAATTATTCTCTCCATTTTTCTCAATCTTAGACATTCAAGCAAATCATAGCAAAATGCTTTGTTACCAATTATGGTTTATTAATTGGAATTCAGACATTCGAATTCAATCATTTTGCAATGATTTCGATGACAACATTATCATAAAAAAGTTTTCAAAACGCACAGTTTTTTCTTTAAATTTATTTTTTAATATTCCATTGTCATTCAGTTCTGAGCTACGGCAAGCTAATATAAGCGTGGTAAAATGGAATAGAATAAACCAGAGGTGGATATTTCGTGGAATTATTTCTCGAAGAGCGTATTGATCAGAAAACATCGAAGACAGTTGTTTGTTAATTAATTCTCGCGTAGATCCACGAGCGAGGTTGATCGTTCTTGAAAAATCAGACGAACACTGAAATTAGAAGTTGATTGTTTTGACACGTTTCCTTTCTCCGTGGGATTGTGGGAGATCGGCTAATTGGTAAAACATGATGCTGCCCTGTCAAGGATCCTCAGGAGATGATTCCTCGGCTGAAAGTGGAAGATCGTTAGCCGGAATTGAAAGAACAAAAAGGCGAGGGTAGGTTAGGTAATGTTAAGAGAAACAGGGGAGGTTGAAGACCAATACGTATTTAACTCACGTGCCTGCCTAAGCCCGGAAATCAATCGCTTCTCCCAAACGAATTCGGCCAACCATTCGGACGATACCTATCTGACGAAAATCAAAACCTTCTATCGAATCGTTAGCCGCAAAATGGAAACAGACTTTTTCTTCTCTTCATGGGACGCGCGCCGGTGCATACCGTATTACTTCGCCGCGGACCTTTCTTCTTCTATTTTCTCTTTCGTTTCACAACCACGTTCGTGTACTTCTCTTTTCCCTTCTCTTTTTTCGCACACTGAACAACCGTTCCATTGTTTTGTCCACTGTTCACGCATTGTTACACTAAACTCCTTTAAACGTAACGGAATTGGAAATTCGCGACTCGGACATGTAATTAATTCTGGCACGAGCTTTTTTTATTTTCTTGTTTCAATTTGGTTCGAACCTCGAATTTAAATGGAATGTCCTTTCTCTACAATTGTACGCAACAGTTCGCCTGTCTATTTTCTGTTTAATTGGAAATCTCTGTAATGAGTCCATTTTCCAATGTTTTTAAAGATGTCGTTTCCAGCAGCCATTGAAATGGCAATTATTACGTTTACATGTTGTCAGGGATAACATTCTGAACAACTTTTCTCTAGAAATCTCTCCGGTGCTCGGATTTAGTTTCCTTGTCAGAAAATTTATAAACTTCTTAATAGTAATTTATAAAACCTAGTCCTCCAAAACACGTTTCGTCGGAACCTAACTCGACCACGGTAGCTCCGTAAGTCATGGTTCCCCGCGCACTATGTTTCCTCAAAAAATTCTATTATTCCAGCACATCAGGTACATTTGTCAGTACTACAAGACGTATAACACCTCTGTATATTCTCGCTTTCCGGAGATATACAGAGCAATATTCGCCGGCGGATCTCATCGACGTCCACGGCGCGCGTCGGAAGCAATCGAAAGGGTGTTTTAAAAGGAGCCTCGGCGCGCGGCTCGATTATGATAGTCATTTTTCACGGGGGAACGTATATCTCATCCACGGTACTTCGGTAAACAGCATGCCGATAGAGAATTCTCTGTGCATCGTCATCCGGCGACTTGGTAGTCGGACAGATAGCAGTCTGTCTGCGTTCGGATCTGCATCCGGTCCTGGGTTGCGTCCACGTTTGTCCGTGTGTAACGCAAATATGGCGTGCACACGGCCACTGCACCCCCGTGCAATGCCGAATCCAGGGCATTAAAGTTAAGTCTGTATTTTATTGGACGCGCCTATAAATCAAAAGCTTCGGCTAGTCAAATATTGGAAGCTTTGCATACGCCAATACGCACGGCAGGGTGATGTACAAAATACAGATACCTGCCTATCCGTTCACGTACACCTGATTGGCTGGCTTGTTCTCATAAGTACAAACATGCATCATGCATGCCGCGGCTATCTATCGATGTTTATCACGGCCGAATAAAAGCGGCGGCTGTTTGTTTTACGGATAATAATTAGTCCGGCCGGCCGCTTATTTGTGAGGCAAATTGCGAATTTTTAGTGCGTGTGTGCACGCGCGCGTACTCGTCGCCATTTCCATCGCCGTTCAAAGGTCGACGATGCGCGTCGACAACCACCGTTCGATCTATTCCATCGTTCCTCATTTTCTAATTGTTCCTTGATCGTTGCGCGGCGCACGGTGATCCGTTCCTCTCGTCTTCTTCAGGATAAGAATTTCATAATCTATCGATCTAAGGTGTGAGAAAAGAACATTCTATTTTAAAGAAGAAGGTGATCTTGAAACCTCCTCTATGCCTCCACCCACGCAGAAAATGTTTATGTCATAATATGCCTCCCTCTATACTGTGTAAGTTTTATATACAACATTTTTTTATATTATTACAAATAACGGCAATATTCAAAGTGGGCGTATTTATTGCCCCACCCTGTATACATGTAATAGATAAATGTATTTGTAAATCGGAAGAACTTCGAAATGATCGTGGCTACAGTGCGGGCTTACTGAAGAGACTATCTTAACCGCATGAATATCCTGCTCTCGCGAGAATCATGCATGCATTGCCGAATAATAAACGCGCTAAACAAAACAGCGGGAGCGCTAGCGAACGCGGAAACAAAGAAGAAAGTAGTCGAGTCTGATAAAAATTGGACGCGCTAAACGTTCCCTAGCTAGAAAAGCTTCTCCTCGCCTAAAACAGTCTCCGTTCCTACATAGCCGCACACCAGCACACAGACGCGTACACACGTAGGTATCACGAACACAAGGACGTAAAGCTATACATTAAATTGCATCCCTGTTCACCAACAAACTGCCCAAACTGGCTGGCCGCCGACCGGATGTTTTAACCGGAAGCAGCCAGATGAACGTTGCGCGCGTGACTTACTTCGAATCACGCCAAATTGACTTTCTATCTAGCTCCGACGAGGTCTGACGTATCTTCTGCAACGAGAATATCGCGAAACCGAGGGAGAAAGATTGGCCGGATGAAAGGGACAGACAAAACGTACGTTCTACCGTAACACGTACGTGACAAAGCCGTCCGTGTCGAGCCCCTTCGCCTAATTCTACGTTGCTTGCGGCCATGGTGTACGTAATTGTATGGCGCACCATCATCACCTCCAATCAACTTATACACGGTGACTCCGTATAAATTCCCGTAATTCTCCGACTCTTTTCAACCCGGAAGATTTCCTCCGCGACTACGATGATCAGAACGGGTTCCATGGAAATCACCGACACAGATTTTGCCGACACGGTTTTCACCGACACCAGATTTGACCAACAACAAATGTAACAAATTTCAAGTATATACATTAAAGCAATTTTGCTAGTTTGATTAAACTTTCAACGTTTCGATCCTAATGTAAATCTTTCTCAAGAAAGTACAAGAATTGCGTCTGAAATTTTAATGGAACAAAATTTTATTACTTTATTTTGCTTTGATTTTATATCTAGTGGCGCGTTAAAACCAGTTGGGGCCCCTGGGCAAAGTAGAATTGCGGGGCCCCTTTGAAATTTTTTTTTAGAAAAACGTGGAAATTTGATCTTGCCTGTATCGCAAATTTTAAGAATACGTATTGCAAATCAGTGGCTTGACGCAATCCATTTTTTGCATTGAACAGGACTATTAATTTGTAGTATTTATCACGATACAAAGCGCGAGTTAACTGCGTGGCCCACGGTAAATTAATGCGGTACAAAAGAGTTTGAACCTAACATGTATGCATGCATGCTAATTAACGTCTGCGCAGATGTTACCTGGGAAACGATGAATGGAAGATTTCCCAAGGCTGATTATAATTTCTGTGTTGCGTTAATTGTACAAGCATGAATAAATGTGAAAATTGCAGCTGGGTTTTAGCTCATTAATTTGTGTCTAATGAATATATCTCGACTAGTTCCTTGGCAGGTTATTGAAAGTTTCGCCTCGCGTTTATACGGCCGCGCGTCGTGTACTTTCGCGTAACACGTATCTCGCGGTTTATAAATTCGAATTAATCCCTTTCGGCAAATTAAATGCCAATACATCAATAATCATTCGACATTTCAATAAATAATAAGTCTATAATTCCCCAACGCACTTTAATCGAATGCGTACTTAAATATTGCAATGGTATAAGTCACATTAAACCTGTCGCAACGTTGAATATTAATAACAACTTTAAAAATGACAGTTCACCAGCCAGACGAAATATGATTAATTCATGGAACGAAATTATTTCGACGTATTAACGTGATTTCGATTTCGTGGATGCGTAAATCAATTTGCCATGCTACTGTTGTTTCAATTAATTAATTGCATAATGCCCTGCGTTTTTGGCGATTTTATATTAATCGCTTTTTCGAGCTTCTAAATAATCTCAAATTCAAATTAATGATGCGTAATCTGATTTCCATGATGTCCATATTTTAAAGAATCGAATAGCTGCAGCACACGCGAATAGAAAACTGCGCGAAAAGAAGGACAATTGAATCCAGGCGAAGTAGCCAATAGTTTTCTCTAGCAACGTTTACACAAGCTCCCATTAGTAAAGACTATGGCGAAAGAACCAATTAAGAAAGTTCACGTAAATGTATGTCATATTTGTCTTTGTTCGTGAGTTACAGTCGTGTTTGTTCTCTACTCGTGTGCCGCCGGTTAACTTTGCACGGAGTTCCCTGAATAGTCACGTTCAGATTGAATGCAAAACTTCTGACGCAGTTCTACGGGACACAGGATATGCCAATTCTTTTTCCCTCCTCCCGTAAAACAACAGAACAAACACTTTGATAAATTTAGGTACACGGCCCAGGTCTCGTTAAAAACATACCAACAGAAAAAATGCACTAAGAAGGTGAAAATAATTTTTTTAGACATTAGTGACTGTAAATAAAAAGAGTGGGGATCACTAAACGCGGTGACTGAGATTCTACATTCTTTTATCTCCTAAGTTTGAAGTCTCTAGCTCATCGGGAAGTGGTTCAAAATCCGATTACAAGATTTGACGCATACAATAACGTCAACATCGACACGGTAAGCTCATATAAGAAGAACTATTCTCATCGTTCTCATTGCGAAACGTTTGTACGCGGAACGTGCAATAAAAGTGAAAACCAAGACCACTTATAGAGACTTGATAACCGTAGTCTACTTAAAATAGTGAGCTTGCTCTTTGCAATAATTGTCGACGCGATGGTTAGCTTTTTCGCCCGATAATTGCATCTCTAATGCCGCGGGTTTCACGTGCTTAAACGAAACAAGAAAGAATACGCCACTGTCACCTCGTTCTTTTTCATTGTTCCGCACGTCTTACTGCTTTCGGCCAATGGGAATACTTTGTTCCCTTTTTTCCTGCCATCGGTGTCTTTAACGGCGATTGTGGTTGCCGGTATTATACGCAATAACGAAATTAAACCATGCGTGTTACTACATGACCGTTCCGAATCGTTCTCTGCACTTTTACACCGGGTTGTAACCGAGTCTTCGAACCACAGACTTCGCATTATTAAGACATTACCTACCGGCGATTATTCCATAATTTTTAAACGTGTATAGTCCGCTAAAGACATTTTCATGGATCCTCAACAGCAATTTAAATTCTGAAGCAACTATTTACTAGCAGTTACTGAGCACCTTAGGTATGTAGTGATTGAGAGGTTGTTGTGTATATACACTTCATTATGATTGTCACGCTACAAATGATTCGCGATTTTAAAATATCTCTGGTTAGTTGCGAGTCGTCTAGTCTGTAGACCCTTAAAGGGCCATTATGGAAAAGTGTGCATAGCACCATTAAATGTGCCCCTTCATATGAAGAATATTTTATATAAAATATTTTTTATATAATATACTTGGTCATCGATTTTTAAACATGTTACTCACATTTTTCGACTGGTTCACATTTTCCACCTCCTGCAACTTCGTGTAAAAAGATCTTACAACGTTCGCCCCGGGCTGGTTCGAAAGAGGGAAGTTTATTGTTCAACGCTATTGAACTTGCTTTTTTTCAAAGACCGTTTTTTGTTACGTACGGAACGTTTTCTATTCGCAAGACACACAGTGATTGGACACGAGGTCCAAGTCTGACCACACCTTGGGCTATTCTACTGCTGCCGGCATACTTTCCATTCAAAGTGCAATAGATCCGAGACAAAAAATCGTAGATCAACTTTGAAGGTGTCGTTTTACAGGGAAGACTTCCCTTTATGAGAAAACAAATTTGTTCCTTGGAGCCATTCGAACTTATAGAATTTCAAGTTGTAAATTTATGGAATCTTCTTAGTGTTCAATTTGATTTCTTGATTAAAGAATCTTGTTCGAGTTTACTGAATGAAAGTAATAGAATATAGTTACTATAAAGTACCTCAGTAAAAACTAAAAATGAAATAATGAAAATAAAAATGAGTACAAAACACCTTGTTTTTAATATAGCTGCCACCAAGTGTAACAGCCTCTGTAAAAACATTTATTTCGTTTTATTTATCTGAATATACTGCTTCCAGTGAACGTAAAAATCACTATGGCATGGAACAAACTTTATTTTTAACCTCCTGGCCATAGCAGTGTTACCAAACACCGTGAAAACCATGTTCAATCCTCTCTTCTGTATATTCATTGCAGCTTTTCCCGCGAGTTCCATAAAACCAATTTCCGTTACGTTTCTTACTTCAATAAGAAACACAAAGTGAAATGAAAAATTTACATACTTTTTGAATACACAAATAACACTTCAGTTTCTTGGCCAGCTTCATTTTTACCGTTCTATTTATGTAGGAAGGGAACGCATACTTGTCCGAATTTATTAGAAAAAATAATCTCCTCCGAAGAAAGCACTGGTTCGCCCAACTAAATTAATTTCAACTATTTGTTTTATCCTAAGGTAAACTGGGTCAGCTTTGAAACAGCCTCTGGCTGCGTTTTGTACTTCCGCGGCGCGGTATACTATGTATTTGTAATACTATAACAATAATAACAAAGAATACGAACTACTGACCATCCGCACTGACAAAACAAACATGCCTAACGGGCTGGATATAATGTGGAAACATAAAGCAAAATAAACAACACTACTTAATGGACGAATCCATTATCAATGATCACGGTATACGTACAAGCAAAGCAAGCGGACGTTTAAAGAAATACTCGCAACTGTGGAAGCAGTGAAAAGTTTAATGATTGCATTCGAGAAATTCTATTTGAGATTTTCTATGAAAGAAAAATCGCTCGCTTGTTTTCCGGTATGTACCTAATAACTTTGCCTCTTTTTGATAGAAGAATGGAGTATCCAGTTCGACTATAGAATAATCCGGTGTCGACAAATACCGAACGCTAAGTGGAAAATTTGTGTGGTAGCTTTCTATGGCTGCATCTGAATGCAACTATGCATCACTGCGCTCGGATTAAAAGAAGCGTCCTCTCAAGCTATACAAACAATATTCCTATGTTCATTTTTTATCTGAACAGACTCGTGACATTGTTTTCTTACGACTTGTGTTAACGCAGCGTTTGTTTTCCTTCTGACATTTCATAACTGCAACTGTCAGGTTTCTTTCGAAGCAAATTGCACGTAAGTTTGTTTAAAATTGTTAGTTCCGTGTTAATTTGAACAAGGAGTGCAAAAACGAACATTATAGACGCATATTGCTTTTCAAAGTTCATTGCGAAAAGATTAGAAATTATTCGAAATTTAACGATGAATTTTACTTCTAATTTGGCGCAACATACAAAAGATTATTGATCCTTGTTTGTTAGATGGTTCACACTATATATATATCGAACGTGCATCCTGCTCCTCTACACACAGTACACACATCTATATAGTAAACCGATTTAAATGACGACACTCTATGGTATTAATACGTAATGAAAGGCAGCTAACAAAGCAGCTGTTATGGTTATCTGGTAATTAGGATTTCTACTTTATGCCGCCGATACTAAATGCAAATTCGAGCTGCTACCCTTATCATCACTGCATGAACTGGCTCTGACTAGTTACGGTTTTGCATTGTACTCGTGGAATATCAAATATCGCTTGACAATTTGTAGAGATATTATAGCTGGCTGCATGCGCAAACTAGTTAATGTTTTCATTGGTAGGAATAAATAAATTTGTACAATGGATATAGTTTTCCATGGTACGAGCTGTTGCGAACAGTATGTTTCCATATTCGAATGAATCCGGAATGACCAAAATATACTTGATCAATTTATAGGAAAATTTATTGTATAAGAAAAATGCTGAAAAATTTTCAAAACAGCTGTAAACCCGTAAATCTTTCTTCGTAACACAAGAATATAAATTATTTCATTTATATTTTTTTCTTAAAAGACTGAAGGCAGGTTTTACCGTGATGTACACGTGAATTCTTATGCTCACTATAAATTTTCTATCAAGCTGTGTTCGTACGCAAACTAGCAGGAGCACATAAATTACTCGAATGTACATGCGAACAAAGTTTAACCGAAGATTCTAACAGAACCTGAGACACAGAACGAACACCGCCGTGAAAACACATATCCAACATATAGTAAAATATACAATAATTAATTCGGCACGTACATTCTGATAGACCTTGACTGCGAGTGTACCGCCGCAAAAAGTCTAAATCCATTTACTGATTAATTGGGAACCGGGTGCTTGATTAATACGGTGTAAATTGTTCTCAGCACAATAGCGCCCGTGAGCTCCATTGAGTAAATTATTGTTTTCATAATACACATGCACGCGGAACACGCGTTGCTGTGAATGTCTCCGTTGTAACTACATTTCCAGAGTCATGTGCATAACATACATAAACGCTGAGCTGTTTCATTACAATATTTAAGCGCCGCAGCGAAATCAAATACAAAGTTACATGGTACGCTCTGTTTGAAATTCGAAGTTCTAAAACCGAAAACAGCCGGTAACACCAACCAATAGATACACATGAATAGTAATTTTCATGTACAGTGTGTATGAAAAGTAATGGCCATTCGCCTCAAAATTGTTTATAACAAAAATTTTCTTTATCATAAACAATCTTGCGGAAGATTTCTTTTACAAATGTCCACCGATTCAAAAATGTAGATTCACCCCTAGGACGGATAACGTCCACCTAATTTTGATTTTCTAGGGAAGAGTCTTTATCATTTCAGCAATTTTGAAAGAAAATAGAAATCGATCATTCGATGGATAGTATGAGAACAGTAATAAATAATTGTTAACTGGTAGATAATGCATACTTCGTTTTCAACCGGCGAGACTGCAATAAATGAAGTCGCATCGTGAGAGATGGCTTTCGCGGATCGATCGGGGTAACAGTAAAGAATTCGGTTGCTATAAAGTGGATCCGTTTAATCGTCGTGTGTGACTTATTCAAATTCGATTCACGGAGCTATTAAAAGCTAGCGAGCGACGTCCTTGAGGGAAACTCGAACGCCGGAAGCGCGGACGGACTTCACTTTTTGGAAGTTGCGCCGCTGGTCCGGGGCCAAGCGCAGCCTCTTAATAATACATTTCTGTTGAACCGTTGCCAAGCCGATAATTTCGGACGCGACGATAGTTCACGAAAGATGCTGCTGCCATGTCAGGAAGAGACCCGGTCGGCGAGAAGACCGCGAGAATACGCCGGAACGTTCGACAACCATGATTGTTCGAATCAGCGGTGTACCCGACTTTTCTAAAAATCCAATTATACAATTAACCCCTTGAGCTACGATTTAATTGACGGTTTCAGTGATTAGAACTTTTATTGAGTTCGGAATCTCCTAAAAGAGCAGAAATTTTATTGTATCCATTGCACGCCTACATGTTCTCCAATAACTATACATTAACAAAACCAAAATGGAATTTCATTTCGGTTTAAAGGAGATTACTGACACTCGTATTTATTAGACTCTGTCCAGAATTGTAATTAATATTCAGCTCTATCGAAATGATAAATTGCAACGTAGTGAGATAAGATATACATTATAAATAATTATTAATAGAAAATCAAATTCTTCCGCACACGTATTCTGCAAAATCTGTACTTAAAGATAAAAATCGATTTAAAAAATGAAAAACCAGGATACCCGGTTAACAATGACAGAGCTTAACGTGCGATTCGAGCCGGTTGTCCTACGGCCGACGAAATCGGTGGAACTCGCCTGGCAATTTAGAGACGTGAGGCGTAAACCGAGCACGGCACGCATCGACATTCCACCTGCCGTTTCACCTATGCCGTGCATTCCCGAATTTTATTCCCAAATTCCCGGCGAAAAGGGAACAGAGACCCGCGCGTCGTCGCACCGACTCGTATATTATTGACTTATTCCACTCACCCCGTATCGGTATTACCGTGCTCGTTCGTTCCGGGAAAACGAAACGTCACACGATAAGTAGAAAGGATCGGGAGCGACGCGCGGCGCGTGCTTTGTAATCGAACTTTCTTTCGGAGGAATTCAAATTCGATGGGAAAACAGGACACGCCGAGTCTAGTTTCAGTGAACGCGGTCAGAATTCGACGCGGCGACGATCGTGATCGCCCGGATCAAAAGAAAGTTTATGGAATTCCCAGCAGATATGCGGGTGTGGGATTATAGAACACCGTGAGAGATACTGTCTCTTGATATAGTGTGTTATATTTATGTCGAAAGGTTTATCGTAGCGTGGAACACAGTCTGTAATGGATGGTTGTCGATGTTTTTAAGCGTTCGAGGTAATTTTTATTGTGCCAGGCAAAATACCATTTTGATGTGTTTTCTTCTACTTACATTTTATAGTTTCTAGTCACCACTAAAAATTGCTGTACCATTCACAATTTCGTTTTCATTATCAAATACGTTAGTACCTAAAAAATTACTACAAAATGAGCCATTATAACAACTTTATTTTCATTATTGAATACGTTAGTATCTAATCAATTACTACCAACGAGCTATTATAACAACTATAAAATATCTATAAAATCAAAACAGAATCATATACACTGGAATTATTCTTGGTCAGATGAAATGTTTGATTTTCTAGTTAAAATAGCTCCAACTGCAAAGGGTTAATATACGTACGAATTACTATCCGAGTGCTCGCGAATAATATGTTTTCAACGTGCAATTTCAAGACTCGCTTGCAATCGTGTTAGCTAAACGTCTGAAAGTAGTAGATTTTGGATGATTGCATGCAGTCGAGCAAGGGCTGAGAATCAGAATCGTCTGGTGTCAACGGCGTCTCATTGCATCGTCCATCGGGTGTTGCACACGTGTGCAGCGCCATGCTGAACGTTGCCTATACACGTGCAGTAATTTTCATCTGGCGCGTTCACGCGGTGTACGTGGAAGGGCCGAAACGCGCGGTTTCTGCGGCACCACGCGCCCCTCCTATATCATCGTTTAAAATAATATTGCGTCCAAAGGGGCATTCGCTGCTCTCATATCCGCCGCGACAAATCACCGTTGCTCGCCGTCTAGCGCCTACCATGATACCGTAGCTGGGAACCGAACACGGAATGCCAGAGGGATCGGTAGGACGGGGGTTGGGAATCGTGGAAAACCGGGTGCAGACAGAGAAAGGGAACGCGAGACAGAGAACGAGAAAGCAAGCAACCCAGTCTAGCCCGACTCGGCCCCTGATGCGGAGATCGTGAGCCAAGCACGAGATTCTGCTGTTATCGTTATTTATACTCGCCCGCTTATTGCTCGATTTGATTAATAATTTGCGAGCCGCAGCGCAGCATCGCATCGCTCCGAAGAAACAAATATGTGCCTCGTAGTTGAATCTCGGATAAATAATTGCGCAGCTCATCGCTCCCGTAGTCGTGACTGCGGACGTACACGTCCCCGGGAACATGCTCCGGAAAAATACTGTGAACAGATTTGTTCCGTTGTTATCACGTCCCGAGTTTCCTATTTCTTAAGCCGATGAAAGACGCAGCCGTGGAATTTGTAACGGGAGAATCGAATTCGTGGAGGCACGCGGTGAAGATTACTTCTGTATCTTGAACTATTAAATCGTCTGTATTAATTATTGAACTAAAATTCTTTTAATTAATTCTTTTCATTGGAGAATTAATTGGTAATGCACATACAGCAGGAAACATTACTATTAGGAGAGTCGGAGAACATTTATTTACCGCATACAACAATGTATTGCAAAGGATGGTCATCATTTCGAATATTTATTGAAATATAAATGTTCAACCAAACCAATTATTGTAGTAAATTAATCACTGATAAGGTTACACGAAGATCATTGAAGAGGGCTTCGTCTCTACTATTACGTCGTGTTAAAAAAATATATAGTTCAATATATGGTCAAGTTAGCTGGGACACCCTGTATATTCTAAGTCACTGTATGAGTGGAGCAACCGTGCGACGATTAATCAGTTTCGTACAATAAAATTGCATGGAACAATGCTGCTTCTGTATACCCATAGAATAATTTAGAAACGATTACGTCAGTGTACTTGTAGGAGTTTCGGCTCTCCGTTTAGTTCACCAAAAAATGTGATAACAACGTTCATAAGCTTCTTGGATTATGGGTTCGTCCTCCTCTCAAGATTTATGGGAACTGATATTAGTTTGGGAATATACAATCTGTAAATAACGGCTTTTCATAGATACGATCGTGACTCGTGTTCCTTGAAGGGAAAAGGATATCGGGTACAACTTCGTTAATCGCTGTCAGCGAGAGAATTATCAGGTAGGAACCCTTTCGAAGAAGAGACACGGCGAATGGATGGGAGGAGGGTACGAATGCGGTTATGATGTACGAGCTTACGATTTAGCTGTGAAATCAGATGGTTGTAGTTATACCGTATCTGAAAACGACGCGCATTGCCCGAGACTAAAATTTATAGGTATGGGGGTGCCTTATTTGTGTCGTATAATTTAACCCGAAGATATAGAATTCCTATATCTCTGGATGGAATTGCTCTCTCAAGACACCGGCTCGAACAATACACGCTAACTATAACGTGGCCGCGCGCACTGTCGTGAGATTTGGCAAGTTATGCGAGTCCCTCCGTGAAACGGTAATCAGCAAAATTGTTTTCGATGGGATCAACCGTATGCACCGAATCTCGAGAATTAAACACGACTTAACTAATCTCGAATTACAGCGCTATCAGCAGCATGAACTTGAATAAAATACACAAAATTCATAGCAGTTCGTTTTACACTCGCTTTCGATTTGGTGCCAAAATTTTCGTGCACGTTTTCGAGCCATAAAAAATCGAGGAACTTCGCGTTCATTTCTCCGATCAGCAAATATTGATTTGAACTAAAAACTGAAACTATACGTTGATGCAATGTTTAGATAAAATTGTTTCGGGTCCATGTAACATGAAAAGCTTTCAGCAACTTGATACAAGTGCATTAATCAAGAGACAATTATGATCAAAATGTTGAAGTGAAATTGAAAACGATTATATTCAACTCACAAGAATTATTAAAGGAAGGAACAATTTTCTATGTGGTTTCAGCTTATCGGAATTGATGAAGATCATTTTTTATCTGTGCGTTTAAAATGGAAAATGCCAGAGTATCATCGCAAATAATCGCACAGTTCTATTTCACGTTCTAGATGGAAAATAAGCAACATTATTGTTCAAGTGAAAAATCTGGATGATTAACGAACAGCATGGCAATAATTCGAAGTGGTAAATATCAATACTAATGAGACGAACGCGTTGTTCGCGCGACGTTGATAAAGAACTGGCTCTGATGGACGTGGAGTGCATGAAATGTCGACGGGAAGAGGTCATGAAAAGTCGATCGATCTCGGCCAACGGTTCGGTAACACTCAAACCGTTGGCTAATTATACGAACAAATTATCGACAGGATTAAAGCAATTATTCGTCGCGCCTGATCGATGCGTGAAATTGGAATTACTTCGGCCTTCCGTGCAATTGTCCTGTCGCTCCCTAAAACCACATCCATCCCTCACGGACAAACTTTTCCGTGTGATATCTTATTCATTCTGTTTATGCGTGATCGTGCTCAACAAAGAATTATCGATTTCACAACAGGAAACTTGGTTGTTGTGAGAAACGCATGTTTCTTTCATTATTTATTCGACACCGAGCTGTAAATGAGATTCAGTTCGCATGTATGAAACAGTTTTACGTTGTTACATTTTTTTACTATATTTATACAGTTGATTGATCAATTTTGTGCGAATTGCAAATCCTTCATTGTGTTAAAATCTTCTTGGAACATCGTCGACCATATTTCTTTACGCGATACGATGTTCCTGTTTCAATTTTGGTACAAATAATTCTTTCAGGGCTCACGTCGACAATTTTGATTGAAAAACATCAGCATCAATACTTACTGAAAAATGTTGAAATATACTGTTCATTTCTTAAATTCTTTTTATTTTCTCGAGTCTATCGTGATACACAGCCATACAGTAACACAGAATTCCAAGAATTTCGTTCTAACATGGTTAGAAAATTGGGAGAAGATGGAACTCGCTTACAAAATTGAAGGGAGAGTTTCGGAAAAATACGTCAGTACATTGTCGAAAATTTCGAAGAGGCAGCAATCAAACAAGAGTAATAACTTCTTGGAAAAGCGTTGATACTGCGAACAGTAAGATAATTTCTTTGATCGTACACATTACTGTAAAAATTAATTTGATAAAAATGGCCAAAGAACGTCGGACCTTTTAAGTAATTAAGCATCTGAGTTAATGAGAACTATGCCAACAGGACGCGATCACGGATGCTTTTGTTCATCGATTGGTAGATCGTGTCTGCGAGAGTCGTCGGCAGAGTTAACGAGTACATTGTTAGAATAACTGGACCATTTCGATGAACCCAACATTCGAATTTATTGTCATAATGCGAATACAGATCTGGCACGGACGTTCGTTATTTTATTTGAAGTTGTTTTTTTCCCCTCGATTTTTGTTTGCAGGCAAACGCGTCGCAGATTACTTTGGCCGACAGCTCGTCCGTAAAGCTCGAATAATAACAAAAATTATACGGTTCCTATTCTACACGGGAGCGTAACGCGAACGTATAGCCGTCATGATAAATGCCGTCGTCTCCTGTAACGAGAACGAACGTATCCGCGCTTATTAAGAGAAAAAACCGCACGTGAAGTATGCCAATTATCTTTCACTGTGTTAAATCTCGCTGTTACCGCCGGCGCGCTACCATATAGGGAACATTTTTATCGAATTTAGGTGAAGCGACGATCACGACACACGAACGCGGATAGAATTCGCGACGCGCGTGCGTGCGTGTCGACAAAGTGAGATTATTAAACCAGAATTCTTTTGTGCATTATACGCACCTACACGCGCACTCGCATGTCCCTAATCGTGAAGCTTGACTATGCCAAAACTGAGTATTCTGCTCGTTATTTTAGAATATTTTATGTTTCTTAAAAAAATGCCATTTTTATTTTTGAATGTAGTCTTGCTAATAATGATTCTTTGAAAAAAATTTTTTGCATATCATTTCGTAAACCAAAAAGCTCGCCCATGTTAACAAGTGTACGAATACTTTGTACACTCACTGTACATTATAATTTGCAAATTTCCTCAGGCAAAAATCGATTTTATTCGAACCGAATTTATTTACAATTTTTACATGGAGCAGTTCCATTCAAACGAAGAAACTAATTATTGAATTGCTAGAACTATTGCTCCCTTATAAATATACAACCGCACCTACCATCTGAAAATTGCATTTCGAACTTTTCGTTAATGCTCTTTTGTAATAAATTCAAAAAAAATATCTATTGTCTGGCCACAGTTCCCTTTCAAAGAGAGCATACTCTCTTTTTTAACACAGTTCTATTGTTTTATATCTTTTTTATATCGTACATCCGGATTGTTCTGCCCTTCAACTTCACCAACTTTGGTGCAAGTTTTAAAAATTTCAAATTTTCCGTAGAATATTCTAAAGTAAACAGCATCGAGCAACGTTCGGTATTATTAAAAATCTGCCAATATTTTTCGCAAAACTTGTCGCAAAATAAAAGATTTTTGATGCTCGATCTATATTAAATATGGTGTATAATTACTAATTGTATATTAATTTCTTTGAAAAAATCAGTATAAATGAAAATTATAATTGCGAATGTCCTCGCGTTCACTTTTAAACAATTCGAAATCGTGAACAAAGTGAAAGACTGATTAAGCAGAAGGTGACTAATTGATCGGCATAGCGTTCGCGCCGCGCTATAATTATTGGGGCGTACGTTCCGTCAAGCCCATATTCGAGCGATCTCTACAAATCAGCCATCGTGTACGTGTTTTCGCGAGTTTATTTCGGACCAGAGATAGGAACCATTAGCCGCCCGCGGGCTTTCATTTCACGTGAAGTTAATCGAAAAGTATCGACCGCGGCGAAAATGAAAAAAAATTCTTTAATGGATTTATCGTGTCTGCATCGCGCGGAATTAATAACTCGCGCATTGATAATACAAATGAGTATTTGCGTCAAGTTTTTCATTGTCCCGATATTGAATCCGATGTCTCGTGTTTTTTCTATCTGCCAGAGATATTGAATTTTGTTACGGGGCGACGGCGATAATGCTCGGTTCTGGACGTTCATAAATATTTATGTCTAAATTTGCGTTACACTCGTACTCGTTTTGTCGTATTCATATTTTACAATTAAAGGAATATTAAACACCGCGTCGAACATTCGTTTCGCGGCTTGTTGCGGAAAGACACATTGAAATGCTTAAAAGAGATTAATGCGTCGTTTAATTGTTCCGTAATTAAACGATACACACGGAAAATCAAACAGCTTCTTCTTTCAACTGGTATTTTCATCCCGTGAATATCACGATAATCAGCGACGCTGCTACGCAATGATGTAAACCTTGCATTATGCTTTATTAAGGTTTAATGCGCAAACCTGTATACCTATATATATTTTGACTCGAGTACAAACCCCTGTAGACAGATACACGATATATCACTGAACACAGCACATATATATCTCATATATATAAGTCATGGTTAATGTACCGTGTGAACATTATGCCTATACGTTGTCCTTCACTATAGCCACAGTATTAGTGGATAAAGCAGACCCTGATGTTATTTATTTTATGATAAACGTTATCTAAACCGAAACCCGGAAAACACGTAAGTTAAAGTCTACCACGTTTTAAACAAATAAAATCACATGGAAATGTTACTTAAATATGGACACCTATAAAACTGTTCTCACAAGGGACGATCTCGAAGTGACGTCACCAGATTATAACGAAACTTTGGAAGCACGTAGTTCTTGCAAAAAATATACATATACGTTTGATCTTTCCATTTATCATGAAATTTTATCGGCGCAATGGTTCGATCAAATTTTTACATCAATCTTTGTTAAACCAATTTACGATCGATATTAAAGACTGAATATCGATATAAAGAATTGTTGCTAAAGGCACGCGTTTTCCTAAAATTTTTGCTGGTTCACCGAAGCAAAGATGAATTGCTTCTGGCAATGATTCTCGAGGGATCAATCGGTGCAGAGTAGCCGACGTAATCATCGGAAACATTGACTCCGCCAAGAAATGACAATGCTGCCATTGGCCGGAGTTCGTCACCGATGGATCGCGGGTCATCGTGATTGGATATCGACATCTTGGGAAACATACCACCTGTCAGACGCATAAGTCACCCGGCACCTCGACAACGGTAATAGATGCAACCTCCTTGCAGTCACGTCATTCGAAAATTAATTACAGTTGGTCGCGAGGTCGTAAAGAACAAGGCCTGAATAATTAACGTAACCGTTCTATCGCACCCGGAGCTAATTATAGGCCCCTCCTTTTCTATTCGCTTGATTAGCATATTCGTTAATTATCGGGCCTCCGCCGGTGCCGGTGTACATATGTACATACTTCCATAGGACCCGGCCGTCCGTGAGCTTGCTTGCGTGCGCTAATATTCGCGCGAACGTGCGTGTCGTAGATCGCACGAGTATGTAAGTATACTATACTCCGGGTTACAACCCCCTCCCGGCAAGATATGTAACGTGCAAAGTGACGTTCACGTTTCCACGTTTATGAATACGACTGTCATACGAACTTTTATAGTTCGTTGTGATTAGGGTACTCCACTCTCGTGCTGATTAGGGCCCATGCAATCGGTACCACAAATTACTCATTTCCGAATCATTGTGGCGCTCAGCTACCAGTTAACATATATACACCAAATAAAAAAACCAAAAATATTGTTAGTCCACTCGCTAAATGATGGCATTATTTTAAATTATTTTAAGACCAAAATCTAAATTCTTCCCACTCTTCGCACGGGTGAAGCCGTGTCGGGGGCTGCTAGTAAATTATAAATGAATTAACCGAAATGTCGGGAAACAGAAGAAACAAAAAAGTTTAAAAAATTCCTTTTCTATTTTTGCATGTAACCTTGTTAATAATAATTTTGTACACCGACTGTAGGTCATACTCAATTCCGGAACATACGTGTATTATCTGTAACAGAAGTATCTGTAATTGTTGAAAACAGAAAAGAATCAGAAAACTTCAAAACTCCTGACTACAGAACAGCATAATGGACTACATTTGCTAGCAACGAAATTTACGCGACTATGAAAATGTGAGGAAGCTGCAAAACGATGTATAGTGTACAACGATAATCGATTGCGAGTTACACTCAACGCGCAATAAGAAACCGCAAGGACCGACCACAATGGATGTCCGTGAAAATTCATTTGTGCGACGGGGTGGGAGGGCTGGGGGGTTGAACGGAAAGACCAGGTTTACGCGTATTCGAACGTTTATCGTACCATGTCGAGTGGAGCACGCAATCCCAGCGTTACACCCTCTGTCGTGCTCGCGGAGGTAGGAGTACAACTGAATTCCTGTAATCCCCCATGATCGTACTTGCAAGTGCGAGCTTCCGAAAGTTCTGATCGTCAAATCGGTTTCGATGCTACAGGTTGCGTTTCAATGGTTCCGAAAGGTACCGGGCGAGGAGGTCGCGTCACTTTCCCGGAGAACGCTCGAAACTCCTCGAGCGGGGACTGGAAAACCTATTAACGTAAATAAACAGTTACTATTTCACCGGATAACGGCGAGCTCCGTTTTTCTCGGACCTCGTTTCCCTCCTCTTGGCGATGCGTCTCTCTGGCATTGTTTCGGAGGCTCTGGACGCGACAATAGATTTTAATTCTGCTAATGAATTTTAGTTTGCTTGGATCGTTGCGGTACTTACAACCGGTGCAGCAGGGAAACTTGGTTTGTATTGGAGAATGGGAAAATGATACTCCACCTGAGGAAATCGGAATTAAATTTTTTTATATAATCCTGTAGATCTTGACGAGGAAATTCTGAAAATCCAAGTCTCTTATCTTAATCCTAATACGCTCCTCAGACGTAGTTTCATGAAAGATCCTAGAATAATATTTCACCCCTTCTCACTTCACATTTCAGCGTGACATTTCGAAGAAATATATGTTGCAACACAGACAAAAAAAAATCGTTTTACGATATGTGAAAAAGAAGAGTGGGTGAATTTTCATCCCGAGGAACATATGAGGGTTAATACTTGGAAAACGGTGAAGTTTTTCAAAGTTTTCAAAGTATTTTGCTCAGATTTTATCAAAAATAATAGGGAAATTGCCCAATTACCATATTGTTATTATAATTAGGGAGATATTTGCGAGTCGGTCGCGAAACGGCAATTCTGATTTCGTGGAAATGTAGACGAAGGGTAGGTATAAGGGAAGTGGAGCACAGGAAAGACGTCCTAACGACGACGACGGTACCTGTTAACGAATAAAGAGGAGAGAGGATATCGTGTCGCTGCGAGCCTACAGCCAATAGTTTCGTCGGGCTTTCACCGATAAATGAGCAATAATGGTGGCGTGTTGAGGTAATGGTTCCGTTTAACGCCCTTCGCTCGTTCGTCCGAGTATCGCTGCCTCGGGACTAACGGCAGCCAGCCAGGAAAGTGTGCTAGCAGTATCGGTGTATCAGCGCCACGGTTCTATCGCACGAAACCGGCTACCTGTTATGTGTAGAATCCAGTGGCTAATGAAAACCTTGCCCCCTTCCGCTAATTCTTCTATTTCAGATAATTAACGGCACATTTTACGTCGAAGATGATCTTCTGAGAAACTGAAGATAACACGCCTGGGCTGTCTTTTTGAAGAGGAGTGTATCTCGAACTGCTAAAAAAAAGAGTTGGTAGTCTTCGTAGCCTGCCACCCTCCCATTCGGTCCACAAAATGTTTTCGCGTGTTTTTTACACTATTTCTCTTTGCTGTAACGGCAACATGTGTGACATGTTTTTTAATTACCCTTTTTACAATGTTTTTGCGCGCGACGGCGCGACGGTAATATTCGGGCCATTATTTTCCACCAGCGGGAAACTTATCATATAATTTGTTGCATGCTTATTAGCCAACTTTGCAATTCACTTTCCCGTGTTACACGACCTCTGGAAATGTTCACCGTGAAAACGTAATTCATTACGCGGCCATACAGCACATCGCGCGCGCGCGCGCGTGCTTCACCTACACTTGTCCGACAGACTGCATTTTCTTTTGTACCGTCAACGCGTACGCAACATTACTGCGATACGAATAAATTTCAATGTCGCGTTCGAAATGTTGAAACCATACGCAACATACGCAGAAAATATTCAATTTTTCTCTTACTGCCACTGACAACAGGCTCGCGATATGTATGTCCGCGTGTATGTTGCAAATTACGGCGAACGCAAAATATTTTTCCGGGCCAACATTTGACAAACCGCGTCAATTATTTCCGTCGGAAACAGCAAGTTTCTGAAGCCGGAATGAAAATGGTCCGTGTTCCTTTGGGAAATGTGTTCCTATTTTTTCAGTACCTACCGTTTTCCTTTTTTTCATTAACTTTACCACTCCAGGTATTTGTGATCCAGATATTCATTTATACAAACTTATGTATTTATACGGTGATTTACAATATAAAAATAAATGAATTGCATTTTATCGGTTTCTTTTTTCGGTCACAAACTATTGGCTCTTGTTTTATTATAAATAGAAAGCACACTTTACGTGAAATTTAGAACAGCAGGTAAACTTAAAAAATGTATTTTCTTTCTATTTTAAAGAAAATTATGTATGGGGTGACTACCAGCTCCATTTAATCTGGGATGAAGAATGAAAGTAATTTTCTTTTGCTCTCGTTCACTTCCTCTGTTATAGCAGTGTTCCCTTCATTTGTTTTGTGCCCTTGCTTTCTGTATGAATATTTAAATTTTTCTTTCTTGTCAGTCACGTACCAAATTTCGGGCTAGGTATTATTCATTTGCGAGACGATTTCGTGCATTCGCTGTTTCTCAGACCGAGAAGGGTAGCGGACAATTTTTCGTATTTCACTTGCGACTTGCACGGGATTCCATCCGCTAATATCCAAGCGTCTAAGTAAATATGAAAATGTCTCCCGCATTGGAGTTCCACCGCGAATGTAATTTCCTCCATTCGCGCGGACCCCCGCCACCGCAACTACGTGCTCCGGTTTAACGCTGCGCTATAAAGTTTTTGTCACTGTCTACAAAATGGCAGTGAGAAACGAGCATACCTGTCGCGCCCGGCTAAAAGGCAGATTAAACGTTCCTCTGTCGGATCGATCCAGAGATCAATCTGTTTCTGCCATCTTTCTCTCTCCGCATCTCTCCTATGCGTCTCATAACCTCGGCGCTAATTGCTGGACACCTAAAAATGCAACACGATTGCAAACCCAGCGTGTGAACGCATTAGCACGTTGATTGTCGAATTGTGGCAAACATTTCAATTACAAATTTCCAACAAAAGTCCAACAAATTTCAATTTCTCGATCTGAATCATAATGTGGATATTACCAGATAATATGTAAACGTGCAAATATGTTGACCTGCTAGTACAGAAAAGTTTCACCACACATATCCACAAGGAATGTGCAACTAAAGGGGCAGCCAGCGAAGGTCTTTGGTTTCGCGCTTGTGCAAACAGGAAAAAGCGAAAATCGCGCGTTACACGTGCGCCGAAAGCGTCCTTTCGCGACGCTTTGTAAACCAATCAAAGCCGTCGAACGATTTCATTGCAGAATGGGTCGAGTGATCGCGAAACCTCGCGACACCTACGTGTTTGCCTATGCATGTATTTGTCTGTCCGAGTTGTTTTTCTATTTGGCGAGCCCTCCTCAGATATCACGAATCCTTGAATTTAAACTACGTGATTGGATTACCGCACGAAATCGAAGGGTCACGCCCCGCGTTATAACTACGGCCGACTCGAAAACGATTTACACGCGAAATCTGTCGTGAAATCCAACTCGCGGTGTCGCTTTTCGCTTTTCGCCCGGCGCCGATACTATTTCCGAGGCTCGCTTTGCCGGCGTTCGGGTGTCCCCGAAAAAATTCGATCGCTGCCTCCAATTTGCGCGACTCGATGTCCTTGTAGTATTTCATTATAATTCCTCCAACCGTCGTTTTTGTTAGACCCCCTCCCTCTGAAAAACGCGTATCCTTTCATCGCTTCGATACTCTTGTGCGCTTAAATATCCCGCCATATTGCTCGCCATTTTATTTCCCGTGCCGGAAATATTATTTTCAGGACGCATAGCGATTCGTGGAAATCGCGATAGGATCGCGAAGCACATATGAAGGTGATTAATGTTTTTTAAAATGGAATCATATAATTTTTATTGTATCAGCTGATGCTCCTTCGTATTCTTTACAAAAAAGTATTAATCTATTTGTATAAAAAAATCATTAGTGTAGGCGATATTTTACTTGTAATGTACTAATTCATAAAAATTAAAATTAAAATAATTAATTGTATTTACAAAAAAGGTTCAATGTGGCAACCAGTGTTCTGATGCAAACAAGGAGGAAACGAAGTTCATAAAACCCACTAATTTGCTTTTGTTAAAATTACATTTTTGTAATTTGCGCGGTACGTGTTGTGCGTGCGACGCAAATGCTTGTCAAGACACTGTTTACTTTTTAGTTTGGGAAAGAATCTCGAGTATCAATTTTAATATTCATTCCTGCCGTCCGGCTGAGAATGCAAGAGCTTGTTAACGAGGTTCAGAGATTTCTGTTTACCGGACTAGAATGCTCCCGATGCTAAATGAATTGAAGAACTATTTATGGAATAACTGAACAATTTAATTCCAAGCAGACCTCGGCTAAGACCACGCGGTGTAGTCACTCAACAATAGATTTGCGGTGGGATTTGTGTTTGAAATTCCCAGTGTCCCGAAGTGTTCCCTCTTCGTTCTACCGTGAAATAAGTCTGGGACTTGGAAGCCCGTGGCTGACTATTCGCACTTACCAACTGGTAGCTTGACACACAGGTGCTCTCCAGTGAAATACTACTTTCTGTCGACTGTCTTTTGCCTGACAATATCGCGCATACGATGTTAAATATAATTATTTTTCTCTTTGAATATTCTTAATTCTTTCAACACGACTGTAATAACTCATTTTTATCATTTTTAACACATTTTTGTTATTTCATTAAATGTAATCAAATTCGTTGATTCGAAAATTATGGATTGCTATTATTTGAAGCATTGAGCAGCTTGTTTTCAATTATTATTCATTATTCACACGATTTTTCAGACATTTTCGGCGTATTATAGTATCCTTGAAGCGACAAGTACATTATGTCTTTTTTTCTTTTTAATAACTTTGACTAATCCAAAATAGTATGTCTACTTTCTACAATATTTATAGGTTCTTTCTAATTAATAAATGTTTGTACTCGGTTTACTCATCAGTACATATTTTATGAAGTTTACATTATTTTGCTTCATCTAATTCGAATCGTCCGCCCTGTATACAAGTCCGTGCTGCCCCAGTTTATAAATTTTTAATTCTGTGGGGGATAGCACGATTGTGTCTTTGCTGGGATATAGATAGTAACGGCTGCATCGGCGATAACTTCATATCAAATTTATGGACAAGTAAATTGGCCAATGGAAGTTATCTATTTAACAAACGTTATCGGCGTGTTCGTTATCTCTAATTGTGCGATATTCCCCTGACGACTTACCATTAATTGGATCCCAAATTGTGTTAATGAAATTCTTCGGCAAACAACCGGAGTTTCCTGCAATTCCTGCAAGTCGTTTGCAATTAAGAGTAATTATTTGGTAACAATAAAAATAAATATTACGAAACTATGAAAAATCACCGTGTCACGCAAACCCCAATATTGAGGCTGGCAATCCTAAAATACTTCACAACGATCAATCGCATTTTTTTCTGAAATAAAAGGTTTACTTTATAAACGAACAAAGAACGTTTCTCCCGTCTCCGATATTTAATTAAACGTTCTTTCTGTAGCATTTAAAAACTGTCGCACGGAGAAGTCGTTGGCTTCCTGAATACCTCGTCGTGCGTTATAATTTCCTATCGTATCATGGATGAAATTAATTTAACTTTTGAACTGAAAAGCTTTTCCGCCGTGGCGAATTGCCAGCTGAAAGCGTATTTGTTGAACATTCGATGAAAATTCTTAAAAATAAAACAAGAACGCGCAGCTACGTATTTTCAACGAATGTAAATGTTCCGTTTCACAATGTTTTATGTACTTTTACTCGATGCGTGTACATACGAACGCGATATTAAATTTAATCTATTTAGTACAGTATCGCTTGCAAAAAACGCCGGATAATATGCTTCGTAAAATCCTCGTTTTGCGAGAGGGGATTCGTTAATGTTACAGATGTAAGATTATTTTTTTGTGCCTTTTCGAATACCAGATACGAATGCAGAAATTGAAGTACCTAACCAGGCGAAGGTGAACCTGTCGATAATGTTGTAGATTTTACAATATACTTGAAAGCTATGAATAAAAAGCTAGAAATGGAAAGTAAACATTTTTGTAATACATCTTGACATTCTTTCTGGAACCAGTGCGATGTACAGACGTGGTCTCCGAAGGGTTAAGTAGATAAATAGAAGAGAAAAGAAGCTAATCATTTGGAAGGAGATCGGACGATCAGCGGAAGCGAAATTCTTCGCGGTCCCATCTCGCGGCGAGATGAATTTTCGGGGAACGGCATCTGAAGAAAAAAGTGTGGTACACATGTCGGCGGGAAGAGAGATTCGCGGACAGCGTAGCCGTTTCTGTTTACAAGATGAGCATCGCGGTTGTAAATCATAGAGAACGATGGGTAGAGCGACCGCATGCTATAGAGCATGCGGATAGGACAAGCAAGAAGAGGAATGTTCACTCGAGGTGGGCGAGAGAACAGAGGAGGGTAGAGCGAGCAAGTCTGTTGGGAAATAAGGAGGCAAAGTTAAGCCCTCATACCCTTCTCCATCTTGCCGTTCCTTGCCTTCGGCAAATAGCTATGTAACCCTACCATATTCCGTCCCTATCGCGCCGACATTACATTCGTTCCAGCTAACGTGACGAAGCCGCCCCCTCTGGGTGACGTAATCGCCATCGTTTATCCATTTCCTGTTACACCGGCGGATAGTTTCGACTCCCCCATCAGTCCTTTAAAACGAGACCCTTCATTGATTAATCCTCTGCAGGACACTGTCGTACAGCTTCGTCCGAAAACAGTCGACAATTTAAAATTATTTCTCTTAAACGGATAGAAATAAAAAATCAATTTGGTTGATTTTAGTAATTATTACGAAAGGGTCGCTGTACTTTGATTTTTATGAAATTTAAACATGTTATAGATTTCGACATTTCGAACAACTTTTTCCTTTTCCAATATACGGGGTTCGCTTTTAGTTTTCGATTTTATTATCAAAAAACTATTGCTAACACTGTATTGAATTTTCTCCGGCGCTGTTCAAAATGTCGAAATTTTTCAGAGAAGTTGCTTTGATTTTGCATCGAGGTTTCCAAGTTGTTTGAAATGATACTGGATGAATTAGTGTAATGAAAATATTTGCTTCGTCGAAATAGTGTAGCCTACTTAGAGTGTTATATTGTTAACACCATGGCACGACGATTGCGTGAAATAGTGTTCGAAAGATTTTTCCTATAAATTGCAGCCAGCAGTGGCACACATGTTGCGCAAACCTTAACCTCGCGATCCGTCTTCGGGGTGTGTGTATATGTGTTAAGCACAAGCGTGTTCCAGATTTATCTGACTCATATCTGCTGTCCCGTGGTAACGTTTCGCAAAAAGAGCGTTTCCCCTCTGTTGCAGCCATTAAAGCCGTGTACGTGCTTCTTTCTCGCCGACAATTTCCGAAAAAGCCCGCCACCTACGTGGATCAGGTGCTTGATTCGCATGCGGCCAAGATGGGAAAAAATCAAATTACTCAGAGAACGAGACTTTTGCGCCCGGCACGAGCCGGCTCTAAATTTCAAGGAAGTATTACTGCGGCACAAATGAAATGTAAATACCACTGCATTATGGAATAGAGGGTGTGGCGTTTTATAACCGACCACCTAAACAATCCGTCCAACACCGGCTGACAGAACACTTCCGGTTACTGTTGCGTGCACTACTTGCAAGTCGAACCCTATTATAATAAGCTTCCCGCATAATTTAATTACTGCAACATTCCCAACTCTCCCTCCTTTCATAAATCATTTCGAAACTAGTGCAATAATTCATAACAATAGGTCTTTTCCTTCCATTTTAATTGAAAAACTCGTTTGGCTTGAACATCGAAAATGAAAACGGAAATGATTTCATATAACAAATTTTTGTATTTCTTATTTACAAAAAAATAATTGTTCTCGAAAGCTCATTACTCCTAATTATTACGATATGAATAGTCGAAATTGACGATACAATATATAAACTAATATATAAACGATATTAATAATTGAAATTTAGGTGAATCGAATGTTTTGGAATTGTAGAATTGTGTAGTTGATTTCAACAACGTTTTTCGTGTGAAAGCTCAATGTTTACCACTCGCGTAGTATGCAACGTGTCTCTCTGGTCCATCCGTGTCTCATTTGCATCCACTGTTGTCGAAAGAGACCAGTCAGTATCGTTGAAGAGCGAACACGGATGAGGAACAAGTGGAGTAGGAACAAGCGGAACATTTTGAAACTTCGAATTTTGATTTGGAGAGCATTAATGGACAGGCTTGCACACTTGTGGCTCGCTATACGTATCGCAGGATGTAAACAAACAATCAATCACATTAGACACTTCATCCGTATCCACAACGAAGTCACTACGAATTTCGTCAAACCGAACGAGTCGAGTGTTATCGAACGATTTCAGTGCCGGCCACGTAGAACACCTGTCGTGGGAGATCAATATATTGAAATTCTCGAGTTCTCTGTTTCGCAAATAAAACTGGGAGGAACTCTTACGAAAATAAAGATCGCTTCAAACTTTCCTGGAAAGTTATGACAAAAATATAGCAAGTGAAATAGACCAAGAATTGTATGACTTTTCTTCAACGAAATCAATTTATCGATTGAACATTTAAAAGTTGTTTTAAAACAATAAGTTAAATAAAACGGCAACTTCACAGTAGTGAGTGTTGTCTGAAGGTAGCTACAGTTGCCACAAATGTATCGTAATTACAAAAAAGAAAATTCATGCTGATTTTACTTAGCATCGTGATTTCTTACTGGGTTCTCGCGTCGAAGAAGATGTGACGAATGTTTTTAGAGCAAAATGGAGGTTTCCAAGGTCCGCTGGAATTGTCAGTTGATGGCGTGATGGAAATATGACGAGGTTCGCGATTATCAGAACGATGTCGTGCGTTGCGTGAGCGCTGAATCGGATCCCCGGTGGAAAGTCATGCTACATAACGTATCCTTTTTATGGTTCCTTTTGTGTGTCAACAGTGACGCTAAAAGCGGGCGGCATCAACGTGCCTTTTTTGCAACGTATACCGAACGATTCATTCTTCAAAATCTTATTTAGAACGGGACGCGGCACGGTCCGATTCTCCTTGCAATATCTCGTTCGCAACAATTTGGCGTGCTAGGGGCGTCTTGCTCTTGCGATTTAATACGCGGAAGCACAGCCAACCCTCGAAATTGCATTGCCGCGCGTCGTATAAAGCGCACGAAGACGTTCAATGATTCTCCCCGTCCTGACGAAGCGAATATTTGTATGTTAATCCGATTAACGTGCTGGCTTTAATGGCAGGGAACGATGTCCCGCGACTGCCCCGATGCGTGCACAACGGAACACCGAGGTGATTTGTTACGAACAAATAAAACAATTGCTCTTCGTAATTGCAGCACTTTTTAATACACAACCGAAATATTATGGAAGTGGTGTCATCGGTAACGTGGTAATCGATTTACGAAATAAAACAATTACTGGCTACTATTTCAACTTAGGTCTTTCAAATGTGCATAAACATATTTTTTCAACAACGTTATTCGTCGACAGGTTTTATTCGTATTTGCTAATGTTGAATAATTCTGCTTTATACTTGTCTTTATTATTTATTATAAGAGTGATAATAACGATTATTCAACATTAGCAAAGTCGATGAAAACATGGTGTCGATCAAATCGTGCCGACGTAAACAGTGTCGGCGAAATCAGTTGTCGACGAACCCATGGTAACCCCCCTAATCGTAGGGGCTTCAAGTAAACGGGGTCAGATCATTGAAATAACGAGAAGATCTCGCTCGAGCGATCTTTCTGTCTGGTTGCAAGCAGAAATAACTTTCGCGGTGTTTTGCAACTTGGTGCGGACAATGTCGCGTGAAGCACGCACCAGAGGTTTTCTCGCGGCTCCTCGTAGGCTTGCAGACCGAACGTTTCGTCGGTTTTCTCATTTTACCTGTACACGAAGCGGCACAGGTACTGGTATAGGTGCGCGCGGGTGTTGCACGTCACTTGGTTACTTTCTATGGCATGCATACTGTATGTGTAACGGCGCAGGAAAGAGAGAAAGAGCAAGCGGGAGAAAGAGAGGCAAAAAAACCGTGTAAAATATTTCGCAGACCTGAATTTCGCCGTCAGGTCGGCCCCTGCCCGCGGACTTTGATTGCCATAGAGACTGCACGTCGAGTGTATCGTGAGACCAATGGCCCAGCGTAAATACCCGCCGGCCAGTTGCTGTCAACGAGACGGAAATGTTTGAGGGGCCCTTTGTGAAAACCAACGCAGCATTTCGCCGATACTTTTTCGTTAGGCCACGGAAACACCGCGACCATCGGCTATCGATGTTTAGCGTGCCACCGGGTTCTCCATTTAAATAATAATGGACCGCGACCGCCGCGCTTTCCCGAAAATCAACCGGCCATGATTAATTACGTTGTGGCGTTTTACAGTCTTTTACGAACCGCGGATTCACAATGGAACGGTTTCACACGTTAGAATCGACGCGACGGGTTTGTCAGTTGTTCGCTAAATTACCGGCGATATTTTTCACGGAAATCTTGCACACCCTTTAAATGGGAATTTTTAGATTATAGTGTGAACCGTTGATTTTATACACAGACATTCTACAAAAATGAATGGGCAAGGTACAAAATTATACAGAGGAATCCCAACAAAAACATCCTGTAAACAGGAGCCAAGGTATTATGACCGTAAAAAGTTGTGAGATCAAAGAAAATACGGCCAAGTTTTTTTTTATTGTAGAAAATCTCATCCCAGAGTTATTTTAACGTAATTGTAATACAATACATACAGCACAGAATACAAAAACCACAAAACAGAACAGGACAGGATGATTTAATAATTTGTTGAAGGAGTACAAAAACAACGTCGAACAAAGGATTAAAAGATTGTTTAAACTCGTGCAGTGATTCCAGGATTAAGTCGAATTGCAGGACGATTTTTGGCTGGGAAAATTTGTAATTCCGAAGCGTTAGTTCGAAGCACGGTGAAAACGAATTGAGAGAGTTCACGGTGCAGGTTTCTTGCACGTATAATTCGTTTTACAGTAACGGATTGATTTTAGCCGGGTGAACGCGGAGCGAACGTAGTGGCACGCTACGATCTCGGAGGAGAGCAGCTGGAGGGGTGCAATAGTTTCCTGGTATCCGGTTATCAAAGGGCTGTAAACGGATCCAGGAGAACCATGATGAAGGCAGATCGTGTTACTCTGATATTAAATTCTGCTTTAAAACCTTACGCCTGTCCTGCGTTGTATCTAACCACCACCGTTAATTTCAAAATCATTTCTATTAAAGCGTTATCATTGTTTAAGAGCCTCTTCGGTAACGATCTCACTGCACTGTCGGATCTCTGGTGTCACAAAACATAATTTACCAAAGCGAAATATTTATTGCCTTGAACGTATACGTAAATCTTCGTTGAATAGAATAAAATTAAGAGTTTTAAATGCAGAATGGTCGTTAAACGATTGGTCGAATTATTTAGAAATAGTGTATACGTATTTGAATAAAGAAATATACTGAAAATATTTTTATAACTCCATGTAAAAGAAACAAATCTGAGATTGTAGGCAATTACCCGTTCCGAAAATATGTATTTGTAAGATGAGTCAGTCGCTCCGAATCAGTGAAAACAGAAAGCCGTTTCATAATTTGTATCAACCATTCGTGTATTCAATTATATGTGTGGGGAATAACGCTGTGAGTGAACCTTTATATTCGGTTGCGCAGCGGGAACAACCGACGATTTCAAACGACGACGATCGGTCCGAATTGACGACGCGTTGTTACTCGGTAATGAATAACAGTTTGGTGACAGAGTTTGACGGATCAAGTATAAAGTAATATTGTATATTGTACTGTGATTGAGATTAAATGTGATTGCGTATAAACTCGTACATATGTTAAATATAGACTTCGTTCAACCAAATCTGCATTCACAACAGAGATCCGTACTTTTTACGAGTTCTGTAATTCCACTGTTAAGCAATCGTTAATTCTCACGGAATCCTATATTTCCTTGCAAACAACAGCAATAACCTGTTCCTCGAGAGCTCACTAAACTCGGCATTAAAGTAAGAAAGTCTAGAGCGCGTGAATCGATAAATTCGTATAGCGCCTCGGCTCTATCCCAGAGTCTGATTCACATTTTTCCCGTAACCCGGTTCGCGACTATCGGGATCGCGGTTGCCGGCAGGTGCGCCATCGTTCAACCTCTAGTAACGAAAAGCGGAAACGTAGAAACTCGTGAGGATCGTTCGTCGTTAATCGGCCGCGGGTTTTCCGCGGGTAGCACAGGGGCGCGTGCCAATTAAACGTGATTTATTCGCAAAACACGGGACGGGGAGATTACAACGTAATTTCGCGAAGTTCCGCGGACGGTGTGCAAGAACCCGGTCGCGTCTGTCAAACAAGAAGCGGTTCACGTTCTTCTGTTTTCGTGCCGAGTCGTACTAGAATCCCTGTGCATTAATTCCAGCCTTAAAAATAATGATAGCGTGTGCCCGGGGCAGGCAGGAATTCCGAAAGCGAATGCAAAGCGGGCCTTGATTCGCAACGTGGCGGACAAACCGACGAACAAACCGACGAACGGGGGTGGAGACAGACGGAGGGACGCGGCAGGGGGCAGACAAAAAAAAGGGACAGGCACGCTCGCCGCATTACTTTGTACAAATAACGCCAGGCCGCTGTAATTTGCAAAATTCCCGTTATTTTACATTTTAAACTAGAAAATAAAACGGCCTGGCTGGCGGCTGCTTATCCGCCGAACGGGATCTCGATGCTATCACCTCCAGTCACGCTTACCCTGCTGCAAGCAAGCCGAGCACGACTGCTCTGAAAATTACTGTAGTGCCGTACATGGCGTGAGTACTATTTTTTCCACCCCCGCAGGGTCCCGGACACCCCCGCACGCACACGATCACCCCTGCCGGTTCGGTTCACTCTTTACAACCCCTCTCTTTCTCTGCCTCTCTCTCTCTCTCTCCCCGATCTGAGGTGTTCCACGGAGATCACGGATAAGCATCCAGCGGGAACTTCGAAATTTATCGAGCATCCAGAAGTTCCCGACATTATCAACTCAGGGGCACCGAGACGCTGTGATTCGCGTCGGAAAAGTGAACGCTGGCGTCATCTCGCTGCTGTTCTTCGAACTTCGAATATTGCGCGCCGGCGGAGGGGCTCTAGGGGGGTTTTCGCCCCGGACACGGTAGGGGTAGTCTCTCGCCGAGTGGGGGTACTCTGGACAAGCCCATGTTACCCTCTTCGGAACGCTGTTTTTATTGGGTAGACCTCCTGCGCGGGATTTCGACGCCTCCAACCCCCAACATCTCAACTACCCCTTTATTGCGATTGAAAATTTATCCCGTTAACGACAATTTAGAATTACATCAATTTTCTAGCATTTTAAACCCACGATGTTTCTGATTTTTTCAATATTTATCTCCGAAGAACTACCCCTTATTTTGTGGGCTTCGGTAATAGGTCGAGATATACGATTTTTAGTTGAATTTTCATGATTTACATTTTTTGTTTAAGGGGTTGATTGGACTACGAGGGGATAAGAGAATAAAATTCGAGGCTAGGAAGATTCGCCTCGTGCAGAATGGGTTAACTGCCGACACTCCCACCATGGGGTTCGAGAGACCGGTGGGGGTGAATCGATACAGCCACGATACAACGGCTGAAGGCTCGAAACTCGAAATAGAAATGCGCATGCACCTGCTTCTATCGGCGCTCTATCGAGCCTTGAAACAATGTAACAGCAAGCGAATCACTTCGTCGCGAAGAGGTGACTTTGAACCGTTATTTTACGGTTCAGGCATGATCGTTTCGCGACCAAACCACAGTAAGTGTTTCGTTGTTTTTACGTTTTTATTTTTCGTTGACGGGATGGGGATGTAAGACAGTGTTGTAGCCGTTGAACTTGGTGACATGTATCTATAGTACACGAATCTCGTTTGCTGAGACACGCGCAGTTATCTGAGAACATTAGATCGAGGCATTTTGACAATTTTGAAGCTTGCGAATTGATGGACTTGTTGCGACGATCGTGAATAATAGTTTTTAACGGATTTATTTGTTATATTCGTCGTTGATGAAATGGTGATAGATGGCAGATTGTTAACCGTTTCTGTTTGTTAAATTATGTTCTTGCAGCTCGAATTATGTTTCAAGACGTGATGTAGAAATGAAAACTGTGTTGTCAATTATTTTTGGGATTATAAACGTTAAATGTGGACGTACGTTTTGTTGTTTTTGCTTTTGCTTCGTGCAGGATTATTTGTAATCGCGATAAATGTCGTTATTCAAAAATATTCCTAAAATTTTCAGAATTCATTAAGAAATGGTGTTTAGAAAGTTTGTTATTTATTTTTCATTAGTGTTGATTTATACAATGATTACTACACGTTCATCTATGTGGAGAATTCATTAATTGCATTTAAGGAAATCATTTTTATAGTATTGGGGCTGTGATAGGCTGTCAATGAACGTGTGCAGTAAATTATTTTTAATATTGATTATAGTAGGAGGAATAAATGAAAGTTTCACGCGATTGTTTGCGCCACCATGATTCCTGAGCATGCATTGAAATCTCGTACTTCACCCAGTCCCTGCGAAAATTCGCAAGAAAATCGTATTGCGATTAGTCGTCGATCAATTACGAGTCTTTTTCCATGGACGAGAACATAATAAATGTTAATCCGCACACTATCATATAAATGAAAATTAAAATGTACACATAAATTATTTTAACAAATCCTTGAAATGTCCCTGCACATTAGTTATTGAAAATTCAAAAAATCTTGTTAAGAACCAAGTACATCGTATTAGTTTAAATATGAATTTTAAGTATAAATATGAAACGTAGTTTTTGATGAATGTACATTATTCGGTAGACGAATAAGCGCATATTGGTAGGTTAGTGTAAAATAAGCAGTTGTTGTTCGACAATATTTTGAACGTCTTCGATAATAGAAGAAAATTGTTCTTTTCCTCACGCGAGATCGATTCCTCGAATGAAAGAACTGCAGAAAATTGCACTGTGTATGAATTCCTGTGAATAGATCGATAGCTTCGTCCCTGTGGAATTGCCACTCGTTAACGTATCATTAACTCCAACTACTAGATGCTGATTTGAGTCCTCGCATCATAAAATAAAATATTTTTACCCAAATTATATTAATATATATATATTTTTTTTTACTGAAATTATATTATATATTAATATCACAACTTGATCAGAGAGCTGAGAGTACCCAGAAAATATTATAATGATAGTAAAGTGTGCTTTATTTTTATATTCTATTGAAGTTTACAATATGCACAAGTTCATTTACTTGTGAGAATGATTCTCAAATTGCCAGTTATGTTTTTGCAATTTATGAAATTCTAATTTTGACGTTTCAGTCTATGTTTGGACCGTTCTCAAGAAATGAATAATTGCGCCTGTGAAATATTAAAACAAAACATAATGCGTACCTTTCAAATTATATAACTTCAACGCCAATTGTCGTGGCAAAACTAAACTACAAAGGCAGGAAGTTTCAAATGTGAAAAACGGTAATTTCAATTACAACAATCAAATATCTTGCAATATTCACCGGTGCCAATTCGAACGGCCCATAAAACATCGTCAAACAATTACCGTTCTAAAAGTTTCCGCCAACAGCACTCCGTAGCTCGTTAATTCCGGCGTGTACAATTATCGACTGCCTAGTCACCGGGTCTCATTACACCGTGGAAGAGACTGGTCACAGGTCGCAGCAGCACAATGGTGTGCTTACATTGTAGACAGAGATCGGAAGCAAAATCGCGAATCCTCCGAACAACGTAACGGGAGAATGGACAGCGGTGTCCCCGGGGGAACTATAACCGGGAAGCTGACCCTCCCGTGTTCACGGTAGTTGCTTAAAGTGTCAGCTCGAGGCAACGATACAAGTTCGAAATGTATGGTCCTCGAGAGCGATCGAGATTTAAGGTTCGAGGGCTGCCGAAGAGAAAGGGAGAGAGAGAGATATATATATACAGAGGGTAAACGAGTGGGAGACAGAGATAGACATATAGATTGAGAGAGAGAGACGAAGAGAAAGAGAGAGGAATAAAACCGGGTGTACGCGTCCTGCGCTGTCCCGTCGTTCTCGATCGATCGTTTTGCTCGTCGGATCGTTAGATCGATCGACTTTTCACGTGGTGGACCAACGGGACAGGGACATGGGGCACCAGATGAGGGGACAGGGGTGGAGGGGGACGTGATACGATGGCGAAGGGGGTGGAGGGGCGATGCGAGATGGGGACAGGGTGGATCAGAGGGGGGACACGATGCCACCCCCGCACCTATGGGGAGTATGCCGGTGCACATCGTATAACGTACGCGGTATGCTGAAGGGGTGAGAGACAGATTAATGTGACCCCGTCACCGTTCGAACAAAGCTTCGCACAATGGCCGCACACCGGGGACACTGGACGGCCGGATTGCGTGGGAGGAGGCTCGATGTTGCAGGGGTGAGGGCCCGAGGCACAGAAGGAAAGGGCTTGACTGCGCTCTGGATATATTACCCGCCACTCGCGGCTATCGCCAATGAAATTCAATGCGCGATCACGTACATCCGTCGCGATTCCTGTAAAAGTGTTCGCGTTTTGCTCCAACTAGCAGCCCCTCTCCCACCCCCGAAGAATGGGGAGAGGGGTATTCGTCTGCCTTCTTTGATGCCACTGGCGCGACCCCCTTTTCTTCGCTCGTCTTGTTCCCCGAGTGATTGGGATTCTCCCGATGGTCCTAGTTTCGTAGCTTCTTTCGTGTTCTGGATTGTTTTGATCAGCTACCGGGCTTGTTTTGCTCGCGACACGAAAGTCGCTCGGGTTTGATTGACGCCTCTATGGCGTGTCTGCTTGGAGATTTTTCGCCGAGCTGTCCTACTAGACTGTGCGATAGCGTCTCCGCTTTTGTTGTTCTCGTTTTCAGCCTGTCGGGGTGGTTCAGGGTGATGTGCTCGTTGGTCGGGATTGGTTGTATTTGTTGGATTGAGTCGGTCGGGGATTGGGTAATCTTTGCGGTCTTGTAATCTTGTGTGTCTATTCTCTGTGGTCAGCTTCTCTGGAAATAAATTGCTTAACTATAAGAGATTAACGAACTCATACACACGGTGATTCTGAAAACTCGGACAAGTTACTGGTCTTTCTTCGGTAAAATTAAGAGAATGAGGAGAAATTATACGTCCTAACTTACTATGACCTTACTTTTTATGTGGTACCATTTATGGATGACCGGGTCGATTGTAACCAAACGAGCAGCCGAATTAAAAAGCGGAATTCCTTTCGGTCGGAATGCGTCGAAACCGTTAAATCCATTTACACTCGGAGCGTGGGTGACCAGAAAGTGTTCCGCGATTTTCACACTATAGTAGCCTTTCAGTTAGCAGATTTTTTGATTGCATAGAAATTCTATAGATGTTTGATAGGGGGTGGTTGGGTGACCACACCTCCGGAGGGTGGTCTCCACTGCGCGCGCATAGAATCCTTCGTTTCCATCGGAGGAGTTACCCATATTTGCCAGCATTCGGGTTAGTCATCGGTTGAAAGATCGCAGTCGACGTTCGCGATGCGTGTTGCACCTGCGGACACCTTGCAGAGCGTGGCGACGCGACGTCGCCTACAATATTATGCAGTTGATTTTTTCGTTGCAAATAGATTTGTTTTTAATTTTAAAAATTGCAATTTCTTGTCGGTTAAATACCGACTAACTTTGGTAACAAACATTTTTCTGACCGACCATCCGAAGTGGCTGAAAAATCGTGAGGACTAATTTGCGTCGCACCCTGTATATAGATAGTAATCGTTGTTCCTTTTTTCTCCCACCACCCTCTGTAGGACATGTAGGTAAGGGGGGCAGGGAGTCGGTGTACATGGTCTGTATTTTCACGGGAGGCACCATTAAATCACTGGAAAATCTGTTCCGCAGTGAGTGCCACGGCTGCCACGGCATTGCAGAATAAAGAGGGGCTTATTATAAGCGACGGTAATTCTCGAATAAATAACCGCAGGCTTGTGTGAAGATCCAAGAGGGGCTGCTGGGGTGGAGCGACGACGAAGAAAAGCGGAAGCGTGGGTGTGGGGGTCTTGCTAGAGGGAGGAAGTCACGGAGGAGAAGAAGGAAAAGGAACCCAGGGTCGTAGGTGCTTGATTTATTTCGGCGCCACAAAGATCTGGATTCGCGTACGTGCGCTGTGCCTCAAATTACTAACTTATAAACTCTCACTCACCCTTCCGCTCCACCCTCTGTTCTCTTTCCTTCCTCCCTCCCTCCATCTCTCTCTCTCTATCTCGATCTCATTCTTGCTTTCTTTCTCTGCTCTCCTTCACCTTCGTTTCGCTGGCAGCCGCGTATCCACAGTTCTCAGACATCCTCCTTTATCCCCCATCCACCTCGCTCTTCGAACCAGAATCCACTATACATCACCCTATTCGCCGGCCAATAAAGTACGAAAGTAATGCACACCTCAGTCGCCTGGTTGACGAATCGGGGGTGAGATTCACCCCATCCCAAACGATTGATCGCAGATATTTATAGATTAACGCCGCCTACTTACTTCCCCGAGTCCCGTTGACAGTCAACTGGAAGTCAGCGATTTATGCAGGACGAGGCACGTCTTACCTGAAATCAAATTATTTCTTGATTAGAACGGCCGGCGCTGCTTGCGCGAGGGGTGAACACCCCTTTGGACGTGTGAGAGGGTAATTGTTTTGTGGAAAACCATGTTTGCAGCAATACCATGTGGTCTGAAACGTTCGAGAATAAAGTTTGAAGAATTTCTATGATTTATTTTAATTTAAAGCATCGTTGAATTTTCAATTCCTCTTCGGTATTTTTCAAGAATAAACTAATTCCTAGTAAAAACTGCATTCTATGCGATGTACTCTGTACAGACGTACTCGCGCTGACTTGAATTTTTAAGCTAAATGAAGGGAAAACACTGCCTCGTTTCTATTCGACTGACCCTTGAATCTTTCTTGTTAATTTTTCAATTAAATTAATATTATGTTTTTAATTAAATTCTTTCATAAAGATGCAAATTTCGGCCGAAGTTCCGCGGTCAAGCAATTACATATTTCTGTTTTCTTTAAAGCCTTTTGTACAAGCGTCTGAAATTGTCTCGGTGCCTTTTCGCGTTGCTTCTTGCAAAATTTATTTATTCAGCTAGAAATATTCTTACGTATAAAGTGCTCATTGAACAGATTTTTAATGATTACGACACAGCCTTGTCTAAATAAACGATACTACTTTCAGCGTACTTAAAGTATCTTATAGTTTTATGAAATAATACAGAAATTTGATGAAAGTTTAAATAGTACGAAAAAATATTTTTCAAATTGTCGTTGCTGTCTCAAGTTAACGACGATGAATTTTCCCAAGCGGGGCGAGTCATTTGCATTATTTTCAGTTGCACGCACAATATTTAACGAAAGATCAATATTCCTCTTGTAGAACTGTTAGCGTCTCATTTCGCAGTGCAGCTTAATGAATCTTAATTAAATCAGGAGTGGAAAAGAAGAAAAGGGAAAGGGACTAAGGCAGAAAATGGAAAGGGTGTGGGGCGAAACAGCACGGAGATGTAACGAAGCTGAGCGCAAAAGGGCGCTAAGGAAGAAGTTGAAGTGAAACCGAAGATTTTTCGGCAGCGTTAGCGCATTTAATTTATCCGACGATAATGGGATGAGTGCGATATGGTGAACAAGGGTAAAAGGTTCCCTTATTAAAATTCATTAATTTCTCCCATCTATGAAAGTTTCATTTTCATGCAAATCCAAGGAACAATCCGATGGGAGAAGAACCAGGTCGAATAACTTTGGAACAGTTGCTGGAAAAATTTCTTCTGACGCAAAATAAACTGACCTTTCAACAACCCTAACGTACTCAAAGCATCAGTTAAAAATAGTTACCGTCTGTATTTATTTTACCCATTTCAATTGATTCGAAAATTATTCGAAACGTTTACAACGAATCCATTACATCCCTCCACAAATACGCGTTCAACAAATTCGGTTTCGAGCTACATAAAAAACCCCGCGTACGGTGTTCTGTTTGTAAATGAAGATATACGTGTCTGGCGAACTAACAAAACACAATGGGTTTATTTTTAATTCATCCGTGGTAACGGTGTCTACGTATTTACATAAAGAATCGCGGTTAATCGAGTAAATTTTGGTGAAACAAAATCATGTATTTGTAGCGTGCTGTTTCGAATGCTGCATCATTCTCTTGATTCGTTCCATTAGCTTTTACGTTGCAAACTGTAGCCAGATTCATTTCTCGCGCTTGAAATATTGTTTGATAAACGCAGGTGCATCATTAAGGTGCGTGATCCCATGTAAATTGACGATTCCCCTTATTGCTTAACAATTCATTAGTCTACCGGTATACCGGTATACCTGTTAATGGTTAATGAAAACCATCTCTACACAGGGTGTCCCAAAAAAACCCTGTATAAAAAGGAGAACTCACCAGGTTAGAAATATTTCGTTTTGTCGATCGTAGATATTTAACAGAAATTGTTTGATGATTTCAGCGCACATGTTCGATCAATTATTAAAACATGCAATTTCGTAAATTTGTGTTCTTGAAAATGGTCTAAATTCAGATCGAAACATCGAATAAATTTGATGTGATATTTTGCAAAATTGCTTAGTATTTCCAAATGATCGTACCAGTGCGCCAATAACGTTCATTGTAGTTATTACCAGATTAGAGTTGAACGCGAGGTTTCCCTGGTTCAATAAACACATTCGGATTAATTTGTCAGCCTCGCGGCAAAGACAGCAACAAATGCGTTTAATTAAATAGAAGCCGGGTCTCCTTAAACAGTTTCTTCGGCGTCTAAACACGTAATTCCGCAGCAAGTTCAATCAATTCCTATTCCCGGCGGAGCCCCGCTAAATCAATCGTGTCGGCCGCGAATTAATAACCGGCGTTCTGTGCCCGGTATTAATTCATTTAAGAGTAAATACGCGTATCGGTACGCGGGACACGCGCCCGCGCAGTTTCGATCGGCATTAGAACGGGGCCAAGAGCCGAACAAACGCACGTGACAGAAATCTGGCAGGACACGGAATGAGTGATCGTGTGTTCCCGCCCGGTAACCTCGGAAGGAGCGAAATTTTCCGACCGACAGCCACGTCAAAGCGATTTGTCGTCGGGCTTCCGGAGAGAAATGCAACCCGCTTCCCCTGTTCGCCGACGAAACGACCATTTCCTCTGTCTAGAGGCTCGCCCTTGTCCGTTGCTTCCCTCGTACAAGGTGTCCCGAAAGTCAGAAACACCCACGTGCCTCGCAGAAACACGTAGCAAACATCTTCTACTTTCTCCAAATTAACTTTTCGACATTTTCATCCATCGCATTTAGTAAGGCTTACTTTTTCAACACATTTTTGCGAATGCCTTAGTTGAAGATATTCATTTCTATTTTTTAAGATTTTTCCTAGCGATCACACTGTTGTGATTAAAAGAAACTAATCATTTTCCTATAAGTAACTGAACACAGTTTGTTGACTTGAACAAATGACTGTCGCCATTGAATGATTCGTGAAGGAATTCTCCAAAAGCTATTAAATTCATTTCTAACTCTCTCAATCTTATAAATAATTGGTAAAACAATGAATCAATTATGTAACACTGAAATTACACTAAATTGGCGATACAACACCGGTATTTCTGCAATTATTTATTTTCAAGATAATATAGGATTGCCATTCGCAATAGGAGAAACGATTTCAGGTGGTTCGAAATTTCCAGGACACCCTATGTAGGGGCTCCGTGGATCTTCCGGCCGAAGGTGCACCGTTCGTCCAGTTCCCTCGATTTTCTCCGGCCCCGGGCGCCTATCGGTTGTTATTTATTTAGAATCGAGCCGATGAATGCCGGTCTCCTCGATACACGGGCCAGACCCAGACGATATATACACGCGGCAGGTGACGGCTTATCGCGTTCATGCAACATTAGGCTTCCCCCCGTTATTTACCTCATTTTCAGGCTTTCCGTTACCCCGCTTTTCCTTCTCCGCATCCCACCACACCGCTCTTTCATCGACGGCAACACATTTCGCGAAGGCAACCCCGCGGCAGAGGGAAATCTGTGCCGAACACAAACGTGTCTCGCGCGCTTCATCCCCCCGCTTATTTATATTCATGCGCGTCGAACGATTCCGCTGGAAGCTACTAAACCGGGGAACTTTCCACGAGAGGACAAAACGTTAACAAGGATTAAGAAGTTCCTTTCCGTGTTTCCCTCCACCGGAAGGTTTCTGCGATTTTTCCTTGGCCTCGAACATCCTGCGAGACTGTTCCGCCCTTTTGCTCCTGATGGGATCGATCAAAATTATAGAAATCATTTTTCTTTCCCCGTGGTCTCCTTTTAACAGCCCCTCAACATTATTATTTAAAAAACCCAAGGACCAATATAGTGGCACTAACAGCATAGTATTAAACAATATACTCCAAGATCACCTCCACCAAAACAACTACACACCCAGCTACACCGACGGCTCTAAAACTGCTACGTCCTGTGGCTGCGCTTTTATTACCGAAAATTACGTTTTCACGTAATTATAATGCCCTAAACCAACGATCAATGACTGATTAATAACATGAATCTCGTATACGCTTGTAAACTCGTGTGGCGATATCACGTATGCTTGTGAATCAGGTAGATATTGTCGATTCCTGAAAGAGGAGGGAATAGAGGATATAAATGGAAAGAACTGGAAGGGATCGATGCAGAATTCGTGCCGGTAAATCGGGTCCTGTAAATGACAGTGCACACCCTGTGCACGAACTAATGTAGTTTTAGGATATGCCCTTAGGATGTGTGCTCTGCTGCCTGGTACAACCATTTACAGTGGGAAATGGAAGCTGCGCAACACTCCTCTTAGGTAATTTTAGCGTGGTTCGAGAAAATAACTGAAATTAGTTGAATGGAATGTGCGCTTGAAATGTTTGCGTAGGAGGTTGTTTTAAGCGTTGCTCGAATGATTTATGTATGGTCGGGAAGATAGCACGACGCTGACCATAATTATTCTCACGAATTGAAACGCAAGATGCTGTTAGCTTTCCGAGGCGCGGCGTTCGAATCATCGTTAAACGGATCACGATTCCGAGTGAGGTAACGATTGTCATGAATCCGCTTTGAGGATTCAAAGAACTCGTGCTTGGTCACAGAATACATTCGTAAAATTGATGCGACGTGTGAACGTGTGTTACACGAGTGATCGGGATCAAAGCTTTTGGCGCCGAAATATAATTTGGCTTGCATGTTTCCCGTGGAAATCAATGCGCGCCGAACGAATGCTCGCCGGCTACGGCGATTATGTTAATGCGGGTAACGAAGGTAGCATAACTGCGAGCACCCCGCGCATCCGATAGACTTTTCGAGCTGGTTTTTCCATTTTCGTCCCCCGTTTTTTCGTCTCGTCAAGGAGCCACGATCGTCGGCGCGCATAAAAATATGCGGATCTCCCAGCCCGACATGAGTTCGGCTGCATAATCATGCAGTCAATGAGTGCGAAGGAGCTAACCATGCGAAAAAGGAGACCGTGGAAAGAAAAATTTATAGGAATACGTATCGGGCTCGATACCGTTTCAGAATTCTTCGCCGGTCGTCTCATTCCCAGCCCCTTGCTCACTCTCTCTCTCTCTCTCTCTCTAGATATATATGAATGTTTCTCGTTTTATCCGTGAGAACACGACGGAATGATTTTATTTAAATATCATTATCGCGCTTACCATCGATCCTTCCATTAACGTCGTTATGAAATATGTGTGTAAATAGTCGAGGCGAGCACCCGGGGGCTGCGGCTACTTGGATAAACGCACACCTATTTATTCGGCCGATGACGACAGGGAATATTCATGAATGGGAGCTTGTTTGAATATTCAGATCACAAACGTTTTTAAGTATTGATCGACTTTTGGCTTTAAGTTACTCCGTTCGCGTAACGGCTCCTCCAACACGCCTTTACTCCCTTTTTTCCTGCAGTGCACTGCTAAATGAATGAATGAGCACGTGGCACGATCATTTATGCAACAGACGATTTTATTTACAATTTGGCAACGTTTGAAATGCAGAGGAGCAATTTGGGATTGTTTTTTTAGTGCATTTCCAGGTATTTAATCCTGTCGTCGATAAATGTTGCTTTACGTCGATCGTAGATTCTTGCTAACAAACTTTTAATGATTTCAGCGCACTGGTTCGGTCAATTGTTATTTAAACACCGTTTGCAAGTTATTACAATATATTTTTTCAACGTTTCCATTTTACTTTACATCATTCTTCAATTCAATCGTCTGTATAATTGTTTACCTGCAAGAAAATTGTAGACTAAATAACGTTTAGACGGTGTATCTAATATATCGGCATTTACTTACACGTACATGTTTTACAATTACACGTGGAGCATTCGCTCGTTACTTGCCAAACATTTACCTTGCATCGCGAAATGCATTCGGTATTGTCCATGTCCACAACGTTCCCGGCGACAGTGCTTTTCTCTGTGACCAAAATTTCGTCCAACTATGGGAATCTTGTTTATATGAGACGGACGACAAACAGAAAACAATCTGTACTGCAAACATCTTCTACGTAAATAAACTTGCGGCGAATTGCGTATGACTCCGCAGGAAACGAATCGGACTCCATGGCGTTCAGAATTTCATGTTCGCTTCGCGCAACTGGTTTCTGCATCCGGTTACATTTCATATATTGTGGAATCGTCGAGAATGTTTAAAATAACCGCATTTAAATTAATCGTGGCTGGAGATAAACCTCGAAAATATTTCTCAATCCTGTCGAAACTTCTTGCTATGCATTCCTCTTAGAAAATAAAAAGAAATAATTATTTTTACTTTTTACATTTATTCTTGAATTTAAATATAAATTTCATATCGAATTTTTTTGTACGAATTAAAGTTGTGATCAGATTTCATGTTCGATGTATGTATGTCAAAAACGGGTAGATAAGAAACTAGACCGTGAAACATATAAAAAATCGGAAAACACTGAATCAACTGATTGAAAGTGTTACGAGAAGATAAAGAAGAAGAAAATTTTGGAGAAAAATTGGATAATGATTATTTTTCAGGACGAAGTCAAGGGACGGTGTTTGATACGTTATTTTGGTAGGGATTCTTTTCGTTTTCATAGAGGAGGGTAGCGGCTAGCAGCAGAGGACAGGACAGGTCGATATAGTAGAGACTGTAACTCTTATCGCAAGGAAGCCGGCGGCGGAAGAAGAAACATCTCTCGTAAATATAGAAGGTATAAAAGCTACCCTTTTGATGGAGTGGGCTTTTAAGGGTCGACCTGGTATATCGGACCGTTCGTTCACCGCAGGATGACCAGAAGGATCGAATGGAAGAGAGGACGGACTAGGAAGGGAGAGGCGCAAGAGGGAACAGCGGTCTGTGGACGTAGGATACCAACCGTGTTTAACAACCATCGCTTTACGGGTTTCGTATTTTGTTTAAAATCTAACCATAAAGTGGCCATCGGTTCTGACCTGACCGTGGCATTTGCCATTACGAGTTTTAAGGTCCCCAGGTTTATGTACACCGACCTGCGTTCCTCCGTCTGGCGTGCCCATCACGAACGACCACATAAAATATAAGATTCGCAAAGACATTCCACCAGGTTATATCTTATCTTTCAAAGTGCTTTGCAATTTCATTTTCATTAAACGTTGACGCGCCCTCGAAATATTGAGAAACATTGTCCCCCGTAAATGTGATTACATCCTTATCGCCGGTAGATGAGAATTACTATTTTATTGCCGAGTGTCGAATGAATCTAGCTCTTCCATCCAAACGTAATTTCCGATTGCATATTTCGAAAATGTTTGTTGGGGCAGATCTGAATTGTTTTATTTGATGCAAAAACGATAAGCTTTCAACATAACACCGAAGCGGAAGTGCAATCTGTGGGAATGTTAAAATACAAATAAAAATCCGAAAAATTGGGAAATCCAATTGTTGCGAAGCCAACGGCAGCATCGATAAATAGAAAGATGGAATAATTATTACACAATTTCCTGTATACATCGCGAAAGCTTGAACCTGAAATTGATTCGTCAGTGGCACATGTTTCTCGGAATCGAGTTTTCCGTTCCATCGAACTTTCGGAAACAGAACAGCAAGCCGGCGATTAAATTTTCCACAAAACTGAAACAAAACTAGCGAAGCGTTTCCGAATATTAAAAAGCGCGTGCGGAGAGGATCATTTGCAGGGAACGAGAGATTTTGAGAGGCGCTTTAAAGAAGGTCAGCATTCGCCCGTAGACGATGAACGGTCTTCCGACTTCAAGAACAGAGAACTTCTCGAAAAGTTCACGCCCGTGGAACAGACCATAAACGTTCAAGTGATGAATCAGGATTAACGAAAGTTAAAATTGCGATAAAAGAAACGCGATCCCGAGACGCACGATTAGAGAACATCTAGGCCAGCCATCAAGACACTGGAATTATGAATCATTCCCTGAACGCTGTCGACGTAGTATGCAGATTTATACAGATTCTTTGGAACAGTTTTCTCGTTCCAGTAAAACACCGATATCGATGTTAACGATACGGTTGTATCGTATTCTACTCACCATGGGGACCAAACTTGTGAGAAACAAAACAAATGAAATTTTTGGCCTCCACGGTGAGTAGAATGCGATACAAGCAAAACAAATTTAACCTTGAATTTCAAGGTCAAAGTCAATTTTGCGCCAATTTCTTTTAACAAATCTCCACCCATCCGAAGGTGTACAACCATCTGCCAAAAACCATGACGCTAAACTTTGTTACACCCTGTACAGAGCACTCCTGCAATTGCATGATTTTGATTACTTCACTTTTCCAGTTTTAACTACCTGGGGTCTGACCAATGTTGACTATTTCTACTTGAACGTATATTTATATACTTAATTAATTAATTTGTGTATCCAAAATTATTATTTACAAATTTATATTTCTCAGAATTGATACTTTTAAATCAAATTAGGTTTTGAAAGTCTAGAAAGAATTATAGTGCGACTATCTCAAAAAGGGTGACATCTCGGTAAGGAAGATATGACGTCACGTTCGCGAGATATTTTTTCAGGTATCGTTCTCCCTCGAGTGGTAACATCGATTCGACGACACTTCATTGAAGAATCAAAAGGAGCGAACATTTGTTTTTGAAATAGAATATATTTCCGTAGACGTTCGGCATATACATATCTTTCGGACACATTTATTGCGGCGGATATTTGTATAGAGACGAAGGAATGGTGGCTGCCCCCATTTTCGTCCCACATATATTTTCGTCTATTTGTCTCGCGGAACGATTTCAGCAGATAGTATATGATGATAGGAAGCATCATCGAAATTCAGAAGGAAGCGTCACAAGGTATTCCCATTTCCCTCGCGCCTTCCCAGTCATATACGATATCGGGTGTCTTCGTGTTTGCGTAGGGATATCTGCGAGGCGATAAACCTGCACCCGCCTAGGGTGTATAACTTATGTTCATTCGCCTGAATTCCCATACAACCGAATTGTCGTGTACCGTGCGAGTTCAATCGTTCGATACTAATTATCGATTTTCCCCCACGGTTTGTCTCCCGCATCACACGGTCAATAAAAAATCCAAAAAGACAATATACTGCGATCCTCCTTCTTTTAAAAATAGAATTAACCCTCAATAATTAACCCTAATCCGAAACTCGTGAATTTCTACAATTTTTACCATTTTTAAACGTTTTCAAAATATGTTAAAAATTTTCAGAATATGTTAAATTGACACAGATCTACATAACGCATTTTTAAAATTTTCAATATAGACATACATAAAAAAGTTATAAAATGCAACTTCAGTATTTTTTCTACAATTCCGATTAATTGCAAATAATCGTTCGGATATAAAAGTATCCGTTTCGATTTTTTAGTGATCTTCTTTCACTGCCTCCAGGGTATATCATGCTCTGCTATTAATTCTTATCAGACTCACTAAGTTACTTGGTTACCCAAAATCAAAAGTTTTAGAAGTTCTTTGGTCCTGTGGGTCAAACACGAGTTTGATAAGACTTTACAGTGTGATATACCCTCGAGGTAGTAAAGAATATTTTTCAAAACTTCTAGCGAATATTTCGTCAATCTATAAAATTATTATACTCAGAGAAGTCGAAATTGTGGTAATTTGAATGTAAAGAGAAATCAAAAGTCTGTAAACTGTTATCATGGCAATGCGCATTAAAATGAGCGAGATCTATTGCTACAACAGGGATCACAATTACAGTAATAAATTTCTGCATTTCCGTAGATCATCGCTCAGTGGAAATTTCGCGACTGCATCGAACGGGGTCCGCTGTTTCTTCTCGCGAGTAACAAGTTCATCAACGTCCATAAAACGTGCAGAACATTCTTCTCCGTTTAATATTCGAGCTGTTGGAATTCAAGAGGGGAGTGCAGAGACTTTCGTGGGGGTGTACGTATAAAGATTCACGGTCTAGTAACATTGCATCGGATCCGCGACAAACGTGATAGGCAGTCATAGCGTATATTGAAGCGGCTGTGCATCCAGGACATTATATTTTTCGAAAGAAACCAGACGCGACAGAGTTTACGGTGACCATAAAGTTGTTTTATTTCCGCGGGGGAGGTTTTAAAATTCCACTCCAGAAATGACGTGTGCAAGTCGGGGTGGCAACGGAGGTGAAACGAGGGAGGAAACCGTGACAGGAGGAGGGGTGTAACCAGAAGGGGGGTGGAAAAACCGAGCGGGATCGAACAAAGAGCGAGAAGAAACGAGAATGCGAATTGAGAGCGTGCGGGAAAAGCGGAACATACGAGCGAGTAAAAAATATAAACGTTAGTCCCCCTCTCGTAGTTGTGAATTCGAGAGGGTCGCTCGGCCATACATATGGGACCAATTTACAAAAATTATTCAGAGACCAGACGATCCTGCCTATATTCATCTCGCGCCTACGCGGAACCATTCTGAACGCATATCATTGTCAAAGGATTTCAGACAACTACCGGTACAAGGGACCAAGGGGGAAGAGGAATCGAGTTTCAAGCTCTGTGGAAAATATAAAATAGATTCCCTTCACCTGTTTCCTGTAATTTTCCCATAGAGGTGGGCAAACTTTTATTGGAATAATCAATGTTGAATAAAAAACGACGCATAAATATTCCGCTGTAAATTGACTCTGGGTACGGTAACAATATTTCTTGATGATAGAAATTTCGATCCGGATATGGACCATTTTCAGAAGAAAAGTTGGGTCTGTAAAATAATATATACTGTAAAATATTAAATTTTGTCGATCGTAATAATTTATCATCATAGCGTGATTGTACACCTCGCGATCGATGAAGATCTGTTGAAAAACCCTCTCGCAAAATTGTCCTTGACTGACTTTTTTAAGGTTTTGAATGTCAAATTTTTTTTTATCAATCCTAAAAAAATTTGACTTTCAAAACTTTAAAAAAGTCAGTCGAGGACAATTTTGCGAGAGGTTTTTTTAACAGATCTTCATCGATCATGAGGTGTACGTGTTGCGCACAGATTATTCTCCGCAGAATTTCTATTAATTTATTTGGGGAAGGAGTGTCTTCGCCAGTGTCTCGCGGGCGAAAAGTGAAACAACGGAGAGTGTGGAGCCGTCAAAGAGGCCGTTGCATAGATGAATTTATGGTCTGAGCGAGCCTCCGCCACCGCGACGCTGTGACTTGGAAAGTTGTTATGAATTTCGAGCAGAATATATTCGGGAAGTTGCCGCGATAGAATTCGCCCAGCGACAAATTTATTCGCCGACGATTATTGAAAGTTACAACAACAACGAGGGAGAGCAAGAGAGAGAGAGAGAGAGAACTGCTTGCCACGACCGAGTTTACGCAGCCGCGATCGACGAAAGTTGAGACAACGGCGATGCTGCCGCTTCAGCAACCCGGAGACAGTTATTAACACGCGCGCGACGCTGATTAGCAGGCTAAGAATGTTTACGGAAATTTCTGTTTCACTGGGAAATTTTCCGAAAGCGTTTCCAAGTAGAATTTAACGATCTAGGTTCGGGTAATAGCTTTGCTGCAGGAAACATGATCGACACTTGTGATGGGGTTCGTTGAACTTTGGTTTACAGTTAATTGAATTAAGCGTTAATTTTTCTGATATTTCTACCTTTTTGTATCTCATCGATGTTTTTCACAAATGCACAAAATACAGGAATTTTTAAGCAGTATCGAGCATCGTAATTCCAATATTTGTACGTTAATTAGAATTCGAAGAATGTGCTCACATTTATTGTGCACCATGTGGTATTTTGATACAATGGCCAGCAATTATTGAACATTATTGCACATTCAAACATTTATATGATGTATATCAATTTGCACAACGTACACAAGTTGATCTACATTGAAGTTTAATTGAAATTTCAGTAAATTGCACTCGTAACGTTTGTATAATTTCAATCGGTTAGCGTTTCTAGGCTTAACTCGTTTGTCTAACCAGTATCAACCGTTTCTACTTGCAATTGTTTTTAAACTAACTTCCCGTATCTAAAAACTGGACGACAATGCAGTATTCAAAACAAATTTTTAAAAAAAGTCTATCCGTTTCAGACAAATAACAATTAAATATTCGACTTATTTTCGCATGTAGAATCACCAGCTCCACGGTTGTGCCATCGATACTGGGACAGCCTGTATCTGCTTGGAAGATGCGATTAAGTCATTAAATCACGAAAATGCAAAGTGGAGGAAAGCGATTTTCGCAAACCGTCAAACTGGGAGGCCCCTAAACCTCTGAAACTGAACTAAAGAATCGCGAAACGCAGCCGTCAGTGGAGGAAGAGTGAAGAGAAGTAAAAGAGTTGAGCCAGGAGGGAACCTGAAGAAAGAAAGGGTCGAGGAGGGAGGGGGAGATAGGAGAGAGAGAGAGAGAAGAAACGAAACCGCCCGGGTCACTCGTTCGACTTTGCGAAATAAAAACTCTCTTTACGGGGAGCTTTTATTGCGGGCTCAACGTTTTTTTGTATCCCTTTCGTTGCACGCCACAGTGCCTTTCAATCGGTTCAACGAATACATAGTTTACCAATGGTCTCTTCGGGAATACCGCGTTTCCCTCTTCCCTAACAACTTCTATCTTCTGCCTTTCGCCCGTTTCTTCCCTCCTGTTTTCTCTCTGCCTCGACTCTTTTTTTCGCTTTGTCGCGGCAGAGGGAAAGAGTGAGACAGAGAGTAAGAAAGGGGCGAGAGAGAGAGAGAGAGAGAGAGAGAGCTTAATTCCTCTCATGGCTCTTTTTTTGCGCTTTCGCGGAACAGCGACCGTTAAACGGCTGTTCTTAAACAGATCTCTCGCGATTCGTTGATTCGTCTCCTTGTATTCTTTCTTAATTTCTTTCTGGAAAGTAACTTAAATTGGGGAATTGTCTGAGGCGATTAAACTACCTTCACGATTAAATAACGCGGGGAAAAAACCTTTCCGAAGTAATTGGATCATTGTCTCGGGACGACCTGGGGAGGCATAAGCTTTTTAGGCGACGCTGCTGCTGCCGCCGCTGCTGCCCGTGTACGTTTCCGAACTGTTTTCTACGAGATGGCTTTCTGATTGCGGGAACCGGGGATCCCGGATAATTCGTCCGAGGGTTTTGTGTTTGACGACGTTGGATTCGTTTAGCCAGGGCAATTTGCAGTCGATTTATTTATCAAACGAGACGGATTTATCCTGCGGATCCTCGAGAATTTCTGCGAGCGATATGTTCGCAGACAGCAAAGTTAGTGTATCTATTTATCAAACATTATTTCAATTAATTTCAATTGAAATTAATTATTTGACTGAATTTACATTAACCACTTTGCTGAAAAGAAGTTACATCTCATGAAAAGTATTACACAGTTGATGTACGAAATGTTCGTACACTTTTTAAAATTAAATAACTTTTTTATAATCTTACCAAACGACCTGATTTTTTGTAATGAAAATTTCAAATATATGTTTTATAGATGTAAGATTTCGATGAAATTTTCAGTACGTGTATAAAATGTAAAAAATGTAAAATGTAAAAAATGCCTCTTTTATTTTTGCATGTAACCTTGTAAATAATAATTATTTGGAAAATCTTTTCTGCGTATCATTTCGCAAATCAGTGTTTCTAATTAATTATAAAACAAGAATGAAATGTAGAAGTCAGTAAACATGAATATTTTCAATGCATCATTTACACCGATATATTTATTATATTTAACGCACAGCCTGCCACCGTGCGATAAAATTTAAAATATCGACGAAACCATTTTGCTCACACTGCCACGATGCAAAAAAATGCGACGTATGTTGATCAATATTCGTGAAATAACTGAACTGTCTTTACATTCTACTATTTAGGCAGTGATCAATATTCCAGGTAAAAAACACAAATACAAACTCCACTCTCGAGGCTCACCGTTGTTGTCGATTTTCCTCAGGTCTCATACAGCGAAACACGCAACATTATTTTGCGTGTTCAATTTAAAGTTCTGGTACTGTGTCGTAGTTACCATTGTACGATGCTTTAAAGTCCTCGAGCATTCTCTACATATTCATGCATATGCATTGCAGATGAACGCACAATGTACTGTCAATGAAACAGTACTTTACGTGAGACGTGTTCCAATTGCCTGTGAAATGACTGGGATGCAGATCGTTATGCAGTTTTTATGCATCTTTTAATGCAGAAGAGAACGCTCCTGTTGACGCGAATTAATAATCATTCTTTTTATCATCGTTTTTCATATTCGACTGCAATTTTCTTACTGTACTGATGAATTCGATCAAAAATTGAATTCGATAAATGAAATTAATGAATGTAATTAATCAATGAATTCAATAAATGAACATTATTCGTGATTATATTAATATCAATTCCCAATAAATGTACTAATTATTGATAGCCTTGATTGTTCAGTGTTTTAAGTAACATCGAGATAAATATTATTATTTTAAAACGTATAATACGGTGAACGAACCAAAAGAAAATTTCTCGTCGTGTTTGCCATCAACCGAGTAAAGATGAACTTTTCCCTGGTAATTCGGTAATTAATTTTTAAAAGAAAAAACAGTTGTATAGTTGCTGGCAAGCTGAGGGGTGGAGGTGGGGCTGTCAAGAGCACTGATTGAAATGTGGGGTAAAGAAGCCTCGGGCGGAAGATTCGAGGGTAGAATATTGGAAGAGGTGGATGGGGTGAAAAGCGTGAGACGCGCAATTTAAACTGGCTAACAACGTACCGCCAAAGAAATGATACTTTACCTTAAGCGAAAATATTTCAGATTTTGCTATTTTCTAGCCAGCAGCTCGGACACGAAATTTTGCACATCAATCTTTGTACGTTCACTATTCCTACCTATCTTCTAACTCAACTGTATGACGTTAATTGCGGAGCAATTTTTCCTGTTTAAAAATAGTCCTGGGGTGAAAATACCCTTCCGAATAATTCTTCATCTTCCATATTAGTTAAATGTTCAAAATTAACCTGACACCCATAATTTCTGGAAGATTCATTTTTAGTAATATGTTTTAAAATTTTAAATATTTTAAAAATACAAATGATACTTGAAAATTTTTAATTCTCATTCCTAGCATTAACATTCCACAGTAAAATTTGGCCGTAACAACGTGTTAAATTTGGTATGGTTTTTTAATCGTTTACGGTGATAAGTCACAATTTCAGAAAGCGTTTTCACTCCTGAGACCATTTCTCCACACCGAAAGAAATGATTCTGTTTTCAATATCGTATAAATTACAATTATATAAAGTTCTATAAATTTTCCAAATGTTGACTGTCCAAACCAAAAATTCTATAAAATGTTTTTCCCGTTCCCAGATACGTACTCGAACATATCGATGAACATTCAGTTAAAAATACGCAAATGCAAATCGGCGGCCGTCTTAAATTTCCGGGGGAAATTCGTGGAAGATGTTACACGGTCGGTTTGCTGAAACAACGGTTAGTGCGCACTTGATTTGAGTGTGATTTCATTGGCGTTTTTCTGGATGTAATAAACGAGTGGTGTTTGCGGCGGTGTTCGCAATTAAACCGTATATAGGTATCGTACATACCGCATGTACCGAGTACACTCTAAGCGCAGAGTGCAGGTAAAGCCTGTTTGTTTTGGAAATTGCGTTAATTTGCCAAGCGCAGACCGGTTGATTTTGTGAGTGACGTCGCAATCACTGCGCAATCACCGGAAACGAACGAATCGCGGGGGCGAACCGCTGTGGCCATGTATACGGTTGTACTTTACCAATCGAATTCTTCGAATAGCGACACTGTGTTGCAACTACAAACGATGTTATGCGCTAGATTGGTCCCACCGATGAAAAATTCGCATATTTCCAACTATCTTCTAACCGCGTTCCGGAAAAACATTCCTCCGAGATTTCAACTAAAAAATTATCTCATTATTAAACCAGTGGATCTTTATGCAAAATAAAAATCTGCGTCGATTGCAGGAGACTGGAACTCCCGTAAGCAACCTTGGTCGTTTACGGTCCTTGAAAAGTTTTCGTGAAAAGATTTCGAGACAATTAGGAAAGAACCTCGGGAAATTGGGACAGACTACAAAAATCATAATTTTTTAAACGGTACACGAAACATACATAATTTTTTAAACGGATCACAAACAGATTTAGTGAAATTTGGATAGGACAACGTCTGTCGGGTCAGGTATATATAATCGTTGAACCTCAAATATTCAAGGAAACAATAAATAAAGGGAGAATGACTCGGAATAATTTTAAGAAGCTATAAATAGTATATTTGTTATGTATATTATTTATATTCGAATTCTATTTTGTGTTTCACTTACTCATTTTCGCCTAATCACGACAAATATCTCATTATTCTCGTCAGCTACGCTGTAACGCTTGTGTTACGTGATACTACGATGTTTTGTTCAACAGTCTGCTATCCTGTTTTGTCGTACCGTCCACTTCATGGTAGAAAAACACACGAAGTCGCTTAAACGAGCAGGTTACGAGTAAAGTTAACATACGTCTAAAAAGAAGAACAAAAACTAATTCAAATAAACTACTTATCTTATACATCGTCTGACTGAAACGAAACTGTTTACAAAAGTTGAAAAACGCCGTAGTCGCTCGTTTGTTATTATAATACGATGATATATCGTGTACATTATTGATGAAATAAATATTGTCCGTCCCGCTTATGATGTAGTCGATTGATTTGATAATTAGCATTTTGCAGAAAATAAGTTGTGAATACATTATCCCGTAAAACATCGTTGTAATTACAATGCTGTAGGTAGACAACACCATGTATCACAGAGTAGAAGGGTATCATAAAATTTAGAGCGTCATCCTGGCAATTAATCACCTATTAATTGGCAAGAAAAGATGTTCGTCATCCTACGAAATTAGTTGATCTTGAAGAGTCTCTGGATGAGTTAAATACCGCCCCTCACTATTTATAATTAATGAATATCCGTCCGCAACATGATCTACAACGTTGCACGCTTTTTTTCTTAAATATTAGCATCACAATTTTGCATGGACACTATTAAATGTACAAATCTCGACTTCAACACATTGCGAAAATTAATTAATAATCTCAAAATACACGAAGACACCCAAAGTGAACAAAATCTGAGAAATTTATGCTGCACCCTCTCGAGCATGACTTTAATTGTTATTGGAAATTGATGCAAATTGCGTTATTTACTCTTGTATGACAGTTGAATATTCCTACGGTAACTATGGCGCCATCACGATTCGAGTAACGCATCGGAATCCTAGACTCACAAACACAGAGACTGAAGTGGACACGTGTAACTTATTTTTCAATTTGTACGAACCACCGACGACCTTATCCAAGGGTATGGTTTTTGCGAAATCAATCACACGTTATTTGCTGCCACATGTCACCTCCGTTAGCAGAACAGACAGAAAGACTGACGACAGACATGAAGAACACGGGAAACGGCGCGGAGGAAATAGGGGGAAAGGATCAGGATTAGAAAAAGAGAGATTTACTCGTATCAAACTCGAACACACACACCAAATCCTGAAGAGAAATGCGGTTTCCCCAAATGGTTTGAGCGGAGCACTTGTGTATTCTTCCAGGGTTACCGTTGTATTTCCAGAACGATACAATTGTAAATCTATATCCAATGTCACGTCTCTAAAATATACTATTCTGAAGTACATCAATAATTATTGCGAAAGGGTCGCTGTACTTCGATTTTAATGAAATTTAAATATGTTATGGACTTCGACATTTTTAACAAGTTTTTCCTTTTCCAATGTAGAGGGGTCGCTTTTAGTTTTCGAGATATTCGGAAAAAACCATTGCTAATACTGTATTAAATTTTCCGTATTATAGCATATTTTATTGTATCTAGTATATTCCGTCTTCTGTCATCTCCACAACGTGTTTACAAACAAAAAGTAAACAGACGCCGCTCCCAAGCGGCCTCGCATTGCCACCGAGCGTGCTGGAATGCGGAAAATTGAATTGTACAGTATTAGCAATAGTTTTTTGCGAATATCTCGAAAACTAAAAGCGACCCTCCTATATTGAAAAAGGAAAAAATTGTTCAAAACGTCGAATTCCACAACATATGTAAATTTCATCAAACTCGCAGTGTAATTGCGACCCTTTCGCAATAATTACCGAATTATTTCACAGTAATTGAAAGTCAACAACTCATAATAATTTATAAATCAAATTTTTAATATCGGTACAACAACTCACGTCCAATACCGTTGTCTAATAATTTCTTCCAGAATTATAATTTCACAAAAACAGTCCAAGTTCCTCCGGTATGAAAGTACCGTGAAAAATCCAATTAATGGGCGTTAACATCGAATGGCAGCAAAAACTGGGAGCCTGTAAGCGAAGGGTATGAAAATAAAGAATTTTCCACGGACTCACGCGATCATAGTTCCATCAGCGTCGAGGCGGCGTCGTTCGAGGCTCGTGTTCGATAAAATCTCGATCGAGCTGTTTCCTTTTTCGAAAATTCCTTCGGAAGGCACGACGAGGCGACGTGGTTCGTTGGTTCGATGTTTAGGTGGGCCATGCGTTGAACCTTAACTGCGCGGACGTGTTTTACGTTGAAAGAATCAAAGGGTAGATTACCGTGGGGGAGGGAGGGGTTGGAGTTCAGTCTAACCTTCTCCACAGCAATTTACTTTGAAATCATTTACCCTCCTACCGGTGAGTGATAGAACGGGACCGGAGTAACAAAGAGGAAGAGTGGGAGAGAGCGAGAGAGGGAAAGGGGTGGTCGATCCACAAGTAGAAAGACGAAAAGAAAAGGGGGTGCGCGGCAGTCCGGAGCTTTCGAAAAATTACGCCAGTAAATTTCCGTGGCAACTACCATCATTTACTTAAACTTCGTGGCATCGGAGCTATTGCGGGCTGGAGATAGAAGCCTTCTTGCGGAATCGCGAGGACAATTGTTTTACCACCTCCGGGGGGTAAGTAGACCTACCGAAGCGGTACGAAGCCATCCCGAGATGTACGGTAATTGTTTGCAATTATTGGCTCGCCTGGGGCCAACTTTGGGATCATCTCAACATGCCCAGCAAATTGTTGCCTCCGCTATCCTCGCTTCTATTCTGCGTTTCTTGCGCCCCCTCTGCTTCCCTCTCTTCCCCTTCTCATTTTCTCTCTCCTGTTAGTATACCGCGAATTTCCTTCCTCCGCCCTTTCTTTACTTACGCCTCGCCCCTCCCGGCACTAGTTAAACGACTGCTTCGTACCTTGTCAGTTGACAAAATTGAACTCTATCACCTCGTTCGTTCCAATCCCCGTCGAATCGATCGTTTCACTTACCCCCGCACTGATTGCGCCGCATTCAAAGAAACATTGTCGTCCTCGAAATTGGATTTGAATATTGCAAAATTAATTTTCTTCCTGGCGCTATTCTGCCGGACTAATGGAGTACCGGCTCCTCTGGTCGCTACGGCTCTTTGCGTTTATTGGTAAACATTGGTGGCTTATGAGATGTTTTCATTTCGACGGTCAATGGATTTCGATGGATCCCGGAAGTTACGTTCGAGAATCTTTCAGGTGGGTCCCATGGAAATCTCCGACACGGTTTTCACCGACTTCAGATTTGACCGACAACGACTTTGACCGGCGACGAATTTGATCAACAACGATTTTGACCGACAACGAATAATATCGTTTAAAATTGTATAAATTCGTAAAATAATGCACGAACAAAACCCGAGATGTATCCTCGTTATTAAACAACAGCTCTCAACTGAAAAATCCTGCAATCACATTACGCCTTCACCACGCGCATAGATAATTGTCAGTCAATCTTGGAGAACATAGAACAGAGAAGCGTGAAAGTGGCTTAACGTCATAGAAAATTTTGTTTCCCCAGGGTTGAAGCGTCTCGAGCCGTTAAAGGGTTGAAGCCAGGATGGGGGTGGCAGGAGGAAGAAATCAATCAAGCAGAATTTATTTGATCGAGGATGTGGGTTAGACGGTCTATCTATAGCTAGGCAACAACGCCGCACCGTGGCAAGGCAGCAAATCTTGCTGGGAGAAGATTCAAGACGCAAAACGGATGAAGGTGCTAGCTTTTGCCTTGAGATACGGCGATACATTCTCGAGCGTGGTCGTAGCATTAGGATTAACATTCGACCGAGCTAACTACCAGCCAGACCAGGATTCTCCAGTGAAATTTACGGTAACTTCGTGTTAAACGATAAAACCAACAGCGGGCGGCTTCTATGGGAGGAGAGGAAGGGAGACAGTGTGTGAGAAGAGAAAGAGGGAGTGAGTGAGAGGGAGAGAGGAAATATGTATGCGTGTATATATTTGCATGACTGAGAGAGCCGGCGAGGCTCGGGAGAGAAAAGGACGGGATGAGAGAAAGGACATGGTTGCGGGCTCTTGCCTCTAGTATGTGCACACTGCGAGTATACTATACGCGAGAATGGTAGGTATAATAACGAGGCCCTCAATATTCATGGTGTACGACATACCCGCGCAAATTTAACCCATCTGTACACCCTTACCCTCGTTCGCCCCGTGTTTCTCTTCTCTTTCACCCTCCTTTTTCCTCTCCTCTCGTCTCCCCTTCACCCCCTCTCTCTCTCCTCTCTGTCACCCTCTTCTTTTTTAAACTCCTCTCCTCTCCTCTCGTGTAATTTTGTACGTCGACTTCCTTTCTCGCTTCGTGCCCGCATTACGCGCGTTCACGTCCTCCCTTCGACATCGACACATTTCAATTATGCACCACGAATATTTACCGTGACCTATGCGTTCAGTTTGATCAACCACTTGCGCGTTTAAGATCGTCGACACTGCAAATTCTACCGGTTTCGGTTTACCTTTGCCCCGGAATTTTGTAAACGATGAGCCCTCTCTCTCTCTCTTTCTCCCGATCCCCCTCACTCGCTACCTTTCAACGCTCTGCGCGGTTTACTGGATGAGGCTTTTTAATAGTTTCTGCAAACTGGGGCTCTGAAGTCATAGAGACGCGTTCTAAATATTTTATTGCGTCTCTGAAGTTCGAAAATATTTACAACAGTTTCTGTAATCTTCTATGACTCTTAATAGTTTATCGTGTTGAAAATTATGCGAATCAAGTTACATTAGAATTTACAGTGGAGAATTGAATCTGTAGCTACTAAATTTGCTTTTTCGTAGACATTGTGATTCTACACACATTGTACAGTTGCAATTTTATTTGCATATAAAATGGTTTATTATGTTATGAACAATGCATTTGCATATTACAACCTGCAGTGAAAAACTAAGCAAGAGAATTGAATAACTGAAATTTATGCTTTCTCGTGCTTTGTTAATTTTAAAGAGTAAATTGGTAGTGGATAATTTCGTTTCGACATTCTGACTGAAAAAGCCACTATTCCTTTGCATTTGTAAATCAAATTTGCAGGAGTCCAGCAAAGATTTCGTTTCCTTCAACTAGAAGAAATTTCGCAATATATTTTTCTTTATGCTAAAAGAAAGTGCAAAGAAAAAGAACCTACAAGTTTTCAACTCTTCATCAGCCTTCAAGTTCAAAGAAAAACAGTGCCCAACGTTCCAGTTTTCCTTTTAACTTGCAAGTTCAAAGAAAAAGAGTATACAATTTTTTGCCCTTCCTTTCAACCTTCAAGTTAAAAGAAAAAGTTTTTTGCCATTTTTTTTAGGAATGTCAGCATAGTAAACATTCCGTCGCACCAGGGGAAAATTGTCTTACTTTTAAATATTCTAATTAACTCAACATTATTGGATGATTTACTCCAGCTTAAATGTAACGCATCTATTTTACGTGCCCTTAAAAAAAGGAGAAAAAAACATTGTCCCATAAAAGTTCCTAGGACATCCCGCTACGCATTATAATTTTCAGTAACGACGTGCACGGAATTAATTCGATTTTCTCAGCGTAAAATACAACACCGTGGACGTCACACGCGTGTGAAGCTGATAGCGAATATCAGAAGAGCATACTGGTGCAGAATAATGAGAAGAGATCCAGGTTAGAAAAATCCTCGTGTTTATAGAAATGTATAGCGACTATTAAGTTAGTGGAAAATAATATTTGAAGGTGGCAGCGAGATGAATTCTGTTCCACGAGCTCCTCGGCGCCAGTGTGTAAGAATAACACTTGGTGGATGGGCAAGGGCGTCGGGGATTTGTCTGGGACTATCTAGAATCAATTCAGTTATAGTAGTCGACCCCTCGAAAGTAACAGCGTAGGGAACCTCAACCCTTATCCGCGCCGGTCTGTCGGCTGTGTCAATAGCTGATAATATTAGCGCCACCTATTTCACACCGCTGTCATATATTAAACTGCTGAATGCCTCGGACGCACCTACTATTTTCCTAGATGTTTCCTCGGTCCGAATAGTAATCAAAAGGTGCCTAACCGACGAATACAGGGTGTTCCAAAAATGCGTATGTACTTTCTTGAAGGAGCTGTTTCTCGAGGCCATTTTTTTATTGAGAGCTTAAGGGAGTACCGTAACCTCTGATTCTATTGTATTTGTCAGTGTAATCTGGGGAAAAATTGAATGAAATCACGGGAATACACCTCACGTCCTCATACGATTATATTTTGTTCTGAGTGAGGGCTCATTCTGGAAACATCATAAAGAAATATTTTCTGTTTTAAACATGACTGCAGGTAATCGCAAAGATGCTTAAACTTCGCAAATCGATTTTCGCGTCGCACTCGAGGGCCAAATTGATACACATGTTTCGAAGTTCGCGTATTCGCAGTAACTCGATGGAATTGTGGAAAATTGACGCTTTCTCTCCGGCCGGAAGTGACAATACTTTCGCGAGTAGGCGACCCCTCCGCGGGATTTACCGTGTGGAAAAAATCCAATTTGACGTGCCGATTCCGCGACTTAACCTCTTAAACTTGCCCCGGAAGATATTTATAACTTTTATACTTAGACAGACGCCATGACCTGAAAAATAACTCGAAAACACGCGTCGCGATCATACTTCCGCTAGAATAATTCCCACTGGATTCGGAGATAATCGAGAACGATATATATGAACAGAGCCTGTACAAAAGTGCTAAATTGAAAATTATCGACGCGGTGATAACAAACGAAAAGCTCGCGATTTCTGCTTGTTCCTAGAAACTCGTTTCCTCGGAGTCGTACAATTAGCTGGCGCCGTACAATAGAATGCTAAGCCCGCGCGCAATTTATCGCGAATCAACGTTAATTAAAGTAATATTCCGTCGCAGAAACCGGAAATTAAGTCGGAAAATTCTTAAACGGTGTCGTGAAATTCGTTGCATAAAACCGCTGGTTTAGAACAACCCTTCTTAAGGGTCGCGAAACATTTAAGGAGATATACCGTCTTTATTATTCCATAAAAATAAGACACTCCGCGCACCGAATGATCATCCTCGATCTTTTAGTAGTGTCTGTTTCTCTCTTTTATTGCTCATCGACCTTACGAGGCGCTTTGAATCTCATTGTTGAAGTATTCGAGTGGAAATTGCATAAAAGCCCATATTATACTTACAAGTGGACTTCTTTCGATCAACTACAGCTTTCAAAATATGTATTCCTCAAAATTTTCTGCTCAATAAAAAATTATGTCACGAATGATAATCGATTAGGAGAAACAGGAAAAGGATAACAACTACAGTGGGTCAAAAAAGTATTGGCACACTTTTAGAAAGACGATAACTTTTTAAATATCATAATGTACGAATTGAACTTTTTTTAGAAACCAAAAATTTTGTCAAAAATTGCAATTGATCGGAATTGTAGAAAAATACTGAAAGTTGCATTTTACAACTTTTTTATGTGGGCCTATATTGAACATTTAAAAAATACGTTCTAGATCGTGAAAATCTGCAATTTTTTACATTTAACAGCAAAAGAATTAAATTTACAAATTTTTTATATATGAACACGCTCTTATATATAGCAAGTAATAGAATCACTAAAAGTTCAAAATCCATGAATATGTTGCAATAAATATTTTCGAACGCCGGATCGGCCGTCGATAAAACGTGTAACAGTTCAACGACGTCGTTTTCAATTAATTTAAATAAGAATGCACACTCTGAAGATCAACGAGCGTCGCACATAATTTCTTCTGGGAAGTTCGGGGGCTGCTTTTACATAATTTATTCGGCATCACATTAATGCAGGGAAGCATGCGTTATGCATGTACACAGTACATCTTCTGTGTACCGAATTTCCATTTCTAGGCTATAAAACGCGAAGAAATCTAAGGTCTCCTTGTGTTCTCGTGTATCAAAAGCGGATGCGGAAAGGCAGAAAAAGAGAGACAGAGAGGGAGAGAGAGAGAGTAAGCGTTCGCGTTCGAACGATACTTTGAAAGCTGCTCTTTACCGGTTTCGATTCGCTGGTCTGGCCACGATAATAGAATTCAGCCCCATAATCCTATGTTTGACGAGACCCGTTCCAGATAAAGATGGCGAAACGAGGCTCCAAGTGGAGAGAAAGATAAAAATAAAAAAAGGAGAAAGATGGAAGAGAGAGGAACATCGTCGCGGAAAAGACAAACCGGCGGCCGAAGAGGGTGCGAGGATGGAAAAGTAGGTGGAGGATAGACGAGACGGGGAGAAAGGAGCTTGTTTTCTCGGGAGATAAAAATGTTAATTTAAAAATAAGGCGCTAGTTGGGATTAATAGGGTAATAAAAAGACTCGTTCCCAGAAAGCATTTTTCTTTCTCTCCTCTTCCACTGCGTTTCAGTCTTCCGGCTGTCCTCGACTATGAAATGGGATAATTTAGAATTATTGCAAATTAGGAAGCCGGAACAGTACGTTGTTTGCGAATCATAAAGCCTGCCCCGCGGGACACGTCGAAGATCGGATGAAGGGGTTGAACCGCTCCTCCTGGGACGACATCTACGACACCTAGTTCATTACAATGAGTTACAGGATATTCAACTTATTGCGCGAACGGCGTTTCTTGTTGGTTACACCGACAAACTTGCACAGCGCGTTAGGTAATTCGCGATGCAACTGCATTCATTCGATAGACCGGGGATGTTTATCGCGGGTGTGCTGGCAACTATGGATTTCGAATTGTGCCTGCAGGGAGGAGTGGTCATTTTTATTTTGCATAAAAATACGCAGTCTATCAATAGCGTTTGTACTATTATTCGTATCCTTAATCCTGATTAAATAGAAAGCAATTTTACAAATAGTCAAATAATCATCATCGACGTTTCGATCCTAATTTGGATCTTTCTCAAGATTAATTTGTATTGCGTCTGTAAAACAAATTTTATATATATTGTACAATTTTCGAACTATTAATGATTGCAAATATGAAGGAAATGATCGGTTATTAACAAGACTCTCTCTTTCATTCTTTGTAACCTCGCGCCGTGTGGGGTTCAACTCGCCTGTAAGACGGTTCAGTCTATCAATCACACTTGATTGTAAAATGTAGGAAAGAGCAGGCAGATGAACAGAGAACGAACGTCGATCGCACACGTGTTAACAGCTCGGTGTTCGTGTCATCGAATAAATTGCTTTAATCGCGCCGAATTTTTGCCGAGTCGACGACGTGTCAAACGGTGTTCGTATGTCATCGATAATAGGAAAGCACGGTGCCATATCAATTTTTAGTAATACGAGGCGAAGTTACGATCGTGCTCGCGTTAAGCCCGCTGGGACGCGGGCGTGTTCGCGTACATAAATAGCCCCGGGAAATATTTCCTTTATAACCGGAACGAGAAATTTGACGGCGGTATCGGCGAATGGTCGTGCGCGATAGAAAATAAACGGGCGTTTGATAAAAACGCGGCCGCTTTATACCGTTCAACGTAAATTGCTCCATTATGACGAGGCAGAACATCCGGAGGCGGCGCGTAAATCAAAATCTATAAAACTTGTTCCCGGGGAAACTTTGTTAACGATGTTGTTACGATCTGACGGGGGAGAACGGCGCAAGCCTCGCTTCGCCTCGCCTGGCCTGGCCGCAGTCTTATTTTTCCTATCACCGCCACGCGTTATCGAAGTCTCAGGTGCATTTTTATATTTCCTTCCAGACTGAGAGAAAAGTTGTAACAACCCTAGCCCTCGGGGGAGCGCACCGCGGGAGTCCACGAAAAGTGACTTCTCGTATCTTCGTATACCGATGCCTCCGTTGTTGCGAACGCTGCGCCACGTCCGCTGGCTATATGGCAGAACGGTTCCTAAGAAAATGACGAAAAAGGAGAAAGCAGAGCCGAAGAAGAACAGCGATGAGCCTGGATACCGGGATCGGGATGAAACTGCAGGACGCTCACGGTTTGGTCAAGCATTAATTGCTTCGGCATCGTATCATTCGACCCAAAGAGCTGGCCCAAGTTAGGATAGTCTACTTTGTCTTTTAAAAGCAAGGAAGAAAAATAGTTCGATTAGAATGACGTGGAGATCCAATTTAAACACAGGGCCCTTCGAGGTGTAGATCCTAGAATTCTTCGACTAGCATCCACCCTAGCCGAGTGTGTCTTCGAAAGGGTCGGTTAGGGCAGTCTACTTGGACTCTTAGCAGCCCAGCAACTAATCAAAGCAGTTTCCGTCGGAACGACGTAGAGATCCAATTTAAATCCTCGGTCGTTCGTTGTCGAAGGAATGTCCTCGGATGTTGAAATACTTTCTTTTCCACGCACAGTATGGAAGGAGTAGTTCCGGTTAAGGCAGTCTAGATTAACTTTTAGCGTCCCCAGCCCCCAGCAATGAAGGAAAGTAGCGGATGGATATCTGTACACTAGGTTTGTTTCTCTTCGGAGCCATCGGCCTCGGTGTTACGAGGACGTATACACACCGCGGCAGGAATACGGCCCCGAATACGGCCATAAGAAAGGAATAACATTTTCGTGTTCCAGGAAAACGAACCACGAGCTGTTTGGTATTCAGACCGCAATCGGCGCTATCTGTTTATTTCGAAACAACCGCGTCTCCGGCAGTCCCCCGGCTACATTTCTGCCACTCTCACTGTTCCCTCCTATCTGGCTTTCTTTTTTGCGCCTACTGTACCCTATTCCATCCGTATCTAGATCTTTCTTTCTTTCCTAGGAGCGGTTTGCTGCCTACGTATCTTTGTTAAAAATTGATCAGCTCGACGAAACCGAAGAAACACGTAGACCGATGCTGGGACATAAGCGAATATCGAATTGCAGTCGCCTGTCCAGCGATGAGAAGAAACAGGAACGCCTTTCTCAACTGCAAATTTGTTTTGCAGAAATTTCTTTTTCATTCGGTTTTAATTCTTTACTAATTCGTTCTTTTTTCTTCGGACGATTCAACCCACTGTATCAAGGCACGCGCGTTCAAAAAAATGTTCAACCACACGATGGTAAAAAACTAACGGTTTATTTACCTTACCGCAAAGCATTACACCGAGTTACTGTTGTCTGAGAATTTCTTTCCGCAAAGCATTTTACGGTCTCTTGGGAACACTGTGTGAAAGGCAAATCTAAAATAACAAAGGGAAGTTACAAAGAGAACTACATTGTTGCGTCAGCCTCGGAACCGTGCAATTTTTCCGTCCACCCAATCTCCGTTTTTTAAATTCGTCACGAGGTGTATTTAAATGTTTAAATTGCATTTTCGTGTCAGATTGTTACGAAAATCGTCGTTACGACAGATTTGTCTTTGCTTTTCTTGTGTTACGAAATCTGTTTCCGTCTGTAACTTTTCTTAATTTGAAATTAGGCTGAATATACTGCTTCGACAAGTAGTTAAGAAGCTAAATTTCAATTGCAGATGCCACAGTCGATGTTTATTCACCTGTCCGCCTGTATACTTCAGCCAGTTTTCGAAACATCGATCTTCTTTCCTCGGCCGAAGTGTTCCTAGTTGCTCGCACGTACGTATTGACATTTATATTCTGTCGTCGCTGCTCAAACACGTCCTATTGCTGTTATAAAATTTATCAGGCTGACAAAATCGAACGGATACGTAAAGAAAGTGTGCAGCAAAACCCTCAGAAATACTGCAAATAGTCGCTATCTTGTAGAAACCGATACTTCTTCGCCACTTTAACACTCGATCGGGACAGCTCTCAAGACCATTCGGATCACGCAATATCCTCCATCCCTATCTGCTACAGAGTTCGCGAATATTGTAGCGGAAGCTGCGCAAATCAGATTTCAAACTTCATCCACCACGCATTTCATGCTATCCCTTTATTTATATTCACGTCGAAAAAATATTTTCTCGATAATAATCGTTCATTTTCCAGTCGAAGGACTCGAATTCTTTGAACTAGATAAATCGGTTTGAAAAATGCAACATTTTTTAACCATTTTTCAACATTGCCAGCTTCATATGCGTTATATTTTATAATACTTATTTTTCATTGATAATGCTATGCACAACTTTCAATATAATTAGTAGATAAATGTTTTGAGTAGTAAAGTGGAAAAGGAAAGTGTTTCGTCCAATTGAGTAGACTGAGGATTTGACGCATTTGTAACTGGGTGAAAGATCGAAGTTAATACGATATAGATGAATAGTAACATTAGAATGTTCGAATAGGCGTAGAATCGTGTCGATGAATTCGTTCCTGGCGTCGGTCCCCGCGTAATTCCAATTCGGGTCGTAAAACGAAACCGTAAAGAGTCTTGTACGTACGAATGGCCAATAGTTTCCGCAGGCCAGGAACTGAAACCTAAATATCGAAAGACGGAAAGAGCCAAACTTGTCCGTTGAACTTGTAAGAAGCCACTGGAAGTCCATGCACGTGACCAGAGAACCAACATGTGCGGTGAAATTATTGTCCACAAACCGTCGAGCGTTCTCCGAACGAAGAAAGAAAGACAGAAGTACGGAGGGAACGAGCGAGAGATAGAGAGAGGGAGAGAGAGAGAGGGAGAAAAGAGAGACCGATAGCAAGAGCTCACGTTCTGATTAAATTCTCGAGGAATTTAGGTGATTGCACGTTGATTCGATTGAAGGCATTTCATAGACGAACAGTCACGAATAAGGGTTCAATGAAGGCGCGTTTGTCAAAGGAAACTATCTAGATCTAACGTTCCCGTCAGAACGGATCGCCACGACTTCACCTGAAACAGGTCAATCATTTATTTATCGTCTGTGAAACGTCTTTACCGCGCCGACACGTGTTATATTAGTACTCAAATGATCGATGCTACAAGTATGTATTCGTTTGTTCTATATCGCTGCGAACCATTAACTATTCATATCACACGATCGCCAATCGAGTTTGCTACCGCAGAACAATCAAAGACGGGAAGCTGTACAGATTACTTTCTTGATACGCAGTAACATATTTTTCTGTGGCTATTCATTTGAAACTGTACATTACATGCACACATTCTACCAAGAAATTTAATGTCATCCCTTATACATAAAGCGAAATTTAATTGTGCCCCGTACCGAGGAACCCTTTCTATATTATATTTCAATATTACAGTATATTTTATCCTTTCTATAAAAATTCATATTTAACTTCATATTCGTATTTAAAGACAAATGATGAAAGATGAATTACAGTGTACAAATGAATGAAAAGTGAAAACAGGGAGATATTATCGAGATGATGAATTCTATGCTAAACGCGAAGAGAAATGATGCGTGTACGAATTGAGACGAGAGAATTCCCTTACACGGAATGATCGCAGCAGGTCTGACACTCGCTGTTGTCACTCTTAATCTGTATTTTCCCCTCTTTCGTGCGGGCTTTCGCACCCGGCGTCGATTTTGCCGGCCGTGTCCCACAAATTGCTTCATCGCTCTCCGGGCTGTCTCCCAACGGCAGGCACGCTCTCTCGCTCTTTTTTCAGCCCCTCGTTCCACGATTCTCGGTCAGCTTTTGCCCGAGACGGAGGCTCGCGAAGAGGTGAAATATGCTGACTTTTACAGGCGCGGCCCGAACGCCGACAACGAGAGAGGACCAGAGCCGAGAGAACGAAGAACGAGAAGGGACTAGACCACAAAGGCTGCGGTCGGCCCGATTTTACCGGCAGACGTGTCCTCGGCAATTATCGAACTTTTAAAGTCCGAAAGGGCTCCGTTATCCATTACCGAACGCTAGACACGCCCATTGTGAAATTGTCGACGCTTCGTGTCGTCGCCCTTGGCTCATATTCGCGCCAGCCCGCTTCAAATCAACCGCCAAAGAATATTCCACGCTGACTTTCAATTATCCTCACACCCACATACTTGCAGACACGTTCCCTCCCCTTCTAATTCATTCATCATATTTATAGTTTTATTCAATGTCCTTCTTCTTCTATTCCTCTACGTCCCTCGTGGAATGAAATTATATACGATACAAATTATTATCGAAGGAAAACTTTTTTTAGAATTTTGTCTTACACACTTGTAATCAAATGCAATTATAGCACATTTTTACATTGGGCTATTCATACAATGATTGCACCACTTCTGTTTGTGGCGTTCACAAGCTTCACAATCGTTTGAAGCGTTTCATCAACATCTTTAACATTGTATGTACACGCGGTGTTAAAGGAATCCATTACATACTATAATAAAGTCAACAACATGAATACTATTTGTACACCTTTCGAACAAGGGTTTTAGTTATGCGTGTCTTCGATTCGTCCCGATATCGTCTCGACACTACGATAACAGATTCACTTCAATCTTTGTGCGAATGTGAAGTAGTTATCTTTCTGTTTGCCTTGTCAGAATTCAATCGATATTCCAAACCCTTTCGAAATCTCAAGAAATCGAAAGTTATCTGTGTAGAGAAAACCGATATCCACTTTCGCAACAGTGTTCCTTTGTGAAGTTATATTTCTTTGCAAAAATACCTCCGCATTCGATGCAATCGCATACACGGTACTATTTCTGCATGCAATCCCTGTCCAATTCTTGTCTATTTTAAAAGACTCTTTGAAAACAATTATGCGAAATGACGTTCTACGTTATCGAATGAAATAAATTTTTATTTAACTCTTGATCGATGCAGGGCATCTTTATTTTGCCAGAAGACTCACAGGGTGAATCGCTTCGTAAAATTCGCATCCTAAAATCGGATATTTCGCGTGTGACAACCTAGTGAATGTAACGGTGACACTTTTTGGTGCATCCCCTCGCTTATGCAGTAACCGAATACCGTCCGATGACTTAGCATAGACCAAAGGAGAAAAACGTAGAGAAGCGACGGTATCGTTTCGCGAAAGAAACCGGCTAGGACGAGGGAATATCAAGAGGAGGAATCCCATAGCCAGAAAAGTGTACGGTCAACGATAAGAGGGTAGGTTTTCGAATGGTACGATCACGTCGTTACCACTGAGGTTTTTGGCGAATGGCGGCGGTTGTCGGAAGTTAAAGGGGATATGACCGAGAACGTAATGAATATATTTGCATATCGGGGCCGTTACCGAACCGTTACTGGTACAAGGTATACCGAAGTACAAGTCTGTCCGACTGCCAAATATGCATGCATCTCGCTCGGGGCCAACCGTCCGCAACGCTTCAAACCGTGCGCCATGCATATAACACTCGGAGGAGAGAATTGTCGATTAGTTTGCAAACTAGGGACGTGCATTCCGTCGCGCGTGCATATACGTCTGTGTATCCATTCAAGCATGAAATTCACGCGCTTAGCTGCGCCGACCAAGTTATAACTATATGGGTCACGCGCGTGTACGTCTTAATAGAAAAGTTACCGTGCTTCTTTCGTTTAAAGAATTGATTCAATCTTATCTTCGTTTTCACTTCAGTTTATTCAACTCAATATTTCTGATTTCAATTGAGCTCAAGCGCCCATGTCGCAAAGCAGAGTGTCCGTTTTGTGGTCCTCTTCTTTCAACACGAGTGCGAATCATGAGTGAGTTGACGCTAAAGAGTTTACTATGCGCTCGTATGTCCTGGGAGAATATTTGTGGTAATTATTTCTGAGGATTTCAGCGTTTATAAATTAATTGTCTTTTGCGATGGTTCGATCTCAATTAAATATCATATCCTTATCTGGTTATGAACGTCTGGACAAGTAGAATTGTCAAGCAATGACCAGACATATTTGCTATAGGTAGAGCTAGTACAAAATAAAAATAATGACCAGACAGTTGCAATAAACTTATTTGTTAGAAAGCGATAGTTTATCCAGAAAAATATCAGTATAATTCTTTTATGGAAGAAATGAAATTGAAACGCATTTGTTGTATGCATATTCAGCCCGCTTTTCACAGTGTTCTATGAAATAACATTATTTGAGCAGTATTTTCTATGATAACATTTTTATATATTCGTGGAAGTTCTTTTATTATTCGTTGTTACGTAAGTCAATGTTCAATTCCGCACCGACGAAGGTCTACCACGTTGCTTCGCAAACCTTCAATCAGGCTATGCAGAACTTTCGAGTACCCCAAATATTATTCAAATCTCCGAAGTATTGGAGACCTTAGAAGTTTTGAAAACTTTCAAACTCTTAAGAGTTTTGAAAGTCACGAGGGTCTTGAAAATTGAAGGGAAATTGAAAATGTTGTATTCATTTCGTATAAACTTGTAACAGCGCACCATTTTACAACATCATCTGACACACTTTCCAATTTCGCCGCTCGCGCTTCCTTGCAAACATATTATCAGGAAATACGAACGTGTATGAAATCATGCGATTACAATAATGCCATCGTAACGTAGAAGATTTACTGCGGAGTACTGGTAGATTATCTTATGAATTTCTGTTAAACTGAAACACTACTGACTTCGTTTCCAGACCCTTAAGTCCGGAAGGATAAATATCCGAGTTCGCAACTACATCATGCGGAAGAGAGATTGTTCGCAATTAATTGGTGTTACGGTGGATGCTGCAGGCTGGTACAAATTTAATCAAACGCGTCCCCGATTAATCAATATTTTCTAATAATCGATAGTGTCGACGTCTCGCGTCGTTCTTTCTCATTCGAAGACACCTATGAAATTTGTTTGCAACACTGTAGGAAGTTTTTACAAATCCATTGATTTGTCATATGATTGACATTTCTACTTACACTGACGTTCATAATCAAGCTACGGTCCATAGTATTTTCCTCCGTTTTCTTTCCGTTTTAATTGACACTACTTATGTAGATGAGTACCTTTCTCTTTGCTTGTCTGAGCATTCCTCGTCATTTCTACTTACAAGGGAACATATTTAGTTGATACAAGCCGATTTTGATGAAACTTAAGCGAGATGGAGTTCTTCGAAAAATATTTTACACGTGCTTTTTTTATCGATAACCATCCACTTTGAGCAGAATAACAATTACAAAAAGAAACATGTAAAACATGAAGGTTCCAAGTTATTACAAAAGAGTTGATAAAAAATGCTATTTTCCAGACCTGAATATCTTCTCCTCGACAGTGTACTAATAAGGAACTGTAAAATGCGGTTTAAAGAAACAACCAATTTCATCAGTTCCGTGACATTTTCGAAGCTTAATTTAGCGTCTGAGGGACGGAATGAAACCTTATCTACATCGCGGGGTTCGTTCCGTTCGGATCTCGGGCCGGTCGGAGGAAATCAGTGCGTGGAGGAAGGAATCCCAAAGCTGACGGCTGTCCTAAGGGAGTTTCGACTAATTTCTCGTAGATCCGAGTCGAAATAGACCGTTAACACCCCGGTGGAAACGTGGGACAGGCACCAGGCAGCCGAGGGAATGTAAGTTCGGCTCCGGGAACAAGGATGGTGCCGAGAAGAGGACGGGCGCCGATGAACTGGCCGCCAACCAGACGAAGACGGAGCAAGCATCCCGTGGCGTGGTGCAAAAAGGAAGAGGATCGCTACCTAGCCGCGGGAAGCAGGACGGAAAAGTGAGAAAGGATCCGGCAGTCTGGCAGTCAAACAGAAACTTGCTCCTTTTGATCTTGACTCGGCCAGGGTCCCTCTCTTTCCTATGCTGGCGCGCCTCTGCGCTCCGTATATATCTTGTAACTGCCGGAAATTTGGAAACTTGACACGACGGAGCGGATCGGCACGGTACTTGCACCGAACACTTTGGAATTTCTCTGCCGGACACCACTTTGCCGGCGAACGAAATCGATCTACCGTGTAACCTCGTTGTTGCTTCCTGATTTACATCCTTGGTTCGTCTGCAGCACATTTTTCCCTCGCCCTCGTCTGCGGAGGCGTTAACCATTGCACCACGATCTGTTTCCAGGGAATACTTCTCGTTATAATTGACAAAAATGACAAAAATGAGTAGGGTAGTATAATTTAAGATGGAAGGAAAATTGAAATAATTTATATCCTTACGTACGTAGTATTACACGTAGTGTTTTCAGGTTGTTAGAATTATTCGTAGATACTAACAAAATTTAAATAATTTTAGCGCACTGGTTCGATCAATTGTTAAATATACACTGCTTGCAAAATATCACAAAATATCATATTTGTAACTATTTACGATCGACATAAAGAAATATTCATTCGTAGATCTTTTTCACGCATCTCTTTTCCCCAGGGATCGTCGATTCCTCTCTATCTTACGTGTCTCTTTCTCCTCCTTTATTTCAATGTGCCGTGCTATTGTACGTAAGCATAATCGTCACTGTAATAACACAGCTAGGCGAAGGGAAAGAAAGAGAGAACGGGATCACCGCGGTGCTCCGTGTACCCTGAGGGAGAGACTGAGCTTTATAATAGCACGATGGAAACACAATGGCTCCCATTCTACCTTTCTATCTCCCCCCTCTTTTGGTCCTGTCCTTACACCCTCGCCCGTCCACCTGTGCACCTGGAAACTTTGCATAAATATACTATAACTATTGTTTCGCAAGAGCCATTCGTGGCAGTTTGCCCGGTTATTTATCGTTGTGGGTTAATGAATTTCCCTTTTCAGCCCCGATTTATTGGCTGATTCGCCACCCTTGTCGCGTGAATAAGTTGTTTAACTGGCTCGAGACACAACGGCGGAAGAAATCTTGATCGTGGACGGGATGCTGAGATAACGGAACAACGGATCTGTTACCCTGTGGCTTTATCTTCCGATTTTCTACAGTGGTAACCTTGCATTGGGTGCGACAAAATTCAGCTTGGAACTTCACTATGAATAGCTAAGTTTTGTATTATAACTGGATTTTATGCATTTATAACAGAACTGAGTAGCCATAACCTAAAACAGCGAAACCATTAGAAGAATTTAAAGGTTCTGTTGTATTATTTTTAACCTATTAAACACTTTTTCTCAGACACAATTTTATTGATTTATGCTGTTACAATTGATAGACTGATAGACAATTTTTATTTCGTCTAAAGGTTCGCAGCATAATCATAACTGAGTTTCGAAACAATTATTCTGAAAAATGTTGCGAGGAAACGTTTGGAAACAATGAATTTCAAGAATAACGAAAATGAATATATAATTCGCCGAAAATTACTCTTAACGTTACCTGTTGAGCAGAACGCTTCCACGTGAAACACAATTAAACTTACATCGCGCGAGTCGTTAGAATTTCTTTGTGGCGTACCACTCGCACAATACCTCCGTTTGCCAAGTGCACCGGTAGCTGGGAAAAATTTAAATGGAAACATTATCGAATCAGCATACCGTTAACTATCTTCCTATGCAGATTCGCGTATCGCCGGCTCGCAAAAACAGAAGTGGAGAATAAAACCGTCCATTTCCCGAAAAGAATTCCGCTACACCTGAAATCACATTCGACGGTATCGCGTGGACCGCGAACGAGAGGAAACCGTCGTTGCCGAGCTCTATTCGAAGGAGATTAATTTTCGTCGACTGGCTCGACATGTAATAACGTTCTCCGTTCGCGTTGTTTGCTTTGAAACGCTGAAAAATGGTAATAAGACGCTGGCCGCGTAAAACAAGATGGGGGTGGAAAGTGGGGGAGAGAGAGAGACGAGATCTCCCTCTTTTTTTCAATTTTAATCTTTCAAGCGAGTCCCACTGTATCGCGATTGTCTCATTTGCGTAAACTGCGACCTCTCTCTCTCCCCCTGTTTCATTTAGATACACAAGAACGGCGGAGAGAGGATTTCATCCGGGGTCGGATTCCTTGTGTCGTGATTTGTAGGTAACGGTTAATTCATTTTCCTCGCTCATTCTCCTTCGCCCATAGCAGATTGGCGCCAACAAAATCCGTGCTTGGGAAACTATTTACGGTCTGTCTGCCTATCTAGCCTCGTCTTTGGCCTTTTCACGAGCGCAGAAGAGGATCCCACGGTTCGTTTCGCCACCGCTCTCGCCAATATTCCTACCCCCGCTTTCCGGGAGGGGAAAAGGAGAATCACGTTTGGTGGGAAAGTATGAGGCTACCGTTTTATTAAGGCCTCAGTTTCTATGCTACTTTATGGCCAATTCGTAGGAGTACGTAACCGAGCCGCCACCGCGCCATCCAATATCCTTAAAAAATATTCTTGTGGTCAGTGATCCGTCCGCCGACCTCTGTTCCCCGTCCCCGAATTTTTGCAAAAAACACGGCGCAGACTATCCTACTATGTCATACCGTAATGCCTCTCCTTTCCCTTAACGCATTACCTAATAAATGTTTCCTTATGTCGATCGCTGATTATCGTTAACTTTGTTTCTATGTTCTCAGCGCATAAAAACTTGTGTTTGTTGCGAACGTTTCGCCTTGCATGATAAATGTTTTCTTATGTTGATCGTAGATTGTTGTTAACGTTGTTCTAGCACTGGTTTGATCGAACCAGTGCGCTGAGAACATAGAAACAAAGTTAACATTACCTAATCTTAGGAAGTCGATGGCTGAAAATTTTTTATTTAAGATCCATTTAGAAATCAATTTTGACTGTAACATATCGGAGAAAACTGATTCGTGTCAGGATTGAAGATTACATTTCTGTTTCGCGAGTGTATCGCGGCGAGGAGGCTGTCGCTAGTCCGGTTTCTCTATTTTCGGCGTGTTAATTGTCAGTGCTCGGCAACGGCACACGTGCGGGGAACGGTTGGCTATTCATGCGAACAGTTTTCGAAAGTTTAATCGGCGCATCCGTCGGCCGCGCCGTGTGGTCGTACGTTTCGGAGTTCATGCGAGCAACCGAGAGACGAGGACACTCTGGAAGAAAGGGAGAGGTCAAGGGAGAGGCGGGGCGACAAAAGACAGAACCGTTCAGGATGACAGAACCACGAGGAGATAGGTTGAAGCCGAACAGCCAACGAGGCAAAAGTGAAAAGAAAATTAAAAGCGGACAAGAGCGAAATGAAAATCGGTGGGAAGGGGTGGCGAACTTGGAGAACGAAGTCGTGACAGTGAAACGTAAGTGAGACGGGACGAGGGTGTGGAATGAAAGGCGAGAGGAAAAAAGAGAAAGAGAGACCAGATACCAGAACGAATATCAAGGGATGGAAAAGGAACGAGCGCAGACCGAGGAGGGTGGAAAGTTGTTATCTACTTCACAGGTGGTGATAAGGTCGCGATTTGTTTTCACGTGAGGTTCCTAGGCATAGATTAAAACTGTTTAAGCCCAGGCCATCCCGAGAGGCGCTGTTCCTACACGAGTTTAATCTAACCTCACTGTTCCCTTGTGGTATCCATCCTCCGCCGTTCCACTTTCACCTCTCCTTGCCAATGTATTAAATCCTTTTATAAATGCTCTCCGGTTCTAAAACGAGGTGAAAAACGCTTTGCATCCCTTGCCTCTTAAACAAAAGACGGGAAAGGCGATACAAGTACGCTCGAACGTACACTGCCTCTCTAAAATATCTTCGAACTTGCCATTTTTAGCGAGCCTGCGATAGAAAAAAATATTTCATGTATTAACAGTCAAAAAAGAAGGTCAGTCTGGCCATAGGAGTAGAGGGTCCTGGTCTCGTTAGTTGCATTAAGGTGTACGCGTGTCCATGATTACGCTATACCTCATCCACGCTGGTAGTTAACGATAATTGGAGCCATCCGTTGCGCGTCACAAGAACTCAAACCTGATTAAAGTATCGATCAATTGTGACGCGAGTTAAGGTGTATTTAAAATTCTGTCCTGAAAACGGATATATATTTTGCAACTCACAGATATAATTTTTCAAAAAGATTTACTGTTCCCAGTCTTTGTTATAAAAGGGGGATTATCACTCTGTCATAGAGAGAATGCATTCATAATAAAAATCTAGTGGAAGATTAAATACGAGTCTCTTCACGTACCTTCTGACACGTATGTAAACGGCTTTTGTTCCGGACATTGACTCGCGTTGCGCAATCCTCTAAACAATGCTACCTGAAACTATTTTCGAAACTTCTTTTCACCACTCGCTCATTATCGTTCGAAAACTTATCCAGGGTACGCAAAAGCGGTACTACCGCACCGACAATTAAAGCGAAACCCGACCGATAAGGCGATAGTTTACAGTCTACGTGCGTGCGTATCAACTTAATTTCCTCAAAGCAAGGAAGTTGTTCGTCGCATGCAAGCGCCGCTTCTAAACAGCTAGTAAAACTCCGGCGAAATCGCATTGAAACTGCTAATTCGCACTAATTTCGTCGGAAAATAGGGAACGAAGTTCGTTTTATCATCGATTCAACTTGTAACTTTTCCACAGGGAACGGTGAGCCGCATATTCCATTAATCTGCTTCCCTCGATACGTGCGCTATCGTGCATGGGCATTAGAACACTTACAAAGTATACCACAAACCTCGACCATTTTTCAAATCGTTACATTTCGAAAATTACTATAATGCAATATAAATATGGTGGAACTCTATTTTTTCATTCTTGTGTCCATTGTGTTACAAAATCATCGTTTTAATCGATTTTGAGATATTTGAAACGGGGACTCGTACTGAAACAACGAAGACTGTCGAGTATACAGGGTGTCCCAAAATAACTGTAACTCCCGGAAATGGGAGGTCCCTGATATCATTTGAAGTATATCACTAGCTGAAGTATAATGATCGATCCAGTTCTCAATTTCATCTGTAATCGCATGAAGATCTACAATCTAACTGTAGCAAATAGCAGCACATATATACACTCGCTTCAGCATTCTTCGAGAATTGGTTTCTTCCAGTATCCAAAGAATTTCAACCCTTTCTAATTCCTTCCACCAAAAGCTTTCACCATTCCGCATCGAAGGGACAATGGCGATCTTCACAAGAAGGTAGATCATTTATCACAATGACACACACACTCGCTTCGATCGCATTGTCTGTCCACTCGAAACGACCCTCTCGATTAACAGTCGAGACTGGAAAGTTTTTCGAACGAACGTTTCTTATTCATTTACCTGTCCGAGTACTGTCGAGGCTTCGTTCAGGATTAGGCTAACTTTCGTGCACACCTGGCGACCAGGAGAAGGTCGAGACTCAGCTGGTTACGTCTTCAGATGTTTTCCCTATATCTTCCCAGGTTTTTCCCGGTAAATAACCATTCGTAACCTCTTCCGTACTGTTCCCGTTTCGCAACTTCTACACCAAAGTTTTCGACCGGGCCTGGTTAACCTTCGCACACATTCAGCGATCGGGCATTCGCTAACTTTTGCGCGCGTTCCTCTAGATTTATTATTTACTTAGTCACTTTCTCCAAGTTTTCTAGGTTCGTCCACGCTACTCCTTCGTTTGCCATCCATCTTCCTCATTTCTCCATTTATTCTTTCGTTCGCCTCGATCGAGTCACGTTTGCCTTCTTGTTTTTCATAAGCCTCCGGTTCTTTATTCGAATAACTACATCACACTGCGACATGCTCGCAATTGTCTTCACACCGCTTGTAAACTGCAAATATCAAAATCTTCATACATACAATGGGTGAAAAAAGTAATAGAACACTCCTAAAAAGGCGATAACTTTTTTAGAGGCTACGGTCGTAGAGGTAATGAATTAAAAACCAACTGATACCAAAAATCTACGTGGTCGGGTAAATATATAAATTTCCAATCATTCCACATCACTGATCGCATCTGTGCGCCGATACCATCACACAATTATTCTAGACAATGCTGTACATTAACATTATTATCTGAATAGATTGTTCCTCGTCTGGAAGCACCATCTAAAAATACGAAAACACGTTTTACATAGGTTGCAGCAGCAATAAATCAATCGTAGACAATTCACTTCGCTCCCACTTGCTCGTTCCACAGTTTTCGCGATCAGACATGCGATGTAACAATTACTGCGCGCTATCAGCGTCATTCACAATATCTATCATCCGCAAAACCTGGAGGGGAACGTGCTTCGATGTGCTCGGGTGTCCTTCTCTTCGAGTAGCAATTTTGGGGAAGTGTGTATCATCACTCATCATGCTCCTACCTGCTAAACAATGCTTTCGTTCGAGCATCTACACTCGGCATTGTACTACTCGGGATCATGAATATGTTTTGAAATACCGTTATTTTATGCGGGAAACGGTGCAATCAGCGCTGTAATTTACAGTAATTGTAGACCCCGTAATCGTTTTCGATGGTAGTAAATCGTTTATGGATAGTTCCACGCTCAATCGATCACTATTAAATTCAAATCTCAACACCTTACTCGAAATTTCACGTTAATTGCGGGTGTGTAGATTTCGGTGAAATTCAAATGGTTCCACGTAACGAACCTTAAAATATTAATCGTTAATCTTCTATTATTTTTCAGCTCTCTTCCGAGTACAATTAGGACGTGTTCAACAAATATTTCATTTACTTTCATTACGTAGCATGTACAAAAATAATTAAATCTATATCGAACATAATAATGTTCATGTATACACGTATAACATGTTCAAAAATATGTTCATGTACTGTATACGCTATATGAACCATATTTAGTTTGAAGCATTAAATAAACAATAATAATAATACATTGAAAGTTTTCACTTCATTATAAACTTTCACTATTTGTAATAATTACGATCAGACGAAAACGCAATTTAAGAAGAAACATTAGCATATCGGGACAGCCTCGCGGCTTCCGATACACAGTGAAATTATTCGAGATTTAGCCAACGTATTCCATAAGTATAGCGATGTAATTACAGAAAAATAGCGCTCGCCAGCGGCACGTGTGACTGTAATTAAGATCTGTAGATGGCGTAAAGTGTCGAGATTTTGAGGTTGCTAATTACATGGGGCTGCGAGGTTCTTATGTGCCTACCAGCGAGGTAGGTAGTTGGCAATAAATTTGATGGTGCGCAGGAAGCGGCCGCAGTAAGCAAATCCGGCTGAGTTACGAAAGAGAATAATGGTAGCAGATGTAAGTAAACTAAGCGCAGCGAGTGCATCGGGGCGTGTGTATTTATTCATTAGTTGTTAGCTATTACGAGAGACTGTGGATTCTGTGCCTCGGTGACGAAAATGCAAGACGAAACAATTCAACCGATTAAAAGGTTATTAATATACTGATAAAAACGATTTAAGAATACCACCGGCAACGTTGAGACTTGTGTGCAAGATATTGAAACCAACTAGAAGATCCGGTAATTATACAGAAAAATATTTTTAAAAATCTTTTAAAAACCACGCTTATATTAAAATGCACTAAAAAGCAGAAAATATTTTTGTTAGACATTACTGACTATAAATAAAAGCGTGGAGCGCTAAACTATATCGACGTAATCTTCATGGGCGCTTCACGCTTTTATTTATAGTCAGTAATGTCTAAAAAAATTATTTTCTCTTTTTCAGTGCATTTTAATATAAGCGTGGTTTTTAAAAAGTTTTTTTACATATTTTTTCATTTTCTACTTTTTAGTCATTTTTTAATGGAACGCAAGATATAGTAATACTGGTATGAAATACGCGAGATAGAATGAGGGGATGACTCCGAGAGACGACGTCTCTTGATGGAGTCCGAAACTGTCCGAAATAGAACCAAATGAACGGAAGACCAGTGATGCCAGAATCGTGGGTCTTGGGCTTTTTTCCCTCCGCTCGCTCAGCCGGCTCGACCCCCCACTCTAATGCACCGTCGTCAACATAGTTGAGATATGCTGGGCATGTAGCGCGCGAGCAATAGAACAGGCACTCACACAGGCAGAGTAGGGGTACGCTCGTGTGTAGCGCGTGCGCAGTAGAAGCAACGTGGCAACGACGGTGCGTCAGAGTGGGGGTCTAGCCGGCTGAGCGAGCGGAGCGGAAAAAGCCCAAGACCCACGATTCTGGCAACACTGCGGAAGACCACACTGAGCTCCTTCGGTGCGACGCGGTTCAGTGGAGTGAGAACGCGTAATGGAGCAGGGAGCGCTACCGCGCGGAGTGGGGATTGGTGGACACTTGACGTACACCGATATTTAAATATTTTTTAACTCCTTCACACACGGGTTTTTCTTAAACATTTTTTTAAATATTGCATTGTCATCCAGTTCTGAACTATATGTAAAATTTCAAGTCTCTAGTTCATCGAGAAGTAGTTTAAAATTGGATTTCACGATTTGACGCATACAACAACAACAACAATTCGGCAAGCTAATATATGTAAGCGTGGTAATAATAACAATAATAAGCATAGTAGAAAGGTACACCTCACCGATTTCGAGGACTTTCAAATATATTATCAAGGTAATCATTCTGAACAATTTTTTCTTTCATCTCTTCAATAACAAGCAAAAACATCGACATACTTGATACGAGGCCTATATCATCGATAAATTCATTAACCAGCGTGATGAACGGCTTATCCGAGGACACGTCTGCGAGTCCAGCATTCCGGTAATAGCCTCATTAATCTAATCACGGAAGGGATACAGAGGGATGCTTTATGAGGGCCGGGTCTTTTCAGGAAGCGTTTAGAAAAACTGCAGTTCTCGTCGCGGTGTGTATGAAGTCGGCGTTCGTTAATAAATCTCCGTGGTATTGCAGGGGCCAGGCTCTCTCGTGCTCAGGGAGCCCAGTAAATAAGCTGGCCGAGCTTTAATCATTCCTATTTTTGCGTCTACCAACCGGTCATGAGTTTAGCGCCTCTTTCCCTCGCCCCCTTTTTCCTCTTTTCTCGCTTTTCTCTACCCCCACCGCCCTCCCGCTTCACCTCACCGTTTCGCCTTTCTCCTACTTCTCTTTCTCCCTCAAGATTTAATTATGCAAATCGCAGGGCCACTAGACAAAACCAATATTTGCTTGAGTTCTTAGATGGTGGTACAGGCGAGCAGAGACGAAGGGAGAGAGAGAGAAATACCAGCACCCAAGAGGCAGGCCAGGTAGGATTCGCAACTCATAATCAGGGAGATTCATTTGCCTCGGTACATAAAAATATAATCTCTCCCCTCTTCTCTCTCGCCCTCTCTCTCGGTGGCTCCTTGTCGCGATAAATACATTTCCAACGTTAATCGTAATAGCTTCTCTGCTGATTAAAGCCGCGCATTAACGCCCTTTGTTGGATAGAATTACGTGAATTGTATTGTCAGCGGGTGCACATCTTCGAAGCGGCACGCGAGGAATGCCGGAACCTGAATGATGCGGCGATCTTTATTTAATCCGAATTATGCACTTTACCTCTCGCCATCTTTTTTCAAAATTGATTTTTTAGATCCGCGTAAGTCGAGGACTTATTGTACTTCCATCATTCGTCATTTCTATGTAATTTTTTTTATAAATTGATACCAGAACATTTTACTGCACGATAAATTTGATTGTCAAAGTACGTAAGTAAAGGACTGCGGATCTTTATGCAAAGTGACTTCTGAAAATTATCAAAAAGCGCAAGAGTATAAAATTTGACAGAATTTATACGATTTTTATTTATTCCAGACCTGCCAAGACTACTATCACGGAAAAAAGATTTTATTTGATTCCACTTTCTTGAAAGTCGTCTACAAAAATAATCTGGTAATTAACAATCGGTAAGCATATAACTATGAGGGCTGTTCTGTCTTGACAGAAGTGAAACAAACCATATTTTGGCTTGTGAAACTGTAATAGGAATAAATTGCGTAAAATAAATTTAATTCGTGTTCTCTCGGAAGACGTTCCGCAGTCGTTTCAATATACATACTATAAGAGGTCGGATTAGTATTTTCTGAGGAAAATTCGTGACAATGTAAATGTTGGGCGTTCGCCGACGTTCATACGGTGAAATTTCATAAATTTACACAACGGTACATGGGGAAATTATGGTCCTCAAACGGTGAACCCGGATTAAATGCAAATAGAAGGCCACGGTTTCCCACTTATCTATTGTAAATTCCCTTTTAGACGGAACTTTTGCAAAGTAATTTAACTTCCATAGAGGAATAATTTTATTCATTTATAGAAAACTTCGTATATAAGTATCCTGGGAAAACGGATTCACTGGAAAGAAAGTTGGCAAGTACTGATGAGAAATAACGCTTTTACAGAAACAGTTGAAAGCTGGCTTCACCGACTCCGGAAAGAATGAGATTATTCATCTTGTTTAACTTACTAATTGCAATGTCCATCTTAAAGCAACGAGACTTCCATCATTCGAAACTGGCATGCGTACAAAAGGTAATTCAATGTTTCGCAAACTTCGTCGCCGTATTTGTTCTTGTTAACGAAAGTTATTTTCCACTAATCTACATAATTCCCTTCTTTGTCGGATATCCCTTTACTGCTCAGCAATCCACCGTTACGGATAAAAGTAATACGAGCTTATTAGTCACGAGAATTGCATCCATCTAATCGTTACTTTAGTCGGACGTCCCAAACATTACCCTTCCGTAATGTTTGTCCAAACATTATCATTCCCACGTATTTTCGTCGTACTGTTCCTTCTTTTGCGTATTCGTTCCAAAACGCAGATATCCATACATAAAGTATTTTCTATTTCATTTAGAACAGGTTATTTGGTTATTTTTGCAGTGAAAAAATTTTGAATAAAAATAACTTACAACAACAAAAAATGTAACACTAATAAAAATTGCCACCCCTAAAATATTGCGCCCCGGGTCCTAGCCCATTTAGCCCTGTTACGATGGTTACAATGCGCCGTACAACTTTCCTTAATCATAAAAAATATTTTACCGACTAGTATGCGTCTACTTACTCCTTTATAAAAGTAAAATAATTAATAAAATAATTCTTATAAAACCGCGTCTACCTGAAGTCTAGTAAGGATAAGAGATTATTTAGATAATGAGAGAACAAGTGCTCTATTACCGCAGTTCGTCGCATAATTCGATTGCAAAAGGGTTGGCAGAGAGCAAATTCGCACGGAAAATAAAATGTTATGGCTTGTAATATTCATGGGGAAAGTTCGGAGGCGATCGCCGGAACCGTAATAATTGAATGAAAACGTTTTACAAATCGAGAGCATCATAGGGAGGGTGGGAGGGAGCAGGGGAGAATCGAAGAATTACAGCTGGTTGGAACAAAAGCCCTAACGACGACCGTCACGACAATTATTCATTATTTTCCCCTGGTTTCACCATGAAATCTCTAATAACGGCGGCAGCGCCGAGCCACCGTAGGAGTTTAAAAGCCTCCCCCATGATAAAAAAGGAAAGCCGGCGGTAGTCAAGCAGGTAATGTATCCAGTTAAAAGTTTTCCAGGTTCGCCCGGAGAGGGTGGAAAACTTCTCAGGCCGTCGCCAAGTAAGGGGCCAAGGTGCCAGTAGAGACTAGAGATTGTGCATTTGTTATTCATGGGGTCCAACGCTTCAGTTGGCTTTAACATTTCGTCGTGTAGAAAGTAGCCCCTTTCACTACGGGGCCTACGTCTATGTAAACTGTACGTAATGCATGCGTAAGAAAGACAGAAAGCCCGCGGTATTTTTCAACGAGTTTCCCCCGTAAAAATTATAACTTTAACGGAGCCGAGCAATGTCGACGAGGAACGACCCCATAACCTGGAATATATTTGTTCTTCGCATTGCCAAAAAAGAAAACGATTTCCGCTTGAGTGCATCAAGAACCGAGCTAAGTTTGATTAGGGAAGTCCACGATGCTTTTATCAAGCCACAGCGCAGCTGATCGGAAAAGGAAGTATGAAATAAAATAATTTGTTATTTTGTCATTATAAATTTCATAAACTATTTTAGGTAACACGAAATTCATAAGTGTTATTAATGTATTTATTAATATGATAAATATAATTAATATATAAATTATTAATATAAATAAATAGAAAATACATAAAAATGTTAACATTCAGGTTTGAATCCAAATATTTGGTTCGAAAATAATAATAATAATATATAAAATTGTTTTAACGGTTTGGTGTTTTGCGCTGCGATCCCATTAAACCTTGTATCGCAGTTCGACAATTTCGTGTAACGTGCAGATGTTCGAAGAAAGTTACGAACGTTGAAGAGCTGGGAAAGCTTGCGAAACGGGTTCTTATGGGCAAACCATGACCTAAGCTATGAGCAACTTCGTTTGCTGTGCGTTGAACGGTACGTGTCAACTTGAGAGTTTTACTCTCGAGCCCTGTTCTACCTAGTTGCTTAATTACTTACAATTAGTAGCACTCTCCGTTGAACACAGATCCGAGGGCAACTCCGCGACAGCTTATTATTCTCCCATGTCTGTCGCTTCTACTTTCGAGAGGAAAATTCGCTCAAGTCTACTCAACTACGCGTGCAATGTGGCTGGTTCGTGTGCGGCCATTTACGGCTAAATGAATATCACGTTTCGACACTTTGTGTTTTCCAAGTAGCCCTGGGACAAATCATTCGAGCGAGTGAAATGAAAGTTCCTCGATCCTGAAACAAGTTTTTCTTCTTGTTATTATACTAACAAAACAGTGTCTAACGCTCACTCATATTTTACAAACAAACTGTTTTCGAACTCCAAGATTAAGAAAAACATGATTGAGCACACACCGAAGTACAAGGGTACGCGAAATCCTCTCGGAAATTAGCAAACTTATTCATCGATTCCCGGAGCAAAAGTACAACACCGAGGGCTTGTTTACAACGTGTTCCACGGCGATATTCACTTCGGCGCGGCCCGAATTCAAGTTTATATTCATTCCCCCTTTCTATTGAGCTCATGCTGATAACTTTCGGAACCGATATTTGACAAACTTTCTTTAAGTCCGGAGGACGTGATAATATAATCAAAACTTCGCGCGGCGCCCAGACAAAATAGGAGAATAACCCCTTTGTCGCTACCGTAAAGTTTCCGGGGAATTATACAATGATTTGCATGTTAAGTGTTAATTGCAAATGAAGCGAAACTTCGGGAGGAACGGAGCGAACCCGACCGGAAAACTCGTTTTCGCATTTGTCCGTTTTTTGGGTATCGATAAGATGGTTGTGCAATGTGGAAAGAGGGGAACAGGGAGAAGGAGGTGGAAAAAAGAAAAGGAAATGAAAGCAACGACGATTCGCGGGAAGATAAAGGCGGAAAAGAGCGGGGAAAATTTCATATCGTCGCCCCGACGCTTTCGAGTAACATCGTCGAGACGATGCAGGACGCACCTGAGGCGCCCCTTTCTCACTCGTTCACTTCTCTCCGAGTGGCTTAGAAAAAAACTGTCGCCCGAGAAATTTAAAACGCTTTAAAAAAGGCGACATTCTCGCATAATGAAATACCCATTTATTTATGTCTTCCCTTGAAACGCCGCTCCTACGGCGCGCCGATATTTCAACAAAGAGATACTGCTCTCCCAACCTTTTCAAAACATTGATTCCCGTCACGGCCACGGTATTTCACCCATGGCACCACTGCTTTTCTTATTTAACCCGGTTTTTCAGAACGCCAGGCGAGAAGCACAGAAATAGTCTTATTTTATGTTAACAGGGTGAGCGCGTCGCAAATATGCCTTCTCGAGAATAACTCATTTGTTTTATCCCAACACGCGTTGCAATACAAGTACTGTTAGATCGAAATTAATTTTCTTTTCACACATCAATTTAACACGTTAATGGGCGCGGTGAATTTAAAAATAGAGAATTTATTTCTAATACTTGCTTTGGTGGTGTGATTAAATATGCTAATGTGAAAGTCGTGAGACACGTGTGGCACGTGTGTTGACCATGCTTGTTGTAAAGACACTGGACGTATTGGAAACGATCTAGGTTATATCAATCGATACAAGGCGGTAAATTTGAAAAATCATAATATGTCTTTCAGTCCACTCGTATGAATACACCTTGGTGGTAAATCAATTTTTAACATTCAACTTTCACTGGAATCAAAAAAGAGTTTTTTAATTGGAAAGAATTTTTTCCGATAAGATTCAACATTTATTATTAACAATAATACGATCGACAGGCGAGATGTATTTACTTCTCATGGAAGGATCTACGGTGTCAATGGGATGGATGTGAAGCGATCTACGCGAAAGTAGGAATTTGCAAAAAGCTGTGCAGGATGGTATTTGGGTGGCGGAGAACTGGGGTAATCGAACGAGCCAAAAATCTTTTTGGTTTTCTTGTTTTGCAGGACCGTATGCAGACGCAACTTTCCCGAAACGCAGTGGCACGGTCTAATAGAGCGGAGCAATTGCTAATACAACATCGAGGGTACAGTGCACTACCGGACTGATCACATTGCCGGCCGTGAACGGGAAGACGATCAGATAGATCGCATGAATACTGCGGATGTCGTGCCGTGTCCGGACCTCCTATATATCCATGGACGAGTCGGACAGACAACGAACGTTCCAGCGGGACACCATCAACCCTGATTGACAACTTCATGCGTGGAATGGCGCAACCGAGATTATCGGGTCTCCAGACCGGAAACTCGTTCTGCTGACCACCTCGGACCTGAACCGAATTTCACCTCCCGCTCGCCGTGTACGATTTCCGCATACAAAAGGGATCCCGTCGAATGGACCGAGGCCACGTCGACGAGACACTCGATAAGGACATTTCGTGGCATATGCAACTGATTACCATATCATCACCAGCGAGCCACCCTTGATGCGCGTCGAATTAGAAAATCATGGGAAATGCACCTTGATGCCGGCTGAACAGTCTCGCCTCGATCCTCATCAAACTTCATCGAACGAGTCCACGTTCTTATTATCGACACATTTTCCCTCGCTCTATCAATCTCGTCGTTGATTTTTGTAATGCATGTAAAAATATTTATGCAATTTTCAAATACAGATTTCCTCTGCACAGAAATTTACATTGAATTCGTCATGACAACAAGAATATAACATGGGAAAACAGGAATAGCGTGAAATAAGAATTTCGCGTTTACCGATTTTGCTGATGAACGAAATGAGGACAATTTCTATTATATTATACCACCTTGTCCACATCACCAGCAACCTAACCGGTTAATAAAGCACGTGGTCGGCAAAGAGCGTGGCCACGAGGTCGCGGAAGTAAATTTGCATGAGTCGGATCGATGATACAATGAAATATAGAGCCGGTTGGATGACCGTTCGAACGACAAAAATTCTCTAGCCGTGGAGCAGCAGGTAGCGCTAGGGACATAGAGGAGCAAGACAAAGCGGAGGAGAGAAAGCGGGAGACTGTGTGTGATAAGGGGGTACCGTTGGGTGCTAGGGGGTGGTTAAAAAGGGGGGTAGATAGACGAAAAGGGGGCACCAATGTCTTGGCTTGCAAGCCTTGAGGTCCTCCCGTCACCCAATCACGTCCTGGCGAAGCTCGCCATATTTTGCGGGGCGGAGTCCTCTCCTTACTCTCCTCACGCGACCGACTCAGCCTCTGTGTTCTACTATTATTTTAAACCTTTCGCTCTCTTCTTCCACCCTCCGCCGATCGCAGCCCACCCACTCCCTCTCTATCCCCCTGCCCTTCTGGTTCGCCAGTTTCATCCCCTTGTCTTCTTTACCACCTCTGCGCCGACACCCTCCTACGATCTGATTCCCCTGCTCCTCTCTCACTCTCGTTTCGGCTCGCTTTGACTCACCACCTTCGAAACTCTCTCTCTCTCTCTCTCTCTCTCTGCTTCTCCGTCGGTCTCTCTTTGTCTCTTATTCCTGTTCTCTCGTTCTCTTTCTGTCTCGACGGCTACGACCGACGTAGATCTGTTCTCCTACCAACGTCTCCTGCCCCGAGGCAGAGATGAAAATTTCCAGACTCCTTGCGATCGAAACCGAATTGTTATTTCACGAGGTAGTCGACCCCTTCGTTCTCGGTCGACTAACTCTCTCTTTCTCTCTTGCCCTTGGACGCCAGTTACACTTACAGGTCCGAAATCGTTGCTGCACCGACGCTCCTCCCTTCACTTTCGGTTTTTTCTCTCTCCTCTGCAACGTGGACGTCGGTGAACATTGCTTCAAGCCCTTGCAGATTTAGCGGCGATTTGGGCACTGATCAGCTTCAGGTGATTTTGTTAAACGGTACACGAATGGGAAGCTTGATACACTGAATTCGACTGCGGATAATTAAAACTAGAAATTAGACTGCGGATTTTTATGCAGACCAAAATTGAGGTGTACGCTGAAAACAAGCAATTTTGCAATTCCAAAAATTTAATTATTTAAACGCGCTGCGTATAAAGTCCTAGAATTTGCAATTGCTGAATGGATTGCAATGCTAACACGGTATAAGATGTTACGCGGCACGAAACGGATTAATTTTATGGGCCACGAACAAAGACTCCGTGTCCATGCTTTGTACAGGATTATACATCAAGATTAATTTACAAGATAAGGTAAGTGACACTTCCTAGGTATTTACTGCTGTCTGGTACAGAATGGGGTCGGAAATGTTCATATGATCGCCGACACTGCTTTAATTACGTGAGTAACTTCATACGAAGGCAAGCTGCGCACACAATTTATCGCACGGAGTTATAATTTGTTGCTAAATCACCTCGAGTTTCATTGTCTCGCATTTCTTGAACATTGTATTAAAAATTGCGGATCAGTGTCTACCTGATCAATGGGGTAGTGTACTATGTTGTTTCAAGAACAGCACTCGACGAAGTGTCGTAAGCGGGAAATTTAAAATCGCGAAGAAGATCGCGCGAGGACGAGGAGGCAAGAAGAAAGATGACAGTTAACTTTTTGCAGAACCACCGGTGCAGACTGCGCCACGCGGAAAAGAGGTTTTACGTAACCTGAATGGACGCAGCAAGTTGTAAAAATTATAAGTACAATCTCAATAAGCTCGTTCAGTTTCAACTCGCTCAGTTTGTTATTCACCGGGGTGGCAAAGAAGATTTTACACGGTGGCGATCTACAAGACGATCGGAGCACGCAAAAATGTAGCCGCGTGTACCGTGGTTATCAGACCGTCGAGTGAAAGAAACGCGCGCGATTTAAAAAGTGTTCCTACCCCGTACCCGGGTTGAAATTCGCTCGTCCAGTCAAGGTTTTTAAATTCAGAAAAGATTCCCATGAATGGACCGAGAGGTCTTACATATACAAAGCGCTTTCTACAAATCCGACCGACTGAATCTCTTAAAGAAAAACGGCGAAACTCGCGAACAGAAAAAACTGCAGAGAGTGTTGTGCATAATAGAACGAAGAAATGTGCACCAGGGAAATGTGTAAGTCGCTGGTGTATCGAAAAATAAGCCTGACTTTCCTTTTGATGCTAACAGGCCGATGGCCAGCTGCTGGAATTAGTAGAATAATCAACTATAGATTTTGGTAAAACGGTTCTAGACAAGAACAAAATCTAATTCAATTTTCTTGTACGTGAATTTTTAAATCCGCAATCTGTTTCATAAAATTCATCATAAAATTGAAATTATTTAATTATGAAGTAGACAATTCACATTTATTATTGAGCGTATTAACGAGTATGTCTCTACTGTTTTTATTAAAGATCTGATCTTCAATAATTATTTCTGAGGTAACTAATAAAATCGATAATGAAGGTCTGGCGTAAGGAACGAGATGAATGCATAAAATGAAAATATTTTAACGATTTGTAATAAAATAATATGGTAAAATGATAATGATTCGTGGAGCTGTATTTTCGTGAATTAATGGGAGAGCAACTGACTCGGTTTATTGGAACAGGCACGAATAAGTCACGGAAACCTGTAATTTGATTTTTGCCGGTAAATTCGGATGGACCCGACGCGACGCGCGAAAGAATTATTTCTATTCGCCTGGCATAACTGCGGAGCTTACGGTAATTAGTATGACAGGCGTGCCTAGTGATTCTGATGGTAACCCAATTAACGGCGATCTCAGTACAGTAACGCAAATTCAATATGCAACCGTTGTCGCGACACGTTCTTCGAATTCCTGTCATGCTTTCTAACAAAGAGAATTATTGTATCCTCTGAGCTTGTCCGGACATGTACCAATTGCTTAATTCGCGTGCACGCCGCGCTGGAAATTGCGGTTCACCAAATGGGGGATGACTCGTCTGTCAGGATAAAGTGAAAAGAAATTTCTTCTTCGTCGGTTTCAATTAATATTCCCGTCGGAAAATTGATTTCAATTGGAAATACCGATTTACCGGCATCACTGATCTCCCCCAAATCTTTCGAGTCATAGCATAGATATTCACTATGTCGAAACTTCGTTAGAATTAACTCGAGTGCAGTTCAAACCAGCGAAGTTACATTTACGAATTTATTGCACGTGCAAAATTCTATCGAATTAAACAATCGACAGCAATAACTGGCATTCGTAATTTTCTACAATTTCCATTGGAGAATTTGATAAACTTATTAAACCGAGCAAACGCGTTCGGTAGTGTACTATTCGTGATTAATATAAATACATGCATATTTCATGCGGTTACCTGGCGTGTATGCGATGCTTGTGCCAGCATTTAAAAGCGTTTTTAATAAATAACAGTTCTCGCGTTTGTTTATGACCAGGAATGTATGACCCGCTATATGTTAGCCTAGCCTGTGTGCAGTAAGCATAATAGACGGCCATTTGTTTCTTTTTGCGCCATCGCGACATGCTATGTGACTTGGCTACCTAGAATTTACCATGTTCCACCGAAAAAGGGTACCAATGTATCTTACTGTTTCATACGTTCCTCGCTTTGTTACGTTTTATTCCGAGCTTGTCACAACTGCGGACATCATGTCTCAAATATTTATTTTATATTACCACGGGATGCTACATTAAATCAAATAGTACAATCATTATCTGCAGTGTGTGTACAAAGTGTTCGTACACTTTTTAAAATGGAATAACTTTTTTGCAGATCATTCGGTAAACCAATGCTTCTAATTGATGATAAAAAAGTCAGGTCATTTGATACAATTATAAAAAACTTTTTCTATCTCAAAAGGTGTACGAACACTTTGCACACCCACTGTATTACGTTTTAAAATAAGTTATATATCGAGTTATGTTATTTGGATAAGCTAGTAAAAGTTCCATTAGGTTTTCCAGTTAGGTGAGCTGATTTAAAAAATTATTTTGCAGATGGTTTGCTTCATGCAATTTCGCTTTATGAGCTCTGACGTTTCCTTTGCTCTTTGTAAAGTGCAAACAACGAGCAGTTTCAACTCCAACTGTTGGCTTCGGCTTTTTAAGGAGAATTCCAGTGGAAAAATTTGATTAAATTATTTATTCGTACACACACAGTGCCGCTGGCAAATATTATAACAATTGTTTAATTTAAATTAATGACTGTTAGAAGGCCCTTGTAATTATCGTATGTTCCAATGGTACTGTTTTTAAAGGAAATAGTTTGTTGAAAACGTCCCTTTAGAAAAGATTTGTAAATTTTATGATCACGCGAAACAAGACGGAATCACTTTATAGGCGAACGTTGTAGAACGTTCTGAATGTACTCGAACTATTAATAAGAGGAAAGAATATTTTAGACGAAAAGGTTATAAATTCGCAGAGAAGTCCGAAGTCCATTTGCAAGCATCGGCCTCCGAATAAATATTCACCGCGCATCCACCGCCAATTAAACCAAACTAAACGATCCAAAAAGCATAACTACTTTTCATTGTTCACAGCTACGGAATACTTTTGCCGGTGCCGCGGTTAATCCCATTATCTACCGATCGCTTGCAAAGTGTCGTCCATAACTCGTATAATCTAGCGAGCCCCTATAGCGAGAGCAGAGCAGCATTTCGTTCTAAAGTTCACTGCGGGATTTCTGTCAGCGTGACCAATGGCGGTTTATACTGCACCCCGGGCAACTAATTTGTCGTTTACGAAATTACAGAAGGATACATGGCGGTTGGTCGTTGGCCGAATTAGCATAGGATTGGCGGACGCTGTTGGGAGAAAACAGAGAACAAAAAGAAAAAAAAGAGAAAAACCAAGGGCCTGCTATCGTTTATCATGGAACAGTTAATATTTAACTGGCGGAACGTTACGAAGGCGAGGTTTACGTGCCGGCCGTGAACAAAATGCCATGGCACGAGGGGGCCCCAATCCACCCCACGGGCTTGTTTCGTTTACGATAATCCTTTACGAAATTAAAAACATTAGGGCCTCGTAAAGATAAAGATATTGTACGTTCCATAACCGGGCCGCGCGTTATAAACGAGCGCGGCTGTGATATAACCCTCGGAATGATGGTGAGAGACCGAGAGCAAGTTAATATCTACATCACGTATTTCTCTTCTCCCGTATCTATTCCTTCGTAACCCGTGTTGCTTTCTCTCTCTCCTTTCTGACCGCTTATCGTCCTCGTTACAACCGTTTCTTCATGCCCGTAATTGACCGTCTTATGTTTATCACTCGTCCCATGCATCCGAGCTGCTGCCGCGCCACCGCCATCACTATTACCACAATAAAAACCTTGCCTTCCGACGGCTTTTACTTGCCGGGGTCGCGATGGCGATGCCATTTCAATTCTATGCCTCAATTCCATTTATGAACGCGTTTCATTGCATATTTTTCCGACTCGCCGCTGGACGAGGCTGTTAAACTTTTAGCTCCCTTGTTTTCGATGAGTCATTTCATGGTGCGAAAATCAGTCTTCTAGAACGACAGTCAACGAATGCTTAACCCTCATCCGTCCCTCGTGTCAATTTGGCACAGCTTTCCCGAAATAAGTTATTGTTTTCTGTTATTTGTAGGTAAATTTTTCCGAAACTTCGTCACTTTTATATTTTCAATGCGAAGCACATCAGAGCACTCTCACGCTCTCTCCCTCCGTCTCTCACCGTTTCTCAATTTTCAGTTCCCCTACGGTAGGCAACCCGATTCTCAATTTTCAGTTCCCCTTCGGAAGGCAACCCGCTCGTCAATTTTCTGTACCCCTTCGAAAGGCAACCCGCTCGACAATTTTCTGTACCCCTTCGGAAGGCAACCCGCTCGACAATTTTCAATACCCCTTCGAAAGGCAACCCGCTCGACAATTTTCTGTGCCCCTTCGGAAAGCAACCCGCTCGACAATTTTCAATGCCCCTTCGAAAGGCAACCCGCTCGACAATTTTCAATACCCCTTCGAAAGGCAACCCGCTCGACAATTTTCTGTGCCCCTTCGGAAAGCAACCCGCTCGACAATTTTCAATGCCCCTTCGAAAGGCAACCCGCTCGACAATTTTCAATACCCCTTTGAAAGGCAACCCGATCGACAATTTTCAATACCCCTTCGAAAGGCAACCCGCTCGACAATTTTCAATACCCCTTCGGAAGGCAACCCGCTCGACAATTTTCTGTACCCCTTCGGAAGGCAACCCGCTCGACAATTTTCAATACCCCTTTGGAAGGCAACCCGCTCGACAATTTTCTGTACCCCTTCGGAAGGCAACCCGCTCGACAATTTTCAATACCCCTTTGGAAGGCAACCCGCTCGACAATTTTCTGTACCCCTTCGGAAGGCAACCCGCTCGACAATTTTCAATACCCCTTTGGAAGGCAACCCGCTCGACAATTTTCAATACCCCTTTGGAAGGCAACCCGCTCGACAATTTTCTGTACCCCTTCGGAAGGCAACCCGCTCGACAATTTTCAATACCCCTTTGGAAGGCAACCCGCTCGACAATTTTCAATACCCCTTTGGAAGGCAACCCGCTCGACAATTTTCAATACCCCTTTGGAAGGCAACCCGCTCGACAATTTTCTGTACCCCTTCGGAAGGCAACCCGCTCGACAATTTTCTGTACCCCTTCGGAAGGCAACCCGCTCGACAATTTTCAATACCCCTTTGGAAGGCAACCCGCTCGACAATTTTCAATACCCCTTCGGAAGGCAACCCGCTCGACAATTTTCTGGTCCCCTTCGAAAGCCAACCCGCTCGACAATTTTCTGTACCTCTTCGAAAGGCAAGCCGCTCTGCGTTTTAGCGTGACAGAACTATTTTATGTAATAGAAAGATACGATTTGAATTTTTTTGGGAAGCTAGAGGAATTAGGTTGCGTTAGTCTTTTTTACGAGGAGTTTAGTACTGGGTGTCCCAAAAATATTGTACTTCCTTGAAAGGGGTGATCCCTGAAATCGTTTGAAGTTACCTTTGACATTGCGAAGTCATTTTCCGCGGCTTCGTTAAGGAGTTATTAACGAAAACCGTGAAGTAATGAAAATGTGGAAACCACGCGCACACTTCTGTATAGGAAAAATTATGTGGAATACCCATGTGCACGTTATAAGCACACGATGGGCGTTCAATTCATAATCCCATTGAAAAGCCAACGCATGCTCCCGTAAAAAGGAAGAAACAGTTCGTAATTCGTTCGCAGGGAGCTAATTAATGGAAACATTTTTCATAATGGTACACGATTTGGACCAACAGGTAGGATCACGGGTAAGCGAGTTGCATGTGAGTCGATTCATAGCTAATCGGACATGGGTACGGACAGGTGCACAGGGATCGGTTTTCACGCTTGCTATACTGATACGCAATTGTAGAACGTTACATTCATTATTATTGTAATGCTGTTGTATGGAATCTGGCAGTGATCAACAATGAACGCGTTTGCTTTATTATGTAGGTATGATGATGGACAGGACGCAGAATTGAAGATTATCAGGTAAATGTCGTCCTGAAACGCAGTCGTACATATGTATAAGCACAGTACAAATCCGACAATAATGGTCTGTGAAATCTCTTCAATTTTACTTTTATAATTTCAGTTTGTTTTCGAAGAATTATCTCCTATACATTTCGATCTGTCAGAGCATTGTTGGTTTTAAGCACTGTATAGAGAAAATTGTAGTGAAGATTTGAACGGAAAACAGTAGCACAAGTATTATATTGAACCTACACGTACACTTAACTATTGTAAATGTTTACATTAAATTGGAGAAAAGAAAAGATCATGCATAGAATATAATAACGACGTAGTATAACGAGAGTTTTTTCGGTGGAATAAGCATAATGGGTCCCATGGAAATCACCGACACTTTCTGCGACATGGTTTTCACCGACTCCAGATTTGACCGACAACACCGATACTGATTTTGACCGACATTTGTGTGGGTGTATTTCCATGGGACCCAAGTATGATACCATACATACAATTTGTTGAAATTCGAGTGGAAGCGCTCTGCTGCTTTGGCAGAGGACGTTACTCCTTACATCTTACCTGAAACAAGATCAAATCATGCATTCTCTATATTAAACGTATAAAAGCATTGCTTAAAATAGAAAATGTATGATATTTTCGGCGCACAGGTGCGATCAATAGTTAAAAACAAGCAATTTTGCAATTCAAAAAATTCTCAACGTTTCGATCCAGATCCGGACCATTTTCAAGAGGAAAGTTGAAAAATTGAAAAATGTAAATTCAAAAATACAACGTCGTTACCAGATGCTAGTAGATAATGTACTGGAATTGCGAAATTGCTTGTTTTTAACAATTGATCGAACCTGTGCGCCGAAAACATCATACGTTTTCAATAAAATTGTTACGATCGACAAAATTTAATATTTATTGCGTAAAATATTTGACACTTGTATGAATACAACCTTGACCTAATAGGCCAAGTATAACAGTCCAGTTTTATGCTAAATTGCTACTATCCTGCACGAAACGATTGAACAAAGAACGGATTGATCGAGGCCATCATGTCCCACACTGTAGTCGCCAGGAATTCCACGTTGTCTGATACGTTGTACGCGGGGCGATTAGGTTGGTCAGTGACTGGCTGTTTCTTGCCGTGGGTAGAGTACCATGAAGACATATTGTCGAGCAGAACCGAGTGACTGAACGCGTCCTGTGATAGGGGTAGATGAGCAACGAAAGAAGCAAGAGAAAGAGAAAGAGAATAAACAGACGGGCGATGTACAATATTGTTAAAAGCATAGAAATAGAAGGAGGGCTCGCGGAGAGGAAGAGAGACAGGGAACGGTCCGCAGCCATTCGAGGTCAGACTGACAATGACAAATGGCAGAGTGTGCGCCGTCCTCAAATTTTCTTATTACCTTGGTACGCAAGTTCTTGCGAGGCGACGGTGTGTACTTCGCAATTTACGCTTCTACGGCAGCGCTCTGCAACTGCCCCGGAAATTTCAAGCCGAATCGTGTTCGCCTCGAAACCTACGTATATAATAGTATGTACACTCCTCCGCGTTTCCAAGACATTAGGCATACGTTGTTAAGGTTGCTGTGTTTAGTGTCACATAACCCCACGAATGTACGCGCCACCCGCCGGATTAAATTGAACCGGTCTGGAATACGCTAGAAATTCACCCCCTACTTTTCCCGGTTCCTGGTCAACCTTTCTTTCTCGTTTTCGCCTGATCTACTGCATGCAATTTTATGCACACGCACAGCATCTCAAATTTTTTGCTCTTTTATCACTCTGAAAAATATTCCAAAATGTTTAGTTCAAGTGATTCCTGTGTTAAAGATGAAATGCAATAGTCAATATAATCTTTACTCGTGTTTGTACAAGTCTTTACGAGGACCTTTCGTGCGGTTTAAAAATTCGATTTATGCTATAAATTCACGTAGATGCACGGCCCAGTAATCACTGTAGTGTAACCTCGATAATTATTGGAAGATAAAGCCACCCTTCGGCTGCATTGTTTGTCTTCCCTTCTGGGGGATTATTGACTTTTATTCGAGTACGTTCTTGAATTAATTGGAAATTTCACGAGAGCCGAGGAAAAGGGATGGAGCGATTTCTAATGTCCATGTAAACACGATGCCCGAAGTGTCGGGAAGGGGACGATTATGATAGATCGAAGGCGTCAAGCTGAGGAAACGGGTATTTAAAGGAAGATCCTCTCCCTTCTACTTCCGTCGAGTTAATCAGCACTCGAGGAACCTTCAACTTGTCGTCTCTTTTCCTTGGATTATGAAGAATCTATTCGTTCGACTTCCACCAGTTTATTTGCATTGAAGTGATTGGGTGCTCTTCGATATTCAATATTTCTTCCCTTCTTAACCGATACTTGCAGCTTTTATTTTCTTCTCCATTCCTTTGTACACAATGATGGGAAACCCGACGATTGTTGTAATTCTTATTCGATTTACGTAAGAGTTACGTAAAAGTTATGATGTTGAACCTTTATACGCGTAAATAAATACTAAAGAAACCATAAAGAAAAAAATTAACTGCAGCAATTAAGGAGCTAGGCCACGTGACATTACTAGAATATCACTAGATTTCAATAAAAGATTTTTTTTTGAATTGTTGAAATGCTGAACCTTCCTGTCTGCTAATCCTCTCGATCCAGCAACAAGATCCCTACTCGCCGAAACAAATGCATTTATTTATTCTGCCCGGAGCGCGGCATGCATTAGGGAGCATCGAGTAAAAACTGGAACCAATGAATCCATAATTCTCGAAAACTGTAAAAGTCTCCCAGAGGAGTTTTCGCCGGTTGCAAGTTTTATGAACGAGAGAGGAATAGTAGCCGGCGCAGCATCATCTCTGGAAGCTGTGTGTCGGTTCTATGTAGAGTTGGCTCGGTATGCGGGCGTACACGCATGCACGGTGGCCTTATGGTCGTCCGGTCGGTGTGTCGTCGGCATGCATATGTATGCGTGTAAAGAGAGCGAAAGGAGACGAAGGCTATGGGGCGCGCGGGGTTTCCGGGTGTTGAGGGCGGGGTGAACAGATACAGGGCCCTGCGAGGGGGTGGCCTGGAGAGCAGGGGATAATAGGGATGAGTGGGCCAAGGGGTATGAATCAAGCTGAGCAAACATTGAACTTCGAGATACGGTATCGCCACGCGGAACCTACACACCACGAGCAAAGAGGAGGGCCCACCTCGAAGTACACCTTGGCGATTACAATTCTCGACCCTGGCCGTAGCTCCTCCTACACGGAACATCGTCCCGGAATATGTATGTGCCAAATATTGGCAGTCCCAGCCACCCCTGTGTCTCCTAGCCCACGTGCGTGTGCATGTTTGCGCACACGGAGACAGTTCCGTGGAAAAATTTCGATGAACTTTCGAAACCCCTACCGCGCTGTTTTCACCGAACAACTCGCGAACACTCGGACCACTGCCCCTGTAAGAAGATGGAATTTTAAATATGCCCAACTTCCGGTAATTCGTTTGAGTTGTCCGTGCTTGTCTTTCCGCTTCGGTTACGCTTGTTTGGGGATTGTCCGAGTACGTGTTTCTACGGCAAACGAAAGTTCGGCCATTCAAATTGCGAGGGGAAGTGCGGCTTCGTCGAATCGAACCTCTCCGATGCAATTTTCGGACTCTGTGTCCCACGAACTACGCGTATTGTTTTTTTAACGACTGATTCCGTAGACGCGGTTCCGGCTTGCTTTTTCATTAGCGTTTTCAGGTTAGGCGAGCTACGTAATTCACGAACTGGTTACGGAATGTAAAATAAAATGACAGTTCACTGTGTTTTACAGTTACAAAATGTGGTACGTTTTTACAGTAAACATTTTTTACAGTCTTACCACGTTGATCATATTTATTGTATATTTTTTCTGAAAGGCGATTTTTGTTGCACGGTGGGGTTCGAATTTTGCGTTTTTGAAGGTTGCGCCGGACAAGAAATGTGACTAATAGGGTGGCCTTCTAAAATAGGCAATGACTGCAGGGAGATAAGGGTGCGTTCGGCATGGAGAAATGTAACGTCTCATCCCGTGGGATATCAAGAGAGTGGCCTCCCCGTCTCTTATTCCCGAATGTTTTAGCCAACCCCAGCTACACGAGACTGGAATATCTTAAAGGGGCAAGGACTTTTTAAGAAAAACCATTATCGTATATATGCCGGCATGATTAGCGAAGATGACCGGGTCGCTCGTTCTACAAAATCTCGTATCTTTAATACCTTCGTTCTCAAAAATGTGTGGGCTCCTGTGGATAGCCATGTTGATATTTAATTTCATTTTAATTAGAAATCAGCCCTGCAGCGTTGAATACTTATTTTACGATCAATTATAAAGAAAACGACCGCTCGTTCCGCAGAATTATTACGATCGTCGGCGGATCAAAATTCTTGGAAGACCTGGACGGTAGCTGTGCAGTTAAAAAAAAGAGGAGAGAGAGAGAGGAAACCAAACGACAAAGGTTGGTACGGCCGACGGGAACAAGAGAAACAAGAAGAACAGAGGGAAGAGGGTGAATCTTTGTGAGAGTTGGCGTACAATAGTAATGCAAAAGTCAACTCCCTGCTGCGCCGGAAGTCGACGGTCGGCCATCTTTCCAACCGGATGTGCATCCTAAATGTCTCACGAGGTTCGTATATACGAATTTTATATAGCGTCCTTCTTGCCCTTTCCAGTCGCTTGTTCTCCCATTGGTTCCTCTTCGTTCCAAGCCGCGTCCCGCGTTCTCTCCTCTACGTTTAGCGGGCTTGTTTCTTCCACAGTTACTTTTCATCGTTTTATCCCTCTCCGTTCTATCCGGGTTCGGCGTTATTGTCGAGTTTTAACTCGGCTGTACTGGGCGAGGCTGCAGCATTCTTTTTCGTCCACTTGTCGCGGGAAACAGAGATAAAAATTGGATTTTTAGTCGAGCATCTTTGATATTGCAAATTGTTTTTGCTCAGATCTATTAGATGCGACGTGTTTAAAGAATAGAAATTGTGTGATCATTTCGACGCACTGGTTCGATCAATTATTAAAATATGCAATTTTGCATTTTCAAGAGAAAAGTTACGTCCGTAAAATAATATAATCTGTAATAAACGTTCAAAAGCAATGAGATACTAGCCAACAAAATATCGTGTCAGATATTGTTCTTATTTAAACGGACCTGCCTGTATTTCAAATTCAGCCATTTTCGCCGAGGACCCATATCACGTGGTTGAGTGCGGGGTCCATGGTGTAATTGCTTTGAGATTCAGCAATTTTTTGTACGATCGAGGCGATAATCGAGGCGAACGAATAAAACTGCAGGGATGTGCAGGACGCGAGGGAGCCTCGAAACGAAAACCGGAGCAAGGACGAGGCGGAAGACGACGGCTTTATTCGCGACGGCGCTGCACTTCATAGGACGATGCACGCGCAGTAGGTGTTATACATTTACGACATTGCCTCGCGGCGCATGCACGCCAACAATATAAAGGTGCAAACGGAGAAGCAGCGAACGAGAAACGCATAAAGCGTCGCGGCGCAGCAGCCAGCCGCGACGCGGAGCGTAAAGCGTAAACCGTCGGACCGCTTTCTGCCTTACATCTTCCTTCATCGCCGTCGTTGTCGTTGCGAAACCTAGCCACAACCGCCCCTTCCCCCGCCGTCTCACATCCTTACTCTCTTGTCCTCGGAGCTTTTTCTCGAACCGAGCTCGTTTACCGCGGCCATCACCCACGCCTCCCACCCTTCCGTATATTTCTTTACCGGAACGACACGGCCCAGCCTAACCTGATCAAATTTCGTTACCATCCTTTTATCGGCTCTGGAGTTTTGCGCTATGCTACCCGGGGAAACTTTATCGCTTTTATCATTCCTCCGTGCGACCCGCACGAAGATTGAATTGGTCCGCACGATGAGATTTGCGAAATACGCTTAAAAGCACCGTCTGGTCAGGAAACGACACTCGCACGTTGACGTGTGTCAGTGCACACGTCGTTATATCACATATACGTACACGAAAATTGTAAGGGTCCGGGAGTAGACGTCTGAGATCTTTATAATGCAATGACTGGATTTCTTAGTAGTCAAAATCGCTAGATGAAAGATCAATCTAGGGTGCTATTTGGCTGAAAAGTCGTACAGCGAAAGTAAGAGAAAGAGGCAGAATAAGATATGTTTGAAATTCCCGTTTCTATGGGTTGACGGGAGGGCAAATATCTTTGAATGAAAATCCATAAACACGTCGGGTATGAAATCACGACTTAGAACGCGGCGAGCAGAGAGCGGTGGGAAAAACGAAAGGGCACAATGAAATAAGATGTGTCGTGAGTGCTCCTTTATCCACAATGATCCCGCTCCGTAAAGCTTATCTTTGTATTTGCCAGTCGTGTGCGAGTACACGTGACTCCTCCGACTCTCCTTCTTCTTTGCCCGGGCTCTCTTTCTCTCTTTCTCTCTCTCGGCTTTCTCACACATGTGTATACGTCGGCCAAGGAAGGCGGTAAACTAAATCAAAGAATTTCACGGATTTACCGACATGCAATCCCGGGTTAGCCGCGAATGCACGGCCCCCTGTAACCTTTTGTAGAATATTTCTTGGAACACAGGCGGAACACCGCCGAAGAGAGAAAACTTTCCCTTCCTGTCGGAAGACCACTTTCAAAGAAAAATCTCTCCCCCGGGTATTACCGATCTTTCGACCTCGTTTCTTCGTTGCATCGTAACTCTCTCGTTGCTTGTTATCGTTCCTTATCTCGGTCAACTTTAAACGACCACACGTATCAGTTATCACACATCCCCTAAACTGTTTCAACCCCTTCGAAAGACGCCGACGAAAGACTGAGCACCGTCGTTCCCGTCCGGTGTGAATTTAAAGCGTCTCGCAGTCTTGCTATTGTCGTTATTGTTGTCGTCACGCCAGCTTTGTTTCGTTGGCCTCAGCCTCGCTGAAATGATATCGTATTGATCTTTCATCAGTCCGTCAATTTAACACCAAGGGATAAACGAATTTCGGTAAATTAGAGTACGATGAGGGTTAATCGTGGAGTGGGCTTTTACCTACGCTTTTTACTAAAATTATGTGAAAATTATATAGAATGTCCACGAGTTCAGTCGTCGATGTATGGAAATACTTCGTGAGCACTGTTCATTGTTAGACTGCAGATGTTTATAGAAAATTTCATGAATTTATTTCGAAAATATGGTGTTGAATAGAAACGTATTTCTTCTCTTAATCATTGCAATACGTTAAAAGTAATATAACAAGATTTGATCATCAGCCAATCTTTCATTCATTTATTACCGGCTGATTGTCACTATAAATGAGCATAATCTGCAGTCTATTGGTCGCGCAGTCGACAATCGACAGCCCCGCCATCAGACAAACGCGAAAGGTAGCATCGTAACGAATTACAGGCTCGAATAACAAACGCGCGTGTTCCACATGCCTGATAAACTGACATTAACGCAGCCGATAATAATCTTCCCAGAATAAATCCATATATCAAATAACCTAAACATTTGCACGGTAATTTTCCGAACAGAGAGGCGAACGCAAGAAATTCTGAAACGTCCTAATTGATCGAATTAGCGACGCGTTCGAACAGGCTGAAGCCAAAGTTAGCAACTCACAATCAGGTTTTCCATTAAACCTCATTCAATCAAAATTCTCATTCACTATTTTCCTACGCACTGCATTTATAACCTGGAATTCCTTTCGGGGAAGCGCACTTAAATTTAGACCCCGGTTAATTGAGATGTTATTCGAAGCGCGCCTCTTACGGGAAGAGACGAGCTTTCTTTTTGGCGATAAATGTTTTTGTCCGGTTCTGCAATTAATGTGTTTCCAATTATTAAAGAACCGGCCGAAGTAGATTTTCTTCGGGTAGGAAAAACGAGAAGAAAATTGAGAAGAAAACGGGAAGCGGCTGCGCCGCTTTTTAAAGGCGATATATCCTACTATGCTATCATGCTACGTTGAACTCGCGATGTAACTTTTTCCAGTATCCCATTTCGCCGGCATCGAGGCAGCTCGGCACCGTGTGGATTTTCAAACTGATGCTGCGAGGGTCAACAAAAGTGAAATGCTGCCTTGGAAACATAAAGCAATTTCGAATTTGCCCGAAGACGCCTTGTTCTCTGCGAGATAAGCAGTGTCGGGAGAACGTTTCCATTAAAAATTCAGTAAAAACGTGTTCTCGTATGATCTCTCCGTTTTAAAAATTGGCGCACACGATTTTTATATAATTATAACATATGCATAATATACAGGGTGTCCAAGAAGATTGTACTTCCGTACAAAAAGTAGCTTCCGCGTGTGGTATTTCAGTTGGCTCAACTCATAACATCCTAAACTTACATAATTACAAATCCTCCACTTCTTCCATTTCTGACCATGCATGGCTTTGAAGGTCATTGAAAGTCATTGTAGTACATGGATGAATTCGTCTTGACACACGCTTTCATGCGACATAACAAAAATATATAGCTTTCCATTAAAAAAAAATTGAAGGTCATCTTCATTTATATCAAAACAAGTAAAGAAAACAGTACTACTTTTTCTAATATCTACTATTTATACAAAAAATGCTGGCTAATAGCCTGAAGACTCTGTATAATATATTTCATACAATTATAAGTCCTCTGTCGGGTAGTAGCAATAACAAAAATCTCTCTCGATTATTATTCGCGCAGGGTTTTTAAAATTGCAGGGACGATAAACCGGGTCCAATTCGAATCTCTCCGACGATTCTCTGGAAAGTGGAATCATGGAGGAATTTCATTCTACGTTTCCGATTTACTTTTCCGCGAGGGACCAACCGAGTTTTCGTTCGCGATTTACGATACACCGTGCGCATGTAGATATACCAGATATAATAAGCGATAGCTGAAAAATTTCTGGCCGGCTCTCCGCGTACCATATTTCAAAGTCCGGTTCACAAAATAAGAAATAATTTCGGACGCGCAGTAAAATGTCCAATATTTCATTGGTTATCCTTCAATTTTCATTCGTTTGCTTTCGCTCGTTCGGCATCATTTTTCATTTCTCAATCTCTTTATAACATATTCTTCCCTTTAGCCATCTATTACTCTTCGTTCACCTTTCAGCTTCCGCTCAACTCTCCCGTCGGTTAGTTCCTTTGAAAACAAGACCGTCTGAGGGAGAAGGTGTATTGCAGGAAGCATCGTTGAGTAAGTGAAAGATTAATGGAATCAACCCCCCGTATTTACGTAAACATTTAATCTTCATCCCTTTACGAAAAAATCCCTTGTTAGAATTTCTGTCGAGTTTCCTGCTGCACTCGGCGCATGGCGTCAGAAACGCGCATTCACCTATAAAACTTCAAATTATTTAATTCTATTTAAAAAACTTTTTCGTCTTGATAACGTGTCTCGACAATTGTAAAACAATGACAAGACCCCGCACTAATCATATGGAAAATCTATACCGGTAAAATCAGTTGGATTTTTCATATGTTGTGGTTTATGATCTACTGAACAAAAGGTGTATTGGGCACAAAGTATTTACATTTGTAACAAGTGCGAACGAAACGTGAAAGGTAGTTTTTTAAAGGGTTAATTAATAAATTTTAAGTGGAGTTATGCTATTTTAAAAGGAGCAGTTCAACAGCTGTAGAAGCTTTTAAGATGATTTCACTCTAAAACTTCTACGGAGGAGGCTCGTCGAACTTCCAAGTTAAACAACTTCGCGTATGTATACTTAATTAAGTATATTTAAAGTAGTAGACTCCGCGATAAAATTCGAAAGAATCATATTTCATGCCGTATGAGAGCTGTTTCACGAGAAAATCAATAAATTGATAGTGAATAATTAAGCGAATTGCTTGAAAGTTGCAGAGTTTCTAATTTCGAAGTAAGGACGATTTTACACGATTTTAATTTTCCATTGAACAATTGTTCGGCCGTGTCGTCGATTGGGAAACATCGAAAGCGGAAACAGCTGTTGGGGACAGGAAACTCGGGGCTAAATGGTGTTCCTCAACAATTCGCAAATATCTGGCGAACCGGAGCGTGAATGCAAAATAGGGAACAGTAAACATTACGAAACTACTGACTTAAGATTTCGTTAGACAACAGAGCACGTACGCTGGTTATCGTCGATGTTTCGCTACGGCCCGTACATTTTCCCTCTTTTTCCCCGTTTCTTACTGCATTACCCTTTTGGGCGTGCAGCAATGTAGGTGCAACCAGCTATTAGTTCGGATATTTCGTTTGTATATCCGCCGGAGCTACGATCGTTTCATTGAACGAATTTTAATGAAATTGAGTATCACGCGTGACAAAAACTCACGCATCCTATTGAATTCTACATCGGCGCGAGGCTCCAATAAAAGTTGGCTCCGCGAGGAATTTCACGGTATACTTTCTACAAATGAGTTCCTTAACAAACCACACGCGTCATACAGAATACAATTCCTGCAAACAATTTTGTCAGCAATGTTGATAATCATTTTTTAAGTATTTAATATTACTGCTGGCAAACCATCCGTGATCGATCCATACTTACGTTAAAACTGTAAAGAACTACATGCATCCGATCGATTTAAATACGAAGGATAATACACTTTATGGATCTGAATTAATTTACCGATTCACTAGTAGGTACATTCTGAATGGCAACATTTAATGTGGTTGTTTGCCTGAATATCCTTTGAATAATTATAATTCCCACCAATTCGAATTCATTCGATCGCGTTGGGGTAATTAAATGATTTTTGCGGTTTCACAATAAGTCTCGCGATATCGCAGTAAATAACGTCTGCATGCTGAAACAATATTTCGCATCAAACGAAAATAATTAATTAATTGCGTCTGCGAAGCCGACATCTATAAGTATTTGTTAATCAGTTTTTGAAATTATTGTAATTAGTGTGTGGTATTGGAAACCTGTATTTGTTCAAATTCATGGTATGCGAACATGTAGTTCACCAAAAACTGAGAAACTTTTGTCTAAAACATTTTTTAATTGCACTACTGAAAATGCCTAAAAAAAGGTGACATAACTTAACGGATACACCCTGTGTACCGCATCTCGCGTTTCGCCGAAGGACGCCTGAATATCTGTCGATTAAAACGGCGCACGACGGAAGCCGAATAAAAACATTTGTCGTCGACGTCGGGGGTGGAATTTAGCGGACGCCCCTAACTGGATTGCACGACGGTATAGTACCGTTCCCAATCAATCCCCGCGCAAGTAAGCGATCGCGTTGCGGGGTTTTCCTCTTTCAGTGCGTTCCACCGTGTCTTCCGTTCCTCAGACACAAACGGAAGAAAATTGTAAAACGCGATGGGTGGCTTTTTCCCTCATTGATATTCATCCGGTGTAGAAGTGCAGCGCGATTGGCTAACTATCCTGCCGTACTGTGTACACCGCCATTTCTCTTCGTCCCTGAGCGCCGTCGCTGCCTTCCACCCTCCCCTATCCACCATCCCCACCCCCACAGGTTCCTTTTTAACTTTTTCTTCCATCCGTGCACGCATAAACGCGCCCATACACGTGCAAACAAGCATCTCGCGAGTCATACATAAGCCACCGTTCCTCTCGCTTTTTCTTTTTATCGATCATCCTCCTACCACCGTTCCTTCAATCTCACTCTCTCGTCATCCGTCTTCGTCGGAGTGTCAATTCACAACTCTCTCTCTACTACCTTCCCGTTCCCTTTCTCCTACGTTCTCTATTTCTGCCTTTCTCTATTCCTTTTACATTCGTCGCTCTATTTTCGATCCCGACTACTTCCTTTCAATTCTTTGTATCATTTATTTCTCTCCTCGTTCGTGTATGCACTTTTCTCTGTTGCGTTCACTAATGTTAAAGATTAATTTTGTTAATTCTCGTATTAAATTACTGGTAATTATTACGTTTAGGTAAGACAGCTCCGATGGCCTTCGCATATTCCTTGACACATGTGAAGGTGAAGGTCATCGGAGCTGCCTCCCCTAAACGTAATAATTACCAAATTACTTTGAGTTTGTGGTATAATTGTTCGAAAGGATGCAGTATGCAACTGAACGTCGACCATCCCTTTCCAATTCTATTTTGTCTTTCCAGACCTACTTTCATCTCCGTCTAGACCTTCCACCACCATCTCATCGACTCTTTTACTCTCCGAGCCTCACGTACACTAGTCTTTCCTTCATTTTCAGTCAAGGACTGAACGACTGTTCCCGGTAATGCATCGATTCGTTTCTAGCTCACCCCTATAACACGCACTTCAACCACGTGCCTGTCTTCCCGGTACCCTCGCCCTCGTCCCGGGCGCTCTTCATTCCGCGTTTACTTTTCTTGATTAGGCTTCGCGGATAATAAAAAAAAGCGGAAGAGAGGGAGTGACGGAGGAAGGAAAAGTCGGTGTTCGATCGTGGCTCGGGGCATGTTCTAAAGGCAGAAATGCGGCGACGCGTCGAGCAAGCGAACCGTCAATGGAACATTACGGGGGCGGAGGACACGAGGGCGCCCGAGGGACACGCGGCCAGATACGCAAATCGCAATCTGATTAATTGCGCGTCCAATCGAATCATTCGTACCGCCTGGTAATATATGTCCGCCTACCTACCGTGCCACCCGTCCCTGTAGACAAACATCGCTGAGTTCCTCCTTTGTGCGGTTTTGTCGCCGCTCTAATTAGCGATTCAGCTGATCCGAAAGAAAGAAACCAAGTTCGAGGCGCGCTGGGAATTTCCGGAAACGACCCTGCGATCAAGAATCGCATTCTAATTGCTTCGATCGCGTTCCCGCCGCACCCCGCGTCGCGGCCTTTGTTGGAACGTGCTATTGTGCGTTGGCAGTTGATCGCGAAATTTCGAGAGCGCCGCAACGATGACGAGATTAATTCGAATGGCGAGTAGACTGCGGATCTTCGTGCAGCGGGAACACGTTCTGCATCGATTGCGAAAAATCTGGCAGGACGTTTATTTATTCTGCTAATCATTTTCACGAGATACGAATAATACAGTCGTCGAACATTCACGAACTTCGAGAAATTAATTAACCAGATGACGCTCCTAGCATACGTGTTCCATCGATGATGAATTTGGGCTTCGCAACAGTAAGAGGATTTAATAGAACACACGCAAGCTCGCGACACGGTGTAAGACGAAGCCGTACGACCAATGCGTTTTAAAGTTTCAAACGTGTTGTTATCCTCTGACATCGTTAATGGAACAAATGGCTGCAGATAGTAGGCAACATTTACCAATTGTAATGCATTTTCACTTCAATAATGATCGTTATAAATATTCTAGGAATTGATGCATGGCGATATTTTTTTCAAGGTCATCTGAAAGTCATCGTATAGTAGGTCGTTGGGCGTGGGGACTAATTTGTGCCGCTCCCTCTACATTGGAAAAGAGAAAAGTTGTTCAAAATGTCGAAATCTATAACATATTTAAATTTCATCAAAATCGGAGTACAGCGACCCTTCCGCAATAATTACCAAATATTGTTCTGACTTTTCGTTGTGTGCGCGAATCGAAAACAAAACGAACTTTCGGGATAGAGCGTTCGAATAGCGGGTGTTCGCGTAATAGAGCGTTCGCGTAATGGATGTGCATGTAACGGGGGTTTTACCGCACTCGAAAAACGTGAATGTCTCCCAGCAGGACTTCTTGTTACGCGAACGGATACTTTATCACGGTGTTGGCCAGGGGGTGAGAGAACGCGATGGCCAGAAATAACGTCGTTTGTTCACGCAGTTTACATTTGTTATGAACTGCCCTAGGTAACACGGCATGAAAAATCGAACGTTTTAATTTGTCCGCCGTTGCGTTGGTTGATTACCCCGTGGATATACGCAGTACGTGGCCGCGCTTTATGAATGGCGGTTCTGATAACGTTTGCGGTAAAACTGAAATAATACCTACGTGGCTGCCGCTATTGTTTCGCGAAGTTTAGCGATCGCCGCCGTTGATACGAAGAATGGGTTATACCGGGGGGTCGGGGATGATAAACTTTCGAAAAATCGCGATCGTTGACCGTGCCTTTATTATTAACGCGTTCGCGTCGTTAGCGGATTTGAAATATGTGCACTTTTTTGCCGGCGGATTCACGTCGCATGCGATACTGATCCAAACGCTTGGTTTTTGGGATTTGCGGAGAACGCGAGAGATCCTGATTTGTGGCACTTTCTTTTCATACGCAATAATAAGTAATAGAATTTGCCGATCGTTCAATGTTCATATTTTTATTCTGACAAGACAAAGTAGAAAATGATCTTAACGCCCGGAAAAGTGAAAAACAAACTCTGGAGCCAGCGAAATTGGGTGAAACCTTGTTTGTACGTGTGTACATCTAAAAAGAAAAAATATGTATGTATATCTCAGCAGGTTCTCCATCTCCGTTCAGTTTTCCCTAGTCGGTGAACTACTTTCCCGTCGGCCGTTGCAGCAGATATTAGTCAGTCGGAATTGGGGTGCGAAATTCTCGAAGTCTGGCTCTGAAGTATTTATGAAGGTGCTCCGGGGCTGGTGCTGTTCAGTCTTCGTCATCATTTTCCCCCTTCCAGGAGAGGTTGCTCCCTCTGGCAATTTTTTCTCTACTCGTTTCGGTGGTGTTTGTTGTCACCGAGCCTCTGCCTTTTCAATCGTGGTCCATCGAACGGTGTACTTTATTTCACCGATATCGCGAGAAGAAACCTGAGATCCGATCGGAGAGCTCCAATCCGCTGGACTGCCACAAAAACCGGGGGAGGCCAGAAGCACCTCTTCGTTTCGCTCGCTTTTTTATCCATTCTCTCTCTCTCCCTTTCTCTGCGGGATTTTTTTTTGTTCGCAGCCAGGTTATCCACGCTGCTAGCGCCCGGCTAATCTTTATCCGATATCTCGATCTGCGGTCGTTGGACGATAAAACGCGCAACCGTTGAACCGCTGTTAACGGTGTTCCCAGGGCAGGAGGAGGCGCAGGGGATGATTGCGTTCGGAGGCAGACCCGTCCTTCGTGCTGAGAAATGAAGAAAGGGTGAAGAGAGAGAGAAAGAGAGAACACGGGTTGTATAGGAGAAACGCGGGGGTGTTCGCGGGTGAAAAAGTACCGCAAGGTAATGCACGATAGCGTGCCGCCGGTGTACGTCAGATCGGTGGAAACCGAGTCACTGGAGGCTAGGCATTTTTACCGGCTGCGCTCAGCCCGCTGATAATTGTATGGGATTACGCGATCAGTGCCGGCTTCAAATCGGATCACCGAGATCGTGTCATTCTCTTCACGAACGCGTCTAATCCCGTTATTCCTTCTCCCCGATTTTTGGCACGATTACGATTTCCGTGCTCTCTTGTTTTGAGGTTACATTTGTGTTCTACTTTACCGGCTAAACCAGGCCGACTTGTTGAAATAACCCCAAGAACACAAATATAACCTCAAAATGAGGGGCCACGGAAATCGTAATCTCCCCCGATTTTTTATTTTTCTCGAGCATCGCCGACGAATTTTTTCCCTCGTGCGTGAAGTAGGAACTCCACTTCTCAATTGAAATTCTAATTAATTTTCGATATTACAGTAATCGGTGGAAGTTCGAAAAACCATCAAGGGTAATTTTCATGACTCAAAGGATATTCCGCGAACGTAGCTTCGCAACGTTTCATATTCTTTTGCAACACATAAATCCACAGACCGGAATAATACACGAAAACAAACGGCTCCGCGAACGAATTAAATACGGCACGGAGTGTGGGTATTAAATCTAATAAGTTCCGCGCAATGGGTTTCATTCGACGGGGCCATAAATAATTCCATTCAATGTGTTATTCAATGAAAAATAAGGGGGCGCGGGGAGAGAAGTTTCGCGTATCATTCAAGGCGGCATAAAACGCTCAAGTTTCAGCATCATTAGCCCGTAAAAAAGAAAAATGCCCCATTGACTCGGGACACTCGTCTCCCTAGGCTGCATGGCCGAAATGAAAGAGCTACGTCGGACGGCGTCACTCATCGCCTGCCACTACGTAATTACTCAAACACGATTAAATGTTCCACCCCCCACCCCCACGAATAAAGAACTTTGTGCATTAGCCGGGTTACATCAACATAACGTGTATAATGCTTTAAAACCGAGTGCGAATTACCCCTGGGTGATATAGTGCGGCAAAAACTTGCCCACTTTATTCATACACCTCTAACTTCGAGCTCGTAACCTTTTCCAAGGGGGTTTGGAGGGCGGGGAGGGGGTGGCCACTGTATAAAAAACCGGGCAGCCACCCCTGGAACTTCCATCCTGCTATATTTCCTATATTTTTACCCCGGCTGCCAGCGAGGCAGTGGCTTAAATATGCTTAGATTCGACCCAGACTGATATTATGTAGCCTGCACGCCAGAAGGGGAGGACTTCTCGAGATATTTCAGCGATGCCTGCAGACCGTGGGGACGGGATACTTTCCACGGGCTGAACGCATACCTCGTAGGTACGCCTAAGGATCAAGGCGATACGGGGAGCCTGGTTTTTCAAGACTTTTCGAAGCAGTTGTTAGAATGTAGTACGCTTTGTGCTCCTCGCCAACCATTATTGAGAAGCCCGCTAGGCTGCCCGGAAATGCACCCAGGTCCGCTTTGACCAGGCTGGTAAACTCTTTTCTTTGAACCGTGTGTCCAACCATAGGCGTTCCTAAATTACCATACTTTTAATTGGAATTAACGCCTCAATAAAAACGAAAAGCGTCATTAAAACGGTTTCGTTTGCATACGTTGAGATTGCATTTTGAAAGTATACTTTTACAATTTTATGGAAGACAGTTGGATAGAGTAAGAGTGCTAAACGTTCGTTGTTGCGTTCAAGTAAAAAATTCGTTCCGCGAGCACACTTGCCCCCAATTAGTTCGCATAACGGAAGTTCCGGTGTACGCAAATTTGATACGCGAACGCGCGTGGGCGTGCCGTCGAAAGGGTGCGCGATTGTATGCGTGTGCAGTAGACGTAGTTTATTCAAACGAGGCAAGAGAAAGCTATTGAAATAAGTAGGGTCGAGTGGTTGAGACGATGGAGAGGGTCTCTTTCTCTTTCTCCCTTTCTCCCTTCCGGCCCATTGGTCGCCCTCATGATTTAATCTCGCGTTCCGTTTTCCAAACGGCAAAGGGAAGTGACTGCCGAGGCCTTCCACAAGTGCCATTTCATTTTTTTCAAATATTAAGAATACTGTCTGGACTTAATTTTAAACGCGACAGAGACACAGACTGGGCTCCTGCTGTCCGACCACTTTTGCAGAAATATAAACTATTCTGCAGCATTCTGAGCAAACGTATAATAAGCCGGTCTCGTCTCCGTCGTTGACGACTTGGTAATCGACGTGGAACATATCCGTACAAGCAAGAAGAACAATAACGATATCGATTAAAAAGGATCTTTTTCATAAAAGCTATAAACGTCTGGATGCTTATGGTGGCGTAGCGGTGAGCGGTATTGCGAAGTAGCCGGCGCGGTTACATCGTGTCGACGTCACCCTTTTATTTTCGCCGTATCGTTGACTTTTATAGGGAAAGTTCGATGGCCATGGTTGGGAACTGGCCCGGGCCCCTAACTGCGACAGTTAGTGATAGACACGGCCAAAGGTGGACCAAGATTGAGAAATATCGAGGGGAAAAAGGGGGTGAGGTCCGGCTGCTGCTACCGGAGGAAATCTGCCGTTACGGCTACGAACGTTTACGGAAAATTGGACTCCGCGAAGAAATCTTAGCTTTGCCGACCTTCTTTGCGGCTCGGTTTTTTCGTCCCCTTGTCCCGACTGCTTCATTCACCTTTCGAGATATTGCACGCGTGCACCGGACCGTTCTATTTATTTATTTAGGGATTATTTTAATGTGGTCACATTAAGGTAATGTTTACATTGAGATGAGGGATAGCAAAACCGAATTTATAACAGTTCATATACAGGGTGGGGCAATAAATATTAGCACCTCAGATATCTTCGAAACTATAAGTTTCACAGAAATATTTGCTGAAATCAAATTGCACGGGACGAATGACCTTCGATGACCTTATGTAATAGGTCGTTGAACTCGTTTTGAGATCCTCTATCATGATACGGTAGCAAAAACATACCGATCCATTTTTAAAAAATGGAGGTGACCTTCAAATGTCCGAAGTACCTCCATCTGCAAAAAAACTATTATTTTATTTTACAAATTATTATATTATTTTATAAATTATTTTTATAGTTTTATTTCAGCAAATATTTCTGTGAAACTTATAATTTCGAAGATATCTGAGGTACTAATAATTATTGCCCAACCTGTATATCTATAGACTTCAAAAAGTGGAGGACTTTTCCAATGTTGTCCTCGCCTAGATTTGTCTTGAGGTCGTTTTACCGGACTGTCTTGTTCGTTACCGCCTATCGGAATTGTATCGGTGAAATTCACCCGTGTAAGCGCACATGCGACCACCGGAAATGCGATTCCGTAAAAATGGGTTACTAGCCCTCTGTCTACTGTACGGTGAAATGTCTTCAATGAGTGACCAGCTTCCAGGAAAATACGTGGCATGCTCGGTAAAAACGATTAGGCTAGCTGCGGGCACTCGTTCGTATTGGTTTTAAAATGACCCACTGAATTGCGGGGAAAGGACAAAAAATGTAATAAAATTGCAGAATAATATTAGGATTGTATTTGAACATATTGTTTGTGCTATAACATTATGAGTTATAAGTGCACACGTTATACCTGCGATTTTATCACATTTTTTTAAAGTCAAGGTCACCTAAACCGCTACAAGACCCTGTATAATTATACATTATTTGTTATATAGTATATAATTATCGTTTCACACGCAAACTACGAAACACTCTATTATTGGTAATGAAGAGAGCTCTGCCAGATTACCAATCTATATTTGTATTTCAGTTCTTGTATGCAGAAGTGTAGTTTAGCCTTGCATTAACCGGGGAGGAGGGGGGACGAGCTGCATTGTAGCTGCCAAATTGATTTCAAATCTCTTTAGCCACGATTTCGCGACTGTCAGTTAGAATAAGGTGTAAGAATCGCCCGACAGAAACACCCCAGGGGCGTCACCAAACGACGCGAAACAATTTTAGAAAATACTCCATTCCGAAAACATTCATGAACGTGAAATTGGATTCGCCGCACATTGGAATAGAACATCCAACAACAAAGCTGAAATCGATAGAACATTTATATTACATCAGCCGCGGACCGCTGTCTGCATCCGAATGATCGTCATTGAAATTATAATTACGCGGAGCCACGACCCCGTCAGATTTTGATTTTTCAATTTCGCCGGGCGCTTCCATCAACTCCGGAATTCGTTGTAACAGCGGAACACGAATCGAGCGGGGCCCGCACAAATTTTTCCTGAATAGCTCCTGGTAATGAAAAATCATGGGGAAAGTAACGGGAACTCGTTCTCTACCCTCTCTCCCACTGCTCTCTTCTCCTCTTTTTCCTTCTCTTTCTCTCTTTCCCTGTTCCGTGATATATTTTTTGCGTAACTCGATAGCCACACTCAAAAACGGAGGTTCGTTCGCAGCGCGATATTAAAAGTCTAGTTGAAACGATATTCGATACGTGGACCATGAAAATACAGTGCCGGTGACCAGAAGTAGCATGCACACTCCCGTGTCAATGAACAATACTTCGATATCGAGAAAATTACTTCGAAAATTATTGTTCGCAGACTCGCATTGCTTGTAATTGCGGATTTAACGCAGGCATGGGGAAAATGGTGAAAAATTAAACGAATGGTATGAATGGTCCTGAGCATCGTTAATTTATAAATCTAAAGAATATTCTCAAGCATGGATGGGCAGTTATGAAAAATTCGAGCTGCCGAATACTCAAATCTCGGGAAGAATATTTACTTTACACGCTTGTGTTGTTTCGCATCTTCATCTTTTCTTTCCAAATTTGTGGTATTTCTACGGTCTTGCAGCAGACAGTGAACAAGGGTCAAGTTTGAATGTTCCGAGTTAGTAAATAGTTTCGGCGTATCGTTTTGCTCGTGCCTCTCTCGCACTAAACCGCAGAAGCGTTGATATGCATGCTAGTGGAAAGCATTTTCGTCCCTGTATGCGGATTATGGGCACGGGGCTATAATAGCGTGTATACGAATGGTGTTCCATTAATTATTTCCAATCAATTTAATTGTTTCAGTTGACACTTCGTGCACTTGGGTAACGGTGATTCAAAACAATATTAAATACCACTTTCATTCCTGTCTTTACCTATTATTCTACCTTAACATTCTGATCCTTTTAATTCTTCAATGTGCAAAATGACGCTAAATATGATGCATAATAATACTTCGATATGAATTTATGATTCAATTTTCCGTAGCACATTGACTGTCAGCTGAACGTGCACAAAACAGCTGAAAGATCAAACGATAAATTTTACTGAAATTGATGCTCCAAAAAATGAGGAAGCTTTTTTATTAAAAAATTATAAATAAAAATATTTTATAAAGGAGCTGTCTAAAACTTTTACAACAACTATCTCTTTTAATAACCACCAAAAGTTAGTTTGACGAGGTCCTTCATTTCACGCTGTCAACCCGTCAAAATGAATTGTCCGAAAACCGTTTTATGTAAACCATCTCCCAAAAAATAGCATCAACCTCAATGCACCCGGGGCTTCATACTTCATACAAATAACTCGACATGAGCTATTCAATAGGAACGTTCACTTGAAAAACTAGCGTTCAATGGCGCCCGAAAGTGGGTCTCCGCACAAGCATTAATCACGATTTGTTAATCATATTACAAAGGTAGCCCGGGGGTGGTCTGGTCGCTAATGGCGTTGCAGCCGATGTAACATGAATCCTTAAACAGGGACGGCCCGAAATCTGCCTAATCAATCATTCCGCGGCGGGAAACACGAAAACCGTTCACGGTGCGCCGCCGCGCGGTTCCAATTTTTTTCCTCCCCTGTGGCCGAGGAGAAAAAGTAGAAAACGTCCAAGATAGCCAGACAACGGCGAGAGCGAGAGAGAAAGAGAAAGTGAGAGGGAAAGAGAGAGAGAGAGAGAGAGAGAGTACCTGACTCCGGAGCAAACGGACGCGACAGCAATGAATGAAATCTACAGATGGCTGATTTCGGAGCAGCGTGGCGATGGATGTTTGCTCGAGTGTGGGTGGGTCCAGCGCAAAACAAACAAGGCTTACCGCATTGATCGCCGTAATCCCGAACACGTACGTTGTCTCTCCTCCTGTATGCCTTTCTCCTAACTCTCACCAACGCTTTCAACCCCTCGCCAACCCTGGCCAACCCTCCCACATTGCGGTGCCCCACGTCCCCGGGTGGTGCGTGCCCGCTCTACCCATCTCCGTGGCTGGGGATGATGCCTTACCTGTACACGTCGAACAATCTACACACTCACGTTCGTAAGTAGCAAGATACCTAGCAAATTCATATACGGTTGGATCTCTGATACACAGTAATGTCTTGATAATTGTCGAAATACTGTTCTCTCGGCCGACAACTTTCGAGACAACTGGCTCGACTTTTGATTTATGACTGCCTGTATAGTCTACCGCGCCGAGACATCAATCGAAAGCCGAACGTAGAGAAGGACAGACTGATACAAGTACCGATCGCGTGGTCGAAGCGTGTCGCCGTCGCCGGCACTATTTTTTATGGGACTTTTCAAACAGTACTTCTGGCATTTTTCTGAGTAAAACAAGACCAAACACGATATAAATTCAATTGTACAGATTTCAATTTTCGATTATGAAGATTTCGATTTTAGAAATATCTCCCATGTACCAGTTATTTTTAAGGCTCCGTAGGTTCAGTGTTAAAACGAGTTCAATGACCTATAACACCGTGACTTTCAAATGACCTCGACTGTAAAATATCCTAGTTTGAAGGAGAGGTATTATTTGTGTTCTGTACGAGTTTTACTGCGCAGCTTCATTTGCTATAACGGTTATGAAGTGCCCTAAGGGTAGTTATGAGCAAGGGTGTACATGCACACGCGTGTCTGCGACTGTATTCATACGTTGATGGATTGTCAGAATATACGAGAACACTAGACTAAACACTCTAACGATCGCGATCTCCGGGAGACGCGACGTATTTTCACTGTTCGGGTAATATATCTCGAGCGCGCCGCCGTTAATGGGTTTCTCATATCCATTTAGCTAATAATGCGCCCTGGAGAAAACATCCTTGCCGCGAAAAGAGAGGAAGCTTTTTCCTTCGTTATGTGTACTCAAGGGTGGAACGCGAGGTTTTTAAATTTCAGATTTTTCACTGGGGAACTATGGAGAATTCTGTGTTATTAAATTTTTTGTGGGCTTTTAGTCGGGTTGCAACAATGCAAACTTTCCAACGAGAAGAAACTTGAGAATAGTACTCGAGAAAATGTTTAAAAGATGCAACAATTTTAGTAATTTTTTTAACGTGGAACTGTAACCTGACATCCGTGAATTTCCGGATAAAAAATGCATCGCTCTGGCGCGACTGTACGACGTGTAAGACGGATTTTGAAAATCTGACATTTCGGTAAAATCCGTCGATCAGTGGATAATATTAATGATAAATGCGGTGTAAATTGGCTGCCGGATGGAAACAAGACGTTCCAGCTTGAGAACGGAATAGGTAATTAAGAAATCAGTTAATTTTAGGGTCATATTTTATGATACGCTTATTACTTTCCCTCGCTCGTTGTAGAATGTAAAGAGAACGTTAAAAGCTGCAGGGTTTCGTAATGATTTATAAGCCAGGGTGGAGGTTGAACATGTGCTGCGCATTAAGCTTTGGGGACCGTAATTTAGTTACGTTTAATAATTGGAAAAATTTATGCATTGCTTGGTGGAACCATCGATAGAACTAGAAAGTTCGCATCTTTAATAGATTGTGAAAAAATTTACAATAACGTTTGGTAATGAAATTGAACCGTAATTGACAATAATTTGGTTTTAAGAATGCCATTGGCAAACCGAACTGTTGTAACAATTGCTGTAACGCGAGGATTAATGTAATAAGCAGAGTTGGGCAAAAATTTCATTTAAATAAAAATTTTTGCCCAACTCTGCTAATAGTCGCTGCAAATTAATAGTCGGAAGCTAATTAAATTAATGCAATGTAGACAGCATTATGTAATTTTCATGGCTTTACGACGAACAAGAAATAAATCTTTTTATAATTTTCAAGGATCGATATTAATTAATAAAATACATAATAGTGATCTGAAAATCCTACAAATCTTTTGTGTAAATTGGAGAGCTCAAGACATTCTCGTTTAACATTGAAGAAACTCCATCGAAATATCACAACCGAAACGTCGGAAACTTGCTGCGCGAATAATTGGTTTAATGGCTGTGAGTAAAACGCAGGTTTACTGAAGTAAAGTTTATTGATTGCAGTAATTAGGTTTCAATTTCATTACATGTATATCGATTATCGATATTGCAATTTGGCAAACACTTTCAACAACGCAAACTCGCGAGCCCGTAATTTACAGCGACTTTAATTTGGCACAGTTTTTTCTCTTCAATAAAGTTGCTAATGTTTCTTTCTGGTGCGCCGTTCGTTCCTCGTTGCCACGCAATTACTTGCTTCAATAATTAACAATCGATGTACACATGTTTGAACAATTCTATTAACATCGCCGAGCTCTTCACGAGAACGATAAACATATTCGTTATTGTATTTTCTTTAGACGATTCGCGGACAGTTGGTTTTATGTATGAAAGCAACGATTGAAAAGTAACAAATAGGGTTCGTCAATAAAAATCCAGAGTGAAAATTGTGCTCCTTCTCCCACACCCAGGAGGTGCGGGTGAGGGGTTAATTATGGTGTTATTGGATGCCTCCAATTCTTCATCCATGCCTTCATTTATAGTCACTAATGTCTAAAAAAATGATTTTCTCCTATTTAGTGCATTCCAATATAAGCCTGGCTTTTAAAAAGGTGTTTTTATACATTTTTACCTTTAATTTCGGACTTTTTTTCTGCTACTTATGCGATCTGGCCCACTGTGCGGCCCGACATTTTGTCACCATCGCTAGAATTCGGTGTTCCTCTCTTTCTCTGCAGCGTCGTTTAACATCGCGCCAAGATCGAAGCGTGGTAGGATTATCCGCGAAGCTCGGATTCCAGCATGCCTAGAGACGCTCCAGTTGTTTCAACGCGATATTCGTGACTCGATTTCCGAGAGTAGCTCGTTCCTACGGACATATACGTACCCGTAAGCGCGTATATATCCCTCCAATTCCTCATGTGCCACCCCCTGTTCATCCCTGTACACCCTATATACACCCCTCCTGCTCCTCTGTCCTACCCCCGTAGCCGTATCCGAGACCGCGGTGCCGATTTACAGTCATTCTCGATTTACGGTGAACTCGATTCGTATAATAGCAATTACAGACCAGGAAGGAAACTCAACGTCCACGCTGTTGCATGTACAATCGGATGATACACTCGTGAACCCCGTGCGCCGGAGATATTGCGAGTACGCGCACGTATCGTCGTGCCGGAAAGTGCTGGCATAAACGAAACTAACGACGGGATGTGTCGTCGTTATTCCAGCGCCGAAATAAATTAAAAGACTTGCCGTCGCCACCCCCACGGCTCCGTTGATTAGAAGTTTTATAACTTCCGGGGGCCGCGTCGGTAATCCGCATCGAAGAATCCGCCATCTTCCGGGAACTTTCCAACTACCGGGTGGCCTCCGACTTGAGTGACTTATTTTTCTTTTACAAAATGAAACATTGCCGATAGTGCACGCGCATTTGCTTCGACGGAACAAGGTGGACTGTTAAGGGGGTAGAGTACCCCTTTGCTAGGGCATTTATCAGTGTACTCAACACTCGCTTCAGTTTCGCTATCATTACACGTTTTTTTCTTTTTATTAATATCTTTATTGCTATTAATGAATCCGAGTGGCTCCAAGGCCTTTACATTTTTGTTGTTACCATTCTAAGCTGACAGTTCTGAATATGTGGTAATAGAATGCAATCACGGGCGCTCGTTTTACTCGACTTCTTGTTAGGACTCTTCTCTATGTCCGAAACCCGTATGAAGCATCAAAAATCGTGATCAGAAACGTGCAATGCGAACAGAGATCCAGCAGCCACTTCGACGATCATAATATACAAGGCCGGTCGCTCGGTAGATTGATTGTTATACGTGTATTAGTAGTTTCTTGCAACTGGTGCAACTAGTAGTTGACGCGTACGTGATCGCGAATGGGGACATTCGGCGTTATATGGGAAAGAATCGTGGGTGGTGGAAGGACGAAACTATCCTCGCGGCACGTTTACAGTCGGAAAGTGATTGCGAAATTCCTCGAACGGTCTGTGTGTGTTCGTGTACCGACTGACGAGGTCAAAGGGTTGTTCCGCAACGTGAAAGGAAGCTGGGTGGTGTCGGGAGTGGGTGTAACCAGGGCTTAATAGTCGGAGCTCCACGTTTCATTAGCCCCGGCGGCTAACTGTTAACCGACAATTTAAACAATTTTTAACTTCGAAACTTCATTCTATCGTCCGTCCCCTCTCCCAATACCCCTTGCAATCCCTCTACCAACCACCGTGTTCAACCCCCCTTGCACAGCCTGCGGCGTAGATGGCAGCAGTTTGGACAAGGCTCGTCACAAACGAGCGCTGGCTCGAGGAAAGAGGAAATAAAGGAAAAGTAGAGAGAGGTCAGAGAGTGGACGCAAGGAGGAGTGGGCGGACGGTGGAAAAGGGAACACGGATCAACTTCGCAATATGTGATTATGGGGATAGTTAGAGTTTCGAATCGATAGAAAACACGGTAACTCGCCCGAGACAGCCAGAACGACAAGCTGCACCGGAGGATCGTGCATTGCATGTACATCGACGTGGTTATCTCGATGGGGTATTAACGATATATACTGTGCCCCTCGACGAAAAGTATTCCGCGAAATACTGGCACCCGGTTTTTTCAATCTTCTGGCACTGGGAACATGTTCTAAGCGAATGCGAACAACAGATACTCCAGCAAAACTCCAAGTACTTCCCTGGGGAAAACCAATTTCAATTATCTTTGTATATTTCAGAGTTTTCGAACAATGCAATCATGACGGGACACGTACCCATAAGTGGCCCAATTATAAAGAGTGGTACAATTGGAGCGATTCAAAATTTTTCGAGAAAATAAACTCTACAGTTTCACCAACAAAAGATTGTATTCTATTTAATATTTTATTTTAATCAATAGTATCAACAGTTGGCGTGTATTAAAAAAAATCAAAAGAAAATTATTTCATACTGTTTAGTGAATTTTTTTAGTGCGTCTCGAAGTCGATTTAATTTTTTTTATAAAATTTTGTTATACCAGAGAACTACCGACTTAAATTAACCAGGATATGTATACTTCCATCCTCTACAGGAATATATCACAGAATCCCCGCGTTTCCCGCATTGTTCCTTAAAACCTGTGCTAAACAAAGACTTGGGGCGTGTACCCGGTCTGCGGAAAAATACCAAAATTATCGGGGACTTACTGGAATCCCTTGAACAGACGACCGCACAAAACTGAACGTGGCACAATAGATTTCATAGATTATCGTGTCGGATTAATAACTGGGGGGAACGGGGGGAGGCAGTCGTGTGACGGGACGCGGTGTATTCAAATTTTTGTCAGAGCTCTCCGACAGGGTAGGGACGCGTTTTCTGCCTTTGGCCGAGGATAGGGAACCGGAAGAGGCAACGGTGGCAGAGAGGCAACGTGGAGGGAACGAGAGAAGAGGACGGTATTTCGATGGCCTGTTGCCGGCACGCCGCACGCCGGTAATATGCAAATAGCGCGGCTGAAGCGCGCTCGTACGAGTGTGTAATAGAGTGTGCGTTCGTGATGACAGAACCATGGTCGGGGGATGAAGCTCAATGGCAACGGGGCGAGAGGAGAAGGATCGAATGTACGTAACTGTACACGTTGGCTTTGATCAAGCATAACAGCCCGCCGCGCGCGCTGGAGTGAACTCGATGAACGTTACGCGTGTAACCGTAAGTGGGGAAGAATTTCGGTTGTAATTTTCCCGAAAATTTCAAACGGTTACCCTTTCTCTTCCCCTCTCTCGCTCTCTCACCATAGGCTCTGCCATCGTCGAAACCACCCCCGCCTCAAAATACATTCACGTGTGCTCAGCGAGAGGTGCCCGCCGGGTACTTCCAAATTCGTATTAATAGCCTTTCCTCCAATTTTTTTTTCATACCGGCGGCACCGGCTGAACGAATTCTCAATCATTCCAAAGGACCGCCGGTGTTTCATGGATCCCAAAAAATTCCGCGTCCACCGTGGTCCTCAAAAGGCACGCCCGGAATGTTTTCAGGTAGATCTGCTCTGATTAGATCGTCTGCTGTTCTAATTCCTCGGTGAACTATTTTGTCGGCCTTTGTCGCTATGATCCGCTGGTCCGAACGTATCGTTTCGTTGATTGAATTCGATGCGACCGGTTTCCTATTTTTTTAGAGAAATTTTTTGGCCAGGAGCTAGTGAAGTCATTCCATCGAATATTTACCATTTGAGTGGTTATACGCTCGTAGCTCTTCTTTGTGAATTTACTGGTTACTGACGAAGAACTATAGTGATTTCTCTTCTTGAGAATTATCTCCATTAAGACCAGATTAAAGAAGCCAAAAGATATCTGATTCTCCAATGGGATCTGGATTGGAAACAACGAGCCTCAACTCACTCCAAAAATGTCTATGACCCTCCATCGATTTATATGCGTTTACTAATTCCCCGAAATAGATCGTTTCTGTCGCGAAACTCAATGTATTTTTACCGAACGTAATTTCAGAGAATTACTTGCTAATGATAGCGTTATTAAAGATTCAATTGCAGTTTATTTCGTCAGCCCTAAACGCGCCGCAGTGGATTCTCTAAGCGTCCAGATTCTCACACGTTGTTTCACTTCCCTATCAGTCGCGGACTGTGAAAAATCCCGAAATAGTTCGGTTAACCAGGAAACTTCCGTTCGAAATGGGATGATAATGAAGACTTAATTAAAATAGTTTACAAGCATTCCGCGCTGGAAAGTCGAAAAGACTCGGCCAAAGACGAACGGTTGAACCCGTTGCAGGCATTAATCGGTTTTCACGGGATGGGGGGCTAGTCCCGGGGGTGTGCGAAATGCACCCCTCTGCGGGGCGGGCCTTACCGCGAGCGGAGACCCCCTCGTCCGCACCGACAAGAGAGAGTGACAGGCGATCACGCTCTGGCGCGGGCGGACGACGGGATCACCGGGATCATCGGGGTGTCGAGCTGGAACTCGGCATCCCATCGGATGACCAGGGAGAGGGGAAACGTGTTTACCTTTGCCATGTTTTCAAAATTTGAGTCAAAAGCGTGGGGGGGGGGGACATGGATAAGGTAGTGAGTGGTGCGGTTGCATACCTACGGTGATCCCGTACCACCTAACAAAGTCTTGGCAAGGTCATGAGGTTTTTAGTCGGGAGTCCGACGTTGGCTTCCCTCATTTGTTGACTAATATAAGCGTGGTAATAAAGCGTTGTATTTGAACGTTTATTCCTCTCGCGGAGTCGCATGTTGCCGAACTATGGACGAGCTCTCAAGAATGTCGCCGCGTTATTTCCGGTACGCGGTCAGAGATCACAAACGAGGCCACTTGACTCCCGATTAACAATGCGAAAGTTGATACAACTTACTCCAAGTCCCCAACAACCTCTGGAACGGACATTTCGGGACGCGCATGCCTGTACCCCTCCCACGCGAGCGGGTCATTGTGTTGTCGTCTTTGTTTCCACTTTCCAGCCCAACGCTTGATACGGGAAGACGTAAATAATGCAGGTAATAATGGTATGGAAGTGCCCCATCATCCGCCCATCGTAACACTTCCTGTTCCCTCGGATAGAGGAGCGGCGAGCAGGGAAATTTTTTTATGAAGCGCGGTGTGTCTGCACGCTCAGAACCTGAAGAAACTCGTAAACGAAGATCACGTTCGAGAATCGGAAATTTAATGTCCGTGTGGTCCGTATGGTGACCGTGACGTATAATTTCGTGACACCCTGTACAGTATAATTTTTTTTATGCATCACAGTGCAATTACAGGTTGTTGAACCTTCTAATTGAACGAGTGCAATCGAAGGGTTAAATCGGAACATTTCTTTGGTGCCGGTGCAGAAAATCGGCACTTGAATTGCAAGTCTACGGGTATAAGCTTGAAGTGGGAGTTTTGAGAAGGTCAAAGAAAACAGCTTATCAGCTCATTGGAGGGGAGCGTTTGGCGAAATCAAACGAAAGGGATGCAACTATGTATATACATAGGAGTCGACTTGAGGGTTTCTTAGCCGGAGCAGCGACTAAGAGATAGGGAAGCAAACGGAAGAGGGTGAAAGCAGGATCAGAACGAGCGCGGAGGACGATCCGGCCTCCGTTAACAGCATATTGTAATGCGCCGGGAAGTTGGCGAATAAATCGAAGAAGCGTTGAGAGTAAAATTAGATAACAACTCCCGCTCTGGCTGCCGCCAGTAAAGAGCCGCTCTTCTGGAACTTTTAAGGACCATTCTCTTATTCCCTGGTACTGTGCCCCTCGTGGATCGTCCCGTCCCTTTCTCCCTTTGCCGACTCGCTTCTCTCTTGGTTCGACTTTCTCTTCTACTCGCCCGAAGAAGTCGCCTCGATCCCTTCGCCCTCGACTGCGACAAGGGTCTTACATTCATCCATTCATTTATCCGAAGTTTATATTATTAGGCGTTACTGTGTTTCAACATTTGTCCGATCCGCGACGATGAATTACTTCGAATAAGCTCGAAGAACTTTCATAAGTTCTATAGCCAGGCCACGTGATTTTTTCGCCAAAATTAAACGAATCAGAACGTGGTTGAATAAATATGTCCGAGCAACGTGAAAACGAGAGAGAAGATTTTAATCGCATATAAAAACACCTGGAAAGATGTTTTGGACACATAAAAACGCAACAAATTTCACATGTTTGTTTTCAATTATAACCATGAATATTGCTTTCGGAAGTATCTTTAATTTATTTAAATATTTATTTTTAATATCACAAATTTACTTTCTTGAAGTTCAAATCAGAGGGTACAATTATTCGCAAAAGTCACATACAACTTTTTATAGTGTGAAGACAATTTGATTAAAAAAGAAATATAAAAAGCTTTCTAAAGTAATTTATATTTTCATGCTAAATATACTCGTGAACGGCTTTCTTGTGCTTTTGTCTCCCATTGTACCTCCAGAACATCCTTAAGCATTCATTGACTGGACTAGAAGCAGTCGAATGTAGATCGCGGGATCGCTCGTTCCGCAAGAACAACGAACAGACACCGATCCGTCGAGCAGTAATTATGCATATACCGGTTCCCTGCGTCGGATCCGCGATGAGACTGCGGTGCGGTTGACGAGGTGTCACAGAGTTACATGACCTGTCAGGCTGTATTGGCCCGTAACACATATTGTTACGGGAGGGGAGGGGGCCCGGGGGGTGGCGGCTGTTAAGGCGACGTTATACATCCGCGGACGGGCACATACCGCAACGAAGAGAGACACGTGACAGGGAGAGCTCGCTGCACCGACAAGATTAAGGAGCAGGGTATTTACCTCGAGAAGGTGACAGGTTTGGGGACGTAGTCGAAGCAACGGGGATGGCTCCGCTGCGCGCGCGAAGATTTATGATTGTTCCGCTGCAGGCTCTGAGTGCTGGAATGTAATAGACCGTTGGTTTCCCCCGGGGAAAACCGTGAGGCGACACACGGTCCGGCAGACGAGGGTTAGCTCGGCAGCTTCGAAGATTGCCGTAACACGGGTCTAATAGCTCGTTTGATCCGCTCCTGTTCCACGCTGCCAGCTCGTCCCGCTTCTCTCTGTCAGCCACCGAACCACCCCCGACTCCTTTTCGCTCCTTTCGTCGTCCTTGTTCGCAAACCGGCCCTTCCCCAGTCATAAGAAAAGACGTTAAACGGCGTACCCTTCTGTCGATGGCACAAACATCACCATTGTCGACGCGGTCCCACCGCCTGGTTTAATTTCATTCGACGCCGAGTAGATTGGACACCCGTATTTACGCCTTCCAGTTTTCGCTAGAAGCGATTTCAACGTACAACCTGCTCAACCGTTATCAACAACGTACCCTATCCTAAATTTTCTACTGTGAGAGTGTTTTTAAAAAACGTCTTAATTATTGAATAAGTGTAATTTACAAATATATAAATGGCAAGATCGTTTACGTGTGATTTGCGTCTATGTAATTTATTCTTTCACCTTCACTCGAATTCTGAGAATGAGCGTGGATCGGTGAAATCCGTTTGATACTCAACGCAACATCAAACGCAATCGAAGAAGTTGATATCACACACGCATCGATTTATCGAAACTATCGCCGTTGAACTAAAACTGTTACAATGGATATATGGAATGTAATATCTGCCCTGGCAACGGTAATTTCGTGAATGCTGGCATTCTCGCCTCCCATAGTGTTCTACAACGGATTCTGCCGGAGAATCCGGTTATCGAAAATCAGGGTTCAGAAATCAAGGAAGCGGAAATATAGCAAAATTAGCTGCTTACCAGTTCCTCACCTCTTCTTCCGACCCAATAATCTCATTCAAGTAGAAAAGGCATGCGCGTGATTTCCCGATTGCTCTCGTCAAATCGAAATTATTGTTCTTCGCTCGAGCGTTCGTTCGTTACCGTTAAGAGAGAAAAATAATTGAATTAATCGTTCCATATGTAAAGTGCCTATACCGGTAATCGAACCAAGCGCGTTACGCCTTCGCAGAAATTAGGCTACGAGGATGAATTATCTCCACACCAAACGCATGCCCATAACAAGGAGCACTTTTATTTCATCGGATATCGATCGCACTTGATCTGCATTGTGAAGAGAGCACCGCGGAAAGGATAAGTATCGTCTGAAAAGACAGCGTGCATCGATTATCCGCGGTTTGGTTGCAGGAGGGGATGTGGAGACAGTTGTTCGATTTCCTGGCATCGAGCAACGTGTTTCGCGAAAGACTGAAGGGTCGCGCCGAGCCGGTGAGAGGACAGAATTACAATTGCCGGTAAATGGATTAGGTGAGCAGATATTACGAGCGCGGGGGCTCTTTGATGAGCGCCAGTTCGTTTATCGTTAATTTACAATGGTACCTTCGGCTGGCTGGCAACGCTTCCTCTTTCCCAGGACACTGGTGCCGACCTCGACACACGGGAGAGTATCCCACTCATTCCACTTAAACCCCGGGCTCCTATCCCGAATCGTATCCGAGTATGAGCGGAAACCCCACCCGGCACCCCTTCTCCTCCTCTCCCCCGCCACTTTGGTCCTGGCTCTCTCTTTCCCATCGGCTCGGCCACCAATTATTGCATTGGTAATCGATTGGATTATCAAAGTTTTGATAACGCATCGAGCTCTTCCGGCCGCCCGCTCATCCCGCTCCGCGTCCCCCGCCTATCGCTCTCTCTTTCTCTCTCTCTCCCTCGACACGCCCTTCATCCTATCCCCTTCGTTACCATTCCACTGTGTTCCATGCCATGGCAAATTATTTGCTCCGACGAAGCATGAATTCCAACCGTAATTACATTTCGCCTGATATTCAATTAAAACTACCGGCGCGGCTATCAAGAACGGAGGAAAAAGAATGACCGATTGAAAGCAGCCTGCAAAGGAAACCATACGCCCACGCGCGAACGACGACCATCGTCGTCGGAACGATCCACACGCCGGGATCCTAAACCTCTGCACAATGTACTAGGGCTGTAATTTTTCCAAAGCTTCGAAGATTTCAAAACCTCGGCGTCTTCGACGGAACGAAGGGAACTTCGAAGTTACGAAGTTTCGAAGTTCCGAAGTCCTCCAAGTGCTCGAAATTTCAAAGTCTTCGAAACGCGTGAAGTTTGTAACTTACGAGTTTCGTACCATGTCACGATTTTTGATAAATGAAAATATTAACTGTCAGTGACAATATTAACCGGTGACTGACACTGAACTTTCCGTTTGGACTTTTCATAAATAAATGAAATTTAAAAAATTGTATTCATACAGAAGAATTGCATACAAAATTTTAATTAGTTCCATTGAATTCGGTGAAATCGGATATCGCGGGCTAAATGGAAAGAAAGGCAAGACAGGCTTGGCGCTTGACACGTTAATAAAAATTTTGACAGAATGTAAACACAACCATACAGTTATAAGAAATATACATATACTACAGAGGTTCGAAATTAGAGCGCGATATTGAAATAATAAAATTTTTTTCGAGTCGGGAAAAATCCTTTTGGCAATCGTCATTTTAGTAAAAAATGAACCTATTTTCAAAATTTCATCGAATTCTGAGATGGGAGGTAAACGGAAGAACAGCCAAGAATTCGTTCAAATTAATCTTGAAAATGGTCCAAATTAGGATCGAAACGTCGATTATTTGATAATCAGCAAAATTGCTTATTAATTTTTTTGTATTAAACGATCGAACCGTAGCGCCGAGAACATTCAGCATCTATTATTACGAAATTAGAAACTTTGATTCTCGTCGCCCTAGAATTTTCGAAGTTTCGAAGATCCGAAGCTTCGAAATCTTCGACCTCCGAAGGAAAGTTACAGCCCTACAATGTACCAAAGCCGAGGCGCAATAAATAAGAACGTTCCGACGATACGATACATAATTTCGAGGAGACTACCGACGAAGTACGAACGATGAAATCACCCCTGTATAAAGCAGCCCCTTACAACGTTCTTTTTTTTATTTCCCTAACTCACGTAACCTTCCGTGAGAACACATGATACACACCGCGTTCGAATTCGTGGATCTTGCGTGTATTATAGCCCGCGTCAAGAAAATACCGGAGGTTTTATTTCCATTTCTCGAGCACTTTGCTACACGATATTATTTCGACTGTTGGATCACTGGATCACAATTATTATACCGAACGCCGTGCCCCGGCAACATAAGCGTTCGGTAATGAATCAAGCACAACGTGAATATATGCATGTATCTTTCGAGCTGCTACTCGTTCCAGTTAAGGAACGGAATTCTATGTTTCAACAGTAAAGATATAGAAATAGAAGCACCAGGATTCTGCAGCGGTGTATGTACACCGTATTGTCAAGAACGAGTCGAGTGTACTTCAAACATGTCGTCGTGCTTGAGGGTCCTCTTCAAAAATACTAACCGTAACTACGATAAAAATGAAACACAATGAAACGAATGTGACGGTCATGCTGTACGAAAACAAGCTGCTCGTAATACGTTAAAGAGGGGAGAAAGAAAAATACAAAAATGTTTCCATACGACTGGGCTATCGTGCCATTAAAACACGGAGCAATTACTCAATTTGAAGAGCGCGTTTCGCTCGTATTCCATACGTTCCAAGCAAAATTTCTATAGGGCACTATAAACGTAAATAATATTCGCAAAAGTAATTCAGTGTTATATCTGTTCGCCATTACATCGGTAATACTCCTTCCGCTTTCACTACGTTCCCGATATAAATTGTTCTGTGTCTCTAATCTGGAAGTAACAAATTCGCAAACATTAAGGTGAATAAGTCAGAAGATACAATTTTATTTTACCTCAATCGATTACGATAGACCTGGGGAATTTTACTTTTGCATAAAAATCCGTCCGTTGAAGAGAGACCATATTGCCAGTGTTAAAGCAAATTACATTTCCGCTAGCGCCACAAGCAAAATTACCTTCGCCGAGTAGCAGGCCACGTTATCCGGGATTTCGGAAAATCGTGTATGCCATAATCGGCCGAAATCCAGTGACCCGAGCTCGGAAGAGGTCACAGAGTGTCAGAGAGGCGGAGGAAGAACAGGACGGGCGATGGACGGAGCAATTAATAAACGCTCGGTCAAGCAGTTCCATTTTTCCGGGCAAGTTGATCACGGCCGTTAAAGATCGCAGCGTGTCGCAACACGGCGACCATAAATCCTGTATCCAGGACGACGGGGGTATCCGGTTCCACCGTCGGTTTTTCAACAGACACGCGAAGAGAGAGAGAGAGAGAGAGAGAGAGAGAGAGAGAGAAAGGGAGAGGGTACTATGCCCGGTTTCGTACGTATACACGCGCTCTTCGTGGACAGATTACCGTAGAGCAGGCAGTCGCACGCCGGAGGCTCCCGAGGGAGTTTAATTTGCAGTAATGGGCGCATCCTCGCACGAGCGAAAGATTAAAAGCACCCAACCAGCCACCCCCCTCGTCAGCCTCACCATCTTCTCGACTCGCAGACCAAATGGCTGTTCGCCGTGTACCCGTCAGAAAGGAACCAGTTCAGATACCATTTAGCGCTTTCCACGCTTTATCCTCGCCGCTCTTCCTCTTTTCCTTATCCCTTATTCCTCCCCCTTCTCCCCCACCCCTCCCACCCACTCCCTTATCCTTGCCCGGACTCCACCCTCTCATCCTTAACCATCCGCGAGAGAACCAGTCTCGTTGCTTTCTTGATTAAATGCGAAATTCCACTCAGTTCTTTCGCGTTCATCAGTTCAATCTTCAACCCCCATGTTTTCCCTCCTCATCTCTGAACTATTCCTCTCGCCCCTTCGATCCGGTATATCCTTCTTCCCGGATCTTCTTATTCCTTACAGTTGTTTCCCTCGTCGGATTAGGAATGGTCTTGTTCCGTTTTGTTTGGACTCCGGTGGATCGATGAAGTTCGACTAGAAGTGTACTAACGTTGCTCAGATTTGATGCAGACTTGATCTTGGGCTTGCCTGAATGCAGTGTTTATGCGGATTGCCAGTCCACACTCTTTTGATAAAAGATTGCACGAGTCAAGACTTCGTCAATATACTCGAAAATATACTCGTAAATGACTTTCATTGCCAATATATTGATGGATTTCGAATTTCTTGTACTTTTGTCTCCCATTGTACGTCCACAACATATTTAAACATTCCAGCATTGTCTCGAACGCTGTGCGCCGGTTTAGACCACGCGATAGGGGATGCGCGTAGCTACGCAGATATTGCTGCCACGAAAAGCGCTTACATCGCGCGAATATTTATTTAACGCTAATTGGAAAATGCTTGGAGCCTCTCGCACTTCTGGCCGCCCCGTCTCGCTCACCCTCTCTCGAATCTTGAGTGTGGTAACTAGTTAACTGGAAGTGGCGCACGAACGAGAACGCGGCTCTCTGTTCGCACACAACCGCCCACGCGTTTGCTCATGTCGCGCTCGTTTCCTGTTCCCCACGAGTCGATTTTTCGTTCCCCGCAAACCTGAACGCGCGGATCTCCTTCTACCAAACTTGTTCGCCGGGTATTTATTCGCCGCGATGTTATTAATTAACACGCCGCGGGCTATGGTTGCACATTGCAAAAAATTAGATCTACCCATGTTTATCTTAAACGCATAAAATCCGCAGTCTCGATTTGCCTAAAATTTATGAAATATACGAATATATGAAATGTCGATTTCAATGTCGAGACTCGCCGTTATTTTTAGTTTACGTGTACAGGATTGTCGCAGCAGGTGCAACGAAACACCAGATTCCATTAGACAGTCGTCGACTGCATCTAAAATTCGAAGAGCATGCTTCAAGCATAGGCAGCCATGGTAATTAGAGAAGTACCCTGTGTAATGCACTGAATTACGAGACAGCCATTACGCGAGATAAATTATCAATTCGAAAGGATCCCCGAATATTGGGCTCTAAGACGGGTGAACTAAACGCTGTTAATATTGCAACAACGAGGGGAGAATTTATGTGGGACCATGGAGATTTGCTTCCCGTACACAAAGCTGTGTGCTGGTGGTGGGCACGAAGTTTACTAGAGACAAAGCAAAATCTTCGACTGTAGAATAAACTATAGTGCGCCGTGGTAAAGTGATCTAAACACAGGATGAAGGGAATTAGAGTCCTTTCACGCGAGCGAGCTCCGACCGGGTTGAACGAACCGAAACAGTTTCTAGACCTAGAGGTAAATCAGACCAACGAAAAAATCTTTTAAACTCATAGCTTTAAACAAAACAATTTAATAACAACATTTAAGCAACGAAATAATTCGTCAGAATTATTACAAAATCTTTCTTGTTTCGAGAACGGAAAGTTCAATGGAAATATTTATTATCGAATACCAAACATACACGTTTCCATTTAATTTTTTGATACAAATTCGAGCTGCTGAATCAAAGTCCTTTACTTCCATTGTGTTTGTGGAACATTAAAATAAAGACAATGCGAGCTCGCTAAATTAACAAAATGAAGATCGCGCGTTAACGGACGAATGCAGTGCGGCAAACAGACGCGTAACGTATTCGTGGACATGATTTTGAACGTTCTATGTGGAACAGCTCAATAATTATCCGTGTTTTCGAATTTTCACCGGCGCTATTCGATTACACCGTGCTAATCGGACGGCACAGCGAAACAGCGCCAGTGGAGCTAGAATTAGAAAGCATTTTAAACGGCGCACGCATTACAGAGGTGCGTGTAACCGCTGTTGGCCAGTGTCAATTTGTTTGCGCTTAGTGTCCGGTGGGGATGACGCGGGTCGAACGAGTGCGCACGAACAACGAACCCATTTAATCGCGTGATTTATTCAGGACATGATCATTAATAGAAGAACATTACTCTCGCGTCAGGAATCAATAGACGGCCGGCTGAAACACGGGGAACAGCCCGGTGCTGGTTCGACAGAGGTATACTGTGCGACGATGGTGTTAGCCGAAGAAGGACGGGAGAGCACACTGATTGAACACGAAAGAGAGGACGGGATCGAACCGAGAAGAATGAAAACATTATATCGAGTGAAATGGGAGAGGAGAGAGAGGAAACGACGCGATCGTAGATCAGTGGGAACTCTCTTATACATAATCGCCTCTCTGCTTTTACTAACCGTCTCGTCTTTTGCGAGAGCCCTTCTTTTCATCCCTTTCCTGTTAACTTCAAACTCGAATTTATTCAAGATCACATTTTACTTGAAAGTGACACGATTCTTCTAAGTACAATCTAAGTACAATCTTGGTTCAACATTCGCCCGCAGAAGGTTAGAAAACTGTAGTACAAGTTGTTACATCGTCTTTTGCTTGATACTAAAGAAACTGGTAATTATTGCGAAAGGGTCGCTGTACTCCGATTTTTATGAAATTTGAATATGTTATAGATTTCGATATTTTCAACAACTTTTGCCTTTTCAAATATAGGGGGGTCGCTTTTAGTTTTCGAGATATTCGCAAAATATTGCCAGTCTTTTACTCTAGCACGCTCCGTGGCCATGCAAAGCCGTTCCGGCGCGGCGTCTGTTTACTTTTTTTGTAAACACGTTTTGAGGATGACAGAAAACGAAAAATTCTCGAATATCTCTGAATATCTCGAAAACTAAAAGCGACCCCTCTAGTCTCTTTGAGAAAGATCCACATAGGGATTGAAACGTTAGAAACACGATTACCCAGAAATATCGTATGAAACATTTTTTACATAACAAATGGACTTTTAGAATAGACAATAAAATTAGCTGGCACAATTGGAAGGCTCAGACTGTGCAACAGACCTAATCTCTACTCGCAGTTTGATCTTGCGCGAGCCGTTTCTCCTCATCCCTCCGGAATTAGCAGCCCCCGGTGAATTATGGAAACAAAGCCGAAACAAACCGAAATAAATTGCACAGGTAATGTATTTTAGGCTGCAAATGATTATTGCGGATCCGTCGGGTTCAGCCTGCCTGCGGTTTTCCGCAAACCGCCGCGCTTACCGTTCCCTGGTTACACCCTTCGCTCCACCCGCTAAACCATCAGCTAGCGTTCTCCACCACGCAGTCTCGCGTGTCCATTTCAGCATACAGAACTGTCTCTCCAGCCTCCTATTTGATCTCGTCACTCGAAACGTAATTAACTCCGTGACAAGCCGCCTGGGAATTCGATATTCTTGCGTATACTTTTTACCCGGGGAAATTAGCAGTCGTTAAACAGCAACGCACCCTCCCCTTCTCCCAAATGTGTCTGTTGGCCGAGGAACCAACGCCCAGTCGTACAGGATGCACCTCGCAGCGATGCAACTACAAAAGATATTCTCGTCTTTGTCCAACAATCCCATTAACGCATTTGTAATCGCCCGAGGCGTTCATTTTATACTTCCAGCCATTTTTCATCAACCATTGGTTGAAAGATGCTTGTCCGAAAGCTAAGAAGGAACTGTCGGACCTCGACTTGTTCGTACGCGATGAGACAGAAAATGCACTGATTGGTTCCTGCCGAAAGTTGCATTTACCAATCAGCACACTTTGACTGTTTACATCTCCTTCCCATAGCTACGGAAAGATAGCATAGGGTTGAAGATCGATGGATTTAACTTGGGAGAAAAATCCTAAGCAACGAGTTTCACGTGTCCGAGGAGCGGCTCAAATATTTGCACGTGTCGTTGGATACTTGGCGATAATCACGCGGAAGTGATTCCCGCAGCCGTGTAAAACGTGCCGGCTTCTAATTTGCTGCTGTTAATCGAGGCCTGATCGTTGAAATTCACACGGAACTCGAAGGGATAGTTCCGCTCTATAGCATTCATGCCTAACAGGCGATTGAACATCAAAGGTCTTTAAACGTTTGATGTTCCTCATCTTCATTCCAAATTGGTGTTGCGACGATTCCCGTTGTAGTTGCCGAGCTCAAGCTATCGTGACGGCGGAATTGTTAACCGGAACGGCAGAGATTTTCAAATGTAACAAAGAAAACGACATTCGCATCGTTTAATATTGTACTTTTACAAGATGTGTGGTCATGTTCCTGAATATCATTGTGAGAAACAGAGTGAAATCAAAACGTGTTGGTCAGGTACAAACTGTGACGCACTTTCGCAATCTTGTATTTAACAACAGTGTTTTCTTAGGAACACGAAATAGGTCACGAAGTAGGTAGCCCACAAGCATCTGGCCCACGGGTCTGCATACCAAGCGGTCCCATTAACTGGTGCACCGTGTCGACAGTTTATGATAGGTTAATCGCTATTAAGTTGGATAACTATCCAACCTAAGGCACCTGGGGATTGACTCGAAAATTAATTTGTCGATAGTTGCACGCTGTGTACCGCGAAAATTCTCGAAACTTTCCACGTGGCTGGTACGTTTCCGGAATCCAAGCTTTACGACTGTCAAGCTTGAGTATAAATTGTCACAAAACTTTATTATTCGATTAACATCTTCAGCACAGTCAGCTGTTTTAAATTCTAGAAACTGAACAGTAATACACGGATATATATCGACTCTAATAATCATTCGGTAATTAATTTTGAAATATTTCTCAGGTCTTCACAGGTGAAATGTTTGGGACACTGTTCAGAGTGGTGATCTCGACGACGATTTGGAGCGTGGTACCTTTTTGTAAATAATTACCCAAGTTCGAGGCGGAACGTCGGACCGGTGGCGGGCATCGAAAAAAGGTTTCATTCTCTGGGAGTTAGGGGACCTTGAAACCGCAAATTTCTGGAAAAGCACTTTGCGGAATATGAGATTCGCTTGAAACGCTAATGAAATCCGAAGGGCAAGGAGCAGTTTCTGAAGGTGGCTTACTGGCCATGGCGTAATCTAACTCGGAGCCAGACTTTGCGCCGCGGGAGTTTCGTGCCGCTGGCTCTCGAGAAAGCCATCTACGAAACTTGTCCAGCTAAACGGGGAAGCATACGTCACCGACAATGGAACTTAGTTCGATGAGAAACCCTGAGGTGTGGATTCTAAAACACGCTGTCTTTAGGCTCCCGTTAAATTTCCAGCGCAATGGAACCCACCGAATTATCTGGCAAACGTCGAAAGTATTCGACTATTCACAGTAGCACAGAATCTCTTTCACTTTCACTGTTCAGTATAAATCTTCTCTTTGATTGATCGTATATTTGTTAAATAAAGTATATTTATATTGATATTATATTTTATATTATATTTATACGTAATATAAATCTAGCACTCGATGCAATTTTGTTTATAGTGACGCATTATGATCATTGTAATATAATATGCATGATAAAAACGAGCAGTGTAACGTGCACGTGCTATAAACAACGGCCTCAGCACAAAGAGTACATTGCTCACTGAAATTGCAAAAGTTTAGAATGTTTCCCGATAGTCTGCATACAGAGAGGAAACGAGATATCGCGTAGCATCGCAATGACAGCGCTCCGATCGTGTGATACCTCCATTGATTGATACACTGCGTGGAATGTCAAAGGTGGACCGCGTTATATTTCAATCTGGGACGAAAAAAATTTTGACAGGCTCGCAATTTTCAGTTAGCTGGCACTTCACAACGAGCCACTGTATTTGTTTTACTGCTTGTTATTGCTATGGGCGTTCTCTCAACGCAAATACGCCGATCTGGAAGAAATGATAAATTAATAGTATCATTAAGATAATTCATTCAAACAATTCATTAAAAAAGCAAAATAATTCTAGCTACTCAAATCCAATTTTGCAACAACTAAAAAAAGAAACGACACTTTTATGAACAATTTTTATTTAGCATAAAAATTCGCAGTATACTAACAAGTAATTAAAAAGTTCAGAAATCTATTATACGCAATGAACAATTAATACTGAAGTATTTAATTTCTCATCAGACTGCCGAATTATTGAAAATACAGAAAATACAGAGTTTCCCTTTCACTTAATATGCAAACTGTAGTTGACTTTTATTTTCCGGTACAACGTACTACAATTTGGTGCTCGCTTTTCTCAAACAACTGTCGACACGATTATAGTTCCGCGGTGAGGTTTGCTTTGCAGGATACCTAGTCCGATTATTATGAAATAAAAACAGACAAGAACCTTTGTAGTTCGTGAAGAGTAATTGTCGTTCAATTTAAAGAACTGTGTACCGAGTTCTCTGCACTGTGGAAACTACAGGGAACGAGATTATTTACCAGGAAAATACGCGGCGCAATATAAATGTTTAAACCAGGAACGACTTTTTTATCAACGATTCAACCCAGCCGCAAAAATCCTTGTTATTTTTCATTGAAGAACCCTGTATCTGGTTTTTACACTAAATTTTTATATAATGGACAAAGCACGTAAAAACGCAGGACATGGAAATACGCGAGATAGAATGAGGGGATGAATTCGAGAGACGGTGTCTCTTGATAGAGTCCAAAATTGAGCTCCTTTGGTGCGACGTGGGTCAGTGGAGTGGGAACGCGTAACGGAGTGGGGAGCGCTACCGCGCGGAGTGGGGATCGCTGAACGCGATCCCAGTGATGCCAAACGGAGGTACCTGGAGGAACTTTCGCCTCCGGCTGGGCCTCCCACTCTTACTCCTACTGGTTCTACTGCTCACGCGCTACACACGAACCTCTGCTCTGCCCGAGTGAGTCACGTTTAGAGGTACGTTCGTGTGTGGCGCGTGCGCAGTAGAACTAGTAGCAGTAAGAGTGGGGGGCCCAGCCGGAGGGGAAAGTTCCTCCAGATTCCTCCGTTTGGCATCACTGCGCGATCCTACGATAGTGATACTACTAAATACCAAGCATCGCGCAGCGAAATGTGACGGTTAATATTACAATTTTTTTTCTCCTAAACACACAGTTTTTCTAGCTCATCGGGAAATGGTTAAAAATTCGATAACAAGATTTTACATATACAATAACGACAACGACAACAACAACATCGACAAGGCAAGCTAATGTAAGCGTGGTAAAAAAGATTTCTAAATACAACACGGAATGCGAAGAATGATTGACGCAGCAGACTAAGGTGTGCAGGGGTCAGTGTTGGCGTGCGAAAAGAAACAAAGGCGAGGGTGGGAAGGCGAATGTGAATCCGAAACGGAAAGTATCAGCGATAAAGGGATATTGTTCACAGTAAGCCGTGTGTGTACCAGAAGCTAAATGGACGGATAAGCTCGCTCGAAGAAGTCTGAGCAGTAGGCGGTTGGCCTTCCCAACTGGTGGTGCTCCAGCTTTTCGTTTGGATAGAACTACTTTTCCACGGCACGCTGATTTCGCGGAATTCCCATGGCGTATCGGTGGTCGAACTAGACCGACGAGCATCGCCCGATTCTTGCCGAGGATCGCATTCGCTTTTAGGGTAGGAGTAATGAAAATGTGAAGGGTTGTCAGCCCTCTTTTCTTTCGAGCTTCCTCGTTTCGTACACGTTTGCTAACTCCTGGTGCCAATAGTCGCCCTTGATGAGAATCTCTCCGAGTCGAAGACATGACAGTGTCAAAGGAAGCTTTTGTCGAATTACTGTCATTCCCCTCTCAATCACTATCAAATCAGCTGTTGCAAATCAAAACGTTGAAAGTAAAAATGAATCATTTTGTTCCTGACACGAAGAACCATTCTGCTCGATGAAACGATTTATCCACTTGCTAGACAAACTGATCCAACATTAGCAGCCAGACTCGATCCCAAAGACTATCCTCTTCGATACCTGTTGACACAATCGTCGACAGTACCAGCGAAACGCGCACGTTTCCTTGGTTATTTCTCAAACATTTACGTGTTTTCTTGAACTTGCAGCTGGCGAACGCGTACGGCGCGGAGAGGAACGCGAAAACGAGGACGAAGTAGAAGCAGAAGAAGCATCGTCAGCGGAAGAAAAAGAGGATGGAAGAGAGAGATAGAGAGAGAGAAGAACAAATAGGCAGAGAGGTAGAATGAGAATGGGCACGAGGCCGAGAGAGTTCGCATAAAAGAAAGATCTAGAGACAGGATGGTTTCAAACGAGACGCGAGCGACGCTCATTAAGCTGCCTCGTACAGGGATGGCGATGGTGGAAGAAATAGGGGGTGGATAGGGGTGGCTCGAGGGGAGAGGGAGAGAAAGCGAAATATAAAAAGAGAGAGAGGGGGAGACAGGAGAGGAGTCAATAGTTTTCACGCGCGGCAACGTGCCGCCGGCATTTAAATGTATTTTATTTAACAGGTGAACGCGCGAGGCGTTTGGAGCTTTGAGTTTTTTCCCTCGGCGCACTCTTCAGCTTTACCCTCTCCCGACCTGTCGACCGTCTTATTGAGAATACTCGTTAATTACATGCCTACCCTTCTGCACCCTCTTCCCCCATGCCACCCCTTCTCTCCCTGTTTCTCTCCCTTTTTCGCCCTTCGAGGCCGCCATCGCAGCCGTTCTTCCACAAGAACTGCTCTCTCTCTTTCTCTCTCTCGTTCTTCTGGAAGCTTCTCGCTCTCCTCGAGGCGCGATTCAAAGTACGCGGGGACGAGAATACCGTTTTTCAGGTTAGGCGAGCCGGAAAAGAGGCGCCGGGGACGACTTTCCTCCGGTGAAACGGTGTTCGGTCGAATTCTTCGTGCCTTCCGGTCCTTTGACTTTGCATTCTTTCCTTTTTCGGTCGAACGTGGAAACGATAAAGCGGCCGGTGTGATGAACGGCCCTCCACGCACAGAATCCACCCCCCGAATACCACCACCATCCCCTCTCGCCGTGTTCGAGCACGGCCAAGGCATTCTGTTTAGCTGCCGACCGGGGCCTGGGAAATTTGTCGGAAATTAAAGGGATGAAATCTTCTCGCCGGTTTACGGTTTGTCGCGATTAACCGGCTGCACTCCGCGGAAGGATATTTTTCGGGCTTCTACTTCATTTACTCGACCAAGCCTGCCTAGGACTTTTTATTTCCGATTTAATCGGCATTAACACGCTCAGTGCTGATCTTCAACAATTTTATGGAATAGAGATATTCCTCTGGATTGTCGAAACAATTCGTTTCACTTTCGACTCACACACAGCTTTGTGAATGTTAGAATACTAAATATTCAAATACAGTTATATATTTATGATCAATTCCAAAAAAAGTGTATTGAAGTTTGAACAACAGCTCTGGATTCGAAAATTTGCAATTCTCTTCAGCCTCACTTCTCACACTCGAAGCAGATGAATTCATTGTTCAACAATAAAAAACGAAGTACCGAGAGACAAAAGAAAAAAATTGGTTGTATTATAAAATATACAAAGGGTATTCGGGTAACAAGAAATGAGCTAATCGATTTGACAAGGTACTCCCGAACAGCCATTATATTCGGTACGTCTGCGTAAGGACAACATGATATCAGCTTTCTGAAACACTGAGCTCAAGAGGAAGGCCAGCATCCATTTATTCATAGCGGTTCATAAATAAATGTATGAAAGTACCAAGGGTACAGCGGCGAGGAGCTACCGCCCTGCTCATCTTCTTCCATCACGACTATACATAAAGGTAAGTCGCCTTTTTCGAGTTGTATACATTTATTGCACGATAAGCAAGAAATCCAACAGGCGTATGTTTGAGGGACTCTTTACAGGAACGGATGATTTAACTGAGATCGCGGTGAATCCCACTAAAGCATGAAAGCACGAAAAAGGGACTTCGCCTCATAATTTATATATTGTGCGGGAATTGAAAAGATCCACGTGTGCTTGCATCGCTCCGGCGAATATCCGGCCAGTTATATGCGGAAGTGCATATAACGCGACACGTGGCCGGAATACAAAGATTCGCATGTTTTAATATAAACGCTCGGATCTCAAGATCGACGGGAACAATTTTCTCCCTCACCGACACCCAACTGGCACAATAAAATGATGCACCCTACACATTCCTCCATATGTTCAAAACTTTACATTATTATTATTGTGTGATGGCTCACAGGTTCGATCAGTGATATAAACACTAGCAATTTTGCAAATTAATTCAAAAACCCAACGTTTCAATCCTGATGTGGATCATTGTCGAGAGTAAATTTTGCGTTGTAAATTTTACTATACTGAACACTTCTATCTTGGATAAAGACCCACAACAATAATAGTCTGACAAGAAACAACCTGAAGTTTACAATCCATTTTCACTGCAGCTCAAACGTCTTGTTTAACTTCGAAACAAGTAGCTGCAGAAACGTCCTCAACCTAAATCATCTATGACCGAAGGAGAATGTACATTCAAGAAACTGAATAAACGAAAACAGCAACTTCTCGTTATCGTTGAAAAGAAGAGGTTGGATTAAGCAAGTTTTCCACTTTGTACGCAAACAATGGTGAATAGTTTGCTTCAATATTATTTTTCGTCTCGTAGTTCGTCCTTTTGTTTCGGTGAGATGTCCAGCAAACTTTGGCTCATCGAATAATGAATGCAACAGTTCTCTGAAAGGATCACAACTCCTTCTCCGAAGGTAGAATCTATTTGACAGCTTTCGAGGGAGAAGACTGTTTACAACGGTGTGTATGAGAGAGAGCGCTGTTCTTTATTTCGGAATTCGAATGGAAGTTAAGCAAATTCGCTATAAAATTCGCGCGCCCCGAACAAAGGGAGCCACCGGAAGAGGATGCATCGTTGATTGCGCAAAGGGTTAAGATTATGTGCAAAGAAGGAGAAGAGAGACTGAAAGAACGGAAGCTTTTGTTCCGTGTTTCGAGATATTCCCAGAGGAAAGATTAACCCCCGCTGTCTTTCATCCTTCCGGCAACGAGGGGGTGGTTGGAAGACGAGGGGTGGAAGAAAGGGAATAACAAGTACAGAAGGTGAGTGGCACAAGGTAGAAAACTTGTCGTTGTATGCCGCCTAGTTTACAATACAGGATTAAGCCAGCTACCGCACTCCCCCGCTCCACTGGTTCTGCGAGCAAAACTTAAAGCTCTTGATAAGCTCTCCTACTATCTCTCTTACGCTCAACTACCCAAATTTCCCACTTTCTCGGGTATTCTTGCTTCGGTTTTCTTTGCCCGTGTACACCATTAAATCCGCCCGGAAACAATAACTCTCGTTGCGAAAATAAAATACCGTGCTGGCGCGCATATTGGATCGACGGAACCGTGTCTGCCATTAAGGGGGAGTTCGAACATTTTTGAAATATAGAAAATTCTGTTTCTTCCAGTAATCATTATATGTATACGTACATCTTATTGTACAATGTTTCAGTAGTATTTATAATAAAAAGAAAGACATTAATAATTGTTATATATGTACATCTTATTGTACAATATTCCAATAATATTTATAATATAAAAAAAGACGGTATCAGAAATGTATATCCGTGGGGCTTTATTGTATAATGCACACTTGTTTCCGAAGTAATGTTCGCTTTTTAATATTCTATAATGCGAATTAATAAATCACGTTGGAGAACCATAAATTGTCAGAGTCGATAATGCATTATACGAAACATTTTAATCGAAGGAATGAGACACGGCGCGACCCCGGGGGACATCGGAAATATGATTTGATATATGAAATTACAGTTGTGTCTCGGGGAGGAAAAATAAGTTCAGGCCAAGTCGAACACATTGTCCTGCGCTGGTGATGATACCGAAGGGGTGGCTTCGAATGACATGTCCAAAAGAAACAGTGGATATAGGCTACATGGGTTAGATATAATGTTATGGTACGTTGACCACCACGGCCCATGTAGCTCCTGGGATGTCGGTGGTGCCACGCTACGCTGGATTTACTTCTCATCCCTTCTCTCTCTCTCTGTTTCTCTCTCGTTTCTACCCTCCAGCCTCCAGTTTTTATTCCCACCGATGTCGCTACGTACATCATTTCCTTTTGCATTCTTCATTTCGTCCGATGCTGTAAAAACGATGTCCCGGCACGAGGGTGTAATGCAATTAGCCGGTTTCTTCTTCGACTAGAAATTAAGCGTAGTGCTTCGCTAAATAAATGTCTTCGCGGCTCCCGCTGGATATTATACCTCTAAACGCAATTACATCAGATAATTACGAAATTTATCACCATCGTTCCCTCGAAAGTTTTTTCAAACGTTTTAAGTTAATGGAAAAGTATATTCCGCGAAATGTCATGGCCGATGCTGACTGTACCATGCTCCGCGTTTCTATCTGAAGATTACGGCTAGAATTACATTCAATGTTGCAGAACACTCAGAAGTGCATGAAAATTACGCGACAATTTGAAACAAAAAAATTGTTAATATTTCATGAGCGTTCTTCAACTTCGAGCTCATGTTTCTCCAAAAATATAACTCTGTCCCGACCAGTTTCTTCCACGATCATAAATAAACCAGCTATTCCGGTGTAGGCAGTAAAATATTCAGCGAAAGCACGTGCTCAATAATTTTGTATTACGGTATTAATTCAAGTTGTATTTGCTTTCGTCGTGAATAAATAAATCCTAATAAATCCGACAACAGCAGACCGAGCCTCGAACAAGCTGATACTGAAGGAAAATATGTCGCGCAAATTAATTTGGAAATTTGTCCGTGTATGGATTACCGTATTCCGCGTTGCTGTTTAACGTAACAAGCAAAACAACTCCAGACGACTTTGTACATCTCCAAACAACTCCAGACGACTCTATGCAAGCTCAAACTGTTCCAGACAATTTGATACAAGTCCAAACAACTCCAGACGACTTCAAACAAACGCAAACAGCTTCAAACTACACGCAACTGAAAAGGGTCTCGTTTGAAGCATTTTTTAATACAATACGTAACTTGCGACTAAATTGAAGCGGTACAGTCAAGTGACTTAACATGCACGTTACATCACGGCCGAAAGGGGTAATCCACGCAGTTTGACGACGTGGGCGTGAAATAAAGGTTATCCGAGGAGCGGATCAGGTTCCGAAGCTATATCTAGGTCTGCCCATTCCACCTCGCGACCGACGACACGTAGTGCTTTCATTCTTTGGAAAAGCAAACTGTTATTGCAAATAGGCGAAATCGTCGTAGCGATCCGCTGCTATGGAGATATCATGCGGTTTGCGATATCGAGCCGGCGCGGCGCGACGCGGGGGATAATTTAGCCATAAGAACCCCGGCGTAGACAGTATCGTGACATTCGAATCTTGGGGAACGTTGACTCCTTCTCACGGCGCGGCCGTTTAACTCTTGTGTCACGTACGCGAATTCTTAACTCGGATTACTATCATCCGTAGCTCGACCGTGCTGTCTGCGAGTACGGGTCCGGTGTGTACGATTTCATTTTCCGGTAATTAGTGTGCACGATTTTTCCTGGTTCGTGACCGATTTAGCTGACGCAGACGTTGTATTTATTTGTTTATTTGCACGCGACTATTGGACACTTCTTTGCAGGCGAGTAAAATGGTTTAGTAGTACAATTAATTTCAGTTTAGTGGACTGGTTGTATAGTATATTCGTTCAAAATATGAGCAAACATAAGTAGAGTTGTTGCTAGTCGAAATCGTGACTGGGAATACATTTAGTAGATTCCGTAGTGAATTCGTACGCGGTTGTTCACACTGAAATGGAGTACAAAATATTTTTTTGTTATATGATTTTTTGAACGTTTTTACAGAATTTGATGTGGAAATAGTTTTGTAATGTTCGACAGCAATGAAATTCAATTTGAGCAGATCTAACAAATACGATAGGTAAGATTTTAATTATTTAAACGGTTGATAGTACATCTTGGTTTTTCCTCAATGAAATGCCTTTCACGAACATTTCCAGATATTCTCTAAAGATGATTTGTATGTCGGATTCGCGTTTGTTCTCATCCCTGCAAAATTCCCTAACGTTCCTCCCTATAATTCACATTTTGGCAGACAGTTCTCTCAGTCGGACAATTTATTCTGGGGAATGCTTCAACGCGTGTGACACGTGTCATCCCATACATAACAAACGGTCATATACGAATATTTACATGTAAATAAAACGGAACAATCGTCACATCCTCGATATTGATGGAAAACAATTACAATTTACAAAAGCAATCTTCGGCATTGGTGTGGGTGGTGGGGTTTTCGATTGTTTCGCATGTACGAAAAACACAATGAAACCATTCATGGAATCGCTCGTTAAATAATTTAAAATGTTTGCATGGAATCGCGATTATCAGGGAATGAAATTTAAGCAAGCATCGCGTTTCGCGTACAGAAATTCATATATTTATGGCGAATAATTTGAAACCTGTGATCCCGTCTGTGATGCATGCGACGAATAATGAGAAAAGATTAAAATCAATCATAGCAGATAATTGCACTCCCGAATATTACACTCCATCTATTCTGTGAATTACAAATTTAAAAGGTTTCGACTAGAACATACTTACAATTGAAATTGTATGTGAAAAAACAACGTGCTATGTTTAATACAAATCATGGAAACAATTAATTAATTGAAAAATCTATTCTGTTAATTCGTCAAGCAATGTTCGAGTCGATTCTAAGTGACGGAAGAATTTTACTTCCGCATCGGAAACTTGGGAAATTTGAGTGAGCACTGTATACGAATCCGACGCGGCAGTGTTAATAATATTGCCCTGTTGATGAATGAACGACGTCAAGCAGAGACAGGAATCGGACACGAATCAGCATGTCCGCGGAAATGGCCGCGGAAGCGTCTCGGTGCCTCGCACTGCCTACTACGGAGAGACGAGCGAAGAACCGAGATTGAAAGTGATTAAGACGGGCGGTGGGCGGCCCGGAACTGTGCGTGCGTGCAAACCCAGCATACTAGGTCACAGTGACGTTAAAGGGCTATCAGATAGCCGAAGCATAAGGTGGTTCGGCGGAAAAGGGCGGAGAAGGGGCCGACCACCCGGTCTCTGGCCCTTGCGTCCTATTCGCATACCGATGCTCGCAGAAGGGCCCCGTGGAACACGTGTACAGAACCAGAACCGAGCTGCACGCCCAACTGTACTCGCTCGACTGTCTGACAGTTTGGCATGTTGCCTTCCACCACCACCACCACCAATGCTGCTGCGTATCGTCGTGTTGTCGTCGTGTCGACACTGCCGACACGCGGCACGTTATCCAAGCTGCTTTCTCTCTCTCTCTCTCTCCCTCTCTCTCTCTATCTCTGTGTATGGACGTGTATGTGCACGCACGCGTTTAATGCCACGGTAAATCGGTCAAGCTGTGACACAGAACTGGCCAGGCCCGGTGATCGGCGCTCGCGCGATACGTTTACGTGTCTCCATGTGTGCTACGTTCGGTTCTTTCCACACAATTTAACGTAAATGATGTACAGTGGGTGTACAGGATGTATAAAAAGTGATGGTCATCCTAACCCTATCCTCTTTAAAATAAGGTACCTTAAAATTGCTATCACTCTCCGATAAGATAGCTGCTTTAAAATCAAATGACAACTTCACATTTGTGTGTGACTTCACATTATCGTCTGCATGTTGGCACAGTCGCTACACAATTATAAACCAGGGTTTCCATTTTAAAAAGTATACGAACACTTTGTATACCTGTCCAGAGAACGCTTCACGTTGAAGCTTTCCAGCTCTAAATGTGATTTACACCCCTTTATAATGACGACAGCATTGAATTCATTCGGGTTCCACACGATTTTTCTACAAGAAGATCGGCTCCTCTAATCCTTACTCGAGAGCTCCGGAAATCCGATCTACCCTTGGACTGTAGCAACGTAGACCGGCGCGCACGCGGATGCGCGCATAATATCGCGAAATCCGGTGCATAATTATAAAGCTATAATACCGAAGGAACGAGTTTACACGGTAGACGAGATTTCTGTAGTTCTCGAAAGGACGGGCGAAAACCCATTATAGATAACGAGAGGCAGAAAGAGACAAAGTCGGATGTCGGAGTTGGGAGGGAGGACGAGTGGGTGGTTGAATGGGGGTGGTTGGCGAAATGGGTGGCAGAGGGGGGTCGCACGAAGTAAGATCGAGGTGACGGTATACGAAAAGGCCCGATACGCCTCCTCCAAGGATTTGCAAAACGATTCCAGACTACGACTTTGAAGTCGTTCGCTGCTGGGATAGAAGGGCAGATGGGGGTCGGCAAGGAGGAGAGAGAGGGTGGCTCTGTAGTATTCGCTTGCATCTCCCCGGCCATCGCCGGCAGTAAAATGACGTCTCCGAAGGAGGAAAGTAGAGTGGATATCCCGGCGTGCTCCATGCAATTGGAAACTTTTAGTAAATGTAAACCGTTTCGTGCTCGAGTAGATACAATCCGGTGCTAACACAGTATCCGCTTCTCTCCCTTTAACCCCGCTTCTGAATTTCTCTTTTCCTACCCTTTTGCTTACTTATCCGCGCTAGCTGGCTAGCTAGCTCGCTGGCTCACTTCCGCGATACCGAATAACACCGACAGGTGCACCGGTAACACACTCTCGAGCCCTTCCGGCAAAGGTGTGCGCGAGTTTACGCGCGCGTGTGTTCATCGATGAATCCGAGACTCATCCATATGTGAGGAAGACCGACGGAAACGAAACTGAAACCAGCGAAATGCAAAGTAAAGTACGATGTTTAGAAATTCGCGAACGGGCGAAAAGAACGGCGAAGAGAGACGAAGAACTGGAGCTACCGTTTCTTGTGCAATTCGCCGGTGCGCCACGATACGCGTCGGATACAATGTGCTACCCTGTACCACGCTATGCCGCGATTCCCGGTCCCTGCTCGATAGTCCGATTAAAACCGGCTCTAAAATCCCGTCTCACCTACCGAACCTATTGCGCGCCCGCCATTCCGTTTTATTGTTCGGGGTACCATATGCATAGCAATAACTATGTCCGCCCCTATAGTACCGAGGCGAGGTTTCACCACGTTTCAACCCTCTAACCGGCCGAACCTGCGCAGCCTCGATGCTGACTCCATGCTACCTTTGAATTTCCATATTTCTTCGAGAGTGTCGCCGGCCTCGAACGGGTTTGCGATCTTTTTCGCTGCGATTTGCTCGTTCCGATACTCCGAGGAATCTGCGCCACGGTTTGCGACGAATACGTACAGTATTGCGGATAACGTGGCGGATGGTGTATAACACTCGAGGATTAATGGAAGTTGTCTGTTGTTGATTATTAGAGACGTCTGCAGACAGTTATCCAAACTCTACAATTTTATCAATTAATATACACTGCGTCTAGTAACCTTAGCGATTGCTTGAACGCTCAAGACAGTATTTTTCGTGTACCCATCTTTTTAAACGAATACAGATTTACACCAGCGTTACACGTTCCTATGGAACTGTCTGAAAATTCCATTTGGGTCGGGCATAAACTTTGAGATCAAGGTTCCACCGGAGGGAATAAATGCAAAACGATCTACCCAGGATAGCAGGAGATTTCCTCGGAGGAATAATCGTTGACGAAGGTCGGCGAAGACACCTTGTATTCGACCGTGGGGTCTGCCAGTGAAAACGGGCCTGTAGGGTCGTAGGGGAAAAAACGGTAGACTGGGACGAGATTTTCGGTGGAAAAGAGGGGGTGGGGGGAGGGCGAGCTGGTTACAAAGTTGCGAATTAAAAAACACAAAGAAGGACCAGATAGGTGGGGTCTGCGGTGGGTTGGTGGAGGTGGTGGAGGTCGGTCGAGAAAGGGTAGATTTGAGACAAAGGGTGGCGCGGGAACAATAGCTTGTAATCTCGAGCCCTGAGAATAGCCCTGTCCCGCGTTGCTCCGTTCAGCTCAGGCATGCCCTTGCTACCCTTCGAGCGCCTCGTATCGAGACCACGATTTTCAAACCCTTCGGCCCACCCACGCTAAGCCAACCCCTGTCCTGGGTTCGAGGGCAACCGATGAGCGGCTTGTCAGATCTGGCTGAACACAATCAGCAGGTTAAACGAATCAATTTTTCATTCACCTGTTACAAGATTTTTGCGAACAGTATACAGGGTGTCCCATTTGAGTATCGCACGCAATTATTTCCCAATCTGGAGATTGTTTAGAAACAATTATGGACACTTTAATACTCCAAGGTCATTCAAGGTTATTTAACGCAAAATTTCTCCTGAATAAAATCCAGTTTCTAAACTTCTCAAGCACGCTTGCGCCGCAAGTAGAAACGGCCACGATCAGACACGACTTTCAAACGCTTCGGCCCACGCTCAACCGAACTCCAATATTCAAGGGCAACCGATGAGCGGCTTGTCAGATCTGGCTGAGCACAATCAGCAGGTTAAACGAATCAATTTTTCCGCGATTCTACTCGGAAATTCCATTTCCGTGAGCGACGACCGGTCACGGCAGAACTGCAAGAAGATAACAGATAGGTAGGGTTGACGGCGACGGAGCGCGGGAAAAGTCGGGGAAAAAACTAAAGAGATCTCGTGTAGTTGATATCGTTCAGCGAGAAGGAAACCGGCTGAAAAGCACCGGCGAAATAAGAAGCTCGTGTGGAATTAATATCGCGTTTTATACTGACGCGGCACGCCGACAAAAAGGGAGGCTTCGAGTGCGTTGAATATAAGCGGAATGATACCCGCGGGTCGTTAGAAACGTTTTGCTAAGCGGAAAAACACGGCATTATGAAATCACAGAGCTTCGGCCGACCGTATTCTTAGGACACGTTCATGGTGGAGGTAAACGATCTATTCTTTTATAATGAAACGGAGAAGTACGATCTATTCTTTTAAATATGTTTCTTATATCGATCGTGTTTGTAGTTAATAACCGAAGTTGAATGTTTCCGGTGCAACTGTTCGATCCTTAATACTGATTACACAAAAAGCAATTTTACAAATAGTCAAATAATCATCGTCGACGTTTCGATCCTAATTTGGATCTTTCTCAAGATTGATTTGAATTGCGTCTGTAAAACAAATTTTAAATATATACTATACAATTTTCAAAACTATTAGTGATTGAAAATTCAGTTCTTGTTGTTGATAGTTCACCTTATTAGTCATGGATATGAACGAATTAATTCTTACCACTGCTCTTTATAAATATTTCTGCAGCAGTTCTAATACTAACTCTTACGCAAGAATTGTGATACACTCGTTTCCCCGCAGATGATGAATTTATCGATCGCTGTCCGAAGGCCTCGGTTCGGTTAATTATATCGTAAATTACGCGTGCCGTAAATTATTAATTTTGATTTATGTAGTTCCAGTTAAACGTAGCAAAGTAATTACCGCGAATGTAATTATTGATGTCTGCGACCGTAAACATATCTAATATGAATTTGGAAGTATGCGTCAGAGTGATTGCTCGGTAAATACAAACGTTACACTTGTGTCAACGATTAATTCATTGTTTGGAAATGTTAATTTCCTAGGTGCTGGCCAATCATTCGAAGTCGATTAATTCGGTGTAAACATTTTATACTGCACAGCCTCGAATGACGTTAGAAATTGCTACTGTAAATTTGATGCACAACGAAAATGAATTTCCGCTTCGGCACAGCTTGTTGAAATTCATGTAAAGAATTTCGATATTGCACGAACATCCACGGTACACTTACAACTAAACCATGAATTTCCATGGAAAAATAAAGTCAAGTGAGTTGAATAACGAATACAATTTTCCACGGGAGTTTCGTTCGTGTTTGAATTATTTTTATAAATGTAGCAGGTGGAATGCCTGAAATGCAGGTAAAAATCTAACCACGTGCGTTTCCATAAATTCGCGGACGTAATAACAAGCGGATTGAAACGAACAATGGGGATTCGGTTGTTCGAAGAAGGGTGTTAATTAAAAGAATACGCCGGTTCCCATGTAAAGAAGGTATTACAGGGACTGTCAACAGTTTCCTTTTCACTCAGACGGCCGCGAATAGTGTTCGCAAAGTTTCCTGCCGGTAAGTTCGCCGCGAAGACGGAAGCGAGATAGCGCTCGAGGAGAAGAATAACAGGATAATTTACATTGTCAAATTTTCATTGTTTCCCCCTGCTGAATTATCTCGGTGTGTCCTTCTTCGCCTTTTCCCGAGTGCTCCACCGGCGCTTGTCACACCCTTTCCCCACACCGTTTCTCCGTTTTACATCTCCTTGGCAGTCGACGCACAAAGAAAAACTTCTGCGGATTACCATCTCGTCGCGGTTCTTGTTAATATTTATTAGACGCCTTTCCCCTCCCCGCGGCCCGGGGATCGGCAGGATTGCCTCGTGTTAGAGGCAACATAAAACTTTCGCACTCCAACTCACCGCATTTTCGATGGAAGTGATTACGGAGGAAAATAAACGATAGGGAAACTACACCGCGTTTCGCATTCGCAACGATCTATGAGTATCCCCGACTATTTAAGTGGCCGCTGGTTCAACCTTTTCAACAATTCATTTTGCCGTTTTATAATTCCTACTCGTTCCAACGCCGCGCCGCGCGCCGCGGTATAGGATAAACCGAAGAAATCTGTGTCAAAATCAAAGAACCTTTGCTAGAAATGAGAGACAGCAATGAAATTTTTTAAAAATTAAACCTAAAATTTTGCAAAAAATTCCTTAATCCTGCACAATTTCATTAAAATTGTGGTTTTCCCAATACCACGCACGGAAAAGATTTTTTTTAACAATTTATCTGCTACCTCAGGATTTTCCAAAAAATCGATTTTTGAGTATAAAAAATAAGGAATCATCATTTTTTCGATGAAATAATTTGAAAACAAGATTTCAAAACATTTTGTACGGTAATTTTTATCATCGAGGTGCTGTAAAGCGAATATTTTTGCTAAAAAATTTTAAAACAATTTAAAAGGAATTTGTGTGATGCAACTCTCCTTTTGAGCCAGTAAAAAGATTAATTTATATTTTATTAAAAATGTTATTGTCAATGGACTTTCGTTAAAATATTGATGGAGCATTGAAATTTCTTTGTTATAACGCTATTGTTGAATATAACACGAGAACGTAAATAATCGATGTGTTGTGTCTGCTAGATTGAACAAAACTAAATTACACAAGAAGTTATGCACCGCGAACGGCTAACATTGAATGTCGATTTAACTTTGAAATGGCGCGTCGATATGTAAATTTGTTAGTAATCATTATATGTACGTAAATATAAATGTCACCGTTAATCCGGATAGTTCATTTAGATGCAGATATTGCATATGGTGAATTTACATTTAATATTGCAGTTGCGATTAGTTATTTCGCGTGTACGGTATTCAACGTATTGCTGTACTCTCATTGAAGCGAGGACACATGAAAATCCCTAGCTCGTAGCATCCTACGTTTCCGTCTTTACTTTATATCCATTAATATTGTTCAATACGCGATTTCGCGTTTATAATAAATTGGGTTATGTTTCGGGAAACAAGGGTGAAATTTAATAACCATCCATTTCATATTTACTTGTGTAATAGACAATTAAAGTTTCGGACGCGAGCCTTTGAATTGTGCCAGCGACTGCGACTCTCCGCGTCTCTTTATACGCTGTCGTTCCTCGCGCCTGAAACTTAAATTGTCTATTTCACAAGTAAATATCATCGGAATCATATCACATTTGGTACGATTTTTATTAGAAAAATACCACAAATATGGTCATCGAGGGCCCCTAAAAAAATAATGAAAAATAAAGAACTTTGAGATTCGGATTAGTTACGTTTACACTTTTCGTTATGTCGCATCTGGTGCATACAGGGTGGGAGGGTATGTCCTATGCGTGTTGAGGACTTGTATCGATGAAATACTGTATTTCAACAGATCAACGGTTGTCTGCATAAAAATTCTGCGAGAGACCAGGGCATCGTGGTAGCAATCGGCGTTTTGCATCGCTGCAACGTTCGAACTTCTTAGCGTTCTAATCACGTCTCGGGTAATTGCCGTGTCCCGTGGTGCACGCGCGGCTGGCGTCATTCAATGCCGGTAGAACGTGTCCGTCGGGTATCAGTGTAGGGTAGCACACTTAGAGGAGCAGCCGGGTACCGATCTACCGCAATCCCATTTTGGGATAGCGCAGCGGGGTGTCCACGGTGGTCGTCGGCTCGGTTTGCATTTCACAGCAGATATACGGTTATCTTGTACACGTCCATGACAAAGCCCGTACGTTCCGGTTTAAACGCTATCTCACCCCGCGTCCTGGCGAACGTCCCACCAATCTGCGTCCGTATTAATTACGGCACTCATTAAGATATCCGGTAATTCGCGGCGAGGTTGGAACACGTTTGCAGCCGCCGCCGCACGTCCATGGCAACGGTGCGGAATCGGCGCAGGCCCGATTTCGACAAACCCGACACACCGAGCGGAAACCGGTGTCTGCTATTCATTTGCCGAAACTGTGATTTTCCTTAATTAATTGATAGATTGTCTCGGCGAGATAGACGGGAACAATCGTGTTCGCCGCGAAGCGCCTCCTCGCCACGCCTCGCCTCGGCTCGGTTTTCGCGGCCGTAACCCCGTTCCAAGATCGGCGAGGCTGGAACAGTCGATTTCGGGCAAATTGAAAATTGGGGGGTGGCCCGTGACGATCGCAGCGGAGCGAACGCGCGCGCAGCGCTGCTAATTACCGTGTGTGATCGCCTCCGGAATAATTAAATTTCATACGAACACTCGCGACGACGCCATGTCACAACGCGAAACCGCGATACCTGCGACGGACCGTTTGCAGGACGCGCACGATCCTCAGTAGTAAAATCAATCATTCTCCTAGGTGAATGCCCAAGTATTATAAGCAAAAGTAAGTCATTGAAAATTTCATGATCGATCCATCTCGATATTCTGCAGACCACGAAAGTGGTCTTTAATCTAAGTATTTAATCTGTTATATGTTATGATACTGAAGAAAGTTTTTTTAATTAAATTTTCAGACGCAGTTTTTCTTCTTTCTTGAGAAAGGTCCGTATGAGGATCGAAACGTTGAAAGTGTTCAAGCTAGCAAAATTGCTTTAATGTATCGTCAAAATAATCGTCAAAATGGAAGAAGATTTTCTGGGGGTTGCAACTGGTTAAACAGACAACTTGTATATATATCATACTTGAGGAATTGCAGTGTAGTATTAGAAAACTTTCTGATCACGTTGTCGTTTGAGAATCGATCGAATTTCGCAGCGGAGGAACGCGGTCGCATAATTTTCAGAAAATACGTGGACTAGACTCCATATTCTTCTGGAACGTGTCTGGTCGATGATGAAACAGCGACAGTAATAAGCAGCCAACGGTCAATATGGCATACCGTGTTCACGGGGGGATGATATAATCTCAACGATAACTAGTGACTCGCATGCGAGTCACGAAAGCGTCGCGAGCTTGCCGTGAGACAACATGCCTAAGAGTATACATAGACTGTCCACCACCGAGATATCATATCGAGGAATACTCGTCGAAATCGGTTGTGTTCTCTGAATTAAAACCACAGATATGGAAAGCAAAAATTGAATTCAAGAGGAAAAACAAAGACTTCAATTCCTATTTCATAACAGGATCTAAAAGCTTGTAATTCGTTTTCGGAATGCGTCGATTACAATGGTGCTTGCTTTGATCAATAAAATTGATTTAATAAACAGTTGAGTTTTCAGTTAACGTTGCTGTTGATGCGAAAATTGATGAATACTCGTCGAAATCGGTTGTGTTCTCTGAATTAAAACCACTATTATGGAAAAAAATTTTGAATTGAAGAGGAAAAACAAAAACTTCAATTCCTATTTCATAACAGGATCTAAAAGCTTGTAATCCGTTGACGGAAAATGCCGATCACAATGGTGCTTGCCTTGATCAATAAAATTGATTTAATAAACAGTTGAGCTTTCAGTTAACGTTGCTGTTGATGTGAAAAATCGGAAATTTCATATGCAACAACCCAATAATAAATCGGAGAGATGCGTACGGACGGAACACGTTCACGGGCTAGTAGTTGAGTTGAAATAATTGATTACTTCCGGGTGGAGCATTTTGGTAATGAAATCGGCGGATCTCGCTCGTTCGCGGCATGAAAGATGGGTGTGCTAACGAGGTTAGAAGGCCAGTTCCGGGCTGTAATCGGAAGAGAGTGTAGCCAGCAAACCCTATCCCGGGAGTTGAGAACCATGGAAAACCATATTATAACTTCATTGCTCCCTTCGCCAGTTAGTAAACTCGGAAATCTTGCACGTCGTTCCGCCCTTTCGGTGACACATTTTCTCTGATCGGTGATTCATACACTCCAAGCATTCAATACCCATCAATTCAACATATTTATGCAAACTCTAATGAAAAAATACTTTTCGCATTACGCCATTTTCAAAGTATCAATCAAAGCGACACGATTATATATTTTCAGGGATTGAATATACACAATGTTGAGCATTTTCAACTTCATGTTTGTTGGTTCCCCTCGGTTCCAGACATACTTTTCCGTAATCGTACCTGGGAATACCATTTTCGTCCTTAACCACGCGCGTACGAGTTCACTCCCGAATCCTTTACACCTCGCAGAACGGAGAGTGCTTAAATTCATAATAGCCGCAAAATGTGGTGCGAATTTGCGATGTACTAAAGTTAATTCTTGTCGGTTTTAAAGGGGAATTACACGAGCTGACCACACTCGGACCTTCTTCCGGGAAACGCGTTAACCCTTTCCCTATTCACGCTCTTGGGTCGATCCCGCATGTTTAAGTCTTAATCTATACAAAGCGACTGAGTAAATAGCGTGGGCTGAATACTAATATCGAATCCGGGGTAAATACTTGCACTTCTGGCCAAGATTACGCGAGCGAAACCAAAAATGCTTCGGAACATTGATAAAATCACTAGATAGAGACTAGAAAAAGATATTAGATGCATTTCAAGATGCTGCAATATTATTTTCAATTTTTGAAAATTTTTTGACACGAATTGGTTATTTAAAAATTACTGCGCATAATCCTGCAAATAAAATATGGTTTGGGACTCTAAAACTGATTAAGTAAAATTGATCAAGGTCTTCTTCGAGTGTCACAGTATTTATATAAAGGAGGTAGTAGCACTGACCAGGGGAAAATGATAGTTATAATGAAAATAATTATACATGGTTGTCGAGAACAGCGGTCTTTGAATCTTCTAATGTTTTAGAATAATTTTCGGTGGAGATTATACGTCGGTACTTTCTTCTAAACCCTGTCAAACTCCGGTCTCTCATCCGAATGATGGTTACTAGGATACGCGACACCCCCGTACCCACCCCCCGTGTCCCGTAGAACCCCACGCGTTTCCCATTTTACTCTTCTCCGGCCTCGTTCCTCCCCGTCATCCGCCACATCGTGCGCTGATGTATGATTTAATGCTGGTTTCGAGAGTAGACCGAGGAGAGCGCAGAGCGAGTAAACTGGCAACGGAGTAAAGGAGAGTTGAGGGGGGTGGGTCGGGACGGTATAAGGGTTTGCACGGTGTAGTGTTGCAGTGAGCTCATTAATTTACTAGCAAGCGCCAAAGGGTGGCTTAACAAGGCGCTAGGTTCCATTTTATTAGGTAAAATTGAAGACACGTCGGAGAATGCGTTTCTTGAACGCATAGAACTTATGGACGCCCGGCGAAATCGAAAATCTCTTTGTCGGATGGATCCGACGCAACAAAATTGCCCTGTTTGCCTACCCTTAACGTAAAACGGTAATTGTCGTATTAAAGCCCAGAGGAAGCCATTACTTTTCGAATAAATCTATCAGAAACTTCGGGACTTCGTTTAATTAACCCGTCGAACAACGGACGATTTTTATAGCTATATAATTGGCAATGCTTAGGACCGTTCACAACTCTAATTAATAATTTTTGAAAATTTATTTTCGGTGATATCTCGTGTAGACACATTAGTATTTTTCATACGTTCAATGAAACAGTTACTCGATTAAGTTGACTAAAATTAAGTATCTAAATAGCAATTTTAGACCCAATATTTAGCTGGGTGGACTCTCGAAGCGTTCGATAAATTAAATATGGCATACGCATTCCACGATATTGCAAGTCTTATTTATCCGATGATTAAACTCTGACCATTGTTCTACGTTCCATGGTATATAACCGCGGTCAGTGGCGCCTCGCAAAATGGCGGGCACCGAGGGCTGCGAGACCAGGAAAAACAAAAGGACGAAGAAAAATAATTAATGCGGGTGTCTCATGTGCGCTCGCCTGACTCCTCCCTTCCTTCTTTCCCTTTTCGTCCCTCTTTTCCAGAAGAAGGGTAGGACGAGTAGCAGATAAAAAGATAACGAGCCTCCGCGAGGCTTCACAGGCCAGAGACGACAAAGGTGCCTGGTGACGTTACGTTCCAAGGTACGTTTCAGCTATCCGTGCATGCTGCTCCCAACGTGACTGTGCAAACATAGTTCCAGAATACATCTCCTTGTAAATGCCGACTTCTGGGTGAAGAATGTAATGCCATGAGTCTCTTTCTCCCCGGAAAAATCGTCAAAGAACTGTCCGAGCTTCAATCTCGAATAAATGCACAGGTATAATCCCTCATCTTACGATAATTTAATTGTTTAAACATTATATCGTTTTTTAACTGGCCCCACCGAATCGTAAATTTTATCCGATTTCAGAAAATTTTTTAGACATTTTCAACCCTCATACGCTCCTTAAAAATAGCTGCATAAAAGAGACTAGGATGACAAGTCACATTTTTAAAAAATACTCATGACGTAGAAAGACGATGTAGACATAAAAGGATGAATAATTTTACAGTATGTGAAAATATTGAATGGGTGAATTTTCACCCTGAGGAATTATGAGAGTTAAGATTTTTACTTACAGTTTTGCATACAGTGGAACCTCGAGTATCCAAACCTCCGTTATCTGGAGTTTTTAACATTCACGTTCATGCAAGCTCCATACGATCCACATGCAACAATACTTACCGTACAGGAGTATATAAAGGACGTGCCTATGGTTCCTTTGACACTTTTTATCCTCTCGATGAGTAGAACGCAATGCAATAATAAAACAAATTAGCCTTCAAAACCTTAAAAAAGTCAATCAAGCACAATTTTGCGGGAGGTGTTTTTAACAGATCTTCATCGATCATGAGGTGTACATACGCATGTGGCACGATGTACATATGCATGTGCAGGTCGAAGGTTACAAATACATTAACAAATTCACGTTCGATGTAAATCGTGCATATTGCAATGTCCGTTGCCTAGACAACAGCAGAGCCGGCATTCAAACAGTGTGCAGTAGCGAAGAGAACACGGTCCCCGGCCGTAATAAACAAACGAGTCCTTTGTTAAAACACGGGGGTGTATGGGGTCTTGGTGGAAGTGGTGAAAAATATAAAACGACGCAGTGGAGGACGGCATCGTGTTTTCGGGCAATTAAACATTTCCATTTTCAATTTCTCGTTGGCGCTGAGCGTCGGGGCGCGGTCGGCGGTCAGCCTGTGGCTGACGATCGTTGATTCGTTTATCTCCAATCTCTCTGTTCCTCTAGCGATTTCCCTTTCTCTCTTCCCCCTATCCGTTCCACCCCCTTTCACTATCTCTCTCTCTCTCTTCCTCTCTTTCGGTTGTTCTCTCCACATCTCTCTCTCTCTCTCCCTCCGTGTTCGTTCCGCCTCTCGTTCCCTCTTCCCACCTTTCGGTCTCTTTGTTGCTTCAATTTTTTTCGTGGTTTTCCATTTCGAGCAGCCTCGCTACACCCCGGCCCATCGACAATCCTGCCATTCGAATCACCCTCGAGAATCGAACGGATACCAAGCAATTATTTAACGCTGCGTGCTGTGGCTTCGGTTTGTCTCGTTGAAATACGCCGGAATCCCGCCTATCGGAACACCTCTTATACGAGGTGACAATTTCATCGATTTTCCTATTATCATCGCACGACGACAGCCGACCGTTCAACGGCGAAATAAATTTGAATCCCGACCGACTATTATCTGGTTACTGCAGCTCGCCCTGCTAACGAGGCCTGAAAAAGTCTGATTCCGAACGTTCTACCCAGTCCACACCAACTTGGCAACAGAAAACCTCTGTTTGCAAGTGCTGAGACACTTCCAGAGAATCTTATTTCGCACGAAACATGCACGGTAACTCTCGTTTATACTTTCAATTTGTTAGGGTTCAATTTTGAGACAGGACTACAAACGCCTCGTGTATTAGATGTGCAAATGAATTCGTTGCTTGTTTCGTGAATCCTTTGAGTGGACATTCAAAATGTACTTTAAGTTTTTGATTTTATAATTATTGGAATTATGATGAATTTCTTTATCCAAGCAAATATTGCAATAAAAATTGCACGGAATCTAAATATATAGAGCCTTGTCATTTTTATTAGCTAGAATATTTTAACCGCTTTCGGTACTCGGTAGTTTTAGCGTTAAAAAAGCAATGATTCGTTTACATTATATTTAATATTCATCTCTGTCGAGATAGCACAACTTTACTTGAAAACAAATTCCTCGCGTGAACATTGAGATCAGTTTCCACAGCCCCGACACAAGCATCAGCAAACTCGACTGACGGGCAGTCGGACATATTTCTTCCCAAGTTCACTAAAGAGGAATTCGACCATCTCTTGTACCTGAACGCAAACATGTCGGAGCGACGCGGATTTATCAATTCTCCCGGTGTTTATATATATATATATATGTAGACAACACAGAAGTCCGCTTCGGGAAAATAAAATTAGCCAGCACGCGGCTATTAATTGGCGCGGAACGTTTCGCAAGACTGCCGTTCGCGAGAAACTTGATTTTAAGCGTGAACGTGTCCAATTACACAAAGCTGGCCGGCGCAGCTTGTTCGTTATAATTAATAATTAAGGTAACGAGATTAAACAATTAAAGCCGATACACGTATCGGCGTTCGCCGATTAATTAGGAGGATCCCTAGCGGATGCTCATTCCGACGTGCGATTATCTTAAACCGCGGGAATACAAATCAGTTTCCAATTACCGGTCCTCCGGGCGAAATCACGCGACGAGAGGCGCGAGGCGTCGTGACGCGAGGTGTCAAAAACCGGGTCGATGAGCGGAATAAATTTTTCAATGAGCAGAATGAATTTTTCAATGAACACGCGTCGCTGGTACCATTCACCTTGCTCTGATTTATCCGAGTTTAAAGTTCGCCTGCATTCGACCATGTGTTGTTATGAAAATTGATAGTAATCCAATGAAATCCAGTCTCGTCATTGTTGTAATCAATGTGTTACGTTCCAAACAAATTATTTATTTCATATCTTCTTTTCCCAAAAGCAAAAAGTTGTTCAGAATGATGACCTTGACAACATATTTCAAGGTCATCAAAATCGGCGAGGTAGCCTCTAATGTAAATAGTTACCTCTATCGTTTTTATATTAAACAAAGATTTATTTAGCAGTAAATTGATGTCTTTCGAATAATGCGCACGCGTAGAATGAAAATGAACTATTCGGTCGTTGAAACGGCCCGAGTTTGTTGTGTAAACGAGGACACACACAAACGTATCGCAAAATCTGCAATAATTTATTCAGGTGGCCAAAGACGTCGAGTACATAATAGCATTGCGGAGCGTATCATGCTCGGTAAAACGGATATCTGGTAACCGAGTCCTCTTTGTTTTGCAGTTCAGATAGCTGTAGTCGTGTTTACACTAATAACGCGCCCCTGGTTCCAGATAGCTATTGCATATACACGTATAAGCAACAAGGCAAGGCAATTACAACGGTCCGAGTGTCATCGTTGTTATGCCAGATGCTCGTCGTACTCCATTATATTGATTACTAACGCTCTCTCTAACGCTCTGCGGTTAATAGTGATCATTGAATAACCAGTTTCGATGTAACCGATACATGTATCAAGAGTTTTCCGTTCAATCGCACGCATGCTCAAGAATTTCATACTCCGTTGTTCGTGAACGTGATTCCAGTACTAGACGTGCTTGAAATTACAGCTCCGCTGTCAGAGTTGGGCAAGAATTTTATTCGAATAAGCTTTTCGAAAACAACTAAAAAACAATTCAACTAGAAAACAAGTATTTTTTAAGGGAACTTAATAATGCAGTATTTTTTAAGGGAACTTAATAATTCTGTATTAAATTGCTATAGCGATTGAACATCTTCGAATTTCAGCAGATATTACTTAACTAATTTTTAGAATTGGCGTTTGGCCAAATACACGAAACAAAAATTTAGAAAATAAATACTTTTGGCTGGAAAAAATACCAGATTTCGTATCATGAGCTACAATTTATTTTCCATTAAAAAAATATTCCGCGTTCGCAATTTGTTTTTACATGGAGGAGCTATGAAAATATAAGCTTGTGTAAATGGAGGATGTACAGTGCAAGCAATTTCGTACATTCGTTTCCAATCTAAACTTTTGATTTATTGACTGGCAGAATTTCAATTATTTTATTTCTTGATTGAAATTTTCAGTGTACCGTATGTGCTATCTGCTGCAATGCCGAGATTCGCATTGCGTCTTTCATCGGAATTCGAGTTCCTTCGGCTCGTTGGACGGCCCATAAAAATGTTAAAAGCGTCTTTGTTTCCGTGATTACGTCCAACCCCTTTTCGCCTTATTCGTTCTCAAGTAATTTCATCCACACACACGACAATTTCCATAATGTCCAAAGCATAGTGCAAGCGTGCGTCTCGGCACGCGATCGATCCTAGCCTAACACAATTCGCGCAACGTCATTCCAGCATTTTACACGCACCATGTCAAACTCCGGATAATCCCCTGCAGTAGTGGCAAATATTATGCTCGCGGAAAACATTCTGCGGAAACGGAAAAATATTCACGAAAGTAATAAGACAAGATCCGAGAAATTTACGAATTTTTCATTTATATTACGAAATTGTCATTTTTATTGTTTATTGGCATTTGATATTTTTTTCCACCAGAAAAAAGTTGATCAACCACGCGGTGAACGTGTCAAATTTTGATGGACAGCTGACAATGTACTCGTTTTCGTCAACAATGCACTTCGTCATCGTTTATCATATGCAGTCAGGAACGGTTATGACTTCAATAACATTGCAACAACAAACTCGCCGCAAACATAATGGAAAGCAAATACCTGCTCGACGAATTAAATTCCATGTTAAACACCTGACACAAAATTTGCAACTAAACCAGAATTACCTGGCTATTAGCGGGTTGCGATATACGAATTTGATGACCGAGCAGTAATGCGGTTAATTATTGGTTGGTAGCAATAATAAACCCCGGTGCTTATCGTTCTCACGAAACAATTGTGCAATAACATCCATCTATTTAATAAACCACATGAATATTGTTCGATTCAGCGATACATCTTCGATATATTATAAACTTTAATTGATTCCATTTTATTTGGAATCTAAAATAATTAACGAACATTTGAAGATTATTCCTTTGACTATCATTTTCCAACAGTTTACTACGAGAGATGTTTATCGATAGATAAAAATAGTCTATTAATAAGTGCATCGTACCAAGACTCGTAACTATAGCGAGGGTTCCACACACTATGACCCAAACTTAATTGTTATTGTACATCTCCACGGCTTTCAACCCATTAACGCCCATTTGACAGCCGAGATTATTGAGACGGCATTTCCGGCAAAATTCTATCGAATACGTTTTAAATGGAGAGCGTGCATTAAAATTTTATCATTTTAAAAACTGCTGCTCTTTGATACACAGTTACAAGCTCAGATTTTTTACGACAATTCAAAGTACTGAAGCTTTCACGACCATATGACGAAAACTGCAAAAATTATTAAAAATTATCACATCTCATCAATTTTCTCTAGGTTTTATTTTATGAAGTTATCAATTTAGAAAATAAGTGATTCAAATAATAGAACAATTATATCATCGAGTTGTACAATAAACAATGTTACGTACGAAATATCATAAATTATCTATTTCATAGAAAATGTATGATGTTTTCGGCGCACAGGTTCGGTTAATTGTTAAGAACAAGCAATTTTGCAGTTCAAAAAATTCTCGACGTTTCGATCCAAATGATCTATTTCCATGTGAATCGCGTTCAGATAATAGAGATTTCAGATATCGAAGACTCAGATAAGATCATTTTGTGTTAAATCAAACTAATACATTTATTCCGAAAAAATGCAGTTCAGTTCAGCCTGTTCGTACTTACTGACGAACATGCCGCAAAGCACGTGTACCGCGCGAATTCGCGAGAAGGAAGCCAGAAAATAACAGGTGCATCGATAAACCGCATTCGGATGGATCAAAGGCAAGTCTTCCGCGCGGGCGAAGACGGCAAGTGTCATGATTCAAAGTCCAGAAATGTGGGCACTCGACACGCATGAATACCTGCCGCGCGACCCTTATTTTCCATGTCCTCCGTGTCCCGTGTTTTCTCTCGTCCGTTCACGTCTCACCTGAGATCAAGCTGCCCGTGAAAGAGGGTTTCGGAGCTGGCAACGCCTCCGTACGAGGGTCTGCATGTTGTTACATCGAAGAAAGAGAGGTCGAGGAGAGAAAGGTGGTAGGTGCGTGAAAGAGAGAGAGAGAGAGAGAGGGAGAGAAGTAGAGCGAGCCTATGACAAACCGAGAGAATTCGATACAGAGAAATGTAGCTCAAGAGCGACAGAAAGAACCAAGCAGGAACGGATTGATTGATTGATTGATTTGGCCTTTATTAGCTTTCTCAGCTATTTGTATACACTTAATGGAATTACTAACTTAATAATAACTTACACCTAATAATGCTTTATACTCTCGCACATTCATTATTTTTAAAGGTAATTCATTATACATTTTTATCCTGACATAGAATATGCTTTTTTTGCATAGCTAGTGCGATGAAATCGGATAGCAATATTGTTCGGCTGGTGTGTTTGCCTTCCAAGCACCCACTGTTTGTAACTTATTTGCTAAATAATTAAGTAACAAGCCTTAGAGATAGCCCAACAGATGGAGATACCTAGGAGAAATAGAGATAGAGCGAGAAAGAAATAGAGAGAGCCTAGGAAAAACGGAGACAATTCGACACAGAGAAGTATAGCCCGAGAATGACAGAAAGAATCAAGCAGGAACAGAGATAGCCCAAGAGATGGAAAGAGCTAGGGAAAATAGAGAGAGAGAGAGAGAAATACGGAGAGGTTAGAAAAAACAGAGAAATATAACCCGAGAGTGACAGAAAGAACCAAGCAGAAACCGAGATAGTCCGAGAGATGGAGAGACCTAGGAGAAATAGAGAGAGAGCCTAAGAGAGACAGGGAAAGCTCGAGAGAGAGAGGGAGAGAGAGAGAATTGCACGAGAAACAGAGTTGTAGGGTATCAGAGGGGGGCCGAGAGGGGGTTAACGACCCCGATAGTCGCGATAGGACGTGCGTGAGCCCTCGCACGACTGATTACGAGTGAGCGACCCTTTGACGATCACGATCGACCAACTTGATGCACGGGAAAGAGAGACCGGGGCCCTTGGAAACCGAGCGAGATGGAAATGGAAGAGGGTAAGCTGCACATGTGATCGATTCGAGCGTGAGCATCGAAGAGAGCATCGCCTTAGGGGCTCTCCAGAGTGAAGGAGTTAGTTACATTGATGCGGTGTACGCGGCCACTATCGTGTATCAACGCAGATAAATCACCGGATGTACTTCGTGGCACATACGCCCGGCAAGACGTTGCGTTAATGTTTTCGCTGGCGCGCCAGCCTAGATTGAGACTCCCCCTGATTCCCCATTCCGGTCTAGGTTGTTCAATTTATTAATGGTCTTCCCTTTCGCCGTAGGTTTTTGTAGCTTTTTATACGTTTACGAATTTTCAAACGATATATTGTTTCTCCTTTATTTGAAATTGAAGTGTCACATCATACAGTTCGATTAAAAATTGAACATCGCAGAAACTAAATGAAATACATAGGCACTGGGAAAAGATTTTACGCTTGTTAAATTGTGCTCGCTTTTTGGAATTTCGTAATCGTGTCGTAAAGTGAAAAACACCTTGTGTGTAATTAAAATGGAATATAATGGAGACTGCGCAAAATATACAGACAGCTGTTACAGTCCTTTCGTACCTGCTAAATTTTGTTCATTTAATGGAATTTCACAGTCCTGTCACAAAATAGAGGACACGTTGTGTAGAATTAAAAATGTATATAATGAAGTCCGCATAAACTACGCGGACCGTTAGCGATATCGTTTTCTACCTGAGGAATTTTCAGATTTTTTGAATCGTTGTCTTTAATTTCACCTAAAAATTGCATGTGCCAACCGCAAACTAATAAGAAAATCACCCACTAGACGTTATTAATCGTTTCAGTTTCATTTTCCTACAATACAGGACCCGATATGGTCCAGCAAGAAGCCCGATCTCCAACGATAAGGGAGAAAGGTGGATCGATGTAATCTGAGGTTCGATTCTTCCGAGTCGAAAATTTTTCGGTCCCTCCGAGAAGGGAGGAGAGAGGAGCAGGGGGTAAATAGACCGGAAAATGATAGAGTCCCCGGGGAGGATCTAACCGGACCTAATCAGAATCCACGAAATCGTTGGGTGAAGTTATGCGAGATATAGTCATTTGTGGACCCTTGAATTCGTATTTATGTTTGTACCCGCCGTTTGGCAGCGGTGGTGGCAGCCAGCGACGGTGGTGAGAGTCTCGTGGAATTGAAATGCAAATAGTGGGATCCGGGATGCAAATTCCGGTTGCACGGGGTAACGCCAGCCAGCCATCCTGAACGAATGAGCGAACGAACGAAACACGGCCCAGGGCAGGCACGGATCAGTTCAGAACGGAACCAAAAGGAATGGAACTGAGTGGACTGCGGATAAAACGAGCGGGAGAGAGAGAGAGAGGGGCAACGGAGAGGGTGAACGATGAGTGGGGCCGAGGAAGAAAGACAAAAAATTGATTGCAATTCGGCGCCACTCTAGGCTTGCTCGAGATAAAAGTAATGCGTTTCGTGCATAACGAGTCCCTCCGTTCCCACCCGACCCTCCTATTTTCGCGTGTTGCTCGCGTTCTCTCCCCTGTCGTCCCACCCCACTGCACCACCACCCCCTTGCTTTATGCCGCCTTATTTCGTACTGCCACTTTGTTTTCAACTTCCCGAAGCACCGCGCACAGTCCACGCTCCGATCAGCGACCCTGGTCATTTCCTGGCATCATCGAACTCGCGAATACCTCGCCGCATAATTCGCCGATCGAGCCTGCAAACTATAGCTGATGCTTCGCAGAATGCTCCCCGTGCTGATCTTATGATCCAAAGGGAATTTCAGTGAAAATGATATTCTCAAGGTTTTTTATTCTACTTTATACTCCGCGAACAAACACATTTAGTATATCGATCCTCACAATGTAGTTTTCTTGCAAAAGTAGTTTCCACGAGGATCCTAGAATCCACAATGATTAATCATTTTTTACTGCTTTCAACAAGCGCTATAAGCTCGTGAAATCTTAGATCCTTATCTTTAATCCTCTTATACCTACACGTTCTATATATTACATGTAGCAACTGGAAGACTGTCAGAGTACACTTAAAAGGAACATGTTTCACGTGTTCTATTCATATAACCAAGTGTGATTAATGATCTGCGGATCTTAATGCGTGAAGCATGTGCTTTTGCACAAAGTTTAGTCGAATAAAACTGTTTATATAATTGCAAAAAGCTTTAAGACTCCTTCGTACGCTAAAATTGTTCTCCGAGACTTGTGTTTCTTGTTTGATCGTTTTTCACCGATTTATCGCTCTGAAAGCATAAATCTGCGAACGTGCACACTATCCAGTGATTAAGGAACGAAATCTCGAACATACCATTCACAGTTTACTCTTTAATCACTGGACAGCGTGAGTGTTTTCCATATTTTTTAAATGTGCATTTTACATAAAAATACTGCTTTCCGAAATGATCGAACGCAGATATAAATTTCTTTTTTAACGATCCATAGGCTGTGTATACGTTTATGATCAAACGATCCGTATTATTTTCAGCTGACCACAATTATTACCCCTTTGCAGTCTGAGTTATTTTAACTTAAAAATTAAACTTTTTTCCCAACCAAGAATAATTCTATTATACAATGATTTTGTTCATTTTATGGATATAAAATTGATATAGTACCTCATGCGATACCCGAACGTGTAATAGTTGATTAAATACCGACATATTTAATTATGTAAACAATATTGTAAAAAAAGAAAATAAATGTGTAGCTTTTGTGTTTCGCACTCATAGTAGACAGCTTTTATTTGACATAAAAATCAGCAGTTTATTTATTAATATGGAATAATCGAAATGATTGAATTGTACGATTGCACGCATAGTAAGCTACTGTCTCGCAGCCACGGTCCATAATTTCTGAGACTGCGGAAGAAGCCAAAGTAAATTTCGCGAGAGGAAAAAGAATATAACTCGGCGGAGTGTGTTTTTCGAGATTTAAATTACGAAGTTAGCTAAATCGTTTAGTAATCTTTGGCGGACTTCGCTGGTTTCCTCGTGCGCCAGGACAGGATCGATACTTCGTAATTATATTAAGCAGAATGTCGGTGGAAGTGACTGGCCTACGCGCCGTAGCTTATTCCGAGATGGAAGTATCGCTGCATCGCGATGGACGACAATCGAATGGTTAACAGGAAGTAATTGGACACTCGTAGTCACCAGGAGGCGATGCACATCTGTAATTCGCTTGGACGGGTAGAGGTTGGTTGTCAGTGTTAGCCGGATTCTGTTTTGCATAGCTGCTACCAACTTGCATATGTCCTGCATATCAATTTTCTGTCACGTTTCCACTTCTAATGTTGATTCGATTAACAATTACGCAAGTAGGTATTGGAAGTTATTCGCTTCGTTGCGACCCTCGTGAATGTGTAATGACGCCGAGATTACTTCGCGATGTTCATTTTGCCGACACTAACATTGATATTCCCCTGACACGTTCAATTATCACACTTGCTTTCTTCCTGCGGATCTTCTGCAAGATAAAAACGTTGCACTCGAATTGCAACAAACGCGAAATAGCCGTTTATTTCCTCACTTAATCTATTCAACCGATTGAAAATAACACAACTGCATTTATAATTCTTCCAGTGCTTTAGCTATTTCAAAATTAAATCTACTCATTTTTTCTCATGAACGCATGATTCGAATACTATTGTTGTCGACTAAATGTTAAATACTAAAATGTCGATAAAAATAAAGACTGTGTTTGTATAGGCGATTTCAATGCCCATAACAAAAATTAATTTTCTTTCACTGAAACGAACAACGTACACATACTCAGCTATTCTCAATACAATTACTTCAAATGAACATTGTTTAAACTCCTCCCTGTTTCCTGAAGCTTCGAAACAAAACATTTAAGACAAAACAGGAAATCACCGGCAAGAGAATAGAAGAACCATCGAAGAATCCCAGAATTTTCGGAGCAGCTTGCGAGCGTGCTAGCGAACCGCAGCGCGCATTCAAAGCAGCATAAATCATAAAATCCCGGCGATTCGAATAATTACGAGCGACACGTCCTGCGCCGTTGTGCTTTATGAACTCGGCGAGCTATCGTTCGAGCACGTTGGTGGCAGCTGAGGGGGGAGCGAGAGTGCCATCGATTACTGAGAAATTAACATTTAAAAGCGAAAAATTTGCAAGTGCCAAGAAAGCCAGCGCCGTACTAATCCCGGACTGCACAGAGCCACCGTACATAATGCAGACTGAACACACGAGCGGTCTCGTTACCGAGCGCGAGCAATTTGCGAGTAAGGGAGATGGACAAATAGAGAAAGAGAGAGAGAGAGAAATTAGGGGACACAGGTCGGCCACGGTGAAGCGAGAGGAAAGGAACGCGAAACGGAAAGCGAAAAAGGGAGTTGTTGGACAGTGAGAGAATAACGTTAAGGTCATAAGAGAGAGAGAGAGGGTGGAACGGAACGAGAGGAAAGAAACGCGAAACGGAAAGCGAAAAAGGGAGACGTTGGACAGTGAGGGAACAACGTTAAGGTGAGAGGAGAGAGAGGGAAAGCTGGAAAGAGAGAGAACGAGAGAGAGAGAGAGAGACCAGGGAGGGTGCTACCCTCGCTGCTAAATGTAAATGTCCGGCATTTGTTACTTCGCCTGTATGACCCGCTGCTTGTTTGTATCTGCGGTGTACGAGTGCAGCACGGTGTACGAGTCGCGGGGGTGGAGGACGAGCAGACACTAGCAACATCAGCGGCATAGCTGTATTCCGGCGTGTCCTTTTTTTTTGTTCCCTTTTTGATATCCACTCTTTTATTTCCGCACCCCCTGCTGTTCCCCGTAAGCCACCGGTTCGGTACGCTCATTTGTAAAATTTTTATGATGGCCCCCGTTGCGCTGCTGTATCCATTACTGCCCCGGCGACCTCGCTCCTTTTTTATGAATTTCGTTTTAATTACTGACCTGTCCGGGGACGCGGCCGGATCACCTTGTCGCAGATCGATCTCGGTACAAGTGTCCGCGGACTATCGAAATCCGTGTGGAATTGCACCGCCATACTCGCGATAATTATAGTCTACGATGCACCGACCGGAAATGCACGTCAGTCTTCAATCGTAGAAGCGTGGGCGAAATATTCGTGGCAGTGTGGTCGCAAATTAAAATCGATACGAACTATTATTTTTTAGGAGACTAAAAGTAAAACTAGCAAGTAAAAAAAACTAAAAAACTACTGGACCAAATTAGACCAAAGTCTGATCAGCTCCAAGTTACGATAAACCGGGAAGTTGAAAATGTTGATTCGAAAGAGTTGATAGTAAAAGTTAGGGTTAATGAGGTTGCTTGAAATCAGTAGCAATTTTTGGAATTACTCGAACAAATTCTTTGCACAAATTAAAAAATCGAACTTGTAAAACGCCATTGCGGCGCGTCGCGCGAGGATCGGAGAATCGCCGAAGGGCCACGCTTTGAAATATTCGCTCATCGATCAAAGGGCTTAACGAGTTCCAAGGAGAGAGAGACGATTAGTCACGCGGCCAGCCGAAAGAAGCCCGGATTCCGCTGATTATTTTCTAAACGCCCCATCAGCGCCGGTTCGCCATAGTTGAAACTTCGAAAGTCCCGTAACACGTGGAGTTCGTGATGCGCGATAGGGATACTCCTCGGCAATCCCCGAGTATCATATTCCCAGTAACTAACAACTTTTCACGTTTGCTCCGGAATCCTTCGCGTTGTTGATGTATGTACATGGCCTCCTCGCGTAAAAGGTTAAAGTTGCCGCGATGTTACATGTAGATTTCGGAATGAGTCGCGCTATAGCGAACAGCGGAGTGTTTAATGCAGTTCGCGGGCATGATAGTCCCGTTTACCGCTGTTTACGGTGGTTGTTCAAATCTACCATAGACGGTTTAATATAGCGTCTGGCTCATAATTGTGTAAACGTTAGCTCGTATTCCGTTAAGAATTTGTTGATAACGAAATAAAAATTGGAACCGAGGTCTACTTAAAATAGAAAATGAGCTATTTGTAGAATAAATGTCGTTGAACAATCGTTAATTATAAATTTAATAATCCGAGCGGCTCGTTCCTGACAATCGGGTGGCAGGGTCTCGTCACAAAGGAAAATCGGAAGGCTGGTATTGAGGGGAAGGGGAGAATTTCATAAACAGCGAATGAATTCAGTGCGCCGGGCGCGTATCCTCGCGTGTGATATCTCGGTCGAACTTATTTCGACAATAGGCGGCAGCTTGAGCTAATAATATTCTTCCCTTCGCGCTTTGGGCAGGAGAGAAGCCCGGAATCAGAATCCGGGCGCGAGGGTTACTTTCGCGCGGCAGCTTTTCCCTTCGTTCTATCCTCCTCCCGCCAGCAACAGGAGTCATCTCCTTTCTCTTCTGGCCCTCCCCGACAAGAAAAGCATTGTGCGGAAAACTTGCACACACCGGGCGCAGCCGCGCCGACGACTGCCGCACTTGTATGAGACCGCCACTCTTTTGATATTTCAACGTAGCAGACGAGTGGCGTGTCGTAATGAAATCATCTCCAGTGCTTTGATCTTCCCCTTGCTAGCCTCACTCCTTTCCACGATGAGCAACCTCCACGTCGCTTTCCCTTCAAAACGGCTACCCCATTCCGCTCACCACCGTCCCGACCATACCACGCCCCCTCCGCACCCCTAACTCCCTGCTTCTTTCACCTGACGTCTCTCCTGCGATATCCCTTCCACGAAGCATCCGTGCCCCATGCCGAGCGACCACCACCACTCCCATTCACCCCCTCGGCAATCTCTTCCATAATGAGTTCCTTCTGCACTTTCTTCGCCGCGATACATTTTTACCAGGCGAAAGCAATTTCCTAATTATACCGGGCGCTAACCGGTTGTCCTTTGCCCCCTGGCGCACAGTGGACCGGATTGGAAGATCGTAACCCATTTGGCCAAAAATCAACTTTTAGGTATCGACTTCTACTGAACGGATTCTTGTTTCTAAATGTTCAGACAGGGTGTTCAGGCTATTACAGCATCTTTTTTGTAAATGGTGAATAGTAGAAAAAAATGGTAGTGGAAAACGTAGTATTGTTTTTTATACGCAACAAATTGACATAAGAATGCTATATATTTTTTTATGTAGTATGAAAACGTGTGCCAAGACGATTATCCTGTGACAATAAATTCAATTTTATTTCGATCGTAATTTTAAGAATAATTGCGTGATGGTATCGGCGCACAGGTTCGATTAAGGTATCGGCGCACAGGTTTGATCGAAGATGTCTAGATGTCTTTCTTTTTTATTATGTCTATAAGATGTCTTTTTTTTAATCAGAAAGTATAGAATGTTGGGAACATTTGAGAGTTCTGAAAAAATCTGATGGACTTTCACAGTGGGAGAAAATAACCAGAGGATGGCGTCGCTACTTTGGCAACCCTAGTCCGCGGGTTAATAGACACCCCGGTGGGACGCACGCGGCTAAAGGAACGCGGATGAGACGGGCCAGCGGATTGCAATAAGTCCTGCGTTTCAACGGCTCGGTTGCGGCTAACGACCATCTGTTCACCAAGGGATGTCTCCCGGTAGAAGCGTCCCGGCAGCCATCCCCTAAACAGTTCTTTTTCTTTCCGCTAAATCGTTTCATTCGGATGAATGTTCGAGCTCGGAAAAACAATTAACGCAGCCGAACACGGTTGCATCAGCAACTGAATAAACGATCGAAAGACAATATTTTCCTCCATGTCGACAATCATGTACCTATAGCTACAGTTATTCTTTTTTTTAGAAAATTTCATATGAGATTTATTCCAACATAATTATAATCCAGAATGCAACAAATACAGTACAGAATATAAAAATTACAAAACAGAATAGGATACCGAAGATACATAAATATTACAATAATGACATAAATATATAAATATATATATAGCTATAGTTGTCTGTATATTCTTTGAAGGTATCTGGCTTTGGGGATTAGAAAAAAAAAACACAAAAATTTAACGCAATTCTAGAGATTTATTTTAATTCCCACAAATACATGTTTTGTATTTTTATTTTACAATTAATTAATTAAAATTTGTTAGCGTGGCGGAACCGTTTTCAAAAAAAAATCGCTCTGCAGAGAACGTGTTAAGGTTAACTAGAAGTCAACTAGAAAGTTCAAAGAAAGACTATAATGGCTTTTCTCGCGCGACTTTCTGCATAAAATTCGGAAAGGCGAATCCAATAGACTTCCACGGACGAGTAACTACGGTAGACCTCGTAACGCTTCTTTCGCTGGAGTAGCAATTTGAATGAACCGTGATGATGTCAACAGAGGCGTTAAAACGAAGCATCGGCGGCGTACGATGTCATTCGCGACTTGTTTTCGAAGTAATCGAGCCGGATGGCGTCTCCGGCGCAGCAAGCACGCGAAGTAATTGTACGAAACACAATAAGGGAAGCCACAGTCTTTTGAGAGGCAATAACGCGAGGCACGATCTATCGGGTGGACATTGACGATGATCGATACGCGGAACGTATAAGTAACGGCGTCGTGAGGTAAAGCAGATGAAGGACGAGATGCTCGTTCTTCTTTGTGCTGGCGGAGCCCGCGACCGTGCTAGCTATATAAGGTGTATCGAGCAACAAGGAGTAACGGCCCCTAATTAATAAAGTTACGCGAACAACTCTCAAAGTCTTCCCGCTCCTTCTACGCTCTACCTTCCGCGGGGGTATCGACTCCTTCCCTTGCTTTAGAAATTCTGTTATTCCCTTTCATCCCCCCACCCCTCCACCGATTTCCTTCTTTATCGCTTCTTCATTCTTTCAAGAGAGAGGGAGCCCACCTTCAGGCAAGTTCCGTATCTTCCGGCGAATGGGAAACCGTCACGAACGTTTATTTCTACTCAACGTTATTTGCGTTTGATCGCCGGACACTGCTCCGAATCTTGAACACGGATGAAACGATTACGGGGAAACCGGTGACAGATATCTGGGACGGGTCCCATGGAAATCACCGACACGAATTTCCCCGACACGGTTTTCACCGTCAACGTTTCACCGACTCCAGATTTGGCCGACTACGATTTTAGTTGTCGATGAAAACTGTGTGGGGAAATTCGTGTCGGTGATTTCCATGGGACCCATCTGGGACACTGATCGAGTAGGGGGTGCAGGAAGTGGAAAAAGGAATAGTTTGTAAGTATATATAAGCTTTTGTATATAGATTTTCTCTCTCTCTCTTAAGATAAGAAAGATTATTTAAAGACAAACTAGTAATGGTTTATTTAACGCATACTTATAATGATTATTGGACTATTTCTGAAAAATATATTGTACAAGAATAACATGAAAATGATTAATAACTCGAAGGCAATCTTCAATTAGGAAACACGAAATGTATCGTTTACAGATTTGAGCAATATACAGACACGAACGCCTGTGATATTGCACATACATTAATCGAGTAATTATGACAGTGAAGCCATTTTGTGTCGACAACGTTATATGTAGTGACGGATAATTAGTATTCTGTACGGTATACATATATACGTGTATGTGTTTTGCATAGACTGCGGTGCGTGTAGGACGTATAGCAAGTGTATATGTAGTTTAGAATACAGTGAACACAATAATATAATACTATTGCAAACATGTTGGTACGAGTTAAATCCTGCCTACTAAATTATCTATGTATCGCGTATAGCATTTCTCAACTTTTCTTCAGGTAATGTATACAGTGATTAAAACGTCTTTATTCCCAAAAATTTCCTACAAGAGAGAAGAAAATTTATAATATCTATATGGCTACATTTATTTTAAAGTTTAAATATTGATTGCCAACGGACCACATTTGATTTTGTTTAAAAACAAAGGCATAGCATTCATATTTGTTAGACTTTGTTTAAAATCTTCATCACTTGTTAAAATGCGGCGAGGGATTAAAGATCAACTTGGAAAATATCGAATTCATAAACCCGGGAAGAGCTAGTTAAACCGGCCAAAGTAATTGAAATTTTGCAGCAAACGCTCGAAATTATTCGAAATGGCTTCATAACTCCGTTCATATGATACTACAGGGTGGTAGGGCTCATCAAATACCTCAGCATCTCGGATAGCATGTCTGGATAGGGTATGCCCAGGTAATTTTCATTAGACCGTGTATCCTGTGGATACTTCGGTATCCAGACACATATATCCAGTACCAATAGCACTAATAGAAACACGACAGAAGTGATACACAGCATCAGTTAAACCAAAATTGAGTGATATGGTCGATGAACGTTATGAACAGAATATAGTTGATCAAAATATCCTAGTCGAATATTTACGGTGATATTCTAAAATAAAAACTTGGACTAGTGAATTGAAAATTACAGGAAGAAACGGTAATTAATGTGAAAGGGTTACTGTAATCCGATTTTTATGAAATTCAAATATGCTATATATTTCGACTTTGTAAACAACTTTTTCCTTTTCCAATATGAGGGGGTCGTTTCTAGGTTTCGAGATATTCGCAACCAGCAGAAGAAACAAGCAGAATCAATTACTATAGGTAACTCTGATCATACATATTTTGAGACAATCTGTATAGGGTGAGCTTTCAATTATATTTTGCACACTGACAGGCATGAAGAAAGTTCACTCTCACAGATAATAGGACTCATATGTCCGAATCAAAACAACAACTACGACGCACACGTCCCATAAATCAACAAACATGCTTCAACCTCGACCTCCGAACCAAAACAAAGAACGAACAAAATCAACAAAGGTGCGAATCCCAAGGTCAAACAGGTGAAATAGAGTTCTCACGGAATTCTAGACACGTTATAGGACGCGCCGAGGTTTACAAGAATAATTTTGCGGTGGTTCAGAAAGTTTCGCGCGGCGATTCGTCTTAATTTAGCTGCGTTGTCGGACAAAGACGAGGTGGATGTGATCAATTCACTGTTCTGTCTTGCCTGTGTACGCTCATCCGGGTCTGCTAATTGATATCTCGCAAGAGAGAGAGAGAGAGAGAGAGAGAGAGAGAGAGACACAGACAGAGAGAAAGAGAGCTGCAGAAAAGGACTCGCGTTTTCTTGCGATCGGCGTTGCGGCGCCAACGCGATGAGGGTGGTATAGTTTTCTGGGGGACGTCCGTGCGGAATCCGGGGGTTGCACGAGAGGAAATACCACCCGCGGACTGCCAGATTTCAAGAATTAAAGGAAGTTCTCGCTGGCAACGGGAACGGGAACGCAGCTCGCTGCGTGTCCAGGCGACGTTGCCAGTGTAGACTCTCGAGTTATGGCCCGCTAAAGAAAATTGACTTGAATCCCGGCCAGGATAAGAGAAGCACGTCGCGAAGGAACCCCGGGCGAGAAGAATGAAGGAAGCAATCGATGCTACCCGGCGATACCGTGAACAAGAAGCTACTTGTAAACGCGAGAGAGACACAGACCGGGAAGGAGAACGCGCGGATATCGCGTCGAAGCCAACGCCGTTGCCGATCCCGCAATCGATAGATATCAATTAAGTGTTATTATGCCCTTTATGCTGGCGGAGCTAGCGCCTGATAAGATCGCCTGCACCATCGAATTTGTACAGGCGATCTGATAGTTGAAAGCCGCGTGACAGTCCTGTCCGATTCCGCTGCGAGTCTATTGTTTCGCGTATATTGATTCTAAGCGTGACATCGATTCCGGGGAACTGATAACAGGATACGTGTCGGGTTGCTCGGGTCTCTACTGATTTTTATAGGTTTGTTTGACGAATCATTTTTCATGATTGTACCACAGAATTGGTTTGAAGATGTTTGTTTAATATAGGTGCGACCAGTCAAATGTCAAAGACTGGTTCTACTTGCCCACTTTACTGGTCTACCATTACCCAGTAATACGTATTTTACCATTATTCTAGTTATGTGACAAATTATTCCAAACAATGAATACGTTCGAAATATTATCAATTTCTATAGTACTAGCAATATTAACCATTTCATTTTATACGAATGATACGCCTGCTAATGTGCCTGTTTCTGGCTGCGATTAGATATGCGGCACATAGACAGTGAATTGTTATTTTATTTATACTCGCGTAGCTCCGATTTCACGTTTAATTGAATGGACTGAAGTGCATCACCGATGCGTAAATCAGCGAACTGGAATACTGGTAACTCGATGATGAACGACTCTGTTCCAGATATCGAGATACGAATACTATTCTTTAACTGACACACGATCCGTAATGATGAATTTTAGAATTATCGCGTGCGAAATATTCCCCAAATCCTCGCTTGGAAACGTGCCCGAAGATTTATCTGATCGTTAAATCTGCATTTTTTAAGTACCGGAGCTTAAGATGCCACAAAAAAACACTTATCATCCACAGAAATTTCTCATTTGTTTTATAACAATAAAATATGTGAAATTCTCATTCTTTCTAACTTTCGTTTGATTTTAATCTCCACCGATCCCGCCTGAGGAGATGGCCTAGTAATCCTCGGGTCAGTGGTTTGGTGATAGTAAACTTGCAACAACTTGAATTCGCTTTGTAGTGCAAGTACAAGGACCTTAAGAGACACCCGGGTACCCAGGTAATTTTGTTTACCCAGCCAGGTATTCCTCAGCAGACTGCGGATCTTTCTGCAAAATGAAAATGGATTCTGCATCTGCCCTAAAAAGCAGGAACTATGTAAGAACCTTTTACATCGAGCTTTCACGTCAAGCATGTTATTAAATCGGAAGTAAAACACCTGTATCCTCAGACTTTTTTAACCCTTCTGAGATAAAGCTGCTTCCGTGATGATTTCATGTATTAGACTCTTTCATATTTTTGTTCCAAAGTAAGGAACAATGAATAGAAGTGTACCTAACAATCTGGCCACGTGTTCTGTAAGTTGGAACACTTTCAGAGTCATCTTCCCATTATTTGAAATTGGAAGTACCCATTTTTCCATAAACGCATAAAATCCGCAGTCTACTCGTAACAGCTCTGGTAGCCGGCATCAGAGAAGCGTCCGAAGCGAAGCTAAGTAAAAGTTGTCGTTGTTTTTACCTTGTTCGGTGTGGTTGCTTGTTGCTGCGGCGAACAGCTGGTGCTATGTATCGTCGGCTGGGTGGTCGTCACCGGCACAATGCCTTGGTGATTCAGATGGCTCAGCTGATTGAGCTGGCTGAGTTGTTGCGGCTGCTGCACCGGGTTCTGGGTAGTGGGCTGCAGCTGTTGATGATGCGTCTGATGCGCAGGATGGGTCGTCTGATGATGCGTCGCGGGGAAGGTGGGCACCGTGAACGGGACGAACAGCATCGGGCTGCCGAGGATGTGCGCACCACCTCCACCCAATGCCCCCGTCTCCTCCCTACACCTTTTTCGTGCGTTTTTGGTTTTGGATAACTCGTTTTACTCCATCAACCGTGTTTGTAAACTTCGTCGCGTATATACTACGTATACGGATACTCTGATTATATTGTACGTTATTGTTTTAGCTTTCAATCAAACACTGCCGACGACGACGACCAACAGAGTGGGGGCAGAGATGTAGCAGTGCTAGTAGTAGTATAAGTAATAGTAGTTGTAGTAGTAGTAGTAGCAGTAATAGTAGTAGTTGTTGTAGTAATTGTAGTAGCAGTAGTAGTAGAGGTATTTGTAGTGGGATAGTACTCTATACGTGTCGAAGTGAAGCTACAATGTATGTTTAGTGATTTATCATTACCTGCACTCCTGCCCCAGCTCCTGGTGCTGGGGGTGGGCGTAGGGGGCGGCTCGGACGGAGGTGGTGGACGCCACCCTCGCTACCCTCAGTGATAGGCCGCCCCGCTGACTGGTAAGCTGGACCGAAGCTGGCTGGTGGTTGCTATGCACGCAGCAACAGGCACGGCAACCGATTGGCTGTTGCTGGCTCGGGATTGCCTGGGGGTGATGAGTTAGGGGGCCCCTGGGCCCCGTGGAGGAGGGAGAACACGGGTACACCCCAACCAGGCAGCCCACCACCGCAGCCCCGGGGCCCGGTGCACTCGGTGCCAAGGCGCCTGTGGACGAGGCCACCCCAACCTCGCTGGCCCTTCTGCAACCACGGCACCACTGCACCCACCCTCCTAATCGGGGCCTCTGATACGACCCGCCGATGCCGATTGTTGAACCAGACTGTACCACCTCCACTTGGGCCTCTTTCAGTTCACGCTCTCCTGCGGGCGGGATTTTGCTATCTTGCAGCACGCCTGGTCGCAACGAACCCCTTGAGTTTTTTCTCAATCGCCGTTCGATCTAGCACTCGAGACTCTCAAGACCCAACTAAACCCTTCCACTCCCTTCACTTCGACCCGGAAAATCGCGTCTCGCGACGTTCCTTGCAGTCTCTGGTATCCACTAGGAAAGTCGCTCTTTATAGTCGCGAACTATCAGCGCAAAGTCAACGTTCTCAGCCTCCGTCGACGACACTAGCCGCGGACTTCCAAGCTTCTCGGCTCTTCTGGTCAGCTGCGAGGACACGCAACCGCGATTACCGCGATCAGTCTTTGTCGGCGTCTCAAAGAGTTCCTCGGGTACGCGAGGATTCCGCGTCAGAGAGGACCACTGCGCTCGAATCTCTGATGTGCACCGGTGAGTCCCGACAAGGTCGATGCACACTCATAACCACGTGGTCGCCGGCTTGAATCGCTGCGTACGTCGATCCCTCAGGCTGCCGATGCGAGCGCGGATGCCGAGTGAACGCTTCGCTCGTGACACCGCGCCACTGGGAGCATTTAACCACGTTGTTTGGCAAAACAGGGGAGCCTCTATCTCACTCTCTCTGTCTCTTTCTCTCTTGAGCCGACTAGAGTGACGGATCGAATCGCGAGCCCAATTGTATCGAAGTCACGACGCTTAGCTTCACCGTTCAACAAGTACACAATTGATCGCTCTCTCTCTCTATAACCGCTACCTGCCGCTAATTTACATTCGTGGATCAACACCGTCTCGTCGAGGATACACCCGGCATGCTAACACCCACTTGTATCGATGATAAAAACGTCGCTCTCGAGTCCGAAGAACTAAGAACCACTGTGTTTCTATTTAGCACCGGAAGCTCACGTGCGTTGAACCATGACGGCAACGAAACGCGATTATCATCCACCGACACACACTGAAAGAATGGGGGAGGTGTCCTCACGAACTGTCAAAAGGGGCATGCACACGTTTCTCTCATTCCCGCATCCAGGCCGCGTCCGTTGCTCTGTTTATTTTCAAAGCGGACGTGTCTCAGTTCCTGGCAAGCGTCATCGTGTGGCCGGAAAACGTGTCGCGCTCCGGTCAGCAAAACGATATCGCGGATTCGCGCGAACGGTCGTGTGCTCGTTCCGGATCGGTTCTCTCGACGCTTCTTGTTCAACTTGATTAGCCCTGGAGATCCTTTATTTCTCTCTGCCTCTGTCTCTCTTTTCCCGGTTCTGTGAACGCGGGCGACGATACAACGGGTGGAAAAAGAGGGAACCTAACCCGTAATGTTGGAAGGTCGCTCGCCGACTGACTAGCACTTCCGCTCAGGCTGTTGTGCGATTCAGAGTGGGGGTTGCTTCGTTGGGTTGTTGTGTGTAGGGGCTGGTGGCGGTGGGTAGACTCGTCGGTTGGTTGGTCGGGGTGGTTGTGTGTGCGGGGCTCCGTGCTGTGCGCGGGAAACCAAGGGGTTTCGAGCTTCTACAAGCGGCACTGCCTGGCAAAATAGCGACCAGTTTCACGTGGCTCGTACTACCTTCGGCTACCGACCACTTCCCTTTGCCGCCCGGCTGCGAGGAAGCTCTCCTCGTTATGCGTCGATATCGCTCAACGGACACTACCCGACTCTATCCGGTACGCTAATCGTTGCACTGTGCCGAATCCCTCCAGTTTCCGACGGTGTCCACCTACAGTCTGCCGATCGACTTGTTTGCCAATAGTCAACAAGTGCAGACCCAGTCGAAACGGAACACCAACGACGACCGGAATACTACGATCACCGTCGATCTCCAGAATCCGGCGCCGTCGCTTTCTCAGATCACTCGAATCACTAGAACCACAGAACACGACGAACACTCGCGTACGCCTCGTTTCCACGCACAGGCATCACCAATTAACAACAACCAGCTCGACCACAATATCGCGATCACTCGACGATCGTCGCAACTACGGAAAGGAATCCTAGTGCATTCTTCTAGCGGAGCCGGAAAGACGCTTCGAAACTTCGAGCGGAACCTTGGAGTCTCGCAGAGCTGTCAGCCGTCGGATCGCAATCTCTGGCGGATCTAATCCTGCTACACGTGTTTGTCGAATCCGGTTTAAAACACCAAGGCTACGGCACTGGAGGCACGCACTCGATCGGTGGGTATCGGTTATCACTGGTACACACTCGCGGAGAAAAGAAACGATCCTCGTCGACAAACGATTCCTGCGGTGGAGGATGGCGATCGAGATCGCGCGCGCCGTTAAAAAGCGGACAGAAGGCGATGATCGGTCTGTAAACGGCGGCCCTTTTGTACGCGTGCGTCGCCGGTGCGCGTTGTTGTGTTTACGTGTCGCGAGTGTGCGGGTGGGTCGCCTGGTAGCCGGCGCGAAGACGAGGATAACAGCGCCTTTGACGCGGCCAGAGAGACAGACGGTTCTCGACGGTGCTGGTTCCGGGGTTCTGAGAGGGGGTGTCGCGAGAACGATACACCGTCGTCGAGGCAGGAAAAGATGGTCGCGAAACCGGCCCGAGGGGGAGGGGGAGGGATGCGAAAGGAGCCGATGCGTTGATGCTAGCCTAGTGGCCTAGTGTGCGGCGAGCTATGGATTCGGTGGAGCACTGTGACCTGCACGTAGGTAGGTAGCGTGGAGACAAGAACCGTGTATTGCAATGTATCGCGGTGGTGGCGACGACGGCGGCGGCAACGGTGGCGGTGGTAACTGGAGGGGTGGCTCTGTCAGGATGGAGGGGTTAGTGTGGGTGGTTAGGTTGGCTGGAGGGAGCCCGGCTTCGTTCCTTCGCTCCCTCCTACCCCCGACGTGGTAGAAGAGAGGGTAGATCGGACGTTTGGGAGACCGGGGGGTGCGCGAACCGCCGTACCGAAGCGCACCCCGTAGTTCGGGGGTTGGAAACGGCTGTTCGTGGTACTGCCTCGCCAGTATTGTTTTATCGCCGACGGATTTTAATTATCATTTTCTTTTTTTTTTACAGGATTCTCGCGTAACAAATTCGCACGGAAATATCGCAGGCCTATTGTACGATCATCACGATTTTAACCGGGTTTAATTAATGCGACGACGAGCCGCCCGCGTGAGGCCTAATTGCTGGGATCACCGGGGACAATGGCTGACGCGCGCGGATCGGGACTCTTTGTGATCGAATTTGTTTATGTGGAGTTTGTTGGATACTTGGGATTTTCTAGATTCTCTGGTTCCGTAGTCTGGTCATGGCTTTTAACGATGCTTGTCGGTAGTCGGTTCGGGTGCGCTGTGGGAAGGTGAGGTTGTCGCGTGAGGCTGTCTATAGGTATGTTTGGAAATTAAGTCAATGTAATCGTTGAAATGAATGTTTTTTATAAATATGTGCGTACGCAGTTTAGTATTAAGAAGTGTGTAATTCCATTCCATCCCTCGTGATCGTCGCAAGTAGAAACAGTTCATATTAGTCGGACAATGTAGACAGCAGGTATAAAAGCCGTAAGGACACAAGGATAACCAATCGTTGGCAGACGTGTCTGTCGCGGCGGTTGCTCGTTCTAATCCGATCTTCTTTTTGCGATTCGATGGCGATCGTATTACTACAACTCTTCTGTTAATTACGATTCTTTGTTATTACAAATTCGGCGATATATAGGGCAGCCTATTAACACGCACACGTACAATACACGCATACATCATCCGTACTTTCATTCACCCAATATAATTAAGTAGCTCCAACGAAATTCTTCAAACAAATATTGCTCGGTGAATTCAACCAAGATCTTTAACGAATGAGTGTATTTTCGACGTAATAGCGTTGATTAAATTAATAAACAGTTGGAATGAAATATCAAAACAAACAACGAGCTGAAACGAAGAATAACATGGATCGAGTATTGTGTAATACGAAAATTCTGCAGGATATTCCTGGAGCAGGAGGATTTTTCTATCTTAATTCTTTTAGCAGAGGGTTCGGTAAAAACAAAAGACAAAAATTCGGGTCTTTACCCTTCGATGGAGCAAATTAATTTGTTCCTCTCCGTCTTCGTTAGTTGACTACGAGGCGGGAATAACCAAAGGCCTGCGGTTACCGTGGGATCGATCGGCGCCCGTCATTTTTGTCCACTTTGTCGCGTGTGTTAATTAAAAATTGCTCGCGGTCATTGTCATGGAAGAAATCACGCACGTCCCTGTAATTAAATCCTCGATAAACGCTCGTCAATCGACCATCAGGCAATCATCGAACGCCCATCCATTCAGCGGCACACATACATCCTGTGATTTGAACATTTCGTGTTTTCAATCGTGTCGTCCGAGAGGTACGAATTTATTAATTATGCTTCACCTCGACCATTGTTAACTTGCCGCTTTCAGGAGAACTGTAATTGACTTCTATTAGTAATTATGTATTGGAGACTGACAAGGTATACTTACGAACTGATCTTCGACATCAGACATTCGTCATCGACATTCGATCAATAAACAAAGAAAAGACTTAATCGATCAATCGTGAAAATTTTCAACGATGAAATCCCCTTCACAGTGGATTTTCAGATAATCTTGAAATAATTAGGAAAAGTACCCAATGCATTTGATGGGATGAAAGGGTAATACGATATATTTTATATTTAAGTTGTACCGAGGTATTACTAGCCTCGGTTAACTTAAATGATTTTCAAACTGGAAGTTTCACTGTGACAAAGTTATAAAAACGCGAATTTTACAGTTTGCACGACGCAGGTACAAGATTCTATTAAAGTGCGCTTCAAAGTCTCGTTAGCAGAAAAGAATCTAGGCTCTGGCCCTAAGTACTATAAAATGCACGACCCAGAAAGTCATAATGATCTTACTGAATATTTAAAGAAAATATCAACAAGTCTGTACCCAATAATGCAACTGGAATCAGGAAATAGAACAAGCTTCGAAGTAACTTCTACTACATCTATAATTATAGTCATAATTATAATCAAATAATCGTCTGTAATTTAATATACAACATATATGACTCATCTAATAGTAAAATTGTAATTAAATGTGCAAACTTTTGTCTCGAGAATAATCAAATTGCGGAATAGAGCGCCTTTATATAATTAAAACGCTGACGGCTAGAAAATCTCATAGCTGACCAAAATAGTTAATGAAACAGAGACTGGAAAATTTCAATTTCCGATAGCTGCTTCAAATCATATCCTAAAAATTAATTTCTATAGCTGATCAAAGAACAGCATCCTGTATGGCCAACATGGCAACGAACGTGCGAACAGTTTCAGAAACAAACCGCAGGCCGATTAACGTTTATTTAACGCCGACATTATCCTAACCAACGTTTGTTACCATTCATTATCTCAGCGAACACAGAGCATCGCGAGAAGCATTCGACGGTTCGCAATTTTCCTTGGGACAAGCCGCGATCGGCAGACACTCGGTGCACTTTGCGTCCGGTGAATTTCGTATTTTCACGGCTAATGACTGAGGAACGAGACTGTAATGTATTCTACGCGGAGCATCTACTATGCGCTTCCCATTAGCATTTGTAATGCGCACCTACACCCTAGCGTTGACGGTTCGCGCGAACCCATCAGCGGTGCCATTTATAGCGCCATTTCGCCGTGCGGAAAAGAGTCGGCCGCCCCGTTGCCGGGCAATATGTTAATAGGTTAATAGAAACGCGTTTTCTAGAGCCGTTCGCGATGCCTGCACGTGTGCAAGGATATACACACGCGCTGCGAGCACTTTTCACGGGTTGCCACGAAATTCCAACGGCAACTCATGGAAATAGACGCGCGCCATTAAGAACCTTTCACACGTCACTCTCGAACGCTGCGCGTCGTTACCGTCACTTGTCGCTGTTCTCTGCAGTTTCTTCGTGACGTCATGTCGTTCAAAACTGTAACGATTCTTATTTATTCCCATTGAGCCCAGGAGATTGTGCGCTCGCCGGCACAATCACCTTTCACTCGAACGATATTCATACATTGTAAACGTTTAACGCACTATTTGCACCCTCCCCTCCTCCCGATTGTAACGCGTTTTTATTCTCCCTTATCGCCCGGAGAAATTGGAGAGGAAGTGGAAAGCATTGCGGGCCTCCAGCACAATGTAATTCCCGTGTTTTCGGATATCGACGGAAATCGGGCGAGGCTGTGCGAAAGATTTCGCTCCTTGTAAGTTCTATTTTCAGTTTTCGAAAGTATTTAATGTTCATCAGCACCTTGAAAGTATTGTACTTCACGTTCATCATTCCGTAAGGGAGAAGGCGCGCACAGGATGCGGCGCTTGAAATAATTAATAATTATCCTGATTAACATTTCACCGACTTCAGATTTGACCGACAATGACTTTGGTCGACAACTAGTTTGATCTTGAAACGACGTCCTCAGTTAGGGAAATTTGTTGTCGGTTAAAGGCGTTGTCGGCCAAAGTCATTGTCGGTCAAATCTCGAGTCGGTGATTTCCATGGAACCCAACTTGAAGTATCAACACAGAAGTTTCAAACGCAGCACACGCTCTTGCTCGCACAGATGTATCGACTTCTAAAAGAGGAGGGAGGGGGTAATTATAAAAAATGGGGTCGGAAGGGTTAAACCGATGGAAAAGCGTTTGTTCGAGGCCGAAATGTCCTCAGAGACACGGAAACAACCGTGAACTGGTGGAGGTGGTGACTGTGAAGGCGCAATAACGGGATAAGCGGGGCCATCGGACAGTTTGCGAGCGCCTCTGCTCCTGATGGGCCGGACGATGGAGAGACGGGGATATAGGGAGTCGGTATATTTATAATGACCCTATATGTATGCAAATGGCTGCATATCGTACAGACCTATCCCACTCGTACGTGACAGAGCGCTCTGTCCACGTGTCCTTCGACTCCCCAAACCACCCCCGTAACCCTCCACGCCATTTCACCATGGTGTCTTTCTCTTTCTCGCCATGCATGTGCCTCCGTGAAACCCGCAAGTCCGTTTGGTACGCGTGTAGCGGAGAACGAACATGCAGCGACTTGTCGGTCCGCCAACACGGGACGGCAAAACGCATCGATTGTGCGTAAATGCGAGTTAACGCGACTTCCATGGCCGATCGTGTCGCAATTTTCCAGCTAAACCAAGTCTTTCCGACCGCTGCGCGAACGTTTACCTTTCGGATTCGCATTCGAAGCGATCTCGAACATGGATCGTGGCATTCAGCGACGTTTTGTTGGGACATTAAAAAAATAAATGGAGGAAAGAGACCGTAAAAGATATAGAAATGTAAAGGGAATGAAAATAAGTGGAACTTTTTTGTCGATAGTTCTGGGTTTTCATCGTCTCTTGTAGTTCTACCGATTTTAGGGACGAAGATTTTGGTCACGTCTGTTATTAGAAGTTATTATCGTAAGCAAATCAAATGGTCTTAACATGTTTAATTGGTCAAAAGTGATGTAACAATATTTTGAAATTAACATTTTTAATGTTCTTACTGTTTTGCATCTACTTATTTTAGCCATTAATGCATCAAATCCGGTATCGAATTAATGAGAACACTAGTTTTTAGTTCAGATAGCAAATCAAACTAATTCATGTTACAGGATCGAATTATCATTTTCATTTATTGCTTCTATGTTCAATATGGCTGGCGTGGTCCATAACAAGGAAATAATTAACCGCTGATAACGAAGTAATGTGCAATAGAGTTCCGTTGAATAAATTCTGGAAATAGCGTTTACCCTTTTTTTCTCTCCATAAATTACGGACAATTTATAGTGGCACAGTTTATGCTTCTACCCATCTGGCGGCACGATTTAAAGCAGTGCGGCCGTTGCAGACTAAAAAATGGTGAATTTAAATTTTTATACACACGCACACGCATAATCGCAAACAAGCACAATGAACAGTGCGTAGCAATCGGTGCGTGTGTGGTGAAATTTATTATTTTTGTTATGATACATGAATTTTTAAACTTCGGACTATTAAAATACAACACTAACTTTGTTTTATTTTTCTTGTAAAAATCGGAGCAGAATTCGATTAAAATTAGTAGAAATTGATAAAAATCAATGCTCAAGTAACCACAGGTTCGTCGCAAATGTGGTCCACGGTATAGCAAAAATCCGATGATTAATAACGGATAATGGGGTTTTTGAATTACCAACACAAAACACGCATCGATCTCTTACCACTCATGAATTTGTTGAACCCGTACGCCGATAGGAGACGCGTTACTACGCGCATAAATTATATCGATAAACATGTTATTTATACGCTGACATAAATTAGCTATGCTAATTCCAGCCGATCAACCAGAAACAGCATTTTGGGCTGGTTCGATCGCTGATGACGCGAAAAACCTCACGCCCTCGCAATTTATGCGATAAAACTTCTTGACTGCTTTCGAACAAGAAAACAACGCCATTTCAAACACGAGATTCATTTATTATTTCAGTTTCCGTCCAGATCCAACAGATCTAAAAGTATTTTATTTTCTCAATCCATAATCGAATTTCTCTTTAAGTGTTCGAAAGCCCGTTCTGGTTCTCAGTTCACGTTCCGATACATAAAAATTGATTTGCTCAAGAAGAGAGGTACAATCAACATGATTATTAATTAAATTAACGATAAAGCTCTGGTCGGATATTATTCTTCGAGCAGATAATGGTTCCAGGTTAATTTCAATTATTGCGGAGTAGTCATGATCAAAGATTCACATTGGATTATTTAGCTATTATTTATTATTTAGCTTAAATGAACCGAGCAAGATTCTGTACTTTTGAAAAATAGAAGAGGAAATCAATTTTTTGGATCAGTTACAGTAGAATCACCCATTCAAGAAACGATTGACGCGGGGCTAGACAAAACCGAGCTAGACAAAATATAGACATCTTATTCCAGGTTGCGGAGCAGCATGACGAACGGTCGACCCTCGCGTAGAATCCTTTGCATAGCCGGCGGGGGTGCGCCGAAATTCCAACGAAGATTAAGACGTGCGGATTTGTGGGTACGGCAAGCGGAAAAACAGGAGCTAAGGGCAGAGGACGGAGCCTTAGCTCGCGGCTACAGGAATCCGTAGTCAGGCTGTTCGCAGACGTGAGAGAAACTTTCTCACTCGCGCCGCACGCTCTCGCACCCTCTTTCCCCTCGAGCTAGTCCAGAGAACGTTTCAGCTTCGCTCCGCTCCGCTCTGCTCCGTTCGGCTCGGCGACGGTGGTTTCTGTTCGTCTTCGTCTGCGCGTTCCTCCTTCCCGCGATGGCAAGAAAGCTCAATTTCAATTTCGAGCCCCGAGGGTGTCGTTCCGAAACGAATATAATTATACGAAATAATTCTGACACAAGGGGATGGGGCGCAGAGCGTGCTGGGAAGACGGCTCCTCGGTCCTCAGGCTTGCTGGGTGGAAATCTCTCTTTCTCTCTCGCTTGAAAATGAGAGGCTGGGGCGGCTGCGTGCAGTCTGACTACACCATAGTCCGCGGTTATAGGCTCGCCCTTCGCGTTACGCACGGCGAACCCGTCAAAAGATAGCGAGTGCTTAATGGCTCGAAATTCCTGCTGTCGTGGAATGCCTTGAATGAAAATTAAGTCAAGTAGACCTTCAGAAATCGCCTCGTACCCACTCACCCCTTCCTCTGTCTCTCACCCTTTCGCCAATCCGCTGCGTGCCAGAACTATTCCGAGTACCTGTCGATGGCCCTGCGTCCTTTTCCTATTTTCGACTTCGACCCCTGAACACGTCGACTGCCAACTGCGTCCACAGCAACGATTTGTTTAATCTTCATCTTTAATACAAACAAAAAATATAATAACGTTCTCTGGTGTAATTTATGTAATCGTAAAATTATGAAATAAAGTTATCCAATCACAATCGAGCCTTTCGGACTCGGCGCCGTTTCATTGGGTGTTTATGCCGAATTAATACGCCACGGTCGTCCCATAAGTCCGAAACGTTAATTCCTCAACTTGTCGGAGCGTAAATTTATGTCTCAATCATTTCACTCCCTCTTATCAATTGCCCTCCGATGGAATTACTTCGCACTCCTCGAGCTCTCCTTCTTCGACTGTTCACCCCTATTTTGACCTATCTTCCATCTCCGTTTCGCTCGTCTTCCCCGCAGTCAACTGAGACGAAGCTACCTCGTTCCATTACTCGGATATTAGCCATCGGGGTTTCACGAAAACCTTACAACTGCTATAATTTCTTCTAATGTAATTGCTAATTAACCCTCGGGAATTTGCTTACGGATCGTGCCGCTCGTACAGTGCCCCTTTATTAAAGATACTTCACACTTTATACGATTCCAACATCATTTCCAAAATTATTTTCAGACGCGCACAAATCTCATTCTGTCGTGGTTTTTTTTCTGCTTGTTAGAGGATAAACGAAAAATAAAATCTTTTTACTCTCGGAAGTTGTAAAATAGTGAAAATGTGTTGGTTCTTGTTTCAAATGAAATTTTAAAAAATTTATCCCGGGTTAAAGATTGTTACGATTTACGTGCGATTGTTGCGCCTTTGTTATAAAGACGGCATTGTATATGTAGCAAAACACGAACATAACTCATCGTCGATTGTTCCGTTTTTTTAGCCCTTGTTATAGGCCGCCCTTTGTGCGGCAAAATTATATCGAGCGCATTTGTTTAAACAGCATTTGCCGGTGTCCTTAGAACCGCGGCTCCCGACTGTGCACACACGTATTTAATGTCGAATATCGGGAGCCCGTTCATGATTTATATACAAAATTCACGAGCGTGGATTCATTACCATTAACTGCACACGGAGACAGAATCGTAATTAATAATTCGAAATTGTGGCCATTCGACCCGTGGATATTGGTAATACATAGCAGTTCGGTACTCTTATGCTTTATGGTAACTTTCGACTGCGCGACTGTTTCGTTAGGAAATTTATTGGGCTTCGATACTTTGCTGGCACGTAAACAATGAGCTGCGAACGCGCTCGGGCCTAAAATTTAAGAATAATATATGAAACGCGCGCGAACAAATAATGAACGCGCACGCATTACTCATCGTCCAATTAACATTACATTTTTGGCCCGTTAAAATGTTTCACACATTTGTGCGAGCTTCAGTTTTTCCTTCGTGGGTAATAAATTCTGATCAGTAGTAATGAATATTAAATACCCATCAATTTACCAACTATAAATTATGTATGCTTATACAATGTACATAGTAGAATTAGAATTTCTGTAATATCGAAGCCGGAGTAATTAGTTGTGGTAGTAATTAGCGACTTTAAGCCTGTATTAAATATCAATATACGAGGCTATAAATATTGCACCAGGATTCGTCGATTTTGTTATACATATACTGGACACCCAAACGCTGTTTGTTCAGTGTAGACTGTGGTACTGAAGTTAAGAGTTAATTATGGTAGTGTTACGTTCTAATTTGGACGTTTAGAGATTGAGACAGAAATTTAAAGATTTAAATGAGAGATATAACGCAGTTTTAAATACTAATATATTTAAAAACTGCTGTCGCTACAGCCCAAATAGAGACGTACCATTAAACAAATACACGAAGTTATCAATGAAACAAAATTGGTAGTAATTTGTTAAGTATAGACGAGAAGTAGTGATCACGAGCGTCTTTTTATAGCAAACCGAGGTGCACACTGTAAATTATCCATCCCCCTCCTAGTCCCACGACCATGCACTGTCGACCCCTTTATAGTGACATCATTATCCCCAACCCCATCTCCACACAGTACTAATTTCAGTTTCAGTGTCATTTGACTCTCTGATGAGACTAGTTGCACCGTATCATCATCAAAGTTTGCAAGTAGAAATGGTGAGCAATAGACAGACACATTAGCCGGCTGCATTCAAAGACACGCATGTCCCACAAACATTCGAGATCGATTTCCTGGAAAACGAAGCCTCCTGCAAATATTTGCCATTGTAGAAGCGACTTGTACAAACAATTTCAAAACGTGTATGTGAAAAATACAATTCAACAATTTCATCTGTTTGATCTGTATTTTTATAAAGTATCACGATCCTTTTCATTATACTACAACTCAACAAAATATAAGACACCCTGAAATTTATCGGTTTAGGTACTCAATAATATAGTTGTATTAAAATATATTTCATTAAAAGAAAATGGTTTATTTTTCAATAACGTCTTTATAAATTTTGCGAAACATAGTAACACATTTCTAATTTATTCGAAAATAATACAATTTTATTAATACAATTATATTATTAAGTACCTAAACCAATAATTTTCAGGGTGTCTTATCATTTTATCCATAGCTGTATATCTAAAATAGTGTAGATTCCATACGTGAACGCCACAAACAAAATTCTTTTGAAGTCTTTATCGTTTCAAGAACTGTAAGAAAACATGGATTCCCTCTCATCATCGAGGGATTACGATAGCAACGCTTTAAACGCCTAATCGAACCTGCGTAGAGCCTTTCAAGTAGATTAGACTATGACAGCTATTCGGCAGCCGACGACAGGCCCGGCGCAAGGCAGGTTCAGCGCGTTCGCCGGAACCCGGCTCCGCGGTCTACGAAAATTACCCAATTAAAATTTTCATCAATCTTCATCTCTGAAAATTATTCTGTCAATAGAAAGTGAAGTAGCAATTTCAATCGATTTTGATGATGTTATCAAAGATTTGGCGTCGAAAAAAGCGAGAAAAATTATTTAATATTATTGTTGGATCGTATTATTATTTAATATTTGTCTTACAAAAAATATATAATATGTAGCAGCATTTGTAAATAAATTGTTCTCTCTTTGTAAAATTTAAGTGTAGGATTTGAATGTGTACTCAGGACCCGCAATATTTTTTAACCCAGCCCTGCAATAGATCACGTCGTACACCACATCAAAGTTCTTTGATTTTTACACAGAATTCGTCGGTTTAGCTCATAGTGCGCCGGCCCTGGCCGACGATACTCGCAAAGGAAAGTGCGATGTCGAAAAGACGCGGTGTAAAGTTTGGAATCATGCTGGTTTTCAGAGATCGCTGTTCGGAGGGAGCGAGACTGGCGGTGTGGTGTTCTGAAAAGAAATTCCAGAGAAGATTAGGAAGACCATTTCGAGACGAACGGAATCATTGTGCTTGCCGGAGCTTTCGAGGATATCCGAGGGAAAGGGATTCCAAGACGAAGGTACCGGATTGCGGGTCGGCACGCGTCGCTTAGCGTGGATCCTAAGGACAGACAAACGGAGGCCAGAAGCAGAATCGGATGGCAAACGAACCGTTTAGGATTCCGAACGCTGTACCTCGGGCGACTACTTCCGCAGGCTTTTGGCCTGGAAACAGTTTTGTTGCACCTGCTTGATGCGTAAGCTCCCTTTCGCGCGATAAAATGTCTTGTCGAAAAAGCTAATGAATGTTAGCGATGTCTTTTCACCTATGATTTCCCTGAATTCCGATCACACAGCAGGATCTTATCTGCTTTTTGAAGAACGACATACAGTGGGTGCAGAAAGTATTCGTACAGTTTTCCACTTTTTGCATATTTTTAATTTCTCAAGCAGATTATAACAGCTTGAATTAAATAGAATGTAAATCATCGTGACTAAGTATTACATTTTATTACTACTCTTGTATTTTGATAGTCTATCCGCGCACCATGTTGTTATTTTGGTAATTCGTTTACATAATTACACCGGCGCCCACACGAAATAGAAGCGACTAATTTGAATGCAGTGCGATCTATTACAAAAATGTTCATAGAAGATTGTAAAATAAATTCACAATTTACTTGTAAATTATCGTTGAATATTAAACACTGTATTTGAATATTCCTTACCCATATTTACCCGCAAAAAATTGCCCTCCGTAATCAGAGACGCTTGGTTATCGATTCATCAGTTCTGCATATTATACTTGGTTGTTGTTTCTCACTCCATTTATTACGCTAATAATCTGTCAAAATAAAATTATTATCTTTCCGAGGTATTTCGATGTTGCTGCCAAGGTAAGTGTGACAATCTTTATTACTTCATTTTGTAATTATCAGTACGTACTCGTGCTTTTAATATTCTCCTTCTTCCTGATTTTCTGTTGTGTTCGGAAGAAATTATTTAATCCAGTCACAATTGTCAGATTAAGAGAGCTTATTTTTGACACTGCAAGCACGTAATTAATCCTTCTGTGAATTGAAAGAACAAAGGGCCATGGGGAAAGCATTCTGTGCCATCATCATGTTTCATTTTAAAATCTTTATTCCCTTTTTAACAGAGAAATGTTCTCTTTTATTCTTCTTCTTCTGCTCGAGGTCTAGTCATCTCTTTCAAGAAACATCAAACATTCCGTCTGAGTTATCAAGCTCTCTTCCATAGGCAATGTTCCCATCTTATTCCAAATGTGAAATCAAACTGCATAAGAATTGTTTCATTTCTTTGCGAACGCTAAAAATCAAAATTTCACCTGCATATTTCTATTTGATTACCTTGGTAAAGTTAAAAACACGAAGAAGACGCCAGTGTACGTCACTATAGTGCAGCTTATACCTCTCTCAATGTCCACATAACTGAACCACCTGCCAAAGCGCAAACATCCGTATCGCGGACAACAAGAGTCAAGCACGAGATCTTCGATAGCCACCTAACAATTAACCGGGTGAACGGATTACAAGGCCAGAGTGCAATTTATCCGGCTTGTCCATCCCCGAAAGTGGTTTGCATCCTACTGATTTCCGATGAAGACATGGTCGAAATGCCGAGATGTTCCGGGAGGTGCCCTAATCCAACCTTAAACAACGCAAACCACCGCGCAATCAGCATCCTTGAAGCTTTTCAAAAGACGAATACTATTCTTTACTTTTATTTAGCCACCTATTAAATAGTTTTATACCGTTTTCAAACCAGAAATTAAAAAGAGATGTAGCTGACTTATTGGTCTATCCTGAAACACAGTGATCCAACGCAAGGTTCAGGTAAAAATTAGGTTACTTTGCTCCACTCTGATGTCCAGCGATGACGAAGAGTTGATCGGCGGAGGCACGGAAGGGCCTTAATTAATTTTCGTATCCAGCCGCTAATACCTCACGAACCAGAAACGAAGCGGTCTACGCTTGAGGCTTCGCGGAGCTTTTTAAACTTCAGAGCTTTCGTCGCGAGGAAAGCCGGCGGGTGGTGTGGGTCTCGGGATACTCGGGTTGAAAGAGGCCGAGCCAGAGGGAGAAGGCTGGCGAAACGGAAAGAGAAAGTTGAAGAGGTTGGGTGAAAGAAAGGGCTGGGGAGTGAAAGGTAGCTGAAGGAAGCTGACATAAGAGAAAAGAGATGGAGAAGGGCGAGCGGAGAGGAAGCGGGTAGGAGAACGAGGGGGTGGAAAAATGTAAAAAAGCCGAAGAATGGCGGAAGGTTGAAGAAGGAGGCCGAGAAAGGAGGAGCGGGAGAGAAAGTTGAAGAAAAAGCCGGAGAAAGGAAGAGCAGGGGAGACAGTCGACGTCGTCGGACGGTGATTTAAGACTCGGCGCCGTACGCGCGCGCGAGCGCGGGTGCGCTTAGTTCTCTAAACATTTTAGCCGACCTTATTTCGCCTGCATTATTTCAACGTTAAGACAAGGCGGAGCTCGACGACGGAGTAGTGCACAAGGGCCGAGCTCCGGCAGGGGCAGCCTGGGGGCTTAAGAAGAAAGCTGCCGACTCGGTTAAGTGGGCTGATACATAAATATGCGATTAATCAAGTTAACTACCCCGTCGTGGATGCCTTTTTCCAACCCTCTCCTCTCAGCGCCGGGCTTTCTTTCCCTTTTTCCCCCGTGCTTCAATCGGGGTTCACTTCGCGAGCCCACTTTCTCCGCTTTTCAACCCGGAACCCGGGGCACAGGCAGCCTCTGTCACGCCGGATAATGGCCAAATAGAAGCATTCGCCTAAACGATACCCCATCGCGTGCATCATGAAGGCGGACCGAACGCTTATGCGCGAACAAATGACTCGTGAAACGAACCGACGTCGATACAACGTGTTTTCTCGCGTTTGCTTCATTCAAACGAATACAACGAATCGCAAGGTAGACCCACGCAGTGGTCGAGTTTTCGAAAAATGGGACAAAAATCAGTGTCACTTGTAAAGGTTAGGACACGTTCTGTTTTTTAGCTATAAAATTTCATAAGATGAAAATTAAGAAAGGTATAGTTGCCAACTACAATTTCGATACAGAAAGTATAATGATAGCATTTTCTGTTCACTTAACAGAACACAATTTTTTAATCTCAGCGTTCGTTTGATAATCGGATGAAATACGTTGAATTGTTTGAAATTAACCTGGATGATATTGCATGAATTAATTCACAAAGACACGTCCCAAGCTCCAAGAAACTACAACAGATTCCTGTAGAAAGGAAAACATTTCCGGAAAGATGTTTCACGCTTGATTCAGCAATAACTGTTATACAATAACAATAATTGTTATGCATAAATATTGTTAATTTTTTTAAATTTGTTAATTTTATTGTTACATTTTTTGTTGTGAATAATTACTATTGCATTTACACGAGTAACCAAATTTAGAGAAGTGCTGAGTATTAGGCCATTTGTCCGCACTATGCGTCGAAGAAAAATTTGATGCAATAATTTGCAAAATTGCTTAGTAGTCACAAATGATTGTACCAGTGCGCCAATAGCATTAATACTATTTAACCTAAATTTGTTTGATGCAAGAGTACATTATTTTAGTTCTTGATCATGTTGGGGCCCCCTCGATCGCGGGGCCCTGGTGCATAGCGTCCGCCGCACCCTCCAGATGGCCGGCCCTGAAAGTAAACAGTGTCTTCCTTTGGTTAAGCGTAAATTAATTGTTTATACAGAATTTCTAGCGTGAAATTTTCCCTGTACCGTCTCGAATGAACCGCCGCAAACAGATATAAGTAAATCGTAGCGGGAAAGTTGTATCGATATCGAGTGCTGATAACGATGACGTAAGATTTATCGACTGATCATGATCTAAATTGCGTTACGGGGTTAAATAAACACTCCATTGCTACGTTATCTTGCCAACAACGTATAACTTTATGCCGGCAACCGCACAGTACGAACTGATTATTCTTCCTGTATTGTGATATCCCATGCGACCATGGCCGAACACAGTCAGGCATAGCATTTAAAATATTACCGCGGAATTCTAAATTACTGTCGACTATAAAGTCAGTCGAAATTTGCTATCGACGTGCCGTTATTTATTCGACGCATTATATCACTTAATGTTTCGCTATTATTCATTCCCCCGATTAAACCCAGCAGAAACGCTCATTATGCGTTATTGCGTACCAACAACTATACATTCGACAACTATGAACAGTGATTTGTGTTCACGTTTCTCTAAGAATCGAGCGAAATAACATTTTTACTATGTTCATTTGTCTGAAAAAGGAAATGATATTTTTTAGAATCTCCGCGTTCGTTTCTATTATGTTAATTCCGTCGGTGTGCAATACGACACTGAAAGAAAATAAATATTTCTCGTTTGTGCATAAAAAAATTGCCATTTCCTTTATATTACCATTATGAGATTTTCAAAAAATGCTATATAAAATATGTTGAATTCCCAAAGCAGTTTATACTCCAGAGAGACCTGAAATATTAAAAACGATGTGTACCGGACATGTTAAAAAGTATTTAACATTTCCGACACGAACAGGAACAAATAAATTGGTCGAACGCTTAAAACAGCGAAAACAGTGAAAGAAGTGAATGATGTATCTTTTGACAAAAACATAGTAAATATTCACGGATAATTTTTCGGAATTTCGGTAATGAAGCTGCCTTTAACCGCGCACACAGATAAACGATTAATTACTCCGGTGTCCATGGCCCGGAAAAATGTTTTTAAGCGGTCAGAAACATTCGGTTCTTTGCTCCGCGGTGGAGGCCAATATTAATATATTGTTCAGCGTTGTAGAATTAAATTGTGTGCGATTTACTCGGCGCAGTTTCAATTAATGGAATATTTACCGTGACAATGACATCAGGCTGCGTAGAAGGTAAATACGATTTCGTCGTTTCAACCAGCGGCATCAGAACGGGACGCATAAACCACGAAAAAATCATCTTCCCGAGAAGTAAAACTTTCTTTTCTGAACGCAACAAACTCGTGTGAAATCAAAAATTGTATTATACTCTGGTATACCGTAATTAGCATTTCGAAATACTTCTAATGTCTTTACTATTTTAGATTACACCTATCCATTTTTGTCTTAAACGTCTAGTTATTAATTTCCATTGAACAGCCATACATTTTCTTCCGCTTAGACGTTATGAACGTCGCGGAAGTTCGAATTACGGTAACCGTAAAATAAATTGCAGTTCAAGGGCTCAATTTGCATTTTCGCGAGCTCGGCGAAGTACACGTTCGATCTACATAAAAAAACAATTTTGTCACCGATTCAATACCATTCCTTATCAATGTCAATCCTTATCGTCCTCGTGTGGTACACGGCCGATCCCTCAAACATATTAACAGTCCAACCAGCATGACTGCTAGCGGCGATCGTGAAAATTTGCATTCCCTGCGGATAAAAAAAAGGAAGGTGGAAAAGCGGAACGTTGTGGAAAAAAAGAGACAGTGTGCCCCCCGTGAAAGTGGGACAGGGAATAAGTTTCGCCGGTATCGCGCTGAGTTTCCAATCGTCCGGAACTCCCGGGCAAGGAATTTAAAACGTAATCGCTACAGCGGGACGAACAATAATTCACGGGGAAAGTGGCCATCTAAAAAAGCAAAGTAATCTCCGCAGCTTGTCCGTGGCCGCGTCCGTAAATCTCCGCACACGAGTCCGCGTTCTGCATAGCGGGTCACGGAAAGTCAAGCACGAGCGGAATCAACGGCGAAGAAGTAAAAACCGGCGCTGTTCCTCTAATAACCTGGCGCGGACTCGTATTCAACAACGATGGCCAGAGAGAGAGAGAGAGAGGAAGAGCTACGCGTGTGTTCGTTTCGGTCCCCCTTTGCGAAATGGCCGACACGGAATGGCGAGCAACGGGGTTTGCGACGCGTGTTGCAAATGAATCGTTAAAGTCCCGAACGGCTGGCAGGAGGATAGAGAAAGAGAGGAAGTGCGTTTGAACGCAACGCGACGCAACGGAACGCGAGGAAATCGATGCCCGAGTAAATGATTTCCCGTACAGCAACCCCTCTCCACCCTCTCTGCCAGTAAACGTTCACGCCTTTCGTACGCGAACGTAAGGAACATAAATCTTTCGCCTAAGTCTCTCCCCCGCGGCTGGCCAGAGCTCGCGCGCGAGCACCGAGCAACCCCCTCGAGTGCTCGGGATGATGCTCCCTACCCGTACAGCTTCTGCACCTTTAATATTGCGCGCGTCAGTGCTGAAGTATTTACGGCCACCGGATCGTATAAGGACGCCCATCTAGAGCTCTTATGCTAGATTCTATCTTACGCCCGCTCTCTTTCAATATGGATACAAGCCACGGACCCATGACGCACCTCGCATTATACCGACGCGACGCTAATTCGCCGGGGATCGTACTGCTGTTTAGCAGCGACGCACAGTGGGGAAACTTCACCTAACTCGATTCAAAAAGTAAATAAAACAATCAGTCATCCACACGGTGGTATAAACATTCTTACAATATGTCCTTTACGCGACCACCTGCAAAAAAATGTACCATCAGAATGTACCCCTCTCAAAATAATAATAATGACGTAAATCAAGATGGCAAAATGTGGCAGCCTACCCTGTATACGTATAGAGAAGAGATATATTTCTTAGCACCCATTTCTAATATCGTCTAAATTACTAAAGAGGATACGATGATGCACATCCAGCCTGGCCAGTTAGGGGGCGAGATCGAAGAATACCATTGTCGTTTCCGTGGATCCCGTTTCCAGAAACGAGTTCGCCGCAGTGTGAAATTCCGCCGCGGAGGTCAGAATATCCGGCGCTGAAAGGGCACTTGAGAATGAGCGTGCAGAGGAAGCAATGCGGCCAGGCATAAATATTAATTGTTCGAAACATGTAAATACGTGCGGGGAGAACTGCGGCGCGACGGATTTAGGAGGATACTGCGACAGCACGTGCATCCCAAATGGACTATTATTCCATCAGCGACACAAACTGTTGGGTAACTCGGTGGAGCGGAGCGGCTCGTGGCTCTCCTTTGGTCCAGAGTTCCGATCCCAGAGAGAACGCGCGCGCGGGAGATATATATATATACAGGGTGAAACAGAGAGAAACAGAGCGAGAGGAAGACAGAGCACACGTGTAGGTGACCAGAGATAGAGTGGATGGGTCAATCTTTGCGAGCAGTTGCCAGAAATAATCTCTTGCTTGACTCGGTGGGGCTGATTGCTTGATTTCGACAAACATCATTCGTTCAACCCGATCTCCCCCGTTCTATCGTCGAGTATTCGGTCTACGGGAATTAGGCTGTCGTCCAACCAACTGTCCTCCGCGGTCAGCATACCAAATGCAATTGGAATTTCCAGTTTCTTAATCCAATTAAGAACGGCCAGAGTACTTTGCCACCGGCCGGTTCGAAATGAGTACAATTGGTAACGGGCGTCTGGAACCCCCGCTGATTCTCTTGCCATTTATGCTAATCGCGTCGACTTGATTCTACCTAACCTTTTTTACGTTCAACCATAATTATTATTCTGTAGACGCGAGATTTTTATAATGCAAAGTGCTGACTGGCGACGATCGAATTCGTCGTGGAATTCAATCTGGAATCGATGGATGGTAACCATTTCTGTAGTAGTAGAATATGTAACCATTTTTATCGGTACATGCATCGCTGCTGTGGAACTTACGATAAAAAGCGGCACGGATTTTTGCCACGGAGTGTACCCGAAGAGAGAGAGACAAATTTCCTTTACCGATTTCTCTCTTGGCGGGATAGAAGAGTAAGAATCTGGAGACGGAGATGAGAGGAGAGACCTGTACAAAAGGTACAGAGAAGAGAGGAACAACGGCTAATATGAAAGACAGGATCAAGGAGACGCGGCAGGATATGCTGCAGGCGTACTTCGCACAATGTCCTCCGATTAGATAGACACAAGTTTCGGAGCCAATGACTTTCTCATTTGCCGTGTTCCTTAATACACATTCATTCCACCGAACAGATTTGATGTTAATTGCTATCGTTTGACAGCCTCTGCAGGCATTAAACAACACAACGTAAAATCATTCAGATCGATACAAAGAATTTCTCGAAATATTCACTTGTGCTCCTAACAAATATGTCCCAGATAAAATGTTTATTTCTCTTAATCTACATTTTTAACAAGCGAGTTTGTATCTATATAAATAAAAATCAAATGCTGTTCGTTGGTAAGCGCATCACTTGAGAACGGCTGGACAGATTTGCGCGGCACTGAAAAAGTATAGGATTTATAGTCCACGAGTCCGTATATATTTCTACAAGATAAAGTACGCTCTGCTGATTCATAAGGAGGGTAGATGGTAAAATTGTCTCTTAAACTGAATTTTATCTTATGTTGGTTTGAATGAGTCTTGCATTCGCGTTTCTGGTGGTCGTTGCGTGCAAGAAAACAATACTTGTATATTTACGGTGTCTGAACAGCTGTCAGTTCGTATCTTCTCCCAGTAAAAAAGAAGGACATTAAATTTCACAGGTGAGAGCACGGATTTCTAAAAATACCTTACAAACGAGAACTATGAGGTATAGTTGAAACTAGCATCGCTTTATTGCTCCCCTTATGGTTACAATTCTTACAACTCACGCTCCTCTTCCCTCTTTTTCCGCCTTTTAAGAAACAAGAAGCATCAAATTAATTTAGCTTCCTCGGTAGAAAGTTCCGTGGTAGAAAAATGAGTGTAAAAACCGTGCAAAAGTTTGAACGCGCGTCGAAAATTCAGAAGCGAATGACGGATCTGTAATAACGCGTGATTCTTCGGCTGTGAAAGCAGAGGATTGTAGGTTTTATGGATTCGCGACTTTATCGTCTACTTAGCGTCGTTTCCACGAGGGAATCTTAATGATTACGCATTGTCACGTAAAGGAGGGAAGGGGCAAAGGCGAGCTCTGCTCAAGACCAAAAGGGGTTTTTTTAATAAGCGACTGACACCCTTCTGCCGCGATCCGCTTACCAACCCTTTCTTTGCTGGATAGAGACAAATATTCAGTCAAGGGAAAAAATAACGTGACGGCGCTAGGGTTGTGCCGTCAAGACTCATCCATCCTCTGGACTGTGATAAATGCAGCTGGTTAGTAAAAAAAACACGAACGTATACTCTCTCCACTAGAGTTTAAGCGGAAGCAAAAATATGCAAGACAATTTATATTGCTGATTTGAACAATACCTTAATTCCAACGTCGCGTCATCTGCCTCCGCCAGTTTTGTTGCAAAATGACAAACGAGGGTAGAAAACGTTAATCAATTTATTATCACATATTTTCTGTTGTGAAAAATATGTCCTGAAAATTTCTAAATTCGTTTTACAATGCACAAACTTTCAAGAACGTAAGTCTAATTGGATAGTTTCCGTCGAATAATTAAAATATGTCAGCTCGAAATGCAAACGGGATTATAACTTCGCAGCGACGAAGCTCGAAACAATTTCCAGGGGAAATTTGAGATTCATTTGAATTCTAAGACGGTGCTCATAATAATTCTCAGGTAATAATGATTAGTCAAATTGACCGCTACGAGGCTGGAATCGAGGGTGAAAGAGGAGAATCGGGAAGCAAAGAAGTGAGAGTAGCTTCAACAAGTTCTCGAGATTAAGATTATGCGGAGAATTATTCGGAGTAATTAAAATGCAGATGCGACGCACAAATCATCAAGATTTTTCGGTGCGTTAAGCGAGGGGTGGTCGCTTCCTCTCCCCGTTCATTAGTCCGCTCTTCGTGGAAAAAAGTCGCGTTCCTCAAAGTTTAAATGATTCGCTGAAATGACTCGAATATTACCGCATTAAAAATGTGTACACGTCCGAATAGCAAAGGAATTAAGCGGTCGAAGTATTAATGAAAAAATTATGTTTTAAAAGATAATATTCAGTGCACGAGAAGCTCTACAGAGGCAGGGTAAAATGTTGGACCTTTATTGGTTCGAATTGGAATAAGAGCTCGAATCATTTACCCGCATGTATTAATAAAAACCGTAAAACGAGCGCACGCATACATTCCGGCTTTGTAAACCAATTATGAATTCGAGTTTAATCCGCTCGGGGGGCGTGCGCATTTAGTTTATTTAACGGCACGAGCGAGTCGCGCGCTTTAAATATGAACGGATGCATGATGCATCGTGCAAACCAAAAAGTCAGAGTTTTCTATGTAACCGGCGAATGCTATTAACGGGTTAATAGAATTATCCTAAATGGGGATCAAATATTGAAGCATTTGAACATTGTCCGGCTGGACGATCGGCGTTCAACGATTCCATGTACAAAGGCGGAATAAAATGCTTCGATAAAAACAAACGCAACGACAACAACAATCGCGTATCAATTTCACAGTGTCGAATCATTAAAATCTATGACGAACCCCGACGGATCTCGCTTATTGGATTTATTCACTAATCGGTGGAGTTTTTATGGAATTCGCGATCGAACGACGTGAATGACGAACGAATTTCCATTTACAAAGTGAAAAATGGAAATTCTTCTGACCGTGAACGGATCGGGACGTTTCAGTGAGAGAAGGCCAGCTAAAAGTGAACCGTTGTCGTGTTAAAAATCATTCGATGGTATCTAATGAAAGAATTGGTGATCGAACCAACGAATAAAACGGACAATAGGAACTCGCTTGGAAGAAGATATTCGAATCAGAATTAATCGAGGCGGGTTTATCGCGCGAACCGGCTTTTTAAATGATATAATAAAATGGATGGCATTAGAAGCCAGCGTGCAAAGCAGGGGTTGAAAATATCACCGGCGCACCAGTTCCGGTCTACGAGTTCCGATCCAACGAATTGATAGTTAATTACCGGAAAACGGGGCTGACTCGGATAACAGATAGGACAGGCCGTCGGTGTAATTCACGAGCCACGGATTTTCCTATTCCTTTATAAGAGACGGAGGTGAGACGTCGACATTCTTGAATCTTTAACTCACTCGAACTGAATATTTCACCCACTTCGGGCACAGCCCAAGAAAGCAACTGCACTCGCGTTCATTTTAAATGACCTGTCGATTCGGACCTGACAGGGTTCTAATTAGTGTCTGCCAATCAATAATTGATGAACCCTGTTCAGATTGCCATGACCATCTCTCTACACAGAGCTGAATAATTCACCGTGCATAGATGTAGCAGAATAGAAACCGAGAATTTCGAGGCACCCAATGAAAATTTATAGTCACTTAATTAATGAGGCGTGTGTGTAAATTTGGGCTTGCTGAACAAATCGATTTCTCCAAACTGTGTCTATCCAGTTTTACTATATTCTATCTGCTCGAAGAGGTGTTTTAAAAATGGGATTCAGAACATGGTTCTTTTTATATTTGTCGTAGAATCTTCCTAGAAGTAAAGGACAATAAATTTTTTATTTTCTTCAATCTCGGCAATCGTTAGAAAATTAAAGAATTGTGGAAAACGCTGTTTTAGTATGTTTATTCTGTTGCATTTGGTCTGGCATCCTACATTCGGATTTGAAATTACAATCTGGAGTTAAAGGAAAGATTTGGAGAATTTGATGAAACTGTTCTAGTAATATTGATTCCTCGGTATCCGCTAGCTTCTTACTCGACTCCTTTCTTTCTCCTTCATCATTCATTATCACAGTTCATTCAATCTGCAGAAACTGTAATTAATTTTCTTTTAACTCTCAAGATTAATGGATCGACGTGATACTCTTCATTGAACCAAAAGCTTCGCGGCGATTACTGGCCAGTTTAGAAGTCTCTAACTAGTTGGCACACTATCAAATGAAAAAGAGCCAAAGATCAAAAATACATGCACGCATTCGTTCCACATGATTCATCTCGATAAAGGAAATGAACTTTTGTGGATTCAATTTAGCAGTATGACAGATGAAGAAGCTAACGAAAAATATTATTTTTATGAAAGTTTCAACAATTTCCCACATTTATCAAATTCAAACAATTTTCAACATTTTCGTTTCGCTGGATGTTAAATGTGTACCTCGAGTTTTCCTTTTTCTTTATCAAGGTTAGCATAAATGTCCATCATAATTCAGATGCACAGGAATAATACTATTGTCACTGCTGCCAGCTGTTGCTAAATGGCGCCATAAAGTAACTTTATTCCAGCTGTCGCATTCGCATTATCTGCTAAATGTCCTACGGTTCACTTTGCACTGAATTTAGATGTGAGAATAAGCACTTAATCTTTTAACCAGTATGAGCTATGCTCAAAAGAAATTGTTTTCTTTCTCCTGCGGCGCTTCTCGGCACTCGACCGCAATTTATACTTCGCGAAGGAGAATAATATATTCATGGATTGTAGAATGCATCAAAGAAGTTGCTACTGGAAGAGCGCGTTTGAAATATGTTTTTCATCAATAATCCCTGCTCGTGCATCAACGTATTCAGTCGCGGTACATTAAATTAACGATACAAGATCATTATCAACATACATATTTAAAACAACATATTCGTGTTTGTTTTTTTAACCTGTGTGATATTATTTTAATTGAATCTGAATTGGGTTCTAACAAATTCAATTTTCATTCCATTGAAGTTACACTTGACAATTTACTTCTTTCACAGTGTCTGCAGGGAGCAAAAAGTTTTCTATGAGACGAAGTTTGAAAAGAAGTTTAAATGAACGTACTACAACTGGATGAAGCACGGATTCGATAAATTACAGCGACGACCGACACAGATTCGCTGAAGAGCGCAATTTGTAATTACATCTCTAATCTTAAACGCAACTGTGGGGTTGCTCACTATAAATTGTAGGAGGTCTCTTGTAATTACATACGGATAACTTCCCTGAATGTACGACAATTACACAGAATAGTTGTTAGCTATGATTTTCTCCTGCATTCGATGATTTATGACCACGTGTTGTTAATATTAGACCTATCTACAAATAAATATTCTGACCAGAAAACTTAAAGAAGAATCTGAAGTTCCACCGAACAGTTATAAATAAATTTAAAATAACGAACTTCAGCTTCACATATTTATTGGAGGATCTAGTACCAAGTTCACTTGATTACTTCCAAATATGTATAAAAAAATTTCTAAATAAAAATTCTAATTAAAATATGTTTGTCAGTTGAAGAATTTTAAAATATTTGATACAAGAATTGAATTTTATATCTCGGAATCGAATCTGGAATGAAGAGAATTTTTCTATTCGTGCTTAATATTTGATTTCAATACATTGTGTAACGATAACAGTTTATTAATAGTAACGGATTATGATTAGAGCAGTATTTCTCGTATTCGTACGATAACGCTCCCAACTTGAGTCATATAATTATCTCTCTATTAAATCAGCTTACTGATTCCATTTGACATTGATTGATAAGCGTATCCGTCAGCCGAGTGTCGAATTCAATTCTAGTTTACGCCGCAATAGATATTTACTAGTCCATATGTCGCTGGCAATTAGTACAGTCGAAGTATTTGAGTAAGCGTTCAACAATCACATGCAAATCAGTATACTGCTTCTTTTGTACAATGGACTGTGCTGTACGAATTAATTTAAGTAATATTATCGAACACTTATCAAAAACAAGTACACTAAAGAACATTTCCGTATTTTATAGATACGGATTTTGATATTTGGTATAATTTATTTTCTATATCGAAACGTTTTGTTTTGTCCCAGAACGCCATTAAATCACTTGGATTTCACTATGAGACTATGCGTCCATGATGTATTCGATTCCCGAAGCTTAGTCTTCGATAAGATTTGCGTACATTAGCTAACGCATAAGCCAACGCCTACACGTATGATTGAGCTGTCTGTACATACATATATCTTCACAACTACATATAACTGTGATTTCAGCATTAGCGATGAATTTCACTGATATCAATTTTACGATATTCTCAATCTACTGGAACCAGCAACATATGGAGTAACGCGATATCAAAAATGAGTTTTATTTATCCCGTCCCCGTTGTTAAATAAACCGAGTTCGACCAGATTCGTGTTTTATATCAACATTGTCATCTCCACCGACGATAACTGACAAGTGGACTGCGGATATTTATGCAAAATAAAAAATGTTTTTCTTCTTTTAAAAGTCTTAATAAGCTGAAATGAATAAATTAGTAAATTAATAAAAAATGTATTTTTCAACTTTAAACAAATATTGTGATATAAAAGATATTGAATTGTTCTGTACAGTAAAAGATACAGCAAGCTAATATAAGCGTGGTAAAATAAAAGAGACCCGAAGACTTAATGGAAGACCTCAATAGCCGATCAGAAAGACACGGTTTCCCTTGCATTCTTTCAGCGAGGCAGCGCGTCCTGTCTAAATGAAGTGTTGGAGAGCTCTGCCAACACGAATACGCTAGGGTAAGAGTAACACGCGCTTTGAATCTCGAAACTACAAAGGGCCGCCGCCGGGCTAATTTGTCTGAATGAGCGGACGATGGACTATGGGGGTACCACGGGGGTTGGACCTAATTCTGGATAAACACCCTTTCATTATTTCCGGACTTGAGCGAGTTTCTCCATCCGACACGCCGCCCCTACCGCGCTTTTGTCCTTTGTTCTCCACGCGTAGTCTTGCGAGACCATTGCCGGGGTTAGGCTGCATTTATCACGAAAAATCTTGTTCGGGAATTGTCTGTTCGCTCTGAGAGTGCTATCGGCTTCTTGAGCATCCTCTCTCCTTCGCTTCTCCTCTCTCTCTTTCTCGATCTAGCTTCCCGTCTCGTTCATTCTCCCGGTGCTTAATTGATTCGTCGCAGAACGGTTTTACGATCTCGCCCCACCAGCGGGACCATTTCCATGCCGAATGGAAAAGGACCGATATCCGTGAATGTGATTATTATGAACAGAGTTATTGGAGGTACCCATTGGCAAGGGAGATGCTCTGAATCAGATGTTTCTCCGGAAAATTGAATTATTTAGCGTCGACGAATGCCGATGCGGACGGGGAATCTGTTGCTGGCCGAGCAAACACTTTTTCTTGGTTTCTTCGATTGCCGTTGGTAAGTAGAGTGACTTCCTCGTACAAATTCCACGCTCTCAAAAAGTCCAAAGAAGTTGACTCGTGGTGTTACTATTTATTTCCTCATCATTTATTCCTTATGCAGCACAAACGTGTGTTATTCCTGCCACGATTTCGATTTTTGTTGTTCCCCACGAAGAGTACTATAGAACGAGATAAAAAACAATTTTGACCTTGCAAAAAAAGCGTCAATGTCCACAGATGCAGAATCACGCTGTGGTGGTCGCGACGTATAATTTTGGAACGCCCTGTATATTTAATGAAGAAAATGAGCGAACGAAGTGCGCTGATCACGAGGAAGGAAAGGTGTCTGTGAAACAGTCGGGTAAATGGTGACGTAAACCCAGAAGAGGAAGAAGGGGTATCGTAAAATTGCAGATGAAATTTGAGGAAGACGTGGAAGAAATTAAGGTGAAATCGTAGATTGTCGCGAGGAGGCGGAGGCCCGAGAGGGAAGGAGAGTTCGATTGGGCGACCGTAAAGGCATGTCGAAACAAGCGGGCGTAAAAAACGGAATGCAATTGGCGTTGGCTTAAAGTAAGTCCTCCTATAGGCCAAACTCTCTCTCTTTCTCTCTCTCTCTCTCTCTCTCTCTCTCTCTCTCTCTCTCTCTCTCTCTATCTCTCTCTTTCGGAGCTTGCAGCGGCGTTCGAGGGGTGGCGGCGGCGGCTGCAACCCCCTTTGCGGCGCACCCTCCGTAATCGATCAATTGAGAATCGTTCGAACGACAATCGATTTCGAATCAATTGGAGGCACAGTGTAAAACTAACTGGATACGTATTTCTCCGGTCGCCACCCCGGCCCACAGTCGACTTCCTCTCCGGCAATTCCTCCATTTCTCTGGCGTCCCACCACTTTCCTGCTCCTTCTGCCTTCCAACCATGAAACGAAACTCAAGCCACCCCCTCACGACTACTTCTTCTCTCCACAAAACCCCCTTGGACCACGTTTCGCCCAGCTCCGTGCCATGTTCCTCGTCGCTCGCACACCTTTCCTGTAGCCCCACGTCGTTTCTCTCTGTCTGTCCTACCCTACGACCGACCTAACCCCGACCATAGTTTACTCTTTGTTTTTCATCACGCCGAACACGATTTTAGTTACAGCGCGTTCGACGATTCTCTTTTATTTAATCTCCATTAGCGATCGATGCCGATCCAGCCCGCGATTCAGGCGCATACTAACCTGTACATGCATCCTAACACTCTACTTAGCAAATTTTCTGGTAGGCCTCCTAACCATTCAGTGCACGAATTGGGCCCGTAAGATACATGTTTCTGTACCAGAGCTGGGGAAAATAGTAAATAATAAATAATCCTATTTATTTTAAAGTATGTGTACAATTTTGAAAATAAAACATTTTATTTGATACAGTAATTTTTGAAAATAACATATTTTTGAAATATTAAATTACCAATAAATAATGCGATTTCTGAAAGTTTTATTTTCGAAATTGTATATCTTATATTTGAAATACTTTTTTCTTTAAGAAAAGTAAAGAATAAAATATAAAATAGTATTTGAAATATTTGTATCTCCAAATAATGCCCATTGTCTGTCGTACAACGAATAATTTTCTACAGCTAAGTAGTTTTTTAACCTCGCGAGTGAAATAGGTATCCACAGCAATGTCCTCGAGAAATGTTGAACAAGTGCAATCGAGCTTCTCCCGGTTCATGTCAGGAAACGACAAACAGTGCAATCACGCTCCTTTTTCTAGAGAACTAGGGTCATGTTTGCACTTTTCGCCACGGAAAAGGAAGTCGTGCTGCGGGACACTCGACTGGTTCGAGTTAAACACAAATACCCATCGAATACCTCCACAGAAATTGTAGTTTGATACCGCAAGTATAAATCCAAATAAACGCTTTGCGAAGTTAAAATTCAAATAATCAATTTCACAATTTTTCATTTTCGCAACTTCTTTCCCCTGTCGCTTCACAGGAGACATATGCGCCTCACGAGCCACAAGTTGCCCAGGCCTGCCATACATGATATAATAAAAACTGCTCCTCATAAAACAAAAGTCCACTGAGGAATTCTCAAATAAATTGAATACGATTAAAACAAATTCAATTAACTGATCTCGCAATCCATGCACTGAAGGATTAAATAAAAAATGATTCTGAATCTTCAAAAAATTCTATGAAAATGTTAAATTATTTAAACTAAATGCTGTACGTGAAAATCATTTCTAATTACTTGGAACGATGCTGACTCTGAATGAATTACACTCGTTTCAGTGAAAACGTCCCAGTGTTTCAAATACCATTTTAATCGTTCCTCTTTAATTGAGAAAAAGGATAGCAGAACACCTATAACATCAGAAAAAGTGACCGTTATCGGAAACTAACGACGACCAAAGACACGTAATCTCTCTAGCCCATAAAATTCTACAGACGATACTTCGTTGCTTTTTTTCCTCGCTTACTCCATTCTCAGGTTTCTCCTTCTCACCATCAGGCTTTCCGTCCACCGGTTTTCTCAGTTTGTATTTCGATTTATCCTCTCCCTCTCTCCTTCCCTCTCAGGACACTTGTATTCTATTTATTTCCTTTCTCGATCCCTTTCCCGCTTCCGTGTTATCCAATGATTTTCTTCTCGCTCTCGCGAGGTTGATACTGCAGAATTTGTTCGCCGAGCCGCGTAGCACCTGATAATTTAAATCGAACGGATTCTAGAGATTGTAATTTATTTATTTCGGCCAAGAAAATTGCTGCACCATTTAATCTTGCATTTCTTGGTGTACTATTCCGATCCGTATTCTTTGAGACGATTAAGATTTATATGCTCGATGCGTTCTCATTGTGCTGCAATCTAAAATATTGAAATTAATGAAATGCATATCATGTAGAGTTTCAAATATAATACAATTTCGTTGAAAAGGAAATTAAGCAATTTCCAACCATGCTACAACAATAAAACTTATTAATGCACTTTCTATTTTAATTTCTCGTTGAGTTGCTATAATTTTTAAACGGTGCAGTGAATCGCACCTAAACTTTGGTAATTGCATTAATTTAGTAAGAATTACATCTCGTCAAGTTTTCAAGAATTTTGTTGCGTTTTTATATACCTCCAAAACATCCTTAAGCGCCGCGGATGTATTTGTTACGCGTTCAAAAGTGACGAAAGTTGGAGGTCTCACTTCAGCAATTACCCCTTTCGTTGTTGAAGAGGGATAAGGCGGACGACAGACGAGAAAACGGGCAAACAATTGGCAGAAGAAAGATGGAATGAGAAACTTAATGAAACGCGTCTGACGAATAGACCAACTAATTGTGTCTGAGAGGAATTAATAAAAACGTCTGATGGGCCGAACTGCTAGCAGCTCTGAGGGATGCCTCTCCATCATTTATTTCATTTTTCTCAAAGTGCCAGTAATTCCCTCTCTCTCTCTCTAACTCTCTCCTTTTTATACGCACACATACTTCTCGCTCTTCTACGCTGAAATCCGTCTGTCATTCCGTTGCGTAAGTTAGCAGCCTCGGAAATAATCCCATATGTCTTTTCCCAGACATCTCATTCTTTTCGAATGCTCACGCGCCAAACGCTAGCATGGATACGCTCCTGACGAAGATCATAATTAAGATACATATCCCGCGCCTCGGGATCGGAAACCAACGATGCAACGCGAAAAATCGTAAAAATGTAACTCGACACGTTCACTGGTCGACGCTAAATTGAAACAAATTAGCCGCGAGAATGCACTTCCAAAATACGAGAACATTTTGCGACGTGGAGAAATGTGTAGTATCTGTTTCTATTACTTTTATCCGTGGAGATATTACAATCAAATGTTGACAAAAAACAAGCTGGATTCTGTAGTTTAGACCTTTTCGTTCTAAATTGTTCTTTGCCGTTATAAATGTTGTTTCAAGCGATGATTGACTTCGATTTAAGCATGTGTAAGTAATTTGTAGAAGAAATTAACCATCGCGTCAGAAACATTTCATAGAAACTTTTAATAAGTTTGAAGAGATATTAAAGGTTCTTAAACTTTCTAAACTCGTGTATGGCTCAAAGAGCCGACAAAATGAAAGTTATTCAATTTTAATTATAGATGGTGAAGTTCACAAAGTGTTTGGGTAATTTCGAACATTTTTGTACTCGTTAAGGGGGTACCGTACCCATGGATATTACTAGCATATTACTAGAATATTACTAGAAAAGTAATAATGTTTTTTGACTTACATATTTAAATTTAATCAAAATCCGAGAGGAGGCCCAAATTTTGTATTTCAAAAATGATGGAACGTACCAAAGTATTTTGCAATCAGATTTAATCAAATTGCGTAGTAGATTGGATAGAAAAGTGTACGGCCCGACTGACAATCTATCGCCGGTGGTCCCCGGTACGGAAACGAATGCGTCACTGTGACGAAGTGGCCAACTAGCAAACCGTACAATATTTCGGAGTCATTGCGTCGACCGCAATGGGTCCGTCTTCAGCGTTGCCACGGCAAATTTATAATTCGTCTGTCAACGGGAGCCACGCCGTGTAGTTTTCGCAGAGGCGGTGGGCTTTTTACACGGTTGAATTCGGTCACACTAAATTTCTGACCGAGCAGAGTCCAAGTTGCGGCGAGCGGGAGACCAAAAATAATGGCCGCCACGGCTAAAACCAAAAATAATCGGGCGCCGCCTGCTGTTCCCTCACTAAATCACCCTTCTCAACTGGTAGCCAGTGACCACTCTACGTCTCTCCGCTCGCCCCTCATGCTTACTTTTCACCCGGACCAACCCCGTCACTTGCTTTCCATGCCACCATACCGGTATCTCATTATTCCCCTTAATTACCGGCTATTTGTAAATAATTCGAGCTGCCCAATGACTACAAATATCCCCCACAAAATTTTCCAAAAATGCATTTCCATCGCACAATTCTACAAATCTTGTTTCCTATTTCAAGCTCGCCCAATCTCCCAAGAAAATCCTGGAATCCAAAAGCTGTCGAACGCAACATCGACGTTCCGAAAGTGAAAAAGGACCAACGGATCTCTGGAAAAAAAAGAAAAATCTGAAAGGCATGTATCAGGGGCGGAGAAGTTCGGCGATCTCTGATTTACTGTTATTCATCGCGAAGTTCCCGCGCGATAAATTTCCCGATTATTCCAGACCATAGCTTCGTCACGTAGGAGTTCCGTAAACGATGAACGGTAACAGTCGCTAAATAAAAATGCGCTATAATAACGACGGGCCGCGTGACGACGTAGAACGAGCCAGAAACGTCCGCAACGCTTTGGCAAATGCATCTGTCAGCGAGGGAAAGCGGCAAGGGAATGGCTTTCCTCCACCCCCGCCTCTGGATAGCAGCCCCCCTTTCCATCCCCGTTTCGCCCTCCCCCTACGTTGGAAATCCGTCCAGTTTCCCTCGCACCGTTTGCGAGAGAGTCGCCCTCTTTTACTCTTCCATCCCCTCGGTTTCGATCGTTTCGTCTCGCTTTCTCGCCGTCCTGCTCTCTCCGGCAATTACTATAAATCAGAATCGCAGTCAATATTTAATCCTCGTGGAATGGTGTTCGAACGGAGGGAAAGGGAATGGACGAGCGAAGGGGTACACAGAGGGAACCGGGGAGAAAGAGAGAAAGAAAGAGAGAGGGTGAGAGAGTAGTGACCACGGGGGTATAGCGGAAACTGATGCAACAATGCCAGTAATGCGATAAAATATACTACGTGTCGAGCGATGGAGGGAGATCCGGCGAAATGGGCAAAATGTCCACTGTTCGCGCTGCTGACCGTCGTTCGTTCGTTTCCTCGTTCGGCAGGCGGGCAGGCAGGTCCTGTTTCATTCGTTCGCGAATCTCGCAGTCATTCCGCGAATAGACGTCCGTCAGCCAAGAACGAAACCGTTAGCAGAGTCGAACCTGCGCCGGGATAAACTGATCGACGTTTTACAGTGGGTCAAAAAATTATTCGCTCACTCTTAAAAAGACGATAACTTTTTTAATATCGTACTATACGATTTGAACATTTTTTTAGAAGCTAGCAATTAGTTTGCTGCGGGATGTGGAAAAAAATTTTATCGAAAATTGCAATTGATCGGAATTATAGAAAAAATACTAAAAATTGCATTTTAAATTTTGTAGCCGACCCGTCGCGATCTGCCTCTCCTTCCGCATTTGCGGAGCAAAATGCGACGTTTCCGGATGCTGCGAAGATTGGGCACGATTACGATTTCCGTGGCCCCTTGTTTTGAGGTTATATTTGTGTTCTTGGGGTTATTTCATGAAAAAAAATGTATAAAACATCGTCTCAAATCGGCCTGGTTGAGCCGGTAAAGTAGAGCGTTCGAATATTAATGGGAGTCACTGTACATACGTAATTCCCAATAAATTCATTTGGCTTTGAGGGTGAGGAGTTGAAAATCACAGAAAACAGCACAAGTTTAAGTTGTGTCGGTCGAAATCACCAACAGCGTATTTATTTATTGAATGTACACACGGACGAGTAATCTAATCGACGCATTTACCAGAATACGAAGACTTTCGTTTGTTTAGATTAATTTAACAAGCAGGTTGAGGTTTGCACTTGGCTTTATTAGGCAAGTCGCACTGGTTCTTGAATCTGTTCCAGTGAAGACCTTTGGGGCAAGGCATGGGGATTGGTTCTAATCCCAAACAGACATAGTAGGTGTCACAGGCGCATGGGTGAGGATGGAACTCAACTTTGTTTTCAGGTACGTCTCCGGTGCAGACAACTGGCGGGTAAGCGTTCACCTTCAACGCGACGACTGCCAGAACAGCAAAAATGACGAATGCGGCTGGAAAAAGTTAATGAACTAAATTAATTCTGAATTCAGACGGAAATTCTTCGATTCTAACCGTTTACTGACATGGTGGAGTGAATTCATATATTTTACGAGACTTTATACCGAAAGTTAAAAGAAGAAGATTAAAGAAAAATGAAATCGATTAGAGAGAAGATTGATGGGACGAACAATATCTTGTTGATATAAAAACAGTCCCCAAATGTGGCAGTGAACGGGTCACAAGTAAATACTAATTGTGAATCCACGCGTTATTTTTATTTCTCCACCACCCTGTTGGTTCATTCGATAATGCCGAAGATAGGAAAATTTTAACCAGCTTACCTTTCATTTTCACCTTCGTTAAATATCAACGCACAACGATGCACACTTCTCGTTACAGAAATTAATGTGACTGGTGAATTTTTGCATTCCTTTTATATACTCCATCGACGACTTTATCGTCGAACGCGATTCTTGTCTGCACACTATTGCAAGTTTTTATCAATTGTAACGCGATAGTAATCTTTTAAACGAAATCATTATGTTCCATCAAGTATGTGACGAGGTTGGTTTAGTTAATAAGTGAATTTCGTTGTGAGCAATTTGTTATCAGGAAAGAAATTATCGGTATGAATTTTTGTCACGCGTTACTTTGTAAGATACAGGTACGCCAGTTTTGCAAATTTTAATCTTATCGTATCTGTTCTAATTTCTTGTTATTGATTGAAATCGCGGTCGGTTGTTAGCGCATGAATGTGAGATATCAATCAAAACTTTTTTATATGGGCTTTTAGGAGATTCGGGATAATAAAACCAACGTATTATTATCACACTGTATTTAACTATATGAATATAAATATACATGCCGTTACATCGGATGTCCGTTAGGGTAGAACGAAATCGGCTTCAGAGTGGAGCGGTGGTTGTTTCATAGCGTTCGTTGGATTCGAGATTGAGGTGCCATTAGTCTGATAATTTTGATTTATTTGTGTCAGTTGTTTCATTTGCCGCCTGATGAAGCTGACTGAATTATAATCATTGGAAATTGGCACTGAGATTCAATTCGCAGTCTAATTCGAATTCGAACCTCTCCGTTAGGAAAGAACAAAATTATTAAAAGGGTTCATATTTCTTGTTACTCAGACAATTGAATTATTTGTGACGGATCATCGTTTCACGACGTTCGCTAGATTCATGATGGATCATTTACCTGCTTTTACCATTTACACTCTCTGTTACGCTGTCGGAAATATTTGGTATACGATAGAACTTTTAATTTTGATTTGTTAGTACTACCGCGATGCACTGTTACTTCACAATATTGTAAATTGTATTGGTCCCAGATTTTTGGATCACCGTGTAAGTACGGCTGCGATACTAAGACTAGCGGCGTGTGTTTGCAACCCAGCAGGTTCGGAGATGCTAGAAAAAGGTTCATACGACTGATTTGCATTTTCCTTTCCCGTTTCCTTTATTTTTCAGCGATTAAGGGCACTTGTTTCTAGGAGAGGAGGAGCAGGAAAAACAGAATCGACTTTCTTGTCGACGGTGGCGCAACCAATTATGCATTTACTGTCGCCTTTCTTGTACCCTTTCTCACGGAATGTGGAATACGTTTGTTCTAATTACGAGGACTATTTTTTTATACAAAATAATCATTATTTCGTAACTGGATTAAACCTTTTATATACGAAATCTTAATTAATAATATTATTGTCGTTTGCAAAAGAATTTGTATGCAGAAAGTCATGCAGATTCGTTAATCAAATTTTATGATTTTTGTAAACTATTTTCAGTGTTGTCATTCGGAAGAAAGGAAAAACACGGTTCGAAGCGATTACATAATTGGATCAAGTCGACAAGGACCTTCTTAATCTTTCTTCAGAACAAGTAGCAGCTAATATTTACAATAGGAGGCGAAGTGGTTGCGTGTCATTCAGCTATAAACGGTGGAATTGCAACAACTTGTGTTTTATTAGGGAGGCAAGTCCGGCATCGTACCAATCCCTATGTCATTATTGCGGCAATAGTGGTTCGTGACCTTATTACCGTCATTACTATTGCTATGGGAGCAGGATTGTACGGTTTTCTGTGATTCCAATCGACCGGTCATTACGCTGAAGGCATTTCAACAGCGTATCTCATTGTCAGTTTGACCTGGTGTTTCCTGGCACTTCTAATTAATTGTTTAACCATTCTGCAAATAACCTACCCCATCACCCATTTAATAGAACATCAACCAGTGAAAGAATTAACGTCTGTTTAGAAAATTGAACAGACAGAAAATATATATATATAAAAAATATGTGATATAATTAATATGTCCGTGAAGAAGTCCGGATACTATTTAATTCACGGATACACAATTATAATTAAATTGTACAATTATACGCAATTATACGAATTATACAATTATCTCCCCCACAATTGGAGGAGATATTTAGGTGGCCTTACTTAGGTGGCCCACCCTGTATTAGTACACGTGAACACGTGAACACGTGTATCCTCGGTACACGTCTCAAGCGGTGGTCTCAAATAAGAATCATGAACATTCTCACGTTACAAATTTACGAAACCGATTATAACAGATCGAGACGTACTCGAAGAAGGGGCGGGTTCCGCGGGAAATATGTAAAACGACCGACACGTGGCCGTGACACGTAGCCGCCAATAGGAAATGTGAGCGGTTCGCAATGGAGATGAAGTGCCGCGAGGGCCGGGAGTCATTGTGGCCAGAAGAATAGTTTCTCAAGGGTTGGATCCTCAGGGAAATCAGAAGGCAGTGGGCCTCTGGGATAAACCAAGCAGATCTCGGCGGAGGTTCGCCAAAGTAGCTTGTCAATAACTTAAATCTCAATCGTAACTTGCTGCTCCCAACTGATTTCCGTTTCTGTGACTGGTATCTTTTCCCTTTCCCATATTCATACGCTGACGTATCTTCCACGCGCAGTTACGGAAAACATCGTTGCACCCCCTCCCCTCCAACCCCGACCACTCCAACGCTTGAATCTCTCGATACCCGCAAAATACTTCCATTGCGGCGCACATTTCCATGTATTACGATCCCTGGCAAATTATGCCGCGCGTCGTTATTAGACCGCGCATCTTTATGCGGTACTGCCGCCGTTCGCGAATTTTGCGAGAGGCCACGTTTACATTAGCAAATATTTGCTCGTGTCGTAAATTATCTTTGGCGTCTTTACCGATTTCTGGGTCGGCGGATTTTATGCGTTTGCGACGGCGGTGGCCAATGAAATACAAGCAGCATTTCCCAAAATACAATATAAAATAGCGGGAATATTTCGAGGAAGTATTAACGCTTACTCGTACAGTAGTCTACTCGCAAGAGCTCCCCGAAGAAGAAATGCGAAGCAATTTGTTGAAGTGGAAGGGGCACGCCTCATTTCACAAGCAGTTTCGGCAAGAGTCGCACTCGTAGTCAGGGCTAGATTAAGCCTAGTAGCAAATGCTACGGGCCCCGCGCTATTGGGAGGCCCCACGTCAAAATTTTGTACAAAAAGATCATTCTTCTGCAACGAGGTATCGACTCGTCGCGAGCCTCATGATGGAACTAGATGGTAACATTTGCTATGGGCCCTGCGCTGGATTAATCCAACACTGCTCGTAGTGTGTGCAGGGTCGGCCTTCTCTATAAAGGGGCCTATGTGCATGGAACCATTTGGGGCCTGAACTTTTTGTGCAAGAGTACATTGTTTTAGTGCTTGGTATCGAGATAAATTGCACTGTTAATATTCGGTGCTGGAAATTATTTAGAACTGCATTATGTTTGTTGGAAAAGATTACAAAATTCTGTAAATGCCGATATGGAAAAAGCTGATGTTCCCAGCAGAGGAGCAGTTAAATTCGAAGTTCCGGACTGCCGTGGGACGTCGCCAAAGAAGAATATTTCCCAGGCAGAAAGCCGCGATGTTCCAGGGGCCAGAATAAATTTCAGCTGGTGGCGGAACACGAAGAAGAGCGATAAGTTGCATTAACACTTGAAACTCGCCAGAAACTCGGCGCGATCAATCTGTTCCGCGCGCGAAATGTATCTCCTTGCCAGATACTTTGTTAACTCGATTCTGGCGAGGCTGGTCGTCGAAGAAGAGTGCGAGAGGCGGCATGGACAAAGGGACAGCACGCGAATTTCCTTGGATGTAGGTAATTTCACGGTGTTGCTTCCCATTAATACGAAAGCGGGTCGGACAAGTTCGACCGTATCTTAAAGGGTCTTCTGGTCCACTCCATTTTCTAGGTCTTGTTTGGAAATTTTTCTAAAGAAATCGTACAACTGTTTCGTAGTCAGCTTTTGCACACGTACTTTCTATTATTTAAGCCATACGAAATCATTTTTTCAAGTAAAAAGACTTAAAATTGTAGGAGCTGCAGTTCCCTGAATAAGGACACATATTTCAAAAAAAGTAATAAAAAAAGAAATAAAGTATATATTTTATTTTAAAAAGCGAATATTGTAATTATTAGTTACATGAAGCTAGTTCGAGCATCCAGAGCTTCGACATTCTTGTGAATTTAGACAAATCCTTCTTCAGACATGTTTTCAAAGATACTGCCTTTCGAAAAATCAATTTTTTTCAAGGTTGCAAGCCAGAAACCAGTTCGTCTCGTCGTTCAGTCGCAGAAGCATTTCACGGATTTTTCGTCACCGATGGAGATTGAATTTATATCATCCCCGATAAAGTCGTTATCCGACAATCGACTGCCACCACGTTATCTCTCTCTCTCTCGCTCTCTTTCTCCTTCGATCGTTCCGTCTCTATCGCACGCTGTCGCGTCTCCATCGTCCTCTCTAATTCTCTCAACCGGATCGTGTTTCGTCTTCTTCGTTACTGCCACCGGTAGACGTGATTTCTACGGTATGTCGGATTATTTCCTTCATCAGCAGGTCAGGAAATTTGATTCTCTGGATCCTTTATTGGATTGATAGCCATGGAGAAATAAACACAATGGAACCGTTTGCCGGATCTAACATAATTGCAGTCCGTGGCAGCGCCACGATGCAACTTCATTTATATTTAAATTCTTTAATGTGAAAAAGAACGGGATCGATACCAGCCAATTATTCACTTATTCGTTGGTTATTTATTTCGATTATTTCTGTTCGTACGGAAGCTGATGTTGATATTGTTCGTGCAATTATTTATTTCCTATTCCTCACGAGGTATCGGTACTTCTGTGCATGAACATTAATTCTTAGCAAATATAATATTCAATTTAAAGATATTTAAAGAAACGTGCAGAGTAGATACCTGGATTTATAAAATAGCGAAAAGTGAGTTTTTTGTATATATCCAATCAGTTAGCAGGCACAATGAAAAACGTAATGATCAAATCTCTAGGTACTCGAGTTGGATTTGAAGAAATTTTGTATGACGTTTACAATTTACGAAAACAAGAAATTCTCATAAAATAATGAAACAATTAGTAAGATATTAGCAAGATTATCAGAAAAGCGCTATTCATTTACCATTCCGTGTTTTCGGGTGACACAATTATTGTTTTAGAGTGATTACCGTCGACGTATGGTTACACGATTGGAAATATGATAACGTTCGATAAAACAGACGGTATCTTATCGGGCACAGCAGCGTCTTAAAATTCATAGCCACGCATGCGGCAGTTTGACCAGTATACCGAACCAAGCGTATAGAAATTTAAGCAGCCAATCACCACGGTTGACCTATTTATCCGTGCCCATTTGACTAACCGATCAGTTACTCAACCGGTTAATACACGAAACCTAACATTCGCAACTGACATGTAACAAAGGCGCGGTCGAACTACCATATTATTCATGTTGGGAATCACGATTGTTGGCGGTTGCTTCTTGTATACGTAACTACGGAGATTGGAGTTGTTTCAACAAGAAGAGGAAAGCTACAATTATCATTCGTTTATATTGACGAACCTTAAAAGCGGAGCTGCCATATTTCGAGTTGAAAAATTTTGATCAAGAAACCACTGTAACACAATACGAGGGCTGTATCCCAACTAAAAGTGCATTAAATGCAAGTTTTAGCATAAGCATTTCACAAAGCATGCCATAAAATGAGAGTAACTCCTGAGAATTTATTTTAGATGCAGTAAGCTCGGCATCAATCACATAATTTGGCAGTAAAATGTGGAAGAATTCGAGAGGAGATTAATCGATGTGGTCCACGGAAGGCTCAACCAGTGTCTCGCAAGTACCCACTAAAATTCTGATCCGGTCTATAAATTCCGCGTTCGATTTCTCGGTCGCAACATCCATCCTCGGTGCTCGTCTCAAGTTCGAGCCCGAATAATTATGAGCGGCATTGTGCCCGGCGGCAATAAATCTGCGGCCTGTTTTACATGCAACGCCGAGTCACTCCACATATCAGGCTATCTGGTTAACGCGATAGACAAACGTGCGGTCGCACGCGTAATTCATAGTATCGCTATCAGTCATCATCGACAATAAAGCGGAGACACCGCGGCAAGTGACGTATCCTATAAAGGGTAACGAGATAACCGAGGCGACGTCCCACGGAGCAGGTTCCAGGCGGCCATTGTTCCCCGATTGACTTTGCGATGATGTCCCGGGGACAGCGACTGGATGGAAGTGATAGACCGTCGACGATACGCGAATGCAAATCGAGAAACAATAACAAACGGTCCGCGACTGCGTTAATAATTATACCACGGAATTATACAGCCCATTCACGCACGACGTTGATCCGACTACAGTCATTCTACCGTAACATTAGGTTCACGTAGTATCAAAAGTCACCTATCCAAATTTTTTTACTTTTCCCCCACCACTCGTTGCCTCAAGATTAGCCTTATCTCAGTAGACAAGGAAGCAGAATAAAACTACTGGAGAAAAGGAGGCAGGCTTGCTTCAACGAAATTCGAAAATTTCCAATTTTTATCACTTTTGTCTCACCCTCGCAAACACAGTACCAGAATCCCGACAATCCACTGGTACCGCATTTGAAAAGGAGGGACAAAATGAATTTGTAAGTTTCCCTGACAAAGATTCGAATCTTTTCGGACTGCTTCCATCTCGCTTACTATGTCTACTTATGCTCGAGTCGATTGCTCAAAAGAAACGCTATCCTGCAACGTCAAAAGAATTTGACTTCCGGAAACTAAACTTAGCAAATTTAAGTGATCACTGCTGTATAATTTGCAGTAACAAGCACAGAGGGGAAGATAGAGACTATGCTTCTATCGTGCGAACACAGTGCGCCACTCCCGTTACAGGAAGACAAGGTGGAAAGGGTTAGAGAAGTACTGCGACGGCAGTGGTAACGGGCTGAACCCGCCGCCATAGGACGAGTAGGTAAGTAAAGTAAAGTTGGTGGCTGTATCGCGTTTAAACTTGAGGTTAATTCTCTCCGTTACATACCGAAATGCTGGCGCACTTTCCTGCAGGAGGGCTCACCTGAATAAACGTGGATTGATAAGTCGAGGCCGAGAAGATTAATAAAAAAGACCGTAGGATGAATTGTTAATTTTGAAATTATATTAAAACTTTTATTTTAGATTCATGTTGCGAGTCGCAACTTGCGACGGACCGCCGCACAGTGGTCTAGACGGGCCATTTGGACAAAATTATTCTAGTATTATTTTAAGACTTAAAGCCCTAGTTAAGTAGATCATTGGATTCGTCTTGACATCAGCTACAACAATATGTAATAAAAAATACTTAGTGGCGTGTAAAAAATCAACATTATTTTTTTATTAAAAAAAAAAGTTTCGTGAAACTTTTTATTGGGATTTATAGACGACTGAGTATCGATTAACTTTTAAGGCGTGCTAAGGAACAGTTATTAATTGTCAAGCAATCACGACATTTTGTTGCACCATCAACAAAAGCATTGGCGAGACCAATAAAAATAATAAGCAAGAAGTTTCGCTTCTGTCGCGCGTGGACACCACGCAGACGATTCTTTACCTATTTGGCGCTAACACAAGAAATCGACGTGTTCAGCTCTTGCTGCTGCGAGCTCAAAGACAGCGTTCACATTATGGCGGTTTCATCACAGGTGATTTCTACCTAGTTCGCAGTCGCATCCGATTCCTTCTCATACGTCAACTTGTACACGATCCTCCCTCCTGTCACCCTTCTTTTGGCTCACGTCGTCGGGCCTCTATTCCAAACACCACCACCATGAACCAGTCGCCAATTCGCCATTCTGCCGCGACCGTATATTGTGGACCGTAACGCGGGGAGTTACTCGGTTAATTTAGATTCGCTCAAGCAAGTTTTGATGTCGTGCTTGCCTATTCTCCTGCCCCTCCGCCAAGTTCCCCAGTCGAATCTCTGTCAGTCGGCTCCTCCACCTCTGGCCACCGAATTTCCTTCGGGAACCCAGTACCACTACCTTCCGTGTGGCAGTCACCCTGAAGCGACTCTCTCGCAGCCCAGCCTCCTTCTTCCACCTCCTTTCAGACAACCCCTAACCCAGAACAGCCAGGAGTTCGCCGCTACCGTCGACACATTACTAATGCCGAACCGGTCGTAATAGATTGGATGCTTGGGGAACTTGGTTACGTCAACTAACGTGCCGGGGCTAACCCCTTTCATTTGTCACCTAGCATGGACAGCTTTTCTACCTGCCGGCCTGCTTTCTTACCTCGCTCCTCTTCAACGTGTTCCAATGATGTTTAATCGTTGCCCTGATCATTCCTGTCTTTGGAGCATGTAATTTCGGTTATCGATCGTAAGATTGTTGCAAACAAAAAGTATGACAATGTTCTCGGCGCAACGGTTCGATATAGTATAAACGTTGAAGCAATTTTGCTAGTTTGAATAAACTTTTAACGTTTCGATCCTAATGTGGATCTTTCTAAAGAAATAGAACAAAACTTTATTAGTATTGTAATATAAAAACTGATTAAATACAATGTCAAACTACTGTATTCAATTACTCACTTGCTTTATGAAAATTTTTTAGTCTTTTTTAAAGTCTTTGGGGAACGAAGATATCAACTCTTTCATCTGTACCACCCCTTCGACGTAAGTCCCTACGAATCGCAAACGACAGGTATGAAAAAACGGTTCAAATAAAATTTATATTATATCTCTGGATTCATAAATCTGTAGAAAATATTTTTGAAAGAGTAACTTTAGAAATTCTTTCCTATTCTCGTGCAGTTTTTTCAACAAAATTTCAGTCCACAGATACGGTGTAACTTTTACTCCAAGTATTTTTTCACAACAATCATTCCAAAATCTAATTCCCACGAGTCTGCTAATACAAGAAAATCGCAGAAAGCAGATGAGCCATGACGGAGAATTCGCAGAATCTTGTCCCGGGTATAATCGTGACCGCGAGGTATGACATATTCGTGCATTAACTATGCCAACTGAATCTCAATACCTTCTCCAAGTATATGGCGGACCCTTTAGCGAGGCTTTCCGCTCCTAACCATCTGCTTTCTCTTTTCCATGCTTGCGTGTGCTATCCTTTCCCCTGAAACCGCACTATACCCCTTTCGTGTCTGCCTTGCCACCATGATTCTCCCACAACCAACTCACGTCGTGCGCCGCGAACACGGCTTGTGACCGTCAACGAGCAAACTTTAACCGTACATAGAATTCGGATACACTGAGGCGAAGGAAGGCGGAGAAAGTTCAAGACCGGAGGAGGGTTAGGAATCTGGACAAACTTATCCTATCCCGCATCAATGCGGTTTCTGTCGCGCCATAAGGCTTATGATGTCCCGGGATGAGATTAAGAAACCCACCCAGAATCATACTGTTACGTGTCCGTTCTGCTGTCCTGTTATTTCGACAGGGGAGGCTGGTCCATTCGACCAGCCAGGAAAAACGATACTGATCGCGAACTCGCTCAGGGGAGTCATGATTAACGTTTGATCAAGCTCGCTGAAACTTCTAGCCAATCCTCGTCGCGCAACGTCGAATATTTTCTCTGCTGCTGAATTTCTTTTCGTATTTGTTGTATTAATATTGCGCGAGAATTATAACGAATCATAACATCAAAGATTGTAATTAATAATTGAATTATCGTATTTTATGCTACATTGTGAGCGATAGAATTAAGCGAAATCTATTTTAAACGAATTAAACAATTCGAAATACAATATGCGAACAATTAATTAAATGGATCTTCCGTTGAAACTTATTCATCATCAAAGAATGTAAAAAATAGACTAGAAGAAATTGATAAACAATAGATTGGCAACTAATTACCCAAGAAGATGCGTAGAGCCACTTGATGAAAACTAAACGTCCGTTCATAATTAGATTATGAACAGAGATTAAGAAGAAAAATGATTACGGAGAAGTTTATTTCATTAAAAATTATAACTGTATACTTCGAAATATTTAACGGTTAAGTTGTTCGTGTAAAAGGAGGTAGTGCGAGAACTTGGCTGGTGCCGTGCACCTAGATTCTCGTGATCTAACAATGGACACACTCTAGATAAATGAATTCAGATTACTTTCATAGCAACGAAGACGTCTCAGTCCGTTTTTATCGCCGCTCGTATATAACACTTCATCCAGTTTCCAGTAGTAAAATCAGCGTAGATGAACAAGGAAAGGAGCGAACGCGATGATATTTGATTTCGCTAAATCTTGATTCTCACACGGCTTTACGATCGCCGGTTCTTGAGGGCTCTCCATAAATGGATGATAAAACGTGCTGCTCGAAAACAGTAGTCGTTAACAAGCTTGTTAATGACGCAGCCCGGAACGAGAGTGCTGGGATTTCTTCCGCAGGGAGAGAAGCGTCATTGAGAAATCGACTGGACCCTGCTCTTCCCTTTGCCGGCTGGAAACAGGACAAACGGTCTCGCTGAATGAACGTCGTAAACCTTATCACGCGAGTTTATTTGCGAGATGAATTCGCGTCGCGTTCATATAAGTGTAAATACATGTGCGCTGGCGTGAGCGCGCGCCCGCGCGGGTATCAAGATGCGCGGCGTTAAGCCGCGGCCCTTTAACAATGTCTTTACTCGCGTTTATCATGGAACTGTGCAACATAACGGCGCGACTCTTCTGTTGGCATCAAGAGAAAGGCTAGTGTATGGAGATACCGTGCATTTTATTAACGTTTAACATCCAGTTGCTACCGTGGAACGTAAACGTATTCAGCGCGAACGCTCCGGTTATGGTTCTCTCCTGCTCCTCAAATTGAAAAGAACAGCCACCACTTTTTACTGCCGCCAGAGAAATGGAACGAAGTGTCTGCCATTAGATTAGCAATTAGTAGACGGATAATTAGTTGCGGATCTTTATGCAATATAAAAAATGTTCCCATTGACCGCAGAAATTTATTTCTTCTTTTAATTGTCTTATTAAGCGGTATTTAATACATCGATGTTCTTAGATCTTCTTAATTCGTCCACTGCAAATTTTATGGAAAGCAAAACACGATTACATGCAGAGAAAAATCACTGCGCTAATTTTATCCGCAATTCTTCTAAGAGAACGTCGAGAATTTTCTAAATTGCAAAATCGCTTGTTTTAATAATTGATCGAACCTGTGCGTTTCCATAAAAAAAAACTATTGAACAATCGATCGCGACAGGTAAAGGACGCCTTTTAATTTCAAAAATTCACGCACCCGATGTACTTCGGTTTATTTCATCGTGGAAAAAATTACGGATTCTAATACGCGAAGCAATGGCGTTGGAAAAATTTCGTGGCTGTTTCATTTGCGACGGTTGTCGAGCGCAGACGCGTTCCGCTGCCAAGGACCGGCAATAGCTTTGCGACGAAAAATACGTAATAACGAAAAAACGCGGCTGAGCGTAAGTTAATTACAAGTAACTATTCGCGAGGGCGCTAATTACTTATTGCAACTTTGGCGCTAATTGTCCCCACTAATTGCTTTCGGTAATTGGATGCCCCCTTGCCTCGTTTACCCTGCTGAATCCCGATGTTCAGCTGGTCGACAGGAAAATTTCTGCGATCGGACATGATCTCGTCTGCGCTAATTTTTTGTTTCATAGAGCTTGTAGTGAATTGAAATCCGCGTTGTCATAATCTGCGTTGGCTGGCACGCGAATTTTGTACTCCATTATACACCTAGACCTAGACTAATCACATTGATTGATGTGGAAATCAAATTTATTTAAACGTACAATTATATATTTCCAACTATGGACGAAATTATAAGACACCCTAAAAATGATTGGTTTAGGTACTTCATAATATAGTTTTATTAAAATACAGTTCGTCAAAAGAAAATGGCTTATTTTTTAGTAACATCAACCGAAATTGTATTATTTTCGAATAAATTGGAAATATGTGCTATTTTCTTTCGATGAAATGTATTTTAATATGACTATATTATTAAGTACCTAAACCAATAATTTTCAGGGTGTCTTATAATTTTGTCCATAGCTAAAAATTCCAATTGAAAACAGGACTTTAAGCTTTGTAGCTGAAAGCCACACAGAAAAAAACCTGCAGACTAATATTTCTTGATCTTCACAACATTTGCATTCTAACATCGGATATTACACGTGCGACAACCTAATAATTTCATAGCTACGGTCGCCGGTGATCCCCATGGCGTTCAACGTGTTAATTAATCGATTAGAGAAGCGCTGACGCACTGTCTAATATTGGCGACGCTCGTCGATGGTTGCCAATTTTCAGATCGGATCTTTGCAAAGGCTCGTGACACTGAAACGGTTAACTTCCGCGGCCTATCTTCGGATAACCGAAGTCGAAGGGGAGTTCGGAACACGGCGACAAGTCGAACGAACGTTGGGAACAGACCCAGACATCCAATTTGTGGAGTTAGCACCAGGTCGAGAATTACTGCTAACTTTTCTAATGAACTGCACTCAATTTTCAATTTCTTTAATCCAATAGCGACGGTCTTATTGATTTACGAACGTCACGCGGAAACGTACTGTAACATGAACGAAATCGTTGGCGACCAGAGCCGGCGAACACTGTATCACTGTTCTACAAATATCGTCCGTGATTGTAGATAGATGTGAAATCGCTATCTGAAATCTAGACACTCAAACTATAATCCACGAAATTACAGAATCGGTAAAACATCATCTGAAAATTGATCTTCAAATACCCTTGTTTTATTACAAAAAACGAAACGAGTGTACGATACAGGGTGTTCACGCTATTACTAGCCAGCGTTTTTATTCTGAATAGTAAATATCAAAGAAAGGAAAGAGGAAAAAGAAAGAAAGAAAATTTTTGTTGAAATTTCATCGATTATCCAGTGGGTATTACTCTTGGAATAATTTTTAGAGAGATCATCGTAAAGCGAAAACTTCTCTCGACAGGTTTATATTGAAATAAGCGTCTTTTATTGGTCCAATTTTTCTGAACGGTATGTTCTGAAACACGTTCTCCGACTGAAAGCGATGTCGCTATTTTCCGATTATTACGCTCTACCACGCTTTAGAGCGCCAGCGGATTTTCTGATTGCTACGGTTGGCCGTGCTATAGAGCGGAGATGATTGAAACCGTAAGCTCACGTATTTTAAGGATTTAATTTGTGCGATTCTTAAGAATTACGTTGTTATCAACGGTCAGACGTGTTGGCATATGTTTTGCAGAATGTTGTTCAGCATAATTGCTTTTTTATCATCGTATATACAGGGAATTTGTTTAGTACGAGTGCTAGCTTGTGTCCCGGCATGTTTCGAACAGTTTCATTAATGAATTCTCCCTTTACAAATGGTCGCGCAATTGCCATCGTTCCGTTTTGTCTTTCCTTCAATTTTATATTTTTTTTCAAATAACACAGAATGCTTTAAAGCACGAACACCACCGACGGAATTTTAAATCGCTCCGTTGCAAATTGGAATACACGCTTCAATTATGCCAGGCCGGTGCGCAATAAAGATTTTTAATGAATGTTATTTTACTCCCATTCATCGGCAGCCCATTTTTACGTGAAAAATACACGGAAACCGTTATTATTTACGAGCGTTGCACATTATCCGGAAAATATGTGATATTTAGCGCCGTTCGTTCGCACCGTCCATTAATCTCGTGGATGAAAATTGGTTTGCATTTCGAAATCACACCACCCCGCACCCCCTCGGTTTTCTCATGGCGATACTTCTATTTCGGTTCATCGTTCATGAATAAAATGCGATATAAAATTACGTTTCACTGTTTCTGTCTAGGAACTCAGCCGCCAATTTTGCGCTTTCGAGTTTTCAAATTTTCTTCGTTCCCCCATTTTATTTATTCCAAGACGCGTCGCCTCGATGGCCTTTAACGCTACATAAGAAAACCTACACTAGATTGCATACGCTATTCAGTTTCAAGGGGAAAAACAAATTGCGAATCTAAATTATTAAAAAGTTAATATGTTTTTTGGAAACTATCACAATCATTTTATTCAAGGAAACAATTATTTTCATGGAAAAAAGAAAACTTACGTATGTCAATTAACATACAACAAAACATATTAACTGTTTAATAATTTAGAGACGCAATTTGTCTTTTTTCCTTGGAAATGATTGAAAATAAAATCGAAACGTCGGAATAAAATGATCGCGATATTTTGCAACTAGTGTGAAATCTAACAACTGATCGAACCAGTGTTCTGAGAACACAGAAATATAGTTAACAACAATCTACGATCGACATAAGGAAACACTCGTATATAAAATATTCAGAGTGATACAATTACCGCGGTAGGAGGGTGTCCCTTCGCTGTATGGTCGTCCCTACAAAAATCCCTTGGCAAAGGTAATACAAATCGACGCTCCAGTTAATCAAAGCGTTGACAGCCGAGCCGCCGTCCGTTTCGGAAATCGCAGTCATCCTTCTATACCGAGGCAATAGCAACGCTCGCCGGCTGACAATATCGACAGATATTGACAGACCGTAGCGAGGCGCGATCCAGAGCTGCATTTCGGCGAGCAGAAGGCAGGAGGCAGGAGAGGACATGTGCGCCACGGTTTGCCCCGGTGTTTGTGTTTGGACAGAGGGCGGCGCGCTGGACATTGTAATTAGACACGACACATCGCACCCGGGGGAGCAGCGCCTTCAACCTTCTCCACTTCACCGGCTGACCGTCGGCCATCCATCTCGGTCCGGCGGTGACCGGCGAACGGCGTTAATCCCAGGGAGCCGATCGGCGCGACTGTCAAGAGGGAAAGGGTAAACGCGGGGGCCTTTGGGTACGGCGGCACTGACAGTGCCGTTTTTCGTCTAAAAACCTTGTAGAACATAATTGTAACAATCTCGAGTTCCTCCTTTCTATTCTATTCGATCTTTCCATAAGTTCCTGCTATTTTTCGTATAAACCCTCGTAGAACTTAATTGTAAGAATCTCGAGTTCCTCCTTTCATCTAAACCCTTGTAGAACTTAATTATAACAGTCATCCCGCTTTTCTTATTATTGCATGCAGTCTCGTAAATTGTAATTTTTGGAAAATCTTTTTTGCAGACCATTTAGTGAACCAATGCTTCTAATAAAAGGTGTACGAACAGTTTGTACACCCACTGTATGTAATTAAAAAAATTTTACATACGAGATTGAAAAGAAAAAAATGGAATATGAATCGCCGAAATCACTGATTCCAACCCCCACTTCCCAATTCCGTGAAAGAAATGAAAAATTCGTGAATTTCTCGGATCTTGCGAACAAGGTGCGGAGAATAGTTGCGTTTTCGACTTCCGTCCATAGGCGGCCGCACTGTGCGTCGTGGAGGATCGAGCCAGGGCCAACAGCTCCGAGAGGAACCGTGCGGCAGACTCTATAATCTATCAGAGATTAGCGGGTCGATTCATCGAGGAGTGATTTCGATCGACGGGTCTTGAATCGCGGTGTATGTCGAGCTGGAAGTCACGGTGATACACATGCTTACCGTGCCATGGGTATAGGCTCTCGCATCTATGCCGATCCTTATCGTTAAGTAGAGCCTGCCATACGCGGCCACGAAAGGCTAGCCAAGTGAGACGCGGCGGTCGGTGGTTAGCGGTCGGGCAGCGAGCATAATCAGCCGAAATGAAGTACGTGCACGCTGCCCGGTGCATTCCGGGAGTACGTTGAGTGCCAAGCATGCCGGCCACTTCCCGCGTGCTGAAGCCTGACCACCCTTTCTCGAATGCTCGACCTCGGCCGGGACTCCCTTCCGCCGGATAGAATTCCGTGTAGGCTGCGCTGAAAGACCCGACTCCAACGTCTTCGCCCGTAAACAGTCGAATACTGCTTCGCACCACTCGCCACGCAAGATTCTCTAATAACTAGCACGCGGAGTCTTATACAGTAGGATCCGTACTAGGTATTGTTTCGTCCACGAGGAGATGACAAGAAGACACTGAATGGAGGATTCCTGACACCTCACTCCTAACCAGTTAAGCACCATCTTAAATTTTATTTAATAGCAAATGCAAATTTAAGAAAAAATATTTTTTACAACCTGCTATAACTTAGGAAATAAATGTGGAAATAGAAATAGCGCACAGCGACCTTTCAACGCTTGACCACAGTGTGTGCGTGTATGCTTGTGTGAGCATGCGACGAGCGCGAAGAAATGACAAACGCGAAGATTTGACGAGCGTAAAAATTGACGAATACGACAAATTAGTTTATGTTGCCAAGGATCTACTGTGAAAATTTCCTTTTCCGAACTCGATATAAAAGTTAACATATCATAACGTTCGAACGGACGGAATACGACGTTTAAAAATGCGAATTATACGGTTGCAAAATATTTATGCGAATCTCAAATTCTATTTTTCCAGGAAAGGCGTCCCATGCTCAAAAGTATACACACGCCCTACGAAAATCAATATTCAAGAATATTCAACAAACAGATATGCACCGCATCTCCATCCTTAACGATACAACAAAATTTCGAGAACTACAACCCTCCGTCTGCACTACCGTGGATGTAGTGCTAAAAAATGTTGCAACAGCTTTTAGGCACCGGTTACGACGTGTACAATGCCGGCAACAATTAATTACGGTCCGCATAGATTCATTAAGTTCCTGTTCGCCAGTGGCGGAAACTGTGATCAACAATTCAAAGCCGACGAAATCGCACGGAACGTGCAGGCCGAGGGGAACAAAAAAAGGAGAGACGCTAAAGCATACGAACTGTATAACACAAGGGAAACGTTTTTGAATATAGAACTAAGGGCGAATGGACGAAATGGTTCGAGTTTTATACGGCACAGGCCTCGAGCTTTAAAAGCAAACCTCAGGGACGCGAAAATGTCAGAATAAAATTCCGTCCTGTACCGCGTCACGCGATGGAACATTCCAGGAAGGTTCCGGAACAGAGAAGAAAGTTTTGCGCGCTCGGTACACCGCAGTTAAATTCATATATACATATATGTATGTATAGTTGCACATACATATATATATATATATATATATATATATATATATATATATATATATATATATTTATATATTTCTCTCTAATTTTTTCTCCGACGACGCTGGGTTAATTACATGCAGCCGTATCTGCGAACGGTCGGTGTACTCGCAGTCAAGAATGGTGTACTTTAAAGAAATTCACGCAGTTAGGCGCTAGAAACGTGGCGTGCCCAAGGACTGTAAATATTCGGAGCGTGCATAAAATTTTGCGAACAATCAATTAGCCTGCAGGAAGCTTCGGTAATCCGCCGGTTTGAACCGCCGCTGAAAATACTCGTGCATCCTCTTAAGGAACATGGAGAACCCTGCTGCTGGCCAGGAAGGAAACCTGGCATAATCTTTTGCATATCGAATTTTCAATTCTCAAAATTCCCGCCGTGACGCAACGATTTCTCTACATTGTCTGCATAAATAAATAGCCCGACGATTTTTTGTAAGTATCAATTTCAAAATTTATACGAGCTACGTGAACACGTTTTAATCATTTTAATACATAGATTAAAAATAATATCAACGTTTCTCCTCGCTCACAACTTTGGATCGAAGTGGATCGAACATTAAACTAAGAGATTCCAACAAATCAATTGGTCTAGTCTCGTGATTTTGAATGAAATCCGTGATTGTACGGCGAGTTTGATGTCTCAAAAAAATCCGGATTTGAGTGGCGAGTTCGAAAAGGTGGTAGTATCGAGTCGGCTGGCCCATTGGCTGCGGAAAGAACGAAATCGAGAAGGTAAGATGGGCAAGGGCGGATTGGCTGATCTGGCCAGGCGATCTTTACTGCCGAAAATCCATTATTTTCCCCATTAGATCGCTCCTCCCGATCTTCCGGGGCAGGCATTTTCGTTTAGCAGTTTTTCTTCCGATTCACGTCGTTTATGACTACCCGGGCCCCATTGATCCCCATCCACTATTTCGTGCTATGCACTATCTCGCACCTTCGGGTGGCCTCGGTTCAAGCCCGAGAATCTCGTCGATCTCGTTCCTCCAGTTTCCGTGCTCGCGCCAGTTTTTATCGCATTCGCTTACCGTCACCCGTAAGCAAAACAGTTCGTGCATCCCCGGATGCACCATGCGTCTGCTCTCGGTGCACTAACAACTTAAAGCGGAGCGTTTCGTTCGACGCACAGTGCGGCCGCCTATGGACAAAAGTCGAAAATGCAACTATTCTCCGCACCTTGTTTGGCTTACTTATCCCTTTAGAGGTACTTGTATATTCTTGTACATTCTTCTACCAAACGAAAAAAAGGGTCACTGAATGGAGTTTAATCGTTTTTCGAGCAAATATGCTAAAAAATGTCGAAAAGAACGGTTTTCGTTGAAAAAGTTCTTAAACGCTATTTAGGAACCGTTCTAACATGGCAGAGAGAATCCATCAAATATCTGGCATTGAAAAATTCGAAAGATCGAGATCGGGTCGAGCACCCAGGCCGATGCTAGCATGATACGTGGTTGCGTTTTCGAATTCAGGCTACGGAATTCGAACGCTTTTGTCAGATGCTGCGCTCGATAAACCGCTGACGCTTATGCCTGTGCTTATGGCTGTTTATCAACGTCTTCGGACGCTAAATAATTTTTTCCAGCGCGGAACCCTAAGCATAAAGCATGTCGGTGGTGTAAGAGCTTCCATATTGTCCCTAATGCAGGCAGTAGAAGTTTATCAGCCGTCGCAGGGAGCTTTTACGCGCCGCATGCAATGTATGCACTGTAATTAAACATTTTTTACATGCTTACCTAGACGTCATTAAATATCAGCGTAACGGGGATACAAAATGTATACGAAACGAGTGCATATCGTATCCATAATTAATCGTCAATTGTTATCTTGATTTATTGAAAATTCCGATGAAAGTTATATCTTTGTTGATTGAAGATCAAGATAGCCGTTGTTTTAACACATTTTCTGACAAATTTATCTTCGGCTGATGAGAGATTAAGGTAACAAACGAATCTACTGTTATTTTATAAAACCGTATTATACGTTATTCAATTTTTTTTCTATTATGAAGTTTAGTTAAGTTTAGTTAGAATCAATGGAAGCGTCTTCCATTATGATTCTTTATAATGGACATTTCAATGAAGAAATTTCGTTCATCTGTGAATAATCTGTGTTTAAAATCTCCGAAGCTTTTTTCCTGTATAGATTCCAATAAGGGAGATGCTAGATTGTATGAAACTCTCGCAGTTCATAATTAACGACCCAGGCTCCATGTTCGCCTTATTTACCACGAAAAATCGGTATAGAACGGTGTCTGAACGACAATGCGCCCGGTGACTTTGTGATACGCCGCTAAGGTGTAAAATATTATGAAAATGCGTAATATCTGATGATGGTTAAGCCGCGGATATGAGCCTCGCCCTGCTGGGCATTGCTCCCCAGGAAACTGGCTTTTATGGGGTTTTTACAGCGGCGTGTTACTCTGTAGATGGTACGAGGTCGTACATAACCTTTCACCGACTATGGGTTCAGACCAAAGCGCAAAAAAGAGTAATGAAAAACGGCGACGCCGACGTTTCAATGCTGCGTTATGGACTGTATCTAAAATGATTACTCTCTAGCCAGTCTTCCATTGACCTGGCATCGACGTATGCAAATAAGCACTTGCTGTGCACCGACAATGCTATACAAGCCCCTAGACACAATGCGAACAGTAGTCTGTAAGCTTTATTGTTACGTGTATATTGTCAAACTGCAAATTTTTATCTGATAGAACAGAATGTTAGAACCAAAGAGAAATTTAATGAAATATACAGTGACTCCCACTAATATTCGGACACTCTTAAAAAGACTTTGAATTGAATGTGAGATATCAATCCATAGAAAGCTTTTATAATGGAATCCATATTTCCGCTCATTTTTAGTAAATAAATAGAACATTTCAACATTCATTTGCGGAAGTAAAAAGAAACTATAAAATACGAATGATGCTGCCGCTGGAGAAGTAAAAGTAGCTCTGGTAGAATACAGCAATCAAAGATTTTGCAATTGCATTACTAACTTTTCACCAATAGAAACTGATGGATGTAGATTATGCGAGGCTACTAAAAAAAACGAAACGGCCAACAATCAGCCTGCCTGCAATAAAAAAGGACAACGGGGATTGGGCCAAAAGCAATCAAGTGTTTCACCCATCTCCCTGTGCTTCTAGGGTTAACCCTTTATAGGACGTAATTCCTGAGAAATGAGCAACATTCTTCTCCATGGGACAATGCAGATAGGGAGCTAAGAAAAATTGATCATAAAAATTAAAGATAGACTTCTTGTGGTCTCATCTCATATTAATTTTTCTCTTTTCTATAAATGTCTGCTTGTCAACTGTAAATTAATTTCTTTCACTTATTACTGTACAAACACCATTCTTTTGGATACAAAGAAATCATACACAGATACTCTGAATGTATATGTGTTTTGGTTATTTGTTATTTAATTAACGTGAATGTTACGTCTGTAGCTCTTTTTAGTTTTTACTTTTAGATATCTCTTTTATTGTTAAACTCTTATAATTGTATACGGTTGTACACAGTTCTTTTGATTCATGAACAGCATATTTTCAACATTTTTTAGGAGACAGTATTTTTCGATGGACCCAATGGGAAGACTAAAATAGAGTAATTCTGAGGCAGGGGTTTCAAACAGCCTGGCAAAAATTAATAAGTAAATGAGAGAGCTTTCTAATTTTTAGCGCAAACCCGTTGGACGGCGAGCAACTCGTGCGAACGAAGCGAACGGCAAGTTTGTATGCGCAAGTCAGAGGCAGAGCGTAGGGTTCTCAACAAAAAGCTCATAAAAATTTAATAGATCGTCCCGCTTGAATGTGATGACAGGCTTTTACGGCTTATAAATGCTTCGTTAGATTGAAAACAATTTCCCCGGGACGGAGATCGTGCCGCGAACTCGAAACTGGCATCGACCATTTTAAAAACACTTCCAGTGATTCTGCTTCTGACCAACGAACCGGTCGAAATTAGTTTTAATTACTTAATACTAGATTACCCTTCCCGGTCTCGGTAACCAAAACACGATGGACCACGGTGGATAACTCGATTCCCCAAATTCCTACACGCTTCTCGAAAGTTCCGCGGGCTTGCGACTGATTTACGAAATTTAGAAATATGCTTATAATTTTATCGTGATCGCAAAAAAGTCTACCGAATTACTAGTACACCGACGAGAACGTCTGTTCCCTAATTCCGAAAACAGTATTCTCGGTCTGCAATAAATAGACTACGCATCTTTACGAATAAAAAAGATATATTGAAAACTGTTTAAAAACTACGCTTATATTAAAATGCACTAAAAAGAAGAAAAAGTGGTCAAAATAATTTGCAACAACAAATCGAACCTTCTTGTACGTGCAACTTATTGAATCAGTATTTTACTCAGCCATTGTTTGCAAAAAAGAATCCCACGAAGAGATTGTTTTTTCAACACCGTCTGAATCTTATCATCTGCATATCGGAGTTTTTCGATAGGTACGCATGCGATATGGATTGGAAGCGGGTATTATTAGAATGCAATTTCATATTTTCGATAAGTTTCAGGTTCGCAATGGTCACGATCCGGCGTGGCTGCAGATAGCCCGGCTCGATGGCAAATACCATTACAGATGCTCCCAGTGCAGATGTATAGGGAAGTTCGAAAGGTATTCGGATTAATCGAACCGGGCCACGAACTGCTGTACTCTGCTGAAGCTTTTTAATTTGACACACGCAGACGAACGCAACGCGGGGCCTCCGTTACGTATGTATTACTGCGCGCGAGGCTAAAGTCGACGATGACACATCTGGATTGATTTCTGGCATATCGCGTTTCCTGTGGATTTTCGAGAGGATCACACGTCAGCTATCCAATTCGACGAGGTCCCCGATTAAAATTCGATCGGTTATCATCCGGATGTCGTGTGATATTCCGGCGGAGTTTTATGTACGAGCCCGATAACAATCCGTTGGATTATTGAAACCCACGCATCGATTGACCGACAGCCACGATATCAGGAATTACTTTGGCGCCCGATCCGATCGATCCTGTGCGTGTGCAATGTCCAACGATAGTACAAGATTACATATATTTCCGGCTCTTGAAAATCCCGTCAGACGACCCCATTGTCTCAAGAAAAACGCGAAAACTTCGCTGGACAAATCGGCTAAGTTCGCAAACAGGTTTTCCAATTTTTAAAATCCACTTTTATTCGTTAACATGTACCAGTTACATTAATATATCGTCATTACTAGTTCAGACAATGAACGCTTAATGAAGTCAAAAATTGTGTTCTTTCCATTTCCGTCTACAACATTTCGTATCGGCCATACAATACTCTTATATTTTTGATGATTTTTCTTATGGAACTTTCACCAATATATTCGTGACTCTTCTCCGATTAAAACGAGTCCAAACACGATATAGTTCGGAGCGCGTTCGCTTCTGCAATTCGTGATTCAATAGAACGTCGATTATCCGAACCGATGAAATCTGATTTCTCGTTCAATCAGGTTAATCTAGACCTACCCGTAAACGACACGATTCCAACACGATTTCTTAATCTATTATCCGAACAACATATTCCAACGATTAGTTCGGATAATCGAGATTCTGATTAATCGTGAATGAAACAAGTAATACCGTGACAGAAATGGTGTCGTGTTTGGTGCCACGCGAAACAGAAAATCGTGGGGAGAGTGAAAATAAATTGGAATGGAAATAAGTGGCAGTAGTAAATGTAAATTGTATATTCATGAAATGAAATTGAAAGCACGGGCTTTAAGCATTCGCTTTTTAAGATTCGCACGGAATTTGTAGCTTTATAATCCAATCGTCGGCTTTATGAAGGTATCGGGCGGATGCAAAAGAAGACACAAGAGTGATTGTAAAGGAAACAGCGAAAGAGAATCGCCTCCTCTCTCTCAAAGTCGATCTGGATTTACGATATTGGTTGCAACGCCACCTGAACCCAGCCCAGCCATCCCTGCTTTAAACCATCTCAAACCGGTTACCGTAGTCCGTAAGCACGTTAGATCGGCTTTCTTTATTTATTTCCACATTTTGTATTTCCCTTCTCCTTCTGTACGCGTTCCCTGGGAGTGGACTTGTCGGAATAAGTTATGACCTTCCCTTATAACATCGTCGCGTTATCGAAGGAAAATGGCGTTCGTCACGTTCTCTACAACAAACTGAGAGAAAAATCCTAACCAAATTGAAATGAAGAAAATTAATCGCTTATTTGTTATTTATTAATCGTTTCTGTCATAATTTGATTTCTTTACAATGTTCGGGAATTGATTAGTGCATTTTAATAAAAGCATCTGAGAAATGAGACTGAATGAACGGAACACCGCACTGAGCTCCTTCGGTGCGAAGAGGGTCAGTGGAGTGGGGATGAGTCGGAGTGGGAACGCGTGGAGTAGGGAGCGCTGTCGCAAGAGTGGGGATCACTAAACGCGATGACTGAGATCCTACATTTTTTTATCTCCTAAACGCACCGTTTTTTCTTCAAACTTATTTCATCCAGTTCCAAGTTGTGTAAAGTTTCAAGTCTCTAGCTCATCGAGGAGTGGTTCAAAATTAAATTTCAAGATTTGACGCGTACAACGACAACATCGACACGGCAAGCTAATATAAGCGTGGTAATAATAAATAAACGTGAAGATTTCTTTTAGATTGACAGAAAGAGTAATCTATAAACTATAGAAATGCGACTGACAATTTTCATAATTGAACCTGGCGGGCAGCTATAATTATCGAACAAAAGCGCGTTAGTCATTATTTAGAGTAGGCTGGATAAAACTGCGTGCACTTCTTTAAACTGTGCCCGCCCTGTGCTTAAAGTTCCCTTCATTTTGTCGGTGCAGTTAACCAGGCTAATAAAAATTTGTTTCCTGGACGCAGCCCGGTAATACACTTCTCCAGGAACTTTGCCGCGCAGACCATCGTCTGTTAATCGCATTATGCAGCCTAATGGATAAATTATACAGCAAATTATATTTTTCTATCGTTATCGTTTCATTCTAGCTATCCGTATACGATAGCCTGGACATAATCAACGCGCTAATCTCGCACCCGGTAAGAAAACGACGGTATTAACTACGAAAGTTAGATAATAGGTTGCTGTAAACAACGCCGTTCGTATCTCCAGTAAATCCCCTCTTTACCCGGAGCCCTTCATTGTTGAGACAGCACAATGCGAACAAGTATTAAAAACTATAAATTCATTCGTCGCCCGTCCGCTACTTCTCGCTGAGATTCTCACAGCGGTTCATCCCTTACCTTCGGGGAAAAATCCGAGGGAATTTCATTTAAAAATTATCTTCGATTACTCGGCCGACAGTACTTGATAGTTTCCAAGGTGTATCTACTCGAATAGCTCTCGAGAAGTTTAACGCTCCGAATACCGAACCAGGAACCATAAAAATTCCACTAAATCGAAGCAATTTGTTTAATGGAACAAAAACTGGAATGTTACGATTTATCGCAGATAGCACCTCTTCAACCCGCTTGTATCTCACAGTTCGTAGCCACATTTCGCACGTCCCCGCATTACACCAGCGTGGAAATTAATTTCTGAACCTGCATGAATTATCGTTTCAAATCAATCATATTGCAATATTTTTTAATGCAAAGTGAACTTATCTATCTATACATTTTAAATGTGTCTTGTTTTGTGAACAACCAAGGGTTGTGGGCAACGACCTCAGCAACGAACAATGGCCGATCCTTATTAAATACTACAGACTTCGTGGAATATCGAGAATGAACGTTTGTACAATAAGAAATTACATAAATTTACATTTTTTGACAGAAAATTATTAATTACAATTATTGGTAAAATAGACATTTTCTTTTACAGTGATTGATTATCTTGAATTATTAATTCTTATCGCAGAATAAATACGTGCTGTACAATCTCTTAATGATTGAACGTATCGTACAATCTCTTCGTAAGCCTTGCATTAAAAAGAAGAAATTGAAGCGAAGGTGTTCTAAATATCCTTTAAACAGAAATGTTCATTTTATTTAATAATTATATTAATAAAAATTTTTTATTTCACCAATAATTTTAAACTGGCACGGTGATGTACCCCCTTGAAGATTCATATCGATCGGAGAAGTTTCCGAGTTTCGAAAGGAAAGGTGCGCCAGGACCGTGAATTTCCCGAGAAAATCCGTCGCCGGAGTGTGCTGAGAAAATAATAGCGCGGTTCCCCTCTCCCGCTTTTAAACGATCGAATACGTCCGTGCCACGCGACGAGATTTATGCGTCGATTATTTATCGCGTCCCTTTCGACGTAGAAAATAGAAAATATGCTTAAAAGGGAGAGCAGCCGGCTCTCACGCACGCGTCGACAACAAGCTTACCATAGGTATACTTAAAATCTCATTTATATTGTCCTTGCTATCTGCCGGTACATAAATTCCGCTATTGGAAACTCGGCCTGCCTGTTATAGAAATGTTGCGCGAAACCCTGCAGAAAAATGTATATACACAGGTCCACGCATCGCGATGAAATCCATATCTCAATTCGGGCATTCGTCGCCGAAAAGCTCGGCCATTTTCGTCCTTGCCATTTGTCATCTGTGTGTTCGTTACCGGGGACTTGCATAAAATTTTTGACATACACAGTTAAGGTAGACACTGATTTCTTAGCTCTCATTCTATCCTTGTTTTTACCAAGTTTTTATTAACTCGCTCTTTCTTCGTTAAAACGATTTCTGATTGTGAAATTTTGTTGTACTTTAATTTTCTGTAAGTTTCTTTGGAAAAATGTGAATTTACTTTTTGTCATAGAAGACGTTCCTTTTTGTTCATCGTTGATGTTTTCCATCAGATGAATAAAGGAGGAAGTGTTGTACGTAATAAATAATTTACTTCCTAGGTCAACAATTTTGTATTGCAATATTTAGAACTATTTGATGCGTCTGAAACAATGGCGACACGTCGTTGCTACAGTACGAATTGTTTTTTTGTGTCTGATGATTTACATTAGTCATATTTCTCGACTCGAATTGGTATTTCCTGTGGTCTCGGTAATCGAATAAGTTTGCAAATGGTTATAGAAGTCTCGATAACGAATTTTCTCCCCAATTTGCCGGAGCAGCAGCAGCGGCAGCGGCGCGGTGGCTCGATTTTCAATATTCGCGTGCAACGCTCTCCCGCCTGGCTAGCGAAACAAAATTTTACTTACGTTGAATAATATCGCATATTTTGAACGGTATAGTATAAAGCCCATTTGCCGGTTGGTCCATGCGTTAACTTATACACGGGTTAAAAGCGGCTGAAACTGTGAAAACATAATGGTTGCTTTTAGTATCTACGTTTCATATGCGACTGTCGAGTGCCAAAAATCGCATATAATGTGCGCGTCGTTTCGACACACGGTGACCATAATAAATTAAGAGGCTTTCAACAGTCGTGCCTATTAGCAACAAAGGGAAAATAAAATGATACACGAGTGCAATTCGATATCCATACGCAGACCCGCGTATTCCATTCGTTATTCTCCTTATTCGGAGTATGAAAAAAATACAAAAACGGACTGGGCACGGCAAATATGATAAATATAAAATAAATGCGAATGGATATTGAAAGAACACTGCCAGAAATAATCTATTTCCCAATTGAACAAGCTGACGAATAAATTTGCGTTCGTTGAAATGACTGTTTTTTTAAATTATCTATTTATTTCGCGCAACACCAACAGGAATCTGATTAAAATACCCATGTTTTCAAAAATTTTTTAGATGAAAAAGAATACTTTTATTCGTTTTAAGTCTGTATTTATTTTAGTAGTTTTTATTGACGTTTCATCCCCATCGATCCGACCACAGGAATCCAAATTATATAAAGATCCGCAGTCCGGTGATCAGTAATTTCACATGCACTACCACTTCGATACCTCCATGTACGTCACGGGCTTCAGCGTTAAGGGGTTAATCTCACTTAAACGTCCCCGACCGTACAGACATGAACCGCAACATCATCGCTCTGCTCATCAAATGATTGATCAACGTTAGGATACATCCTCGATACAAGGCCATCGGTCTAGTGGTGTCAGGAATAGGCGATGCAAAGTCAAGCGTTAGGTGGAAGTTACCAAAATGCGATATGGCCACCTACACCATACCCAGTAAATTAATTCGTCGCTATTTATTACAGCAATATACGTAAATCCTCTTTAATTACAGTTTGTTGCATTGTGCTTTCAATTATACAATTGACTCTGTTTTCTGACATCCCCAGAACGTGTTTACAAAAAAAAGTAAACAAACGCCGCGCCGGAGCGGCCTTACATTGCCACGGAGCGTGCTAGAATAGATAGAAAAACTCAATACAATATTCGCAAAAGTTTTTTGCGAATATCTCGAAAACTAAAAGCTACCCCCTATATTGGAAAAGGAAAAAGTTGTTGAAAATATCGAAATCTATAACATATCTAAATTTTATCAAAATTGGAGTACAGCGACTCTATCGCAATAATTACCATTTCTGGTATTTTGAGAATAGATTTTAATATAATTATAATAATTAATAAATAATATAAATATAATAATATAATAATTAGGAAATATGATAATTAGATTTAAATTTTAATGGAATATGGGTTCGCGTCGCGGCAAGAGGAACAAAAGAAATTTATGCGAGGGGCCAACATTTCTTAAGTGGTACGGCACTGGCAACAGTGCTCTGAGGGCCGATTGGGGAAGGGTATGCGGAGGATGGAGGACGATTTTCAAGGGCCCAGTGGAACGCACTGTCGGTAATGTCGATGAATAGAGAGGTAATGAATCGTAGTGGACACCAACACGAAAGAGGCGAGGCAATTCTAGGCGTTTGGCTAGCCCTCTACCCTGAAAAATATATATGTATGTACGCACACATATGTACACATCGATAATACATACATATATATATATATATATTTCGGGTTCGCATTTCTCCCTCCCACGGCATTTTCCCTCTCTCTCTCTTCAGCCTCCTCGCAAGATTTCAAGCTTCTATCCACGTTGCACACGGTGGTTATGCTATAGAAGGAATATAACACATACGTGGTATACCTATTCATATTAAAAGCTCTGAAATCCACCCTCTTATTCAGGCCTATGTTGGCATTCACGTTGGTACCAGGCACCAGGAAACTGACCAGCTATACGGTCCGCGTACGTCCCCGTGCTCTTCTTGTTTCCCTTTATTTATACTGACCCTCCTCCCCGCCCCCGCATGCCCTTTGTACCACCGTAAGATATCGCACACCCCTTCTGCCAGATCCACCGCCGAGAACAATTAAGATTCGGCTGAACCCCTAGGCGAAACGACCGAATTTCCTTGCGAATCCCAGCGTCGCCATTTTTGTGTCCGTCGACGAATCCGTGTCTGCTCCGCCAGTATCTATTATTTTCTCTTGTCAAATTCATTGCGAAATTTGTTAATTCTTCGAATCGCCGTAATAGTGGAAGGTGCTCTTTTGATTTGATGCTTACTGGTGGAATGAAAATTTTAATGAAATTTTCTGAAAGACAATATTAAGGTTCCTTTCATTCTCTGTTTGACTCCTTCGATGAGTCAGTGTGTACTGTGTCATTTTTCGATTTGCTATCTTATCTCATCGTGAATTTGATTGAAAAATAAATGTGCACGAAGGTAGCGCAAACATATAAATATGATAATCCGGTGGGTGTTAGTGATAAAAATAATTTAAATTATTCTTTATCGATTAAATATGTTCTGTTGAGAGTTTGGAGATTAAGAGAGATCTTTAAAAGAGATAAAAATGTTAAGCCCAACCATTTACGATAAAGCAACGCACGCAGTGCATTATCGAAGCATCCTTGAAATGGTGCACGTAATATGTTTAATATTGCCACTCGGGCAACGACTGATTTAATTAATAGCAGCACCTGCAGGTACGGTGAAAATGCAATATAATATTTCACTTCATATATTTATACCAAACATTATGGCACAATGAACGACTCGATACTCACCTTGCACACAAATCAAGCACTGCAAAAGAATAATGATTTCATAATTAATAAACACCAAAGAAAATCCATTACATAGAATTTGAACATCGTTCACAAAACAGGGGTTCAACGATTCATTAGAATCAATTAGACAAAACCGAGAGTCCAGAATTCTTTCGTTTCCTTTCTGTAAAAATTTAAAACAGTAGGCAAATCGAAAAATTTAACATGAAAATTAAACATTTCTTCCGACCTAGAATGAAGAAATTAATATTATACCTGACAGAATACTTAAATGTGTGGTAATTGATTATACAGCAACATATTTAACAATGTAAACGATATTGTGAATGGTACAGCAATTTTTTGTGAATCTGAGACACCCTATTTGGTTTCTGTATCCTCCAATCAACGAACGCAACTTTTATTTTAGATAAAGATCCGTCTTAAACGTTTTAGACCATCGTTGAACTTGCACGTTCCGATTTCATATTCAAAAACCGATTCCGCGATGCCGTTGTTTTTCCATCCGCGAAATCGGTTTTAGCAAAGAAGTTGCGAACAGCCAGGCACACGACGATCAGGTCGGTAACGGTGCACGTGTTTGTGTATCTTCTTGGCAAAGTAAAGAGGTTGAAGGAGACCGCTGAGTAGCCGCTTCAGGCTCGGTATATCGATAAAAGTGTCGGCGTCTTTTCCATCTTCCAGCAGCATTTCCTCGTTTCCCGATCCGCGCGCAGCTTCTTTTTCCCTCGTGGATGGTGTTCCTCGTTGGCCCTGCAACAGCCTGCCTCTGCCTGCCTGCCTGCACTCCGACCTCCCTAAATCCCCCAAATCTAAATGATTCGGTTATTCCTGGAAGATCGCTGGAGGCGTTTCTCTTCCGACGGGCCCCGGTTGCAAAGTGATTTCCCTCGTACTCGTAATCCCGAATTCGATCGATCGGTCGTCGGCACGGGGCTACGGAGTTTTACGCGAGGGTAAGCCAACACGGTATAGAAAACTGTCTAATAAGTCTTCAGGATAAGCAAACAACGGTAAAAATTCCCGGATAAAGGGCTCCGGTACACTGTCAAGGATGCGAGTTATGCTTTCAATTTAAATTCTGTAGCCGACTTGTCGCGATCTGCTTCTCCTTCCGCAATTACATAGCAAAATGCGACGTTTCCTGTTGCTGCGAAAATTCAGATAACAACGCCGCTTCATCCACGTTAATTCTACTGTTTAGCTACTTCGTCACTGTTCCGGACGAGAAGGAAATATTCTGTTCGATTCAGAATTAATGCAGTTCATTACCATTTTCCAGCTGAATTCGACGTTCTCGCGGTTCTCGCTGTCGTCGCGTTGAAGGCGAAGGTTACCTTGGTTGTTGTCTGCAACGGAGACTGTCTGCCAACGTCGTTGCATATTTGATGGAACATAATGATTTCGCCAAAATGGAGATTATCGCGATACAATTGATAAAAAATTAGCAATACGTTCGGATAACGATAGCGTTCGACGATAAAGCCGTCGATGGAGTATATAAAAGGAATGCAAAAATTCAACAGAAACGTTAATTTCTGTAACGAGAAGTGTGCTTCGTTGCGCGTTGATATTTCACGAAGGTGAAAATGAAAGGTAAGCTGATTACTGCAGTGAATTCGAAAATTTACCCATCTTCGGCATTATCGAACGAACCAACAGTGTGGTGGAGAAATAAAAACAACGCGTGGATTGACTGCGATCAAAGATTCGAATTTACTTGTGTGTTTATTTCAACAGGATATTGTTCGTCCCATCAATCTTCTCTGTAATCGATTTCATTCTTCTTTAATCTTCTTTTCTTAATTTTCGGTATGAAGTCTTGTCAAATATACGAATTCGTTCCACCATGTCAGTAAACGGTTAGAATCGAAGAATTCCGTCTGAATTCAGAATTAATTTAGTTCATTAACTTTTTTCAGCCGCATTCGTCATTTTTGCTGTCCTGGCAGTCGTCGCGTTGAAGGTGAACGCTGACTTAAGTGTTATCTGCACCGGAGACGTACCTGAAGGCAAAGATGAGTTCCATCCTCACCCATGCCGGTGTGACACCTACTATGTCTGTTTGGGAACAGAACCAATCCCCATGCCTTGCCCCAGAGGTCTTCACTGGAACAGATACAAGGACCAGTGCGACTTCCCTAATAAAGCCAAATGCAGACGGGAACCTGAATGTTAAGATTAATCTAAACAAATAAACCTCTTCATATTCTGGTAAAAGCGTCGATTAGATTACTCGTCCGTGTGTACCTTCAATAAATAAATGCGCCGTTATATTTAGAGTATTCTTTAAATTTCCAATATAGACCCACATAAAAAGAGTTGTAAAATGCAACTTTCAGTGTATTTTCTACAATTTCGATGAATTGCAATTTAAAAAAAGAATTTTTTCACATCCTGTAGCAAACCAATTGCTCTAGCTTCTCAAAAAATTTCAAATCGTATAGTACAATTTTTAAAAAGTTATCGTCCTCTTAATAGTGTCCGAATATTAGCGAGTGTCACTGTATATACTTGCAATTAATTTCTTCTAACTAGAATAAATATTCGATCTAAGAAAGTGGGAACTATCCGACTCGTCGAATTCGTTTCCGTCGTCCGAGGTTATTGCGTATGCCGACTACGTTGCAGCAACAGCAAGTTCTCGTCTCGCTTCTTCTTTTTCCTGGCCCCCTTTGTCCGCGATACAAAGGAAATTTGAACGTCTGATTGGGTGGTTAATTTATGCTGTCTGTCTTGCCGGGACGGTTCGTTCTGTCATGCCGCTAGGCCCCGGTAGGAGGTGAGATCGAATTAATCGCCAGACATTTTTCTAAGAGAGAAAGCCAAAGGAAGGGTACGGGCAAGGAGGAAAAGCGGAGAAAGGGAGAATACCGATTATAAAACTCTCGGATGGCGTGCAAAGAATGTGAAGGCTCCCGGTGCACGAGATATGAAGAAAGCTCGGGCTTGCCTTGCTTCTAAATTACAGTTTTGTTGCGTGTCTCCTTGGACTCGTACATTTACTGGACGACCGGGAGTTCTCATCAGTCAGGATTATCGTTTTTTAATCGCTTCTGCGGATCGTCTTGTTCCTCGATGTGCACACCTGTGTTGGAGTAAACGCTGTGCAATCACTCTGTACGGTAAGTATCAGCTTACAGAAACTGTTTTTCCTTAAACAATAGTATAATTACAAGAAAGAATTAAATAATTGAATTTTTTTGATATTTTAGAACTTTTGTCCCACAGCTCCTAATGTCCGTGAAACAACTTTCACGGTTTATTTTTTTACAAGCCCCATTTGTGCGTGTATTAATAACGTACATGTATACGTATACATATGTACATTTAAATACACGTGTAATAATGTGCCCTCGTTTCAATTCATACAATTTTTGGAACATTGATATTAATTTATGTATCGAGACTATGGTTTCACAAATTCTGCGGTTGTTGGTGCAACAGCGTTTTCTGTAATGGGAGTGATCTTCAAATTGTATCAATCTTATATACCCATAATAAAATTAGTAACTGTCCCAACCCTAAAAATTCAAACAAATTAAAATATTTATATATATAAAAATGCGGATACGTTAATACACATGTATTTGATTATTCGTGAAAAAGTACACGTGCATTTATGCATACGTAAAATAGTACACGTACCGAAGCACGTGTGCGTGAAATACACGTATACACGTGTATTTAGATACACGTGAAATATGGATCTCTAATTCAAATGTTCTTTCGATCCCCGTTACGAAATTCTACTTGACGCGTCATTCTCCACAGGCATTTAGCTGATTCGGTGGGATTTGATCCGAACTGCAGCGAGGAAATCCGAAAAGGGAGACGGGCTGAGGATACGATTGCCGTTCCCTCCGTAAGGGCTCCCCTGGAAAATCAAATTATCAGCGCGGCCGTGGCAAACTCGGCATACGAACGTGCGTGCGTACGTGTATGACGTAATGAAGGCCGAGCACAGGTGGTCCACTGATATTGGTTTTGCTTCTAAATTTTGTGGACACCCTTTATAGCTGTAGACGCACCAGACTCGCCGCGACGGGCAATTACCCCTCTAAATATTCACAAGTTCATTACGACCGGAGTTGGACCCGTATATTCCCTTCTCTCTCTCTTTCTCTACCCCCGTTCACTCTCTTTCCTCTCTCCTCTCCAATCTTTCGTCTCGCTCCCTCCTACTATCACAGTTTCCTGAAACTGTTCTTCTCCTTGTTCGTTTCTCTTTCCGCTCTTCGCCCCTTTCGCTCCGGCTTTCGCGATACGGGCGAATCTACCCCTCGAGCTCCCAGATTTCGAAACTAGACGCATAGAGAACTTACCAGATTCCATTGCGTAGACTCGCACGGGAAACCATTGTTTCAGCAGACTCAGCCCCCGAGATTGCCGAAATCAAACACGGGTTCTAGGAACGAATAGTGGCAAACATTATTTTAACGTCTCGCCAACACTAGCGACTCGGAAACACCAGGACGTTCATGAACCTCTAGGGATTTAGTTGAGACTGCATAAATTGACCACCCAGTCGGACTATTTACAGTGGGTGTACAAAGGCTTCGTACATTTTTTTAAATGGAACGACTTTTTTATAATTATACCAAACAATCTGAATTTTTATAATTAATTAGAAGCATTAGTTTACGAAATGATATGAAAAAAGATTTTCCAAAAATTACAATTTGCAAGGTTACATGTAACAGTTTTAAGACTTTTTTAAAACTCTTAAAACTGTTTTGTTTGGGCTCTTAATGGAAGTTTAAAATATATAGTAATAATAATAATAATATGGTAATAAGTGAACAAAAATATTAAATACAGCCGAATTATTGTTACGACGCTATAAATTAAATACATTCCGTACATTATCTACAAGCATTGGTTAACGACGTTTGAATTAACATTTTTCTTTCACACACAGCAGACGCAACTTTTCTCTAATTACTAATCTCTACATGTACTATAAATTAATTTGGCTTTCAGGGTGAGGGGTTGAAAATCACAGAAAACAGCACAAGTTTAAATTGTGACGGTTGAAACAACCAACGGCGTATTTATTTATTGAAGGTACACACGAACGAGTAATCTAATCGACGCTTTTACCAGAATATAAAAAGTTTCGTTTGTTTAGATTAATTTAACAGTCAGGTTCAGGTTTGCATTTGGCTTTATTAGGAAAGTCGCACTCGTTCTTGAATCTGTTCCAGTGAAGACCTTTGGGGCAAGGCATGGCGATTGGTTCTAATCCCAAACAAGTATAGTAGGTGTCACAGACGCATGGGTGAGGATGGTACTCAATTTTATTTTCTGGTACGTTTCCGGTGCACATCGAATCCTTGGCAGCGTTCACCTTCAAAGCGACGACTGCCAGAACAGCGAAAATAACGAATGCGGCTGGAAAAAGGTAATACACTACATTAATTCTGAATTTTGACGGAAATTCTTCGATTGAACTTCTTACTGACGAGGTGATTCGCGACGTTGCACAATGATTTATGGTTCGATTATGATTGGAGATTACAGATTTCATAGATTGGCGAAACACGAAATTGTAAAGATATTAGCGGGAATGAATGAATTCTTACATATTCAATCAGTATACAGCACTATAAATATGTATATTACTCTACACGGTGATTGTATAAAATTGAAAATAAATGCAGATGTATTCTTTTTAAAGTATGCCACGGAAAATTCCAAAATTTGCTCGTTATAATAAACGTTCGAATTATTATTAATACCAATATTAACTAAAAATATTAATTCTAATTTTATATTAAATTTTATTAATTTTAAAATTAATACAATTATAATAATTACATTTTATTAATTTCAAAATTAAACAATTATAATAATTATATTTATATTAATTTTAATTTTAATTAATTCAAATAGCGTTGTTATAGTAATTCTTGATTTCTATAAATTTTCTCTTTCAGCATATTGAAATTATACATCTTCGTCTGAACCAATCATTCACGCGAATTTACAACATGCAAGAATACGTCGCTTCGCTAAAACACGGTTTCGACTAAACGTACTCGCTTAAAATACGATGTAGACTAAACATGATCGAATTTTCATTGTTTCGAGTTTAATTCTATAGGCTCTTTCGCAGTGGAGGGTTCAGGTAAACGGAATGAAGCAATCAAAGAAGGTAAAACGAGCATCGACGAAATAAACACGTCCGCCGTAAAAATAACGAACAATGAAATAATCGCAAACAAAAACTATATATCGAATCTGCTATGACTGTTGTTAGTGCACTGTTATTCGGATCTGTTCTCCGTGCAGTTAGTTCGTTCAATAACACGAAAGACAGGTATATTTCAAATTCGCTGTATCAGCGAGCTTACCTTTCATCTTCACCTGGCAGAAATGTTAACTCACAATGCTCGAAACTTGTCGTTACAGAAGTTACTGTGACCGTCGAATTGTACGGTCTCTTTTTATACCATTCCATCGAATTCATTTTATCTCCAGTGGCCCTTCAGGTTCGATCATTACTGCGTATCATTATCACGTGTTTCATGATAAACACCATATAGGTAATCTTAGACAATTGGGTATTCCATGATCACGTGATTTTCGGGGAATCGTTGCCTGTATTGCGTTCATTTCGTTTCGTCTTAAGATGAAGGAATTATGAAATCTGGAATCCTTAAAAACTTTTCACGTTTCATAATACGTTCATGTTAAAAACAATTTACTTGTTCATATATTCACTTATATCTTATTAATACATACATCTAAACTAAGCACATAGGTAATTATTTACATTAAAAAATTGAAGGATACCTTCATTTCTATCAAAATAATGTAAATAAAACAAAAACGCATATGTCATTGTGTTGCGCATAAAAAACAGTACTACTTCTTCTCCTGTATATATACAGGGTGTCCCAAAATAAGTATAACTCCCGAAAATGGGAGGTTCCTTGGTTCATTTGAAGCGACACTTATTTTAGGACACCCGGTATATGTGTATATATAAATAATCGGAGTGAGATCCTGCTTTCTCTCTCATCTCCACAGCGTGTTTACAAACAAAAAGTAAACAAACGCCGCGCTAGGATAGGCTCACATTGCCACGGAGCGTCCAAGAGTACGGAAAATTCAATACAGTATTAGCAATATTTTTTCGCGAATGTCTCGAAAACTAAAATCGAGCGGTGGTAACATGTATAGGAAAAAGTTGTTCGCACTAATGACCTTGACAACATATTTCAAGGTCGTCAAAATCTGTGATGAGGCTCCTGATGTAAATAATTACCATTACAGCGAAGAATGGTCCAAAAAAATGTGCTCTAAAATGCAAGGAAAGGGAAGCATTAAATGGAAACCACGAATAAAGGCGAATGTATTACACACACATAAAACGCAGAACCTTATTCGAGGTTACCATTCAGTTGTCGATTGTTTCCTTGCAAATACTGTACTTCACATTATCGTTAGTAAGTGTTCAATACATCTTCGAGGATGTAGTAGGGTTGCAAACATTTGGGCAACTAAAAAAGATATTTTCTACAGGCGATTCGGCGACTGATGACAAGAAAAGGAGGCACGATCGGTTTCCAATTTGACAGAGAAAGGATTCCATTAACATTGCCCTTCCAGCGCTTCAAGGCCGAATACAGTTGGCGAATCTGCGGTGGCAAAGACTAGCAAAAGGAATGCGGAAAAGCAGCGAAAGTGGCTCGAAAAAGAGAGAGAGAGAGAGAGTCAGATAGAGGGAGAAAGAAGGAAGAGGTCGAAATAGGGGAGAAAACTGGTCCAAAGAATCGTCCGAGGGAAGGAACATACGAGATGCGAGTGTACGAAGCTGGCAGAGCCGGTAGCTGAGTCGTACCGATAAGAAGTCTCGATCCGTTCGCCGTCGCCGTTCTTTTCCCCGGTCTTCTTTCTCGCTTCCTTTCCCTCCCGTTCCTCCTTTTTGCAACGAGAATACGACATTAACTGACGGACGAGAACGACGAGTACGTCGGGTACCACCGGCGTATACGACGAATACGACAAACTCCGTAGCTCGTAGCCTGCATTGAGCGCCAAACGAAATAGGGAATTTAAGTGTCGCCGTTCTGATGAGATCTCTCTTTCCCGGGAGCCTGGCGTCTCCTTTCCACCGTTGACCACTTCCGAGCCGTGTCTCGCTTCCCGGTTCATTTCCCAGTTCGCCGTCCTCCCCTGTTTTGCACACGATACACGGCCAATCTCACGGGAATTCGAAAGTCCTCTCGCAAGCCCCTGTTCATCTGTTCCTCATCGTGCCCCGGCCTCGCTTTGCGTCTTCGTCTTCCTACTTTCCTTCCTTCCTTCCTTCCTTCCTTCCTGCTGTTTGCTTAGCTCACATCGATCGCACCGATAATGGTGGATCAAGCCGTGAGACTCACCCCGAAGATGCAACACGGCCCATTCACCGATGCGATTCCATTCTGAAACGTTACTTGCCTGGAAACCTCCTCCTGGAAACATCTGTCCACTTCCGGAAACCATGACGGAAGCTACGTCGTTTGGTCACAATAGTAACTCGCTATGCGTCAATGAGTTGTGCTCGGTATCCGTGAAAAATGCTGCTGTAGCATGACTAGCATTCCTTCTCGAGAATTTATCGAGAAATTTTATAATCGGTTATGCCTATTAGAAATTACAGTATTTTATCCATAAATGTCCCAAATGTCTGGCGGATAAGTGTCCCAGAACTATCCCCACTACTGTGTGGTGTACCCCCTTCTCTTCTCAATCGTTTCAGTAAGTTAAACATATTAATATTCTCTTTTCTAAATCTTTCAACTGCTTCAAGAACTCACGCAATCTTGACACAAAAGATTCATACGTATTCAGATGAGAAAGTTCACTTACGCTATCAATAAAAAATTGAAAACCAGCTACCGCAATTGATCGATATGTCTACACCAAAGATTAATAAACGCAGACGTGTAACACAACGTTTTTCCGTTTTCCATCGAGACGCCATCAGCCGAGAACGGATGGTCGCTCCTCCATCCACAGTGTTATCTTTCGGCTTGATTTACCCATTGAGTCGTCCCGTTCGAAATAAAAAGGAATCGATATTGTCCTTCTCGTGGGTACCCCGCAAGATTTTATTGGAAGTGCCAAAAGTCTCGGGTTGTACACGCGACGGTGTGCTCTTGCGAGAGGGTGGAAGAAACAGTAGCATGCGTGTCGTTAAGGAGAAACAGAGAGACGAAACGGAGACCCAGGCCGGTCCGTTATGTAGAAGCGTTGGCACACACGTTTGTACAGTGGGTTAGTCGACAATAGGCATTGTGCACCCGCCATAAGCAGGAACCGAACGCGACAGCACCACGCCGGCATTGTCCGAATGTCAGGCGAAGTTCCTTCTCTCCTTCCGTTCTCTCTCTCTCTCTCTTTTCGGTACGTTCATACACCCTCACACGTTCGCAGTATCTTTACCTCATCATTTCCACCCTGGCTTCCTTTTTGTCGCCTATTACAGTAAAGATCCAAATGCTGTCTTACAGGCGTATTCTGGGCCGACAACGTTTGGACCCTAGATTTGTTTCTTTCCGATTGATGGCCGCGTCTATCGCGTCAACCGCGCCGAACGAGACTTCAATAGAGAGTCGAACATAGAGAAGGACAGAATGAAACACGGGTCGGGTGGCCGAAGCGTTTTTGGCCAACTTTTTTTAAAATTGAATACGAACGTTTTTTAATCTTGATAAAATTCAGTAAACTTGTGCAATGTCTCTTCAATTATTAATCAACGGGCAATCATCATTAAGGGTGTCTTGTCCGTGTTTGGTCTTGCTTTACTCAGAAAAATGCCAGAAATACGTTAGATTACTAATAATTTTCTTACAAAAACGTTACTGCGGTCGAGATAAAGAAACATCATTCTGTTTGATTCTTTCAGGGAATTGTTTGTAGTGTCAAGTACCTGAAGATAAATTTTTATCTACGGCACTGAGACCTCATGTCCAGTATCAAGTTCATATATCTTAGAAACACTACAGTGTTTCCTAATACACGGGCCATTTACGAAAGTTTTTCGAGACACTAGTGAGCTTGTAGATAGCTGTTGCTTTCCCAATACAGAAAACCACGATGCCTTGAACATAATAAAAGTATTGTTAAATGAGCCACTTGTGAAAATATGAAAGAAATTGATTTGGAATTATTTACCAGGTGATACAAATTTATCAAAAAATTCAACATTCCAGAAACTGAGTCTTCGCTTGACTCTTAGTATGAAAATTCAACGATCAGTTCAATAATTTTCTGCATACGAATTTTTTTCAAATGAATCTTCTCGACGCGACTGGCAGTCTCAGCGATGAATAAAACGTACCGTTGAAATTTTATTTGCACTACAATTCTGCGGACTCAAAAATTAAAGAATAGTCAATTAGAGGAAAAATGTAGCGGGCAGCACGGCGTTGAAATAAACACAGCGTCCGTAAAAATAGGATTAGCGAATGCCATAGTCTCAAACAGAAACCGATGCTCGGTTCTGCTTTGATCATTGTCAATCCGCATCCCCGTTATTTTTATTTTTACTATATGCTTGGTTCATTCCACGGGAGATACCTGTGTCTCGAGTTCGCTGTGGTAACGAGCTTACCTTTCATTTTGTCGTCGCTAAGTACTCACACACAATGCTCTAAATTTCTCATTGCTACGCTTAGTGCAACTGCAGAACTCCCTTTATATGCATCTACTCTGCATCGATAGATTAATTGACTTTATTTTTAAATCCCGTTTGTGTTTCGATAATTCAGAGGAAATCATACCGCTCTTCAAATGTCATGATATTGGATTCATTTATTTTTTATCAATTTGCTCGGAAGAATTTAGACTCATCAGACATTTTTCTAACAGAATTATCAGATATTTTCTGAGATTATTAATTAAATAAATAGCCGAATGCTATTCTATCTTGTGAGAAATATTCCTTAGGTAATTTCAAAAGTTGCAACTTCTTGGACCGGTTTGTCAGCTTTCCACAGAAATTCGAATTTAATCATGTTTTATTGTCTGGAGACACGCGAAGAATTCTTGATCGCGAACAATTGCGGCGTTACAAAGTAGTAACGAGCTGTGGAACCGGCGTGAAAAGAATTCGTCTCGTTACTCCCCCTCTGATTTGTCGTCCCGACGTCCATAGTTTAAATTCAATCATTTGCAAATCTCGAGATCATTCGGCTCTTATCCACGATTGGTCGGAACGATGCGGAAATTGGGTTTACTTCGGGAAATGAGACACCTCGATCCTCACACTTCACGAAACGATCGTTGAAAACTTGGTATTTATTTTTGATGATAAATGGAAGCATCGCAGTGCCTGCTTCATATTTTTATCATTGGGGTCAAGACTCAAATATTAGCCTACGATAACGTAATCCATAGTCGATCAACTTATTGAATTACAATAGGTACAATGGTGTAACCATGATTTAAGAGACGTTGACGAGAAATATAATTGTGAAAATGATAAAATCTATTTTATAAGAAATCGTTGAATGAAACTTTTAATTAAAGCACATATCTTCATAGAAATAGGCTCAAGTCTATAGAATAAATATGAAGGAGAAAAAAGTTTTGTAAGTAACATAAAAATAGAAGTACAGATAAGAAACCATAAATCGCTCTGAACGTAAAATTTTACGCTCTATCGATTCTCGGGGTGAAAAGCAAAACACACCTTTCGATAAACATAAAATGATTTTCAAATGACCTTGAAAATCGACGTCAACTCTAAATCTAGCACTTTTTTCAGAAACGGTATCCTTTAAGAAATAACTAGGCACAAACGTTTTCATCTCCGGAGGTTGAGGGGTGCTTTCTACCCTTAAAAAGCGTATTTAGCCGAAACAAAAAAAATATTCAATATTTTCACTGTGTAATAAGTACGTTAAATTTTATTCAAATCAAGGAGCATCGGTTGGGTAGTGTTACTTGTCAGTCACAGGATAAAAGAAAATAATAACGGGAGACAAGACTCGTTCGCCGAAACCTCGTTGCAGGTGTTCGAGCCGGTGTGCCGGGAATTAACCGTGTAGGAATGTCGGAGAATATTTTAATGAAACGTTACCGTTAATATCCCGATTTTTCCGTTATTCAACGATACGTGGCAAAGGGAATAAGAGAAAAGCGTGGACCCTATGCTCGCCATATTGGCATACACGCCGCCTGCGTTTTACGGCTGTATTCAGCGATTTTGCATATTGAGTGGCTGACTGTGTATGTGCGTAGATTGCAGAAAAGAGAAAAGGGGTGGGACGTGGGGGTGGGAAGAGATGGCAGGATAGAGGATAGAAGTTCGAGCGGGAATGAGGGTAGGAAAGTGTGCAGGGACGGAAGAAAGTGGGATGGTAAAAAGGGGGCACCGGTGTGTTGTCCTTTCTACGGCAGTGCCGACGGAACAACTGCAAGCCTATTCACCTTTTCTGCACCGACTCACGTATCGTAGTTCACGTGCAGCGATCCCAGACCTCCTTGAGAGTTCAATTTATCGCGCAACGGCCGTGGAACCCATAGCCGCCATTCCTGCCTCCTCTTCTCCTCTTTCACCCCCTTCGCTACCCCCAACCCCTTTCGAACAAATTGTCATAATTGAATAACCCGGCGAGATAAGCGTGCGTCGCTTTGACCGTCGTTGCTTGCTCCGTGAAACTTGCGGCCAGGCTTCATACGGGCTGAGCCATTTAACCCTCGAGTGTTTCGAGTCCACTTGATACGCGATCCGGACTACCCTCATTGTGCCTCGAGACCCTACGCTCGCTTTCATTTCCGCGAATCAATGGATCAACCAATTTATTACCTTCGCCGACTTCCGCGGATTCTTCCTCGCCGATCTATTGACCGAGCTTGATCCCGTTCTCCACGAGCTCTGCTCTGATCGAACGATTCAGCGGCGTTTTGACAGAAAAGTTAACTTTCAATGAATGCACATGGATAACTATTATTAGGGTTTATATATATTCCCGCGCACGCGAACCTACATAAAAATGGATGATCAATGACTAAAATTGAATAAATTACGATTAATTGCAATAAAATAGCATCAAGAAAATTTGAAATTTGTCTGAAAATTTCAGATTGACCGAGACCCGGTTTTTTATTAATAATTCTTTTTCTTAGTTTTAATCTAATAATTCTCGCACGAAAGAAAGACGTTTTAAGGCTATAACGATCAGCTCTGCACCGATTAATAGTTACAACGAATTCTTATGAAAAACGTTCGTGTTTAATCCATGGTTCACCGAGGCCCGGTTGATAATGACAAATTGCTGTAATCAGAGACAGTAATATCCGATAGGATCCTCCTCAAAGATACGAAGGAAAAATCAACCGAGATATCTGACTGAAAGGAGCAACTAGAACGAAGTAAACGAGAATCGGAAGTAGAGGTGCAGATACCGGGGGTGGCTTTAACGGCCTTTTGTTTGGTTAACTTCATTGCTTCCCGACCGGCAGTAATTGCCACAATACGGGGCGAGGAACTAAAACGAGAATAGCTATCCAGGAAATCAGAGAAAATGGTTAATTGAACGACAAGTCGATTCCTGATTTTACTCTTGAGATACACTGCTTCGATCCCGTGCCACTACTCCGATTCATGCCACGTACGGATCAGGCAACGAGCTCATGCTATTTCGATAAATCATTCATCGAACTGCTCATGTACATATTTAAACAATCTGAAATTCTGCATTTCTTCAATTCTTCATTTTTCATATTAATCTTTGCAGTACAACTATCAATTCTTAAACGAAAGTCTAGATACTTATTCATTCATGATTCAGTGCATTCACATATTTATAGTACATTACGTACAATAATAAATTCAGAGACAAATGCACACGTGATAAATAAAACGTACGGATATTTATAGCAAGCTAATTTACAATAGACTTTTGATTTACATACAATACATTCAGTTACTGTTTGCATATGCGTAATAAATTAAAAACAAGAATAAATACAGGAATAAATCCACGTATAATAAATCCAAGTGCGCAGACAGATAAAACTCGATGCGGTTTGATTTACTTGAATTGCGAGGATGCACCGGCTAGAAATTGCACGCAATCATCGAATTAACACATTTGCAGTGGTACGTATAAAATTCGTGGAACGATAGGCAGAGACAGTCGTAAACTATTTTCCGTTCCGTGTGCCCGTGTTACTTGAAAATTGCAGGCGGCAGTTCTTTCATTCCGGGCACGATCGTGCCTTACGGAAATTTGGATTGACCCTCCAGCCGTGGAACAATTCTTGGCTTTGTGGCAACTGAAAAGGGCAGAAAACAGTAAAAATATCTACCTGCCGCGCCGTAAGTTCTCTCGACGGTCATCAGATATTTATGAAGAACTGTGGCTCACGGAGAACATTCGAGGAGCACAAAGTATGCTTTACACCGCCGCGCCATGAAGAACAAGCTACACAGGCTACAAATAACGATGAAGAATTGAGATTCATCCGTACTAAAAATATCCCCTATCGACGACGTTCTTCGACACTTTTAACAATTGCGATCTTAGAAAAAGAATCTCGGCGGAAACATTATTTAGCCGACATCTAAATTAAGATGATTGTACGGAATAATGTTAAAAATTTCTAATTATGCACTTTTCAAATAAAACTTTTTAATGGCAACGATGTTAGATCTTTTCATAATTATTGCGTTTCTTTTACACAAACATGCACTTAATACTTTTTTTGAAATGTGGAGAATTATTAATATTATTTTACACTTTTCACTTCCTTTCAGATGGAATTAACAATGTTCGGTTCGCACTGTCAATGACGCCCCCTGCGCTCGTGCGCCGTCACTTTCCCAACTCAGGCCCTATCACTCAGAGTTTTCGGCGTATGAAAAACAGAATGAAACACTGTACCGATGCGTTTTCACGTACACACGGCAAGTTTTGTATACGTGAAGTAGAAAGGCGCACGAATTTCATCCGCCAGCACTCAGCCTTTCGACTAGATCAGAGTGTAAAAAACCATTTCTGCGTAGAATTTTACTATCCAGTATGAATAGATAAACATTCAAGTTGTTATAAATAAATGTAGTATCATTGAAATACAGATTGCATAAATGCAAAACTTCAGGAGTCTACTTCTACAACGTTGACCCTGAAACTGTTGAGTCGTGAACCATCGCTTGCGAGATTAAAGAGAGGAGCTCTTTGAACTCATGCTTCTCCTCATACATTTATTCCGGGAAAGATTGGTTTTCGAAGAAAGTTTCGCCGCACTTGAATATATTATACTATTTTTAAAAAAAATCGCGTTCGTGCATTGAAGTCTCCTAGCTACGGCGTAATTTTTTCATGCATTCTAATTATCCTGCGTGCACCAAAGAGACATTTAAATTTGCAAGTGTTGCACTGTATGCAAAACAAAAAATAATATACAAGTAAAAATAAATATGCACACATGAGTGCGTATCGAATAAATCAATCAACGGAAGCAGGAGGCAATTTTTCAAGCATAGTGCTGCAAATAGTAACATTTTCTATGTTTACAATACCTTCGAGGGGGAACTGATTGATCCAATAGTTAGAATAAATTCAAGAATAATCAGAATAATTTTATCCAATAATTATTTTTTTTTTAAATAAATTTGCATTTTCGACGAACGCAATTCTTTATTACCTTAATTATTAGTGTTATCACGTTCGAAACCGTGAACGTTCTCGGAATAAACACAATTCCACGACTATCCCGTCGAACATTTCATAACAGAATAAACTCGGCGCTATATTGTGTTCCGCGCGAATGCTTGATCGTAACTCTGAATGCGGCATCGTTCCTTTCCGATTAGTTAGTTCGATTCTTCGTTCTCTGGTCGTTTGTTATTCCTTGGGAATCAGAAGAGCGTAAGAATTCGATTCGCGAGATCGACGATATCGCGAAGCATAATTCTTTTTTCCTCCTTTCTGCGCGCCGTGTTCTTCGTGCACAGCGCTGGCAATTTACGGACACCTAAGTAGCACGCAACAATAAACTATCTAACAGACACGGAAATCAAACGACCACACTTCGTTGTACAAACCAGAGAAATTATTAGAAGAAGAAGAGAGAAGTTATAGAAAATTTCTGTTACTAATCGTGCTGAAGAGTACGAGATGTTACTTGATGAACATCTTCAGCTGAGGTGACACGTTGTTAGTTTAAGGACAATAATTGATTTTTGGTAGCCCACGGGCGCCGAATGTCTTGGGACGGTCCTGTTCTCAGCACTTGTTCCACGAGAGGTACCTCTAGAGGGATTAGCGAAGCTAAACAAGGTGCGGAGAATAGTTGCATTTTCATGGAAAAAATCGATCGATCCAGAGAGTACAAGAAGTCGTTTGATCAACAGCTCCAGCTAATGGGACACTTTTTGGAAGAGAAATGACGGAATCACTGTGACTTTGGGTAAGTAACGAGTATCAGAACGAGCATAGGGGTTAAACAGCGAGCGTGGAATAGCCGTGGGATGGATCGCGGAGTAGTTCACTGTAGTTTTAGTCAAAGAGCCGAATGTACGACGCGCGAGAGAGGTTTTGACCCATTAAAGTTTCTGAATGGTCCGCTCGGGCGGAAGTGGAAAGGTTAAAGCGGGATGAAGAGTGGAAGTCAAGGAGTCAGATTCGGTAGTTGCGGAGGACGCGCGTTGGACTTTGAAACGACTTGGGAAAGCGCGATAAATAATATCCCGGTGCCCATTCGCCGGGGCAAGGGGCGAGTAATTAAATGGAATTATTTAGTGTTATGAAAGGATGCGGTAACAGGAGCAACAGCCCACGTTACCAGTCCCAAACCGTTGTTTTATCCTCTTTCCCTCGTCTCGGCAAAAGGTAGAGATGAAAAAGGACGCGGGAAACGAGAAATGGCGGAAATAAAAGAGCATTGAAGAAGGAAGGAACGTGACAAAGGTTAAGCGAGATCCTTTCCCAGGAAGAAACAGAAAGGGATCCGAAGGTAGACGGCGTAAAGGTCGGTCGCAATGAATAGTTCATTTCCCTTTGAAACTTCAAGTCGGCCTGATGATTAGCGTGGATGACGTTCAAATTTGCCGAGTGACCGAGAACGACTGTTTTACCTACACTGGCCTTGAAAATCGAGCAAATACGAGTACTTTAAGTGGAGAACTCGTCTTAGATCTGGGAACAAAGTTTTTTTCAAGAACGGAGTTGTTGGAATTGTTTTCCAAATCCATTCAGTTCACTGTGAACTATTTGGAAAATGCTTATACGGTTCTTTCTTAATTAGAACACCTGGTGGTTCTATTTTAACGTTTTTATTTGGAATTCCCAAGAGAAAGAAACGTCGGCGAACAAATCCATCCGTGTATTACAGGTGTTTAAACAATTGAACGAGTGTCTTCGATCGTCGGTGCATTGATGAATCAAATTGATGTACATTGTACGGGGCGGTTCACAATCATGGTTTAACCCTCATACATCGCTCCGATCGATACGGCCTTGCCGGAGATATTTAACAATGCGACTGGCGAGCACTAAAAGCGACTAGCCTGCATTGTCTTGGAAGAATAACAGAATTGCAATTACTCTGATTACACGCAATCATTATTACAGTGCGAATCGCAATAAATAAATTGATTCGACAGATTTCCAATGACAATCTGAATTCAATCACAATTTATTTCCTTTTCTTTTCTGTGAAGTCACCAGCTTCCTCTATGTTCGTGTAACTCGACGAGTTTCTTTTTTATATTGAAATCAGGCAGTTTTTCACAGTCGGTAAATTTGAACGTGGGCTTCTTATGTATTCATCGAGAACACGTGTACGATGATTAATATATTTCGACTGAATTCGGCGAAATATAACAGCAGAGAAAATATATTTCCTGAAATATTTGTAAAACTAAATACAAGTCAGGCTACGAAGCAGCCGACATCGCGGAATGAAAAATTCATAGTGACCATGACAGGGAGTTTTCTACCGTACTCATCCTTCCGCTGTTGCTTTCAAAATATACATCCGCTGTGGACATTGCCGAAATGCTACAGTTATCCTGAGTGCCGCCATTACATCACCGCGCGGTCGTTGACTACGTACTTCTCGGAAATGACTTCCTGCAGCTCATACAGAATATGCAAGAATATTCTTTCCTCGATTCACCTTCGCAAGCCAAGTATTTATTTCAGTGGGAACACTATTTCTCCCGCGCACAACAGATATTACTGCGATTTTAAATGCCCAGTCAAGCTCCATTTTGTTTAGTTGAATTATAAATGGCTTCCACTCGTGTCCTCGCTTATATTCGTCTGCGAAAACCACAATGCTCCAACGTGTAAAATATTCCTCCTATCTTTATCATTATCTTTCGAATTGTCTTAATGATTATTCAGCGATTAACAATGATCTCGGAGAAGTGGGTTGGCAAGAATTCGCAGTGACATTCAATGAGAACTTGTAAGTCTAGGTCGAACGTTTTGCGTCGACCATGTACTTTAATATTTGGAACAGTATCTCCGAACTATTTGCTCAATTGTTCCCTCGAATGGACTTTTGTCATATAGCTAGTCAGAATTTTGGAAACTTCTCCGCTGTACAAGTTGCGAACGAAACCTCCCGAAGTTCTAAAAGTTGTAATTTCGATATCTCCAATCTCCACTGACTAAATCCCCTTTCGTTCTTCTCGATACTTGTACATGCACAGTCATCTCAGAAAATAAATCGTATCGTTATTGTAAAATTTGATTAGTGATCTTTCGAGAGTAATTTCCTAAGTTTCAGCATCTTCTGTAGTAAATGATTGCGAATTGGAAGCATAAAAATGTCAAAGTTTTGAGACTATGTTAATACGGCCTCGAGACACAGAAAACTTTTACAGACTTCTCTATTCGACGGCGTTTACTTCCGGTGATCTCGTGCTCGCACGTTTAACAGAGTGAAGTACCTTGAAAATAATAAAACTCCATATTTCAACGAAACTCCCATTCTTCAAGCGGCTATGCAAATTTCAAGAGGGACCTCTCCCGTACTTGAGATCGTAAGAGCGCACAGATCTGCCACTGACGTTTTTAATTATTCAATAAAAACTTGAACGCCCATACAGATAGTTTGAAATACTCGCAGTTCTTTTGCGATTGCCTTTCGCAATCCGTTCCTCTGGAATCATAAAACGTTCGCGGGTTGGAATGTGCCTACAAGAGAGATCATTTCGACGATTTCCTGCCAGTCATAACTAAAATATAAAATTGTATGAATATTTGGAACATGTACGAATATCGATTTATCATTCTCGACTAATTAAAACCTCTAAAGACTGAGTCTTCGTATTAGGCTTATGTCTCTGCAGAAATTTTTCAGTTCCATTAAAATCGTTACCCTGGTATAGTCATCGGTAGACTGTTGATTTTCATGCGAACTAAAAATTGCATTTCTTTCCTTAATAATCTGAAGGATTACAAAATAATAGTTTTTTAATTCTTTCAATCTAAGGGGACGCGACGGAAACCATAAAATCATTTTAATCTAATAATGTATGGAGAAGTCGTGTTATTTAATTTCTCATGCTAGCAGAAAATGAGATTCTACCTAATCTTTATCGGTTAATCTTGCTCGCACCTAAAAGCGATTAATCCCTTTAACAGGTTCGTTCATCTGTGCCGAAAAGTTTGCATTGCCCCCGAAATTGAATATGCCATTTAACGATCTGTCGAACACAGAACTGTTCTATGTGCGGGTTTCCGTATTCGTCAAACGCTTTATACATCAAACGGAACCGGGTTGCTGCTTTGTAAAGCGCTTTGCTGTAGTTCATGTCGCACAGCACTTAGCGACCTTCTTTGAACGTTACATCAGGCATAAAACAAAGTTGCACGGTACGAGTTACTATAGTTAACCATATAATAGCTGACTTGTAATGTTTAGACCATATATATTTACCATTTCTCAAGTGAACAATCAATAATCGCAGACCGGTATGCAATTCACCTAATTACATTATCGAGAGACAAGTACAGTATGCCACGGAAGCTTAACACACCTGCTAAACTTGGGCGAGAATAGCAGAATTTCCAACAGTGATTAAACACGGTTTACAAACAACAGTCAATTAGCACAGCTGCCACTGTCAATATTTTTCTTTTGGAAGATGAACAACAATGACTCTTACTAATATTCAGACACTCTTAAAGAGACGATAATATTTTTAATATTGTACTATACGATTTGAATTTTTTTGAGAAGTTAGAGAAATTAGTTTGCCACAGGATGCGACAAGAAATTTTGTCAAAAATTGCAATTGATCGGAACTGTAGAAAAAATTTACAACAAATTAAAAATAAAACAATGAATGAAAATTTTAAAAACTAAGTGTACAAATTTACTATGGATGTGATAAAGTATGGAAAATAATGCCCACCTCTGGTTTGGACCAATTGAAAGTAATTTTTAAAGGGTGTCCTGATCTTATGAAAGGTGGTATAAGTAAATCAATTTAGCGCGTTGTCCTCTCGTCCAACTTGAAGATTCCCGTCACAGACGCAGCCCCCGTGGTCGTTCCAGCAGTCCCGATACAGAAACGAGTCGCGTTTAGCGCATGTTAGCACAGTCTTAGCCCGAAATTTCGCAGTTAACAGTCGGTGGGTCGCGGCGACTGCAATCAGAATCGACTGGAATCGATTTTACGGGTCGAAGGAAGGTAGCAAGCGTCTCTAGGAAGTGCCCGTCTTCTCTCCGGTGGCATGCAAGCTTCGCCGATGCATCGTTCGAGAACTCGTCGAAGGACGTCTACATGCGATGCACGATCGTTCGTAATGGCGAGGGTTAGGGACGGCGAACTGTAGCGGAGACAGAAAGGAGAGCAAGAGAGGATGGTTTCAAGCTGGGCTCGTTGCGCGCCACGTTCCTTGTAGAGAGGATCCTTCTCTCTCGGTGGAAGTTTGCTCGATGAGCTGCGCTGCGTACGTCGCTTAGCCGAGCTTAGCAACACGCCCCGACTCCCCTATTTACATTAATTCCCAATAATCGGACAACGGCATCCGTCCTTAGTCGAGAGCGCACCTTATGAAACGATCTCCTGAAATCGCTTAACCTCCTTACGGACGATGCCTGTTCCTCGCGACGATATCGTGGGACCGGCATGGCACACTTACGACCCGGATCCGTACACCTGAAGAGAGCTCATTGAGTTTCTCCATTTGCATCGTGGATGACCTATTTCCATAATGTCGCCTCAGTAACGGCATAAGTGTTCCTAAGTCGCTATGGCGCGGGTCGGCCCATCAACCGGCGATGTTTTAGCGAATTTTCGAAATTGCCGTCCGACGCGACGCGACGGCGGCACCTTTCCACCCTTCGACGCTGCCCCATTTCGTTCTGCCCTACGTTTGATTGTTTTTAAAATTGGTTATCCGCATCCTGTTCCAGCTGGAACGGATTCCATCCCCGTTAGGTAAACGGACGCTCGGCTAACTTTGGACTACATACCTATTTCGTGGTGAAGCGGCTTGCGATGAGATCGTTGTAACTGATACTATAGAAGCTGAAGAAAGAGCTTCGCTTCGAATTTTCTAGCTTGACCAATCTTGCTTGCTGTTTTCTTAGCGGGCACCACTAAGCAGGGTTGCTTTTCCATTACTGAAGCAGGCATGCTGATCACTACACCACAGCTCCTTGCGCGAAACAAAAATGTGATATGCAAGGAATAGAAGCTGTATGGATATTTAATTGTACAATATGTATAAAATTTCTTTTACAGACGCAATTCAAATAAATCTTGAGAAAGATCCAAATTAGGATCGAAACGTCGATGACGATTTTTTGACTATTTGTAACATTTCTTTTTGTTCGTTGCGCTCGAAACATTCAACTTGAGTTATTAACAACAAATACGATCGATATAAGAAAGATATATATTTAGTTGCCATTATAATGTGCAGGCAATTTTTATTTTGCATGAAAATGCAGTCTATTAATAAATTGCCGTTGAGTAATTTTATGAGTAATAAAAAAGATAATGAAAATATTCTGGGTCGGAAGAAATGTTTGTTTTCGGAGCGAAGATAGCTTCGAGCTGGTTGATAATTTGATAGAAGATGTAAATAGCATGACAGATACTCGTCAACGGAAGAAGGTATTCGGCGTTTCTAGATGAATTGGATTATTCTTATTCGCGACGAACGGCGTTAAACGGTTTAACGTCGGTGGATGATTCTTCTGGTGGTCTTGGTGGCAAGTTAGCAAGCCGTCGCCGCCTATTTTCCGGGCGGGCCGCGAGGAGGAATAATGAAATGAGCAAATAACTAGATTCTCACGCGCAACGGAACAATAATAGCACCAGGGGAAATTTTTCACGGACCCGTGGGCAAAATAATTTGGCAACAGATGCGTCGCGTCGAGTCGCGTCGCGTTTTCCGAGCCATCCGACCAAGAATAACCGAGCAGGAGTGCTACGGAAAAGGGCGGCCGGCTGTTTGGTTATAGCAGGCCCGACACAATGTGGTAGCGTGAATCCCGTGCTCAGAAGTTCGACATTGCGACTCTGTCTTTCCGAGGAAATTTTCCTATTACCGTTAGTGCCGTACCGCATTTGATCTGTAATTATTTTCTAGTCTAACTACCGCGGAGAGGCTTTGCTTCCTAGGAGAATTTATCCGAACACGGATTCGCAGCGTGTTTACTACCCTCGAATATGCTACCCTGAAAATTGTGTAATCAACGATTTGTACTGTATTGTCTCTAAACCGACTTCATCAATTAATAAAAGCTTCATAAAAATAAACCATTTCGGTTAGTCTTAGTAATAGAAACAAACGTTATAGGACAATATTAACCTAACCGAAGGGGCAATCTAATGATTGGGAAAAAACTTTTTTCAAATGTCATTTTTTTCTAGATATATACACATTTTTATTTTTTTTGCACATGGTCTTAGATGCTATAATTGCATTCTAACTCGACTGACGCCAAGTAATTGAATTTCGGATATCTTTAGCGTACAACAGAATGTGTTAGGTGATAAGCAAATCATGTGCAAAAACATTGTGGGGAATTCTCGTGCGACGCAATTCGTGAATATCGTTCCATTCCGATAACTCGCGATAACCATTTGTCTATCGACAAGATATCAATTTGGGGCGGGCTGAGTTGTAAGGTGGAAAGAGGAAAGAAAATTGTTTCTTGGGACACGGTGAAACGTTTGCGATGTAGGGGGAGATCGTTTCCACCCCGACACAGCTGGGACGATAAAAATCAAGAGCAGTTTGCCACTTTGGTATCTAAAATGCACATAGATCTGGAATAATATACGTTTATTCCTGATAAATACATTTTTAATTTTCTTTAAGGACCCAAATAGGAAAGTTTAAAAAAATTCTTTTCTATTTTTGCATGTAATCTTGTAAATTATAATTTTTGGAAAATCTTTTTTCGTATCATTTCGTAAACCAATGTCTCTAATTGATTATAAAAAATCAGATTGTTTGAACACTGCACACCCACTGTAATTACCAAAAAGTCGTGTGAACTCGTACAGTTCCACGAGAAACTCGGGATCTAGCCAATCAGCAGGTGCACCAGCAATTGTCCAAGCGTCAGCGTGCTGTTTTGACAGTGACGAGCGCGGTCGGACGGCCACTGTCAAAAGATGCCGGTCGTTCTCCATAAACACTCGGCTGTCGGGATGAATGCTCGACGTCTATTGCCTCTGGCCACAGTCCTGTGTTCTTACGGGCCAAGAAAATCCTCGACCCTCGAGAGATCGAAGGTTCTCGAAGGGTGAGAAGCAGCATAGCCGAAGGAACATGGTCGCGGGGTGGGGCGGGGAAGAAAAAACGGACGACGGGGGCCGCAACTTAGAAATAACAAGGTCGAATGACAAGAAAACAGTGAAGAAGGGACGAGAAAGGGGGCGGCTCGTTTCGTCGGAAAGAAGGGAGGACGCAAAAGGGGTGGGGGAGGTTTGGGGGATCGAATTCGCACGGTGGAAAGGGTGCCGCGGCAAAAGGGAACGGGCAGGGTGTAAAGATAAGGGCGTTACGTGAGCGACTCATTAAGGGATGCAAATTAACCAGCGGCAACGATGCCGCTCTGCCTAGTTCCCTCGAAACTTCGGGCATGAACACTCTAAACCGCCGACGCTGCCTGCTAGTCGTAGTTCGCCAGAAGTACAGCGTGCTTCGAACCTCCGTTCAAGTATAGCTGGCATGCATCGCTATCATCCGTGACCGGTGCCACTTTTATCAGAGACCGAACGATACTCGCTGCAACCGCTCGCTGCATCCAGTCGATTTCAATCGGACGACTTCTGCTCGAGTGTTTCCGAAATCGTAACGCAATCTTGAACATGTGAAAAATGAGTACGAAATGTACGGGGTATGTCGAATGTAGTGTTGCAAACTGTTTCATTAAAAACTAAAGTTGAATGTTTTCGGCGCAACGGTTCGATCTTCAATATTCATTTAAAAAATACAATTTTACAAATAGTCAATATTTACTTTTCTGTTCAAGTCTGTGAAAATGAAATTAAACGTTTATTAGGGAAATGTTGCAAGTAATTCTTTTTATTTATTTAAGAAATTCCGGTTAGATCAAGCAGAGTTTTTTCATCGAACCTTTTCTACTTAAGGGCACAGAGATATTTTGTACGTTTCTTTTAGAGACTGTATAGCAATCTTATGATTTATACCAGCTTTTAGCCAGAATACTCGCAAAAAACTGCTCTCAGGCTGGAAATATGTCCATGGAGGGAGGTAAACCTTTCACGATACGTTGAAAACCCTTGAAAGAGAATACTAAATTGAATCGTTTTATATCCTGGAAAAGTGCTTTTAAATTAAAGATTTTGCTACAACATGTACATGACTCGTTTTCATAAAAAAGTAATCTGTCTCTGCGTGTGTATAAAGAAATTCCATGAACAGTCCACACTAAATGGATTATTCAAAATATTAAACATCTATTCGTTGGTAGCTTCGTGCAAACATTAACTAGCCAATATTTAAATTGCAAACGTCAAAAAAACGTGCTGCACGTAATAAATATTTTAAAGCTTCTTTTAAGTAATAATTTCAGAAGTCGTTATAGCATGTCAATTCTAACCGTTTGTTCATTTGTTATGCCTATTGTTAATATATTTAATGAAATATTTTATGCTTGTTTCAAGCATAATCGACAATTCTGAAGATATTGAATTCTATAGAGAAATGTACCCTAATCTGTAATTATGCTGTCTGCAGAAGCGAAATGCGACGCTTCAAGTAGTCGATATTAAATAGAGGTTCGTAGATCACAGTCAATTGATACTATTTCATTAGCCAATAGAATCGACTGGATCTCCAGATGCAAGCAAATCGGCTTTTGGGAGGGATCCTAATCAAGAAGGTATGCATTCAGTGTTAGTAGGCAGTAGAAACTGATGGGAAACAACGTTCCACAGCTTCCACTAGGCGTTCTTAGAGAGTATTAGTGACCACTCTAGAGATCACCCAGGGGCTTACCCTACGAATTTCCGCCCTGAAATACCCAGTTCATTCGCCCTATTCCCACTTCTCGTCGTTAATTCATCCTTGCTAAATTGACTCAGGATACAAGGAATTCGACAACTTAAGCCCTTCTGCGACTGTATAAACGAAGGTTAACGCACGGGCCCTGTATCTTTACGGTCTCCCCGATTCGAACCCTCGTTATCCGATTGTTCACCTGCTCGCACACTCCATTCCAATCTTCTAGTTCCAGATTTTTATACTAATTTTCCATTCTACTTAACACTCGCACGATGTTCAAAATTATGAAAAACAAATATGTATATTTTAAGAATTAAACATATGAACACTCTATCATTCATGATTGTTTTCGACGACGTTAAATATTTATCAAAATAATCCCCGCTACGGTAGACCGTACATCCGATTACCGCAACAGTCCTGTAATGTCCTAATTAAAATATAATTTCGTTAACATTCAAACTTTATGGTATGGAACTTCAAAGATCGTTAAAACATACATTGTGCGATATGGTCGTTTAAGTAACGATTTCTACTCGTTACTTGATGACGATATTGTTGTTGATATTTCTACCATCAACGAATGGGAAATATTCGTAGTTCAATTCGAGCAAAAAGCGAACGACGTCCGTTCATAAAATATTCTTTACAGAAACAAACGATGCGGCACTATTAGCTTGGCAATATTTCTCGTTACCCGCGTCACCTACGTCGCGCAATAAAGCGCTCCTCATTTGAGCGTAGCAACGAACGAATGCTCGATATGTGCGTACACACATGTAGATATTATACAGGGTTCTCAACATTCCTTCAACATACGGAAGTCTGTACTGTACTAAAGCAGAACGCGAATTGCGACACGATGATTTTTACGCAGAAATGGAACAGAAGTTGGTGGGATAAGGGGTTAATCGTTCAGCGACAGGAAGAGGAGGACGCGGTCTGCGAGTTTCAGGCGCGGGCGATTAGATCGACAGCAAGTCGAGCGAAACTGTGTGCCGGGAAGGTAGTGCTAAAGAAGGCTGATGGAAAATGACGTTATCTTTTGGCGTAAGTCGGCCGAGTCGCGAGGGAGGCGAATCGTAATTGCTTTAGTTAAGGAATGTGCGTGGACGTTGGATAAAAGCCGAGGCGAAAGAGGTGTTGGGGAGAGATAAGAGAGGAAATGATTGAAGCCGGGCTATGCGAGACGAGGAAGGAGCAAAGGTAACGGATGGGCGAGGAGGGTTGAGGGGCTGGGAGCAGGGCTGACAGAAGAACAAGAGAGAAAGGAGACTGAGCGAGGGGTAAGTTCAGCGTCATGGGGTGGCTATGAATTTAAATTTCTCTAATTAGGACGCGCGGGAGATGTGGTGACGTTGTTGGTAGCTGGGTTCCCCTCTCCTCCCCCTTCGTGCCCCTCTTTCTTCCACTCGGTTCCCTCCCAGCCCTCCCCCCTGCCGCATCAACTCTCTCATTTTCTGGGATAATACTTTCTTTCTCGTGCCGGCGTGCTCTCCTCCTTTACCGTTCCTCTTTGCTCTTTTCTATATAGTAAACGTGTATCCGCGGGGCGCTCTCTGTGCGTACACCTGCGTGTGGGTGTCCCGCCATAATACCGCGCCGGGCGACAAAAGCGTCGCGCTAAAGTAACTCAAGTAAGAGCTGGCTCACATTCGCCGTAGCTGACACCACCTGACTCAGATTTGTTGCTTCTCACGTTCTAACCGAAATTTATTTGATGCCAGCTAGCGCGGGTTAATTAACGCTTCCCTCGGAGAGACGGAGACGCGGGGCGGAAAAGGGTGTGGAAAAGGGCGTGGAAAAGGGAGAGGATCCGCGTAGAGAAGAAACCGTGTAACAGAGAGAAACAACGGACGGAGGCACGAAGAAGAGCCAGTCCGAGTTCGACGATCGCGAGAGAACTGATGCTATACCGTGGAAATGAAACGACTCGAGCGCTGCGCTTTTATAGCGCAATCGCGATTTATTATGGTTAGCGACGAGCTCCTCGATGATTCTCCGCTCTAGAAAAACTGCGAATGGATCCTTCGATCTACGCCGAGTGTCTCCGTTGAAGGGGAACACTGTCGCCTCCTAGAAGTTAGCCCCCCACTTGTTGAATTAAATAATTTCAACTCGAATATTATAACTATAATGTCAAAAATAAGATGAAAAATTGAAAAAAACGATTGTTTGAGTAGTCCCCCACTTTTCATTTTTTTAAATTTTCTCGATTGTACTAAGTTGTGTTAGGCTAGCACAACTATATAATTATATGCTGTATAACTGTATCGAGCTTAGGGCCTCGAAGGACCAGGAATATTGATCCTTATTTAATATTCTCGTTTGACGAATAACGCCAAACATGGCGTAATATTTGTTGTGGCCGACCCTCGTAAATATGTCGGTCGAAATTCGTGCAGGAAAAAAGCCATGACGAACGGCTGGTGGAGTCTTGCGGCGCGATAGTCTTTGGCACCGGAGACCGGGGACGTCTCGGAGGCGTCGTTTCCAGGTTCTCGGGGTTGATCCTGCGTCTATCCCGTTGCGTGAAATAGAGACCACGGGAAACAGTTCGATCCTCGGGAACCGGTTAAATTATAGCCGGCACGAGCACACCGCCGGAAGTCTACGCGAGACGCGTGCGCGCAACACGAGGAAAGAAACGTTTAAGCCGGGCGGGGCAATAACTCAGACAGTTTCTGATTCTAGTTTCCATTACATTTACTTTTCGCTTATACGCGGAAGCGAATTTTACGCTTTATACCCAGCCGTCGCAAGTTCGCCCGGTGAGTAGACAAGATAAATAGTGAAGAAGACAAATAGTTCAACTTTTAACGTCGAATACATATTTCATCGTGTAACCGTGTGCTCCCCCGAACAACTTTGACATACGGGCGGGTTTTGCGATCGCTTTTTACACCGACTTCACGCGAATTATGCTAGCAGTGTGATTATTGAAGTCGGCCCGTTGCGTTGTTGCGAAATATACAGTGTGTCTCAAAATTCGTTCAACATCCGGAAATGGGAGATTCCTCGGATCATTTCAAGCAACATTTTCCTTTGCAAAAATGGCGTCCGCGGCTTCGTGAAGGAGTTATTATCGAAAAACACGGACCAATCAGAGCGCGACCTACGCCGCAAAAATTTTCTTCTCTAGAAAATGATCCCTATCAGGATCGAAACGTTGGGAGTTTATTAATTGCAAAATTGCTTGTTTTATATTATCGATCGAACTTGTACGCGGATAATAGAACGTCCGTATATAAGGGTATTTGGATTATGGGGTGGAACTATTGTATTATATTTCACTGTTTGCACTAGAATTGTGACTCCGAGGCACTGTCGACTTTACGAGGACAGACGATCAAGTGTATTCTCGACGTGGAGTTCGTGTGTCTGATAATTCATGCATTTTTGTTGTTCACGTGGTTCTCTTTGAAAGATCCAGGTCCATTCTTGAAGAAAGCGGAGAACAATCGGAATGTTTCAGCGACCATTAGCGAAGGATGAATTTGTGCGGCGTCGAGTTAAAAAGGGAAAAAGTGGACGTTGCATACATTAACACGCGTAACTCAGACCGGCTAGGCTGCTATGTACGAATCTTAATTCTTTCTTTGTTATCTCGTCCCACTAATTCATGGCAATTGCACTGTGGGCCGGCGAACGGGAAAAAGAAGATAGGATGAACGTGCGAAGGAAAGGAGGAAAGAAGAAGCTAAAGCCGTGCCTACGCCCGACGTTTTTCGCTTTCTTTGTCTGAAGAGATTAAAGGCTTAAAATGTTCTCACCCGTTTTACATATTTCCCACTACGCCCCGCGGCCCCGCGCAACCCTAACTACTTCATGAATAATTTTTCGGTACCGGGGCCAAGTTATCGGAGCACGTTTTGATATTTTCGACAAATTTCTCGAAATTAACTCGCTTTAATCCTCAACACTTTGTCGGATATCCTCTATTTTTTTATTCAAATATTCGTATATTATATGTTTATGAAAAATTCTTCATTTCAACAAACCTTTAATGATTTCAGCGCACTGGTTCGATCAATTGTTACTTAAACACTATTTGCACTATTGACTGTTATAAACACTATTTATTTCTGTCTCAATTTCAACAACTCAAACATTCTTGTCTTCACAAAATACCTAAATTTATCGATTATGTCGCATATTTAATACTTCCGCGCAATTTCTCGAGCGATTATATTAGTTTCAATTAATTAATACTTTATCTACGATATAGCTTAAAATGTTTATAGCGGTTTTTTCCAATTAGCAACGTGCTTGTCGCAAAAAAATCTTATAACGAAGTTGGGAAGTAGAGGAACAGAGAAATAAAAAGATGAGCAAACATCGTCGAACGAATTAATTCCCGTTGTATCAATTAGGGGAGCGAAAATTGGTCCGTGCATAAACAACGTGATTATCGATTTCATATCGGATTCAAACTAAATTATAATAGGACTCATAAAAACGCGATAATTAAAAGTATTGATTATCGAAGAGCGACCGGTGCGACGAAGCTCGTAAATGGTAGAATAGGCAAGTTACTTGGTACACCTGTTCATTAGGTAATGAACTTATTAAATCAGAGAGACATGATGCATTAAAGAGCTCTACATGTTCCCATGACTTTCGCTCGGCTCGCTGGCCCCTTTTCCCGCACATCAATTGTTTAATTATCCTGCCAAAAGGATTAACCGTTATTGGAAATAACAAGTTTAGTTTAATGTTCTCGGTATCCGGATTATGTATCGACCGAAAGTCGTCTGAACTAATAAGCCAAGCTATTTCTGAATACTCCGGATTTAGATTTCTACTGGAATTAAAATGATTTTGTCACTTACTACGAATAAGTACAAAACACTTGAACTGCGGCATTGAAGTATAAGTGTTTGGTCTGTACCGTTCCTACCATTTTTGTGTTTTTATTGTAATAAATCTCATACGAGATTTGCTACATATAAAAGGAAAAACTACAAAACACTTTTTCAATTAACACGAATTAAAGCAGATTAAAAGATCTCAGTAATTTTCACATTTACATACTATTTTGTAAAAATGGAAGCAAATGTACATATTGGGTCATTTTATAAACGTTCAAATTTCTTCTGAAATATCTGAAAAATGTCGATTCACAAACATTTCTTGATTTATAACATAAATAGCATGAAACGAGGCTGAGTTGCGTGAAATGAAAGTACCTGCTACATCAGTACTGCTCATAAGGTACAGATGGAGCCATTAGACTATCCTTCAATAAGTAGAAAACGTGATATGCGTTAAATATGATTTTTTAACAAATTGCAACATGAAGACAATCATCAATTTAATCATCAAATTAACAAAAATCTTGTTTTCTTGGGGGTGGAAACAGCCCTCTAAGTTGGGGGTCAGAACCATAGTTTTTAAGAAAAACTATAAGTTTAAAACTAAAACTTAAGTTTATCAATATACAGTCAATATTCTTATATGCAATGTGTCAAGATTATCAAATGCCTTCGTGAACCACAATACTTGTGTCAAGCACAATCACAGGATACACCACCAAATAAGTTTCTAACTTGACCAACATCGTCTCCGAACACCATCCTCTCGCAAACGACCATGTTTTTCAAATCCGAGTTGCTGCAAATGAAATTTCATGATTTTATATTTCCATACGTGCACTGGGAGCCCTGTCTCATACGTTGGCGTAGAACTTTTCAGAAGAGTTAAAACTGTGACGTTGTGAACATTTCACGGCGGAGAGGCTGACTCTAGCAACGACACTGTAGCCCGCATAACCGAATTAACACCATAGAAACCTTGGTACAGATTTACTTCGGCGCGATTTAATTCTGCGTCCTGCGTCGGGTCCACGAAGGCAGCGATGCTGGCCGGGAAGACGGGAAAGTGATGTTAAATTTAAGAACCACCCGCATTAAAATCACTGCCCCTGCCAGTACTTCACCTTTGCGTCCCTCGGCTTCACCCTTAACTCCTTCTCTCCGGTGTTACACTCTCGATTTACCAGACAGAGAGAGAGGGAGAGAGAGAGAGGGAGAGAGGAAACTCGATGGTACGTAAAGAGTTCGCAAAGTGATTCGAATTGCCGAACAGCCGACTTTACGAGACTAGGTATTGCTAATATCAGAGCATAAGGGTTTCCCTTACCCCCCATCTCTCTCTATCTACGCCTCTCTCTCGCGTTCGATCTCTCTCCTTCTAGCTTCGAGTCAATCCTCAACCTCAACCCCTGTCTACGACCAACTCGCACCCCCAACTACCCTGAAACCCGCTTGAACCCGACATCCCTTGGTTTCACCGAAACTCCTTAACCATTCAACCCTCCGCGACATTTTTAGTGGCCATCAAAAACCAGCGCCGGCTTAATTATGAGGGCAGGACCAGAAATCCTTGTGCTCTCTGCTCCCGCCGCACCAAGATACCTCAGCTATTTTAGTACATTCCCTATTCGCGAAAGGCCCCTCTCGAAATTCCATCGTCCACGTGTCTCGACGGACAGTTTTTCTTTTGCTTTTTTTGACAGATGACGGGGAAAGTTGCGAATTCCCCTACTCGCGGATCGTTTTACCGTGAGAATTCCTTTTGGGATAATTAACGCTCCGTTAACCCCCTTGGTACATGTTATTCCTATTAACGACCGTATGATTGTTAAAAGCAATTTGACAAGTTTATTTCAAACTTTCAACGTTTCAATGCATATCTGGATTATTTTCAAGAAAGAAGAAAACTGCGCCTGAAAATTATTTAACAAACACCTTAGTAAAGTTGTAATAAGACCCAACATTTCAACCGTGTATATACCAGAATGTAATGGTGATATTAAATAACGACCAATAGTGACCACAACCCCCTTGGTACCCCGTGAATCTCTTCGACGTGAAAATAATTCGTATTTTATGTTTAACAATTTTTCCCCAAGCTCCCATTGTACTCGTCGTTGCTACTTAGGGCAATTGGACTATTTTACGAAAAGTCGAGCAGGCAAAAAAATAATTCATACATTGTCGGATATTATAGAAATGAAAGAGTAATTCGGGCGAAATCGCTTCCCCTAATTGCACGTTGCGAAATCAGCCATTAGCGCATTGCCTCCCCCGACCTTTCTCTTTCACTTTCAGCCAACACAACGCACTTCCGCTGTTCCTTGTCCCTGAGAACAATGTCGGCGTTTGGCATCATCATCCAGCCCTTAGCGCGAATAATAGAAGAGCTAAACGTCACCGGGGTGCGAAATGTTACAGTGGGGCAGTTCACAGTCTGGTGATTAGGATTAGGCTAGTCCGCAATGGGGCGATATTGTCTGGACCGATGCGCGGAGTCGAGTAGGATAGTTTCAGACCGATATGCCCCATGGAAACTGCGACTGTTTCACGAATTTAAAATCCTCGTAATCTATCAAATTCGGAACCGATTTGCATAATTTCAACTGGCTGTTGTCGCGTTGCTCGATCAAATCAATTTTTTGCCTTTTGTTGCAAAGTTGAACCTTTACCCGCACATAAATTTATCGAACAGGAAGTCTTTTTGAAAAATGTTTCGATCCTAGTAATTTTTAAAAATACGGAACTTCGCCAAATATACAGGGTGAGTCACCTTACTGCGAAAAAGATAGTTGTTGACAACAGAAACGTTGCTGGCCTACACCTCGTGGATCACAGCGGTTACTTTTCGACGAAATGAGCAATTCACCGGTGCGTCAACTAGATGCAAAGTATAATATCAAGATGAAAAACATTGGGTTCGAATGAAACTTGCCATTGGAGCAGATGCAACAGAAACTCCGCCAGGCAACTCGGAACTCGTATTATCCGCAGTACAGCTATTCGATGACGAGAGAGTCTGTCGACTAGCGTGAGGTGTGAGAAGGCACGAGAAGTGAAAAACATCGGTGGAACCACTTGCGCACGGTGTTGCGCGTGCATATAGCGAAGAAAATAGCTTAGTTTCGCCGTAGGGCCGAAATTAGATTTCGTTCGAGAAGACGTTCCGAATGTTCACTCCCCGACCTTCTTCCCTTTATCTGTTGTACGGCACCTCCTCCTCTCCACCCCACCGAAATCTCCTCGTGCAACCTCGTTTCAGCCGCTCATACTGCATCTTGCTCCTTCACCCTTACTGGCACCCTTCTTCTCCGCCTTCTCCTCACACCCCCTTTGCTTCCTTCTCTGCCGTTTGCAATTCGTTTTCTTCTTCGTGCTGGGATTCCCGTTTCCCCGGGGACACTCGACGACGTCGCGATGCTCCTCCGCGTTCCGCGGTACTATGCATATTTCACCGATTTTTATGGAATTCCTTTTAGACTCATTCTTTCCACCCACTCCATAGTTTTTCTCTATTTCAACCCGGCTACGTCGCCCCTCTCTGTCCATCCTCGAACCCCTGTTCAAACTCTTCCAACCGTCCCTACCAACCCATCCGCTGTTCTCGAGCGTCGTCTGTCATTTTTCCCTCTGATTGTTACGCGGCTTGTACGACGACCGTCCCGTAGCCGTCGTTTCGCCCCCTCGGGGCCGGATTTTCTACGGAGATTTTCCGATTAACCCCGTTGAACTGTCGATCGATCAAGCGGAACAATATCCCGCCTGACGTCTATGAATTCGCGCGATCTTCCCGGAATCGTTGTATCTGTTCCGAGGCGAAGGGCGACGAACGCACCGGGGGCAAGCGATTTCGCCAGCGAATTGAAAGACGCGAAAGAGACTGTCGCGAAGTCTCCGTGCACCCCCTGGAATCAGCTTTTTTGGTCGCGCGTTTGTTCAATGGGAAGCAAGATAAAAAGTCAACTTTTACGTTGGCACACAGGAACCTGACAAGAGCGTTCCTGACGATCACATCTAAATCATTATGCACGATCCACGAGCAAGATTTTCATTGTATCACTCTCCACCATAATATTGCAGCTCTTTAGCGAAAGACTCGCAGCACGAAGTACACTGTTCCCAATGTAAGCTGCGCTAAAGAGAAGTAGAGCACCGTTGACGTTGTTTTAAGAAGTCCGTCGCCAGCCCAGGGGGGTATTTTATTTTCTTAGATTTTACTTTTAGTGACTATTCTCCATTGCAAAAGAAAGACAATTTTGCCTTCGGCGAACGAGCTGCGCCAAGCATACCGTGCTACGATACGCTCGAGACTCTCTCTCTCGCTCTCTCTCCTTCTCTCTCTGTCAAGCCTCCTTATATTCTGTATATACCACCCACGAGGCAACAACTTGCCTCCAGAGATCAGTATGACTGTCGGTGTGTACGGATACGGGCACACTATGGAAATAAAGCACTTCCGAGCTCCGCGAGAAATGCATACGTTCCCCCTGGCTACCCCTGAAAACCCTCCTTCGAGATCTCCGGCAATCCCTCCTCGTCAACCGGGTTTCTCCTCGAAGAACCGAAAACCCGCGGTGTGATACGACTCCATCCTCTCTCTCTCTCTGTCTCTCCCGATTAAAGCTACACCGGGAGGAAGTCATTAGGCTCCATCGGGGCTCGAGCACTAACGAAATTTATTTCCACGTTGTTGGTGACGTGCCGATCATTACGGCGTTTTGTCTACTTCGCCGGTTAACTTCGTTCGCGAAGTAGTTTATGCCGTAGGGACCAAGAGAAAGCAACCGACCCTGGGTTCAGCTGATACCTTTGAAAGTCCGTCTCGCGTGTCTTTTCTACCGCGGAGATGCCGGAGATTATATCTTCGGTCCAGAAATTGCAACGAGAGCCATGATTTTACGCGTATCCTCTCGCTGGAAACCTGCGGGAAGGTCGGACCTCCTTCACGAGTACTATCAAACCTCTTCCAACGCGATGTTTCGAAGATGTCTCGGGTAGTTATGTACGTATTACTTAACAATTACAGAAAACGCAAATGATAGTCTAAGAAACATATTGTGTAAAATATAAAAAATACAGATCATGTCTCTGTGACTTGCGCGAATAACAGTTATACTTTCTTCCAAACCGAAATGATCACGCTATCACGAATCACTGTGAAAAATCACGAAGAATCACGAGCGTTCCTATTGAAAATAACGCGTCTATATTTAATAAATAGACTTGTAACGAAAACAAATTAAAAAGCGATAGAAAAAGCAGATGTTGCTCCTCAGCATCACAAGTTGATTAGCGATGGTACTTGAACGAGCCGCGCGTCAGAAAGCGTTGAAATTATGCGGACGAACAATTAACGCGTCCGTGGAGACGGGGAGAGGAGGAAGAATTAACCAAGCGAAGATCTTCGTGTTACGGCCGTGCATCCCCGACTCTTTATAACCGAAAAACGTGCGAACATTCCCATAGTTTAGTTGAGTTTCAGTTTGCAAAGGGAGAGCCTTATGATCGCGCGTTGTCTGGGCGCACGAAGAACGGAATAATGGAGGAAACGAAGAAAACCGTACGACCTCCCGAGTAGCCGGCGGGGGATGAAAAAGAAGCGAACGGAAAAGCGGAAGGGAAGACCGGCCGATAGAAAGCGTGCGAGAATCGATTTTAACGAGTTCCGGGGGACCGGGGACGCTAACTATCCGCGCTAACTTCACCGGCGCGATAACATTTCATTTACATAACCGTAATCCTACTTAGCGGAGGATGCCTAATTCCACCGAACGTGCGTTTTCGTTTCGACTCGCCGCGCCATGTCAGAAAGGAAGTGTCTGCCGTTTCAACATTTCTACGTGGGCGGCGAACACTTTCGCTGAAAAAACCGCTGGACCGATGTCGCAATTCGGCACTCTCTCTGTTCTTGTTTAACGTTAGAGAAATTGCAAATAGTACTCGATTTCCGAGTTTCTCCGAAGCACTGGTAGGTGTGTTAGTGTGCAATTAAATAATTTAGAGTCCAATGAAATGAGAGGTAAGACTTTTTGATTGGTGTCGGAATAGTCGAAATGCAGTAGGCGTGACGACGCTGGTCTTGGTCGCCGAAAGTTCGGATTACGGCCGCTCGAACGAGCAGCGTGAAACGGAAAACGGCGCAATCGAGATAAACAGAGCGCCAGATGCTTGGGAATGTTATCGGATGTCCATGCGTATGCGGCTTTTGCGGCGTGGCAACGTTTAACAGCCCGTGGTTACCTTGCTTTTGAACCGTCGTCCTCTCCCGCGCTGGATCCGAGATCCCGGCGTTGATAGAATTCGAATGTTTTCGGCGTTTGCTTATGAATGCCTCTACCCAGAGGCTGTTGGAACGACTTCGACTGTCGCGTGCTGCCACGATTTCACATACAGTGTCGCTTTTAATTGTTCAAACAGAAATCGTACCGCTAAGAAGTGCCGAAGACGCGTTTTGAGTGTTTGCTTTGCTCTTCGAACAAATGATTCTTATATGGAAATTTAATTGGGATTTCTCTTAAACGGATAGACTTAAAAAAAATTTTTTTTAATGTTGCATTATCATTCAGTTCCGAGCTACGTTTCTAATTACAAGTCTGTAGCTCTTGGAGAAATTAAAATCAATCACAAATTATCAGTTTAAAGTGTGGAGCAAAAATGGGTGAGAAGGTATCATAGAATCTTTCACGCAACTGCTTCTAAAGAAATTTGAAACGAGGATAGTACTAATTGATCGATTGTGCTGCACCATAATATATACAATATGGAAGAGAAATCGGATTTGGAAGATTGGAATACAAATGCATATGTATTTACAAATAAATCGTATATTTACATCCATCGCGCACATACAAAAAGAGAACGCACACAATCGGCGCGTCTTGTTTCAACAAGTGATGATGTCGATCGCTATATATATATAAAATAATAAATTAATCCATAAACATGTAGAAGGATGTGGGGGTTGGGAGAGAGGGAAAGGGTGTATAGAGGGCGAGATAGAGGGGCGAGTCGATGTGTTTTATGGCTTGGCAGCACGGTTACTGCGTATTTCTTAACAATGAGCATCTCTTAAGCTTGTACGCTTCGCTTATTTTACGTATCTGCAATATACCAAGTTATGCATAACCATTTGCCAGGGTAACGCTATAAAAGTAGAAGAAATTGAAGATCACTACGAACACGAACTGCTGTGTGAATGATACGCAGGTGATTGGGAAGCTCGCGCCCGATGAGCGTGTGCAGAAACGCGAATGCGAACGCGTTAACATTTTATTACCCATATCTCCAAAGGTTATATGTCAACTTGTGATCGCTTAGGTTATCAACCTGTTAGGCGACTATGGTTTACTACTTCCCTGTACGCTAAAGGGTGACTCTGTCTTTCAAAACGGTCTGCATTTGCAAAGACTCTGGAAGTTAGGTGCAGAATTTGTGACTCGTTGCAACTCACTGCCGTGAGCAGAACGACGAATGCGATACGATTTTAGGTACAGTTCGGTCGTAGTCGAGTTTCGAATCTCTATTTTAACAGGCTTGATTAAATGGTTAAGTTCATGGTTTCGAGCGGTTTAAAGGTCTTGAAAGTCTTGAAAGTTCTAAAACTCCTTCGAGGTCGTGAAAGTACTGACTAGTTATGTCTAGTTAAATGTACGGACTATATCTAGCTACTCTAGACACGTATGAACGGCGACATTAACGAAGACTTGTAGTATTGTCTCCACAATTTCTTGTTATTACTTCAAGCTTTGGTGTAACGTGAATATTTCATGCTTTTTAGAACTTTCAATTCTTTCGAGTAAACCAAACGTTTCTTCGCTACTTGAATTTCTTCGTAGCTTTTGTACAGTAACCCTCAAATGCTGTCCAACAGGCGTACTCTGGGCAGACAATGTTTACATTCGAGACCTGTTTTTCTGATTTATGGCTGCGTCTACCGCGTCGAGCTAGACTTCGCTAGAGAGTCAAACATAAACAAGAGCGGAATGAAATACGGATTTGTCATTATTTTTTACGAGACTTTCACTGGCTTGTTTCTGGCATTATTCTGATTAAAACAAGACAAAGAGAGTTCGAAAACGCGACTGAAACCGTAACCACCGTTCAATCGTTAAGTTATTGTGAGTTTCGCCTAACAAATTATTCCCCCGTGAAACACGGCTGACACAGCGTAACCCATCGAAGACTAGATGCATGCAGATCTGGCTGTTGGTGTCACAAAGGTATGCAAAACCGTGTGTATTGCGTCTAAACGGCCGCGGAGATCGGGCAGCGCGCGTTTCACTAGAAACGAGATTCTCGTGAAAGGCGAGCGCGTGATTACCCATAGCAGTTGAACGAGCTCCTGAACTTTCACCTCGGCGAAGGTCAAAGACATGAGACTTCAGCGATCGTATGACCGCACCTCGGAACTATCGAAGAAAGCTGCAACGGGCGAAATGCAGCATCCGAAGCCGACAATTCACTCAAAAACCTGCATCAAATTGATTGCAAAATTTATGAGAATACATCCACCATAATGATCGAGTTTATACATGATTGAGTTTATTAATTATTATCAATGCCTGAACCAGCGGACGTGACAGAGGCAATGAAATATTGAAAATCGAGGTTTCCGAGTTGTTTGATTACAGAAAGTGGAAGTTTTTCGTGCAATTTCGTCCATATTCTTGACCGCCACGCGCCGACAAACGACGAGAGCTCCATTGTCCCGCGCGAGAACTTCTCCAGCGACCGCAATACAATTACTCAACGACCCGTGAACGATGATTCCGATGCTTTCACTCATTTTCGCGAGGCTGAAGAGTCCCCGAGCGAAAGAGGCGCGGAACGCTTGGTTCCAGCGCGAGGCTGAACAGCACTCGAGGACTCTTTGATACTCGGTTCGCAATTAGGACCCGATAAGAAGCGCCTCGCGGATCAGACGCGCCTTCGCGAGAGAATGAGAGAACCGCTCATCCGGGACGCGGCGAAGCATTATTCGCCGCGTGATACTTTTCCTCGGAGAGACGTTGGCCGCGGAGAGCAGCCGTTTTGCTTTACAGTCGGAGATAATTAACAGACTAGCCGAGCTTCTATGGGGAACTGTGTTTTTCAGCACACTTCGGTGCCTTGAATGTGGTTCCGACGCGCGTCCCAGTAATTAAATAGACTTGAAAGGTCTTAAGATTAGCTTTAAACTGTACTTTATCAGCATCAGTTCACTAGGCAGATGCACGTGTTAATTCGTGGCTCTTCTGATCAATCCTGGCTTTAAAAACAAAAGATGTAATAATGTTCTCGGCGCAACGGTTCGATCGAGTAAATACATTAATCGTTTGATCATTTGATCGAATTGATCATTTTCTCGCCAAAACAATTCATAAGTTACAAATAAAGTTGGACCTTACAAACCAATTTTAAGTTAAGAGTGTAATATGTAATATGTAAACCATATTTGGTTCGAAGCATTAAATAAATAATAATAAAACGTTGAATAATTTCTGAATGTTCCCAAGCGCACAGCACTGATGAAAGAACCACAAATCAGCCTGTACACCAACCAGAAACCATAAATAGAATATTTTCCGCGGTACGGAGCTAAATCGGTACTAAAGCTCGTAACTAAAAATAGAGAAAGTCTTTCATAAATTATCATAAGTCATCGGCAAAGTCTTGTGTGAAGTCTAAAGGAGCGCAGCACGAGCAACGTATTCCTAAGAGGACTTTTTGTCAGCACTTTTGCCCTGATCCGCGGAGACGGAAGTAGCAACGGTTTCACTTTTCGCGACCGACCTGATCTCCTTCTTGGAGTCACCGAATTGATTGTTGAAAAAGAAGGCGACAGCCTCCTTCTTCGCGGATTCGGCTTCGTCCAGCGTGTCGCCGTTCCTGTGGTTGGCGAGTAGTTGATCGACGTTCTTCTGCAGGTTCTCGTCGACGGTAATGTAATGCCCTTTGGGTAAATCAGCAGTCAAAGTCTGTGGCAGATCACTGTACACGTGTTGCAACGACTGTGCCTCTGGGAGACCTTGAATCTGGACCTGACCTCGATCAGGTTGTTCAATGGCAGCGAGGATGTCCTGGAGGAGTCCATTGGACAGGACTTGATCGTGTCTAATGGTGCCGTCTGAGTTATCCGTGCCGAGTCCTCCATCAGCAGGCTGAATCTGGAGCATGTAGGTGCCCTTAGACCCTTGGATCTCGAAGCCATCAGAGCCGGCGCCGATCGTCAGCCCTTTGGCCAGAGACAAGGCTTCGCTGGCTTCGTTAGTACTTAGGAATTGACTAGCATCCACTGCGCCCACGTTCTTCGCCTGGCCGAAAGCTTGCTCGGTCAGACTAGCCGTCAGCGCCTCTGCCCTAACTCCATCTTGCTGATGATAGTGATCCTCGGAAGACACGGATTGAGTTGCCGGAGGAGCAGCGATCACATTAGATACCTCGGCTGCTTGACTATGGTCGCTGGAGAGGACACTGTCCGCGTGTGCCAGGACATTGTACGCGACCGAATTACCGTAGCTATCCTTGTCACCTGAATTTTGATCAGACTGCAGACTCAGCTGAGCTACCGACGAAGAGACGCCCGCGGTATGCGAGCCTTCCTTCAGAAGCGCGTCGTGGTTCAACCCAGCGGAGACGTATTGGGTCGGGAAAGAGGCTCCGAAACTCTGAAGTCCGGTATCCTGCAAGCTGTAGCCTCCTCCATGATGGAGGCCGCAGTCGTGAGCAGGTCCTATAGTCTGCGCTGTGTTTACTATAGGTGTCCCATAGGTGGTGGTGATGGCGTTGCTGACGCTTTCATAGAGATTCTTTCCGAAGCCAGAGGACGTGGAGACGAAGCTCGAAGCTGGCCCGAAATTTGGTGCTCCGTAGGTGAGAACTGGCGCCGGGGTGTTGAAGTCTCCGAAAGACAACGGCGTGCCGTAATGCGCGTTCGGAGCTGCGATCGGCGAGTTGAAATCAGCGCCGACCGCTTTGTTGAATGCGGCTGGACCGAGACTAGGCAGTTGCTGTTCGAACGAGAACGCTGATGGAACGAAAGATTTGATTGCCTTGTTGTGGCTATAATGCCGCGACGGTGGGGGTAAGTAACGATTCAAGCTGGTCAAGAGCCCGCTAGGAACGGCTTCCTTGAATTTAATTGGCTCCCGGTTTCTGGGTGGCACCAAGGCACCCGGAGGCGAGAGCGGCGGCCTGTAGGACCCATGGGGACGATGGTGATGAACATTTTGTTTGAAAAGCGAACTGCTTGGCAGCCCGAACGACGAGAACAAAGGCGACGATCGACCTGCCTCGGCGGCCGGATACGGCCCATTAGAGGAATACGAAGATGGCGGAGGAGCACTGTAAGTGTCGAGCACCGGCGGAGGTGGCAAAGGTAATCCGGACTCGATGGTGTTCAGATTCCCGAAATGCGCGCCACCCAATGGCGCCCCGTAGCTGCTAGACAGTGTGTTCGCTTGCGACAAATCGTTCCCGAGAGTCTGGAACGAGTGGCCATGTTCAATGTTCACGGTCGGCAGGGTTCCTGAATGGAGGTCTGAAGTGAATGGTGCTGAGGTGGGTAGCAAATCGAAGCCTGCAGTCTTCACGATGGACAGTGGTTCTATGGTTGGCACCTTCGCGTGTTCCTCCTTCTTCAAGTGACTTTGGTCGTTATGTAGAGGTTCGTACTGCGGCAACGGCGGTGGTGGCAGTCCGTCGTTGTCGTTGCTACCTGAGCTCACCGAACTCTTCAGATCCTGGGCCTCAGGGTTGTGAATGGGAGTCCCGTAAGAGTCGCTCGGAACGTTCGATTGTTCAACCGAGTTCTGCGATCCGGCCTGAGACACCTGCAGGTTTAAAGAGGCGCCGTGCACGTTCTTCTGCTCGACTACAGCCGCAGCATAGTCCGAGTGAGGCGCGCCGTAGCTTTCCAAAGACCCACCGAAGTTCTCTACGGATGCTCCATGTTGACCAGACAATCCTGCGATGGGCTGCCAGCCGTCGTACTTGATGTCAGGCGGCGTGGGTGGCGCAGGGACTCCTGGGAGAGGTCCAGGTGCAGCGTGACCGAATAAATCGCCGGCAGGTGGACCATACTGGACGGTAGACAGCGAAGGTGGCGAGTAATTGTCGCTCGGCGGAGAACTAAACTGCACCGCCAATTTCTGAGGTGGACCATACGTGTCCAACGACAGAGGGATCGAAAGTCCATGCCCTGGTTTCGAGAGTCCGTGACCCGCAGACGCAAACGGGCCGGGCAATGATGTGAACTTCAATGGTGGACCATACTGATTCTTCGGGGGCCTGAATGAGAACGAATGTGGTGGCCCATAGTGCTGCTTAGGTGGCCCATAGTGGAGCTTCACTGGCCCGAAGCTAAACTTTGGTGGCAGAGATATAGGAGGTCCGTACGTTTGTTTTGGGGGACCGAAATGAGGTTTGATGATCCGTGGCGGCCCGTACGAAGACGGTGGGGGACCATAGGCTGGTGGAGGCAGGTCTGGTGGTAGTGCTGGGTATATGGGGGTTGGTCCTTGGTCACCCACCAGTTCCACTGGACCATACACTGGCGCAGGCCTGCTGTAGTCGGACCCTGAAGGAGGCCCATAGTCCGACGACGGTGGGCCGTTACTTATCCTTTCGTCAGCCTTAACCTCATTCTCTTTCTTCTCCTCAGATGCTTGCGGTTTATTCAGTACTGCCTGCACGTGATGTCCAATCAACAGGACACACAGCAGCGTAAGTGTCGTCTGAAATGAAAGCGAAGGTTTCTTTTAATCTTCTTTCTATGCCTGACTGTATCAATAACACCTGGGTCTCTTGCGGGTTTATCATGTTTCATTCACGGACACGCGATTTTCCAGTAGCGAGAAGATCAATTTTGATTGTATTCAGCTTCATAATTGTTGTTGCAAATTAATTTGTACGTAACGTTTTTACTCTTCTACCACGTAAGAACAGACCCAGATGTTCTACATTATTTTAATTGCTTGGCAAAGAACATAAATAGATTGTGCATAATTCATTGAATTTATTCGCCGATCGTTAATCCTTCCCTTCGCTGGAATCAAAACGTAGAAAATTACGATGTGTAGGTTTGGGAGAAATAGCTAACCGGTCTGATAGCATCCCTTGCTTTAATTAGTTCGACGGGAGCGTAAGTGTAGCTCAGTATTGCGTACACATTTCTCTCGTCGCGCACATATTATCTACAGTTTCCTATTGAAGGCCGTGAGAAACTTTAAGCTAGTTTACAACCGCGGTCGGTACAAGACAAACTAGTCGTACATATGCATGTACGTGGAAACTTGCATTCACGCTGTGTGTACGTATTGAATGCGCGCGCGTGTGAATTATTCCGCTAATTGCAATGGGAGACGTGCAACGTCATGTCGAAAGTAGTAACCTTTCCTTTCGAAAAAAACGTATCTGTATCAACTTTTATTTATTTATTGCATTTAAACGATTTGCAAAAGAATTTTCCAAAAATTACAATTTACAAAGTTGCATGCAAAAATAAAATACTGCAAAAATAAGATGTAGGTTAGTGCTGCTTAAAAGATTTCGATGAAATTTTCAGTATATGAAAATAAAATAGTTTTATAAAATCCTTTTTTCATTTTTGCATATAACCTCGTAAATAATAATTGTTTTGGAAAATCTTTTTGCATATCATTTTTTACATTTAATCAATTATAAAGAAGTTATTCCATTTTAATAAGCGTACGAACACTTTGTACACCAACTGTATGTATTTACTAAGTGTCGATTATCTGTCAGATCGTAGATAAGTAATTTCTTATGAAAGATATCAGATGCGGTAGAAAAGCCCGCGTAAAAGGTTTAAGTTGTAAATGTCATCAAGAAACTATGCTTGGTCGTCTTAAGTGGCACGATGACCGAGATGCAAGGCTAACATAATATCCCGTACTTTCTCTCAAGTGCATCCACGAGAAATGCAGCTCAAGAGCGCGCGACGTCAAGCGAGAGAGTCGTCGTGTGTGCAAGTCATGCTTAAAGTTTAATCGTGTCACGGTATAATCCCGCATTGTTTTTACACCTATCAATCATTGATATTTTGAATATGCAAAACTAATCGGAAGTATCATTTCTGCGCATAATATAATCCACCATTTTATATTCACGTGCTGAAACTTCTGAAAAGATTCAACAATTCATTCAAGTATGTTAATTCAAACGAGTAATATGCGGGAAGTTAACCTTCGCCAATGAAATTAGCAAACTTTTTATGTGGATGCTGACTAATATCTTCATAAACGTATGCATATTGGCCTTCAAAAATTTTAATCACTTTTCGCAAAATTTTTAGAAACTTTTTTATAAAACGACCTCGTACGCCTACAACAAGCTGTAGTCGCATAATTCGAGGTCACACTCTTAATCGAAGCACGAAGAACGAGCCTTCACTTTCACCCAAGAGAATTGTTAACTATTTTGTAATCACTATTATTATCGGCATAGTCAAAGAAGTTTGCTAGGTGCTGTTTAACTTCCATTTCTACAGAACTATTAATCACTAGCAGCTATCCTATTAATCATAGAATGTACAACTTCACAATATGATTTTCTCCTGAATTTGATAGTTCTGTCATATCATAGTACATAAGTAAAATAAAAAATGAAAGAAAGGCATAAAGCAAATACGTAATACCACGCAGTTTGATTAGATATAGTGGAAAACTGGTTTGCAAACTTTCTCAAAAAAGGTATAAGACTTTTCGGTAGAAGTATTTTACGTAATAATCATTAGCCTAAACGAAACCTGTTGACATACTCGCACCCACAATCACGGCAACGTGGGTAGTATGGTAAAAAAGTCGTATTGAACAGATCGGTGTAGGTAGAACGTGATTAGGCCAAACACCTCGTTCATACATTTCATACATAATCATATATTTCAACCACGTAAGACGAGTGCACGTAACGCAATCGCGGCTGCCACTTCTTATTGAGCGATACGATTCGCTACAACCCCCGATATTTATTTCTCTTCCTTCCGCGAACGTGTTCACCTGTTTCCTGGATTTCAACGCACCTCAACTCTCGATTTCATTATAAGCCGATCGACGGAATAGGAAGGACGACTCGAGTAATTCTTCGTTTTGCTTAAAGAATATAGTATTTTAAATAAGATATACAATTTCGAAAATAAAATATTTCTAAAATTACTGCATCAAATTAGATATTTTATTTTCGAAATTGTACATGTACTTTAAAATAAATAGGATTATTTATTATCTTCCCCAGCTCTGCGGACATTTCATTCACGCTCATTGTGAAATAAATTCGAAGCTAAGAGTTTCTTCCTTTTGTTTGATCAATGTCGATGTAACACAGAGAATTAACATATTGCCTATCTTGGAAGCATTGAGTAATGAACATCGTATTCAAACAGCGCATCTGCATATATTATATTGACATTTATTTGTCAATCGTTTGAATATTTATTACCGATGTTCTTCCAGACGTGTAACGACTTCAACCAGCCAACAATTTTATTTGAATTTATGGAAGCATAGGAATCATTTTGCAACTGTTGCATAAATTTCCAAAGTTTAGAATTAAAAGAGTTAATGCGTGCATTTCTTCGACTTTCTATACGAACAAATATTTTCAATTACCTAATAGAATTGTGAAAACGCTTAAAGGAAAGCGTTGCATATTTTGCCTGCAGGTCTTGCAAATGATCTTTTGCATTCGCGTGCATCCTATTACTTATCTGTCAATTATGTCATTACAGTGTTGTAAGTATCTTATTTCTAAAGAAAAACATACCGGGTACAATTTGTATAGTCGATTCACTGGAACGTACTTTCTAAATGTTTTGCACGACTGTTGCAAAGCACGAAAAGCGTCACTAGTTTTCCCTAGCGGTTACGATAAAGAAAATTACTATTGTATCTCCTTCGAAGGAACTAATAACAAACCATGTGTTTGTACTGTGAGTATTTTAAACCAGAATAACTATTGCTATCTACTTGCTCAGTGTAAAATAAAACATAATAAATTGTTCAGATGGTATTTTGTGGTAAAAACCATCTTTCAATTCAATTACATCCATTTAGTTCCACTTAATTTAATGTTTCCTCTTCATTTAACTACATTTATTTAAAAAATATTTTTATAACTGTTAAACGTTGATAGAATCGATCATTACTCAGAAAATTGCACGAAGTACTTGGTAATATATAATTGTCGCGTTAAAACGATGCCCGCATCACCTTTCATTGTATAAAGAACTGAATTAGAGTAACTATTTAATTTTCTTAATATCTATTCATTTTTTACGTATCATTAGAATCTCACTTATTATCACGCTCGCAATTGCCGGTCGATCGCACCAGCATCAAACGTAAATTGCTACTTTCTATGCTCTCGAACTAAAACACGCGTCAAGAAGTCATTGCGTTCATCGAGTCTATTTTTTCACTCATTATATTGACGCAACAGCGTCCGATAACATGCCCACAAGCAACTCTCGATGCTCGATGAGGAGTAAAATTTTTACTCTCGTTTTTAAAGCGTCGTTTTCACTGAACCGTGTACCGCTTCACTTTTGTTTACTGCCGTTGCACTTGAATAATTCTGAGGTAATCAATCCGACTGTAAAGTTAACCGATCCATTCCACGTTGGGCAGCATTATTTGTTACAATGACAGACTTACTTAACAACACGTAAAATCGATAAGCGAGTGTCTGGGTTACGTCTACCGACCGGGTCGTTAATCCAACGTGATTGATTCGACAGTAAAAATTCATACTTGTTCACTGAATAGATCTTCGTGCGAAATAAAATTATTTTACGTGAATTACAATGAACAAGAATTGAACACAGAATTTATTTCTTCTCGCAATCATTTTGATAAGCTGGAAACGATATAAAAATGACAAAGTTTTCTGGTCGTTTTACTGTTGTATATGTCATACATTATAAATGTGAAAAGAAATTTGTTCAAGAATTGCAATTTATTGGAATTGTAGAAAAAATACTACAAGTTGTATTTCAGAAGCTTTTGTTATGTGGGCCTATACAGAAAATGTAAAAAGTACGTTTTGTAGGTCTGTGTCAATTATATTCACTGTGAAAGTTCCATCGAAATCGGTTCATGCGGGAAACAAACGACGTTCATTGAAAGACGTAAGAATTCTTATTGTATAGACCGAAAATCGTGAAAATCTGCAATTTTTACGAAATTTTCAGAACGAGTTTAATTAACACAGATCTACAAAACATATTTTTTAAAATTTCAATATAGGTCCATGTGCAAAAGTTGTAAAAAGCAACTTTTAGTATTTTTTTCTACAATTCCACATCCTATAGTAAACTAATTGCTAGCTTCCCAAAAAATTTGAACTCGCATAGTACGATATTAAAAAAATTCTCGTCTTTTTTAGAGCGTACAAATATTAATTCGAGTAACTGTACAAATATTTGTAAATAGTTTTTGACTGACAAGTGAAGGAGCCAATTTAAATTTTTCCTTCAAATTTTAAAACTGTATAAATAAAAATCAAACACTTCTATAAATTTTAAAAATTAATTTATAATAATAGTTTCACCGCTGATGCTGGCACTAAATTTACAATTATTTAATTAAAATTTCTTATTCAAACTCACATTTAAATATAAAATTTTCGTGCTTTGCAACAGTCGTGTAAAACATTTAGAAAGTACGTTCCAGTGAAAATTTATATAAAATTCTATGAAACCTAATAGGCTGTGTCTGCACGCGCCTGAAGATAGGCAGCCAGCGTGGGACAAATCGAAGATAAAAAGGGTCCGAAGAAACCGAAGGAAATGGGAGGAAACGAGTTATCGGAATGATCGCAGTCATGATCGCCTTACCTTGGTTCGAAGCATGTCGCACGCACGCAATCCGTCGTCCGGCACTGTACACAAATCAAACGACACTTGTCTAGGGTGTTCTCGTCTGCGTCTCGAGCTCGTCTAACCGTTCCCGTCACTCGAAAATGAATGCTTATGTTTCCCCGCTCTGATCGGACACGGACTGGTCGGAATCACGTCTGGCACACCATACTGACACTTCTACGAACTATTCGAGTCTCGTTCGACGGAGGAGACCTACGACTCCGTCACTACTTAACACAAAAAATGCTCAGTCTCGTATGTGCACCTCGTTTATATAGACTCTGAGAGGGGTACCCGGTCGAAGGAATTCTCGGCTGAGCTTGCCGAGTAAATTGAGGAAACGAGATACTGCTGGGAGAGAGAAGAAGAGAGAAAGAGAAAAGTATAAACAGAGATAGAGGAGAATGCCGCTGGAGTAATGAACAGAGACGGGAAATGAAAAGAGGAGGATGTCCAGGGGTGGGAGACAGACGGGACCACGTTCAGGACGAGAAAACAGGGAGAGGGAAACCTCGCACGCCGGTTAAAAATTCTCTTTGCAGAGAAAGTAGGCTAGCCCCCTGTCTCTGACGCGGCGAAGAAAGATGCGCTCGGAAGTATTGGTCCGGTGACGCTGGCCCATCCGCTTCCATCGGAGTTCTGACCGGATGTCTCTGCGTCCTTCGATCATGCTTCCATTTTCTTGATTACCAAACTGAAAAGCAATGTGCAAGATAAAAATTGTACGATACTCTTGTTGCATTTTTTACAACAATGTGGGAATCGGGCTGTTGCACAGTAGAGAATTTGCCTCGAAAAATTAGCCAAAATACGATTTTTCAGATCTTGTTTAAGATGAAAAATTTGATACATGAACAATCTAGGAGGAATTTCTCCTAAGTATGTATTTCATTGCAAATATGTATGTTGGATCAAGCAGATGTAACGAACAAGGACCGGTTACATTCGTTGCAGTATACCCCGCTATAATATGAAAAATTATCGCATTTGGTGCAGTAACTTAATCCATTTTTGGAAATTGCGTGTTATATAGGTGCACATATTTATATTACAGTCGCGTCGCGCCGCATTTTCATTTGTTTAATGCAGAAATACGATCCATTGTTTGAAAATAATATATTGTTCTCAAACAGCTTTGTGGTTTACTTATTATCACGAATAAACGATTGCTAATTAAATTATTTGGGTTTTGTATTATAAAATCATGTTGAAAGGATCACCGAACGTTATTCATTCGGAGACGATAAATCGAACAATTCCATAATAACTCGCAATATAGATATATTTATCCAACTGAAACTGGCTTCTGTAAATCAATTTTTCAAATGTTTAGATATTTCTGTTTATCTGAAATGATAAGATTTCGAGTTTCATCTGCTGCCGTGCATCCTGATACCATCACCGAACCACTGCCGTGTTTTATTGTTGCCCGTAAATTTTGCATATTCATGTCTGCATTCGGTTTCCTGCATAAATGATGGCGTCTGTCTGGCCATGCATGCTGAAGTTACTTTCGTCGGGAAAAATAATTTCGTTCCAGAAAGCATTATGTGCATTTATTTCCACATTCATCTGTACACCTTGAGCACTTCATTTAATTGATTTCACCGATCATAGTCTCACCTTCCTTTCGAAATGGAAATGAACCATTAATTTCGCGTTTCTTCCAATTATACAGGAAAACGCAATGTTACGAAATGTAAAACAACTGATCCAGATCGTTACCAAGTTTATATAATCGCAAGGAAAATATATTTGTCTTTGATTTCCTGTTCAGTAATATTTACGCAAACTGATACCCGAATTGCTTAACTAATGTGTATTAACGAATTAGATAATCATTTTTATACGACATTGTCTCTGCCGCCGCCAATCGTGCACGTAGAACGGGTTTCATGCGAACATGTGCATGCAACGCTACGCAATGCGACAAAATCCTGCACTCATCGTGCTGCATACTGTCGCAAGCATTAAGCCGCCTGTAGTTTCGAACAATTCGTGAACGATGATAACTTTGCAATAACACACTGCGTTAAAGCAAAAACAATTTTTCCTTACAATTTCCATAATGAGCTGAGAACAAGATGGGCAACAAACATTTTCTGAATCAACGGGAACTTGAAATCTTTAAAAAGCGAAATTATACCAGCCAACTTGAGATACATTTATTCAGACGTCAAAAAAAAGTAAGTTTGCAAAAGTTTTTAAAAATCTTCTCTATGAAATATCGATTACCCAGCGAACATTTCCCCGCCTAAGGATTAATGTCGCATTAACGGGCGACTTGCAAATCAGGAAGTACCGTACAGTTAAATCCTCGTTCGAGCAACTAATTATCGTACAATAGTAAGTTAATTCCCAGCGAAAAGCGTCGCGAAATGAAATAGAAACGCGGCCTGTTTCGCAGGTTAGAGAGCTAAATCCGAATACGCGTGAGCGTATATTTATATTATTCATTTATTTATTACATTTATTACATATTATACGTATATTTCATGCGACATACGCGAATAAAATGCGTTGACTCCTTGCGTAGAATGCAGCCACGAGAAGCCTAATTTATAAATCTTGCAACAGCGGCGATTTTGCAGTTCGTAATCGGTTTCCGATTCTGTCTGCGGGAGAAATTTTATGAGAAAATACACGTGCCGGCGAAACGACGAACCAGTTTCATTGGTTAATGAACATGTATTTATTATGGACAGTGGAATCCGAGTAATCTGGCTGCCGAAGACTCGACACTGTGTATTCTCGATCGCGAATCAACCATCCGAACGCCCTTTTAAAAAATAAAATATCCGTCGCTTTTAATTATCCGAGCTTTGAAAGTTTAAGTGGTGCAACGTCGCGCATGGGTCTCGACCACCAGCCAATTTGCAAATGTAAAATCCGCAGAATTTTTAGAACAACTTTGAAACGTAGAAAGTACTTTTTCATGTAATTTTTAGAATACGTTTAAAATATAGAACGTTGTTTCACTGCTTGTAATTAATGCTTTGAATTTATATTTGTGGGTTAGAATTATTTTATCTGACGACCTGGTAGACTAGACTATAACACAATAGTGTCTAATTGAGAATTAAATGAAAGTCACGCCATGATCGTTTTGAAAGAGGATTAATATTTCACAGATGCAAGTATTAATTTCTTGAGAATCGTCTAAACATAGACCGAAACGTCGAAATTAGTATTTCATAAATTGCAAAATTGCTCTTAAATTTTCAAAATTAACATCGATATACTTAATCTGAAGAGTTCATGTAGCATGACCATTCGATTTGTAATCTGATTTCGTGGAATAATGAATAGGATGCAATATATTTGCAATTGTGTGCGTCATTTTTCACGATGGATGTCGCACGCAATGTGCATGTCGCACGCTGTGTTTTTCGCGTTGCACATATGCGTGTCGCCCATGCATAGGCGAACGTTGCTTTTACGTTACAATATTTACGGATCAGTTGCCTGAATAGAGCATTGATATGCAACGCACGAGGCGGCGCACGTCATAAACGACATTATACGTTTTGTTGTTTTCCTCTGTTTTGATATATGTAGAACGCAATCGGATCTGCGCGACCCGCACTCGTAAAAGTGCGTGCAGAATGTTCATGCAGTTCGGATGCGTTTAATTCGAAAAACGCGCAACTTCGAAAGCACTCGCTTCTAAAATTTCCGAAAACCACCACGAAGTCATCAAGACCTGCATCAGACGACATCAAACGAAATGCAATTGATTCCTGATGTAATAATAAGGATTAACAGTCTCAATATATTATTAACTCGATCGGGTAATGATCACAGAAACGTTTCCCTCGGAAGAAAGTAACTAATCGCAGTTTCCAATTAATGATTTCGTTCTGCAGTTAATTGACAATACAGAAACGCAGCAATTTGCAACATTGTCTTTACAGTTGCAGATCAGTCGATAAGCACAATTGAGTTAATCATCCCCTCGCGGTTCGTTACTTATTGTCTAATTAACGTAGAAATTTTACCAATGGATTTGGACTATTTCTATTTCTGCATCAAGATCCCCAGTCTAATAATGCAATGATTTGAAATGTAATCCACGAAAACGTTTTAATGTGAAAAATATGTAAGCCTCGAATTAGTGTAAATTTCTCAAGCATTAGGCTATCTAGACACAGGCTGTTTATTAGGTATCAGTTTCGAAAAGCGTATCTCCAAACACTTTCACCGAGAGACACACGTGGTACGAGTAAGTTTGTCGTTGGGCTGTGAGAGATTTTCGCTGAATATTCAACGGAGATAATTATCAAGGATGTAATTCCCTTTCACGTTCAAGGCCCACGAACACCCAGACCAGTGGAACTTCCTGTTGACCTAACATCGGTCCCCGTGGAGATTAAAGGCAAGAGAACGTATTCGATCTAAGGTGATCCATGGTCAAGGTGAACGCTCCGACGACATTAAAATTTTAGGGTCACGGCGGATGGAATGTGCGCAGGTGCGGCAGCATCTCGTACGCCCATGGGGAACTTTCTTTTTCTTCTCCACGAGGTCAGTGATGCGACACTCGTTCGGAGAAATCACTGGCCGAAACGACTGTTTTCAAAAGAAAACCTCCGGAAGATGCCTACTTGCTTGTCTGACACCGTAATCGGAACATACTTCGCACTAATGATTTCATTATCTCCTGGCACACACAGGTTGATCAACGCCGGAACTCCCGGACAGGTGAAAATGACCTGGTTAATTTATTTCCGTCTCTTCGCGATTACTGAAATCGTATCGATGCTTTTGTTGGAAATTGTCCAGCGTACTCGCTGGTATGAATATTAAACTGAAAGAGAATTTACCCTCGAGACGTATACAGTGGGTTTACAAAGTGTTCGTACAACTTCTAAAATAGAATAACTTTTTTGTAATTGTACGAAACCACCTGATTCTTTTATCACAAATTACAATTTACAAGATTGCATGCGAAAATAAAAAAAGCATTTCTTTTAATTTTTATAATTTGGACCGTTAATGAATTTTGATAAAAGAATCAGGTCGTTTGGTACAATTATAAAAAAGTTATTCCGGTTTTTAAAGTGTACGAACACTTTATACGCCCATTGTACATTATTTCATCATGGTTGAATTGTATGCCTGGAAAAAATGAAGCTTTTACTCTCACAAGAGCATGACATTGAGTAAATCTTCAAATTTCTCCATTTTTCCCCAATCTAGATATACGTATCCCTTGAGTTTTCATTATTAAAAGTATATTATTCCATCATGATGAGAATAAATAAAACATTCCGGTAGAAAATTTAATTTTGTGAGAGATGGCCAGGGGAACAGTTATCTGTATGAAGACGTACACTATTGTCATGTATATATATATATACTCTACACGTCTACACTATTGTTCCGTATTCGTCTCATTTACGACAGGAATGTAAACGGCACGTGAAGTACGAGACTCAGGCGTGCAGTTGATGCCCCGAATTCTCATTGTTGCATCGTGATGCTCCCGAGTGTCTCGTTACATCGTTCGATTATGGAGATAGCAGTGTCACGAAAACTCGGCTCATTCCTTTTTACGAGGACGAATTTATGGAAGGGAAATACACCTCTAGCGATGCATTCCCCTTTTTCCAACGTGATGCCAGCTGCCCATTGGTCCAGCCGAAGTATGCTGCTCTACCATAAAACAATGCTCGCGCACACCTTCGCGTGCCGGCAACTCGCCCAGCGTTTCATTTTCTTGCCTCGCGTGGGTTGACAGCGACAAGTAAAACCGTGAGATCATTCTCGAACCATTGCACTTCGAAACGATACGATTCTCAACACCTTGTGTCCCAAATGTGACCTCAAATTTTCTAAGTAAATATTTACGTAGTCTGACAATTTTCAAAATTGCAGTAGTGAGATCATTGTCAAACCACTGCACTTCGTAGAAAGTGCAGTTCTAAAGAGAAGTAGAAAAATTGTGCACGCATCTATATTTGCTTTTCTCTGTGATTCGTTTACAACTAGTTGTGCAAACTTTGAAATCTAGCCAATGACACATTCAGAATCGCATTAAGAGGTTGTGTAGGTTCTGCACGCCCCACGCTGAATTTTCCTGCCAGGTCATTGCCACTTTCTGTAGTTGAATGTAAAGCAATTGTATAAATATATCGTCGATAAAATTTAATGAATGTTACGAAAAATGTTTTACCGAATGTAGAGCACCTTCTTCGTTAAATATTAAATTACATTACATACATTATATAAACATAACAGTAGAAAGTAATAGAGTGTCCAAATGTTAGCACAACATGGACTATGATTTTAAGCAACAAAATGTAGCAGAATGATTTTTACCTATCTTTATCTATCTCGATAATAAACGTGTTAATGGAATGCAAAGTATTAATTAACAGTCGGAACGGCGAATCAATTTTTCAGGGGTGACAAAAGGTCTGCGTAGTTATTTATCAGCGTGTAAAAGCGCAACCACTTTGCGCTACATTTAACAGCGGCTGCTATAAGGTCTCACTGCTGGCGGGTCTACTTTTAACAACATAAACCAAACATTAATTTGAGCGAGTCACTCCTGGATAGCTCGTTGCGAATTGGACCAGCTGTGCTCATACACAGCCAGCCAGACATTCGGCTCATTTAGCACCGAGATCAGGTGCGATAAGCCAACAGCCCTTAATAAATGACTCGCATCGGTGTTTACCAGATTTTCCGATGTTATAATAATTTCCTCCTAATTAATTTCCGTATAATAGGATCCGCGTATTGATTTAGTAAATTGGATGACGCATCCGATGGAGAACGATTCTAGTAATACCTTCCCCTTTCTCCCTACTTATCGAACGAAAATTGTTTGACAATTTTTTCGATGCGATGAATACCTTAGAAAGTATTCAAGAAAAACCAATTTGCAAGGAAAAATTGATACGACATCACAGTTTGCAAATAAAACAAGATAGAAACAAAATGAGAAATTGTTGTTATATTTTTTCCAAAAAGCCAATTTCGAGCACGTTGTTCTATGATTTAGGGAAATCCGAATTTATTCGAAATTAAAGCTTACGTCCAGCCATAAATTGCAGCAGGGAGTTGAATAAATATTTATGTATTTATCTACAAACATCTACATTTATCCTTCATCAATTACGTGACGGGAACGGAACAAAATTCGAAAGAGACCAAATGCGTGGAATAATAAAATTACTGCAATTGTAAATCTTTACTATTTAACGTTTTCACGCGTGAAACATGTCGATACTCTTTGATTCGTTTCTTCGCACGGATCCACCCCTTTTATCGGTCCTACAGAGGGTTTCTTTTTTCTACGTCGTCGGCAACGGTATAGCTAATAATGACACAAGCATAAAATCGGTTTGATGTCCGCCATTATTGGAGAAAGTTTACAGCGTTCGTGTTTTACCGGAGTTTATCATCTAAGTTTCTCCCCACCGCCCATCATCCACTAGGCTCTACTCAGCCAGTCGTAAGTTAAAATACTTTTATTTCCCGAAAGCTTCTCAAACCGTTCGAATTACGCTCACACGAGAACGACTCTCGTGTTCTCCTTCCGAAAACGTGGCAACAGATATGTACTATATTTATGCTCGGCAGTTATTCCTTCGGTTTTCCTGTTTGCTCGTTCCATCGGCGCTTCTTTCCGGCATTGGCTCGGCCGGATCAGCCCCGGTTCATGCGAAGCTTGTCATTTGCGGTCGCAATTAATGGCCAGGGTTTGTAAATCGGTTTGAATCACTTGCAGAAAATTGACGTCCAATTACCTCGCATTCCCGCTTTGCAACTGTTCGACCGCGTCGCACCGAACGATCTCTATTTGAGCCGAATGAATATTATCCACTGGCGCAAATGCGCTCGTTTCTACTTTTTGCCACGGTAATGCAACGCGCAAAAACTTAATATAATAGAAAATGTACAATGTTTTCTGCGCACAGGTTCGATCAATTGTTAAGAACAAGCAATTTCGATCCAGATCCGGACCATTTTCAAGAGAAAAGATGCGTCTGTGAATTAATATAAAATGTAATATATGTTCAAAAAACAGTGAAGTAAAAGACTTTCAGTGTGTGTGAAAGAAAAACGAAAGAAAAATGTAAATTCAAAGATTCATTGTATTCTCGAATTAATTGTAAAATATTGTTGATCCGTCAACTTCTAAGGAATTTACGGTTCGAAGAACGCGGATACATGATGCGTGTAGTCTCTAGTAAAAGCGGCTCGAGGAACAGATTTCACTATGACATCATTTACTCTTACCTTCAAAATCATGTCCTTGAGACTAGCACGTGATCTCAGCAATGCTGATCCAAATTATTGACACGAACCAGAGCATTAATATTAACGAGATTTTTAGCGAGCCCATTGTTGAAAGTAACGTTACGTTGCGATAATATTCAGAAGGGTAAAGTAACTAACAATCGCAGCTATATAATATTTAAAAATTAAAGGGATAAAGAGAAAGTTCTCTGGAGGTATTACGAATCTCGGGTAAACCCTTTTAGCCAGCTGATCCCACTAATCGCGGGAAACTATTACGATCATAGATCAGAGGATCTCGGTGCGTTAACAGCATAACGTTCGCAAGCATAATACACGGATCGTGTAATATCCTGTTGCTGGTAATGGAAACGTAACGTAGTAATTTGTTGCTCCATTTACGTGGACCGCGCCCGCGCGAAACTTTCATTGCCGACGCAACGTCATCCGCGTGTTCAGTCTGCCATTCTGCATCTATGCACACTGCGTGCAACGACTTCTGCGTAAGCGAATCGAAAGTGGACGCTGCGTCACATTTTCAGAACCAGGAAACGGGCATGCATTTTTCGGCCACATACGAAACCGGACAACAATTTACAATTTAAACAAGGGACGACAGTGATTTCACCGGATCGATCGGATCTGAATGAATCATCGAGAGAAATCATTGTCCCGCCCATGATTGTTCGAGCGACAGAGGTTCCATGTCTACGTAGATATTTATTTTTCTACGCTTGATCATTTTAACGAGTCGAAAATAATACAATAGAGAGAACTGTACGCGCTCAAGTTAGTGACAGAGCACCGGATGTACTATAGGATATGGAAAGGAATGATGCAGCATGATCGGTGTTCCTGGACCAATGAAAGGAGAACGGAATTGTCTTAATTGGTCGATGGAAAGTAGATAAATAATCGGTATCGCGTATGCACGGAAGTCAATAAATTGGGGCATTATATTCTACGCGAGAGTCTAGATTCTACATTAGATTGTACAGAAATAGAATTGTTCCAATTAGCATGGTCCACTGGACGATTCCAATTAAATCGTAGCAGTTACACCAATGGGAATCATAAAAATAGTACTTAAACACATAATCTGTATTGAAGATACAAATGCGGTTGAAGATTGAACGACATTACTAATTATTTTGTGAAAGGAACGATAAATAATTGTTCCGAACATATCTTGATTTATATTTTATTTTATTCCGAACATAATTTCGAACGCATTTCGAAGAATAGTAATCAAATATATTTTTATTGGTTGAAACTAACTGTTCCCGAGCGAAAGCGACGTTCCGAGAATTATTCTCTAAAGCATTTTGTTTCGGAAAGCAAAAGGTAAATTCTTCTTTTAGAGAAGACGAACATCACTTTCTTTATCGTATCGTATTTTAACGATCAATGTTACTATCAATCCTCACTCGAATTACCTTTCATCAAGAATTACGAGCGCCGAGGAAGAAATGATAATTGAATGCTTTTACTGAAATTACGTAGAACAAACAAAGTGTAGAAATAAATTCTCCGGGCATAGTTTCATTTTCTCCCAGCATTTTATCCTCCGGAGTATGATAATAAAAGTGTGATTTTCTCGATAGAACTTTCTTTCGAACGATTGTCTAGCCGAGTCGCACATTTTCATGATAGATCACGTATCATGGGACAATCTGTACGCACCAGAGAAGAATACGTACGTTTCGTTTACGTTAGTTCCCCGTTTTTCTGATACAGACCGTTCACCGTAACCGTTAACATACATTTTTACGAGCAGGCAACGTTGCTGCCTCCGGTGTAACCCGATCGAAGTACACTTTCTCCAAAGACTGAATTCCGAGCGTGGGATTCACTGACCACTTTAAGCATCTTCTACACATGTATCGCCGGTTTACACCTGAACAGATGTGAACGTGTGGATGCAAGGCACGTGTTCGAACGCACATTTCTTTTTCGGGGTTCGCCGTGTCTCGGCATCTTCGCGCCGCCTCCATTTTTGAAGACCGTGAAGAAAGTGCGACTCCCAGATTTGATATCTCCACCGATCCTTCCGGCTTGAATCTCAACGAACCATATACAGTTGCGATGCATCAAAAGTACCAATAATTTACTAACAATAAATTGCAATCGTCGATAGAATAGTTTATAAGCATTTTATCTTGACGAGATCATTTTTCTAATTAAATTATGTACATGTTTTAACCTTACTTACATTCAGATTTGAATAATTTGATTCAATATTAAATAGTGAATTAGTAATGAATGATACTAATTAGATTGTAATACTAATTGAAATTTAAATGTACGTCAACTGATGTTTCGCCGCCGAGAAGCTGAAATCCCATTATGACACACCCGTTTGTGAGAATGGTAAATCTAGTTTTCAATGCAACGTATCGCAATGTTTAACCTTAATTTCTTGAAATAAAGATAAGTTACGTAACTTCTCAGACATTTGCGCCACTACTCGCATTGTTCCTAGTTTGAATGTCCATTGTTATAGTAATCTCCATACAGAAAACGGTATCCACCCTACTTAGAATGAAGTAAGGTCGATTCATAAATTATTCCATATAGATATGAATTATAGCAGTATCTAATCAGCATGTTATAATACGTATCAAAACAACGAAAACAATTAGATTACGTATGATTCAGAAGTTCGTTAAGATTAAACGAACAACTGAAATTTTAACCTAATGTTTTGTAATTGTTTCCAATTAACGTCTCATTTATAAGCGATGAACAGAATGAATCGTAGTTGTTGATGGGCCAGACAATTAAAACAAACATTCACCGCATCTAAATGTTCCAGAATGGCCATTAAATGGCCGCCAAAGACTCGTGAAAGTGTCCTTGCCGCATGAACTTGGCTCTCGCACCTGTTATGCATTATAACTGGTTACACTAGAGTAGCTATCCTGCTCCTTTATGAGATCGTATAGCGAAGAAAGCCGTAATATATCGTGAAATAAAGCAGTGCAAATTTGTGTTCCCATAAAAGCATTATATTAATTGATCATTTCATCGGAAGATACAATCTGGATACAACTTTCTCTTCGAACCATTTTTAAGCTACAACTAATTTTCCATTTTATTTCCCACAAGCCCAGATTTATATTATTATAAATTGTATTGCTGTTCAGTTAATATTGACATACGTACGCTTTGAAGATCAATTAGAATCAAACGGGAATATAAGAACTTTCTATCTCACAGTTGTGGAAGTTGTACGTATACATCCTCGGTTTTAATGGCAGCTATACAAATTTTTAAAGCGAATTAAATAAAAATCGACTTCACGTCTCGATGATCTTAGTGAATTTAATGTAACAAAAATTGATTCCCCCGTGAGGAGCGTCCTAATATTAATTCCAGCGACCGCGTTCTCTAAGATGAAACGTAAAATTCGACCAAAAATGGTACAGACACAAAACACAGCAGTTTGCCGCGATACCCGAACAAAAGCGTACGATCGAGGGAAGATTTCCACAGTAAATCAACGGCAGCGAGTCCCCAGCTCGCCGAATAATTTCCCGGTCGAAAAAAGGGTTCGCGGAGCAGATATGAAAGCGTCGCGGAAAAAAATAGGACGGAAGAAATGGCACGCGAGACGACAATGGCACCGACAGTAGACCCAATGAACTCAGCCATCCTACAGATTCATCAGCCTTGAGCGGGTTTGATCTCGGCGGCTCGGCATGCCAGCCAGAACTTTCATTCTTCCATCGATCACAAGAATCGCGGCCCCGCTCGCGATTACAGACTGCTTTGGCCTACCTACCCGGTGTATCCTGTCGGGTTGTATCATGCGTTCATTGGATGAACAGACTACGGTGAAACCAGTGAAAGAGTAACAGAGACGGTTGCGTAGAAAGACAGAATTTTTCGTTACATTTTCAATCGTTGAACTCATTTTCTAGAAAGTACTAGAATATAGTAGAATACTCCTGGATATAGTAGAATATGCCAGAATATACTAGAGTGTTCTAGAATATACTGAAATATACTAGAAAATATACACTATAGAATATACTAGAACGTACTAGAATATAGTAGAATATACAAAGGTGCAATGTACAACAATATACTAAAATATACTAGAATACACTAGAATCAATTGCGTCCGCAGTTCGGTACCGAGCGCGGACACTTAAGTGGGTAACGTGCATTGCCGTACTACCAGGTTGCTTCTTGCGTGGCAGCAATGACGACGGTGTGTGTTCCGTTCGCAATTTCGTGTGTTCAAAAAATAAAAAATCGTAGTAGGAGACAAATTGGACGATACGCCAGAGAAAAATGCAAGGTAGGAGAGGAACGCGTAGTGGCGGGGTTCGGCGAGGTAGTCGGAGGATCAAGCACGTGATCAGGAACGCGGCTGCACTTTCTAAACCAAGTGTAAGGTAAATCTCCCATCGGTAAATCGTTGAGCGATTACGCGGCGAGGAAGCCCAAGGCTGAGCCTGGGGCTGGCCTGAGGCTGGCCTGGTGCTGCGTGCAAGAGACGATTCGTTCCGGTTCGTGGACGGAGCCGGCAACAGTAGTGGTCCCTTTCTCCGGAAAATCCGGTCGCCTGGCAATTGCGACCACTCGTCGCGGAAAAGGAAACGCCGAAGAAAGAGAAGCCAGATAACGATAGACGGACATTGCGGCCGAGTATCGTAGGCTGAAAGAGAATAACTGAAAGAGGGGACAGACGGAAGAAGACGGAGAAGAAGGGAACTGGGGAAAGGGTGAGTTAGATAGAATGAGAGAGAGAGGGGTTGGCAGTTGCCTTGGCATGAGAAACCTTTACCTCCGTCCTCACCATTCCGGACGTGGCCAAATGAATTCGTTCCGAATGCAATTCGCAATTTGTCCTTAGAGCTCACGAGCACCGAGACAAATGCTCTTACTGTTGCGTTGTAAATGCTCATCGCGATTTAATTAAGTTCCAGCCCCGTGTACAGGCTGCGTGTTCACTGAATAAGAATGGTGTGTACTCGATTTAGCTGAATAAACTGTCACGTACAGACTACTAATCGATCGGCCGGCCTAGCGACGCACAGTTTCGACCGCGTTATTTAGGATTAATTAAAAGGACTTCATTCAGCCCATTGGCTCGCCACGCACCGCAGTTCCGCTGGAACCGTTCATATATTAAACTTACTTATACACCGTGGATATAATTAATTTTTAGCGTCCGCCGCGCGCCGTCCAGCCGATGCATTCGCCGACCACCAACCTGCCCGACGTCCATGTAAAACTGCATTGTGTGAATCTGTCGATTAACTACGAATTCTGTTTTAATGCCGGCGAAATTGCAAAATGCTTTTCAAGGTTATTGAAGTTGCGTTAAGGTCGAAGGGAAGTGTTTTAAAAAGTACCGAAGACAGCAGAAAAAGTAGTTTCTCCAGTCGGCAAGGAAATAGGTGGGTTAACTTAATTTCTTTGCAACTCAATTGTCCGCACGTTGGCCATATCTCCTTCGCAGCAAAAACACGTGATGAAAAAGTAAGCGGTCTGGTTTATATCCGTAGTGCAGTTAAATAGAGTGCTGCAAGCAGAAGACGCGCTGTTCTCGTTGACCTAACTCTCTGGGGGTTCACAATTTAACTCGCCGCAAAAAGGGACGCCTTACAGTTAGACGTCGTTGAGCTAGTCTTAATAAACGGAATTATGTTGTAAACGATATTACGCTGCATATCAACGCATTTAGATGAAGTAATTACAAGCATTTTATGCACAGACAAGCACGTGATGTGTGTATAGCCTTTAACCCAGAGGACCCAAAATTTTTTGTCTCTTCTAATATTGAATTGTTCCAAATTCATCAACTTCAAATGTGCTTTTGACAGCTGAGACAGTGCAACTCACTTTTATAGTATTAACTGTACAATGAAAAAGCTAAAAAAACATGTTAAGTTTCATTATATTTTAAAACTGAACGAAGAAAATAAATGGTTTTAATGGGACCCCATTGACATCTCATGCACCCCCAATTTTTGTTTTCGATAATACAGACCCCTTGCAATTCGGAATCGACCCCTAGTGGTCGATATAGACCACTATTTCACTCGTCAATTAATATTTTTCGCAAACGATTTAACGAGGTTGGGAATCAAAGTTTTCGAACGGTGAGCGTTACGGACACCAAAGACAAATAGATGGCGGTGGACTCAGATCGTCCAGACCGTTTCGAAAGTTGTTAGTTTGAAGATTTAACCTCGAAAGCATTATTGCACTTGACTGTACAGTAAACCAACCATAAAGTCGCCGTTCACTAGTTGAAACAAGATATTATAGAGCAACGGATGCTATTCCAGATCCTTTCCATTGGCCAGCGACTCGTTTCTGTCGCGTCGATGGAGACAAAGAGCTCACTGTTGGTTTGCACTACAGGATCATGGGGTCACCAAAATGACGCTACAAAAGGGACAGTGGTGGCTAGAAAATGCGGTACTATGGGAATTATATTCAAATAGACATCGAAATCGGATTTTTACGGAAACAAAACCTTGCATAGAAAAATATAGAACAGAGGAAGTTAACAGTTTATCCACCAATAGTGAATCCACCACTTAATAATTCTTCAAACGATCAGAGCTTGAATTGATTGAACAGCTTTTCAATAACACGACCTGTGCATTTATTAATAACTCTCACAAGTTTAAATGAAACATCTCATAAAAATTCATGATTTTTCTTGGAACATCCATAAATATGCATGCAAAGTTTCAGCTTACTAGGTTCGATCATTCTCTGAAAATTAATAAAAGATTCTACTAAAAACGTGAATCTAAACTAGAACATCCCCATAGAAAGTTTATTAATGAACTCTCATAATTTTGAAGAGAACTTCTCGTAAAAATTCATGATGTTACTTCGAACATCCATAAATATGGATGCAAAATTTCAGGTTACAGGGATCGATCATTTTCTTGAAATTAATCCGCAAAGGTTGCAGTGAACTAGAACACCGTATTAAAAAGTCTATTAACAGGCTTCCGGATGGTAAAACCGTGAAACGGTACTGGGACGAGAACGTAACCAGTCAATAAATGATTTCTTCCTGATGCAACGGGTTGAAAAAAATTCCACGTATGTCGCACAATTTGAAAAAGTAGGTCACCGTTGAGAAATTTCGTACCCGGACGAGAGGAACGTTTCTCCGGAACATGGCGAATGAGAGAGCACGGAATATTTTTAAGGTGTGACCACACTGACTTGACCTTGTCTTGCGCTTTTGCGGATTGGCTGTTTAACCATAATTATACTGTCCAAAAAATAACAACTTTTTTCATGTTTCCAAATAACTGTCGGGTGGATCTTATAGAGTTTTTTTGCGCTGATTCCAAATCTGCCCTTAACTTTTCTCCTACACGCACAGTTAGTTCACAGTTTAGTTCAGATCGGTGCAAGCCAGATCGGTTTCTATCGTTAAATAATTAAAATATTTTTGTACGAAAGGACTAAATAATAAATAAATTCATTCAATAATTATGATAATTTGAAATAGATCGGTTTATCGAGGCTGTGAAACATAGTCGAACTGGGTTAAATCGAAGCGTCGAGGCATTTCGATCAGATTTTGAAAGGGAAAATTGGTTGGTCTATGCTGAACATTCTTGTAGGTTCGATAATAGCATACGTAAATGTGGAATGGTTGGTTCCGGTGAACAGACTAACCGATTTGCAAGTGGTGTTCGGGATTTGACCTGGAAGGCATTGTTTCACTGGACTGTACATCCTATTCGATATGATTTGGTTGCTGTGTCTGCTCGTTACTTGCTGTTTCTACTTATCGCTGCACGCCTGTTCAATAAACTTGATTGTAATATTGATAAACAGAATTCGCACTGTGTGTACCTTGCATTTTTGGTTGAACTAGTTCTAAATACTGTTAAACAGGCACGACTGCTCATCATATTTGCGACAGAACCAGTCTTCGATAAATTTTAGTCAACCTCGGTCTCGTTTCTACAGTTCTTCGATAAACTCTTAAAGATCAACAACGTTTGCACACAAGTTTTCAAAGCATTATAAAATATTATGAAATGCACGTGCTATTTACGAAGAATCTACATTGAAAATTTACTTTTTCGGCAGACAGGTTGCACGCACACGTGAAACTGACGGGATCTTACGCAACAGTATGTATTCCTGACTTATTATCGCTTTTGTGTTATGACATTCTGTCAAATAAAGAGGTGTAATCGAAAAGCAAATAATAAGTGAAGTCTTTATGTAACGAAGACAAAACTACGTTTCCTCTTACAAAACGTTGACTTCTTGGTTTCTATTAGTACCGTCAATATTTGTGACAAGAGTTTCACGTCGGAAGAACGAGCTTCGGTGAACTTTCTTAAAGGGAATTTCGCGTGATTAACGTTCTTGTAACCATCCCCAAAATTAAGTCGATATTACAGGAGTCTTGTATCGGGACTACTTTCTCATTCGAAAGGACAGCGTTCACTTACGAAACGAGAATTCTGACACACTCCCCGCGGCTTGGTGATGTTCCACATAAGAGGATCATCGAATACCATCATTTACTTGCTCCTGTGTCTTACAATTAATGCGTAAAAATCTGCAGTTTACTTAAATAAACAGTTGTATCAAAATTTCATTTTTAGTACAGAGAAGTTATAAATGATCGGTAAATATTACACATAAATTGGAAGAAGTAAAAGCCTGTTCCAGTTGCAGGTGAGACCGTTTCCTCGAGTGCACAACGAGTATCCTGTGACTTGCAATTAAGGCATAAAAATCTACACTTTTCTGAAATAAACAGATTTATTAAAATTTCCTTTTTAATACAGAGAAATAATAAATGATCGGTAACGATATTACACATAAATTGGAGCGAGTAAAGGCTTGTTCGAGTTGCACGTGAGACCATTTCCTCGAGTGCACACAATTACGTGAAACGACACGCTCCCCCGCGGTTACGTCACTCATTACGCATGTTAATTCTTCAAACGGTTGCTCAGCGAGCGTATCAGCTCGCGTTACAGTTTCTAACACGTCCGCGGGTATCATTTCACGGTTCTGATCGGTCGGCATGTCTGAAAAGGAACAAGCTCCCCGTCCATGTTCCATGCAATTGAATTCGAACGCGACCTGCCAGTGTCAGGGTCCGCGTAACGAGATGGAAGGGCAGAAGGCCAAGGTGTCGAGCTGTCTCACGTGGTCGAAGGCCTAACTGATCGTAACCATAACCAGACAGTCCAGATTCCTACACCCTTGCTCTGCGCTACGTAGACGATACAGAGCGTGAAATCAGGTTTGCGTTCCTGCAACGGCGAGATCAGTGCACCGACACATACGTGCCCGGTTCAACGATCCCCATTGACGTAACAATGTTTTATTTATCTTTATTTGACAGCCGCCGAAGCTACATGACAGCGATCGGAAAACTAGACTGCTCCGAATGATACCCCTCAATAGAACCGTATGAAAAATACCAATTTTTCAAACTCGATGGAACGGTTGCCAACAAAGTTACCGGAGAAGCCTAATAAGTAACCAACCAATTTACTTTTTAATAATAAAATTGCATCCATTCAGATTATTTCGATTTTTATTACAGTATATTGTTTTAAAAATTAACATATAATATAATATTAATATAATTATATATTAATATAATTATATTATAAATATATTATATTATATGTATTTAAATATTGTATTAGATAGTAAAGAATTATATTATAATATATAATAAATTAGAATATTATAATTGGGAAGATCTTTATGCGAATTTGAATTTTCATAGAAACTACGAAAAGGAGAGATCTGAATATGTGGTTGGTTCACTTTACCGATGTGATTAGATCGCGAATAATAAAAAAATAATAAATTGGAAATATCACCCGTCTGACATTCTTTACGTCCGACATTCCAAGAACTGTCCAGTGTCGGATGGCAGCGGGTTTATTCTGAGCAAGCCCGGCTTTCTTGTTGTTTTCGACTACTTTCTCCTCGAAGAAGTTAGTCATCCGGACAGCGATAGCCTCTGAATATTTTAACCCTAATATTCGAGAGACCGACAAACCATCTTCCCCTACTCGATGGATCAAATCGAGCACATAATGCTAGAGAATGTTCGTACATCCAGCGGGGCTAGGTTTCCTGGAGTTTTTTTTCCATAATTATCGATTTCGTTTGATGGGTCTTGAGCTCGTGGAGGAAAATTTTTAAAAGAGATCTGGCAAGTTACACAAGGGAAAGTACACGCAGAGTGGATCATAAATGGAATCCCATAAGTTTCTCAGTCACTTGTGAACAGTAAATACGATAAAGTTTCGGATTTGAATCTTTTCGTCTAAAGACCACGTTTGCTGTTAAATATTTTAATAGTAGAGGAAAAGAAAGGTGGTGTTTCGTTTAACAATTATTACAACCTTTAATAAATGACAGCGAAAGCTATAAATCTACTACATTATTAATTTCGTTTAATATCGACGTTACAGTTTACAGATTGGCACCTGCAATGAATGCATAACGATCCGCAATCTGTTCAGCTTTCTTAACTTTCGTTTCGAGGAGGAAACTCTGTGAAATTGCGACAAGTTACGTATTCGTCCTTTTCACAATCGATGAGCAAATTCAACAGAACGATAGCGATTCTGCGAGGGCTAGTTCCCCATGGTTCAGTCCCGTTACGCAATCGCTGTAAACAGCGTTCATTATCTTAGCCGTTTATTAAGAACGTCAGCTTGTGACGGCCGCTGTTAATATAACATTATTATCCGACGTCGATGATTAACAGTGGCGTCACGTCAATTACGTCCTAAAGGAATCCACGTAATAGGAAAATTAACTCATTGTTCATTTTCCGCGGGACGCCGACATAGGCTTGGCGTACCCTATTCGTTGGCGGGACTCGAAACTCCTGGAAATTTGCATATCTTCGATCTCCAGACAATGTCACGCCTGACCCCGATAGATGCAAAAGGAGGCATGAAAATTCGATTACACGGCCACTCAAATGCAATTGTTGGCTCCTTTGACAAGACTGATCCGAAATTTCGGTAATTTTAATGAGATGCATACCGCCGCCGAGAACGCGGCAGCCGTTGATGCTCTTGTGTGTGCATTCTGCGAAATTGCACGATTCCATGCACACTGGGTGATCCGAAGAAACCACCTCCGATCCTTTGGAATAGCAATGGCATCGCGCAAATCAATCTCGAAACCTGTCTTCAGTAATACAAATATTTCTTAATTTCGTTTAATACTTCCTCTAAGTAATGTTGCGCGGGAAAAATTCAATGTGTAGCTGCAGTCTCTTACGAATATCTCGAGAACTATTCATGTTCGCCAAAAATGACACTTACATTTTCTGTTCAGCATGTCAAAACGAATAGAATGACGTATGTCACGTGTCGAAATGAGGGGGGGTTTCCGAAGTCTTACCAATCTTAATAACGTGTGTACAGTAAGTCTCCTAATTAATGGCACACAGTTGAAATTATTTCTGGGACGTGTAACGTTTGAATAAATAAATTCCTTCACTCCTCGGATGAGAATACCGGAGAGAAATGGCGATGAATATTTGATGAGATTCTAAAATTCGAAATGGCACATAGAAAGCTAGAAAATCGTTTCTAAATCATTCACGGCCCCCGGATTTCTTTCACGATCTATTCCACGTCTATGAACTTTGAAGAATCGGATAATTCGATCGTGATTTCGGTGTACCGTTACGGTCACTCGATTTTTCGTGGTACAATCGGTGTTACGTGATGAAATCCTTTCTTTTCAATGAGGAGATGAAAATAGACGGACACCTCGCGCAAAGTGAAGAGGTCGAGCGAAGCGGGGACAGATACTTTCTCTCGTCGACGACGGTTCTTCGTTCCCGTGAAACGTATTCTTCCTCTGCCGGCGGGAATCGACATAAGGCAATCAACTTCGTGGTCTGACTGTATCGAATCCGTTGCTTTCCTTTTTTCTTTCGTACCATCAACGAGCCTGTTGCTGGATATACTTTATGGTTTTAGGATTAAGAATGAACGGCCCGCGGAACCAAACAACATTTTTCTATCAATTTCTCATGATTGGACTGTGGTTTTAAATTGCATCAGCTCCGTTTACGTGGGAAATACAGGAAACCCGCAGCCTGCTAATACGGAAACTATAATAGTCGCAGTCAAATCATTCAGAGCATTTTCATTTAGTACCGACAGCCATTCTTTCGAATAATATTTCACTAAGGTCTACTAACCGGGCACCTCACCGGGAAACGAGAACTCTGCATTAGAACATTGTATGGAGTCGCATGGAAACGATAAGAGCCTCGCAGATAAAGAGCCATAAAACGTTAGCGTACAATTTCGCCGTGTTCTCTGATTCGACGGTCTCCACTACAGAAAACCATATATAAACGGCCTGTCTCAACCCCGACAGCACGGTTAACGAGATCACATTAGATCGGATACCTCAACCAGAAAATAGGCAGTTTACTTCTATTCTTCTTCAACGTTATTTGTTTGTTGTCCAAGAAACATTCAGCAACTCTTCCCGAGAAAATTAGTGGACCTTCAGGATGCCCACGTAACAGTTTTCACGATTTTTTAACTACTTGCGATAATCTGACGTATATTTTCAACAAAAGTTGATCAGTTTTCGATTGGCTATATATTGCAATAAAAAAGTTTGAGAAACATGTTTTTTCAAGAATTGTCAAGGTCAGGATGATCGTTATTTTTCTCAGATAAAAATTCCGGAAAATCACTAGACACGACCGCTCAAATCGCCAACTGATAAAACGACCTGAAAATCATGTCCATTCTGAAACTATGTTACACGAACCGTACGAGGAGTTGCTTTAACAACGTACGAAGAAGACTATTGAAATTTCCAGATTCTTGAATGCAAAGGGCAATTTTCAAACGGCATCCTATATCTTATCAAAGAGTTCTCCCGCGTTATCTACGAAACTACACCTTCGGAGACAACTCTAGTTACTCGTGTTCTTCGCATTTCAAAGATGTCTTGCCTGAACTGTTCCAAATCATTGTGTAAAAAATTGGTCATTCGTCTGCAACGAGGTATCGACTCGTCGCGAGCCGCATGGTGGAACAAAATTGTGTAAGTATTCAGCAAACATTTTGCTGAAAACAATCTGAAATGACTTCAATGACCTTAAAACGTGAAGATCTCCTAAAAAATCGATCCCTATAAATCGGGAAGTTAAAAATAACGATGACCTGTTAAGTCTCGGTTGTATCGCGTTTTGAGCGCTGAAAACGTAAAGAAAAGAGGCAACTACCCAGTCCGCGTTTCGGCGAAGAGCTTTCTCGATTGCCAGAGAAAAGTGTTCGGATTAATAATGTCCACCGCAACGACCAGCCTCAATATCCCGAACAGAGGGATGCCCATTCGCAAGCGAATGAATGCGAATCTGGTCGTGGTGTCGGTGCAGCCGTCGACGAAAGAAAAGGCAGCGTCTTTTTATTAAACGTCAGATTTTCGGCGCTGTAGATCGTCCGTTTAATTTCCGCGTCAGTCAAGGACAGGGAGATAGGAAGAAAACGCGGATGATCACCGGCGTCTACAACGGGAAGGAGAAAGGCGTTGAAGATCGAGGGAACTCGGGGAGAAGTGTCTTCGCGAAGAGAGGGACGAGCCGGGGAAAGGAATTCCCTGGCGCTGCTGTTCTCGTCGGAGTTGTCGGAGTTTCGTTCGTTTTCTCGTCGTAAAATGAAACTATTGCTCTATCAATCGATGCTCCGTTTCCTCGGTGTCAGTCGTCTAGCCGGCAGGTTTCGTAGGAAAGAAGGTTCGAGGAAAGGTTGGTTCTTCTCTTTTCGTTTGTTGTCGGCACACCATGGCCCCCCTCGTTCCTGTCCGCTGTTCGCGAACCGCTCCTGACCTTCTCGATCTCGCGTTTTTCAGGAAGTTCACGAGGCTGCTAAGAGGAATAAGCCTGTACTTCGGAGGGGGCTGTACACACCCGCTGGCTGTCGAGATACCAAAGATTCCTTCAGAGATTGCGGACGGAATTTCGCTGTAGTGATGGACGAACTCTCCCTCTCTCTTTCTCTCTCTCTCTCCCCTCCTCTCTTCACCCTGGATCCTCCCCCGTGCGCGTCTTGTCTTATCTAGAACCCAGCCGGTATTATAGCCCGTCCTCTCGTATCCTCCGTCAGACAGATAAAATTCCAGGAAAAGCGAAAAGGGCCCTCGCTGATTCCCTTTTCCTCTGGAAACTTGAACCTCTCGCGCCGACAGAGATGCGCTCTTCCCTAGCTGTATGTGCGTCTGTATGCGTCTGTATGTACACGTGGGCGCGCATGTATCTCCTATATCCTATCGGGACCTGTGACCCCAGGTTCTCACCTCCACACACGCATACGTGCACATCTTCCCACGGAGACTTTAAATCGAAAGATCCCCGTTTAGATGGATCCACCGTCACGTTCGAGCTGCGGGATATCCGGCGCGAATAGAACCGATGCGACCAGACCGACGCTCTAGCCTAATCATTCCCTCGGCTGTCTTTCGGTGGTGTTACTGGACATGGGTTCCTCCTGGAAAAATGAAGCGAGAATGTGCAGCAACACTTTCTTTTTGCTTCAAGAATTTTGCTTTTTTTTTGCAACAACCGGGTTGTTGATTTTCACGTTCGCGGATAGTAACGAATGCATAGAAATAGAGGGTTCGTAGAACGACTCGGTCTATTTGCTTTGAAAACCACAATTTTCTTGAAATTGTAAATGTTGAAAGAATTTTATCGAGATTAAAAAACGTTTGTACCATAATCTCCCTATTTTTCCCTTATTCTACAAAGTATCGGCTTCGATTTAAACCAAATTTGGCCAAAAACGCTTCGGCCACCCGATTCATGTTTCATTCTGTCCTTCTCTATGTTCGACTCTCTATTTAAGTCTCGCTCAAAAAAACAAGTCTAGGGTTCAAACGTTGTCCGCCCAGAATACGCCTGTAAGACAGTATTTGGATCTTCACTGTATTACGCATGGACAACGTCAGTAATCGAGCGGTGAGTCACCTGTGAATTAGATTTTTAGGTCGCTCGAGCAGTCTCGATTTACTTTCGGCGTAATTAAAAGAAGAAATTACGCGGCATTGTGTAATAATTGTATCAGTGAAGGGGCAAAATTTTCCATAGAAAGCCGCGAAGAGAAATATTTCCTGGGAGTTGCTCATTACGAAGTTGAATGTTAATAAGAAGTGAAAGTTGCGGAAGTGGCCAAATAAAATTTTGGCCGCTTTGCATAAAAAGTCCGTGGGAACTTTAGGACTTCCCACTGAGCGAACGTTTGTGTTCTAATTGTATAAGTTGTTAACTATTTCAGTGTGTAGTTTATCTTAAAGTTAGCGTGTTGTAACATTTATATTTTTTCATTGAAATATTTAGTTTCTCGACTGATTCGCGAGACAAGTATCGCTTGTTACGAGCGCACGAATAATGCAACGATAATGGTACATTATAAAGTGAGAAAAATCATTTGTAGTTGAAATGAAATATTTTGTCTCTCTGCTTTCTAAAGAACAAATTGTTGAAACTGTAACAAATGATTGATAATAAAGCAACGATGAAACGAATAATTCACAATAAAGAAACCTTTGCTCGTATCAAGTTGGATCGACAATTTCTATTTTTCCATGAAACTGTTTAATCATTCATAGCTTTTATAAACTTCGAATGGAAGAATTTCGAATTTACTCTTTGTACTCAATCCGTAATAAAGCCTAATCAAAAATTAATGATATCTGGAATTGTCGTCAATTTAATATTCCACTTATTCAGCGAATTCGCTCATACGTTTAGCGAGAAGGCAAATTATTAAAAATCAACGACAGATATTTTATTTATTCTAATCGTATCAGTACGCGCAGCTTGCAAGTGACACCGACAAACCGAGTTTCTGCTTTAGGATACGTGCTCACGGTATCTGGCAATAAAATTTGCATTAATCGTTCTCAGCAGCAGAGAGAATGCTAGAAACGAAAACGCGGAAGGGCAGCACCCATGCTGATCGAAAATGCGGGCGGATTTAATAAAAACATGAAAGCTGCTTGTCAACGATGTCAAAATATTTCGCGGAAACGTCATAGCTTGTACCGTGTGGTAGCAACTCAACGAGTATCCGAATATAAAGGAAAATAGAGGAATCATTTTTTATTAAATATTTTTCAATTGAAAAGTACACTCTGCATTTTACCATCTCGTTAAGAAATCATGCTACCTTCGCATGAAATGACATCTACGGCAAAGAACAGAAATATTTTTTACTAAATTCATTATTCAAAAGTGCACTCTTCTTTACTGCTTTATTACGAAAACATGTACATTTTCGACGTAACGTGATATGTTTTTCGATTGAAATGTCCTCCACGTGCTAAAATAGTTTAAAGCACTGTTTTAAATAATTCAATGAATCCAAGAGCTACTTCCATCATTTTATTTGCTTCTTTCGTGAAGAATTATGAAAATAATAATGGGCACGCTGTAAATTTGTATATTTGAGAAATTCTGAAAATAACGAGTGTCTTTCACACTTTTATTTCTTAACGCCTCCTCCCTGAAAAAGTTCCCTGAACTCCAGATTAAAAGCGAATTTATTAGAAAAGTTTTTGGTGAATATAGTGGACGAAGCTGGCCTTAATAAACCCATTTGCATAATTTTCGCGCAGTTATTTATCCAATATGAGAGCCTCCGGTCTGTAAAACATTGGCAGCATTCATTTTCGTTGGGAAAACTATTACTTCTTTTCACGCGTACTCGTTCTAATCATCCTTAATCGTGACCGCTCAACATTAATTAGTTATTAAAATGAACAAACTGCTTCCAACCCTCATAAACTCAAATTTCGTACGATTTCTGAGATCGCACTAGATTCCATCGAATTTTATGTTACAGCATTTTTTGAAAACCTTAATAAGCCATAAATGCATACACATCCGCAGTGTAATAATTACTAAGCAGATAATATTACAGAGATCCAAACGGGTCAAAATAATTCTCCGGGGAAATAAAATTCCAATAGACGCACAGTTGAACGCGCGCATTTCCTGTATCGCCGTAGAAACACCATTTTTCCAGTTAATTAATGAAACTCGAAAAGTTCGTGTGATAACTCGGCTCTGGTAATTGGCATGCTAGTGCCATTGTATGCTTGATTAACCTCAACAAACGGAATATAATTCCGTTTTATACCGGTGAATTTATACCGATCCCGAATGCCGTTATTTGGCGGTCACTCTAATTAATCTACTAATTACCAACGGGAACTGGTCGGATCGAAAATTGTTTTCGATTACGGTAACACCACTATTATTAACCTCGCTGCGACCGTAACGAGGGAAGTAAACGAAAAATGTAACCGAGCCTTTGTAATCAACGTCTGCGCGTTTAATCGTAAAAACTTTGATCCCTCAATGATCAGTCGGTTTCGTGTTTGTCGCACAAACTCGTCGTTTCAACATTTTATTTCGAAACGTCGATGATGATTATTTGACTGTTTGTAAAATTGCTTTTTGCTTAATCAGTATTAAAACATTCAAACATTCAACTGCTGGCCTTTTCTACGTTCAGTAAAAGTCAAAGAATAAAAGATGTTGGGGACTTATATCGATAAAATACTGTATATAAAATATATATGTATACTAGGTGGTACGAGAAGAAGAGTTGTTGGAACAGCGAGTCATGGAGGCGCACGAACGGCGTCAACGAATAAAAGGGAAACGGGGTTGAGGGATCCACGGAGCCCCGGAAAGATAGAAAGAAAGAAACAGATGTGAAAGTAGCGGGCAAAACAGCATTACGTAGGTGTAAGAAGAGCAGTAGAAATGAAAGAAAATGGTGCAGCTGTAGGCAAGCGAAAGGGGGAGCCCGCAAAGGCCACGGAGTCACCCGGTGGCTGCACGTTCCTCTGGACTGTCTCCAAATCTACTCTACAAGCTTTTTCTATTTCAGCCCCTTATCCTTCCTTCTTCTGATTTATCTTTTTATTGTTTCACAGCCGTCCCCACAACTGCTCGTCCTTAGTTCTAACAACTCTTATACACCCGACCCCCTCCGGTAAACAATGCTCCAACTGGTTTCTCGTCGATCAACGAATCTTAAGGGGGTACGGTACCCATGGATATGACTAGCATGTTACTAGAATATTACTAGAAAGACAAGTGAAAACAGTGTTTGCGGGAAACCATTTTTTGTCCTTATACGAGCATGAAACGTCAAAATTTGAATTGCAAGATTGCTTTTGAGTAACAGTTATTCTTTGTTAAACCAATTTACGATAGATAGAAAAGAAAACTTAAGAGGGAAGATGTAATTTTTTTTCTTTCAGCGTGCGTTGGTCAAATTGGAATTGAAATCGTTCAATTAAAAACTAAATCAATTTCGGCACAACTTGTGCGGTCGGAATGCGTTCGCTGTACTGGCCAATCAAGAATACACGACGAAACAGAATATTAACACATGAATTTTATCAAACCTGAAAATGTTTTACAAAATGAATTGTTGAGACAGAAAGAGATCATTTCACAGCACGTAAACGCGCTAACGAATTTTCACGTTGAGGAACAAACTACAAATGAAATTTATAGAAATTTTTCCGAGAACAAAGCCACGTACGAGAAAATGTTCTACATGCTTTGTTCATTGTAGAATCACTCCGTTTCTGTGCGAATGTACCACCCTGTACATTCGGTGGGCAGAAAATGTAAAGGACGCCGACAGTTAGTTCGAAAGGAGTAAATTTTGATTAATTCAACACAGGCCCGACCATAATTTCACCTGTACACGGGAATACCATTGAGGAGGTTTTTGCTTCGGAAATAAAGCCGTCACGTCCACGTTAATCGTGCCATTTTCCCCCGATAAGTTATCGCACTTTACAAGCGTTCAATATAGTTTTCGGGGCATGTATCATCCGCGGAAATAGCTCGAATGCTCCAGGCGGCTATCGATGTTTGTGCCGGTACACAGACAACACGTGCGTAGCCAGGAACACGGTTGTGTGCGGGGCCAGGGCTCATATATCTTTGTAATAAAGTCCGGTGGACCCCGACCCTTTCGAACCGCATGTTACACTTATGACCCGCCAACGTTAATTACGAGAATAATTGTACAGCTGAAAATCTGGGCATTCCGTAAATGCACTTTGCCGGCGATTAGATCGAACAACGTGCGTGACTCCCGCTGACGCGACCTGATTGTTCCTAACGTTTCTATATGGAAAGTATTTCACCCTGCGTTCGCCTAATGGCAACGCTCGAGACGGAACTGTGTCAGAATTTAAAACAACTGATAGAACTGTGCGCGCACCCTGTTATATATATTTGATCGCTTTGCGGCACTCGTCGTTCACACGGGAGAAAATTCAAACCCCGGTAATTATATAGAAAAGGTCTACTCCGATTTTGATGAAATTTTAATACGTTATGCAGCAACACATTCTGAACGACTTTTTTCTTTCTCAATATAGGGGGGTCGCTTTTAGTTTTCGAAATATTCGCAAAAAACTATTGCTAACACTGTATTCAATTTTTCGTACTCAAAGGAGCAGTTATAACAGCTTTTACTTAAAATCGAAAACTTAACCATTGTTCTCCAAAAGGAACTTCAATTTGCCACGTGTATACAACCACCGGTTAAAACTGAAACAGCACGTCGGCGAATATGGCCAATAGCCCAGCAAATTCTGTAGTGATTCGGATATGAAATTAGTCGGCGTTAGAGAGACCACTATGGAGAATCCGTGTCGCATTATAGTATGCACCAGCAGGAAGGATGAGCTTCGTCGCATGCTGATGCTACAACAATGGCCGGTGGCATCGAAGCAACTCTTTGAAGGACTATCGCGATATTCTATTAATTTGAGTCGGGAATAGAGTTTCCGTCACCGCCATGCGAGTACGCGCGATATGTGCGTTTAATTGCAATCCCGCGTATTTAGCCTGTCATGGATGCCATCCTTGAATTTAACAAATAATATAGCCGCACGGGAACACCCGGAAGCCAGAATATATTCGGAAATTTCATTAAATGTTTTAACGCCTACGCGTAAAAGGTAACGCGGGCAAAAAGCATTGGCTAAATTTCTGCGATATATTTTCCATATGACACGAATTTCATCGTCGGAACACTTGTCGCCTGCAATTTCAGCCACGCAGACGCGCCGCCGCTCGCAGCGTGCAATATTGATAAAAATTTAGACGAAATGTTCGATAATTGCAGACAGCGACCGAACCACCCCCGTGTCTCCCTAATGGTAAATATATCGTTGGATTGAAATAGTTTATCTCGAGTGGTCCTTTATGTAGTTAACGATTTTCAAAAATATATTGCGACGCGTACGATATTAATAAAATAAGCAATTAATAATGAGCACGCGATTTTCAACAATATCAATCGCTTTCAGTGTTTTGCGGATTCATTGTTAATTACGCCAGGCAGTTTTCCTGGTAAACGGCCAGGACAACGCCAGGACAACGAGCGGCGTGAATGTCTTGTTCCGGGATGGATCTCAATTTCACGAGAACGCAAAAATCTGCGGGAACCGCGCGCCTCTCTTAAGACCACGTTAAGTCTTTCAGAGGTAAAGGTGCGGGCACGCGTTTAGGTGAACGCGTGCGAACGTCGTCGCGTCGCGCGAAAGAGAATGAAAGGGAGACAGACCGTTTGCAGACGTAAACCGCGAAAAGAGCGGACGTCGCTGAACAGAGCTCGGATGCGGCAAGGAATCGCCGAGGTTTCTCTACCTACACCTTTCTCCTTGACTCTTGGAAGATTTTAGCATCTGCCCACTTATTTTTCCTCCGCCTTGCTATTCGTTATACTTCGTTGTTCCCTTTTGTAGCGCGCCGGATTGCATGCGCCGCGCGAGATATACGCTCACATCACTTGCATAGTTTCGCGCGGTTTAACGCCCTGCATCATCCACCTTCGCGAGCACATAGTGCACACACTTTTTCTTCGTCGGCTACATAGTCCGCGTGTCCCCTTTGCTTCTACTCGCAAAGAAATGTTTCTTAATACTGCGTTAATTAGTGTGAACATGTAAAAGGAAATATATGATATTATGCATCATGGAATTTGTGATTTAAAGCAGAAACTGATCCAAAATCGTGTAAAACTACTACAAAATATATATTTGAATTCATTGAAGGTCCTAATAAAAAAATTAAAGGCAATGCTTTGTTTATTTCTCCATGGAACCTTATAGATTGTAATTTTTGAAAAATCTTGTTTGCAGATCATTTAGTAAACCAATGCTTGTAATTAATGGTAAACAAATCAGGGCGTTTGGTACAATTATAAAAAGGTATTCCATTTTAAAAGGTGTACGAACATTTTGTACACCCACTGTACGTATATTAGGATAAATACAATTTTTCCATAAGAAAGCGCGATAAGATCTATGTATGAAGCGTCGTAAAGATTTGAAACAAAATCCTCGATTGAAAAGAAGCGGGAACTGTGTCAACGCGTTGATAGGCGAACTTATGGTCTCACTTCCAGCAATATCGCGTAACGTCGAGACCATGATGCGCAAAATCTAATTCGATCGAGAGGAACATCTTCGCTGTAAGAACGCAAAGAACGCGAGCCATAAATCCTGCGAGAGTGAGCTCCACCTACGGGGGGTTTATAGCTAATAAACGCAAATACCTGCCGCGTTGCTTATGCGGAATACATAAAATATTGATACACATTAACCATCAAAGCGATAGCGACACCGGGGACGACATTGTCGGGAAGGAGGAAACGTTGGCCCAAGTGCTTTACCGAATAACGATTTTAATACCTTCTGTGCACGATAGTTTGCAAAGCATGACGGCGATGGCATAATCGGGTGCAGCGTCGAACCGAAGCTTCTATTTAACGACCAAACAAATACCTCTGCCTAATAATATTCATTTTCATCCCGAAACCACTGCCATGATTGCAACGTTCTCGGTTGATCAGATTTTACCAAAAATCTGACATTTTGTTATCCATGAGAAATTTCTAACCAACGACATCGGTGATTTAAATTATCTGAATAACTAACAAATACGTAACTAACAAACAATTTTTAAATTTATTTTAAGACTACAAAATTTAAGAATTGATTTAAAAAATATATTTATTACTATGCGTTAATGCATAGTTAATTGATATCGTGCTGCGCGCGATGCCATCCTTCTCAATTTCGAAGAGATAATAAGAGAGAAACTCAGCTGAAGATACGAAATATTTTTAAGTGATCTTCAATAATTCATCGCAGGGTGAAAAGTTTCCGCGCGCCGTGCGAATAACGCACTAATTGCAACGAACAATAGTATAATCCATCAGCTGGATTCAACGTATGCGTGCACATGCAGAAGCATCGAGTTTATATAAAATTTCAAGTATAATATATTTCACGGCAACAGCACGCTCGATGTAATTAGAGGTGAAACTGTTGCTCCACATTTAAATTAATGTCTCGTTAACATTGCGGGGCGAACATTTAAAATATATATATTTTTGGTCTGATTTAACTGCACGGCCGTGTATCATTATGAGCGAATTACATTAGCGTGACACGTGACAGAATTTACGTATAAACAAAATTATGCCTTTTGTCACGTAACAACCGTGTCGTATTAGTTACACCGCGGTAGGCTCTTTGAGTGTAGAAAATAAAAAAAAGGGCACGTTACCGTGAATTATCGTTACGTTACATGAACGAATGTAATTCTGTCCGAACGGAAACATTATTTCCGCCTCGAGAATGTTTTACATAGGTTTTGAGCATGAAAGAGTGTACGATAAGTGTACGGCTAAATTTTAAACAAAGCAACGCGGCGGGAGCACATCTAACTTTTTCACGGATCACAAGAACATTTATGATGAAAATGGACACGTAAAATTGAAAGCAGTGGACGAGTTAAGAAGATTCAACGACATCAGTGTATTAATTTATGGTTAACAAGACAATTAAAAGAAGAAAGAAATTTCTATTTGGCTCCTGCGTCTTGCAATAAATGCAAACATTTTTCGAAGATCCGCAGTCTAATAATTACAATGTCTAACCATTAATGGAATAATTCATTTCGAGCGGTTTAATCTTTCAAAAATTTCGTTCGCGTGACAATTGTGAGAACGTCGGCGATCCGTTTCGTATAATAAGATTGTAAAAAGGGTAATGCGCAGAACACGAGTGCAAGAAAGTATGAATAAAAGTATGCACCGGGGGCAGAAACGATTTCCCAGAATTGTTATCAGTGTCAGCACGTTATTTTAACAAATACTAACCACATTAGGTCGGTCATAAATGCGTGGGCCAGCCAAAAGCCGAAGATTAATTTGAAATTCGAATTTCATCGCCAAATCTTGATAAAGAAAATCCGAGAACGGTCTGTAATTCCAGAACATAGCGAGAGATGGATGTGTGCCAAAAAGCCGCGCGTCCAACTGGACTGTCGACATAGAAACTGGCCAAAAACCAAATTTACAAAATGCATAAACAGTGATTAATATCGGAACCTAGAGTTTGGATGAATGTCACGACGACGACGTGGACGGTTTATACAGGGTGTCCCAGCTAACTCGACCACCTTGAATATGTCGCTTAATTTTAGCAATAGAAAAAACGTTATACGAGAATATTAACCTAACCATGAAAAAAGTTTGTTCCCAATCATTAGTTTCCTCCCTTCCTTCGTTTAGGTTAATATTATCCTATAACGTTTGTTTCTATTACTAAAACTAAACGAGATATTCAAGGTGGTCGAGTTACCGGAGGCACCCTGTATTGTCGTGTACAGAACAAAAGTGATGAAGCAATGCGCTATTCTCGGAGTGAGTAGGCCAGAAATATAATGTAGTGGCGAATGTCATTGGCATCGGAAATGAAATAGCTCTCGATTTATATTGCACACTAGGGGGCTCCGCCTCCTGCTCGTTTCGCTCGCCAACCCCTGCGGCGCCACACTCTCTCTCTCTCTCTCTCGCTCTCTTTCTCTATCTGAAAAATACTCACTGTCATGGCGCTCAATTTTTGGTTCCCCTTCGGAAGGCAACCCGCCCCACAATTTTCGGTTCCCCTTGAGAAGGCAACCCGCCCCACAATTTTCGGTTCCCCTTGAGAAGGCAACCCGCCCCACAATTTTCGGTTCCCCTTGAGAAGGCAACCCGCCACTCAATTTTTGGTTCCCCTTGAGGAGGCAACCCGCCCCTCAATCTTCGCTTCCCCTTCAGAAGGCAACCCGTCCGTCAATTGTCGATTCCCCTTGAGAAGGCAACCCGCCCCTCAATCTTCGGTTCCCCTTGAGGAGGCAACCCGCCCCACAATTTTCGGTTCCCCTTGAGAAGGCAACCCGCCACTCAATTTTTGGTTCCCCTTGAGGAGGCAACCCGCCCCTCAATCTTCGGTTCCCCTTGAGAAGGCAACCCGCTCCTCAATATCGGTTCCCCTTGAGAAGGCAACCCGCCACTCAATTTTTGGTTCCCCTTGAGGAGGCAACCCGCCACTCAATTTTTGGTTCCCCTTCAGAAGGCAACCCGTCCGTCAATTGTCGATTCCCATTGAGAAGGCAACCCGCCCCTCAATCTTCGGTTCCCCTTGAGGAGGCAACCCGCTCCTCAATATCGGTTCCCCTTGAGAGGGCAACCCGCCACTCAATTTTTAGTTCCCCTTCAGAAGGCAACCCGCTCCTCGATTTCGATGTACAATAAGTAAATGAGTGAATTTTTACCCAGAGGAAGGTATGAGGGTTAAGACATTTCACTTTCGTGTTTCACAATTGACTAGGAAAATTTTTGTTTCAGTTATTAGAAAGGAAAGTTATTCCTTATCAAGACCAATTTAACGAATGCATTTCCGTTCATAACGAAACCGGTTGCACAATACCGCGTTATTGTATAATAGACGAAAAGACCAACATGTTCATTGTGTGGAAAATGCGGAGAAAGTACTAATTGATTTCCTCTATCCACTATTTCAAAATGCAATCTTAACATTTGCTGAAACATAAAATCACAACAGTATAGAACTTTCGACATAAAAAAAGTTATTGTGTAATACCCAGACTGCGGATTTGATGCATTTATGACAAAAAAGCTTAATAGGATAATTAAAAGGAAAATACAAGTTTTATTTAGCGCCTGCGTTCAGCAAATATTTGTTATTCCGCATAAAGATCCGCAGCCAAGTGGCCTTTAAAATTTGCACAAAGTATTTATAGAAAGTGCATTTACAATGAAATCGCATACATTGAAAATGACAATATTTGCTGTACACACTATTAGGTAACTCATTCTGCACGCAGCTCAATAAAATCCGTACTTTACGCCACCATGGAAATTTTCATTGATCTCGAAAATTTTTTCGAAGGAACAACAGAAAAAATATGGGTGCCGAGTGGTTGGACGTTCCTCGACACGGACGGCTGCCGTAAATAATCGGCGAGTAGATATCGTAAACGTCATAGAGTTTTTCCAAGGTGTAAATCACGCTCAGCAAACCTCGTTGTAAAATCTTACCCTCGCTGCACTTTCTGCTACCACTGTAAGGCATAAACGTCTGTCTCCCGGTGTGGTTGCCGCTGAAGGGCAAAGTTATGTCCCAGGGAATATTAAAACTCCTTGACGTAACTGCACGGCAGCGAAATATAAACAATGGCCGGGCATAAATCACACTGTTAATTACAAAAAGAATCAGAATCAGCCGTCATTACAGCCAGGCGGTTTGCTACTGCGTTTTCGTTTAAAAAACCATTACTTTCGTTTCTGACATAATGAAAGAGAAATGTCAGACACTTGTCAATCGTAGATAATTAAATTAATAATTTAGTTAATGTTATGGGCGCACAGGTTCGATCAATGGTTAAACCAAGCAATTTTGCAATTGAAAAGACTCTCGTTAAATTTTTTACCATCAATTATTATCGACATTTGCTTCGAAAACATGACGTAAAAATGACGAGAAACAGTTGCTTGAATCGACGCAGTTACTTTTTTATAGAATCTCTCATGAATCAGTCGCGATTCGTTATACATACTACGAAGTACTACAGTTAATTATTCTCTACACATTGTCGCAGAGAGACGTTGAATTTAGCCGCGTTGTAACTCGTAACAAAAAGAGGAAAGCCAGCAGGTTTTCATCTAAAATTGCTTCCGTTGAAGTCGAGAAGTGACAAATTACACCGGGTTCCCATTTGCCTATCCTGGGAACGCGCGTCCGCAAAAAGCGCAGGCATCAATTAGATTTTTAAAAAGTGGCGAAGTTATTCCGGAGTGTTATTGCGAACGTTTCTTTTGGGAGACACGAAGTCGGAAGATTGCAAGCGGGTAAGGTTGAAAATTTCAACCGCAGATGCTCATTATCGAGCAGAAACCAGCCCGCGGGACTTTAACAACCGACATGGAACAGGTTCACGCGAACTCGCGAGGGAAATCGGTTGACGAGATTCCGGAGGCGAGAAGAGGAAACATATTTTAAAGCGGGCTGAGCTGGATGGAAGGGACATAAAACACAAGTCGATCAACGATGTCAGATCGCATAAGCGACGGTACAAGTTGTGTAGCCCGTTGAATGCGGTGGCATGCAGACCCGGTGCGCCTCTCGGAGCGTTTCGCGAACCCCCGGCAAGTATCGCGAAAAACTTAGTTTCGCCAGGACGATAAATCATCTTGAAATTCGCTCGGGCTGACAGGCATGTAGTTTTACGAGGACCTGCACGCAAAATGCAAAGCAGCCCCCGCGAGCCCTATGGACGTGCACCGCAATTAATTAGCGTTTCGTGATACCCATGCATGTGCCGAACCATTCTTTTTTATGTCGGCTAACTAAAAACTCCGGGCACGATAAGCTGACGCCATTCGATGATCCCTCCTGGAACAGCAACACCGTTCGAGAAACGATATCGCGGAATTACGGCGAAATTGGCACAACTCGAGGAACGCGATTTTTGTACCACAGTCGGTGTACTAAGTGTTCGCACACCTTCTCAAATAGAATAACTTTTTCATAATTGTACCAAACGACCTGATTTTTTACCATCAAATTATTTTAAATGAAACAGTATTTGTAACAACCATCCGTATAAATAAATATAAAATGAAACTAAAACTGTAAAAGGAATGACAGGAGGGCTTCTATAAACTCTAGATTATAAGAATAACGTGTTTTATTAAAATCCTTGCACTTCCGAAAAATTACACATAAATTCTCACAATGCAAGATAGTTCTGAAAAAAATTATATATATATATCTCATTTCATTTATATGCATTTATATATATATTATATATTTACAGTAAACAATATGAATGATCTTCGTGATCTTTATCCCACATAAGAAAGTCTGGCTTGTGTGTGTTCGTGTTTCTTCCGGTGAGTGCTATAAATATTTTCTACATGCCAAAAATGCGAATCGCAAATATTAAGTCCGTCGATAAAATCCATGATCGAACTTCATAAAGTTATTCCATTCGTTTAGCTTTCCTTAATGCATTATTGCGCAGTTTATTTTCAGCTAGCAGACTTGTGCTTCGGATACTTCCCATAGGCCGATTCACGAGACGATGTTTAATTTGATTAACCCTTGAAAACTGGGGGTCAATGACCAGATTTCAGTCAGCAATACCTACCTATTTAGATCTTGATTCAACACCGATTTAGAAATATTTTTGAAGGTGTTTCTACAATATTCCTCTTATTACATCTAGTATAAACAATTACCAACTCAAGCACCGCCATACGTTTCATAGGTGAATGAAACTTTTGGAAACGATTGATCAAAATTAGTCCAAAGCATCCAAGGGTTAATCGTTCTCAACGCACGCGAAAGAACAATCCGTTATCGTGGAACATTAATGTAGTATTTAGTCGTCCCATAAATTCGTGTCGGATTCATTATTATACCAAAATATTTTTTATCGGGCAAACTATTTGGTAGCATCAAATCCATAAAGAAAAAACATTCAAATTCAATAGTGTAACTAGAACGTGATTTATAATAATCTTCGAAGATATGTCTGAAATATTAATCTAAATAGGCGAGTAATAACCACCACGAAATTATGGAACAACATAGATTTGCTAATATTCTATCGTAATATTCGTGCGAATGAAGAACACTGATTCCGCTATCCTTACAGATCATAATTCACTTATCAATGTCAGGTACAACGCCTGCACCAATCTGATCAATCGCAAATAATTACACGCCGTCACCGTGATTTTTCAATTACTTAAACTCTTCAACGTTCAAACAATTCTTTCTTAATCATGATTTCTTAACAAATCCACTCTTTGGGGGTGGGCCGACGGGCTTGCTCGATGTTGGTGCAGTAGGATCCACTCCTATGCCAGGTACTGGTGCGGTTATGCTATTTTTACTAGATGTGGATGGCAACGGCATCAAAGATGGTGAAGGGGTGCCCCGTTCGATCGGCATCGTGTGCTGAGGCAGCTGAGTGTCTGTTTGGATGCCTTCGGAGCCATATATCTCTTTTAGAATCATCAGCATGGTATCCTCAGATTCCCTAAACGAAAATAAGGATATTATAAACCACGTATTTAATGTTACAAGTTTACCAATTGGCAATAGAATTCTAGAAAGTTAACTAACCAGTAGCAGACGTGACTCCTCACAGCAAAAATGTACTCGTTGATACTTTCCAGTGGCGCTTCCTGGAGAACATAGTCTATTCTTCGTCCACCATTTAGCTTGCCTACTTTATAGTCCTCGCAGGCATCATCAGTAGCTTGATGATCTTGCACGGACGGTGATTCTTGTAATTGTTCAACGACCACCTTATCAATCTCTTCTTCAAGGGTGCTATTATCTGGCTTGTGAAACCCTGCCAGACTGTAGACCGAGTTCAACGTGTTCCTCACGGAGTCGACCAACCTCTGCTTCAAATCCGCCCCGACGCGAGCCATTATTTCTCTAACTTCTGCAATATAATGCGAAACAATGTTTCAACAATTGTCAGATTCGGAAACGGCGCGAAAAACTTTGTAAGATCCACCCAAAAGTTATATGGAAACATTTTTGATGTCGGACAGTGTTATTCGACTGCAGATCTTTATAAAAATTCCTATTGTCCCCATTCTACATAAAGCAATGTAGACTATTGGAACACTTACCTAAATGCATTCTTTTCCGTCCCTTATGGTGCGGAATTAACATCGGCCGATATTTGCTAGCATCCAAATTAATCAGTGTCTCAACTCTGTAGGCGACAGGATCAAATGGGTGGAATATATTGAAGAAAGCCGGGCACGTTGGTAGCACAAAATCTTCTCCGAGCATGTCAATACCTCGAACTGTTACGAACATACCAATCGGACTGCCAAGAGCGAAGAAGGCACGTGGGTGAAAAGTCAATTGCGGGTAATGTATATAAGGCTGACCGGTTCCAGCAGCACCCATCACATAACTTATCTTTTTACTAAGACGTCTCCTTACGACTCGCTTAGACAACGGCTGTACGGACTCATTGTCTTCCTCATTCTGTAAAAAGAACAAAAACAATTCGTCAACATAAACTGTTTTGCATTTTCGGTTCCATAGGAAAGCATTTTGTTCCACAATTAAACAAGCCAGCACGCATACTAACTGTTTCCTCGGTCGTTTCATTCTCATCGCTGGATTTGTCCTCGACCAATGGTTTCTGATGACACAGAAGATCGAATAGAATCAAGCTGCCTAACGAATGGCCACCTAAATAAATTCCACCGTCGAAGTCGGGGTTCCTGCCTTGGAAAAGTGTGTACAGCCTGTTAATCTCACTGCCGACTGTTTGCATTATGGTTTGACAATAGACGGGGCTGGTGTAAAAAAGTATGTCGAGCAACGTGTCGTTGGTGAAGTATCGTAGCTTAGGTATGCTAGTCAGCGTGATGGCTTGTAATTTCTTGTCGATCCCGGTGTCTTCGGAATGGAGCGTCGTGTGCCAGGAGACTGGCAAAAGTTCTATCCTGTTCACGATTCTTTGCTCGCTGGCTGTTCGATAATGAGACTGCACCAGTTGCAGTGCTATGCTCCGGAATTCGTCAACTGCAATCATGCAAAATACATCGTATCATTAAAAATTAACGACCAATCGATTCGATAAAAAATTTGTTATTTTATTCAATCATCCTGGGTTGCATCTACCGTATGTAGTAGCTGCGAAATTCATTTCGACATTGGAATTTCAAAAATACGAGAGTGTCGTCATTCCATAAAGAACAGTCGGTTTCTGATTTTCATCGAGAATATGTGCAGGATGAGTCACCTAAGACAAATAGCATGAGGAAGACAATTTTTTCGAACCCATCTTTTGTGAGATTTCAAGGTGACCGATGCTATAAACAGACTACAGAAGGTATTTTAATTTTGTTTTCTTTCTCTCTCTTTATACAAGTTTAAAATTAAAATATCTACGTTTTAAAATACATACCAACTTCCTCGACAGTCCTGAATTTCAAATCGCAGACACTTCCTATACCGTGGACAAGGAACAGAAGATGATCCACCTTCTCAGGCTCGCCATCTTCAATGTGAAATTCGTCCAGACCCCGTTTGATCGTGCGTGGCCTACTGACAGCACCCTGTAAATATGCACTGTCCTCCTGTACAAATCATGATTGAACATTTCCAACAGAGTCATGCGTGCATTAGGACTGATCATAGCAGAGCTAAATTACGGACTGATTATAGCAGAACTGTAGCAGAGAAATTAACGTTTCAAGTGTGCAAGCATATTCAATGAAGTACAGTAATCTCTTGAAAGTTGTCGGAGGTCGTTTAAACAGATCCGTGTTTCATTCTGTCCTTCTCAGCTCAAAATATAATCGTATGAGGACGCGAGGTGTGTTCCCATAAACCCCTGTTTTTGAACCAAAATCTAGTTAGATTCTAGTAATGTCACGTGGGTACCCTACCCTCTTACAATTGGTTCGAAACGGGTCTGTAGTGATCAGTTAGGGGTTAACGATTGTAGAAAGTTTACCGTGCTATTGCTCCAGGAACCTGACGCATCCGGAGACGTAGAAGTGTAATGAAATTGGACCGTGGCCCCGTGGAAAATGATGTACTCCCCGTTGTTCAAATCGATCCTCCGATTCCACCTATTCGTCATACAAGCCACCTTATAATCCTCTTCAAGTTTCGCGGCTGTACTCTCATCGTAGGGTGTGTAGTTTGATTCGTTGCTCCCTTTGAAGAACCAAGAACATCGTCGCACTTCCGTCGATGCCCCGCTCCAATAAACGGGAGATCGTTGGCGTCGTAAAATGTCGACATCGTAACGACCGCCGTCGGTAGCGATGGTAGTCTCCGGGGTAATTTCAGGGGAATTATGTACCTCTTCTAAGCGCAAGCTATCTTGCATGGAAAACGGATGCCATAACACTTTGTGTTCCACCTCTTTGCGATAGAACCAATGATGATACACCGCCCTGTACTGCATGCGTTTGTCTAACGAATCCACAGCCTGGAATTCATTATGGGACAATATTCATTACTTGGGATCTCTAAAATAAGAAAGATCCGCAAAAGAAAATCTTTTTTGCGGATCATTTAGTAAACAAATGCTTCTAATTGATGATAGAAAAAATCGTGCGCCTAGATTAGTTCACCGTGTAAACAGAAAATCATGTCTCACCAGGTTTTGAGAATCGGGGCTCAGGCCGTCCGGAGTGGTGCGGTAACCGGGAGGGTTAATTGACATTTGAACTGGATTCAGAGTGGCGATACCCGTTGGCTCGGGTACATTTGTGATCCCAGGAGGCATAGGCGGGAAGATGCTATCGTTTCCAGTCGCCGCTTCGTACGTTTGAGGCGGTCCAGTCAGACTTTCGAAGAAATGTTGAGCCTGGTTCACTGGCAGCTGTGGCGGTTGCACGAAAGGGGACACATACGGTTGGTATCTCGGTGCCGGTGGTTTATGCAACTCGCTTTGAAATTGCAAAGGATTGTACAGCTGCGGTGGTGGGGCAGGTTGAGTGCTTTGCGTGCCAACAATCCCGGCATTAGAAGCTGAACCGGTGTCCCAGAACGGTTGAGAAGCTTGAGGATTGTCGAAGTACGAGTTCAAGACCGTATTCGCCTGTGTTTGCTGCGAATCATTTCTCGCGGTGGTCGCTAGCAAATCAACGTTCGCATTGCCTTCCTTAAATTGCAGGGGCGGGAACTGTCCAATGTTCTGCGACTCGAAGAACGAAATCGCTGGTGGATCTAATCGTTGATCAGCGAAAGCACTTGAATTCGAGGTCTCTAGCGTACTATTTAAACGCGACTTCTGTTGCGCTGATTGCTCCGGAAGAAAACTAGAGGCCAATGGGAAAGGCTGAAAGTGTTGGAAAGCTGGCACGTTCGAAGGCGCAGAATGACTCTGGGTGGCATCAAGCTTTACTTGTTCTACCAATCGTTCTTCGGGAGAAAATGTCACAGGACTTTCTTGTGGAGGGAGCCTAGCAGGTTCTGGCTTCAATAAACTGTTCTTCTCTGTAGCGTCACTGGTAATACCATCAGAAGCTTCAGCAGATGGACTGTCTGCTATACTCTCCTCAGGTTTCACAGAAGCTTCGGTAGCTAACTTCGAGGACTCCTCTTCTCTCTCTGCGAGCAAGTGTTCTAGCTTTTCCGAAATCTGGATCGCAGAGCTAGGAGCGAACGTTACAGTTGGTTTAGCTTCGGTACCAGATGCAGTGACGATGTCCTTCGATGCTGGCGGATCAACCTGCCCAGGAAGGTTCCTTATAGCACCCTTTCCGGTGTTAGTCGATGTCAGGAAATCTGGTTGAATGGGGTACGACTCGTACACGGAGTAAGGAAAGTTCACCGGCGTGTTTTGTGGAGTGGCTGTTTCTTGGGCTCGATGGGGAATCGGTCGGGACGATGATTGGGAAACTGTTGTCCTTAAAGGTGCACTTTCGTAGCCAGAATTTGGACTCTGAGGCGTCGCACTTCGCGGAGAACCAGTGGAGCTGTATGAAACCGCGGAAGCATCTGGACTGGACCTGAAGGACTGCTGCAGAGAGTTGGCTTGAGACAGTTGCTCAGGCGTTGAACGTTCAATTGACGGTGAGTGCGTGAATGCAAGAGTTTCAATGGGCTGGTAGGCTGGAACAGAAGCTGCGGATTCGTTCGGGTTGAAGATGGACAGTGGCGCAACGTTCTGTGGGGTGAACACTGACTGCACCGCTGGGGCCGAGTATGGTTTCGACGAGGTCGACGTCAGTTCAGGTGGTGGTGCATATTTTAGACGTCTCTGATTGCCAAGTCGGTACGAAATGGGTCCTAAAAAGAAGAATCAGTCGTTACTTTAAAAAATTTAACCCTCACACAATTCGTTCAAGTTTATAGCAAGAGGGGTCCAGCCTATTCCTCGTTTCCTAAACAAGTCGCTATGACTATAAAAAGACTCACCATCACCGGATGAAGATATAGTAGGCGGAGCAGCAGTTGGTTGCGGCGGAGCTGGCAAAGTGGAACTACTTCCGGGATAAACTTCAGAAGATCTCGCGAAGTTCGTGGGTCGCGTTTCATAGAAATTAGGAACGGGCGGTGACGTCGTCTCCGTCAGCGAACTGCGAGGATCAAACGGTGGCAAATGAGGATTCCTATCTTGCGGATTGGACGTGTTCTCGGGCCCCTGATTTCCTTGAGGCGAGTCCCCGGTGATTGACGACAATGACAAATTTGGCAGAGACGAAAGTATGGAGGTGAAGTAGCCCTGCTTCACCGGCTGATTCTCTGGAGCCTTGGTCTCCTCGGTGTTCAGAGGTATAGGTGTGAACTCGGCATCAGGGTCTGTCGAAGCAGCCGCTGAAGTATGCGAATTCGCTGATCCCTTCCCTACCACGCTCTCCGATTCGGCATCTGTGAACAATGGAGAACGTTGCCATCAATTTTGGTACGCGCAACTACCTAAAATTTAAGAATATAAGAAAGAAGTTTCTATTCAATTCCAGTTTGTTGCATGGATTCAGACTCATCGTTTCAAATGCAGCAAGCTGCAGAATGTCCCACAAAGATCAGCAAACATTTTTATTACCGTTTCGTCTGGAAAACGTCTTTTACTGAGCTGTGACGAATCGTATGAATCACGTGAATACATTTAAGAGTAGGAAAGTCAGTCTCTTTAGACCATAGTGTTTTCAGATGAATGAGGATATGCGTTCATCGATAATCTTATTTGACCTTCCGGTTCACTTTTTATCTTTCGCACTGAAACCATCGCTTCTTCATTTTTCGAACTACTTTGGAATCAGTCCTTCGAGAATTGCACAGGGTAAATATTTAACGTTATGTCACTCTAGATAGTTTCATGTCTTCTTATATAGCAAGTATTATTTAGATATTCAATCAGATCGAATTCAGGAAAAAAAATTTTGGAAAAAAAATTCAGGAAAAAAATCTCCTCAAGTTTTGTCATTTAAACTCGGAACATCCTGTACAAAGTAAGATTTCAATTATCAAAAAATCTACTCTTGAATTTTCGTATCGAAAACTAAAAGCGATCTCCTTATGTTGGAAAAGGAGAAAGTTGTTCAAAATGTCGAGATCCATATTTAAATTTCATGAAAACGCTGGTGACATTGGTAACATTTTCAAGGAGAAATATGTCGTCGATTTCTCCCACCTGCCGTGTCGAAATTGAATGACGAACTTGTTTGAGTTTCGTGAACCCTGAATCTATTTTTTAACCTTCGTAATTCCCCTCGGATAGATCGAAGATCGACGTCATTGTCACTCGCGAGCCGTGAAATAGCCCACGCGTGAAATCTCGGAATTATTCACAGAGGGTCAATATTGAACAGGATACAATGCTCGTAATTCCCAATGGCGAAGACACGTAGATACCATGAAAGATACCGCGTATCTTTTCCGACGCAGGTGATCGCACGATGGCGTCCTGTCGGACCTCGGATTACCGATTTCTATAGACGATCATATCCTGTACACGCATGCACATCAAACACCTGCGATTGTGCAACGGGCCTGCGTTTACGCCTAGATTTACTTTGTCGACCGGTGTTATCGGCAACGTAACCGCGGACACCTTACCCTTTTGTAAACTATAGTTTCCTGGGACCTTATAAGTAACAGGTAGATTCATACCACTAATCTTCCGTCTTGATTACCGGCGAGAGACGCATCATGAAGTCGCGAACCAGTTGTTTCACGTTTCGCTTCTTAGTGTTATTCTTGTGCTTCGACGGTTTCCTCGCGACGGTTAACCCTGTTACGTTTGCCAATCAGGATTTTAAACAGAGTTGGAAATTGTTTGTAGAACGTGTGCCGGAGACACAGCAACGATCTAGTGTGGAGTTGTTGGACAAGCCTGAATGGATCATCCCTGCTGCCAATTCGAAGATCCCGGAGATCATTTATACCTCAGAGGATACTTCGAGAGAAAGTGTGATTTTTTCCAATGGCAAATGTACTAGGTCAGTTTATGTTATTGGGTACTTCAGGAATAGTGAAAAGAATACCAATTTTCAATTTTTGTAGGCAAATTTTAAGAAAGTGGAATCGTGTAAAATCTTATATTTTTAAATAAAAATCGTACTGAATTTTGTGGAATATTATTTTCTAGCATTTTTGAAAATTTTTGAAACCACAGATACATAAAAATCCACATTAAAATCATTTTTATTAGCCCCAAGATTTTAGCCTACTCGTTTCTGTAAAAACTGCTGGCCATCTTAAATAAATACGTAAATGTATTTAACACAACATTTGTAAATAAATATTTTCGTTGATGCTAAAGGTATTGCATTGCAAATGGAATGAACCGAGACGGAAATGATCTCCAGTACATTAACATTTCCTGGTCGGGCAACGTCACATCGGGTAAGTCATATAAAATGAATTATAGCTTGAAGATAAATGTTACGTCTTTCCAAAGCTACGGAACTATTCATTTTACTTATCTTGAACGGTTCTAATTACATCATTTAATTTTATCTAAATAGCTATTGAATAAATTATTAATTCTGCAACAGTTTATCCCAAGATAAAGCCATTCGTGCGACGAAACACTTTGGCATAGAAATCAAACAATAAGCGTGCTGTCGCGTGCACGATGATCTTTGGCATTTATAGTTTAGATTGCCTTGTATTAAAACGAAGGAAAAACAAACGTGGCTCGATTTTGGCCAACATGTTTCATTACCAAAAAGCCCAAATTCGTTGGAGAACGTTACAATAAAAAAGCGTTCTCGAAATTCATTTGCCGAACATTCAAATCATAAATCGTAAAATAGAACAAATACATTTGAAACTGGCGAGGCACATGAATTGGCAAAGCTATCGAAGCCGTTGAAAACGGCGCACGCGTCGGGAACGTGTTAATCTAAACAATATGACGTCTACTGCCGCGTTAATTTTGAAACTATCAAATCTGGATCAAGTTATTTCAAGGTTCCGACAACAAAAGCCCGCTTATTTATTTTTACACTAACTCCCGGCCGAATTAGTCGATGCGGAACAACAAAACCGCGCGTGTCCGGTGCCGCGAAATTAATTCAAGAACGCTAGACCATTTTTAGGTAAAACCTTCGCGCTATTTCGAAACTCTAAATATTGCAGAGAGTCCCGTTGCAAGAGGCCGTTCGCAATTAGCCATGCCAGAAGCGAGATGGGCGGACGAACAAAACGCGGAGAACGTTCCCAGAAAATGTCAGGTAGCTTGTAGACTGCTCATCATTCGGTACAGTTACCACCGAGATATTCATAATGTTGTTTATGCTTTTAGATGTACCTTGACCTGGATTGCGGCACCGCCGAAACGGAAACTAGCGCGAATCCCATGAGAACGAAAGTGTTCTCGACCGTGCAAGACGCCGAAGAAAACGAAGGCGATGCTGATGGGTCTAGCAAACCTACTTTCGAAATGCTTGTCAGTGTTTGCACTTCCTCCTGCCTCACTCACAGCTTCGGATACTGAAGATTTCAATCACTTTTCCAGGTGAACGTGACAAAAAGATGCGATTTGACCGGCGAAACGGAAAGGAAATTTTTGGTAAACGACGAAGTAGATCGGATCGTCATGGACGTCGAGGGAAACGTGTCGAGCGCTGTTCTTCGTATTCCCATTAGTGAGTATGCGATTTTCGGTAGACTAACGGAGCACAGAAATCCGGACAAAAATAGATTTTTAACTTTTGTTTAAATGACCGAAATCAATTATTTTATATTTTGAACAATACCCTAAAGTTTATGAAAATCAAGCAGAATGAGTTGATTTCAATTCATCCGGATTTCGCCCACTGTGCGGAGGTTCAAGAACACGCAGGTAAACCGTTGAATTACTCCGATCGATCGATGAATTGCAAATCGCTTTAATTCGAGTCCTATGTGAAACTGCGCTTAGAGCCACGTGCTCTGAATACTATACCGCCAACTTCCTGAGCTAGCGTAAACTAAAAATAATATTCAACTCTCGGAACGCCTGCACGTGAATTAATAGCGCTCTATACGTTTGCGGTCATTTCCATCGTCTAATGAGATATTCGCGAAAAATCCGACTTAACATTCCGTCGGGCAGAGTGTACGCTTTTATGTGCAGTTTTTATGATGAATGTCACAAGTTAGGAATACTGAAGTGCACTTTGGGACGTGTTACATAGTAATGAAAAGTGTTTAGTAAATATTCAAAAAGAGTGATCATTATAACGACGTCTTTTATAATGACTGTAAATAATAAAATAGTCGATTAACTGTAAATAATACGCAACTTCGTACACCTATGTTAATTATTATTTACGTATTACAATTATTATTTACGGTTATTTACGGTAACAACCTTTTACTCTACAACTGTATCCACCGTACACTATAAAACCAAACAGAAGTGATTTAGTACCTTTATCTGCTAAAAAAGACGTAATAAAAGCAACGAAATTAGCAATTGAAAGATCCGAGGAACGTTACGCCGTGAAATATAATTATAAAAACAAATATCGTAGACAAGCGTTTGCATAACACCAATTTATATATACACTAAAAACTAACTGGTGTTTTCTTGATAATAGTGTCGGTAAATACCAAGATAATCACAACTGTTGCCGCAGTATAATCACATCACTTCTAAATTCCAAGATAATCAACTAGTGTGCAATGATTGCTGTTTAATGAACGAAAATGATGCAACAAACAAGCTGCCGGTAAGCCCGGAATTACGTAAAAACGTAGGCGAAGCAGACCGTAAATTAATTAGCACAGTTGCTGTTTTGTTTTCGCACTGGTTGAGTGTTCGCTCCCTTCACGTACCGTTCATTGTATCGACCGCATAGTCGTCCCAGGTAATTCAATCCACAATCGCAGCATTACATCAAGCAGCTAGCTATGCTTTCGTAGAAAATCATAGAGAAACACTTTGCACGACGTAGCATGATCCTTCTTAGGGTTCGCAGCTGTGAACGCTGTTAACAACTTGTTGTATCGCTGCGAAACTTTCCTGCCGCGAGAAACGTTGAGCATGATTCGATAGGAATCGTCGACGATGTTAAATAATTTTCCGAGGATGATCGAGCACTGATTTCACACATTTTAATTAACAGGACCATGGCTTGACACTGTGGTGTCTTGGACACGTAAGGGTGAAACGGACGGGGTGAGAATCGACACGAACAAAGCACCACCTGGCGAGTGGTGGATAAAGCTCTTAGGGGAGGATGATTCGAAGTACCATTTCACCGTTCACGGATTTGCTCGACCAAAACATGCTGAAACAACGGGACAATTGTTTTTCCCAAACCCGTGGCCATCCGGTGAGTGAAGACCTTTATTTGTGAAGCTAAACGAACTTCGAGCATTGATCAGTAATAATGTTTCATCCGTTTCTTTACATTCTGAGTCATTTCTGCAATTATGACCACTCTACACTCGAAGCTAATAACTTCCTATTATCTTTTGATTCTCTTTTCTTATCTTTTCCATTTTATGGCTATTATTACCTATAATTTGATCTGTCTATACACTTGATTGGAAAACATTCAAACTGCTGATACCTGTTAGATACTCATATGACAATTCGCTGGGATTTGCTGGTAATATTAAGACGTTCCCGACCAGCATCACATACAGTGAATATACGAAGTGTTCGTACACTTTAAGCGTTGTACCCAATAAAAAAAAGCATGTCTTTGAATTTCTTTCGTACAATTATAAAAAAGTTGTTCCATTTTAAAAAGTATACGAACACTTTGTACAGCCACTGTACGTGTGACGATCGCTATTTTATACATCGCACGTGAAAATCAAACTAATTTTGTATTTGTATTCTATTTATTATTCTAACGTATAGCATGATATTCGGAAAACTTGTAGTTTCTCTGTGCCGAAATAAATACCGTTCGCGAACGGTTTCAACGATATGTTGCTCAATATCCTGATCCTAAGAAACATCGAGGAGTCAATTCCGCTGCTAATAAATCGATTCACGATTGAGACATAAAAACGTGCATTGAAAGAACATTATTGGACCTCAAAGAAAATTCAGGACACTGTCGCGCGAGGGTTGCATTTCCAAAAAGATTGAGAAAATTCGCACACTCGACTTACCATTGTCCGGACGACGTCTAATTCGCGACTAGCAAATTTGTTCGCGATTCCCGACACAATTTCGATAGCTTTGCCAAACAATGGACAATTAGCATAAGAAAACGGTAGTCGTTTAGATTAATTAATCACGGATCGCGGCGAAGGTCGAGCACGAGCTAATACATCCGTTCCGCGATTCCGAATCCGCACAGAAGCTCGATATCGCGGCGCGTATTCGCGACGACACGCTTCTGACAACTGGCAACCTCGTCTTCGCTTTTTGGCGAAGAGATACACTCGGTTGCTGTTGTGCAACACGCGGCGAGCTGCCCTTTGCTCAAGCTCGCGTGCGTTCGGCTGACGCACGCCTCGCTTAGGAAGCAACAAGAATCGCGAACTTTTACGCGATGCACTCCGTTTTAGCTCGTGCAGACGTAAATCATCAAAATGTAGAATACTCGGAGACGTTCCTGTAAAAGGGCAAGTCTCTTCGGTGAAATTTGTACTTTGTTTTTACAAATTTACATGAATAACGCAATCGATAAGTAACAAACATTGAATCGTCGCGTCGTTACAGTTACTAATGACATTCGGCAGGATTCTCGCCGCTCGGAGACTGCATCTCCCTGCAGTATTGTATTTCAAAATTTTCCCATTTTGCGACGAGGCTTTCACTGCAATTTCGTTTCGAGCGAGCTACAACGTGCTGCCTCACTGTTTTTAATGAAAATTCCACGTTTTCTTGGAAATGTTCAATGCCTCGAACGGGTACGATAACGTGCTGCAATCTATCCCATTAGTTCTTTAATATTTAATGTTTCGCCTTTTGTAACTATTGTATTGTCATATTAGTATAAAATCGTTCGAATGATCGTTAACAACACTGTGAGTGTAGATACATGCATACATGTAATGCGCGTGAACCCCCACAAACAATAAGTCGTGTTATCTGGCAGATAAAATAGCCTGTTTCAACGATTATTGTAATTTGAGATAGCTGCAAGCCCAATTTCCGATCTGTTCTATTATTACCTATCGGTGTATCTTGACCGTACACTTATTTGCAATTTCGCGTTTATTCTACCAAATTGCTTCGATTTTAAGGCGACGTAACCAGTCCACGTCACCAATGATAAGTTGATGTTGACGTTTCGTTTACAAGTGCTGATGGATACAAAATATAAAGCTTATAGAACATTCATCTTAGTTCAATCAATGTCTCTGATAAATCGAATCACTTTGATGAAACGGATGCTGTTAACCCCTTGGCTACCATTGACGAGATATCTCGCAATTAATTGTTCGTGGAACACCACAGACGAGATATCCCACTAGTCGGGTTTTCCCTGTTTACAGTTAAATATCATTAACGATATTTTGAAAGATATGTTTTGTAAACTCGTATGAATACCTAATTAATTGGTTTGCGAAAAACATAATACCCTTTTGAATGGTGTTAAAATTACATTATTGGCAGGCCCGGATTAATCATATAGCAAAAGTAGCAAATGCTACGGGCCCCGCGTTTCTGAGGGCACCATTTCTTTGTAAAAGTAGTAATTTATTTTATTATCGTACAAAACCTAAGTAACAGGCCCCGCGCTGGCTTAATCCGCCTCTGATTATTGAAACGAAGTTTTAGTAACACGTTGAAGCTAGTGTCCGCTTGAAAATTATAGTTAGACATTTCTTATTTTGCTAATGTTACGTAGTTTCTTTGATGCAGCTAGTTAACTTGTTATCTTACAGATAATTCTGTAGCATTTGCGTGTTGACACGCAAATCGATTTCCTCACTTCTCGCAAACAACAGCTTTCTTTGCTAATTGTAAAAACAGCCGGCATGCGTCACATAATTTTGCGTTCGATTCGAAAATAAAGTAATATTGCTTCGCATTCGCAACTGCGTCTATTATTCATTCTCAATCACTGTTTAGACGTATTTAGTGCCTTTAATAATCAATTTTGATTCGTATGAGTCGTACGACGTTCGCTTATCTTAAATTCGACGGATGATCTTTGGAGGTTGCTGAAACTGTTGCGTAAGGGAATTTGGTGAAATATCCGGTAATTCTACATACATTAGACTAAAAACTAAACAGTTTAGCGACAAAACAAAAATTCGTTCGTGAAATCCGTTTCGACTTTTGCAATAATATGAATTTTTTAAATAATACAGGAAATTCATGAATGTAATCAGAGATTTTCACAGATACAGCGAACAAATTGGAATTTATGGAACTCCGCCCTAAGGAAAATGATTTCATAAAATCAGACGGAACCACGAACGACGATGATTTCGCAAAGGTATGCAATTCGAAGTGATTATTGTCATCCAAAAGGTACAAGGGAATCTAGTAATATGAATACGAAATTTTTGTCTCGTAGGTATTTTATTCAAGAACGAAGACACTGGAAGAACAAAACTCAGACTTAAGAATCGATCCCAACATGATCAACGACGAAAAGTTAATGCACGAACGATCCTTGGAGCGAACCAATGAGACGACGCCGGAAAACTTTAATGAGAATGATTCGTCGATGTCTTCTATCCCTAGAAACATTAATTTCGTTGAGTACGCTAATTTTCTCGATAACGAGAACGTAACTGTTTCGAGGAACAACCACAGTGTGTCTTTTGTTCAAGATCTTTCATCACAGGTAAAGGAGTGAAACTTTTTTATAGAAAACTCAAGCATTTATACTGTGACGTATTTAATTCTTCAATTTTTGTATTTTCAAAGACAAAATTAGTTAAGTTAATACTAGAAATATGGAGCGATCGAAGTGACTCGGTTTTAACATATTATAAAATTTGCGAGACTAACGTTGCAAGGAATTTAAACTCAAAATTGAATGAAGACATTTATTATATTTTCGTTTGTTCTATTTTTTATTCAGGAACAGCACGGAATTGGTACAAGATCCTCGATACCGTTATCCGAAAATATCGAGGTCGATATCAAAAGAAATATAGAGAATTCTAAATTGCCTGTGAAAATGGTAGAAACTTCGGAGAATCAGGAATTATTCGAAGAACTAGTGAATTACAGCAATGAAAATACTATACAGGAAAAGAAGATGCTCATAGAAGTGAATAGAAATTCCAATTTAATTGCTGCACCAAGATCGGTACACAGAATCATCTTTGATGTAATGAATAACTGCATTTTACCTGTTAGATATGGATTCAGAGTAAAGAGTACACCTTTCCAATTGTACAGTGTTGTGCCAACCTAGTAAGTTGCTATCGTAAATGAAATAATATACATCATAAACTCAGTAAAATAAGTCTACACCTTTTAAAAACTAATAACTTGTTTATAATTGTACCAAACGACCTGATTTTTTATAATTAATTAGAAGCATCGGTTTAAGAAATGAAATGCAAAAAAAGATCCCTATTTATTTTTGCATGTAACCTTGTACATTGTAATTTTTGGAAAATCTTTTTTACGTATTATTTTTTTAAAAAATCAGGACGTTTGGTACAATTATTAGAATGTTATTAGTTCTTACAAGGTAGATGTATTATGTTAAAAAATGATTTGTATTGTTCTGAATTCGTTTATACTTTGTTCCAGTGCATGGATATATCCTGGCCAAATGAGTCAGGTGGCAGTAAATGTAATTGTACCTGATAATGCGTTGCCTGACACAGCTAACACAGTTACCTTGTACATTCAAGGTACTGAAATAAAGGAAAAATCAGCATACATATATGTACAGGGTTCACTGTCAAAGGTGATAATAAATGCAAAATAAGATCGTTTTCTGTTACATTAATTTATTAAGAACTTCGTTAAATTGATTTTATAATGTGGTAACGTGCAGTTAACAGATGATGTGAAGCCAAAAATAACGTACTCTTTCAATAACAACTGTGCTGGAAAATTGGACAAGAGTCAATGTTACAAAACTCGATGGAGTGTGGACCTTACAATTGAAGACTATGACTCGGGTATCGATTACTAAATACTAAATCAAGACTAAAGTAAACTAAAATAAATTCTTTTTTATTCTCGCATGCAACCTTGTAAATAATAATGTTTTGGAAAATCTTTTTTGGATATCATTTCTTAAACCAATGCTTCTAATTAATTATAAAAAATCAGGTCGTTTAGTTCAATTATAAAAAATTTGTTCCATTTTAAAAATAATTTTTGATACAGGTTTGAAACGTGTAATTTCATCAACGAATGAAGTTTATCCACGTACAGATTTTATTAGTGGTACAAGAAGCCCTGTAACATTTTTCTACTCTGCTACCTGTTGTGACACAACAACTAAAATAACGGCAATGGACTTATTGAACAATTATAACACTGTTATAATTGACGTTACAGGTAATATAAGTACTGCAATCGTTAAATTTAGTCCTTGATTTTTTCATTATTTTAATAATAACGTGCCTGATAAATGTTATGTTTGCAGAGTGGAATAATTTATCGGAAGCACAAACAGCAGCTATTGTAGTGGGAGCACTTCTTGCTGTGCTATTCATCATTCTTATCATCGTATTGATAATATGTTGTGTTCGTAGAAGGAAAAGTCTCGATTTGCCTTATTCACAAAGATATGGATCTAGACCACCTGCACAAGCTGAGAGAACTAATTTATAATTTATTATTCATATTATTAAGCCATATTAACTTAGATGTGCAATATATGTGTATTCACAAAGATCGACATGCATTTTCTTTGTCTCGCACACACCAAGAAATGTACATAAAAGAACTCGTCAATAAATTTTGTATTATAAATTATATTATATTTGTGACAATATCATTTTCCTGAAGAAAGACTTTTAACTATTCTTAGTAAATACAGTGTCGGATTAAACTTTTTTACAAAATTTTGATGCGGGCCCATAGCATTTGCTACTTTTGTATCAACTTTTAGCATTTGGAGCACTTATCGTTATTTACATACAATAAATGATGATTTAGGGAAGATTGTAATTATTGTAATGCAATGTAATTTTGTAATAATTGAACACACATCAACTACAAGTAGCGATATAAGGATAATAATGTGAATTAGAGACACGAAAGAAACAAGAATAAGCAAGATTATACAGGTATTTACTAGAATATAGTTCCATATAGACCAATATTCAAGAGCATTTAAGAATATACAAGAATATACCAGAATATACAATAATATATGGCAAAGTGATACACTGAGAACATACACAATTAGGTTTTATAACCACAAACATGAACAGTATGTAGAAACGGTTAATGGAAAACATTGCTCGCAGAAGTTGAAATATGGAATAGGGACACAATCAATGGCCAAGCACAATTAATTGGTTCTTTTAATTAATACGTTTCTGATAACTGTCATACACACAATCTGTCACGTGCTGTCAAGATTAGGAACATATGAACCTACGAAAGCCCCACCCAGGTGTTTCGTTAATTAACTCACCATCTCGGAGCACGGCAGGTGTGGTAGGTGTAACTGGAACCAGCAATGCATTTTCTCCATAATTTTCGTAAGGAAAACCTTCACCGGCTGCTGATAATAACGGATTTTTGACTTGACGTGATGCACCACTCATATTTACAGTGACGTTGGCACCACGCGGCACATAAACACTGCCATCAAAAGATAACTAAACTACGGCTCTCAGAAAAACACTTTCAATTGACCATATATCGTGTATGTGATGTCACCGTGAAACACATTCATGAGCACAATTTCTCTGTCAACAATGGTCAACAATTGAAAATATCCCTAGAACAAAATTCCTAGCAGTGTTTCATTTCTTGTCTGTTTCTTGTCCAGTTTCGCATGATTTGATCATAGATAATATGAAAAACATTGATGTTCATGTAGTCGGATGATGTGACAGTGATAAATGACGTACAGACAACGTTGTTGCATCTTCGAAAGATAAATGAATATTTATTATAACAGAGCCGATTATAACATAAAATAAGAATGTCATTATACATATTTATACAGAATCAACATCTTATCGTATCAATTGTTACATTTTAATTTCAATGTTGTTCCAAAGTTCAGAAACTTTAAACTGATGCTCTATAAAATCTTGATTATCGTACTTACGTGTGTCACTTTATCAACAAATTATTTTAAATAATTACCGCCAAAACTGTACTTAATTTTACGAAACTTTCTTAGGGCCCGAACGGTGGCAGCACGATCTCATAAAATGTGACGTGCATGATAATTTCTGACAGCATTTGAATTTCATTTTACATATCGTGTGTCTATTTGTCTCCGAAAGCAAATTACTTTATAGAATTGTATAAGTACAATTATCAAAAGGTATTGCTGTAACACGCGAACAACGAATTCAGTGTGACTGTTCTAATTTAAAAGTATAATTTACGGCAATAACTTGTAACCCAATGTAAGTTATTCCGCATTAAACACTAATTTTCTATAGCTTTCTCGATTTAACTTTGCCTATTATTTCTGTACATGTGTTCGAATCTATCGTTACGTTACACGTTTCGTTCCCATATTTTTATTATTTCTATCAGAGTAGAAGCTTTTGTTAGGTTAACTTTCAGACGACGCCGAGATGATATTTTTTGGGGTGGGGGCAGTAATTAAGAGAATGTGGATAGGGAACACGATATGTATATGTATACCGTCACCGTTAGAGGATAATTTTACCGAATTTTCATTAACTCGATTCGTACGTGCTATTCTCTATAGAAATTTATTTATGTTTAATGCTTCTGAATTTTTCTCTGAAACAACATGCATCACTCATTTTACTTATAATGATACAATATGGGATATTGATAAGCTATAGGTGTACAGTTAGAGATTTCTTTCATTATTCTAAGGCGTGAATCAACTAATCTGTGACTTATTGTTTAGAATGGGAAGCAGCAGCCAATTGTATAGTCTCTCCTGGGGAGAATTCAATTCGTCGTTGGCATCTGCGGTGCAGGTATTAAGAGGTCACGGCGATTTGGTGGACGTTACTTTGGCTGCCGGTGGACGTAGTTTTCCTGCACACAAAATAGTTCTCTGTGCAGCTAGTCCCTTTCTTCTAGATTTATTAAAGGTTTTATTTTAACTGCAATCATTTTCACATGTATAAATATTAATACGTTAACAATCATTTGAAATATCGTCTGGACATTATGTCTTTAAATATTGAAAAAACATAACTTTTCATTCTCCATGGTTGACAAAATGTTAATGCAGTTACTCGTTACTCACTCATATATACAATTATATATTGGAATAGCTTATATATAGTATGGCTGAAAACTTATTCAGTATTGTTTCTGTTTTATATGATTAGAGCACGCCGTGTCAGCATCCAGTGGTAATGCTAGCAGGTATAGGTGCCGATGATTTAGAATCTTTATTGGAGTTTGTATATCGAGGTGAAGTGAGCGTAGAACCGTCTCAGTTGCCGTCTCTGCTGCAAGCTGCTCATTGTCTCTGCATTCATGGATTAACACCACCTACTATATTGACTGAAGTACGTTTTTTGTAAATTAAGCAACTGAAAACAATGTTTATACGCTTCATCATAAAATAGTGAAATATGTTTGAAATTAATTAATTGCGTTTATGCAGAATGGAGAGGAGATACCCGTATCGGCGATACCAACGACGAACGAAGCTATGTCAAAAGAAACCTCTAATCCTTACTTTCCGTTAAAACGAAGAAAGAAAAGGAGAAAGTCTTCCTCGTCTTCTGGGAAATGGCCACGTACTGGGAATAATGCGGATAACGAAAATAAGCATACGGACGATCATAAGGATGACAACAATACTGAACACGGTGACGACACAGGTAAGAAATATTTTAAATTATAATTCGCTTCGTTCGCCAAGGAGAAGGTTTCTAAAAGGAAAATGGTAAGGCAAGTACCATCCTCTTTAGATCTGTAGATAATGTAATTTACAGGTTTAAGTAAGTAATACATGTTCTGTTGTAATTTAATACAAAACTATTATATTGTCGCAATAAATAGCAACGTTTTTCTGTTAGCATTTTTTTACGAACAGAGTCTGTGTTTATTGATTTTTCGGATTTTCGCATAGATAGACATTCGACCGATTTGTTGAATTCCGTTTGGCTAGAGGAAAGGAAATGAAAAATTCGAAATATCATTTGAAGTCGAATGGATAGTTGCGACGTTAATAATCGTGTGTTGGTATCCGATATATTATTTTAGTGTGCGAACGAGTATAAAATTAGTGTACATACATACATACATACGTGTATATTGTATATTTGGATTGTACGATAAGGAAGGCTTCAGTGTTTTGATATTCGAAAAACGGACACAAGCACAACCATCGATCGGGTTGAACTGCGGCTAATCGATGCACACCAGGATAATGCTATTCGGATAGAAGATAGAAGTTAGAAGTTAGAAATACCGTTCAAAGAGAATGATACATCAGTTCAGCCCTGCAATGGTAATGCTGTGTTTGTGTCTGTTAGCAGCCAGCGATCCATTGGAATTTTCGAATCATCGGAGTTGTCATTCGCCTCGTGCTCAGGAAGCGCAACCGATCTCGATGTTGACAGAAAATTCCCAAGCAGGACCACATCAGGATCAGATATCGGATAACGAGTCGCATCTGCACACTTTAATGCCAATGCAGCCATACTCTCCGCTACATATACCACAATTTCCCGGGCCTCTCGGTATGGGTTTTCCCCCTGGAATACCGCTGCCGTTGGTTAGCCAGGGCTCAACTGCTGGGACGGCGTCTTGCGGGCTAACTGGGAACATGAATTTGTCGAAAATACGCGGTGCATCCGATTGTCCAGGCGTTTGCCCGCTTTGCGGTGCCACGTTACGACAGGCGAGAAATCTTCGGAGACACCTGTTGTCGTCTTGCAAATATCGGTTTAGTAGTCATTCAGTTCAGAATTCCCCGGCCGACACGATGATGATCGAAATAAAGCCCGAGGTCGAGTTGCCCAGTTACAATGAGCAATCGATGACATACGGGACCGACAGCGGCAGTAGTACCTGTGAGCAAATCGTTTGCAAGCCCAGTCCACTTCCTTCCCCGACCTCGCAAGGGCCGAACGTTGTCTCCCCTCAAAGCAACGTCTCCTCGCCAACCATTGCCAGATGAATCGACAAACGGTCCCCCGACCGTTTCAACCGGATAATTCAATGCGAACAGAATCGTTCTTTGGTTCTGTTACTGTGATTCGGAGGAGTCTACCTTACATTAAACTTACCTTTTTTCAGTGATTCTCAGTGACGCTATCGTTTCATACTGATTCTACGGTGAGAGGGGTATAATACCTATGCTGGGAGAAAGAAACATTTCAGTGAATCTTAAATTAAGGTTGCGTCTGACCCGCGGTGGTCGGATCATTTCTCCATAGGAAGAAATTTTCACTCGAACAAAATGAAATGAAAAAATTTTATCGATAGGACTGCATGCCATGCAGTGCAAATGCAATCTTTACACTACGTCGTGCGTGACGATTATATTTTCATAATGTAACGAGCATTATGTTTTTATTTCTGTTACTTTACTATGTTTCAGAATCTGTTTATACAATAATAAATCACGTTTCAATTGTTTATCAGCTTATTGTAATAATCTCACTCGTATCACTATGTTCGTTCCTTTATTCGTATCCTTAGATTTTTCTTGAATTTTAGTTTGTGTTATGTAGTGTGTTCAATTGAAACGTTGCACGTGTACAGTTTCACGCTAATCTAAGGAAGTAGATAAATTCGTTAGTAGTAGTTCGATTGTACGATGTAACGATACAAAGCTAAATCAAAATACGTTTCCAAGCCTGTAACGATGTTTTATAAACAATCATTTTTTCAATGAAAGTTTCTTTCTACGGGAAAAGCAATAGAATAGAAATATCAATGAAACTTCAAACGGACTTTCTAGATTCGGTGAAATTTCTATCGTGATTTTCGGTATCTGCGCATTAGTAATTTCATTTAAGCGTGCGTAATCATTTTTTTTTATTTGTATCGTTCGAATGTACTTACGCGAATCGATGATTTCAAATATTAGGTCGAATTGCATGTCAAAAGAGGAGGTATCGTCTAAATGTTGTTTTAAACAGTTTGCTAGCACGAATTCGTTGTTACATTACTCGTATAGTTTATTTTATATTTTATTTCCACATCCGAATGGTGTTTTATTAACATTTTTTTACGAATCCAGAGACATTTCTCGTGTGGAACAGTTATAAACAAATCTTCCAGGTTAGCGAGTAAGATTTAGAGTATTATAGGGATAACAGTGAATAGCGCTCGATAAAAAATTATGCATAGCGACAGCGATGGTACAAGTATTTACAAAGTACTTGAATGTTTTTTATACCTTTCGAATACGTTCGTTCATGCGGTAATTCCCTTACGGAAATTGAATAATGCAAACGGATAGAATTCGAGTACATATCTCTATCCATCATTCGTTTATATCATTGTTTGCCAGGATCGTCGAGATTTCTTATCGTCAGCGATGTCGTAAACAGTTCAATCAATTTTTTTACTGGTGAAAAATCAAGTTCCTAGACGCATCAATTATTCGTTTCGTAATTATCGATACACAGACTGACGTTGCGCTTCACAAACGGTCGTGTATAGATCGAAATGCGTGTTTTGCGTTAGCGTATTTAATCGACATTAGGTAACAAACTTTCTCAAGGGGATAGTGAAGATTTATTTTCATCGAAAGCATTACTATTCTTGGAAATAAAAATCATTATATACAATACATTGACGATCAATCATTTTTCGCTACGCTGACCACGAAGATTGGTCACAGGCGAATACATTCCTGCGACTCTTTTTACATTCTCAAGGGGTTACATATGCTTCGCTTGTTTTCTTCCTTTGTAAATATAAAATTATGTTCGACTAAGCGGATATTTTTCGTTTACTCGTATATGTACGTAGCTGTATGGTGTTCGATGTAAATATGTAACCCCTCGAGCCAGTTTTCGTTTTCACGGAATTAATTCTAGGAGATGGGTTGTCCAAGGCAAGAAGCATGTCCGATCAGCCAGCGCCTTGTCCACTGTGCGGTGCAATTATACGCCAGTCACGAAATCTAAGAAGACATTTAGAACTTCTGCACTTTGGATTCGGTAGCAACGGTAAATCCAGTGTCCACGCCAGACACCGAAGGACCAGCAGAACAAACGATCTTGTACGATCCACCTTAGCGTTTATTTGTCCGCCGCACATCACGAGGACCGATCATCCAAGAACTATTGAGAACAATGACTTCTCGACGTCTCTTTCCATTGCTTCGACGCTCGCTTCCAATGTTTCAGGTGAAAACAGTTGCCTAAAATACGAAGCATAGAACGATTGATACAATAACATGCGTATGCAATCGTCCAAATTCATCCTTCAAGACATAGAGCCAATTTCTACGTCGGCACGTGTCCCATTCAGAAGAAATAACGAGAATAGACCAAACTGGTGATAGCACATCGAATGATACTGTATCAATCTTCCTATTATTTTACATAGTAAGTGTACAAGTATCTGCACGATGCTTTTTATTCCGAAACAATCTTTTTATTCCGGTATATATTTATGTAAAAAGATCATTGCGTTATAGAAATTTGTATCATCACACAAACAGCGTATGCTTCCAAGTTACATCGGACATTTTCCAGACTCATCGTGTTATCGTCCAGCTTTATTTCCGTAGCTTTTCGTAGATGCAACTATTTACGTGATTACTCAAATTGATGAGGTAGTAATATTCTAGCCCTTGATTCTCGATGTTTGATGTTTCGCAAGCTTATTACGCTATCGTCTGAATTTAATTTCATAGCTTTTTGTAGATGAGACTGTTCACGCCAGAGCTGGGGAAGTTCTACCCCGCCGTAATGTTCTGGTCTTCCATTCTTAAGCATCACTCCCAGCTTGACTTCATTTCCATAATTAGACAAGAATTTAAACGATTCATTCTATATAAAAAATATGCCACAAATAAGTTGGCGAAAGTCACATAAAAAATAAAGAAAAAGGAAAATGTTGCTTGAATTGGATGTTGAAGGAATTTTGAGGCACCCTGTAGAACGGTCTCCTCCGCCGAACTTAGAATGGGACTTAAAGAAAGAAATAGTGTGCGGCCCATGGGCCGTCAGTTCCCCGGCTCTGATTTGCACGATCAATAAAGTTGAGCAGTAGTTGCCTTTTGGTCCACGATCCTCGATTCTCAATTCTTCATTCTCAATCCTTGATGCTGGATCCTCTTCAGTGTCGGATTAAACCAGCGCGGGGCCCGTAGAAGGGTTACCAGGAGGCCCTAGGTTTCGTATGATAATAAAATAAAACACAACGTTTACTCTAAGGTGAGGTTACTTATACGATCTTGTTCCATACCTTGTTGCAGATGAATGACCTTTTTTTACACAATTTTGACGCGGGGCCTGTAGCATTTGCCACTCCTGCTACTAGGCTTAATCCGGCCCTGATCCTCTTATGGCCTCCTCTCGATGAACACTCGAGGGGCGTATAATTAAGGCGTTTTGATATGTTTTGTATTCAGGAGGTTTGGCGGGACCAAGTTCGAACTCAGTCGCAACCGGAGATCAAGGTACGAGTTCTGCGCTACTTCCAGGCCCAAGCTCGTCCGCCACTTCCACGACTTCTGTTAACAGCGGGATATACGCATATTCGTCGGACAGTAATGTCAATATGTTGAATTGTTTGTCACCTTCGGCATCGTCTCTGCCACCATCGACCCTTTCCTCTCCACACGACATGCTCCGATACGGTGAAATTTTAAGAGCTGGTATTGCGTACCACGAATTCTCGAGATAGTGTGTCAAATAAATACAGCATTCAGCAAATCGACGTTACTTCACCCTTCTCGACACTTTCCTCTTTTTAAGATACCTAATGCTATATTGAGATACATTAAGGATAAGTAGATACAATCGTTCCGGAGAGTGAATTAATTATCGTAATTTTCTGGAGAAATTAATATAATCTAGGTGCACGGAACTGCACCAAAAAAAATTTTTCCGCGCGTGGTATTGGAAACACCACAATTTTCTTGAGATTGTGCAAGTCGATCAGTCTTTCTCAAAACTGTACAGTAAAATCCATAGTCGCGCATAAAATGTAAACTGGAAGAGTGATTCACTTAATAATGAAAGCATTGCAAAACAATAGTTTAAAATACATGTTTATAAATACCTCGATTACAAAATTCCAAATACATTTATAAATAAGTTTCCTGCATAAACATAAATATAATACAATGTTTTCAGATGTTTTTGTTACATTAAATTATTGTACTTTGAAAGGTTTAAGTTAGCTCGAGAAGGACACTTTCCGCAGTATTTTCCCAGATTAATTACCCTAATATTAATACTGGCACCATACAGTTTGTTGCGAGGAAACGACATAATTTACCTTACATACAAGAATGTTCCAGTTAAAAAAAAGCAACCTTCCGAATGGAAATTTGAAAACATTAATGTTCACGTATTCGTGTATTTATATATAATTTAAATTTTCCTTGGAGTTTGTATCGACGGGGTAACTTGCGAAATCGACTCTCACAGCGTTCTCTTGTATCGCGAATCGGTGGTACTTTTTCAATAAAGAAGGACGGAAAGAAATTACAAGGTATAATAAAACTGAATGGATTTCGACGTTAATACTATGCTGAATAAATCGAGTTATTGTCACAGCCTTCCCTCCTGTCTGAAACGGTTTCGAAAGATGAGCTCGAGCGAATTATCCGAGTGGCGTTGGATCGTTGTTCCATCGAAGTTGGGATTTCGATCTCGCGAAGTAAATGGCAGTGGCCACGGAAGAATAAATGGAATAGCAATGACCGTTTGGATCGAAATTACTGTTGAATATCGTGTAGTTGTGGTAGATGGAAAACCAGATGACTATTATTTACGACTAAACTTATAGTAACATAAGACGTTTGCGTATTTTCCAAGGGACGATATAGTATGCTCGGCACTGTTTCAACCTCGAGAAAATATTCTACGATATCGAAATCACCGAAGGCACTTTTCTACACGACGAGATTCATTTCCTCCGAAGGGTGTTTCACGCGACCTACAACGAACGGCCAACCCCTTTCCGAAATTCTCTGGAGATCCCCGCGCAAGAGATTCAAGAGATCATCGAGATATCGCAGCTCGTGAACGTCCTCGCGCAGTTTACTGGTACGGCTAGAAATGTCCTCCATTTTTCGTTCGTCGCACTGGAAAACACGTTTTCGGAGGCGTTATTATTACTCGCTTTAATGCTTTTACGTGTAATAAATATTATTAATGGTGTAACGGCGCGTGTTTTCTATTGACGTTATTATGTCTGAATTATTAATTTACATCGAATGATTACGAACAGAGTGTAACACCGTATTATTGTTATGGCCAGACAGACACGATCGTTAGTAGATAATTTACAAGCGAAATGCAGCTGAAGCGCACACGTGCTAATTGAAATTATACCGGGTGTTCGACTACAGGAGGGAAACAATTTAAAAACGCATCGAAAACATGAAGGATGAATAGGATGAATGGAGTGAATAGATTGGTGAGTATTCTTACCTGAAAACTCTGTCGCAGGTTACATATATCTCGGAACATATCTTTATTACTGGCCTGCAGCATTTCCACTCTCGTTTGAAGATTTCGGACCACATTTTCCGAAGTTTCGAGTGCATCCGGGACTTTCGGGTCCGTTTCTATCGTCAGAGCTAGCCTGGTTAGCTGATCGTGGGGAGAGGTGATATCGCAGAAACGATCCTCCTCGAGAAGAACCGCCGCTTTTTCCGGATCTGTGTCGAGGACTTCGAGAATTGATACCACTTCGTTAATAGCGGTGCGTCGCCCCTGTGAAACGCAATCTCAATTTAAACGATAACTAAACACGCTGATGAACTCGATCGTTCGAATTCCGCTGTTGGGTCGAATACGATACATCTTCGTGATATAGAAATTCATCAGAAATAAGTAGAGAAATATTTTTTTGTGAACGAATCTTTCCTAATACAACGACATAAAAAAAGCTTCACGCATGCTTTTTTGGGGCTGTTTTATTGTGCTTCGAGTGAATCGTGTTTTGTTCCACCAAATTGGGATACACCAAGAGCGAACTTAGTTTCTTTAAAATGTGATATTACGAATGAAACATGTTTCGTTAATTTCAAGTGTGAGGCAAAAATGAGTGAAGCGTTGCCCTACGCTATGTACGTTTGTATGAAAAGTTGTTGTTCAAATACATTTTAGATTGACTGTGTGTACCTGCGAGGCGTCCAACTTGTAGTTTGTCGTTGCCAGTTCGTCGGAAAGGCAGAGGGGTGTGTTTTGCAGGTCGCTGTGCGTGTCCGAGCTCCAGTCGTTGCTTTGGATACCGGAGGTGTCATCCATAGAGGAGCTACGCGTTTCTATCCTCTTGCAGTCCTCCCAGCTGACGTTCAACCCCTCGTTACTGGATCTCTTATAGATCAAATCCGAAGTCTGTAAGTCGTCCGGCCTTTTCTGGTCGGCCGAGGTATAATTCGTTTTCAAGATATCGTGGTCTTGTTCGAGGGTCCCCTTCGAGCTCCTCCAGTGTGGCGAAAAAATGGCTGGCATCGCTACCTCCACGGGAGTGGAAGATAGGAGGGTTCTCAGTTGAGTGGCGCCTAATCAAACATTGGCCAGTTAGAAATGTCCTGGTTAGGCAATGTTTCGGGACGGGATTCAAAACTTGACACTTTCGACGTGAAAATATGGCGACCTGTCTAGTAAGCCGACTCTGAAAGTGGCCCGGGCCTAATAAAGGTCCATTTAAGGTCCAGTTATACTACACGGACAGACAGACAATGCTTCTGGGATAGGGACTCTGCCCGCCAGAACCCGAAGGAATCTGTCGCTCTCTCTTAGCATTGTCCGTCTGTCTGTCCGTATAGTATAAATGGACCCTAAAACAGAGGGGACGGCTGAAAAACGTGGATAACTGCAACCCGCTAAAGGGCCGAGTGCCGGCAGCGCCAATTGTGAAACTGGTGATGAAAGATCCGGTGTGCCTTAAGGAAGCGAGGGGCGACCGAGCCCGGCAGTAAACACTACTACTACCAGGCTATGTTTCATAAAACAGAAGATCCCTTTTGCTGGATCAGTGGAGAAAAACGGACGAGCAGTTTTCGCGAGTAATTCGAAAAAATCTGTGCAGCGACTCTACAAGTTTCTTCCTCGAGTGGAGCATAGCACGAGAAGTTTAAGGGGTGCAGGTGTTGAAACGAAAGTACGTCTAATGAACGTGAAGCGAAGCGAACCGATTTCACATATTGGTAGACCGCAAAACTTTACTAGGTCAGACACAATGGCTGGGTAATATGTATTCAAGCTAGCTGACGGCAGTCTTGCTCGAACAAGTTTGCGCGATCTGCCGTGCACTGTTGCATGCTCCGCGAATGTCGAACATAGTGTGCTCGCGCGGCCGTGTGCGAGGGACTCCCCTATAAACGAGCGAAATACCTACCAACTTGCTTAGAGTCGATAAGATAATTCAATCGCTGTCGGCAGCGAAGCGTTTTCCATGGACTTTCATTTTCTGGCATCAGCCTCGCCTGAGAGATGGATAAGTAACGGAGCGATGGAGTGAGTATTCTATACTCCTGAGACTTAACCAGCCTTTCCGGCGTGTAGCACACTCCTCGGGTCCCGGACTTCTGCGATTTAGGCCTCGCGGATTCCTCGAAGTACTCCTCGGCCTCTTGAACCGAGAACCCCGGGAGATCCTACGATTTCGCAGACGCGTTAAGGCCGCTATTAGACTAGGCCATGACAAAGGTGAATTCTTCTCGATCGAAAATTAAATATATAATACATTTTATGATTTCAAATTATAATTTTCATACATTATTTTTCAGACGCAAAAAGTGTCTCTTTGAGAATGATCCACATACGGATCGAAACGTCGAGAAACATGTTTAAATAATTACACATTTGTTGTTTTTTCTATAAATGATCGAACCTGGCGCCGAAATCATAAAATTTATTTATAGTAGACTGGTGGTGCAACCAAGTTTCGCCATCAGTGCCCTAGTCTAATAGCGGCTTAAATCACAGGACTAAAATTCGAGAGACGAAACGCGTGAACGTACCGGTTCGTTCGCGATCGCATCGCGTTCTATCAGGTCCACGTCGAGGTCCTTGTGAATCATAGACGTGAGCTCTATCTTCTCGCAGTTGTCGTTCAAGTCCGGCTTAAAATCCTCCGCGAGAGAATAGGTGTCCTCGTCGTCGAGATCAGAGTCGATGCAGGAGAGCATCGATTCGGACGTTGAATCCAGTGACAAGTAGTCCTTGCTACGGCTCGATCTCGGCGACTTCAGATCGTCTTCGTTGCACAGCCGCCATCCGTAGTCGTTCTCGCTCAACGTCTCCTGTAATTTCTCATCGCGATTCACCCTCCCCTTCGCGAGGAACATTGTTAAAGTCTGTCGATGCGAGTTTCCCGCATCAATCTTCTCGCTGTTCTCCGACGCACGGTGTGTCCGATTAAATCTGCAATCAAACAGACATTACGTACCGCGCTGGTTCAAACTTTTCTCGAATTCGTAAACAGAACTCCGTGCACGAATAACACCGTCGAAAGCGTTTTCCGAATCGTCGGCGATAGCGGGCTAACCTCAGTCGCAGGAATTTCATTTGTATTTTACGAAACGACTTCGTCGAAGAATTGACACGTTTTTCCAAGCAAAGAAGCCGACGCGCTTCGCTCTCATTCACTGTTCGAAATCATTCTCGATGCGAACGATTCGATCGTGTGACGTAAATGTTTATCATCTCAAGTATTGTTTCACCGAACGAAACCGTGATAAACCGTGCTCGGTTGTTCCGTTGACACGTGATAAAACGAATAAACTGACAGCGGGCGGAAGAAGAGAGGCGTATCTCCGATCGAGGTGTAGGAGGCGCACGAGAAATCGAACGGCAGGCCATTATACGTACACTTGGTCGGCTTCTGTGTCGGCGTTGAAGACGCGACGGAAACTTCTAATATCTAAGAGCTGCCGATAATCGAATGATCTTCGAAGCGGCTCTCCTCGCGAAGCCACTTGATAGAACGGAACGCGTCTTTTCCGCGGCGCGGTGCGGCGGGTCAAGCTACTTTCTGCTCCGAGTCAGTCAACCTGGTTCACCGCTCGCGAAACCTCGGGTCACGCTCTCTCATATTTCTCAGATACAACTAGTTTGACAGTCGTTCGAAGCGCTGTCACCGCTGTGCTTCGACTGTCTATGAAACGCCCATTTCCTTGACCACTGGTCGCCATGGGGACACTAACTTAATAACCCAGCGTCTCTCGTTCTTATTTGCCGCCGCGCCGCGCTCTGTTTCTGCTCTCTCGCTAAGGATGTTTTGGGGGTATATAAAAACGCAACGAAATTTTTGAAAACTTGACAAGATATAATTCTTACTAAATTAATGCAATTACCAAAGTTTGGGTTCGATTCACTGCACCGTTTCAGAATTATAGCAACTTAAAGTTTGCATATTTTAACACGTCCTTTTATGGAGAATGTCATCTCACTAACGCGGAAACGCGACAGTACAGCGTTGTCACGTTTTTTCTTATTATCAGAACATAATTTTACATGTTTATTTTTAATAATAACCATGAATATTCCTTTCTGAAGTATTTTTAATCTATTTAAATATTTATTTTTAACTTTTTATCGCGTAATTATATACATATATTGAATATCACAAATTTATTTTGTTGAAGTTCAAATCAGAACTTACAATTTTTTATAATATGAAAACAATTTTAAAAAGTAAATATAACATGAAATTCACTAATTAAACGAAAGCTTTTTAAATGGAAAATATACTCGTGAATGGCTTCCATTGCCAATATATTGATGGGTTTCGAATTTCTTGTAGTTTTGTCTCCCATTGTACCTCCAGAACATCCTTAACGCGTTCAGTATCGCTCCGAATCGCTCCCGAACGACCCCGTCGATTAACATTAATGCGAGCGTTACCGGCCTATTCAATCACCTTCGTAATTTAATTCTATTATGAAAGCTAATTAACCCTTTGACTGGCCACTCACGTGTTCCGGCAAAAAAAAATCGTCAGCATTGCGCGACACGATTCGAGCCCGAGCTAGGCTCATTGTCAGAAATTCATTTGCACGAGCAGGAGCGCGACAACAGATACTAATTGTTGTGCAACGCGTATCAATATTTTTTACTTTTAATAATTCAAAAACACGATATCACACAAATCATTTGACGGTATATGCAAAATAATGAACGTGTAAATTTTTACCCTGATGAACTGAATGAAATGTTTTCGGTGTTCTGCATATATGATCCAGTTGTTTTTGCGGTGAATGCGTAACGTCCACGGTCTAGCAATTAAACGACAAGTTTTTGTCACGGTTTTCATTCATGTTTCACAGTTTCCTTTCGTCGAGTAACACGGATTCGAGTTATACGGCACACTTTTATCACGCACGATTTTCCACTTCAATTTTCGAGAACCATGATTTTCGTGTTCAAAGATTCTTACGGTTTGGAACACGTTGTCGGACTCCTCGCGAAATCTTGTTGTGTCCTCTCTGTTCAAATGCGCGCTGAACGACGCCGACGTGCGACGAACACTGTGGCAATATTCTTACTCGTGCTAGAACGTCCGTCAATCTGCGACGAGTGTCGTTGTTTGTTTGAATACAGACTAAATAAATATGACGATGCGCGGTACGCAATTGTTACGGATCGACTGGATGACTGTATCACGTATTTACGTTTCACCGGAGTGTATTGCTCCGCGATAGCTCGATGACCCTTTTGCGATATTTTCTTTTCGCAATGAGTCAAGACCAGAGCCGCTTCTGCTCATACCGATGATCTCTCAGCTTTCCACGGTCATTCTTTTCCATGGTCTTTATTTGTCTCTGTTGACAAACTATCTAAAGTTACGTAAATGTTTCAACTTAACCATCTTCTATTTGCATCGTTCGCGTTTATCTAACGCGATAACGATGCGTTTTCTCTTGCGGCTTATCGATGCCCGGCCGTTATCTTAAAATGTTTGTTGTATCACGAAATTCTTGTTCAGCTTTTTAGGTAGTCAGCCATGTCAGTATAATGCGATGACAAAGGAAGATTGAAGTATTTGCAGATCATCTGAAAATGATCATATTGATAACAACTAGTACTTCCAATTATATGTCCATGAACTGATCAGAGTTTTTTTATGCATTCACGACAGGAATGAGTAGGTGCATTTTGGAACGGTAAAAACATTCGAAAAACTTCTAACAAAATTTTAATGATTTCAGCGCATTGGTTCGATCAATTGTTATTTAAACACTATTTGCAAATTATCACAATATCTTAGTAAACTAATTCTTCTAACTACTTCGAAAAAATTCAAGCTGTCTGGTCCCATTTTCAAAAGTTATTCGTTTTCAAAGAGTGCGCGAATGTTCTTCGCATTGACTGTTCGTTTATAATAGCAAATATGTACACTTCGAGTGCATATCGGAGAGGTTGGGATCTCGAGTGTTTTCTAGGATACGCAGGTCGAGAAAAAGTCGCGTTAGATAAGCAAAGTAAGTAGCATTGGCCGCAGAATGAAAATTTCAATGAAGCAGCATAGTATTCCATAATGGAGGTCGCGCACGCGTGGCAGGTGTCGCGAGCCTCGCGTCGGCGGCATGATTCAACGAGCTGCGAACGATAGCGCGTCCACGATAGATTGTATTTCATATTTTAGCTATTTTATAGAAGTCAGCCTGTGGTCTAGGGGTACGATTCACCACCGTGAATCCAGTGTCTGGATAGAAACGGGTATTCGAGACTACATGCTGATTTTCAATTTTTTCCGGGACATTTTTTCAAATAAAGGTCAACTGATTCGACAGGAACCCGACCCGGTTAAAAACGCGAATTTAATTTGATTTTTGGGACGAATATTCATGAACGTGACGTCAAAAGACCTTGGTAGAACCTGGTGCATCACCGATAAGCTTATCGTTACGGTTGTTGCAGTCAGGTGTAACGGGTGTTTTATAAAGTTCTGATAATCGACGTAACGCGATCGATAGTCAACTATCGGAGATCGTCTGCTTCGCGAAACAGAAAAGATCTTACTTTGAGAACTTTCACTCATTTTGAAGGCGAATGTCATCATTGGGACTGTGTAATCGATTAAAATTTTAATCAAGATTGATTGATTAATGTGTACGATTAAAAATAGTAATTATTGGAAAATTTACGATTGATTCAATCGATCGATGAAGTTAATCGTCGATCAATCTGGCCTTAGGGACGGTCGTAACATACTATTAATTTTCTCCATTATTTAAGGACACGTCATTTAGTTTTCTGATGAAACTATTCATTTCTAAAACTCCTCGTGTCCAGAAAGGGTCAAAGCTGTTCGAGACTTTACGTGCCACCGTGTACATGCGCAAGCAGCGTCGCTACATATTTCTGATTGGCTGACCTTCCTATGCCGATCGCAACGATTATCTCGTAAATGATAACGCAATTAAATCTAGTGTGATTCATGCAACGCTGCGCGAAACCGCTGCGTAGGTGCATTTCGCGGTTACAGGAAAGAAAACATAGGATACTATTCCCGGCGCGGCGCTGTAAACTAATACTTGGGCGTAAAACGTAACGCCTTCTACGCCTTTGTTTCAGCAAAACAAAGTTAATCATTCGTTTATTTCTGTAAGAGATCGTTATCTACATAAATCCCTTTTCACTTCAGCTTTCACTTTCTGTTCGATTTCAAAGATATCGACACGCGGCGTTGTTCCGGTACGCAAGCGTTTATTGGTGCACAGTTTACCGGGCCAGAATGATTAATCTTTTGCGCTCGAACGAAAATGCACGATAGGTTAATATGTATTAGTAGACCGCGGATCTGCGTGAAAATAACAATTGAAGACTGGAAGGAAAAAAGGCTGTAAGCGTCACTTTTTCAACAATTATTTCCTTGCAATACCATGCAATGAAATATGTCTGACAGTTTCCTGACGATTGGTTAGTTTGTTGTTCCTTTGAACGTTCATTCTTCCCATTTTAACAGTTCTGTTAAATTGTTTCTCTCAATCTCTTTAACACTGCACTTATTGACCAAGGTCACACGAAGGTCATTGTATAATACGTCTATAATATGTGTATAATAAGCCTCTAAAAAACGGCTAAGTTGTTTCGTGTGAAAGAAGGTAGTGCAAGAACTTGGCTGGTGCACTACCGTGCACCTAGACAGTTTTCAAAAGCATCTCTGCTACGTTTACCCTACAACAGTTATTGTTCCTCGTATCAGACAGTGGAGACAGAATCGAGCGGGTTCGCGTAAGATTGTCCGTTCTCGGAGAAGCCGAAAAAGGGATCGAGCGGGTTTCGAACGAGCGTGGGAGAAATCGTACGGCGAGAGGTCGACTTCCGGGGGTTGAAAGGCGCATGCACAGAAACATGGCGTCCTCGGCGGGGTAGATTGTCGAGTGTACGGCGGCCTAGTGGGGTTTGGCGGGGTTTCGCGGGGTTTGTCGGATCGATAGCGCGCATGAGGGGTGCGCGAACACCTACGAGTACGAGTCGGTGTCGTGACGACATAGCCGCCGCCGTGAGTTGAGTATCCGGCGAGTATTCCCCGATGTCAATAGCGTACGTGCGTCCCAGTGACGAACACCGGGTTCGGTAGCTCGTCGACGAGGACTGGGATCGGGTCGGGTCGTGTCGTTTCGTGTGTGTCCACTTGCGCGGCTATACGATCAGGAATGCCGGCCGGTTTCCGTTCCTCTGATCGCTGTCATCGTCTTCGTCGCGTTCATCCCCTTCGTCGGTCCCGTCGTGGCAGCGATCTCCTCTGAACGAGAACCCGAGTCGCGGATACGCGAGTGACTCTGATGCTCGAGCAGCTTGTGTTCAGGCGGGTATCGCGCGGAAATACCGCCGGAGCCGAAACCGAAGCCGGAATCGGAGCCGGCATGCCATCGACTTGAGAGCTAGTGATATGTCCGTGATGTCCCGAGGCTCGCCCTGGTGCCTGGCCGCACCGGGGCCCAATAGATTCCTAACCCTTCTCCTGGTCGTCGTCGTTGCCCTCGTCGGCTTACTATCCCCAGGCGTTGTCGGCGAGAAGAGCAAAAAATGTGAGTACCCCTACAGTCTACCCTCGAAAACTGGATTCGCGATTCTGTCCCAGCTGTGTTGGTAACTACTCCAGCTCGATGACCCACGAACGTGACAAATTAGGCTTGTTTCGGCAATGAAATGCGGTTTGAATTGTTTCGGGTCATGCGCTTCGGGAAATGTTTCCTGAAATTGCTGCGATTTTCACGGAACCTCTCGACACCTTTTCGAGTAACGTTCGTTTTCACCGTTTAATGAAGCAGGTCAACGCCATGCAACGTTCGTCCCCTCTTTCCTTTACATCGTGATCAACGTCCGTTCGCTTTACCTCGACGTTTCGCCGAACTAAAGGTTAGACTGGCCCTAAAGATTTTTAGATCTTCGTGAAACAGTTTTACGTAGCATTGCGTTGTTAATTATACGGGCCGTTTCGTGCTCGTAAGAACCACGTGGGGGAAAAATGTGGAGCGATTATCTGGTCGCGTAAATTGAAAATTACTAGCAGTCCAAGATTCGTCCCACAGGGCCGAGGATTTGTTGTTGCATGCGTTGAAACAGGATGAAATCTACAGCGTGCGGTAAGATCGACCGCCTTGCACTGTAATATCGAGTCTGACTCGAGATTTCATTGAACGCGTGCGCTACTAATTAACTTTTTTTTATTAAAATTCTATTTCACACGACAGATGTAAGTTTTCTGTTTCTTCTACGAAATTATGAACAACGACAAAACTTTAATCAACTAAACCGTGGTGCCAAGGGTTAACGCGACGATTTTGTCCCGGATTAATTTTAGCCGAGTCGTTTCCGCCACTTCCTTATTTCGTAATGCGCAAACTTTTGTCAACGCGCAAAACGCGGTCGAGGGCCTTTCATTGTTGGTCCATCTCCTTTGCTCTTTGCGGGGCTGGTTCGCCGGGCCTGTGGTTCGTTGAAACGAATTGAACGATTCGTGGATGAAGCATCGTACATTCCGTAATTTAATGCTTGCCCGATGTCCTAATTTAATTACAATCATTCTGAAACGTTCGTATTTCAAATATGTTTAAATATGTTTCTTATATCGATCGGATTTGTTAATAATATCTGTCCGGATAACTTCATAATGTTACTTTTTGTAACTAATGAAAGAAATATCGTTACAATAATTCTGGCGCGGTTTCCGAGATTGTCAGTCAGCGAATGCTCACGGAAAAGGATATTTTCGAAATTGTAGGTGCGTCGCTACAGGTGCTGGTAAACGACCGGACTGTCCAGTGAAAATTGCAGTGATCACGCCAAAGTTACCGGAACAACGTTAATTGTTTGCAGGAGCGGTAGGCGGCAGGAAGATTACTACGTCGCCGTGGCCAGTGCACGACGAACGTGACGCGTTCCGATAAACGAAGCTAATTACGACAGCGAAATTAGCTCAGTCGAGCAACCATATCGCACTGATTTCTCGATGACGCGTGATCGATTGATGTCCCGCGTATCATCGATCAAAACGTACGCGCGTCATGATTACCTTTGTACGCGCCGCCTCCATGGAAAAGAAAAGCACCTATTTCGTGGCGTTTACGCTACACGTATCCCGCGAACACCACCATCTCGAGCGCTTAATTGCACAGTCGATGGTAGTATCATAAGCGTTGCACTTGTAAAGCCGATGTAGGCTTTTAAACTCTACTCGAGATTAAACTACAATCGAGGAACCGCCTTTAAGCACGGCTTAGACTTTAAGCTTTGGCAGAGAACCTCCAGGCAAATAGTTTTGATTGGTAATGGACTAGGAGAAACATAGTAGCAACAAATTCGGTGTAAAGGAGGAGCTAAACGCGTTCAAGTTTCCGCCTAGTGGAAGCTAATGGGTCTAATGAATTTATTATTGCAGCTGGTATTTGAATAATCGATGAGTACGCGAACGATACACTGTGCCGGAACGATGCAAACTGTAAACCCACGAAACTTCCTAGGAAACTTTCTTCTTATCCCTATGAGTCAGTTCGAATGAAATTTTTCATATAATCCTGTTTTTCGCTGAGCTGGCGGACGGGACAGTCCATGTTTAAGGGTTGGAAATGTTGATTTTGCAGAGATAGGGGAACCCAACTTTGATATCGCTTTCCTTTATGCCTCGGAAGTGGTGGTTTTATTTATGGCAGGGTACGTATACGTTGTTGCCCAGGTACATTGAAATTCATTTTCTATTCAGCGATAAGCCACTTAAAGAGTCGCTGTGAAAGTGACGTTCGGATAAATGAGAAATTTCGCGAGGAGCTGAGGATAATGGATTTTCTTTTTATTCGGTCTCTACGCTGTCATCCGTGATACGAGCACATGCTTGATAAATTCAGGGATTTACCAGTGAAAGGAAGAAATTACAACGGTGCTGGCCGATCGAAATTGAAACTTCCAGTCGGGTTTCAGCTGGGAATTTGCTCGTTTGAAAAATGTCCCCCGCGATCGCGCGTCCTTATCATCGTTTCTTGGCCCATAGACGATTTCTCTTTCGCGGGGGGATGAACATCGGTGGCGGTGGCGTACTGCTGTTTCTTATGTCCTCCCTGTTCCGCGGCCTTCTCGAACTTTCGTGGCAATCCTTGTCACTGTCTGGCGGCTTGATTTCTTGCTAAACTCTGCCGGCAAGAAACTTCACGTCCGGAAACGAGTGACTCGCTCTATCCCCATTTACTTATCCCGAGGGATAGTCGGTCCAGGTCCAGACCGTGCATCACCGGCGACCACGGTCTCTTTCGACTTGGCAAAATTCCACTCAATTTCCGTGGAATTCACGCGCAACCGACGGACCAAAATTCTTCGCGGAACGATCCTCGCAAGATCATCGCCGGAGGTCCATTTTTGAAACATTTCCTCGACGCTTTACCTACCGGTGCACAACGGTCAATTCGCCCAAGAACGTGGACAGCTTGTACATTTTTATTAGTTATACGTTATTTATTGCGTTCAGATCAGTCTCGCGACTTTTTAACTTCCCGATTCATAGGGATCTCTTTATACGAAATTAAATAGCTTTACAACAGACCGGAGCAACATAGAAATTGATTTTCTTTCTTTGGACATAATGTTTCTTCCACTAGTGTACAACTGTACATGTATATGCCGAGGGATCAAGGGTCAGTATTATTCGAAGATATTGCACACAATGCTTTCCCTGTATTCTCGAGAACGCGATTGTCCTAGGTAAATGCGTTGTAAAGAAGGCGGCGGATCCGCGCGACGTTTGTGTCTCGATGTAGATTGAAGCTTTCGTAGCTCGAAGAGTTTCGTTAAATTGAAAGGCCACGGGTCGCAAGTTGGAGAGACGGCTTCCTATCGTTATGTCGAAATGTTGCTGGGAAATTACTAACAGGGCTCGATTGGTAGTAGCACCGCGGTGCCTCACCTGTCCCTTTCTCGGTTTCCTCTCTTTGTGCGGCAGCCACCTCAATTACCGAAGCTCTTCGTATCGGTAACTTCGAGACGGCCAATCCGCCTCGGCCAATCAATTCCGACAAATGTTTGAACTTTATAAAATCCACAGAAATTCGCCGCGCCAGTTCGTTAGTTTTTCAAACTTCGAATTTATCTTGGAACGATACGCGGCAAACTTTCCTTTTTCATTTCCCTCGACACCGTTACGTATAATTTATTGCCATAAATCAGCATCGATATTCCCTTTCCCGTCCAGATAAGAATGCCCGGCGGTAACTCACGACGCTGTGTTCTTTTTTTGCAAGAGACTGCATCTTAATGCCAACCGCGGCAACCGACGATATCTTTATTTCTGTGCTTGTGGCACGCTAAACGATACCCTCCGTTCCTTCCTCGGAGTCTTCTTGCTTCTTGATATGCAACCATCGTTGCCGCGTATTGTGAGCTTCGATACGGTTACTCTTCCCTCGGGAGTAATACAGCAAGGGAAATGTACGTACATGTCTTGTAGTATTTCTTTCATCCCATCTATAAACATCGCTGCTCAATTCGTACGAGTTTGGCGCCTCGCGAGCCGCGTGTGCATTCGCTGATCCGATCTTCTCAATTCATTCAGCTTTAATGAACCAGACAAGGCATCTGCGCTGACTTTTGCCGACGATTTAGTCACTTACGTTTCTAGCTATAGAATATCTAATGCACAGTTCCGACTTGAAACAACAGTTGATAAAATAAACAATTATTAAATTAATTCGAATCTTAAACTAACAAGGACGGTGCAAGGACTTCGTCTCACCAATTTAATCGAGACTCTGTATACTTGGGTTCCATGGAAATCACCGACACAAATTTCCGACAACATTTCACCGACTCCAGATTCGACCGACAACACCTTTAACCGATAACGACTTTGATCGACAACGAGTTTGACCGACAATGACTTGAGACGACCACCTCAGTTAGCGAAATTTGTTGTGGGTCAATATTGTTGTCGATCAAAGTCGTTATCGGTTAAAGGTGTTGTCGGCCAAAGTTATTGTCGGTCAAATCTGGAGTCGATGAAAACCGTGTCGGTGATTTACATGGGACCCATTTCACGCCTAATTATAGGTCGGAAGAAGGGTTTGATTTTCGAGTTAAAATAACTCCGAGTGGAAAGGGTTAAATGATGATTTATGGGCCACCCTGTACCTCCCACGATTACGAAGAGACGTTCCGATAGAACATTGATTCGGAGAGCTTGCGCAAAGGCAAGCTGTCATTACGGAGCAGGTATTTACTTTGTATCATTCACGTTTCATTTAGTATTCATAGAAAACTGTGGCGGGGACGTTCGTTGCGACGCGACGCGACATCTTCCTCAGAGGGAAGGTTGAAATTGAGACCGCATCTATCATTCTGCAGCCATCTCGAAGAACCGGAGACGTTTTGATCGAAGGAACGTCTGCTGGCCAGGTCGCGTCAATGTAAACACCTGCAACGTGTTTAACGTTAGCAACGAAAGAAATTACGAGAAACGTGATCGATAGAGTTCTCGGCAACGTTGAACCGATCACCGGTCTGACCGCGATTCGAAAGGATCCTCGGGTTCAGGGATGATTCACAATGCAGGAAGAAGGTTATGGAGGTATCGATCTCCCTTTCTTCATTTACGTGACTCTCCGTCGTCTCCGGCTTTGTCTTCTTTTTTCCAGCTGTTTGTCCTTTTCGAACCTTACGGCAATTCGGAATACTGCGCGTCAGAAGCAGACCTTTTCATCCGTGTCGTGAGCATTATTGTGCACGCAATCTGTACGTACAACCCTCTCTGCCAGTGGTTTGAGCGCTCGCAAACCTGCACCGAGTACTATCTACACACTTCCGTTTTTCCAGCGGCAACCCTTCTTCTACCCTTCCTCCTCCTCCTCTCTCTCTCTTTTTCTCACCCTCTCGCTCTATCTCTCCTTCTCTCCTGATGCACTCGAAACGATGTTGCTTCGTGCACGAGCAGCACGTTCAATAGATACCAAACGATCAATGAGATACTCGTTTGATATATACGCGAACAATATGTTCCTTCCAATTCTTGTTTTGCTATCGACACGTGTTACGAGTACGAGGCGGTTCGAATATCGGATTCCTCTAGATAAGATGCTTACGAAAATAGCTCGCCGAGTTCTGCGCTTGCATTTCTAATCCTCGTGGATTTTTTCGCTGCGATAGTTACACAATACAGAACACAGAATTAGTAATAATAATAATAATTTATTTGATTTCGGCCTCCCGGACAAGAAATTGGACTTGATTTTACAAATCTAGTGTATCACTCATCCCACCGTTCATCCATCCACTCATTCTTCCAAACATCTATCCATATCCAATGCCATTTGTTAATCTAATCTATCCCAATCCATCCTGGTATCGTACATTTAATATTGCCTCTCCCTCTTTTCTTTTGGTTATTTTCTTTCCGTTTTGCTTCGATACTCCTGATCCAATCTATTGTTTCTCTCTCTCTTTTATTTTGTACTATCTTTTCTATACAACACCGACACGGCAAGCTAATATAAACGTGGTAAAATGGGAAACGATCATAGAACAAACCGGTATGCGTTTCATTGATTAGATCAGTTTGACGCAATAGTAATAAGCAACAACATTCCTGCAAAGAAATGTGAACAGTCCTATATTTCGCGACTGAATATTTTAAGGTTATTTTTCGTTCGTGTTACACGTAGACGTCGTAGTACGGCTTTAGAAGATGAAATAGAGAAACCGCGTGTCCCGACGAGAATTTCGAATTTTCTTGGAATACGAACGGGCCAGAGATAGTTACGTTTTCTTCTTGCATCCAGAAACCCCCGTAAAAATGATTTACAAAGGCCTGGCGTGGATATCCTGCGCATCTGTATCGACGAAACGCCGAGCACGCCGCATCTGTATGCAGATGTGCTATCAAAACGCGGAGGAACAAATCGAATGACTGTAACAGCATTTACTGAAATGGCGAGAACGAACGAACAGATAAAAAGGTCTATAAGAAAATTCATTCTTCTACTACTACACACGGTGTAGCTACATCCTGACGGCTGATAAATTCAATATGTCCTCCCGTGATACCCCTGAGAACCACCTATATCTATCAGTACATGAAAGATACGTCCGCCTCGACGTGCATCAAATATTTGTCTCCGTGTTCTCTTTGTTTTGAATATCCTCGCGACATCATTCTGAGTATTTTTAAGAAATCCAGTAATTATTTGTGGTGCGCGCATTTTGACACTGTAGAGTGCAACAGTGGAGCCAGGAATAATCGCGGAGTATAAATGTTCGGACGCTCTAAAAAAGACGATAGATTTTTTAAAAATCTATAGCAATACCTCTAGTAATTTATTTTTACAATTCCGATCAGTTGCTCTTTTTCAAAAGAAATTTTTTCGTATCCTGCAGAGAACTAATTGCCTGGCTTCCCGAAAAAGTTCAAATAGTATAGTATGTACGATATTTAAAAAGTTATTGCATTTATTAGATCGTCCGAATATTAATTCGGGTCACTGTATATTGTATATTAATTAGACTACGGGTTTCAGCATCCGCGACAAAAATGGGTAGCTGTGATTTGGAAAAGTGCAAAGATTAAAACAATTTCAGAATCTCAACAATTGTTCACACCTTAATAAAGCCACAGGCGAGAGAAATTAACTCCTATTTGGCTCCTGCTTCCTGCAATTAAAGCGAAACATTTTTATTGTGCATGAAGGTCCGCACAGTCTAATTAGACCGAATAGCCCAAAAGTTGCTAGACCATTTAAAATGTGAATTTCTTTATAGCGCAAAAGAAAGGAGCACCCGGCCATATTTAATAGAGAAAACTAAAAAATCTACGCTTGTTAGGAACCGAAAAAAAATGTTTCAAAATGCCCTTTTACATTACATCTTAGTTAATTTGTAACATGAAATTAATAAAAATCAACATCATTTTAGTGTCATGAAAAAACCGTAAAAAATCAAATAAGAGCAACGTAAATTTTCAAAAAGGATTCCGCTGTTTAATTGATCAGTTCTGAAAGTGTTATTTTTACTATAAAATAATAATATATATATAGTAATAGTATTATATATAGTATAATATATTATAAATATTATGTATAATATCTTGTAATTATATTGGATGTTTCTTTCCTCTGCACAGTAGTGTATGTATACCGAAATTGGAAGACTAACATTCGTTCGGTTCGATAGCGTCGCGGAGTATCCGTTGGACTCACGAACTGCGCTTCGAACGGACCCGGGTTCGAATCCCCGTCCGCCTTCACCGTACACTTTTCGGTTTTTCTCAACTTCATCTTGAAGTGAACCCACAGTTCAGCTCCATACGTATTCTATCAATAGTACGCATGGCGTTCCCTAAAACTGTGGAGATAAACGTGCTGTTGGATTCGCTATGTTGTGGAGGTGTATATTCAATTACCTCTGTAACACGCTTCGACAGCCACACCAAAAAAATTTTTTTTGTTCTTCGAACAAACTGTACGTACGCGGCAAAATTTCGTCTCGAATTTGATCGACTTGGAACGAAATTTCGTAGCGTTTTTAAATTAAAATTGAAAGCTAAGATTCTGTATTTAATCATAGATTTATTCAATAACATGTTTTCCATTCTGTTCTATTACTTTTTGCCATTTTCGAGGTACCTTCTCCCGTTATTGAAGATGCATATGAATAAATACCTTAATTTTATCTTCGATTTTTAATTTCGAAAATTTACGAACTTTCTTTCCAACCCAATACATCAAAAGTGCATCTTAAATTGCGCACCGAAAGTTTTTATCTAAACGTTGCATGCTCAAGTTGGATATCTCTGCAAAGAAGAGAGACTCGAAACTGTTGCGAAGCTGTTGTGCGGCGCTACGCGAAAATAGTTTTGCGATAGAGCATTACATAAATTTTGAGGTAAAGCGTAGCAATAGTAGAAACTCGGTAACAGCATGAATACTAAATTTACGGTTTGCCGCAGTTTTGAGGGAGAATTGTATTTCGCGTTACATTTTCGACGAAGTTCACTAATACTCGCTACTAAATTATAGTCCACCCTCGGGACTAATTACATTGGCCTCAACAAGTACAGTTAATCTTGCTTATAATTTATGTATACTCACGATGTACTCTATTTACCGATACGCGGGGAAGGCAGGCAAAGATTTAACAAACTTACCGTATTTCGTTGCTTCAAGATTGCGAAGGTAATAATACAGTCAGTTGCCCATTTAACATTAAAATCGTTCGGTATTTCGAATTGTTCACTTTGGAGGATTGCAACGAGGAATAAAATTGAACCGCTAAAACAATTTATTATTATTTTATTAACCCTTATACGTTCCTCAGGGTGAAATTACACCCATTCAATATTTTCACGAACTGTAAAATTATTCATCCTTTTTTTGACCGCACTAAAATGATTAATGAGAGAGAAAGAAAATTCTAGTTGCGTAAATACCGAAGGAAAATTCTGATATCGTAATTATAACCACTAAATCGAATCGAACTGTGAAACCATATGCATCTTGAGTGACCATAACTCTGTCTAAACTGCATAGACAACGATATTCGGTAGAAGCGATGCGATTCGTTCAATTTTGCTCCACACTGCACTTGATTATACGTTTATGCAAATCCGTAGATATTTCATCGAATGTCCGCCCCTAAACCGGCTCGTCTCATATGATCAAATCCCGCAGGGACGCGCGACCATAATAACGTCTTTTAATCCCGTGAAAAACGCAAAGAAGTTCGTCGGCCGGGAAAATCCGTGAATATTTCCTGGATGACGGTCGAATTTAAAGCTGTGTTCACACCGGCTTAGCTCGGACGTGCGTCTTTCGGACGAGGCTCGAAAGTACGGGAAAGAAAAGGTGTGGTCGTATGGTCGAAAGATCCTACGGCCGAAGCCTCGTCGCTTATTCGCGGTCGCAAAGCCACGTGGGAAGGCCGAGGTTGTTTTACGGGGAAAAAACAGCTCGGAGCGGTGTGGACACTGCTTAATAATCGCTTTTCTCGTGAAGCCGGGCACACACCGAAGTCGGTTATACATAGAACAGCGGCGCGGCGGTGTGTAATAACCTCCGTGGCCCAGATACGGGAGAAAAATCGAAGTCGTCGACAGACATATTGGATGCTGGGAAGATAGTTCCCGTCTCGATGTTTTTGTCCCACTTCTTACAGCGGTAACTCAACGTGCCTGGAACATCCGACATCCAAATATCAATTCTTTCGAGACACACGTGTGTGTCGGGCGTACGGCACCCGGATCGATATGATTCGGAGGTGCATAATCTCTCTCGTGACAATGCGCCTTTTCTCCATCGACGACGATCGAACCGAACCGGAATAAAATGAAAATGCGACGTTCCTCGCTCGGCCCGATTTTCGCCCACACTTTTAGGAACGGAGAACGTTAACGTGCTCTCTCTCTCTCTCTCTCTCTCTCTCTCTGTTCCGCGAATTTCAGCGATATGTTCCAACGTTGTTACCGTACTTACACTCCTGGACAAAATGATAGCGTGCTTGTTCCTTTTCCCGAAGACTAGATATCAGGTTGTCCCAAAAGTTTCTCTCGCAATGTATACGTTTAATACCGTCATACACCACGAGCATATACTATATGTATAATTATAAGATATTCCATCTTGGTGAAAAAGTTTTAGGACTTTATTCATGAAATCGAAAATACAGGTTTATTCGTCAAAATCGATATGGTCCCCTTCAAAGTACTCCCCAGCATTGTAATTGTTACGATGCAGCGAGAAGAGGAACCTGTTAGGATACAAAGTTCGCCGTTTACAAAACTGTGTTTCATTTCGAGATTTGACATTAGAAATTAAAGAAGGGGCGCATGTGCTACCGTTTTGTATAGGAGCGCACCGTACTTATTACGGCCATCGGCCTTCCGATTACAGTTAAACCGAACTTTCCACGTTCAGCCGTGCTGGTATTCCGCCGCGCGGAAAAGAGCATCGTCGTTTTGTTCCATCGTGTAGACGATTAGTCGGTGCCCCTCGACCCCGTTGTCTGCAGCCTGCATTCATTGGGTTTATCGGATCGTAAGCCCGGCGTCCGTACGCTTAAATTAGCGTTACACGATAATTTAGCTGTTTCGAGTGGGCCGCGCTCCGGTTCTCACGCCACGCGTTCGTTAATTCTTTGCATATTTATTTATTGCTATCGCGTGCACTCGCCGCGCTTATTCCCGGATTATTTCGGCCGTTGGCGCGCGAGCTTATTTCGCTTCCGTGTAGTACTCGCGTCTTGTTCCCCGCTGGATCGTGCAACGTGGAAACTCGTGATCTCGAACGGGAACATTATTTAACATGATACACCATGGTTCATCGTGGTCGATTTTCCGAGTTTCCGAATTTGTAATCTAGATAAGCTTGTTTGCGCGTTACGGCGACTACCGAGACAGATAAAATATTCGACTGAAATCGGCCTCCCTTAAATTTCGTGATTTTGCGGGAAATTTTGGTCTACCAACGAAATGAAACAACAGCGTTCCCAGGTAATTCTACCATAAAATTCTATTCATACTTTAGCCCGGAAAAATTGCCTCTTTTTTTTGTAGGAAGAAGGGGATTGTGCGGGATCATTAAAAACTGCTGTGGCTGGCATTTAATACCTTGGTCTGGCGGCGATCGTTAGGGCAAGGGGTATAGAGTAGCGAGAGATAAATGAATTAAGGGTCGAATGAATAATCTCCGGGGTGGCTGTCGATGGTACAAAGACCGCACCTATATTTTAGTCGTGCTGCACTTAGTTGCACGATCCTCTTTTTGCCCGCTGTCCCTTATCCACCAAGTTTCTCCTCTTCTTCCTCTTCTTGTTTTTCTCCCATCCTCTCCTTGAGCATCGGCGAACTCTTCTCCAAGTCGGCGGACGCCATTGTCTGGCAAGGTTCTATTCAATTCTAAACTCGGTTGGGACCACGAAGATTCCCTTTTAGGAATTAACGCACGGGATCCAGAGATTTCGTCGAATTTACTGTCTCGCAAGCATTACGCACGCTTCCTCGGCGTTTCCGTCTCACCGAACGATATTTATTCCTCTCGACGAGCACTTCCAGAATTCGGAGATTTTTAATGCAAACCTTTCCGGTACCTAGTCCCGCATATTATTATCGTTCAGATTTCACAGTCCATGAATTCCTTGACGCGCCTTCAAAGTGAAAATGAAGGATAGTTATTTGGATAGTTGCTCTACTTCCGCAGTTTCAAACCTCACCGGGGCTGCTGCGCTAACCAAGTAGCTATGTGTTCCCAACAAACTTGGGTTAACGCTTCTTCGTTAATCTGCGTGTAGACGATTAATTAAATCCCGCGTTACGACGATAATACCCGGGAGATCGTTTGAACATTTAATTTTGTTCAAATCCTTTGAGCTAAGTCTCTCCACGTAATAATGGTAAATTACACAGGTATCAACGAATTGAATCGTTACGGTGAACTAACCAATTGTATAATTAGCAGTGACGTGCTTGCCATCTGGATCCGACATGCTCGAATTGCGGTTTGCGGGAGTATACGCACTGCCGAGTTTCCACTTTTCCCGTGCGCCTAACGTCTGCATAGCATCTGCATAGCGTCTACGGGGGTTTCATTATCGCACGTCCGCCGACGCTCGAGAATTAACCTTTTTTTTATTCTTCTTCTCCCCCGCAGCCTTGATGAAATATCGTAGGCGTACGCGTGTCAGAGGTAAAACGGGTCGGGCGACGAATCTCGTTTCGCCAGTGGTTCGCGATAAGGAAAAATTTTCGAGATTTCCTCGGTTCATCTCCTGAACAGGAACTTTATTTCCTGGGGTAAGTCGAGGGCGGAGATGCAGACTTGTTACCCAGGAGACGTGCCTTTATGAATCTAGCCACTGCACCTGCAGCTATAAATCTCTTTAGGATATTACTTAATGCAGTGACGTCTCGAACTACGATAAATCGCGTTCCACCACTACCTCCTGACGTTTTTCGGCCTCGGATGTATCGATACACTGTCAAAAGCGTATTAAAAAAAAAAGTCGTTACGAAAAGGACGCTCCGAGAATTAATACGTTACGGTTGTTAAAAGTGTGTCCATTTATTTAAAGAAAAAGAGACTTCGTTACAATATGTTATAGATATCGATATTTTTAACAACTTTTTCCTTATCCAATATAGGGGGGTCGCTTTTAGTTCTCGAGATATTTGCAAAAAACTATCGCTAATACCGTATTGAATTTTTCGTATTCCTGCACGCTCCGCGGCAACGTAAACCTGTCCCGGTGCAGCGTTTGTTTATTTTTTGTTTGTAAACACGAAAAGGAAAAGGAAAAAGTTGTTCAGAACGTGTTGCTGCATAACATATTAAAATTTCATCAAAATCGGAGTACGCGGACCTTTTCTATATAATTCCCAAAAAAATGTTTATTTTTATATTACCAAATAGCGAATGTGCCAAAGTCTGATTAAAAAAAAATTTTTTTTTACGCAGATACAGGCATGGCAAGTAACCTATTTTTCTCTCTTGGGAATTCACGAGTAACGCACATAAAACTACAAAACGTATATTTGAAATTTTCGTTCAGGGCCTTAATAAAAAAATTAAAAGAAACGTTTTTCTATTTTTGCATGGAACCTTGTAAATTGTAATTTTCGATAAAAGAATCAGGTCGTTTGGTACAATTATAAAAAAGCTATTCTATTTTAAAACGTATACGAACACTTTGTACACCTACTGTATTTCTTATTAATTAAAACCATACGTTATAAAGCATCCTCAACCGCGGGCCGACGAACCTTTACGTTATCGCTTGTGACGAAACAGCGGAATTTCATTTTAAAAAAACTCGGTCGTTAGTATCGGATCGAAATACCGTAAAAGAACAGAGCGACACGTCGTAAAAAGGAGAATCGAGCATGCTCCGAGTGGAATAAGAGAATTCGGTGTCTATAGAGTGATATTAAATCCTCGATGAAAAGGAACTCGCAGACCAGCGGCAGGTTCTTAGATCCGACCTGTTATGAGAGACGGAGCCGTTGCCCTAAGCCTTCCTGATTGCCTCCCGGTGAAAGGGATCACCGCGCGGTTTTTTGTTTAATTTTCTGCTCCATGTGCCGACGCCGTGCGCCCACATAATCAGACGCCGCCCTCCGTCGCGTGGTAATCGTCGAACAATCGATCCGTCGCGATGCAAGCCACAATTTCCTCGCATCCTGTTACGATCGATCGTAGGTCACCGTAAGGGAAGGCGAGAGGACGGCTGCTCGGGAAAATCATTCACGTAATGAGGATCCTTTCGGAATCCCATTCGAGCCGGTGCTACGCTGTGGATCAGCTCGAATCTACTTTGCGAAGTTTCGCTGGCCAACGGAACGTCTTTGCTCGCGTATACAAGATTATAAAAACGACTGGAAGATACCCGTGGTTATGCAAGAACGGGGTAGCCCGCAGTGATACCGAAGTTTCTCGCGGAACAGGGATCAAAAAGGAATAAAGAGGAAACGTCATCGCTAGGGTGGTTCAACGTGAAGTGGTTGGTAAGAAGGCGGCGCGTCGAGCAGAGCCCGGCTCAACTGAGAAAGGAGAGAGGAGAGGAGAGACAGAGATGGGAGTAAACAGGGACCGGGGGTGGGGAGAGTGTCGAAAGAAAAAGGGCCGGCCAAGAAAGTTGCCAGGATCCAATCATAGGAGGATATTGTGGGATCATAAATCTGGCTGCTGCCGGTAGCGGACTGTCGAAGTCCTGAAGGATTCTCCTTCATCCCCCCGTTCTCATTCGAAACCCCTCGGGCAGCCCACGTTTTACCGCTGACTCGACGAGCTGCGATCTGTGATCTGTGATAGGAATTGTTTCGCAGCCTCCTGTCGCGTCGTTTCATCGTTACCGCCTCCCCGCGTCATCTTTGTCCGACCGATTCGCGTCTCGATCGACGTTCTCTCAACCCTTCTCGCTCGAACAGGGTCAATCAGCGGCCTTGAATCGATGTCTCGGCGAGTATCGTACTCCTGTCCAAGAAACATACAGTTATCGAAACTCGAATATAGGATGAAGACCGCGTTAGTTTCAACAGCCGGTTCATGTACAGGGAAAAGTTGTTCAGCATGATGACCTTGACAACGTATTTCAAGCTCATCAAAATCGGTGAGAAAGCCCTTAATGTAAATAATTATCGTTATAAAAATCAGAACGAATGGCAATGAATGGTGAAATGAAATTACAAGGGGAAGAACACCAACGTCATTGAAAAGAAGTTAACAGCATGAATTAAACGGAATGTGTACGCGTTGCGGACACGTTGGCTAAGGAACTGGATAAACACGGCGGAAGTTAGATGGTCGACGTTCGAAGTCGATCGGCCTTCGGTTCGTTGTAATCTCGTTTCTATCTCGACATTGCCAGCAAATTGTTTCTGGAGGTTTGGGAGATAGCAGATCGAACTACCACTTGTCTATACCCTGTAGTATAGTAACTACGGAAGTTTCATGGCAAAGCTTTTACACCGAGGCGCTATTTGTCCGTTCCGCCGGCGTAACTAATTCAATATACACAGCGTTTCAAACTGTCGATGGAAACTAAATTCTATTTATATGTCAACTTTTCTATCGCCCCGCGCTAATTCGAGCGAGTTAACTATACTGTCGCGTCGATTCCCGAGGACTTTGTAGCGCGTTCTATTCGATTCGAATTCGAATGAGACCGCAATCTATGGATCTGGCGCATCGTGATCTCGATTGCGGAAGAATTCACGCCCAGAGCGGTTCGGCCCGGTATGCCACCAACTAATTATCGATTACCTATTACATATTGTAGACTGGACCACTGACCGATCTCCGCGTGCGCTTCAACGACGCACTACTAGGAATACCGACGCACAGTGGGCCGGAAACCTAAAAAGTCCCGTTTTAAATTTAACCGTGCACTACTGTGCTCCGCGAGAACAAAATTCGCGAACGTCGATGTGACGCTTCGTCGTTGCTAACGAAGGCAAAGTATTTATGCCCGGACGACTGTATCATAGCTAAACACAATAACACGAGACCAGAGTATACGTACATATGTATACATATGTGTAGTACATACGTATGCATACGAACGTGTAGTGTAGTGTGCGAGAGGCGAAGGCTGTACGTATGTGCCGCACTTCCGACCAGGAACTACCCTCGCCGTTTCCGGACGATGCATCATTGGAGTCCGATAAAGTTCGCGAGTCGGCGAAACTCGCGGCGTAACTGGAAACCGAGGCGAGGGCCGGGTTAGGCGAAACAAAAAGGATACGACTGCTATCTGGCAAGTGGGAGGGAACCGAGCCCGAAAATTTCGGCTAGCCGCGTCGTCTATCCTTCTTCTGCTTCCGACGACACCGCGACAAGATATATGGAGAAATTTTCCGCAGTCGCAGCGCCGCACAGTGAGCAATTTGGCCCAAAATCGATTCGAAATCAAAGAACTTTCGACGGATACGAGGCAGAGCGATGAAATTTTTTTTAAGTTAGAGAGTACAAGAGTTTAAGGAAGTACAAGATTTTTGGAACACACTGTATTACTCGTTTATAGTACACGGTTTCCAAGCGCACGCGTTCGCTGCTTTGTGCCTGCGACCGAAATATCGATAAAGATTCGCTCGGTTGTTGGCAGAGCATTCGTCATTGCACAAAGCGGTCCTCAAAACAGCAGGAAACTGATGTGCTACTTGCATATGAATAGCCTGCGAATAATTCCGAAATGAACCATTAAACATTAAAGAGACACTTGAAGCACGTGAATGGCCTCCGCGTAGCTGCGCAGTAATATTCTCGAAACTTTAAATTCAAATTAAACTTCACAAAACGAGGCGCGCCGACGCGTTTCTGCCGGTCTAATTGCATGCTCCAGTCGTCGTAACGGCAAATTAGAATCCCGGCTTCCATTGTACGATGTATGTGGGCATGTCGCCGTGAAAAAACCGCCCGAAACGAATCATTTTATTTTCAGATTCGTTCGCGATCGATCGGTCCGTTCCTGTCATTCCGCCCGTGTAAACGGAGAACGCCGCCTGGTCTACGAGCACACGGTAGAATCGAGGCGATCGATACGGGAATAGCTCGACGCGAAAGAGGTGAACAGCATTGACCGGCCCTTTCCGTGTACGGTCGTAAAGAAATTCGGGGACACGGGTTCGACGACGTCCATAGAGATACTTACTTCACCGAGTCTGTCCGTTCCGCCGGGACATTTCGTTGGAAAATTCACGAACGCGGAATAACACGTGTCCTCGCTGGTCTGTTGTGCTTCCCGAAAGCTCCAGGGGTTTGTTCCGAACTTGATCGCTGTTTCGAAAACGGAGATCAGCGGAACAATCGACTTTTAACCTTCCCAAGCGGCTCGCCGTAGACTCGATGGATTCTCGATGATATCGCGTAGACGAGGAGGAACAGGGTTAAGCATTTCTATGCAGTTAACAGACTTTGGCGGGATCGCATCCTTGAGAAGGTATGGCTGATATTTCGAATGCAAGCTAGGTTTCCGTGCTCCGGTTCGTAAGGGCTATTACGATTCTGGATGCGACGCGAACTCGACTCGAATCGACTCGACCCAGCCCGACCAATTCCAGATCTCTGTCGGATCGATGCTACCAGCAGGAATGGCGCGAACGAGATATTAATTTGCATCGTTCGAGCGTCCTCCCATTCTAGTGGCCCAGACTTAATTATTCTGCCAATCTGTCTGCATATTGGACTGATTGTGAGCGAAGACGAGGATTCGACGATACGTAATTATCGGGGATTGTTCACGGCGCTGTGCGCCGCGTTGCGCCGCCGTTGTAACATTAATTGCTGACGTGTTAGAGGCCACCGGCGGAAGACGCGAACGAAACGGCGCGGCGGCAGGAAAACGCGATTGAAAATTACCGTTTCCGTGAGTTGGCATGTTTTCGAACGATAGATTTCGTTCGGGGTTTCACGAAAACGCCTGCAAACCCGCACGAAACTCGAGTCGATAATCAGTTTTATGGAACGAAACGTGACTCGGAGCTTTTATAGTTCCATGCGATCGAACGTTAAGCCTCGCGTTCGTTAGGGTTACAAGATTTGTTGCGCGCGAAGAGTTTCCCGGCAAGCGGAACGTTGGTTTCCGAGGTTCGGGAAAACCGTACCCACCACCGCGCGCCAGTGTGCTCGGTCGTTACTAGAAATCACCGTTTGTCGTTGGTCTGCTGCAATCGGATTCATCGTGTAAACGCGTAACACGCTCGATTAATCCATTCCGTCCCGCGCGCTCTGTTAACAATGTTGACGCTGTGGTTGTCACGATTTGTCGAATCTGTAATCGAATAATTCGAATCGCAAAGTTTCCTCGCAGTGAACGCTCTCGCGCTCCCTCCTTATGCTTCGTTTCCTGTTTATCGATCCCCGCAGCCTGTTTTTATGCGATTCGCACGCAAAACTAGAGACACCGAAACTATCGGACACGGTATCGTCTCGATATCGTGCGTTACGCTATTCTGCACTGCGTTCGACTAGTGGGAGGTGGGAGAAAATTCAAGGGGTGGTTCTCCGTGACGATACAAGATGAAAATGTAGAGTGACGAAATTGCGTGGTACGCACGGAGGCTTTGCCTACGTGACTTTTTCCTTCCTTCTTGAAACCACGTGTCCATGTAGGAGTTCCGGTAATATATAATAAAAAAATTTAATAAAACTTCTTGCAGTCTAGTAATGTCTAGAAGTAAATTAAGATTGGAAATGGTAAATAATTCTTACAGCCCTGCACAAAATCCAAATCTAGTAAAATTATAACATAAAATAACTAAACAAAGAAAGTAAATGGTTTTAATGGACCGCCACTCACATCTCATGCACCGTCAATTTTTGTTTTCACTGACATGGACCCCTTGCAGTTCGGAATCGACCCCTTTGGGAATCGTTGATGTAGCAGGAGAGGAAAGTGACACAGGCATACATCTTTCGTGGAAAATTTAGCAAATTTCAACTCGATATTCTGCAATAATTAAGTTTAAAATTAATTTATTATTAGAATTCCTCCGAGATGAAATTTATTGTAAGAATTTCCGGTGGGGGATATTAACGTTAAATACGTGAAAGAGATACGAGAGGATATTCAGCGAAGAGATTAGCATCGCGTAGAGGGAGGCACCCTACACGAATTGGAAGTTATCGTTAGTATCAAATGTTGACGTAAATTATTAGAAACTGGGTTGAATTGCAACTGATTCGGAATTTCGTGTTGAACTGGATACCGATACAGCCACAGATATCGCCAACAAATTGGCGGTATAGATTATCTTGGTAAATACAAGCTGTAGCTAACGAGGAATTCCATCGATGTACCACTAATCTCGTGGATGGCAGGGCACAGAAATTGCTAGGTACCTAAGATACCGATATCAAGCACCACTAGAATAGCTCTGCGACTTTCGAATTGCTTTTACTCTGGAATTCTTTCGCGACGAGAGCCCTCCGATTCGAAAGAAACATCTGTCGTTGCCCGAAACTAGTGTTCCTGATTCCTCAACATTTTTCAATTCTCGAGGAATTAGAAATAAGACTATATTTCTCGAGAATTCTCTAGAATGTTTAATAAAATAAAAAAATATTGGAAAACTTATGACATTTGGAATATCGTTTGATAATATTTATCGACAGCAAAAAAAACTTTAACCCAATGTTTATTCCTGTCCAATATGTACGTAACTTTAAAAACAAGGAAAAAATAGATGCTAAATATAACCGATAAATTTATTTATTTAAAGTCAAACTTTTATCAAATAAAAAATTAACAAATACTGTGATTTCTCGAGAAATGAGAAAGAACCAATTATAAAATTTCTCGAGGAAGAATTCTCGAGGTAGAAACTACCCGAAATCATAACACCTATATTATTATAACGTCCATTCCATTCGCGCTTGCTAGAATGCGTTCTGTGCACCAGCACATGCACTCTGTCTAAATATATGTATTATAGAAATGATTTCAAGTGCGAGCTTGCCGCGCATTGCTTCCGACAGGTTTGACATGTGCGCTTGACAACCGACAAGCGATAACTGACAATCGATTACCAATAATAAGTGATTAATAAGTTTATGAAATTCTTTGGAATTCTCACGTACTCGCGCGTTGCATTTATTAACACCGTCTTTATAAATAAAATAAGAAGTTATACCTATATTTCAATTAAAATAGTTACAACTTTCATGAAAATTTAATTTCTCAACATCAAATTCGACGAACGCTTCGGTTAGTTGGTTTAACTAAAAATTTTAGAACTGACTTTAGCGAAATGGCTGCCACGTTCTTCTACCTCAATACATTCATTTTTAGGTGCCTGTGAAGGGATTAGCAAAGCCAAACAAGGTGCGGAGAATAGTTGCATTTTCGACTTTTGCATTTACGCAGCAGTAGGCAAATTGACATTACAATATAGCCAAATTGTTTGAATAAAATGTCCGTCAAAAAGAAGCAAGCGTAACGAGTTTATCGCGTTCAGCCGGGTAACCTGTAATATTTCGCAATTGAAAAGCTCGGCCCCTTGATCGAGCGAGCATATTTGGATTTGCAGCACGGAAAAAGGTAATCTGGTTGCTGGAGCGGGCGAATACGTACGTTTGCACGCGTACGCGTACGCGTGTACACATTATTCTAGCGCCGGGGCGAATTGAAAGGCACCCTATAGCGATCAGCAATAATTGCATTTCTAGGATTCTCATTCGTATGCACACAGCGGCGGAAAGTGAAGTTCATAACGGGTTGGAAGATCGCGTGCACACCGCTCTCTGATTGGGCGGACGCCGCGCGTTCTGCGCCACGCCGCGTCGAGTGTTTAGTAGTTCGTAATCGCAATTTCCCAGTCTTTCTGTTGCGGCCAGACGTATGGACCACATGCGTGGGATGCAACTCCCGTTAATGAATCCTCGCCGGCTGCCGGGATGAAAGGATTTCTCCGTGGAAGTAAAGGAACGACTACAATGCGGGTTCCCGCGCCAAGATAAACGGTTACAGCGCTCCACGTTCGAAATTATTATGTTGAAATTATCATTCGTTAAAGAGATCTTTTCTTTTTAGAACCCGTTTGGCACTACATCAATTTATTTAGCAGTGGTTTGAACAACAGCCCATACATTCAAATATAAAGGATGTCCCAGTTAACTTGATTGTCGCGAATAACACGATTCGGATTTCCTGTTGATTGGTACGTAGAGTCGATAGCTAACTGTTCGGGAAAAAAATCTGTCCCTTTACCAAAAAAAAAAGATTGCATGTATTATATTTACTATTTTAGAGGGAAGCAATAAGAATGCGTGAAATAAGATAGTTTTGTACAGATAAGTTAATGTAAACCAAGTCATATTTCTTAGCTGTAAGGCTGAAATAAAGCAAATTAATTTGTGACGTTACGTACATTCATTCTCTATCCTTGTCTACTGGTGTATACTCGTGTAAATTTAACCGTGCACCACTGTATTTCGTTCCGCGACTCTGGATTGGCTGCAGGTTCTCGCGGAATACTTCGACATCGAAACGCGAATCCGTCTTCGTCGATGAGGGAATTGGAAGGAGGAGGACGAAAGGGGCGATGGGAAAAGAACAAAGACGGTTCGTTACACGGTTGGACTGGTTCCGCAAACACGAATATAGAAAGCCCGTTTCGCGACCGAGTCCGATCGCTTTAAATTCCCGGACGAACTCCTCCGGCGAAGACGAAGGCTGCAGTCACACCTGGTTCGGCGGTCTGATCAATAATCCCAAGAGCGAAGTAGCTGCCTCGCGAGAGGTCCTTGACTAACGATCGTTTCTCGTGAGGGTGTGCGATACAAGGATGCGCGAAAGAGCTGGACGCTAACCCAAGAAGAAGAGGGGATGACGAGAGTTACCGGTACGGCAGGGTAGCCCTGGAGGGTAGTCCGGGAGGATAAAGGCTTCCTCGAGCGGCGAGATTGGATGAGCTTGGATAATTAGCAAAACAGCGGAACTCGGTCGTTAGTGGCTCCTTCCTGCAATGTTCCTCTGTCGTCCTCTGTCGTCCGCAGGCTACCGATGATTCAACACAATACACGCTTGATTTTAGTCGTGTAGATTTTCCTAGAAACTCATCCGGCCTTTCCTTTCTCCCTCTCTTTTTCGTCGTACACTGCAGAGATCGTAAGTCACCGAAACTGTATTAACCTACCGTGGGTATTTTATTTGTATTAATATACAAAGTGTTCGTACACTTTTTAAAATGGAACAACTTTTTTATAATTGTACCAAAAACTGATTTTTTATAATTAATTAGAAGCATTGGTTTACGAAATGATACGCGACAATGATTTTCGAAAAATTACAATTTACAAGGTTGCATCGAAAAATAAAAAATGCTTAAAATATTAGGAAGTTGTCGGCGAAAAAGTTGAAAAATAATTCGAAGTGCAAATGGTTATTGTAATTGGTTTTGTTTCGCGCGAACAGTTGTCCTCCCCATAAATGCACGTCGAAAATCGAGGCAGCTGACTACAGCGAATGACGCGTTCGTCTTTATTTGGAGCGGTTCGCGTCGCTTCGGTCGGATCGAAGAAAATTGAACGATGTCAGCGACATGGGCTGCCGGATCTCAAGTTTGAAGAAGCTCTTCCAGACCACTCGAACTGGCCGTCTTTCTTCCAGTACTTTTGAAACAATTTAAGTACCATTTCATAGGACTTGCCCGAAAGTTTCTTGACTGCTGAACCTAGAGTATAAATAGACATTTTAGAAAGTTGGTGAGTACGGTCTCCAAGATTGTAACTGAAAATAAAACGTGCCGAGCGGCTAATTCGACTTACGGTTGTCGATGAAGTTCGCTCGAACCGAATTACTTTACGAGGACGACTCGATGGATTGCTATTCTATAACAAATCGCTTTCCATTCGGATCGCGTAATTTCCAAGGGGTTTTCATTTAGATTTGGATCCATCGGTGAAAGCATGGATACGATCAGGGTACTTTTTTGTGACCTCGAGGAAAAGATTTTGAACGATGATAGGGTTAATGATGTCTTTTTGAAAATCAGATAAGGATGAATCAATTTTTGATGGGGGTTGAAACGCGTCTCTTGTTGCTCGGTGAATCAACTGAAAACGCCGACCAGGAAACTGAGAGTCTACGCGGCCGGTCGACGCACTTGGTCGAATAACCGCATTGACATACAGATATCCATTCGTTTCGCTCCACGTGTATATTAATTACGCACTATTCCGGACACTGTCGACTAGAAAGCGTAAAACCGTGTATTTCCAACGGGACGGTAAAGCAGCGCAGCCCGGCAAAACAATACCCGTGATTTATTTTAATAATTTAACTAACCCGTCAAACCGGCGCGCGGCGCGAGTTTCACGAGCCATCGAATTCTCTCTTTCCCACCTTCCTTTCCGACCGAATTTTCTCCTCCCGTTCTGGCCGCCACGGTGTACCCAAGTCACGGCGGTGTACACGGCCAAATATTAAAACGCGTTCGCGGAGAATTAAAACTATATTTCACGACTAGTCTGTTCGAGCGTTACCGCGCGAATCGCTGACGCTGCACGCGACGCGACGCGAACATTAGCAAGCCAGATGAATCGTGGCTGTGTGTTCGTTGGCTCTGTCCACCGCTATCCGCGAACATTTCGAGCAGTGCTTGCTAAGCATCGGTTCCAACTCGCGGGCAAATCGAGCTCCTCGTCTCCATCCTCGTCTCCGTCCGCGTCTTTGATTCCGCAAGGAAACTAACACGCTCGCAACAGCATCGCGCCATTAACACGTTCGAGAAGGGCAGCGAATTTGTCGAAACTCTGGTTGCAGCTAGCACCTGCGACTAATAGACTAGCATGTTACGTTTACACGAACTCGTGTTCCCACGGCGCTATAGCGAACGAAGCACTCAAGCACTGCAGGGCAGGTTTGTCGGTTTTTTTTTCTTTCTACAATTATATACACTAGTTCTGTTACGCTAAAACGCCGAAAGGGTTGCCTTTTGAAACAGGACCGAAAATTGTGAAGCGGGTTGCCTTCTGAAAGGGGAACCGAAAAATGTGGAGCGGGTTGCTCTCCGAAGGAGAAGCGAAAATTGTGGAGCGGGTTGCATTCCGAGGGGGGACCAAGAATTGTAGAGCAGGTTGCCTTCCGAAGGGAAACCGAAAATTGAGGAGCGGGTTGCTTTCTAAAGGGGGACTTCCTTGAGAAACAGTATTTAAATGTTTTAAAAATTGCTTAAATGCCTACTCCATATTTGGTTGTTTAACTTTTGCCCTCATAAATCGGCACGTTCCGACCACTCGTGGGACTTAGCGATTTACAGGTAACTGTTTTTCCGTAGCTCGGCAATTAGTCGTCGATACGACTGGTTAAAGGACGAAGGACGGCTCTCGAGGACGTTCTCTCTGTCGTCCTCTTCGAGGATCGAATTATCTGCTTAATGGGTGGTAATTGCTGCAAAGCTGCACTTACCGCAGCAGCTGCTCGTGCCTCCACTTGGCGCAATTAGGTGCTCCATCCGGAACAACCACTTTTCTGCAGTCATTAGAAGGGTGTAACGAAATTTTGGAATTTTCGAGGGGGTTTCGCCTCGTTTTTATTAATCGCGTTTACGCGCTCGGCACGCTGGGCTGTACACCGGCATTTTATAATATCATGAAAATTTTACAAGAGTCGAACGTTCGTAATCGCGCAGCTCTCTGCGAGGGCGTCAGTTACGGAACGTTTACGAGCGTCGAAACGATCGCAATTTACACTCGCGAGCCCTAGTTTGCTCGCCGCTGCCATGCCGTTCGGTATACCGTTGAATCCCTTCTCGGGCGAATGTAAGGGAAGGAACGGTCGCTCTGTGTACGTTAATTCCACGATGGTGAGGTTCGTTCGTTAATCTCGACCGCCTTTTCCAGGTACAGTTTAGTGGCCCACGGCGCGGCGGCATGGGACAATAACGCGGTTGATTGTGATGGAACCAGCGCCGCGGCGCTGGTATTAGAAGCTCATTGTTCCGCGGAGCCGCTTTTCCCTTGCCGTCATCCCCTTCAACTTATTCCCGAGTTCTAATGTCGATGCACGATTCTCACGAGAACTTCTTGGATCTGTTTTCCTTTCTGGTATCATGGAAAACGCCGAGCTGATTGCAGTCGCAATTCAGCCAGCCAACAAATATTTCATACACTGTACAGCGTTGGTCGCTTTTATAAAAACGGATAGACTTTTTGAAAATGATCCTAGCATGGACCGAAACGTCGAAATTTGAATTTTTATGAATTGCAAAATTGCTTTTGAGTAACCGTTGCGCCGTTAACGTCATTATTCTTTGTTGATATAATTTCTCGTAATAATGCGAAATTTGCTGTACGTTTCGTGAACGAAAGAAGTAGGTGTAGAGTTTCTGACGCGACACGTCGTGGACAGAGGAGAGCCTAAGTTCACGATGTTCGCCGGCCATGCTGTTTTGCCCGCAAACTTGTTCCGAAGAAGTTTTTCCGTCCTCGAGACCCGAACGTTTCCAATAACGCAGCGCCCGTTCGCTGTACATGTTGCACACCGTAGACCGCACACCCTGTGTACCCTGTGTCCTGTATCTAACAGGAGTCTCGGAGACCTAATCGTGGCACGACAAACCGACAATCTCATCTCCGCATAAACACATCGCTCCTTCCACAAACAAGGGCGAAGAGACCGATGCTCTGGAGGTCTTTAATTAACGTCTGCGACAACGTGGCGCGTTCTAGCGAGCTAACTGGCTCAGATTGTCGAAGTCGCTACACGGTTTTCGACATCGAACGCATTCCAACTTGCTCCTTCTCACAGGGATATTGTATTCGATCAGGCCCTTTTCCTATTAACCATCCAATAGTCCAACTATCTGGGTAGCCAACCCACGTATACAAAATTCTTGATTTGAAGATTCATGTTTTTTATTTTTGGCCACGTTTTGGAGTAAATCGGCCACTGCGGCGGCGGATCGATTCTTTCCACTTGCACGTTCTGAAATCTGTCTGGCTCGCGGAGCATACGAGCCGCCTACCTACGTACGCTCGCCTTTGTCCCCGTTTCTCGACGGAGACGTCCGTGTCGACGTCTGTTACACAGTTTCGGATGCGAAATTACATGCAGGATAGTTTGTCGGATCTGATAAAAGCGACCCGAGTTTTCAGGCACCGAAACAGATTCGAGAAGACGGCTGCTTCGAAGGCGGATCTTCCATTTCTCGTTTTATCTATCTGCCTTGACGCGCGTGCCGCGATATACAGGGTGACACGGAAATGGTGTTACATATATACTTCCTTGGAAGGAGTGATTCCTGAGGTGATTTGAAATCACTTTTTCTTTTGCAAAAATATTCTCCGAGGCCTTGTTCAGGAGTTATATCAGGAATTAATAGAATACAAGGACCGATCAGAGATCAGTGATATAACCACTAGCAATTTTGCAAATTAATTCAAAAACTCATTCCACACTCATATGCAGTGTTTCTCGTTAGTAATTCCTTAACGGGAGAAAAAGTTAATTGAGGGATTTGGAGGAGGTACAACGTTTTTGGGACACCCTGTATATATGTATTTCCGCTAGCCAACGAGACAGTATTATCGAACCGGAGTAGTATACGAATGAGAAACCTCGTTCCGAATCAGCAAAAATGAAAAGAGCGGAAATCTCGTTCCAGCTATGGAGATCGGTCCTGTTCATTTTCCAAAATCAACCATTCGGATTCCTACGCGTTATCTTTACGCCCGCGCGAAACTTTGCGGAACTCCTTAAACTCGAAAGTGAGACTGCTACGGTGGACACAGCCGAGCCGACTCGCATGGAGCAGGTGTAACCAAGAGCCGGAGAGATAGAAACGAAGCAACGTGTTTAAAAGTTTATCAGAATTCGCGGAAAGTCCAATTTAAATTTTAAAGGCGGCGGTATATCGCGTAACATGACATGTAATGTAGGCTTAATGCAGATTCATGGATCGCGAAAGTGTGTACCGCGAAACTAATTACCGTTGGAAGTTAATTCTGAGGAATATGCAGCGAAGGAAAATACGAAACATTTCTCTGTGCAGTCACCGTGCCTTTTAATCAATTGTTATAATTGTTCCGTGGCGATGAAAAATTTGGCTTTGATAGCATTCTGCAACGAATTAACGGTAAACCTACCAATGCTTCCGGTTCCGCCACTGGGCAGTGTTCCCTGAAATAAGTTCTGGAGAACGAGCGAGGATACGTCCGCGTGCAAAAATGTGCGTAGCCTCGCGAAACTGCAAATTTCCGAAGAGATTTTCCACGACGGATTGCATTTTCCAAGCGGACTAACTGCTCCGGCGCGGCCTGGTTCGCCGGATGGCTTCGGATTTCGTTGAATTTTATCATGGAGAATTTCCCCTTCGAGCGGAGAATGGAATCACCGTGGCACGGGACAGACTGTCGGCCGACATATCCGCGCCGTATATGTAACGTTATGAGGAATTTTTAGACGTCGCGGCGTCCTATTTTCATCTTCGTCGGTCCCCGAGAGACGATTTTTCTGCATCGCCGGGCAAACGATTATTTTTGTGGTTATCGTCGAGCCACCGACGGCTCGGAGAAGCTGCTTTGAAAATTTCACTCGGAGGAATAAACTAAGCGGCCGACGTCGATCAAAGATACGTCTCTTTCAATTTCCGTGAACGACCTAAACGATACGCGTCGAGCACTGACGACTCGCATCCATGGTTATTACTCTGTTTCGCAGTCATTCATTGCGAATGCATAGAATTTTTCTTTACGACGCACGCGAGACCCCCAAGTCCCGGCCAATAAATTCTGTTTATGACGTGCACCTTGCAGCTTCTCCAGCAGTTTCTGTTAATTCGTTTGGAAGAGGCTCGCTGTCGAGATAAAAATTCAACGAGCTCGTGAATAACGTCGGTCTCGGAACAATAATTTCAACTTGTGTTGTATATTGTAACTCGCGTAATACAAAACATCGTTAAGAATTTAATGCTCCTAAGTGATCAAAATGTCACACTGTGCAGCGGTTCCATTTCTTTGCATAAATGAGAATGAGAGAGAGAGAGAGAGAGAGAGAGAGAGAGACAAACGGGGATGAGGGAGCGCAAAATACGGGGGAAGCAGAGAACGGAATGTGGGCAGGGTCCCACAGTCGAAAATCACGTCGAATGCGAACGTTAGCTCGTAGGTAACGATATCGAATCGGATAAACGCCGTTAAGGCGTGGCTGGTCGCGCGGAGGAACAACTTTATTACAGGTTCCCCTTAGATACGACCTACGAAATCCCGCGTTAACGACTTCTGGATAGGGCGGCTCTACGTGTCCAGGAAAAGCGTTGATGTGCATGTGCAGCACCGTCGCGGCGTGCGCCACCGCGACCATTCCCAATGGATCGATGCGGGACGAAAGTGCAGGGCGACAGTGCAGCCTCTCTGGGAGGCAGAGATACATTTAATATTTTATCGGGTGAACAGCAGCAAGTGACCGAGAAAGCGACTTATCGTCTGAGCACCTTTCTGCCCGTATAAAAGACTTTTCCAGATCGCCACGCGTGCTGCAATTTTACAAGATGTCTGCGTTGCACCAGACACGCCGGTTTTCGAGGACGCCGCGCGTCCCGACGCACCTGGGGAAAATCTTGCTCGAGGCTGACTCCCGACATACACGCGGAGGAACGGTAACTCGGTAATTGGTTTCGCTGGCTAAGACGAGCCGTTTCGTTGGGAATCCATGGAGCCGCGCCGCGGACGGCTTCAAGTGGGAACGCAGGAGGATCGCTGCGCCGGAAGTTGCCGGGTAACTTGCGAGTATCCACTCGAGAACCTCGACACGACGCTTAGATGAACTAACGCTGGCGGAGGCTGCTTTGTGCCAAAGAAATATGTATACAGCTCGCGATGAAATCCATCCAGCACTCTTACCGCGAACCACGAGTGTCATTCTTGTTGCACACACGCTCTAGCCCGGGGTGCAATCGCTGGCTCCGCCAGCCAAAGGACTCCTCCGCGCCGAGAACTAGGCGCATACTTTTGTTCCTCCGCCGTCAGTATCTTCGCCTAGGACTAGAACATCGGAGCAAACCCTGGCTAAACTTTGGAAACATTCGATTCGCTCTGACATGCTGAACGCGAAACGTAATTGTCATTTTTCGCGCAAAGCAATAGTTTTCGAGATATTCGCGAAAAGCTGCAGGTACCACACACACACAGTGAGTAAATTTAGTACTAGGAAATTTAGGCAGATTTGAAATTGTTCGTAACTAAACGACAAAGCTGAAATCACGATTGTTTAATTTTTAATTTTCGTCGTATACCATCACGGAGAACCACCTCTAAAGTATTCTCCCTCCCGTAGTGGAACACCCAGTATATTTACCGCAGCGCGGAGAAGATATTCCTTGAAATACGTTTCACGCGCTCACAGTTTCCAGCGTAAGTCGTAATACAACGGGGCTAAATGTTTCCCCTGGAAAGTAATCAAACGACGACGAAAACGTTTACCGGGAATGCAAAGGTCTTTCAGCCGGTTCGGTCGTGAGTCTTTAAATTTCAATTCATGGCTGCGGCCTCGACAGGCGGTTGGTCCGCGGGAAATCGTGAAGCAATATTTTTCCGCGACACGAATAATGAAACCGCGATTCGGGAAAATGTCGAGGAAAGCTCGCGCTGTTTGTCGAGGACAAATCGGGGAACACGGTTCCCGGAGTTATCTCCCGAAGGACGGCGCCGCTCCGGTCGGTCGGTAGTTATTAAAAGTCAATAAAAGACCGCGGAATTATGATTTTCATTTGTAACTTTTTCATTTTCGCAGACCGGCTACGCAAAGATTGAGTTCGCTCGTTCGTTAATCGGGCTGTTGAACGAACTTAAGCAGCGCAGAGCGCGTTCACCCTATCGACGGGGAAAACCCTTGGCATCGAAATCAATCGATGGAGCTAATTCCGGGTAGCTTCGGTCTATTCTTTTTTTTTTACGACGGATCAAGTCCATTATCCAGCCAATTATTTCTCTGGTAAAATATCGTTCGCAGTGCCGTGCGCGCCGCGTCATTCGTAATTTGATTTCTACCACGCGCGCACGGATACGTCAGCTAAGTGCACAGCGATCGGGGAATGATCGATACCGTCGCGCATTTCGTTGTAATTTACAGCTCGGAACTCTGAACAGCTTGTGTCGTACTAGAACTTCGTAAACATGTGTTTCGTTCGATGATCGTTGAGAATCGACGACGGAGCGTGATCGCGCACAGTGGCAATTATCCTCGAAACACAGAAGCGAACGAGCGCACAGTGGTGAGTTCGATCGAAATCGTGGCCACGGAAATCGTAATCGTGGACAATTTATTATCGCACTGTAACGCTAGTTTGTCATTATGGCTATTTAAATTTCCTCTTACATCTATCGTAAATTGATTTAACAAAGAATATCGATGTTAACGGCGCAATGGAAAAAAAACAATTTGAGTGAACATCAATATTCTTGCTATTGTCTGGCACACTGTATACCGTAATACTGTAATTTCTCGAGAAACGAGGAATAACCGATTAGAAAATTTCTCGAGAAGGAATACTAGCCGTGGCCCGTTCCGAAAATCTAACCCAGACGTCGGCGATCGAAGACCGACTCGATTGACTCGAGTTGTCGCACCGAAACTTTCCGAAACTTTTCGTCGAGAGAAGAAGCCGCGGCCACTCGATGCCCGTACCAAAGTGGTTACACACTTTCAGGAAGCTATTACCGAAGATACAGCGAGCTTCGTCGAACGTCTTCTAGTCTGAAACCACGAACGTGTTTCCGCTTTGCTCGCCCCCTCTCGCCGATAACTGTTCAGCCTTCTGTTCCCTTGAAATTATTTTCCAACATGTCGGTTCTTCTCGTGCTTTCGCATCCCTCGCGTCGCACAGTGGGGGCCAGATCGTATAAACAGGAGGAAAAACCTTCGCAGTTAAAGGTAAACAAACACAAGTACATATGGGTACTTGCGATAACGCGACAAAAAATATTTTCGATACAAGTTGATACGGTTCTCGATTGGCTATATATTGCAATAAAAAAAAGTTCGAAAAACTTTTTATGTAGTATTGTCAAGGTCACCTTCATTTTTTTAAATGGCACTTCGTATTTTTAACTTAACAGTATTGTAGCCGGTGTCAAGAACGAATTCAGCGACCTAGTATACCATGACCTTGGGATGACCTCGAAGGCGAAGAAATGAAAATTTCAACAAAACGTGACAATTTACTTGAATGGGTGATAATATCGGTATGTATTACCGAATTCGCACAGTATTCGGACTGAGCACTGTGCGTCGATAGCTCTGTCGTCGACGATGCAGGAATTACACGGCTGTCACATGGTGAAATGAAAATTTCACCGAATCGATACAGTCTTCGACTCGTTTGCGAACTTTTCCGTATTCGACGACGCATGCTCTCTTTCCTGAAGTATGTCTCACGGAAGGTGTATCGCAGCTTTCTCCACCGTCGTCGTGTCGCGGTGAAGTGTACCCCGGTGACAAGCGTATATTTTCATAGGCAGACTGCCGAGATGAAAGCGAACACTGCCACGCGTTCGTGGGGACCGACATACCCTTAACAAGCATAATTGGAGCAGGTGGCCGGCCATGGCTGCGGTTTCCTTGCATAGATAACTACCCAAAGGTATTCTACCCTCTGTCCTACCGGCCCAGTCGCTTTTGTTGTTGATTCACCCTACTCCGAGCAACTACGATCTTTCGCTGCTTAATGAATTAAACTACGACGGCTAGAACTAGACTCTCCGCAAGTCGAACTATAATAACGTCCCGATATAGCATGGCGCACAGTTTTCCAATAACATCGCAATCTTTGCGATGTTCACACAATATCTTTTCTAATAACATCACAATCTTCGTTCAAAGTCGAAAAATATGTTTTTTCCAAACTCAAATTTCTCAAGAACTGTGCGTCTAGGAGAAAAATGAAGGCCATATTCTCTATAAGAATTGCATAGCGAGAATCGCAACAATTTTTGGCTGTTGGATCGTGTTATCGTTAAACATAAATATTACACAATATCAGCTTTCTCTATACACCGAACTGTCTTAACGGTTGATGTCGTGTAGGCTGTTCCAAAGATCGGAGATAACGAAGAGGAGGGTAGGAGCTGGCGATGAAACAGGGAGCCGAGTCAGGGGGTTGAGACTCGAGCCGACCCAATCGATAGAGTGCTCATTCGATATTCGTAGTTATTCAAGTGTGTTTCTGTCTACCATACCGCGAAATCTCTCTAAACTCTAAACGCAAGCACAGAGGTTGGGTTTCGCGCTGTGTTCACGGTGGTGAGACGCGAATGGAGTAGCCGCCAGGTCCGCCCGATCTTCTCACCCCGGACATGCGCAGTTACAACAGTCCCTAATACTCGGTGGACCTACTCCATAGTTACCGCCGCACCCTATGCAGCAGGGGTAGAGAACGTGCGCGACACGTGGATGGCGAGTCATTCCGAAGGCAAACCGCAGATATACAGTATTTTATCGATATAAGGGTGTCGATCCGGTCTCTACCTTCTCTAGTGTGAGAGACACACAGCGCCAGACACGTACAGCGAGTAACAACGCCACGAAAAGTGTCAAGGGAACCATAGGTCAAAATTCAACTCGCTCATTGTTCTCTCGACAAAAATTTGACCTTGGCATTCAAGGTCAAGGACAATTTTGCGGCAACTTTTTTCTCAGATCTTTACCGATCCGAAGATGTAGAATACGCCTATGGCAGCCAGGACCAATCATTTTTTTACACACTGTACGTACTCTTGAAACGCGAAAAGGGGCATATCCGGTAGCATAGATATCTGCAAATTTCTGCGCGACGTTGTCTCGCGGACGAGCGATATGTATTTTCTCAGGTGTGAGATCGCGCGGCCGTGTATACCTGTCCGGGAGGTTTGAGTGCAGCGGGTCGTGGAAGCTCCTTAACACCGTCGAGACAAAAGCAATTAGAGTCGGCTGCCCAGAGAAACTCGAGACTCTGACCTCGTCTGTCGGTGACTTCAAGCCTGATTCAGAAGCGTAACCCGCAGTTTCCCTCTCGTGGCACTCTTGCCGTCGAAAGGGAGCTCGTGCCTCTAGACACCGGAGCTCGATAATGTCTCGGAAAGTGAGTGGGTAATTTGATTGCGTCCTAAGATACCGGAACAGGAAGTTGATGTAGTTTCGGAGGAGTTCCTCTACTCTATCATACCTCCTCTCCCCTGCTGTTCCACGAACCCTTCGTGTTCTCTCTCCCTCTACCCTTCCTCTGTCTCTTTCGAGGCTGTCAGTCACCGTTAACTTTAAATCAACTCTTCCGCCCCGATAAACCGTCGCGCCTCTTAAAAATCGTTAACATCCCGAAGCCTCCGAGTTCGCTACGGCCACCCTGTAGACCGTCTTGGAATTCTCTCTTCATAGGGCGCGCTTAACAAGCTGCCATTTAAATAATTGCAAGCTTGCAAAACTCACGCGAGTTTCCTTCGATTTTTATCCCCGGAACCATCGATGGCGTTACACGCGATTCATTCTCGGAGAAGAAGCCTCGGAGGATAATGGCCAGCGAATCACCAGGTACCCGTGGATTCTCGGGTATTTATCATTGTAACTAACCTCCACGCTGAAAAACAGTTTGGCAACATTTTCCTCGTAAAAAATTTCAAAGGGGCCCCAACTAATCAAAACGCGCCACTGCTCCTAGTTATCGTTAACGCGACCCTTGATTGAAATAAAGAGGACTCGCGTTCTTCGATCGTCCCCATTATGTCCCCGGGAGTCGAGCGTTCATAAAATCGAATCGGTAATTTGTTTTCTTCGCGGATCGCGTAATATGGAACGCGCCCGCGCGATTAAATTGCACGGACACACGTTGCGGCACCCATTCGTTTTATACGCGGGACACGTATCGTCGGTGGAAATCTCGTTTCGGAATCGATTAGCCAGCAGCACGTAGAATCGTCGCTCGCTACTAAAAATGTCGCTGAAAATTAATTGCACGCGAAGGCGAAACAATAATCGCGGGGGCCGCCGCGTCGCACCGGCTGTCCTTATTCCGCGATCCGATAAACGATATCAGAAATCCTTGAATCGTTTAGAAGGACGTGTGCTGCTTTTCCGCGCGAAAACCAAACGTATCGAGCCTTCCGTTCAACGACACCAGGCTCCCGGAATTTCATCGGTCCCGGAATCGGTTCGATCCACCACGATTTTCTTGATTTTACGTATTGTTTTGCGAACGTTACCCTCCGGGCAAACATTTTCCCCGCACGCGGACCTAGACGTTTCTCAAATGGAAGCCATAAAGTTGTAATGTATGTGTACACGTGTACGTGACGTTGCGTGACGCAAACACAGCGTCGCTGGGCTAATATAAACTTTATTGCTTCCACGTAAGAGTCCGTCCGACACAGAGTGAGTCATACCACCCAAGTTATACATAAAATCTTTAACGCGCTCAAATAATTAAAACGCGAACGTAATCTCGTTTTTAACGGTAGCCACTCCCGCGCGATCCTACGCCCGCAAAGCTGGCTTCGCTTAGTACGGAATAATATGGTAATTATTCAGAAAGTACCACTCCGATTTTCATGAAATTTAAATATGTTATGCAGCAACACATTTTGAACAACTTTTTCCTATTCCAATGTAGGGGGGTTGCTTTTAGTTTTCGAGATATTCGCAAAAAGCTGTTGCTAATACTGTATTGAATTTTCCGCATTCTTGTATACGCGCCGTGGCAACGTAACGCTGATCCGCGCGGCGTCTGTTTACTTTTTTTTGTAAACATGCTGTGACGATGAGAGAGAAAGCAGGGTTTCTCTCTCTCTCCCTCTCTCTCTCTGAAACATAAACATTGTCATGGCGCTCAATTTTCGGATACATAGAGTTGTTACGAGTTGTGATATAATATCCGGACGTGACACAGAATTAGCACTAATTTTTTGCGAATACCTCGATAACTAAAAGCGAGCCCCCTATATTGGAAAAGGAAAAAGTGGGTCAAAATGTCGAAATCTATAATATAATTAAATTTCATCAAAACCGGAGTATATTGGTACTTTCCGAATAATTATCAATATTTTTTCTGTTCTTAATAAAACTTCAGATTACACAAGAGGGGAAGAGGGGGAGATAGAGGGCGAGAGAGAGAAAACGATATTCCCGGGGAAATACACGGCTTTTCATTAGCGTTAAGTTGTATTAATTATACCCGCTCGTTCTAGAACCATCGATACGATTAATACCTCCACTGAGGTTGATATTGACTCTTCAAATATTTTGAGTAGCGGCTGCGGCCGGGCTGTATGCCTTCGGGCTGCGGCTTGTATTTTCCAAGCAAGATTTATGCTGTTGCATTCATGAAACTATTTCTATTCATTCGTAGCGTCGTATATCAAACTGCAATCGGTTGATCGAATATTCGCGCCGATTTGCCGCATCAGAGGAATAATTAACATATTTTGCAAATTTCGTTCTTGAGAGTAACGATCCCTGGCTGCGTCGATTTCGAGTGCACTCGAGTCTCCCTTTTCAAGCTTCGTGGAACCACTGTATATTTTCATCGACGTAGTCCTTCCGATTCATCGACCGTTGGCCCAAAAACGAATTCAGCGCTTCCAATCTACCAAAGATAGTTTGACACAGATACGGCGAGTCACAAAATGGTTCGCTCACTCTTAAAAGGACGACAAATTTTTTAATATTGTACTATACGATTTGAACTTATTTTGGGAAGCTAGTGCAATTGGTTCTCGAAAAATTTCAAGTCGTATATTCGAATATACTTACGGAACTCTATTGGTCTTCTTTATACTTAATGTATATAGAATACATGTAACACAGAATTATCGATTATTAGAAGCGTTTAGACTTTTGCACTTCTAAATCGGCCATTTTTTTTAAATTGATTTTTTCCACAAGATACAGTTCTCCGACGATTGGTTACAATTTTTCAATTGTTTACGAGACCAGTTACAAAAGTAATCAGTAAATTAATCGATTGCTAGACGATCTCAGAAATTGTACATGGATTTTCCTTGGAATTTTCATGTTGGCACTCACAGCCTTTCTTAATTCAAGTCTGCAATATTGTTACGTGTTTCAGAATGTTTAATGTAGAATCGAACGGAAACGTCTGCGACTGGTTTCGATGGATAATAAGATCAGAATAAAGTGCACCTTCGAGAGCAATACTCGGGATTCGAATTCGCGGCAGCACACGGTTCGGAAGGATGGCGTGTCGTGGTAGGACGAGGATGGGCGAGGCAAGTTTCGCGATAAAGATTTGCAATTCCGCCTATCGCTGCCGCGGCTCGTCTGGCCCGCGTGTTGCTCGCGACGAATTTTAAATCTGCCGGACACCGAACGCGGCGGAAAACTTTCGCGGAAGTTTCTGCACGCTGTTCTTTGCTCGCGTCGCTATTATGCGACGGTTCCAGAGAGTCAACGTCCGCGGGAGCACTCGTCGACGAGCCTCTGCTCGCCCAAATTAGACGTTGCCGTATGAAAGAGACCGTAATAGCGGTTACAATCCTCCCCCAAATTGAATGAGTGTTCCCTTTATTTTCGAGGAAAATAGCACGCTCGTCGTTCTAATAATCCGACTTTTCACCGAATCGGGGTCTCTTTTCTCATCCACGCAATGCAAATGAAATATTCGTTCACGAACGGCGAACCTCGTTTACAACTAGGCTGCGGATTTTTGTGCAAACTAGAAATTGCACGATTACAATGAACAAGGGCCAAACAGACATTTCTTTGTGCCTTTAATCCACAGGTCCTCAAATATTTTTTGTTTGGTTTGGTTATGTTTGGTGTTTTTGACGAATGCAAACATACATGCGTTTCGCTGGGCTGCGAGTAAAAGACAATATCACTCATTTTCTTACAATTCAAAATGACTAAAACTTTTTTCTCGTGTACCTGAATATATATGCTTGTAATCTACAATAATATTTGGTATAAATCACCCTTCACAGACCGGTGTTGAGGACTTATATGTATCGATAAAATACTGTACCCGGGTACCAGAGTAATCGTTGTTTACCCGGGTAACACTCGGGTGCCTGGGCATCTCGTAAGTCGCGACTCTAGTATTTACTGGAGGAGAAGGAATGCGATAAAGGAAAGTTTACAGGAGCGTTTACACGAGCGTTTACCGGGCCGATCATAAAAGCGCAAGACAATGATGAAGAATAATAGAATTCCATTTAACGACGTACAACCAACCAACCCCCCGTGCGGAAGCGTTGTTCTCCTCATCGTGTTGGGGATACGCGAGTTCTCTCAGGGACACACCCTGCACCGCGAATCACGAACCACGAACCACGATACGCTCGTAAAACCAGCCTGTATCGTTTCGCTCATTAACTCGCCTCAACAATGACCGTGGGTGTTGGCGTAGTACGTCGAGATCCTTTCAACTCCCGCCTATCCACACCCTTCTGGCGGTGGTAGTGCGCATACGCGACGAGAGGAGAACGAGAAAGAGAGAGAGAGAGAGAGAAGAGAGAGAAGAGAGGAAGAGACGAGCACACCGAGTCAGGCGAGGCGGTTCGCGCGTAAAATCGCGCCGAGCGGCAGTCAGTCGCGCGGAATACGGCGCGGGGTGCGGTTTTCTGGTGTTCGTCGTCCTCGGATGGCCATCGCCATCCATTATTCCCCTCGTTTCTTTTTCATTTCACTCGCAGAATCCCCTAATCCGCGACATACCCCGCCCGCGAATCGAAATCTCCCGTAGCTCGTCGCGTGTGACGATCAGGGATGTGCTTCGCGGGGAACTTCTCTGTCTTCTTGCTGCTGACACTGACACTGTGTCACGCGAAAAACGACAACTGTGAGTAGTCTCCGCTACCCTCTCTGCATCCTCCGGAACCCCCTACCACTTCTCCGCTGCAGCGATGCACCGTTGCGCCGATGCACCGTGCTTCGAACACCGGAACACTCCCGTACAACGCGATCCGAAAAGTATTCGTAAAGTAGGTTACACGCGTTTCATCTGCCAGTGAATTTCTATACAACGCACCCGCGACCTTTTTTTACACGTGCAATAACAAATTTCGGGAGATTACGATTTCCGTGGCCCCTTATTTAGCTTAGCGTTTTCGTTGTCTTGTTCTCTACATAAAAAATTGTCCTCAACTTCTCCAACCACTCTTCAACATTTCTATCTTTTTTCTCAATGTACCGTACAATTCAGTAAGGATTCAGCTCGCCACTCAGCACTAAGTAACTGCTCTATTATCCGAACATTTACGTGCTACTGATTAGTACAGATAATCGAGGTTCTGCCGTATTTGAGAATAATAGCTTTTCACAATCTCGGCTGCACGGGATACGTCACAAAGGATTAAATTTTCATTCCCTCCTATTTCCCTTTCTGCATGCCTTCCAATTAGAGTTCAATATTAAATTCGTGAAACGATTGACGGTTCATATGTATACGCAGATATTAATAAGCAGAGAGACAAAATTTTCTACCTGAATTACAACAAACTGAAGTGAAATTGAAATTTATTTAACAAGTTGAAAATAATATAACAGTATTTTGAAATTCTTCTAATGTTTTTTATCGTTTTAAATTGCGCCTGCTGATTCTTGCGATAAATGCATTAAAACCGCCGTCTATTAAAATTAGTCAAATTAGTTTCAACATTTACAGTAGTTAAAGAGTTCGAGATACTCCAGTGTATAGATGTAATTGTATGGATTTTAACCAGCGATGTTGATCCGCTGCAATCGATGTAGAGATTACGGTGGTCCCTATTTGCTGCATCTACTACTTACCGATAACGGCTACAAGCCAATCCGAACGTGATCGATTCGGAGCCATTCCGAGACAATTGTAAGCGCATTTGCACGATCCGCTCCGAAATCTCGATCCTGGAATTAAATGAAGATTGGAACTGAATGATATAGGCACTGTATTGTAAGATGTGCACAGGTTACTACCTAATGTTGATAGAGAGTTCTACCTGACGATCGAGAGTTCGTTCATCGAGTACATGGCATGATAGGAGACACTTATTATTATACATTATTACATAACGATCCACGAAATGGATCATGTACGAATAAAGTTACTTTTCCTATTTCGTGGATCGTTGGAACACCACGTGTCTCTGACTTGAACGTTCTTCTCGAATAAATGAACAATATAATAAACATGACAAAAATTAAATCTACGTTTCAATCCTGATGTGGATCATTTTCAAGAGTAAATTTTGCATCCGAAAAATTATGTAACTTATCGTCACAAAACTATTCTCAAAATTACGATCGAAAAAAATTGAATTTATATCATTGAGGCAGTGTCGGATTAAACCAGCGCGGGGCCCGTAGCATTCGCTACTCCTGCTACTAGGCTTAATCCGGCCCTGCATTGAGGTTTATACGATCTGAAACGGTTCGAGAGATAATCCCTGTGATAGGCCTGAACTCTGCGAATTGTTTTACGATGGTTAAATTATTCTGATTTTCTTGGAGTTTCGGTAAACGATTGCTCCACAAAAAGTAAGAGTGAAATACTACAAACGCTGAGCGTCACGAGCAACCGGTGTCCCAGCATTCGTGAAAAGAGACGAACCAAGAAGCAAAGGCGGAAGCACCAGCTCCGAACCGATTATTTTCGTCGAACGCGTTCGAGTATGCTGCTCCTCGGGGCGATTTGCAGAGGAGAATAATCGGATCGTTGGATGTCGAAAAGACGGCTCGAAGAAACGAAGAAGAGAAGAAGAAGTAGTAGAAACCATCTGAGCAAAGTAGTTTGGAGCAATCTGATGGTTCGCGGGCGAATCAGATTGGTGGGATCCGCGGAACGATACCAGGCCACGTTGGTGGCCCGTTTTCTCCCGTCGATCTGGGAGGGTTGAACTTTTAAGAGTATACCCGTTATGCTGCGATAACATTGTTTCTCCGTTGCCGGGCGTCGTTGCTCGGCAAGAACAGATAAAATCGGTCGACGCCGACGCAGAGAGACGACGGTTGCACGGTGTAATTCATCGTTTCGTTTCGATCATTTAGGGGAATTTCATTCCGAAATTGAACATTTTTCAAGTGAAACTTCTTTGCTGAGGGGGCTACACTTTTCTAGCGTTACGTAGCTACCTTCAGACAACACTCACCAATGTGAAGTTGTCGTTTTATTTAACTTATTGTTTCAAGAACAAATTTAAAAATGTATAAAATATTGTATTTTCAATGTGTCGAGTTGTAAATAAATTCAAATAATTAATTTCAGCCTTATATATTTATTGGAGGATCCAGTTCAATAATCCCTAATGGTCCTCTAAAGTGTTACCGAAGTCGAATGTAACGAAAAATTTTTTAACAGAGAAAAAGTCTTTCTTACCCAACGGGGATTCGAACTCGGGTCTACCACCGCTTGGTAGACCAACTTCTTAACCGCTTGAACATTTTGGTATATATCGCAAAGAATAAAATGCTACAGCGACAGAATTGTCATTTATCTCTTGTTTTCAATAAAAAAATACTAATAATTTATCTGTATCTCTACCTAATAATAAGCATTAAGTTTCACTTCTGTCGCGCGTGGACTCCACGCACACGATTTTTCTTATGAGAAAAACGTAGAATTTTTGTTGACCATAAGGTAATACGCCACTGCTCCTAGCTGAAATTTGGAGGAAACGGGACTAAATCCCATACCCACTAAAAACCCCACCGTCCAAGAGTGAAAACCCTTTTCCCTCGTCTATTTATGCCTGGAAAAAATGTAAAGGGATCCACTGTTCGTATTCGCGCCTGTACTTCCTATGCTTCCGCGCGAAATCCATCCGTGTTCTTATCAAGAAGAATGAAATGCTCCTAAACGCGCACTGCCGCCCGGTTCGAAAGAAAAGTTTCTTGGCGCGGAGCTGGAACAGCAGCGGCAGAACCGAAGAGCTCGCAACTTAATACGATAGCGCTCGGTTGCCGCTCAGACGAGCCGTGCCGCGCTCCAAGAGAGAGTAATATTGATCGACGGAGCAGGCTTACATCGTCCCAAGAGGAAGCGGGACGCGACGGGGAGATGAGGAGGATGGAAGAGGATGGCGGAGAACCGAGCGAGAAGGGAAGCGCGACGTTAGGGGAGGGGGAGAAAGCGCGAGGGAGGGTCGCGCTCGAGGGTGCCACGGGAACTAGAATGAGAACGGGAAAGGGAGAGGAAGAGAGCAAGAGGAACGTCGAGGGCCCCCGGTGGTGGTGATTGCTAGAGGGTCGTCGGGCCAACGCGCACGACCATGGCCAAAGGGTGGCGTCCCTTCTCCGTCTAACCTTTCTTTCTTCCCTCGTCTCGCCAACAAGGACCGCCCGCCCTCGCCTCTGTTTCTCTCCCTGTGTCCCGTTTCCCTTTTTCTTTCGATTTTTCCCCGCCCGGTCCGTTCCTTCGTTTCGCTGCTGCCACCCCCGCTCTCGGCTGGTTTGTTTTGCACGCGACTTTTCGTGGAACCCCCAAAGTTCTTTGTAGCCGTCGCGTCTCAAAGTTCCCTTTTGAAGGCTCGTTTCTTCCTATGACCGATTTTTCTCTCCTCGCATTTCCCTCTTGTTCGGCACACACCCGATACTTCGTCCACCACTGGCATTTCTCGATTTCATTAAATCCAACTTGTTGGGATTTGCCTTCCGGAAATATGCTGAACTATGTCACGCCGATACCTTGCGTTGCACGCCCTTTTTCGTTGGTTTTTGTAGAGAAACTTCTTTGCTGAGAGGGCTGCAATTTTCGGGTCCTATGGAAATCACCGACACAAATTTCCCCGACACGGTAATAAGTTTCAGTTCTGTCGCGCGTGGACTACACGCACACAATTTTTGTTTTCTTCGAAGGTGAAAGAGTCGATATCGATGGTATTCGCTGTATGACGATGGTTCGACGCTGTTCAGGATTTTGGGTCGATGTTTCGGAATGGCGGATGGCAAATGGCGATGGTCGCGAATTTACGGGACGTGCTCGCGTCATTAATATCGGTAAATACCGTATTTCTACGTCGATTATGTGTTTCCCTCCCGCTCCGCTACGCTGCCGCAGCCGCGCCGGTCGCCCCCGTGAATTATGGCCAACCACGCGTGTCCATCGAGCCTGTGAATTAAACGTAGGAAAGCTGCAGGACTAATAACTATGACGAATGGCTCTGAATTCTGGCTCGTTCGATCACGTCCCCGATATTCCGAGCTACAATTTCCGAGGGCTCTCCAAGAACAAGCAACCCCTGATCAGAGAATATTTACGACGAGAGCAATCGAACTACCCTAGTCAAACTTGTTCGTCGACGGTGAAATAAAGAGGACGAACTTTTTCTTTTTTTGTTCAGGTAATGACCCATTCAAAACATAAAATATTTAAAAGTTTCCCGGAGCAACGTGCTCGCCACACTTTCACCATTAATAAGAGTGAGTTAATTTCTTGAGACACGGTTTGAATTTTCACAGCAAGAAAAATTTCAAACAACTTGCTAAGACCTCTAAGCAATTTACTGCTTGTCTTGAGAATAGTGTTTAGAACTGTGAGATGTCCAGTTCAGACAATAATTTGAGGAATCCTTCGCAGTGTTGATTGAAATCTGCAGCGGTGGACGTTTCAGTAGCAGATCCAGCGGTGATCGTCCCATCCGATGGTAGCGCAAATCCATATGGTGATGGTCCAGTAGATTCACAAGAGTTTTCCTAGGAAAAATTCAAGGGGAATTTAATTTTAGGATTGTACGGAAGAAGCTCGTTCTTGTACGAGATGGTCCGTTGGATAAGGAGATCGGGATGGTCTTCGGTGTTGTAATTTTTAACTGGAGGATCGGTGAAATAAAGAGGACGAATAAATTTAAGCGAAATACGAGCCTCGTGGTGTTGGGTTTACGTAGACAGTGATCGAAGCGTGAGCGGGACCTCCGTATCGAGCTCCACCGTTATGAATTCGAAGGCCTGCCAATTTCAAAAGCGCTCAAACGCCCCGGAGGGTTCGCGAAAGTCAGTGTCGATCCGTAACCTCTAACCGCGAATGGGATGCACAGGTTTATCGAAAATCTTGCCGTTAGTTGCCCAAGAATGTTCCCCGACCCACATTCAAGCAGAACTCTCTTAGGTTGCAACTACGTCACGGGGAGAACTATCTCGTGTACTCCGTACTCCCGATGGCCCGAAGCGCAAAGCTCAACACCAGCGAAAACTTTTCAATCGAGTTTCTTCGCCTCCGTCCACTCGGCGATGTTCCGAACCTTTTTATTATTTTCTCGTTCGACCGAATCTGGACGAACCATAACGGCCGAAAGAACACTGATTCGCATATTCTTCGCCGTGAAAGCGTCGGGAATAGGGCTGTAACTTTTCCGAAGCTTCGAAGTCTTCTAAGTGCTCGAAATTTCAAAGCGTTCGAAACGTATGAAGTTGTTACTTACGAGTTTCGTACCATGTTACGATTTTTGATAAATTGACAAAAACAGATGTTCGAAATTAGAAACTTTGATACTCGTTGCTTTTAAATTCTCAGAAATCGAAGTGTCCAACCTTCAAAATTTTCGAAGAAAAGTTACAGCCCTAGTCGGGACGCGTCGCGACACCAGCTTTTTCTCCTGTTCGTCGATTCGTTTCCGTCATTGCAAAATATCGAATTTTCGTTTGTTGCAGATCAAATGAGCGATATTTGCAGGAAGAACTATATACAGGATATGTACAGGAAGATAGATGGAGCCGTACTCGTGTCGCAAAACGAGAAGGACCTCGGCTGCACCCTCACCTTCCAAACCCATAGCATTCTGCAGCGGTTCATGCTTCGCTTCGATCAGTTGAAGCTCGACTGCAACGATCATCTTTACATCTTCGATGGCGCGCATGTGGTCACCACTCACAAGGTAAGCCGAATGCTCGTCGAAGATGTCCCGTTTTATTATCATGAAACATATGTGCTTCTTTTAAAAGTGGTTAATAAAAAGAATATAGCAGTATTAAACCTTCATGAACCATGTCTACGTACACCGTGTACCGACTTTTGTACAGGATGATTCTACACCTACGATTTAGTACAATAGAAATTAACATAAAAAACTCCCCGCAAAATTGACCTTGACCTTGAAAACCAAGGTAAAAAAACAAGATTTACAACTAACTTAGAACTAGCTTAGATACTAACTTCTCAGGACAAAGTTACACTTTTCGAGGGGCCGAAAAAGATGGGTTTCTGGCCCACTGTGCGACAAATCCTTGGAGCACCCTGTATACATAGAACGAGTGACATTCGGACAGAGCTAGAGGGTGAGCAATGAAGCGGCTGTTGACTTCGATCAACGATTCCAAGTATAATTGCCGCCATCGATCAAAAGACGAAGCTCTAATTGGAGGAGGAACCGCGTTATTCTTTCGTGATTACCATCGAAGACAATGGCGTCGCGTCGCGGCTAGAGGGGACGAGTTTCAGCTCCTAGGACCATTATAATGTATTCCGCCATTATAAATTCTGAACATGGTCAGCACCCGGCGAGGCGCGGCGCTGGGAACTTGCGCCATTAATCAGGATTCGTTTTTTCGTCGGGGCTGCATATATATCTATCTTTTTGTTTTGACTCTCGAGGGGGATGCGATTCGCTCCGATGTCATCGGTAATTTTCCGAAGAATTTGTTACCGGGACGTCCGAGACTCGTAAAACGACGTCACAGGCTTCGCGCGCGGATAATAAAAATTTGTCAAATACACGAGTTGGATGAATCACACCGGCAAATCACAGCGAATAAATTTGCCGAAACACTTTCATCGGTGAATTTTGCTGCGTTCGTTGTCCACCGTTGCTCGATTTCAGATTTTAATTAAGATATCCCTGTTTTGGCGCTGAAACGTCAACGGTTTGTCACCTATGATCGATGCACCGATATGGGGAATTCCCTTCGAGTAATTCCAGAAAGTAATAAAACGGCAAATTGCGTTTGATTGATTTAATGCCTTCCGCTGTTTACGGTCGTGAAATTACTTACTATGTATGTATACATGCATTCTCGACCGTAAGTTGCACATAGATGAATCAGAAACGTTACGAACGGTTGCATAGTTATTCTCGCTTAATTCAATCGAGTTATTTTTAATTTCATTGCTTCGTTCTGCGCATCGTGGGTAGATGGTAATCACGAAGAAGGAAGTGTCTGACCGATTGATACATCCTCGATCGCCCGTTGTACATTAGTACATTGTACATAAATTAATCGGTATCGTTCTCAACGGTTGCATAGTTATTCTCGCTTAACTTAATCGAGTTATTTTTAATTTAATTGGTTTGTTCTGCGCATCGTGGGTAGACGCTAATCACGAAGAAGGAAGTGTCTGACCAATTTAGAAAACCTCGATCGCACGTTGTACATAAATCAACCAGAAACGTTCCGAACGGTTGCATAGTTATTCTCGCTTAATTTAATCATGATATCGTTAATTTCATTGGCTCGTCCTGGGTAGACGATTACGCCAATCGCGAAGACGGGATCGTTTGACCAATTGACCTTGAGGGAGCACGTTTTCCACGAAGTGTTTTCTGCATTATTTCCACCGTGCGCGTTTAATTAATGATACCTGGTCTATTGTAAATAATTAAAGCGTTTCGAATCTCTATGGAGCGGCGCATTAATATTCAATCGACGGGCTATATGATTTAATTGTACGTGACGGACTTGCGGAACGATGGTCGATAGTGTCGGAAACGATCTCTCTAGTATTGCTGCGATCAAATTTTTTTTTATTAGAAAAGATTGATTACAGCATTAGGTAATAATGTACAAACAAAAATAGCGTATACATAGCGAAAAGTATTATCAATATAACTCCTAAACAAAGCCTCGGACACCATTTTTGTAAAGGAAACGTCGCTTCAAATGACCCAAGGAACCTCCCATTTCCGAGAGTTACACTTATTTTGCGTAAACAGAGAGGTTAGTCCGCGAGACAGGTCCTGTCCTCCACATGTTAGTCCTCCTTTATTCCACACATACGGACAACCCGGTGGTGAAAGATACACCGGTGGTTCCGGAGCGTACAATTCCTACCTACACCAAAACTCTCTGAAATCACAAACAATCCTCGGTTTTCGCACGCTGCCGAACCTCGGCTCGTAACAAGAACTAAAATAATGTACCCTCGCAACAACACGATTTAGGGTCCCAAATGGTTTCTTGCACCCAGGCCCCTTTATAGAGGAGTCCGGTCCTGGATCAAGTTCATCCAGACGAAACAGAAGGAACGCTCGCGTAATAATCGACAGAGAAACTTCCTTGCTTATCCCTCCTCTATTCGTTCCCGCATTTGCGTCGACAGATGTCCTTCGCACGTTGCTCGGACAATTTGATAAGACAACAAAGCCACTTTGAGGACCTTGACATAGGAGACCCCCTCCTTGCCGTGCTCCCATGGACAGCGACGATTCAAGGTATAAAAGATGCGACGCGTTCGGTAGACCGCTGATATGTTCGCGTTGTCTTCCACAATGGCTGTGCAAAGTGTTTTTCATTCGTGTCTATCAAAATGCGTTTTACTGACGCTTCTTGTTGCGTCCTGCGCGGCTCAAGGTGAGATCACTCGGCGAACAGGTAAACCGTTCGATCGTTCACCGATCACCGACCGATCGTTTTCTTTTCAAAGAGATCTGCGACAAATCAAAGTGCCCAGGCCCTCTAAGTTATTACGAGTCACTCGGTTGCACGCCGATGTACAAGAATCCCGACGATTGCTGCGCAGAGATGTACGATTGTAGTTATCTGAAACAATTATCCAAAAACAATTGTTACGTAAATGGCCAAGAGTACAGTATCGGCGAGAAGCTCAGAGACGAGGACGCGAATCCTTGCGATATAGGCTGCACGTGTTCAGAAGGATACGAAGGCCGGTGAGTAATGGTCGACTCATACACGTCAGTTCCGAGAGTGCGTCAAACTCTTACGTACAGGGTGGTCCACGCAACTTGCACACCTATAATAACCCCCAAAGTATGCGTTGCACGGAAAAGTTTTGTATACAGAAGTTACATGGTCTGAAGGAGTACATTGTGTAGTGTATGTATTTTTTTTAAGGTGGTAGCGTGTCGGAGATTTGAAGGTCGACTTTGTTTTTTTTAATGGAATACTATATTTTTTGTACCAAAATATGGAAGAATGTCAAATGCTGAGTAAAAAAGTATTGACCTTCGTTAGTCCTAAACTTAATAATTAACAGGTTATTGCACTTTGTTTCCTGAACATTTTCCTCGCGTAATGTTCTGTGTAAGTATCTGTGATAAGGTTGAATTTCTAACTTGAAATTACTCGAAGAAAATGTTCAGGAAATAAAGGTTTGTTTATTTAAATTGAAATATCTCCTGAACTACTAACTTATCGACATAGGTACGTTAGTACTTTTTTAATCATTCCATTTAAAAAAATGAAGTTGACCTTCATATGTCCTTACGCGTCCAACTTAAAAAAAAAATGTACCATCAGAATGTGCCCCTCTCAAAACCATTCAACTTCATCTGAAACATTGTTTGCTGTGCGTAATAATAATTACGTAAATCTAGATGGCAAAATGTGGCGCCCCACCCTGTATACATTTTTTTCTTGAAATAACCCCAAGAACACAAATATAACCTCGAAACGAGGGGCCACGGAAATCGTAATCGTGCCGTTTAGCTGTTTCACTTCGACACATAATGAAATTTAAATATGATTGAAAAATTTGAGGATAAATTTGAAATTAATATTTAAAATTCTAATTTATCGATAGAGCGGCCTCCTTCAGTTGCGCTGTGGTCGATTGCTTTTTTCCTCCCCCGGAACAGAATTGTTACCAAAGAAAGTCTCCTGAATCCTGTTGTCCGTCATCGTCGGTATGCTGTGAGTAAGCTTAATTAGTTAAATTCCGTTGAAAAACGACATCGATTTTCTTGAAAGGGTTGTTAAGTGCGTTAAAGCGATTGAAATTGAATTAAATGTTCAGTGAAGGAGGGTGAACAGAGAGCGACTTGCGAGGTAGACGGCAAAGTTTATTACGACGGGGACTACTTCACACCGAAGTCTGATCCGGACCTTAATTGTAACTGCATGCCAGGATACACAGGTACATTATTTCGAATCTGGTTTGACGGAACGAGAAACCGACGAAGTCAACGTTCTAACACGCGAATTTTTCAACCTTTAGGTGAAAACGTTGAACCCTTCTGCAAGAAACCAAATCGCAAATATTGCGATCCTCTCTTCCGAAACGCCGAAGATGTATACAGTAAATGCGCGCCCGTCTTTTATAGTAATCAAAGTCCGCAAACGGGTTGCAGTGTCTTTACTAGATGCCGTAAGTTTTCTTTAACCGATAGCTTTCAAGATATCGCTTCTAATCGAACGTTCATATTCTTGCAGCGACTAACAACGATGCCGTTGATCACAATCACGATGGTAAATCTTTGTCAGAGACAGGTACGTTTCTTAGCAACAATATTACACGATCGGCAAGAAAGCATTTGTTTGAAATCCAGTTACTTGCCCGAACGTTAATGCTCGGGTTATAAATCTAACTGCAATCTATCTAAATCTACCACCGCCGGTCAAATGACCGGTTTCATATTTTTCATTTCACAATTATTGAAACAATGAAGTTGGTTACATGAAAATTGATTCTTGTAGAATAATCTTTATATAATTTCAATAATATCTGTCCGGATAACTTCATAATGTCAGTTTTCGTAACTAATAGAAGAAATTTACTCGTGTTATGTATACATTAAAAGCCGGATTTTTTAACTAAAAAACCGGTTTTCGAATTATATAACTTTCTTTTAAAAACCGGTTTCCAAAAACCGGCAAACCCTAACGGAAATATTATTGGGGTCATTAGAGACCCCAGTATACCGATTAAGAGTTGATATTGGAACTTTTGTTAGTACTTCTACTTGATTCAATCTGCCAGCGGTTATTAATACGCAGTTTGCGTTAACTAAATCTTAGCCGGTGTAGATATTTATTTCTATCTGTTACGCAAAGTTCTAATGTGAAACTGGAGCCGTTAATATGCATCGCATATTCAAATTATGCTGGAAATTCGAACTTGCTAAGCTACGTACAAGGTACTTACCAAATTGGAATCTGGTACTTACAAGCTTGGACTTGGAACTGTTTCGAACTTTCGTACACATTCTAATCTGTGAGAGGCTTGCCCAAAATTTCACTATAACTACGTAGAACTCACCGAGGTGTTACAACTCGAAAGGGAATCAACTGGATTTTCGATCAAATGCATCGCGGGCGTGTTTAATCGATCGATCGTGTATTTAAATAACAACGAATGTCAGCTGTCAACTGTTCTTCTTACATATTACAGATGAGAACAAAGTATGCACGTTCGGTAACATGACGATGCACATTGGTGACACGCTGAAACCAGGGAACACTTACGATTCGGCTTGCGTTCAATGCAAGTGTGAAGTTCCACCGATTCCAACGTGCGTTCAGGACAACGACTGCGATTTCTCGAAATCTGTAGTTAACTGATACCGCACTGTAGTTTCGATGCACTTTTGGAAAATGAACGGATGTGATTTAACCGGCTAAACCACGGTTTAGCCAACGAAATGTTTAGTGTTGTAGATATATTTGTTTTTTTAGAAGTATTTGATTAATAAAACATGATTTTCCCATCGGCTTGTACATATTTCTTTAATACGTAGTTTCAGTATACAGGGTGTGTCTCAGCCAAAACAATTTTCGATGTAACAGCAACTTCTAAAACAAGAAATCCGAATTTTCGGGTTAACGAAGAGCTCCGTTATTAGGGTAATACCAGATAGAAATGTCAAAGGTATTGAAACCCACGAGCAAATTATATTCACTGCCTACCTCTCCTAATTTACATATACACCGGCGAGTTGAAATTACAATCCGAATCGTGGGAAGAAATTATCGGCAACACCTGCCCACTGTCACCGGCACAATTCTCATTCACCGAATATTCTGTCGAGTTTCGTAAGCAACGAAAACTAATTTTCTAGTCTCCAGAGATTCGCGAGGAATTATGATCATTCTCATTTATCGATGCCACGTGTCATAAATAATTCATCACCGCATATTATTACAACTATTTACGTTATTACCAGATTACGGATTTTACGCATTACGAGATTAAGAGAATTTACATAAACATCGTAGTACCATTTTTCAATTTGTTGAAATCGTCAAAGTAGTTTTCACTTGGCTCCAGCTTTTTACAATCGACGCTGAATATTTTTAATTTGCGTAAAGAGCATTTACTTGTTCCAATTTATGTGTAATATTGCTACTGATCGTTTAATATGTCTCCGTATTAAAAATGAAATTTTAATATCTCGTATATCGAATAGTTAATATATGAAAATTTAATATATAGATCCATAAATTAAAAATCACGTGAATTCTTAAATTGTACGTTTACTATTCTGTCATTCACTCACTCATCTTCGTCATGGACGCATACAAACCGCAGTATAATAATAACACCGCGCATAACAAGCTTCAATAACGTGGCTTCATTTTGCTAATGGGAAGCGATATTCATTCCGCAGAAACGTGGAGTATTTCCCGCGAAATGTTCTACAAGTCACCCGTACAATTACGCGTATCATCCTCTGCCGAAGACCAATCCTGTGGCGAGCTCGTAAACAACCATGAATATTACATAGGAACGATGAATTTTACAGAAAAGCATACATAAACCATTGTCGTAATTATGCACATTATTACCGCGACCACTGTCGCGACTTCGAAAGTTCGCAGTTCAGTCAGAGCAGTCGGTCGTACACGCTAGCACCGTTACACCGTCGTATACGTCCCTGACGAATAGAAGATAAGATGAAGAGCGTAATTGCATTGGCATGGATTGCGATTCTGACGTGCTCGTTCGGCGACAACAGATTCCTACGAGACTCTGTAAGCGATAATCGACTCGCAGATGTCCTCCGCGAGATCGTGCGATCGACGAACACGCGAGACGTGTTCATACTGATCCGAAACAATCGCAACGATAAATTCTCTGCGCAAATAATCGCCATTGTTTCCGAAACTGCGACGAAATTGCTACCAACGATGATAATCGACGTCACGAAAACATCAAAGTTCCCTGACGATTTAGCTACCTCCGATAGCCTTCTGATCTACGTACACGTTTCTCGCGTTGAGGTTCAATCCTGGGAGGAAATGGTCAGCAATTTGTTCGACGTATCCTCTGCTACTCACACGCCGAGGATTCTATTTCTGCTCGTACAGGACGAAAGCGATACCCGCATCGAAGACTTCTACAAGTATTTGTGGACCAAGAAAATTATTCGAGTGGAGATGCTCGAAGTCCTGTCGTCGATGAAGCTGATGGTCGCTCACCGATTCAATCCGTTTTTAAATAGCTACACGAAAGAGGATCCTTTCGGCCTCGCATGGTACCCGGATAAAGTAGAGAATATGCATCAGCAGTCTATCTGTTGTCAAAATACAGAAGAGTTTTACATAAGGAGTTATTCTATAAGCGGGTCCTACTTCCGTGGCACAGTAATGAATGCCTTCGCAATTAAGATGAACTTCGTGCCTTTAATGTGCGATGATATCTCTGAAGCAGAGTCGTTTCCTCCCCAGCACAGTTACGTGTCGAAATTGGACGATACCGCGAATTACATCAACGTGTTCTTGAACTCGGAATTGTGTCTGGTAACTCCTCTTCTGCCGGTGAAGACTGTGATCCTGTGGAACTTCTTCTGCACTATTTGCCTCGGCGCAGCGATCGTGATCGTGTTTTTCGTCGCGTCGATATTCCTTCGAATCGACGAACGCCTACGACGAGTCTTGCACCTGATAAATCTGCTTCTCGGCTTTTCCGTCACGTTGCTGCCAACAACCTCCAAGGAGAAAATTGTGTTTCTCACTTTGGTGACGGTCTCTATCATGTACACCACCATGTTCTACGGCGAAATCTTCGAATTATCATTCGTACACCAAGAATACCTGGTAAATATAGCTAAGAGGGAACCCACCTCGGATCACTTTCACCTTCGCATATGTTGTCAAGGACTGTTCCGTCGCGCAGGAACCATACACGCGGATTTCTTTCCGGTTCATATTTATAGTCATAGATGATTAAACAAAATATGGGCACTTGACGACCAGTTAAGGCATCTGGCCTAATTGACTTTGAAAATACAAGGTGTCATAAATTTAGTCCTTCCAAGAGACCACCTGCGACCCTTAAGGGTGTAAATACGAATTTGACCTTGGCCAGAAACTCTCGAGTGTGAGAGACAGCGCTAGCACGTACGCGTACACGAGGATTGCAAGGGTTCCGTATTTTTCGATTCCTGACTCTATAATACACATTTCAGTGTTCTAGGTAGTCACAATCAGTGTTCTAGGTAGTAAAAATGGCTTCCTTTTTACTTTATCGATTAATTATTTACAACATATTTCAAGGTCATCAAAATCGGTGTGGAGGACTCTAGAGTAAACAATTACCATAGTTTTTTGCAACTCTCTCGAAAAATATGATCGAGCGACGGATATACATAAATAATAACAAAAGTTGTTTAGAATGTTGCCCTTGACAACACATGTGAAGGTAAAAGTGATCCAAGAGGTGTGTCCCCTCTCAGCTTTATTTACCGAATACCAGATCGATGATTTCGAGGACCTCGCGCGATCGGGTCTCACCGTGATGATCGACCAGGCGGCGCACTCGGAATTGATGAACTCGGGGTACATACCGTGGAGCGTCAAGAAGAACATGCTACCTTGGACGTTGTCGTACGGCCGCGAGATTCTTCAACTACAACCGCGTGCGAACACGTCGTACTTTTTCGAACGTGGGATCGCTGAGCTCATCGTGAAATCGAGACGGAACGCGTACGGCCAACAACTTTTCAAATTGAACAACTTGTGCGTGGAGTTTCGCACCGTTCTGCTGACCTTGAAGAAGAGATCGCCGTACAAAGAATCCTTCCAAGACATAGCGATCCGTATGGTGACTGCTGGTTTCATGGATCGCTCGGAGAAATTTATGTCGATGGCACTCACGCTTGCACATGCAGTTGCTGAACATAGCGCAGTCGTAGAACGCAGATTTCAGATACCCTTCCCTCTTGTGATGTTACTTTGCAATTTGTTTTTTTCTATACTCGTATTTTTAGGGGAACTGATTGTTTCCAGACGTTTTCGCAACACGACTTGATTTATAATTGTAAGGAGTTTATAAGGAGACGTATGACGTTGTAACTTATGAGTTTCATACCAAGTCACGTTTTTTGATAAACTGAAAAAGACGGAGGTTCGAAATTAGAAACTTTGATTCTCGTCGCTTTCGAATTTTAAAAAATCGATGTTTCGAAGACTTCGAATCCTTCTGTTTTGTTTGTTAAGATCACTCGCGATTTATATTTCGTTTATATTCACATGTAATAGCCTAACGTTGTAATAAATCTCTTCTGAGATTTTCCTAATAAAAAAGAAATTTTACAACTATGCTTGTAACCGTTGCGGTACCGTTCTATTCAAATCGTTGGAGATTTTCGTTGAAATTATTATAAGACGAGAACCGGTGATAAAAGCAAGAACCGGTGGGGTCACGGAATTTCTTTGGTTCGTCGCGGCGGTTCCCTTGACCGGTCGATATTTGTCCAAGCCACGACTATTGCCGGAGTATTGTTCCGGCAGAAAATCGATTAAAGTTATGTGCTAGCCCCCCTCCCCTAAAGAAAGATCTTACGTGACCTACATGCGTTCCAGCGAAAGAAGGATTTCGCTGTTTGTGCGCGCGACAATACACCCTTGTCCCCGACTGAGTTTTCCTCCTTGCGAACCTCCTCGAAGTCGACTTAAAGCGGCATTGTCGTAAGCTCAAAGCCTTTCTGCCCCTTTGCTCCTTCGTCCCAGTCGTCCCCTCGCTCCCTTGAATTCGCCGTGGCGCGCCGTTCGCGGTAAGAAAAGAGAAAGGCCGTGTCTCCAAAGCCATTCTATTTGCGTGAAATACGGTGGATGCTATGTAAATGCAGATTCGACGGACCAGTTTCGTCTTCAAGTTCGCCTTCCGCTCCGATTTCCCCGACGTTCCTTGTTTGCCTCGTTCAGTCCTCCATTTTTGCCCGACGTGGATCTAATCTTCCAGCACTGTTCACCTCTCCGCCGATCTTTTGCCGATACACGCGTATTCTCGACGTTTTCTTCTTACTGTGAGCTCCACGGCTACTACTCCTCTAGCAATCGTACAAAAGGATGGGACTAATTCCATAACAAAACTTTTCAAGTGAAACTTCTTTGCTGAGGAGACTACAATTTTCTAGCGTTACGGAAGTCGAATGTAACGAACAATTTTTAACGGAGAAAAGAATCTTTCCCTTTAATCTATCTCTTGTTTTCAATAAAAATTACTAACAATTTATCTGTATCTAAAGGGTGGAACTGATTCCAGGACAAAACTTTTTTCAAGCGAAACTTCTTTGCTGAGGGGGCTAAAATTTTCCAGCGTTACGGAAGTCGAATGTAACGAACAGTTTTTCAACGGAGAAAATATCTTTCTTTTTGATCTTCTTTTTAATATATGTAGGAAATAATTTATTTCCTATAAAAATAATTCTCGTGTTGCAAACGTTGTGCAAAGTGAAATCGTATGCAAACGAACTCCTGCTCGGCGAGATCTTTATCGAAATCATGGAAACACTCGAGTCCTTCGAGACGAAATTGAAATACCGTGCTCTCCTTGACACACATATTTCACAAACGTTCAAATCCCGCTAGAGTTCGCGCGTAACTTTTCTCTTATTTGTCGTACAAATAATATTGGAACGTGCCAGTGACCCATTGCCAATGCCGAGCGGTCTTATCTCGAAAAATCGAATACTTTGCACCCGCAAAAAGGAGTGCGCACTTCTGCGGAATTGCAAAGTTGTTCGAAACTTTCCAGATTGAAAGCTGAAGTGCTTCAAGGAGCAAAAACGAGGAGGAAGATATTCGCGTGGTTGCCGCGAACAGTTTTGGAAAATCAATGCTTTTTCTGCACTTCCGACGTTTATGAAATTACTGGAAGCGTTGCACGAAGGAGGAGCATCGTGGGCATCGAATATTTCACGTAGTTAACGAAACTTAAGGATTCCTGTAGGCCATTTCAATGTGGAATCGCCGAAACGCGTTGTCGCGCGAACCGCAAAGAGGGCCACGGTTGAACATTGCCACGGGTGCTGTTACGTTTCCAATTAAATGCTGCAACGAGGCTTGCAATCGAAGTAGCGATATCGTTAGTTTGCGGCAAAGCTCCTCGTACCATCGTGAGATCGCTATTCTGATTCGAAACGAAAATTTTCGACGAAGATACTCCACCGCTGGCCAGACAATCTCCAACTGTTTAATGGCCGCAAGAATACCTCCGCTTTACGGGGTTGTTCCAAGGGGGTCCCATGGAAATCACCGACACGAATTTTCCCGACGCGATTTTCACCGACTACAGATTTGACCGACAATAACTTAACCGAATACAGCTTTGACCGACAATGATTTTGACAGACAACGATTTTGACCGACAACGAATTTAACATCTTTGTCAGTCAAAATCGTTGTCGGCCAAATTGGTTGTCGGCCAAAGTTATTGTCGGACAAATCTGGAGACGGTGAAAACCGTGTCGATGATTTCCATGAGACCCGTTCTAAACAAACAATACGCATACGTCACAATTACAGCGTCTCGGTGGATCGTTCTCATCGAGCGAGCCGTTCAAACTTTTTACTCGTGGCATCGAATCGAAACGTTTCGGACACAATGCGAGTAGACACTTACAGACCTGTCCACCGAATGAACGCTTAAGCTGCACGTGTCTCGACCCGACCCGATTACCATTTCGGGTAACCGAACTTTATAAACTTTCGTGATCCCGACATAAACCCGAAATTTCGTGTACTCGCACACCCTTGGTATTTACACATAATTTTGGTACACCCTGCGCACGTCGCAACAATGCGGCCACCTATGAACAAAAGTCGAAAATGCAACTATTCTCCGCACCTTGTTTGGCTTTAATTATCCCTTCAGAGGTACCTGTGTGTGTGGAACAGGTGCTGATAATCTAAAATAATGACAATAAAAAGCAGAAATCATGTTTATTCTTGTATGTTGTTGTACATCATTGTACATTCCTGTATATTCTTGTATATACTTGCATTGTCCGGAATACATCTTTCTTAGAATTAGTTTTTGATGGTTGCAGGAGCATTATCAACGGCGATAGATTATGCCGTAACTTCGCAGCATTGGAGTTCCGAAGACTTCGATAAGCTCGCGCGGGTATGGTTGATGTGTGATCGATGACGCGCGACATCGCAGTCGACAGGTTCCGGTGCGATGTCCTACGGCCCGATTGCGGTGACATTATTAAACCGTCGGCTATTCGCGCACGTAGCCTCTAATACGGTGAAACGTACAGTTTGTACTGTGCAAATAGAACGTTTAGATCAAGTATAACGTGACTTCGGCGTGAGTCCGTGCCGCGCGACGATCGGTTTGCAATAATGTAATCTGAAATTAAGCTAACTCAGACTGCGCTAACGGCGGTACCAATGTCAGCGACAGCAGCTGCAGCCGGCGTTTAATCGCATCGACTCGTCGCAATTGTTCCGCGGCCAATTCGAATCAATTCTACAACAAATCCGTTTAATTCCGGTCGCTCAAGTATGTACCACGAACCGCGTAACGCGATCCAGTCCTTTTAGACTAAACGCAGCAAAAATAAAACCGTTTTTCCTTTCCCGAGGACTCGAAACGGTGTCTCGATACGTCAGGAGACGGCGTAAAACCCTTACGATTGAAAACAATAAATCGTAGGCACGCAACGCGCTGGCTGCATATTCTCCGTGGGGAAACGACTGGCAATAATTCGAAGTTTTGTCCCGACTGCATTTGTTACAGTCGAGCGTACAAACGACGTAATTTGTAACCACGCTGTAACGATACGAGAACGTCGTTACACGTTGCTTTCCCAACGTTTTATGTGATTTGATAAACGGGCTAGAACGATATAGACGCGGACCTTCCTCCCCCCGTTACGATAATAACGTTGTTACGCCAATGAAATTAAGCTTATCGATTTTCGGCAAATTTAATGCGCGTAATTTACAAGACTACTCGATAAGCATTCCCAAACCATCGAACCAAGTTTCTAAACTGATAATCAATACCCACGTTAACCACGTAACCGACACTCTGCTCTTTTCGTCCTGACTTTTATAAACTGACGGATTGAACTTTCATCGAAATGAATGGACGTACGAAAAAATTGATTCAACGAAGAATCTTGTGTTTCGAGCGGGGCACCTAGGTGATCTCTAGGTCTATTTGATTTTCTTTAATGGAACCCTTTACGAAGAATGGTTAATTAAATTGACGTTTCGATCTTTGGATAATTTTCAATAAAAATCCAATAAAAAACTTCAAAGAAATGCTTTTTTAAATTTTTGCATGCAACAACATTTCGAATATACGATTACCGACAACGTAATTTACATTTTCACAGCCTCGTTTTTTTTCCCGCGACTCACTGGTTGAAAATAACGTATAGTCTACGCCACGAAAGCGATTACAATTACTCATAAAGTTAACAATGTACCTTGTACATCTTACAATATGTTTATGGTGGCTCCAACGTAGACGTTTAGTGGTTGCGCGGAATTTATCGTTGCACTCGAGACGCATCGTAAAAGAATTGAAGCGGAAGTAGCCAGATTATCAACATATTTATGCGGGCGCAATTTTCGTTCAGACGCGTAATCTAGCTCATGGCTAATTATCAAATCGCAGCGTGCTGAAGATTTTTCAATCAGCCGGGTATTTGGTATTGAATTGCTGCATGATTAATTTGGTTATACATCGGCGAAGTACGCGCGCGTACACGATGATCTCCATTTCATGGAAGTTCGTGGTAGTTTTGCTAATATTATAGCTGGCCGTCCTCTGAATCAGTGATAGCGAGCGTTAATTACTTTCGTAATTAGCAATTGCCAACGGGCTGATAGCCGGGGCTCTCTGTAAAACGACGAATGCTATCTCTAATAGTATTCTGAAGTTCTCGCTGGCAAAGTCCTCGAGTTGTACACGGGAAATTTCTTTTAATAGTTCGGCCCTCGTCATGGAAATTTCAGAGCGATCTTCCTCGCAACAATATTCTCCGTTATAATTCTGGTAATTATATATACCCGCAACTCATTAAAATTTTCTTCCTATCTGGACGTTCCGAGTAATTGTGTAATCATCTCGGCCCTCGCGGATCTCGGAGAAAAAATAATAGGAAATTTTTAACTGGTAACCGTCTGGTGCTCCGGACAAGTTTAAGATTAAAATTTTCTATCAAACTTTTTTTTGCCGTTAATTTTCCCGCCCCTGGGATTTCGCGGGTAGAATCGTAATTAAAAATATCAGAGAAATAAAACATCCTTGGCCGAAAGTTGTCGCGCAGAGTTCGCAGCGTGTATCCGGCCTGTATGAAAATCGTGGACGCTGCGAACGCGCGTTTACCGTGTCCGGAAAACTTGCGGTTGATTTGTTAAAAGTTTTAACGGCACAACGCATGCGGGACATTTGCCAGCTCGCACAATTATCTCCGCGCGTCGGCTTTTTGTTCCGGGGAATCGTAACTTCCACGTTACGATGAAATTCACGCTCGCAATTAGTTCTCCGTTCGCTGCACGGATTCGTCCAGCTTCCATTCTGACGGGAGAGCTATCGCTTTCGGCACGGTAAACGCACTCGTTTCACACTGCTCTTCTTACGGCCTCCGAAAAAGGTTCTTCTCATTTTCCCGGCTACGGTGTACACACGGTAGAACCGATTTTCGATAGCAATTTCACGCGGACGTACTCGCGGTAATAGTTTCATTACTTGCCGTGTGAACGGCGAGCAGCAGCAGGCGGAATGAAATACAGAATGCACGCACGCCGCTGCGCCGGGATATTAGAGATACTAACAGGAGTTTTATTTCCTCGCAACAGTAGCGCGCCGATTAGAGTGGCTCTTATTTAGTCTTGTTGGAAATGTCTCTCGAAAGTTACATCACCTCTCCGAATTATGCGGGATTGGAAGTTGGCAACCGTGAACTATATGTTCACATCTCCAGGACGAGACCACTGGCGGCAGACGCCTGGCGAGAAACTTGACCCAAATCGCAGCCATGAACAGAAGAAGTCTAAGGCCCAATGTCCACGGAGCGTCTCGGCATAGACGCGTACGCGACAAAATATCAATTGCTGTACGTTTCAGTGCTGCAACCAATATAAAATAATTGACGTTTGTCCACGAAGCGTCATCGTCGCTGCATGCTGTCGTGGACAAACGTCGATTATTTTACATTGGTTGCAGCAATGAAACGTACAGCAATCGATATTTTGTCGCGTACGCGTTTATGACGCAACGCTCCGTGGACATAGGGCCTAACAGTGCTACGCGTTTTCTAATGTATTATCGGTATTAAATATATTCTCCCTTTTACATTGTTATCTGCTCGTGGTTTGGTCTCCATTACTTACCATCAGTTTCCCCTTAATTCCTGTTCGTGGATGCAGCAACGGAAAACAATCTCGAATGCATGGGACGCACCGTGGTGAACAAGAAACAGAACCTTTTTGTTTCAAATGTTTCGCAAACTCTAATCTACCTTTAAGGCGTCGGAACGGAATTTCTTAAAGCGTTCCATAAACTGAGCCCCGCGAACTAAGAGGATAAAAGTATGCGGTTTCCAGTCGAAAGTTTTAACGAGAGTCACGGTTACGCTTTTAAACCTCGTTATTGCCGCACGCCAAACGTAAATCAACTTCTTATTCAACCGTGTGCTTCGAACTTGAAAATCATGGAATTTCTAAATAGCCCACGAAAAACTGGAATTGCCCGGGTCCGTTTTTCATCGGCCACGGTTCGTACTTTAGACATCGCTACCGACTGCAACCGGATAAGCAAACAAAACTGTAACGCAAACACACGCCCGCCAGCTAAACAGACAACAACGGCATGCTTTTTGTACAGCAGATAAAACTGTACCCGGTAGGAACTCCGAGGATTCTATTACCGCTATCAATATATGTGCAATAATATTTATCTTCCGTGTTCACCGCTTTGGAAAACGAAAAGGAAGGAGACGGCGCGTAAAGCGTGTTTCCACATGAATCGTTATCTTGAAAATTCACTTCATATAAGTTCAATTTTTCGATCGTAGAAATTTGATAATAATTGTGCGCCGACACGATCATACAATTATTAACAAATTACACGATTCAAAATTTCATTGCGACATAACAATATTAACGTAATCACGTATCTGTCACATGTATGGAGGCGGTAATTATTGTCCTTCGAAGAAAGTCTGTCTACTCGCAAGAGTTATCTGTTTAACCGATTAACGCAAGGTCGGTGAATTAGAGCCCCAACTTTTACCCGGGTATCCCACAAGTCACAGCTTTAGAATGAATACGATCCGATCTATTTCTCGCGATTACTTAATTCGCCGAAGACTTGTTGCGTCTTACAGACTACCGGAAACGGAATTAAATCGTGGAAAAATGGAAAAAGAGGATTGGGAGGTTGTTAGACCAGGAGGAGGTCATCGATCGTACCCGATTCGCTCGCATCGGGTCCGTTGTTCTCGCCAGATTAAAACTTGTGTCCTCACTCTACCTTCCCCTTCTGTGACGCTATTCCGCTATGTTCGCGCCTCGGCCCTGTCACGTGACTATAAATATCTTCATTGTCTACCTAAGAGGGGTTAAAAATCGTGTGCGTGGAGTCAATGCGCGACAAAAGTGAAGTTTATTACTTATTAGGTATAGATACAGGTAAATTATTAGTATTTTTTTTATTGAAAATCAGAGATAATAATATATAAAAACCCCACGGTCACTTCCAGCATCTGCAATTCTGTCGTCGCAGCATTTTATTCTTTGCGATATATAGCGAAATGTTCGCAACGATTCCAAGATGTCCAAGCGATTAAGGAGTTGGTAAGAAAGTTTTTTTCTCCGTTAACAATTTGTTCGTTACATTCGAATTCCGTAGCGCTAGAAAATTGTAGCCCCTTCAGCGAAGAAGATTCACGTAAAAAAGCGAATTGTTGAAGAATCGTTGAAGTTCGACCGATCGATCGCGATCGACCTGTTGACCGTTCCTGATCTAAGAGGTCGTAGATTGATCTCGAAGGAGCAAGTACTCGAGAATAATCTGAAAGCAGTTCGTTAAACAACGATTCGACCCAACCCTGCTTGCTGCGAACTCGTGAAAGCTTCGCGAAGGTTAAAGGTCGATGGAAAATATGTTGGTAAGCATTCGTGACAAACGAATGCGTGTAAATGTAAAAAAGAAAAAACTGGTGGCGGATAAAGTTGTATCAGAATAATGTGGCTTCCCGGATTGAAATGGGAGCGCGATCGTTGTACGGTGGAATATCAACGCTGAAATGGGATACCTCCCAGAGATTTGACTGTTGCTCGCGTTCGTTCCTTTGAACATCAAGGCTTTTAAGCGCAGCGTATCAAAACGTCACAAAAAAAGATGATAGCCCGTTGACAAAGGTGGGCTTTAATTGTCGAAAATGGTGCGCGCATGTGACCCTGTCGGGCACAGCCGGGCCTGGCTCGGGTTCCGTTCACGCAAACAAAATTCACTGATTTAATCGATTAAACTTTGAATCAAGATTGATTGATCAATGTGTACGATTTAGAAAGTAATCATTGAAAAATCCACGATCGATTCAGTCGATTGACGAAGTTAATCGTGAATCGTTGATTAAAAGAAAAAGTCGTCGAAAAATCGGAGACTGATTTAATCGATTGTTGAAGCTAATCGCCATCACGGTCTATCTATAAATTGTGATAAGGAGGGAGAGAGAGAGACGGAGAACGAAGATGGAGTATTGACAGAAATATATCTGAATGAAAACTCCGTTTACATTTCTTTTCAGTATGCATACAATTTTGATTTCGTATTTCATGTAGAAATTTCAGAAGTTAATCGTTAATCGATTACTCGATTGACGATTATAATTTTGGAAAGAAAATGTAATCGTCGACCGCAATTAACCATTAAAGTAGGAGATTCGATTAAACCATCAATTGTCAATTGCGATTAACGAGGGAAGTAGAAATTTATTCATCAATCGTTGATTCAATTTTTGCCCAGCTCTGCCCGCTACATTCGCGATTCCGACCACTGCGCGTCACTTCCCGGTTACCTCCGGTGGATTGTAAAGTTGAGAAATGGCGCTTGTGAAAAAGATGATGGACGCGCGGCAGCGGAGGATGTTTGCATCTAACGGCCGTTTTTTCTGTTCGTTTTACAGGCGGACTTGTCTTGTAAAAACACGGAGCAGACGGTGGGCGCGATTTATACTCGCACGAACTTCGTAACGCTGAAATACGTCACCGACTCCTGGGGCATTAAAGGAAATGGCTTCCGTCTCGTTATCACTGCCGTCAAGGATCCGAGTGAGTACTTTTCTCCTCTCATATAGTTCCACTTGTACTCTAACTTTTTCAGCTTCAAAACGAGAATCATCCGCGGACACGTTTAGACAATTTCACCGAATATTCACAGGGTGTTCCAAAATTCCTTCAACATCCGGAAAGGGGAGGTTCTTGAGGTGATTTGAAGCGACATTTTCCTTTGCAAAAATGGCATCCGCGGCTTTGTTAAGGAATTATTAATGAAAAACACGGACCAACAATAGCGCGGCTACAGCGAACGGAGTCCGACTCAGCGAAAAGGTCGGCAGAGGTCTGATTCCGCGCTCCGATTGGTCCTTGTTTTTCGTTGATAACACCTAAACAAAGCCGCGGACGACTTTTTGCGAAAGCAAATGGGGTTACCATGGGTTCGCCGACACTGTTTTCGTCGAAACGGTTTGACCGACAATATGTTTTCGTCGACACGGTCAAATGGTCGACATATGTTTTCATGGACAGGTTTGATTCGTATTTACTAATGTTGAATACGAAGGTCGTTTTATTTCGGTTGCCACGAAGCGTGCAAGAATACCGAAAATTCAATACAGTATTAGCAATGGTTTTTTGCGAATATCTCAAAACCTAACAGCGGCTCCCCTATATTGGAAAAGGAAAAAGTTGTTAAAAATGTCGAAATCTATAACATATTTAAATTTCATTACAGTCGGAGCATAGTGGTACTTCCCGAATAATTACTCTTTATCTCCCCGATTCGAGTAAATTCCCCTGATCTGTCGATTCTGAGTTGAGCAGCCCTGAATATACGATATTAGCGTGATTCCGCACGAGTGTTTTGCACAGAATAGTTCGAATCGAAGCTAGTGTTACGGGTCGCGTCGATCAAATTACCCGACTCTTGGTAATTCCATCGCGATGGAAACGAGTTTCGCCGCAAATATACATAAACCGAGCGGCGCGTTGAGAGGCTAATTTGTTAGTCGGCAACACACACCGTGTTGCCAGCGAGCGGAAGTTAGAGTTGCCAGCGTTAGAAAATTCTGCGGGCGAAACTAAATTATGAACCGCTTTGACTCGAAAATTACACCGTGCCGATAATTTCGTTCTATTTTGCATGTAAATGAAGCGTGGCCCGGGGAATATCGGCGAGAACTTCCGCGAATGTTTGCCACCGAGTTTTACTTGACTTTTAGCGGGACTGTCAGCTTTTCGAACCGTAACATGCGGAGCTGTTTTGCATTATTCCCGGGCCAGTCGGTTCTCGATTCCAATAGCTGTTCATTTTTCGGAACGCAATCGTTCATCGAATATTTAACAACGGATAAAAGCGCTTCGAGCCCATTGGGCTCGACCGGCAACCTTCCTCCAGAGAAACTTCTAATTGAAATTAAAGATTAAACAGGCTCGGTGCCCATTACCGGCAAAGACTGCTAGCGCGCTTAATAGATTTTCCAAGAGCCATATAAATAATTCATTATAATATTTATAAAAAGGCTCTCCCCCTAGTTTCCTTACGAATTCAATTAAACCCAGTCTCTCGTTCTTGAAGGTCACCTTCATATCTAACAAAACAGTACAAACGTAAAAAAAACACATACGCCATTGCGTTGCGTATAGAAATACTCACCGCTCCACTATAATCGCACCCTATGTTTCGTTGAACAAATCAATGTGAAATGAACTATTTCGGTATTTCGTACAATGTAAATAACTTGACAGTTCGAGTTCGTAAAACGAAATTTACAATAAATATTTAATTTTCCACGAGATTACAGCTTTCCATTATAGCTTAAGTGACTGGCATTAGCCACTTCTGTCCCAACCCGTGGTGGAACGTGTCCAGCCGCGTCCAGAAGCTTTCGTGATTCCGGACAGTTTGAGATTTCTCGTGTTACACAGCGAGCTCCGTGGAAAGCCCAGACTAGAATACCGTTTCGCAGTTTCCGGATCGATGTCGAGCGACTATTTCAATCTCATCGACTCTAATTTCAGTCGTGAAAATGTTTGTTTTGTCTGGTGAAGCGCGACAGCGCGGCTCTCGGACCTGTTCCATGTTTTCGAGTGTTCGTGTTTAATGGTTGAAAAAGTAGGTACACGCTGGCAATGTTGATCGGTTGTCGATCGTTGCGAATAAAACGATTCACTTGACCTTAAAATGCCGAGCACGCCGATAAATCTCTGGAAAAATGCTAAACAAACTTGTTCGACGGCGGATAAGGGTGGTTGTTGTTAACTGGGAACACCGGTGCGCGGTGGAATAAAGGAGTTTTTTATTTTAGTAGCCCGATGATCGATGCTGGATAAAGGAGCTTGCAAATCTGTTTCCTAGAGATCCAGGCAGGCGTAGCTTTCCGAGCTTTCTCTCTCGTCTGATGCTGTACAACACTGGTACTTTTCAACCTGAGCCGAGAACCGGGAGCCCGCCAGGAAAATTCGAGTTGGAAGCGAAACGTCGCGTTTAATTTATCACGGAGTTTCAGCGTTAGAATTTCACCGAGATTTCCCGGACGACGATCTTACTCGTTTCCAACTGGGAACGGGCGGAGAAGCGAATTTTCTACGAGCGGATGACAGTATTATCTTTCGCCATGGCGTTGCTGTTAATTTAAAATTACCGGGGGCATTGAAACCGTTCCACAAAATAACGAGACCAGGTTATTCGAACCCCATTAATAGAGAACGTTATTAACTTACCGTTCCACGTTTATTCCCGTCCTCGGTTCTCTACGAGTTTCAGTTCCTTCTGCAATATTTATTCGACCGAATTTGTTTTCCGTTTCAGTCCTGTAATTGGCTCCTCCACTTTATCGTAACAACAGTCTCTCGCGTGCTTCTTCGCATCGATAAGCCGCTTTTCACTAGACTTCTATTCTCGGAATTATTGCTCGTCGACGCGGTCGCCGCGTTTTCGAAATGAATTTAAACGGGGAACAACGGCCAGTCTTATCAGCGACGAAACAATAGAAAATGTTCCGCGACGGATTCCTTTCTCCGGCCCGGACTCGCCGAGTCCTTTTTTTTTAATCACCGAGCATTAACTACTTCATTAAGCGCAACCAACTCGAGCAGAACATTATCAAAAGAGGGCTTTCTCGAATCGGGGAAAGAAAGAACGGCCGCTCTACTTTCTTGCGGAAAGACACTCGAAACTGAAACTTCTTTCCAACTCATTTGCATCGTAATATTCGCAAATACCCGGGGAAAATGTGTCTTCTCGAAAAAATTATAACTCCGTCTGTGAGACATCAGGCTGTTAAGAATGAAACATGACTGATAAAACTGGAATTTTCTTCATATTTTTAGCAAATCAAAATTATTTAGTTTTCACCGAAGTGTGCATTCATGTTATACACAATTTTCTTGAAGTTGTGCAAGTTTAACAAATTTTTTCAAAATTAAAAAACGTTCGTACCGCAATCTCTATAATTATTCCATATTCTGCGAGATTTTAGGTTTAATTAAAAAAAAATTTAATTGCTCTATCTCATTTCTATCAAAAGTTCTTTGATTTTAACACAGATCTCATCGGTCACAATATATATACAATGGGTGTACAAGGTGTTCGTACACTTTTAAGATGGAATAACATTTTTATGGCAGAAATTTTCTGGGGCGTCTGATCATACCCAGCCAATTCTACTTCCTGCATATACTGGAGCACGCGGAACCCTTTGCACTCCTTTGTCGAATGTGTCTCGACATCGGAGAAAGAAAAATGTAAATAAAATAGGTTCTTGTATGTGCTTGGTTCTTCCTTTATTTAATTGTCTTATTTTCTTAGTTAAAACCAATATAAATTACAACAAAGTTTAGGCCCTCCTTTTACGTCGCGTCATTGACGCGTACGCGACAAAATATCGATTGCTGATTCAGTGCTGCGACCAATATAAAATAATTGACGTCTGTAACTACTTTCAGGATGTTCTACCGAATCGACGCCCCTCGGCATAGAGGGGCTCTATAAACTTTGACACTACACTTTCCCCGCGCAACGTTATTAGAGTTACATCGAAAACATCATACATTTTCTATAAACTTGCTACGATCCACAAAATGTAATATTCATCATGGATAGCGAAGTATTCGCACGCAATGCAAGTTTTTTTGCGTCGATGTCAAAATTGTTTGGGATTGAAACTGTTATGATTCTCAAGGATTGCTCCACGAAAACATCATGCTATCGTTAGTATTGAACAAGATTCAAAAATTTGTATTCTTTATCGATTAGACCATTTATCGCTAATGACTAGATCCCTGGAAGTGACAATACATATAGAAGATAGCGGACACGTATGCTATCATTTTGCCCAGGAGCGTACATACTTTGCCGCAGCCCTTGGCTCCGTTCGCTTTAAAATCGCCATTCTCCTTTTTGGTTCTTGTTCCAGCCTCGCGGATTCGATTCTCGGACGCACTCTCAATCTTCTCCGCTTCAGCCAAGACGTTGCATATCGATTCCGTCCATCGACGTGTCGTCCGCTTTCGGGCATTCGTTTTCCCTCTTTCAATATCCCGGGCTTACACCATTTTTTCCCAAGGCGTATCGCCGCGAACCGAGCGGGAAAAGGGTAAGCAGCTTGACATCGATCTTCTGTCCGTGTCGAGAAACGAGAAACGCGAAGCCAGTCAGCAGCCTCTCGGTACATACTATATTAAAAAAGTAGTCTGGCTGGGCAAAAGATTGGAGAAACGTTCGCAACACGCTTTTCTTTCGATCTCGATCGCTTGATCTTGAAGAATGATTCGCGGAACGTTGCACGTTTCCAAGCTCGGTGAGATTACCAGGTCGAACCGGTGTTTTCCTGTGAAAAGATTCGAATTCGCTCGGCAACGATCGCGCTTTGGAACTGGAAACCTCCTTAGCTGGCCGTAAGTCCAATTAATTACCCCGCACGCGCCCGCGCGCGAGATTCGTTAAATAGATTGTTAATGGACTGCTAAATTCAGACGGAAACTCATTAAGTAGCTCTCTAGTTTTTCTCGCTCCCTCGTCTCACCTTTGTGAGTTGTTACGTAACAAGATTTAATCGCAGTTTTTCGTTCTGTCGGCACCGAGGCGAAATGCTAATTAACGAATCGCCCGGCCGACGGTTAACTGGACGAATTAAGGCAGAGGAAGCTCCGACAATGTTTGCGTCGTGTTTTTATTTCGCCGGGAATCGCGTTTTTCGTACGGACAAAGCCCCGGAGCATAGTTCCGGAATTCCGGCTGATGCACTTTCATAATAACATAAGGAACGTTCGGCGCGTCGCGGAAAGCTGTTCACGTTTCTAAAGCTCCTTTGAGCTTGTTCCGTGTTCCGCGTTATCCTCGTTTTCAGCGTTATCTCTCGTGGTTCATGTAAATTGCTTCATCAACGATTTACGTAGTATCTTCCGTTGCTATCGCGGAAGAAAATTAACGCGGGTTATGAGGACGTTGCAGAAGTTTTATGAGAATCTTCCGACTTTTTCCCCCGTGCTTTACTCCTCGGAATCGATCGTTAAGTTTTTTAATTAACCGTGGAAAAAGTTTGAAATATTCATTGAATCAGTAATCTACTTTGTCGGGTTGTTTATCGACTGTGGCGAGGAAGATATACACCGCGATCGAGCTTTCTTATGGATCGAGGTTTCGACGTGAAAACTCAAAGTTCGATGATCGAATCGGCTCTCGCCGAAAACAGAGGAAGACAAATTCTCGACCGGACACTGGTTTCGAGGCCTTTGATAATCGATAACGTTAATGCAATAATAATCCGACCGAGCCGAGCTGCGGGCTACGGATCCACCAGCAAATAATTACAATGGAATCCGGTGGTTAGCGGCTGTCAATCGAGCTGGTGATAAATTCTGGGAAATTCTAGCGAAGTTCGTCAAACGATCTCGTGGAGGACCTGCTCGTATAGCGACGTTTTTCGCGAAGCATCTGTAGAGCTGTTCTGGACATGGTTGGAGCCCCTCAAACGCTTGCTTCTCCCACAATCGTTTCTTCCCAGAATCGTGTCAGAAGCAACGTTTGATTTTCGAGTTAAAATAAAGCATTCGGATGCACTTTTAAAACAGTATGACTTTTTTATGATACGTTAATCGATTTCGATGAAATTTTCATTAAGGGCCGTGATAAAAAAGTTAAAAGACAAACACAGCAGTCCGAGCGGTGAATAGGATCAACCACGGACAATCAACAGCAACAACATTGCGCTCGTAATAGAAAATGGCGAAAGGGGTTTGGTTGCGGATTGTTACAGTCGATGCCAAAGGATCAGGATGCCGAGGCCGTTTTCACATCGGTGGAAGAGAAGTCAATATTCTTGGCCGTTGGACTCGTAAAAGAAAGGATAACTCGGTCGTTTCGAGTGAATTGAGACCGTACTTTCGTTCAGAAAGCGGGGAACGATTCCGCGAGCAAACGAACCGCGGCTCATTCATGAAATGCATTGCGTGCTTATACAGCGCATTAGCTGAATCGGCGAGGATGAATCGAGCGGATGGAATACAACACGGAAAAGAAACTTGAAAATATGATAGCGTGATCGGCCATCGTTCTAATAAACTTTTCGTCTATCCGTGGGGCAAAACAGAAATAACTCGACCAGTTTAATATCGAGATACTACGTTCAAAGGTCGTTGTCCATTTAACGCCATGACGTTTGAACGCCATTAGAGCAGCATCGACATTTTCACATTGTCTGCATGTATCTGAATAAAAGTTCACTTAACGACGACAGAATAATACCGACCTTCTCTTCGTCTTCCTTTTGATAAGCATCGATACGTTTAATGGCGTTGTTCAATCTGCTAGTCTTATTCTTTACTCTCAATTCATTCACTTTTCGATAACTAGGTGTAGAATCTTTAGAATCTTAAGTATCGAGTCTAAATAAACCGAGTCTAATAAGTGTAGAGTCTAAAATCTCGAGTATCCGTTCTCTAAGTTCTTTATGTCAATATCTACAACGTAAATACAATCTACAATCAACGCAAACACAATACATATGTATATTAATAGAAGTACACTCACTTAACGACAACAGCACACTATCGACGCTACTCGATTTTTCTTGCTCTTCCTTTTGATAAGTAATCGATAAGATAACGTCGATCCGGCATTGTCGACGATGGTGGTGTTAAATGAGGGATTGTCTTATTCTTTACTCTAAATGAAGTCACTTTTCGATAATGCAAGACAAATAAAATTGCCAGAAATTTAGTACATAAATGACAATTTGGATGTTTCCGGTGAAAAATGACTCCGGGGCACAGCACTCGCAGGGGGTTGAACTCTTCATCCACAATGGCAAGCGAAAGGACACGATCGGATGTATCGCATCGAATCGATCGGCTTCTTTTCGTAAGAGGGGAGGGAAGGATATTTGTCGTGCTACTTTTCCGAGACGATACGTAGACGGATGCGCATCGCGACGGTGTACCGACCTCGACACGGAATTAGAGGCGGAGGGAATATTTCCATGGGGATGCCTCCCATGCCAGGGCGCATTCACCGAGCTAGCACTCTGGCGCAACCTTTGTGCGAAGATTCAGGTTTCCAGCCTCTACTCCGTTTCCGCTGGAGCCTGCATGCGTCAGAATTCCGGCAGCAAGGCAACGTCAACGGTAACGGCGCGGCGGCCTCGTTACCAGCGACTAATGTGTTTATATGCATTTGCGCGACGCTTCCGTGCCGCGACCGCCATTTTCACCGTTTGTCCATCACCATCAACATCGCGTGGTGATGCAACGAGATACAAAACGTAAAAAAATTCAACAATCTGTTGGAAATGAATAATAGAGGTACCGTGTCAAACGAACTCGATAATGGTTGAAAGTCGATACGCGTCCTTCCAATGATTGTATGTTTCGCCTCAGTTCATGTCAGACCAGCATGGAACTCAGTTAGGGAATTATAATTTTATAACATTTCTTTATACATAGCAAGTATGTTGCAAAAGATTATCTTACGGTCATTTTCTTTATCCTGTGAAATACCCAGTTTATCATTTCAATATACTTTTTCAGGCGCAAATTTGCTTTGTTTGTATTATTGATCGAATCTGTGCGTCGACATCACCACGCAATTATTATCAAATTTGTACGATCGAAAAATAGAACTTATACCATCAACATCGCTACACTGCAAACGTCGCACAGTGTGCTGTTTGGCCGATCTAAAGATGGTAGTTTTTTCATCAAATTTGGATCAATTTTAGCAAAGTTTCAGAAGTTTCAATATTCAGCGAATGTCGAAATAGCTTTGACCGCACAAATCGGCCACAGCACACTGTACGCCGTCGTGTCGAGACTATGTATTCGGATACACGGATATACACGAGTATACGCGATGAATGTTCGACGGCACCGTGAACCGGAACGGCCAACAACGCGACTATTTTGTTTCCCCGTTCGGTCCCTTAATCCTTTCGAGGAGGGGACAATGCGTTCCAAGTTAACTTTCAGAAAAACTCCTGGGAACTTTCGAATAGCAATGGCAACTGTCTTTTCGCGTTGCATGAGACTCTAATCGCGGTTCATTGTTGGCGAGTTTTAGTCCCGATGCAATGTACTAATGGAGCTCCGCGTTCCATTTGGAAAAGTGGAAGAAATCTTGCTCGAGGAACGGGCAGAGAGAACGATACACACGATCAATTACAGAAAGATCTGCGCGCGATCAGGATCGGGGTAATTTCATGAGAGGAGAAGGAGAAGTCTCGATCACTCGTTTGCCGGAAGATCAAGAGATTCCGTCGAGAGAGAACGGGAAATGAATAAAACATAGGGTATTACTTTTCGATCGATTCTTGGTAGATTATAGCGTTCCCCCATTTGCCGGGTGTAATGGCGTCGGAGCCGTGCGAAGCAATTCGAACGTTCTCGTTGTAAGAGCGCCATTTGCTGTGGCGGCTCGTTAGCAGCCATTAGCATCGTTGCCGATACATACTAATCGATGAAAACAACGCCAACGACAGGGAATATTTCTACCGAAGCGAGGCGACGCGACGGCGTTTAACCTTCCGATTGCCCTAATAATTTAACGGTGGACAACGCCGAAGCGCGAATCCGCTCTAATTTGCTCGGCACACCGATGAAATTAACAATAGTCGTTAAGCAAACCCCCTCCTACCCGTTAGCCTCGTGCCCCGTAATCAAGCGAAATGTTCCGGGAACTTACCTACAATTGGACGTCGTCGTGTGCTCGTTGAATCGACGTTAGCGGCGCGCCCGATCAAACACACGCCGCACACTGCGTCGTCAAAACGGTCGGAGTGGACGAAAGTTTGTTCTTGACGGATTCTTATAAGAAATTTCACGCTGATCACTGAATGTACAAGAATATACAGGAATAAAGAAGAATATTGAAGAATATACAGGAAAATACAAGAATAAGCGAAGAAATATATGCTCGGGAACAACCTGGAAATTGTTTACACGAATTAGAAGTGGCGTGGAACCATCGAATCCTTGAAATACCGGAGAAGTCACGGACGTATGGCTGCAATCGAGCAAATAATTAACGGGCGCTTAACGCGAAATAGACTTCGGAACCAATTTATTTGCAGAATTTACGAGGTTCCGAACTCAAACGCTCCCCGGTCTTGGAAGTGGCGTAGTTCCAGAGTCCATAATGCCCTGCGGAAAGTTAACAACGAGCCCCTCGCGAGTTTTCATTCGGTAGAATCGCAAAACTCTATTTGCGTTCAAAGTTTCGCTCGATCGAAAATAGACAGGGTACTCGGCAAGTGGGGTGGTGCAACCGTAAAGGGGGTAATTTCACGTTATAGAATTAACTGAAAATGTAGAATAAAATTTTCTCGTGCCAGGCTTTATTTTTGAGATCGAGTTTGAAAATTTGACGAACGCCTCGTGAAAACCTCATACGTATGTAGGGATGGCAACGGTACATCGATGTTTGGGAAATATATATACACCCACTGTATGTGGAATCACACCCCCTTCTCGGTTTTACAACCGAGTTACGCAACACGGCAATTATTACAGGAATCCAGCGCTCCTCGCGCAATCGTTTGAAAAATTACAATTCCTCTCGGAACCGTTTAGTCAACATCGGCGGAGAGGTTCGTTTCATTTCTGCGAAAGTATACGTCGCGAAAGATTTGTAGGTACCTCGATCCCATTTTAATCAGGACTCGCCCCATCGCTCCTCCCACTTTTTCTCCCTCCCGTCTCAGGAATTCTTCGAATCCTGCGGAATGGCCAGGAACAAACGGGAAAGATAAAAGCGAAAAGAATTTCAACTATTAAATTATAGAAAATTACACTCCTCTCCCCCCTCCACTCGGCCGTTGCCGATGGTCGCCGGTTTTTCTTCGATTCCGTCCAGCCATTTCTCTCGCGCCAATCCTCTAACCCTACGTTTCCCGTTTTATTGCCTTCGATCCTGAACCACCCTCGAGAGTTATAATTGCGAACCGGAGTAGGAGTCATTACCCCTGCGTTCCATCATCGGCCACTTTGTTACGGTCTGCCAGAGATATCTTCGACGAACTTCTCATTTTTTACACGTTTCAATTTCGAGGAAAAGTCCAGTCTTCAACTAGTTGGGGAATGGTATTCTAAATGAGTGATACGCTGGAATTCTTTTCTAAAACTGTTTTATTAAACAGCGCGGAAGGACGACTTGACTGGTCGGCTAGTGGACTCGAAGTGAAGAAAAGTGGAAGAATGTGGCAGGGACGAAAGAGAAAATCAGTCGCCCAATTAACTGGTCCCCGAAAACGGGGAGAATGTTTGGTAACATAGAGGGGATGAAAAATTGGCGGGCGAGTTCGCTTGTCGTGAACACGTGCTATGCAGGCGTCTCTTGGTCGCGCGAGGCCAGCTTCCAGGTGTATACGTGTACCTGGCGTAGCTGGACTCGTCGCGACCAAGGACACTCGTTGGCGGAAACGTTACGAGCTCGGGCGAGTCTGGTTGCCAGATCTGTTTGGAAAAAAACCCCATCATAAACTAGCTCGTCACGCGCCTAGGAAAAAATTCTGTCTGAACCTTTGGTATAATGGGGTGCCGGATTCGGCGGGACTTGGCAGCGACGGCGTCGCTACACGGTTAACGTTCAATTTCTTTTTTCTTCCGTTTCCAGAGCACACCTGCAAGGACTTCCGGTGCACCGAGAAAGAATTCTGCATAGAGAAAGACCTGCTCTGCGACGGCGTGAATCATTGCGGCGATGGCTCCGACGAGGCTATCTCCAAACTCTGTGCCAGTAAGTTTGTCGCCCATCATTCATTCGAAGGACGCATCCCAACTTGTGTTCCTTCTCGAGAATTTGTTTTTCCTTTTTCTTCCTATAGAAAATCTCATATGAGATTTATTTCAACATAATGGTAAAGTAGTCTTATTTCTCATTTCTCGAGAAATGAAAAATGTTGAGAAATCAGGAACACTGATCCCACCCTTTGTTTCTCATAATAATATTCGCGACTCAACTGTATTATACCTCCATTGGACAGGTCATTGTACAGGTTTAGGATAAATACGAAATCAACTCCTGTTTGTTGTAAATCGAGATATTTCGCAGTCTAATTATCATCGTGCTTGTGATGCACCGTTTCAGACTCCGAGGCATCAACGATCCTGGGCATGCAGCCGACCTGGTTCGCGGTCGCTCTGGTTTTGGTGATCCTGAGCGTAGCGGGCATGGTGACGGCGACGGTTCTCTGCTTCTGGAGACAACGCGTCGTCACCCCCAGGCATCCCCATAACGCACACAACGCCCAAACTCATCCTCCAGTCAGCTTCCCATGTGAGTCGAAAAAAAGCAACTCTAATGTACCACTACACAGTCCATCCTCCATGTTGTGTCGCTGTTTAGTCGTTGCTCGGCAGCCCTTTCACCCTCCAGCCTTTTTCACCATCCCTACGCGATTTCGTACTTCTCGGCGTTGCACCGAGGGGTTGCAACCGGACCTCGACTTTCGACGACATTCGAGACCCTCAAACGTACAGCGGTGGCCTTATATTGGGACATTGCAAAGCCTTGAACTTTTGGTTTATCTCTAATTTGCTCTCTTCAACTTGCCAAAATTATGCTAACAAATTTTCTTGCAAATCTAATCAACATTTCTCTTTGAATATTTTGGCGGCCTAACACTGTATATGCTACAAACTGAATTTTGAAAAATCTATGGTACTTGGCTGAACACTTTTTAACGTAACTTTTTTGCAAGCTTCCCAGAACGCTGAGCCATTTGATATTTAAAATATCGCTTGTACATATGTAAGTAAATGGCCGTCGCTGTATGCAGATTTTGGACGGGATCAAGCGGAAATTTCAACTGACTTTTGCACTCCTCTCGTTTGTTCCTCGTGCGAGAAAAGCAGGAGGGTGAACGGGCCTTGTGTTTTGATATCGATATATTTTTCGACCGGTTAAACGAGTTTCCTTTTTAATTAGTTTGTAAGTTACGCCTTCAGACGGGTCGAGCCAATGAATGAAGGGATGCATCTATGCGTTTGTAGCTCGTAAACTGTGTATAATTTGGCGCGATGTACGCGCCACGGAAACAGTACCTATCTCACGCTTTTACAGTGTGCCGCGTATTAATTTATCAAAGCGGCGACTAATTAATTTTGCGCGAGATTAATTTAACGGGAACACCGGTTAAACTCAATAAACGTTCCGAACAAGTTCGCGCTAGTTTACTGGAAACGGTTAATCCTCTTCTTCGATGATAACGATAACGTTAGAAACAATCGATACCGTGAGACTGAGATTTAAATATTATCTCTGCGATAAAATGCCCAAGTAAATTCGCAAGTAAGACCGTGAAAAGAATTTGATTAGAGTTTTAATTAACCGACCTCGTACAGTGTTCGATGCCTTATGGAAAACGGAAAAACGAAAATCCTATTAACAGGCTTCCTGTAATTATCGTTAACAATACATTGAAAAAATTCACGGTACTATTACAAACCATATCATGTTACAAATATTTTAATATAAATTCCTTCAGATTCGATACTCCGAAAATTCGAATTTTTGGCATTGCATCGAACGCTATGCGTCGTCGGAATGCCTGACTGTACAGAACAAACAGTGCGGAATAAATGGTATGGTATGGAATAAATTGATTAGCAAGCTCCTGTAATCTAAAGTGCAAAGCGCGGATCCTCCGTTTACTTTGATCGCGAATCCGCTGTATTTCACTCGGTTAATGCAAATGAAAACGGACCAACAAACCAAGTAAACGAATGTCTGAGTAGTTAATCCGATTTGAAAATCATAAATTTCGTTGGTAATGTAAATTGCCATCGAGAGTCTCTCTCCGCGTTTCGGTCCACCTTGCACTCCCGATCGTTTTTAGAATTTGCATTACGGTAATCTGAATATTACCTCGACGGTCGATCGTAAAATTTATTATTTCCCGTGTCCTCCGAAACGGAAATTACAGTCGTGAGAAAGTCGTAGCGCACCGAGTTAAATGTCACGGGGTCCACGTTTCACTGTACACGCATCGAACGAAATGGCTCGCGATAGGCGACTAATAGATTTCCAAACCGACAAAGCGTTCTTTATTCCGCTGTCAAATCAAGCGAAATCGATATCGCCAGACTCGATACCGAATGAGAGATAATATTTAAATCGAATCAAAGTTGTAAATTTCGTAATAGTCCAACTAGGTTTCCCACTGACAGCATCGCTTTTATTCCCTGCTTCGTTGTTGCTTCCGCGAATTCACTTCCGATACTCGTACCTTTGTGTAAACTTTTTACACTGCACCGTACTTCACATAACTTCGCCGTTCAAATTGGAAAATACTCGTATTTGCATGCCACGTTCGCGATTCCAATCGACTTTCGTTAGTACAGCAAAGACTTGATCTAAGAAAAATCATCGGGTCCGTGCCAGGGTTTCTCGGTTTTTAAAAGAAAGTTATGCAATTCGAAAAAACCGGTTTTTTTAGTAAAAAAATCTAATTTTTCTTAGATCGAGAATTTACTGTATTTCGGTTCTAGTTTTCGAAGACGAGTGTCGAACATTCGGAGTTCATAACTAGACTGCAGATTGGATGCATCCATGGGAAAAATGAAAGTTGAAAAATTTGAGGGATGGAGAGATACGTTATTTTCCACTTATACTAAAATTATTAAGAGTAGAAATGCATTTCTGTGCATAACTCCAGTTTGTTGGAATCGGTGCAGAGAATTGTTACGTTGGATAAAAATCAGCAGTCTATTCATAACATTCGTCGGATAACCGTGCGGTTCGGTAAAACTTCGCGAAGAGTAATCAACAAGAATTGAGTCTAATTAATTCTGATTCGGTAAATCAAATCTGCTGGTTCCAGATCTTCCAAACCTTTCAGTTCGGTTCAAATCCGGGATACTACGTCGCGTCGTTTCGAAGCTCAAGCTATGCACACTTTATAAAACTTTTATCGGCAGCGGAACTTTAGAATTCCACTGTGACGAAATAAATGACCTTTTTTCTGATAAAAGTGTACGCGATCGAATTCTTTCTCGACTAATCAAATTTCTTCCACGTTCGTTATTACTTTCAACGTTACTCTGGCAAATCGAAATTGATTTCGATGAAATTAATGGTTCCAATTACAACTTTTCGTTTGACTAGTAACAGCAATTAAACCCAATGTAAATTGCTGTTCACACGAAGCAAAGTTTGCACTTACACGTGGAATGTTTCTCCACACTTGCATTAGACCTGTATGTGCTTGCTTGTTGTACAACACTGTTCAGCTGTGTGTTCGTATTCTGTGTATAATCTTAAAGTGATCTCTGTATATAATAGTGCCGTAGAAGATATGTCGCGAAGTATTACAAAATAATTCGAAAACCGCATAAAAAATGCAGACTAGAAATAAAGAAGAAACACGTTTTTTATGGTCGAGCCGCAGAGTACTCGTCGACAGGCCGCGTGTTTGACACGCCTGATCTAGAGTCTAGATCTAGAAGGACGGGCGAGAATATTTTCAGTTGAGTGAGGGCTCATTCTAAAGAGGAAGGTTAAATACAGCGCGTTCTTCTCATGTTTTAGTTTTAGATTATGTTTATATATAATAATATGAGTGTCCAAAGTAGAGGAAACAAATCAAGAAAAATTCCGAAGATTGTAATGTATTTTTCGTTCGCAAAAAGATTTTTCTTGCTAAAAAATGTAAAATGTGCTCGCGTGAACCGATGCTTTGGTCCAAAATCTAGTAATTTTAAACTAAATTTGAATTCTAGTAATTTTCTAGAGATGTCACGGCGGTACCCTACCCCCTTAAGACTTGTGTCCTCACTCTAAGTTTCCCTTCCACGCCGCTATTTCCCACGCTTCCGTCACGTGGCGCTTTTCGTCTTTGTCGTGCATGTATCACATGTCACGTGACTAATCCGGTCCCGGCAGAGAGAGAGGGGAACTTTTTCTCCTGAATTCGTGCTCCCTCCCCTTATCTGGTGACTCTGGTCATAAGTTATGCTCGTCGTACGTATCTAGGTGGGTCGGGATCGGTTTGGGCGAGACAGCCTGTATGTTTGGCGCGTTGTTCAACTTATCTGGACAGTAACGTTTTCGAAAGAGGTTGCAGCTCGTAGATCCTCTCGGAAAAGAACTTCCGTGATTCGTGCGTGCGTGGCACCGATGTATCATTGAATTTCCTGACGGTATCAATTCTCTATTCGACGAAGGAGTAAGAACGTTCGCGGTGGTGGTTGCACGAAACCGAGGAAACGTTTGGCGGAGATTAAAAGACAGTCGGCCTCCAGCTTTAATTTCCGTCCCGCGAATAATTCAGCCGTAGTAAAGTCTGCCGCTGGCGAAGCGAATAGGTGAGACATTATCCGCATCACGAGACGTTCATAAATCTTGCAATGCCCCGTTATCTGTTATCAAGTCACCGCGCTCCATTAAATCGGAACGTTACAAGTTACAAGCACCGTTTCCAACTACCCCCATCCTCCGCGTTTCTCTCTCCCCTCCCTCTCCTCTAGTGTCTGCAAAACTTCGATACAAAATATGCATTTCACTTTAAACATGTTCGCATAATCCGAAAAACATACGCACGAGACGCGACTAACATAATAATATGATCGTGGTGCTCTGAAAACTTCAATATAAAATGGGCAGTTTTATGCTTCCGGACTTTTAAAAAAATCGGAAATCATTCACTGTCGCGTGTACCGTTAGGTAAAATGTTCATGAATATTTTTCGTAAGTTTTCCTTGAGCAGAACAGAAGAAATATAGCATAATTCATCGAACGGTGCTCGTCCTGTAACTACCCTTGTGATAGGAGTGCCGACTTAGGACTCGTCACATAGGGTTTTCTTTGAGAGCTCTTTTCTTGAGAGATCATCGAATGGTGCAGCCAAAGATCAATTGAGTCCATTTCCACAATCTTATCTGGCTAGACCCTTTTGCCTTTCAAGATCCATCTCTATCGGCGGGATCCGTTGTCCCTAATAATCGAGCAATGATCTGTCGCACGAACCGGAATCCATTATCGAATTTCGGAGTGGAGGCGGAAAACGGCCACGCGGACCAGCCATTTCAACCATAAAATCGACCAATCGACGGCCACTTTGTCTAAACGAATTGCGTGCAATTATCGGACAATAATCGCGCCGCATTATACCTTATTACAACAGATCGGGTGGGCCGGTGTACGCGCTCGAGAGCCCCGGCACAATTTGTTTGCGGTCATTTCGCGATAACCGACAAACCGAGCAGCTTTGATTTATTGCGAGCCTGGTTATACAGTTGTCCGCGATTGCATACGGCCCGAGGTCGCTCCACGAGGTTTCCGTTCTTTTCGCGCGGTCAACCATCGGCCTCGGTTCACCGAACATCATCAAGTAGGGCTGTAACTTTCCTTCGAAGGTCGAAGATTTCGAATCTTCGATTTCAGAAACTTCGAACCTTCGAGGTTTCGAAATACTGGCATTTATTTCAGTTTTTGTAGAATGTTTTAACCTTCTCAAGGGAACGTGGAGTTGATTTCCGAATTTAATGAAACTAATTAAAATTAATAGAATGCAATTTTTTAAATTTTATTACGAAAAGTCCAAACGGTTATTTATTAAGTTAATATTTTTATTTATCAATAATCGTGTCATACATCGTACTTCATACATTCCTGGAGCATCCCAGTATTCCCATAATAAAAATAAAACACAATTTTTCGCAAACAAGAGGGATCCCCTGAAACGCGGGGCCCGTAGCATTCGCTACTTCTGCTATATGGCTAATCCGTCCCTGCGTTTATGAAGTAATTCAAAATGAAACAAATTAAAGCTAGCTCACGTACGTGTGCTATCATTTTGGGAGTGTATTCCCGTTTGTCGAAAAGGGGAGGTTTGTTCGTCGGAACAATCGCGAAAATACATCGTCGGCAAAAGCTAAATTAGCCGCGGGAACACGGATGAAAAACGAATTTCCCTGTTCCCGAACTTTCCGCGGAAAAGTTTACCATGCGATGACTGGCAGCCACGTTGCCATTGCCGACCGTTGCCACAGTAGCAGCTCGCATGACTGGAAAAATACGAAAAAGCTAGCTGGGGGCGGGAGGAAGTTCGAAGAAACAAAGAAAGAAGTATTCGCGACGGGTAACGGTGGACTTTGGCCTCGTTCCAACAGGCCATCGACCGTTTTCAACCCTGTTTCTTTTCCATTATCGTCGGAACAAGTAGGATGGTTCGGAGCACCTCTTTTCCTCCCTTTATCCCTTGGCTCGGTCTCTGCTCTCCCCTCGTCCTCCTCCACTTCCTCCACTTCCTCCACTTTCCCTCTCTCCCCCTCTCTGTCCGTCTCTGGAAAACGGATCCCATTCGATTTTATTATGACAACGTTGGATCAATGAAACGAAAAAGCCGCCTAGCCAATTATCGACGTTTAATTGGCAGACTAGCACGCGTATGAATAATTCGACGAGACCTTTATCGATTCGCGCGTCCACGTTCCCGTTTCCACCCCATCCCTCCTGTACTCCCCGTGTCCCGCGTGTCGAAAATAACGAACCGATTCAAATGCACGGCGATTTCGTCGCCGGATAATTGCCAATTTAATATTTGTTTACTCGCAACGAACAGCTATTCTGTTACGGATTTTTGTCAATAATGCAACCGTTGCACCGGCACGAGTTACATCGGATTGATTTGACAAGCGCACGCTTTTCAATATACCTTGCATCACGGTCGCGAACACGCGTATCGAGTTTTTTTCTCTGTTTTTCTATCACACAGCCTGTACAAATTGTTGACTCCGACGTTAAAAATCTTTCTTTTCGTCGACGCCGCCCGTAGCGCCGATATCGTTCCGTCGATCGTGTTCGATTCGATACAGAGAGAAGACTCAATTAAATCGGAAACAAAGCCGATAACAAACCGACGATTAGATAGAAGACGCATAATTGGGACACGCGAGCCGCGCTCTACGAAACGAGCGTAAAAGTGTTTTCGGCCTCGATTAATATTCCTCGGACGTTTATCGCGAAAGTTTAAGCTTCCCAGTCGCATACCGAATCGCTACGAAAATTTCACCTTCCAGCGGTGCACGCCGACGGAAGTAAATGCCCGCTTTCACGGTCGCCGCCGACGCATGATCGAACCGAGAAGTATCGTTTCCCATCTGGCGCAACTACAGAGCTGGACGAAATAATAAGACACTTCACATATTTGCAGCTACGGACAACGTTATAAGACACCCTGAAAATGATTGATTTAAGTATTTCATAAGAAAATAGTTTATTTTTTAACATCTTCGTTAATTTTGTGGGAAACAGTAACACATTTCTAATTTATTCGAAAATAATACAATTTCGGTTGGACATAATTCTAAAACGCTAATGTTAGTCGACTACAGATTAGGATTTATCAGGTTCACGTTATGTCAGAAGAAACGTTTGATTTTCCAATAAAAATACTACATGCAACCTTGTAAATTGTAATTTTTCGAAAATCTTTTCCGCAGATCATTTTGTAAACCAATGCTTTAATTGATTATAAAAAATTAGGTCGTTTAGCACAATTACAAAAAAATTATTCCATTTTAAAAAGTGTACGAACACTTTGTACACGCACTGTATGTACGTAAAGTGTCTTTGTTATTGTGTCGAGCATTGTACTCGGGATCGAGCGGTGTCACTGTAACGGTGTTTCTATCTTGGCGATCTGAAAGAAAAATTAGTCACGTGACGAGCCATCGATCGCAACAGCGTGCTCCGAGTCGTCATAGGTTCGACCTTCGTCGGGGCTGGACGCAATCGAACGGTAGTAAGCTTATCGAACGTGTCGGTGCGTCAGAGCTTGCCCCTACACTGCCCCCACCCCTAATAAGTGACAAGTCGCGTGTGGCATGCCCCTCTTTAGGGATTCGGAGCTCGTCGAGGCGGTACGTGCTGATTCAACACGAAGTTTCCCCGACGCCGACGCCAATGCCAACGCCGACGGTTGGCCGCCGCGCGGACCACTCGGTAGTTTGGTGCCGGCAGTCGAGCGAAATCGGCCCTAACGTCGATCCCGGAATCCCTCGGTCCTCGAAGCGACTCGGTGGACCAGCCAATATGGACGTCTCAATCACATGGAAAATGATCCGCGCCTCTCTGTTGACGCTGTTCTTGATCATCCAATGTTCCTTCGGCATGCAAACGCCGCAACCTCTCGTGATCAGCAACACGCTGGACCAGGGCACCTTGCCGAAAGACTACTTCATCGGACCCTGCCTGGTGAACACCAATCAGACTTGCCCGGACGACGAAGTCAACTTCTTCCTCTACACCCAAAGAAACATGAAAGAAGGCCAGCAGATCCTGGTGGACGACATCGACTCTAATCTTGACCGGACCAACTTCGTGCCCTCGAATCCTACGAAGATCCTGATACACGGCTACGACTCGGACATGCAGCTGTCGTACCTAGTGGACGTGCGGATGGAGTACCTGAAGAGTTACGATTACAACTTGATCTCGGTGGACTGGCACCGTCTGGCGAACGCACCATGCTACCCGGTGGTCGTGAGGAACGTGCCGCACGTGGGCCAATGTCTGGCCCAGCTGATCGCGAGGCTGAAAGACGCAGGAGCTGAGGATATCCACGCGATCGGCTTCAGCCTCGGTGCCCACGTGCCCGCGTTCGCCGCGAACGTCTTGCGGCCTTATCGAATCTCGAGGATCACCGGCCTAGACCCTGCCATGCCTCTGTTCATCACCGTGGACAAGGACCACAAGCTGGACAAGAGCGATGCCCAGTTCGTCGACGTATTCCACACGAACGCGTTCATTCAGGGGAAGGTCGAGATGAGCGGGCACGTAGACTTCTACATGAACGGCGGCTTCAATCAACCGGGCTGCTGGGAGATCGGCAAGCCGTTCGAGTGCGATCATCATAGATCGGTCATGTACTTCGCGGAATCGATCAACTCGAAAGTAGGTTTCTGGGGATGGCGCTGCGGCGGGTTTCTGGCTTACTTGCTGGGCATGTGCCCGCCAAAGTTCCCGGCCATTCTCGCCGGGGACAGGGTCGAGAGAACGCAGAGAGGCTTTATCCTGGTTCCAACGAACTCGTACAGTCCCTACGCCTTGGGAAATTTCACCGTGAACCGGTTGGACATGTATAGGTAGAGGATCTCCGCGATAATGTCGACGGATAACGTTGCCGGCGATAACGCCGCTAATATACGAGATCCGCAAACACACGATCCACACCGCCGATAGCGGGAACAGCCGCGATCTGGAACACGAGAGCGCGAATCCCAAACCGTGTCCACCTTTCTCCCGAGTACAGTAAAGACCCAATTCCTCTCCGGATTCGAAACTCCAAAAGTTGTGTAGGCCTACTCACTCCACTGCCTGTCAACGCTGTGCCGCGCCGCAGGCCGGCTCGGGTATATCCGTGTGAACGCCACTACATTGACACAATGAAGCGAATGTTCAAACTTCTTAATTTTCATTATCTTTTTTATAGGACTTTTCAAAACGTATTTCTGTCATTTTTCGGAGTAAAACGAGACCGAACACGGAAGGGTACGCACAATTCAAAGCCCCGCGTGTTAATTTGCAAAATTCAAGTCTAGTTTCTTTGAGCTCGTGTTTGGTCTTGGTTTGATCAGAATAATGCCAGAAACAAGCCAGTAAAAGTCTCATAAAAAAAATAATGAAAAATAAAGCATTTTGAATTGGCATTGCATTGTGAGAACGCGTGGGCCTTTAAACATTCATTCTGACCTACTTTATGTTCGGCTCTCTATTGAAGTCTCGCTCGGCGCGGTCGTAGCAGTAGACGCAGCTATAAATTAGAAAAACAAGTCTTGATCCAAAAGTTGTCTACCCAGAGTACGTCAGTTTGAGAGAAATCGCGGCTTTACTGTACTTGCTGAAACTTCTCCGATCCCGGAGTTTACCCGGAGAAAAACACGTTCCCGTGTCAAGGCCAGGAGACCTTGTCCTTATCCGGTGAGCAAACTGCTCACCCGAATCGATACCGCGTTCGACTAATATGGGCTTCCCCTAAAATCTGATCGCTGATCTACGCGAACGGTAAGCAGTGATTAATATGTTCGCGATCACTCATATGCGTAGTAAGGTGCGTCGAACGAGTTCTATATTAATTGTATTCATTGTAGTCTTATCGCACCTTCGGAAGAACATCGTCAAAACTCAAAAAATCATCCTTCTAAATTCTGGACGACTTGAATGATCAGTGTTAACACAATTACTGAACGTTATAAACTTCGATATAGCCAAGTATCGTAACTTTAATGACTTCTTCAGAATTCAACGAAACTTAATTAGAATCTGAACTTTCTGTCTCCTGAGAACTTGTATTTTTTGAGTCGTGACGGTATTCTTCTAGAGTAGCACACTATCTACCGGCGTAGGTGACCCGAAAGATCGGAAAACTATTTTAACGTTATTTATAAGCTCCAGATCGTAGTATAGTAGGTGGTAGAATTCGTTTTAGCGTCGGCTGCAACTCGTAAATGAATTTCAACGTTTAAAAGATTAAAGCGATCTTGATTACTCGCGGAAACAAAAATTTTCGACATTTTATATATGGAAATTGTAGATCTCCGAATGTCGCTTGATTTTTGTTCGAAACGTTTTATCCGTTGATCGAAAACACTTGAAAAATTGTGATATTGGAGTAATACTTACGATAAAGAATGGACAAATATTGTTGTACATTGATCTTATATTGAAGTAAAGTATTATTTTGTTAAGAATAAATAAAACCTCGTTAAAAACATTCGACGAAACACACTACGTAGTCAAAGTATTAATGAACTTCCAGTAGGTAAATTTTTCACTTATTAGCTTCCTATTTTCTTTTTATTAAAAATATTGACTATAAACCATTAGCCTGTTAACTCTTAGCACTCGAGAGAAGCCACTGAGGCTAAAAATGACTGAACTATTATTTAAAATATTGTTTACATTATTAGATATGTCAGTATCTAACCAATTACTAAACATCTAAGTATTCTTTGAGGTATTATATCAATTTCGTAACTACTAAATTAAAAAAATATAGAGAATGGAAATATTCTAGGTCAGACTTTCTTCAGGTCAGGTTCAGGTTCAATTTCGTCAGGTTCTAAATCAAATAGCTCCGAGTGCAAAGGGTTAACTTTGTATTTAACGAGCCGTATGAAGTATGTACAGTTTTCGTGGCAATCGATTCGGATCAATAAGTAGCTAGATCGATCGAATTTCAATCAAGGTTGTTTCAACGCTTCCACGCAACTTCTTTGCTCTAATACGTCATGCTTGTGTGTTGCGGAAATCAATTACGCCGTACAGATGTATACGAGGAAATAAATTGTTCAAGATCTCAGTGTTAAATCGTTCGTTGTAGCTTAGACCTTAGACAACATAATAGGCAAAAGATAAGGAATGAATGGCGAATCAAATGACCGATTGCTGTCAGCAAAATGATTATCTCTTGCGAAATAACTTCTAGGAAGTCGGAAATTGTGTCGGAGATATGTACTCGTAGCTTGTGGATTCTCTATAACGAGATTAAAGTTAAGAATAAATATTATAAATGTGGCTTCCACAATCTTGATCCTGCGTAGCGATAAGCTAGGGAAACGTTTACGTTTGTAATCGAATTGATTGCTTGAAAAAGGGAACGGTGCAAAGACCTCGCTGCGTAAAAAGGTCTAGAAGCCATACTGGATGATCTGGTTAGTTTCTTTAAGCCAACTTTAAGATGAAAGGGTCCGTCGTGCTCGGTAAGCTACCGGAGAAACGTTTTAAAAGTTAAAAGTGCTTTGCGAAGACGGCTTCGACTAGCTTCGCGTGTACTGCGGGTGCTGTTAATTATACTTTGCTTGTAACACTTTGTGGCGCGTACGATTACGAGTAATAGTATTCAGTCTTCGTTGCAGGCCTCCTAGTAAACTAGCTTGGCAAAAAACCTGAAGTCATTTGGTCTATTAATAGAAAAGTTGTTCTGATCTTCTACACAAATAAAAATTAAATGCTGTTCATTGGAAAGCGCGTCACTTGAGAACGGCTGGAACGATTAGGCTAATTTTTTTTAAATCACAAACAAATTATGAAAATTTCGACAGGACAACGTCTGTCGGGTCAGCTAGTTTAAAATAAAACTGTATTCGTTTAAGGAAGAGATTTACATTTGTCTAAACGCACGGACATCGCAAGCGGAAACATGCGGTTTATAAATAAGCCACGTTGACAATAATTGTTGTACTTTAATCAACGTCGACCGGTATAAGCAGAAGGTACCGAATAACGCTGGAAATATCGAATAAAATGCTGAACGTTGAACGTAAATTCGTTTCTCTCGTTTCATTCATACCGCACGTATCTTGTATCTGGTTTCCAGACGGTTTATCCAGAGCAACGATTTCTTATCCTCACCTCTCCAGGTTCGCTTCCTTTCGAGCCTCCGGTTAACTACCACGTGGCATTTTTAGTTTACGTCGCCGGAAACTCCTTCGAGCCGCTATGGAACTTCGAAACGCGATCGTCTATACCCACGTTGAATCGGTTGAACCCAGTTATGTCATTCGTTCCACGAAACGAGCAACCGTGGTTGCTAGTCCATTAATTTAGGAGATGCAAAAACGAACCGTGAGAAAGCACGGCAGTCACGATAAACCTGACGACTTTCCTCGCACAAATTCTTCTAAATAAATAGTATATTTGCAAGTAAATAGGGGTAAACTCTAAATTGCCACCCTAAGCCAAAATCATCTTTTCCTGAAATGTTTGAACGAGCTTAATTTTCTATTATTATAAGCTAACAGAGATTTTTCAGCAAAACCAAACAGTTTCATCTATTATTATAAAACATATTCGACTCTCGGAGCACTAGTTGTCCAGGACTGGTTTAATTGGCGGTGTGTAGTGTGCTCGAAAGAATAAGAGAACTACGCCATCTAAAAAAGCAGCACGGACTCGAGGGTTTTCCTAGATCAAAGTTTTACCGTATATACAGTCCGAACTGTATATCATGTTCGAAGAAAATTTCGGAATATCAGTGCTTGGCAACGCGGGGATCGTGATATTAAAAGATGCGAACGGGTCGTTAGGACGCGTCGCGTCGGATCGTGCCATTATTCAAAGGGCCATTTCCTTTGCAAGACAATTGGAAAAATATAACGATAACGAAGTTGCATGCTATGAAATCCTCGTCGATCATCGATTTCCGATAGCGCTCCGGTCGGGTCGCGAGCCGTTCGAACCGGACCGGACTTGGTTGCAGGAGCATCCGCCCTCGGGTATCGAAATAAAATCGAGGGCCGAGGCAAACGCGAAAGTGATTAGTTAGTTGTTCGTGTCGCCGTGCCATGCCACCGGGGCAAATCGATAATCGGTATTTCGAGAACGGTCGGTAAATTTAGTTCTTGCCCGTTGAACTCTCGAGTTCGCGGGGTCGTTTCTCTCTATTCGAAGGTGCGCGCGGAAGGTTGAAAATCAAAAATCGAGCAAGTTGAGGGGTTGTGGGGAACGGATACGAAAGAATTTCGAACCGAAAACGGAAGAGATGGAGGTGTTATGGCGGGACTGATGTGTCTTACGGAATTTCAGTGCAACAGATGTACGAATCGAACGGAGCGAGCGCAGGCCTGCCGGTGGGCATGACCACGTTGAAGAGCTCCACGGGCACCCTGGGAGTCCTAGGGAGCTACGGTTCGGGATACAGGCCGGGGATAACGGAAGCTACGACCCTCCCGCGGCCGGGAAACTGGCTGCGCCCTGCGGGCCTCAGGCTCGGGCACAGCGCGGCGCGGGTCCGCCTCTACTGCCAGGCAAAGTGAGGAGTCACGGTTCCGATAGGTAATTATCTCTTCCTTAAAAAACATTACCTCTTCCTTCTTTCTTTCGGGTGTAAGCCGTATCCTAAAGGAAGAAATTTCCCAACGTTATAAAACATTGCAGCTAGCTGGGGATCGAAAGTAGAGACCACCGTTTTGGACGTGTATTGAGGATACACGTATTCACGTGTACTAATATATATGAGTATTTTAATCCATGTACTTCTTTACACACTGGTACTGAAGTAAACGTGTACACGTGTATCGAGCGACACGGATGATATACGGGTATCCGTTATTTTCAGTACACGTGTTACAAAATAGGCGGAGTTAATTCAAAAAATTTTCACGTCACGAAATAGGTTAAAAATAGGGCTTTTCGTAAGCTCCTACTTGATTGACTTGATTGTAATAATCGATATTCTTATAATTGGACTAGGATAAGAATGTTGTAACACTTTGCTATGGTTAGGAACATCGGATGAAGTCGTAATTTATCTGCACGTAGCCTCGAAATTCCCACGAAAATCAGCTAATTCGTACGTTTGTCTGTTCGCAGCGACATCTCCTCCAGCCAAAAGGATGAATGGTTTGTGTAGGTGAGCGAACAGAAACTGTCACTATCACGTATTACCACTAACTTCAACCTTAACGCCTAGTGCTTTTCTCCCTCCTAATCCATTTCAAGAGCTCACACGGTAACGGGCCTATTAACGTCAGCGTATTTTTAACGAAGCCGACGGAAGATGGCAAGGCGCCATCCAGTCTTCGGTGGGGTAGCTTCATGCCAAGGTTTCAGCCTGCTCGCGATCCTTTCCACTTCGGAATGAGTTTTCTTTAGGTTTACACGAGGATAGTTCAATCTAAATAGTCGATGTTCACAATTGAAAATTAAAAAAATACGTTTTGAAGATTTCTATCATACCATTATCGAAATTGGCCAGTTATTCTTTGATAGTCCGATGAACCATTCTGATCAGTCTCTGGATCGGCCTAGAAAGCAGCTTTTTGTCCCTCGCAAGGCTCGTCGCATTAAAAGCCTCGGCCGCGATCCGATTGATTGTCGGTCAAAGTAAAAGCTCGGCATAGGTGAGAGAGAGAGAGAGGAAGGGAGGGAGGGAGATAGAGAGGCGAAAGAGAAAGAGCACTAGGGGCAAGCCGCAATTGACCGTGTTCGTTATTGCGTTTGACAGAGGCAGGCCTGGACCAGAGCCCGCAGGGCTAATTGGAGCGGTGGTGCCCTCACCGCCTCCCCCTCCCCCGGATGGACGTGACGACGCCATGAGTCGCTTCCGTTCCTATTGACATTGGTCGCGTGTTACCGAACGTCGACGAGCATCTTTGTGAGCGCGGTCAAAGCGTGCAACGCAAATTCTCCAGCCGCCGCCGCCGCCGCCGTTTCAGCATCACGGAAACGGATCAGCGAGCGGCTAACAAACCGGTCCCCATGAAACAACTGCTACTCGCGAGCGCGTCTTCACCGAGCACTAGGAGGAACAACGCTCGAGCGTCGTTAACCGTTAAACGCTGCTCGAATTATCGGCGGAAGAATCGAATTCGTCGATCGAATTCCACCCCTGTAACCGACCCGGCGGTTTCTCACGATGTCCCCAGTCTCTTCGACACCTCCTGAATTCCCGGTCGTTGTCCGCAACATTCTCCGGCGAACGATGCGATGCAACGCGCGGGTAGACAGTGAAGTCGAGGGCTGGACACGGACGCGCGATCCGTCGGTTAATTTCGTTCGCAACGCGGATACGCTGTATAAATACGTACCTGTGTGTCCACACGTGTACGCGACTCAGCGAGGAAACGCGTGTCGTTGCGCGATTTCGCGCGAAGCCGACAGATAAGAGCCATCGTCGCATGCACCCCGGCGCGAGGATCGATTTCTCGGTGTCTCGTGATCCTCTTTTTGTCGGCTCCGTTGTCCGATCGAGTGTCTCGACGGAGCATCTTCTGCGGGACGCACGGCGAGAGAACATTTTCTCTGGATCATCGCAGGCTGTTCGAAAAATTACATCTCGCCAATACGTGGCCTGTCCAATAATGGTCCATTTGTACTATACGGACAGACAGACAGACAATGCTTAAGGAATAGGAACAGATTCCGAGCCGCGGACGTCTCTTTCCGGACCGCTGCTGTGCGTGGCACAAAAAAAAGTTGTTAAAAAAGATCTGTCCGTCACCTTCTGGCGTTCTGGGTCTAGACCTTTGCGCGAGCCTATCTGTCCCGTCTGTCTGTCCGTATAGTATAAATGAACTCTAAATACGCGAACCGAGGTCCGAAGAACTTCGTTTCACAAATTATCCATTAGTAGCAATACGCGTGTCGTGTCCCATCTCCGTTTCCATTCTTCAAGACATCCTTGGAAGTCCTCAGAAGTCAGTCCGCACATCGTCCGTAAAAGAAATCGCAGGAGGCTGAATCCGGTGAGTAGGGTAGGCGATCTAGCGAGGTGATCGAATTACGGGTCAGAAACTCGCGGAAAATCACTAACGCAGCTTCCATCGATCAACATCACACGAGGCAGGTGAGGAGCCTGACTTCTGAGGACTTCCAGGGATGTTATTCACGATGGAAACGTAGATGGAACAGGTGTACTGCCACGAACGGGGAGTATTCGGATGGGGATAAGATTGATGTACCGTGAATTTTTGTAAAATCAAGTCTTTACGGGGTTGGTTCGCGTATTTATTGGAGAGGCGGTTGCGTGTTCGATTAACAAGTTGATGTGACAAGAGGTTAACTGTGCTCTAACACGACTGGCGCCGTTATAGTCTCGTGAAACATCTATGGGCGATCGAGAGTCGGGACAGTTGTAGAAGTCGGATAACAAGAAGTGGTTAGAATTATTCTTAGCTACGGATTGATTTTCTCGCGGTGACATAGCGTCGGAGTTCGCGCGATGGAAAAAATGTGAATTACATCGGCGCTATTGATCGACGAAAGGCTGAAACGTTCCGCAGAAAATCGTTACCGCGAGACACGTGTATGCATGTGGACGCGGCACGTGTACGCGCAACGCATCCCAGGATGCGAACAGACTAGATTGCGTGTCGTCGATGCTCGAACGTTGCCGAACGAAAACAGGAGAACGAAGGGATCGCGTCGCAGAGACCGTCGCTCGAATTATTATAGAGGGCTACGGATACAAAGAAGAAAAGAAACGAAATGATATCCTGTATGCTGGCGTTTCACTCCACCGACGAGCGACAAAAGTAAACGCGAAACGACTGACGATGCGAATCATCGCGATAACGATCATCGGCCGTTAAGGTTTATTGTTCAGTCGCAGCCGGGGATCTGCCTGGTTTTCCCGCGACCATTATTCCCGTGTTTAGCATTCTGCGCTGCGACTGCTCTATTAGTTTCGCGATGTCGATCTCGAGACGATTGCCTAGTTCCTACAGTATTCTAGCATCCCCCAATAGACGAGCGACTGACTGTTATACAAATCGGAACACTTTTACCACGAGACCGTTAGTACTTCCGCCTCTGTGAGCGACACCTTGCCGCACTCAACGTTTCGAGCAATTTTCGTGCGAACACGAACAATCGTGCCCCCCGTGTCGACCCAGGTGTCATGATTGATTCCGTTGCCGCGCAACTGCGTTGAATTGTTGATACGAGTCGAATTACCTAGGCGTATACTAGTACAGTGAAGATCCAAATGCTGTCTCACAGGCGTATTCTGGGCGGACAACTTTTGAACCCTAGACTTGTTTTGCTGATTTATGGCTGCGTCTACAATAAAGTCGAACATGGAGAAGGACAGAACGAAGTACGGATCGCGTGGCAGTGTAAAGGCCCACGGTGTTCTGACAACGTAATGCCAATTAAAAATGCTTGTTTTCCATTATTTTTTATGAGACTTTCATTGGTCTGTTTCTGGCATTATTCTGATTAAAACAAGACCAAACACGATATAATTTGGCCCACGTCTACTCTACATGTGAAGTTTATTTTGTAATCTGTCGTACGTTCAACATATGCTATGGCAGGACGTATGAGAAGAATGTGAAACAATTTAACATCTCGAACATATGGTCTCAAAGAATTAGACTTGAATTTTGCAGATCTCGACCCCGGACAGTATTTGGATCTCTGCTGTATCTCGTATGTCGAGAGACTGAATCGCGGATCGGTATTAACGTTGACATTTCAGAAGAAATTCGATCGTGCTTTTTACCACGAAAATTTCATATCGTTGCTTTAGAATCGAATAGAGTCCTCCTCGTGTGAATATTTCAAATGACAATCGCAGTAGCATGTATACCTATTTAGCAAGACTACCTTACACGTTGAGTACTTACGCGAATCGAGGATAACGACGGTGTCGCCCGTGATTTTTCGAACGTGGTCATCCTTGCCGCGAGAGCGTAGGAGTTACACGAAATTCAATGTTAAAATTAATTAACGAATAAGGATTAACCGATACAACACCGACTGAACCCCATTTTTTATAGTCGAACCGAACGTTCACATTCTCCACGATCCGATATCGTCCGGCTATGAATAATTCTACGACTATTTCGGTTGTTGCACAAGTGTAAATGAGTCGCACAATTTTTTGATACGAGTCCTTGGTAATTGGAAAAAATGGTAACGAGGAGATGAAGAAATCGACGAGCAAAAACGGTACGACTGACCGACGACAACGTTAACTCCGTTTGTTCTATTTTTTAAACTGTTTTTTATACTGTACGAATCACGATAATATCTTTGCACTGCCTTTTTACGGGGACAATAAAGTCAATTCTCCGCGTAGTCGTGTCAGAACTGAAAATACAAAAGATACGAAGCATCGTTTCACCCTTGGTGTATAGTTTGTTCATTTACGTTTACACGTTTATTCGAAACGGAACGCAGCGGGAGTGAAATGCAAGCGACAGCGATCGTACTCGTGTACATGTAACATATTTGTATCTACTACTAGCCGTTCAGCTTTGTGCCGTCTCCATAGATTACAATTACGATAAAAATATAGAGATTATAGCTGCGAGAAGAACGCGATAAATACGGACGAAAGATCGAGATGATGAAGGGAATGCGTGTTTCTGGGTCTGTGCGTGCGCATCTATGTGTGAATGTGGTGTGAAGAAGAAAAATTGACAAAACTTTTTAATCATCGACTCTAGCACGTGCCCCATTATCGCAACCAAGTATATAAGTCACCGAACAATGATTGTTAGTTTGTGTTTGATACAATCAATGATGTTGATCGACGGATAAAAACGACGCAAACAAAAATCTGTCAAGTCCTATCGATGTATAATCATCACCGCAGTTCATCATTGTCAGACTGACCCTTCGGCCTCAATCTTCGAACGAATTTGTACGGGGTCTCAAGAAATTATGGGTAAAAACAATTACGGCTTGATTTTACACCTTGACAAGATTTTCTGCAAAATTCACTTTGACAGACTTTTTCGAGATCAAACTTTTCCATGATCGCATCGTGTTCGGATCATTGGAAAGCTTGCGTTAAAGTTGACGTGACGCGAACTTTCTTCATTCAGAATTTCATTACAATGTAGATAAGTTCCGAAGTTATTTGAACTTTAACGTCAACTTTCAAGGGAACGGTTCGTTTTTGACCCATGGTTCCTTTGGGACGATTGTCCCTGTCATTTCATCTTGAGAAGGTCTGTCGAGGTCAATTTTTCACAAAACATTTCTAACAGATCTTGGCCGGTCCGAAGGTGTAGAATCACGCTGTAACGGTTTTCATAACTTCTTGACACCTTGTTCGATTCGAGATCGCGCGACGTGGTTCATATCTTGCACATAGGTATTTCGCACCTCATACGATTGTACAAAAATGTATCGAGCACGTGCGTGAAGATTTTTCATAAAACGACCGAGTTGATCCGGTAGAGTGCGGTGTCTATACGAGTTGCTAGCGCAACAACGATATTGTGTCTACAGGATGTCCCAACATTTACGGAAAACCTTGAAAAGAGTGGTTCCTGTTACGTTAGGAGTGGTGATGATTTTTTAGTTAACTCAAGTTGCACGTTACTAATCAATCTCGTACGTATAAGCATATCGATGCCTACATATGCATGTTTGCAATGTGATAATTTATAATAATTGTTGGGAATGCGTGCCGATGTGAGGTAATGCACTTTGTGCTATGACGTTCGCTGCACGACACGATATGATACACTGTTTAGGCGGCACAACAAATTCTAAGCAGACTTCTCGGAAAATATAACAATGATTCTTATGCTATATATATATATTATGAAAATAGTGAAAAACTTTAAGATTCTCAGAATGGGGAACTATCATTGGAAAAATAGTTGGAATTAGAAATTGCAGATAGCCTTGAAGAATTTAGCGTCAGAGTTGTTTTTTTTTGTATTAGCCAAATCAGTCCAGTCGTGCATAAGCGATGCGCATACCAACGAGCAGCATTTAATTTTTATTTATATAGATTCTAGAGAATTCTCGAGAAATATAGACTTTTTTCTCATTTCTCGAAAAATGAAAAATGTTCAGACATCAGAAACACGTGTTTACGGATCCTTAAATTCGTACTACGCGGTTCACGTGCCACGTGTATTTCTATACCCGTGAAATGGGAATCTCTAACGTAGATACAATCGTTAGACTTGCGGTACAGAGTGGCATAAACGATTTCAGAATCGTAGTACCGAGTTGTCTCGTGTAGTACCGCATTGTACAGTATACACACGTCGCTCAATGGACCATTTTAATACTAGACTGAACGGTCACGTGTCAATTTAAGCGATCGATGGTGCTTAATTATATTTCATTTGAACGTGTTTACACGTCGACGGAAATACTACACGGATTACAAATCAATTCACGTTTGATCGACTGATATAGAAATTGTCGTTGGTAGCGACGCGGCGATTCGTTGCACCGTTATACATGTTCTGCGCTGCCTATGTGTATAGTATGTGAGCCAAATACGGTATCCTTGTTAGCTTCCTTATCAGTGTACGCCCGACGAGACCATTGACGATTTGCAAGCACGAAACGATGTCGACAGAAGATAAACAACAGACCGACAACAAGATAAAAAGCGAAAATATAACCGAGCGACTAAAACACCTGTGAGTTTCACTCTTTTGTCTGCGCCACTCGAAGATTGACTTCTAACACGACTGTTGCTCACAAACGTTTACTCTCAGGCAGAGTTGGGCAGTATTTAAATACAAAAGTGTCTAAATCCGGATTCAACTAAAAGATACGTAACCGTTACTCGTGATCTTAAGGTTCGGATCAAAATGTATCTTGTATTCGAAGTTTAATTAGATACTTTTCTATCTGCAGCAGAAGGATTCGAAGCGACGGATACATTTGTAACTAGTATCTGTATCTAATTCAAAGATCCTTTCGAATCCTTCAAAATCCTTTGGCCAGCTCGAGGCTTGAATGAACACGTTCAGAAGGGCCTAGCAGAAGATAAGTAAAAGTCTACAGATCCTTTCGCGAATACGTTCACGATTACAACCACTAGAAACTACCCTTACGGGCAAGCAAGAGGGCTGAAATTTTACTCAGAGGGGTTTTTCTTGGTCAGCTTTCGAATAGTTCAAGAGCCATTGAAAAAGCTCTAAGGGCAGTTTTGACCATCTTAATCGGCTAGAACCTTTGTATCTAATTACATATTTTGCCCACCTCCGCTTTAAAGAATAGATCTGGTTCACTCGACGAGTATTATTGCTGTCAACGACACAGCTATCTGCTGCTAATTATCAGCGAAATAAGTGAAGGCTTTTTACGAGCACGAGATTGTACGTATGGTCATGGAATGTATGGTATCAGTTGGTGAACGATTTTCGAAGAAGCGACGCCGCGATCTGTGCGGGGATAGGTAGAATGTTCCGTTCTGTTTATATGGATCCGGACACACGGAAGCTAGTTAAAACTGCCAGGAAACGAAGCGCGACGTAGATGAATGGATTTAAGTGATATTAGCCGGAAGGCAATCACTTCCCTAATGAATTTCTCGTGATCGGTGATGATCGCCGGGCGTCTTTTGTTTGATCTCTTGGATCTTGTGTAACGAGCTTGATGTTCTCGAGATATAAGGATGAATAGCTAAATTATATGATGATTAGTATCGTGTTGTTGTTGTTACCTGTTACTTCAACCTTACGATTCGCGAATTCTAGAAAAATTATATTGGGGAAGTGGTTCAAGCAGCATGGCTCCGAGAGGATGATTTTCGGTCGACAAGTTTGAAGGGAAGGACAGACGGAATTTGTTCTCGACTCGTTTACTTTCGCGATTCGACGAACCTACGAACAGAGAGAGACTTGGTCTACGAGATCGATAATATTTAATGCTAGTCAAACGTTTAAAGTACCAATACGAGAAATGTTTAAAAAAATCTTTAGAATAAATTAGTCGCTAGGAATTTAGATAACTCGTTATAGTAATCCAACGTGTCTTCGTGGCAACACTATATAAGCCGAGCGACGTCGATTCGTGAAATTCATTAATGGCTCTCTCGAAATTACTGAACGATTCTTTTCGAATGAAATTCATGGTCGGGACAGAGTAGAGGAGAGGACTCGGAAAGTCTCGTACTCGACGCGTGGACGAGAAACGCGCGAATATTTATCAGCAGGACCAAACGTCGAATTATCCGATTTTTCTAGACTTATTTTCACTCGTTTTAACACCTAAGGAATGTACTGAGCGTTTGTGAGTTTCGTTGCGTTTACGTCGAGGACGTTGCACGCTGGTCGAATATTATAGTTATCGCTTCTCCGCTTTTTTCATTCTTCCGATGTTATCACCTGAGAATACAACGCATACAACCCCCGTAAAAGAAAGAGAAACATATTTTCGTTAACACCAGAAACCGATCTTATGAATTCGAATTTCGTTGGAAGGTGAATCGATCAGAACTAACAAAGACGATTCGTCCTCATCTTGCTTCGTAGTCGAGTAGTTAGTTCGTCGTATCGTTGGACGGACCAATTTGTTGTTAGAGTTGTGTATGCACGATGAAACGAATGATGCTAGTCAAATTGAAGCGAAGGTAATAATCCCGAGTCGAGATAAACGTCTAAGACTCGTTTAATTAAACGAGAGACAAGCGGACAATAATCATCCACGTTTTCGAGAATTCTCGACAAATTGTCATCCAGTACTGATCGTCCATCAGAAGATGCCAGTGACGTTGACAGTGGGAGAGAACCCCACTCTCGCGCTTCTTCAAGCGATTCGGCCAATGGGCGTGTAGCACGAAGTAGGGACACCGCGTGGCCCCTACAAGTTTCTCACTACCACCTCCTGATGGACGATCAGTTCCTACATCTGCTATTCGAACAAAGCTCCGAAGCAACGCAAAACCCTCACCATTTTGTACCTATCATCATCATTACGAGACAGCATCGATCATTACCTTCATGCGAACATATTTCTATCGCATAATCGGTTGTTCCAGGCTCGAGACCGACCGAACACGAGATTCTCGAGATTCGAAATTTGACGAACAGCGATCTCGACGGGACGTTCATGGTAGGAACAAAGAAAAGACAAATAATATACGCTATTGACAGAGAACGAAGAGAGACAGAGAGAGATGTAGTACTCGCGAGTATCCTAGGTATTCGTGGAACGAATTTTGAAATTCGTCAGTCCGAGGATAGCTCGTGTTCGCGAGATCGACAGTGTGGGTTATGACCTAATAATAAATAATGGGAAACAATACAATAATTTTTCATACTGTTTTTACTTTTTACTACTATGATTGCGCGCGATCGTACGATATTACTCATACCCACATGTACTTGTACGCACGGTATAACGTGCGTTCCAACGGAAACTACATTGCATCCTAATTGCGCGCGTTACATCCTAAAATGTTGTAGGTATGTATAGTTTGTGGAGAGCTGACAAATTTTCTCTGTGCATGTGTACGTGCACACGTGTGTATGTATGCGTGTCGATATGTGTATGTACGCGCGAACAGAACGAGAAGAATTTACACGGAATCGCGACCAATACAAAGCATATTATTTCGCGAGGGAAAAGGGAAATAGTAAATTAAGCAAATATCTTGGATACCGAAACACGAGTTGAGAAGATAAGCTTCGGCCTCTGTAACCGGGAACGCGATTTCCGCAGTGACCGTGGGAAAAAGAAAGGTTCGCATAGTGTCGTTCGATCGAACCGAATATCGCGTAATCCGCTTTAAGTGTGAACCGTTTGATCGTATAGTTTAGAGAATACCAAGCCTTCTCCTCGCGACGAAGAGAGCGAAAGCGATTTTTTGGGAAACGCGTTAAATTAAAGGACTACCGAAAGATTCTATTGTCGTCTTCTAGATATCTTCGATCATTGATTCAAATCGATTTACATATCCTTCCGAACTCCGCTTACATATCAAAATGAATATCATCACTTCGAATGTATAACTTGTTCGTACAAATTAGAGATAACAGCGCGTCAAGAACGATACTCGGAGCGAATTCGGAAACGATCCAAAGTGATTCGACGAATCGTTGTCATCGTACCCGAGTAACGTCACTGCCGAACGAAAAGCGCGCACGCGTTACTACGAATCGAACAAAGAGAAACAAAAACCATGAACCGCCATCATAAAGACGAAGAACGTACCAATGAATAATTAACTACTGTCGTGACGACATGGTAATGTCCTTTTGGTTCAACTAAGCGTATTTTACAGCCTTTCGCTTGACGAAAATTGTAGAGCAGGACCGGGCACGATTGCCTCAATTCAGACGAAACCATCCCCACCATAGCGCCCACTGTCCCCCTCCAGTATGCGCAGTTACTATGGTGGAGCAACGAAGGGGTTGGTGGGGGAACCGTGCGTTTGATGGGCCCTAATCGTGCCCAGCACTGTGGCAGAGTTATCGCGCGATTATCCGCGAAAACTAGCACAGAATTTCAGAGGAGAAAACGTAGCATATTATTCATTGATACAAACCATTGAGTGTACGCAACAACGTTATGCGCGTATCGATACGCGCGCAACAAATAATAATTAATAGTAGGCCACGGAACTGCGATCTGTTTACATGTATTATTTCGTCGATCGACAATTAACGAATTGAACGTGAATCGAGAGGAAAACCTTTCGAACGAAGGATTCTTTTCTTGCATTTGAGGAAAGAATCGAACAAGAGTCGGTTGGTCGCTTTCTCAAACTGTGAATTTAATGTAAACGACGTTGTATTAAAGAAAATATATGGAAATTCGGGCGGCCGCATCATATGTTTATCTTTGAAAATGCGAAGCAATAGGATGGCTCCTTGATACGCGTGATTGACGTGGTTGGAATTTTTTCGCGGTAAGTCGATAGTAATAGTAATTATTGTATAACGATAGTAGTACTATACGTGTGTCGGACCGATCACGCGATCGAGCAGCCGAAACGACTACGAGCGAACTTGAAACTATCAGCTGCTTGGTAATTTCAGTGCTAAACAAACCAATTGAAACCAACAAAGAACACTAATTATATCCATAAGTATCCTATATACCTAAAACCAAAAAAAAGGTAACCAAAGCATTGTAACCTTCTAGATGCAAAGAAGAAATAGAGAAGTACCTAATCTTGAATGGTTTAGTTCGACCACTGATTTGTCCGTGTGTGTTCGTTATTGAAATATGTTTCTTTAGTAAAAAAATGCTTAAAAATCTATCCATGTATGCGTTATTCGTTCCTTTTCCTTGCCTCCTATCTAATAATGAAATCATTAGGGGTATATGTATGTAATGACACTTCTTTCATATTTATGTAATTTAAAAATATTTATTTCACGCGATATTTAGCATTGATTCGTTAATTCCAGAATAACCACGCTAACTAACAATAAATTCAATTAGTACTAAAATTTAATATTTATGCACATATAACATAGATTTAATATTTAGTAATGGAACAATTGAGTACACATATAGCAATCATAGATATACATATAGAGATAGACTAAGCGGCCTGGACAAAGCGCTGAAGCCCACAATGGTGGCGCGGGTTACAAAGAGTAAGAGAGAGAGTCTATACACCGTGGCTAATACTCTCTCTTTCACTCTTCGTAACCTCGCGCCGCCATTGTGGGCTTCAACTCGCCCGTAAAACGGCTCAGTCTATCTCTATATGTCTATGATAGTAAGACTCCACCACTGCAAAACTCAGTCGATAGTTCAGTAAAACTATTCCACTGAACACAGTAACAGCCTACTATCGACTTATTCGATAGTTTTTACTCGTAGGTACCCATCACTACTTTCTGCATTTGGTCGCGTATGCGCGTGAAAACCGTGCAATATCTCCACACCAGTGATGGGATTGTTGGTGCCTTTCACGCGCATGCGCGACGATTCTAGCCTCAGACGACCTCATTCAAGTATGAAGTTCGGGTACCTTGACCGCCTCGCTAATTTCGCATATCATAATTCCCCACTATTTTGCTCCCAATAGTTCCCCACTTTTGGACGTAGACGTAGACACGGCCCTGACGAAACTCGCACATGCGCGTGAAAAGCGCCACATCCCATCACAGCTCTACACTGACAATGAGTGGGGGATGTCGGAGTGTGCTCATGTAGTGGAATGGGATAGTGGAAGGGGTAAAAGAGGAGAGGTAAATCCGACCAGTTTCAGTCGTTTCTGGCGACACGGTCGACACTGATAACAAGTGATGATTTGAGATTGATAGATCAGCTGTCACTTTTGCCAGCGTTGCAATATTAGTACATCATTTTTTAAAGTTGAAGCATAACATTAAGAAAATGATGTCGGAAAGAGATTATGCACCTCTCAGTACTGCTTGTGTACGTTCTCTAAACGACAAGCTTTACGAGAAACGGAAAGCGGCTGCTTTGGAAATAGAAAAGTGAGGTTATGAATTTTGTTTATTGATATTTCTGTCTCACATTATTTCTGTCAATCACTTCTTTATCAATATTTCTGTCTCACTTTAGAATGGTCAAAGAATTTGCTGCTCATAACAACACCGTTCAGATTAAACGGCTTTTAAAAGTACTAGGTCAAGATTTAGCAACTTCACAAAACCCACATACACGTAAAGGTGGTTTAATAGGCTTGGCAGCGATAGCAGTAGGTCTAGGAAAAGACACCGGTCAATACATAGAAGACTTAATTCATCCAATTTTGGCTTGTTTCTGTGATTCTGATTTGTATGTAAGATATTATGCCTGCGAAAGTTTGTACAACGTGGTAAAAGTGGCTAGAGGTGCTGTATTACCACAATTTACAGATATTTTTGCAGCGCTTAGTAAATTAGCATGTGATTCGGAACAAAATGTAAAGAATGGTACTGAATTACTCGATAGACTTATGAAGGTAATTATAATTTTCAAACCATGAAAAATCATACCGGAGACAAGTTTTTTTTGTAATGTATAATTTCAGGATATCGTCACAGAAAGCGGTCTGTTCGATTTAGTTGGATTCATGCCGCTATTAAGAGAACGTATTTGTACCAAAAACCCATTTGGTAGACAATTCGTAATAGCATGGGTGTCTGTTTTGGATGCTGTACCTAACATGGATTTTATTATATTTCTACCTGAGATTCTCGATGGTCTGTTTAAAATACTGGAAGATCCAACACCAGAGATTAAGAAGGTTACGGATACAGTCCTCGGCGAATTCTTACGTAGTATAAAAACTAATCCGAGTAGGGTGGACTTCCCTGGAATGATAAATATATTAATTACGCACGCGCAAAGCACAGACGAATTGCTACAATTAACGGCGATTACGTGGATCAAGGAATTCGTACACTTATCTGGACCTCTTATGCTTCCTTACATGTCCGGCATACTTATAGCTGTTCTACCTTGTTTAGCGTACGACGGTGACACCAGGAAAAATATTAAAGAAACTGCGACTCAAGTAAACGCAAATTTGATGAAATTGATAACTATGAAAAACGCACAAGTTGCGAATAACGCGTCAGAAAATGATGTGCAACCAGTGCAAGGTGAACTAATGTCGTTTCTAGATACCAATGGACATCGCTCTTTGGCAGAAACATTGGACTTACCTAGCGTTGTTGAAGTGCTAACGAAACATTTAATATACATATCGGTTCAGACAAAAGTAGCTGTTCTGAAGTGGATTCATCATTTGTTTATACACATTCCACACAAAATGTTTTATCATGTGGATAACTTATTTCCGATTCTAATGAAGTCGTTGAGCGACAATTCCGATGAGGTAGTCCAACAAACGCTGGTGGTAATGGCTGAAATAATTAGTTCGAAATCTCCCGAAGCAGCCAACATGGATTCAAATGCAGACATGCAAAACAGATACTTCACCAAATTTATAGTAAACTTATTAAGAGTTTTCTCAACTGACAGGAATTTGTTGGTGGAAAGGGGAGCATTTATTATACGCGAATTGTGCGTGCTACTGAGTGCTGAGGATATTTATAAAACATTGGCGAAAATACTACTGGAAGAGCAAAACCTGAGTTTTGCTTGCACGATGATACAAACTTTGAATGTTATATTGTTAACAAGCTCGGAATTATTCGATTTACGAAATAAACTTAAAGACTTAGATTCTGTAGTAAGTTCCTTTTTTATCTTTTATTCATTTCATCACTTTAATTATCTTCTAATCCTCGTGCATAATTGCAGGAAAGCTGTGAATTATTTAAATGTTTATACGTATCCTGGTGTCACAATCCTGTAGCGACCGTCGCCTTGTGTCTTTTGTCGCAGCATTATGGTCATGCATGCAATATTATAAGGTCATTGTATCCTTTACTATTATATAGAATTACTTAACACGTCCGATAAAAAATTTACATCTTTCATAGTACTTAACTAAAACCATATATAGTGAAAATATAGAAGTTACTGTTGAATTCCTCATAGAAATTGATAAACTAGTACAGCTGATTGAATCTCCAATATTTACATGTAAGTATCAAATACAGTTTTTAACTGAGATCTATGTTTAGAAATAATCAATTTGTTTCAGATTTGAGACTACAACTTCTTGAAAGGGAAAAGAACAATGCACTGGTGTATGCACTTTATGGTCTGCTCATGATTCTTCCTCAAAGCGAGGCATATGCAACATTACAGAAGCGTCTAGCAGCAATTCCACCAAAGACAAATGCTATAGTTACAGCTGCACCAAGTTCAAAACCCTTACAAACAATGTTCGATTTTCCTGAATTGTTGGAACATTTCCATCTTGTTCAAGAACAACATAAAGAACAAAAACGTAAACAACGGCTAACAAATTTGATAGAAAAAAATACAAATCATGAAACGTAAATACAAAACATTGTTTTACAATGTTCGTGATCGAAACACGTAATTATATATATTTATAAAAATATCTGGTCATTGAACTAGAAGTACTATCGTACTATGAAATGAAAATATAAAAATTCCTACCCGTATGCGTTGTATTTCACCATCAACAAAATTTATAAAAAAAATTGTATGAAGAAAGTATTACTGTAACATTTATATATATTTAAACTTTTCATTGTTATAAACAATAATTTCTATATAAGTAAACTAATATATGTATATATCTAATTTTTTTATATATCTGATTTACTGTACAAACGTAATGATGTATATATAAATGATATATCTACCGTCTTTTGTATTGAAAATACAAAAGTTAAATAGGTACAATTGATATGGAGTAAATGATTCAACTTATTTACTTATTAGTGTTGTATATATTACTTACAAATATGTACAAAATAGCTTTCCTGGCCAATTTAACCCAGAACTTAGATTCTGATGTTATTTAACTCGTAACTCCAGAAGAGAAGAACATAGCGAGTTGAATGTGATCACATGTATCTGAATTAGCCAGGCATAACGAGCTGAGGCACATTTCATGATCTCAAATTTTATCGTTCGACAATTTTTGGGCAACGGACAAACACATAACGTACAAATTTTTTGCTTTATATAGTACATATAATCTATGAACATTTTATACATCAAGATTTCCTAAATTTTCTGAAACGATCGATTATCTCGGAAACCATGCATTTTTAACAACTTCATAACTGTTGTTTTTCTTGAGTGAACTGTCACTCATAGTGACAGCAGAATTTATCATACGTTTCTCGTCTAATGAAGGAAAATAATTCACGTTTCTTACACTGTACAATACTGTACATTCTCCCTTCATATTCTTGTCTAAGAATACTGTACATTGTTTGCTTTTTACCATTATAAATTCTCTACCTCTACTGTACACGTCAGTCTTACCCATAAAAATATTAAAGAAAATGCTAAAAGTTGAAGAGATTGTTAAATTGATATCTCTATTCCAAATCGTCCTCTGAATCTTCTAGCGTTGATAAAGAATTAATCTGATCGATAAGTAATTCATTTGAATGCAAAAGCATTAAAATTTGTTCTTGCGCAACGCATAACTTTTTACATACTTTTGCACTTTCTTGGGCAGGTTGATTAGATTTTTCAATAGTTTTCAACTTTCCTGGATCTATTACATGTAGAACATTATCATATGGTTCTTTGTTTTCCTGCGACAAGCGATAAGAGTATGCTTGCAGGACACGCTCGTAATTATCTATGTCCTTGTCTAATATTTGAGTTTGTAGGAAAACGGTTTGTGCAATTTTGTACCAATCTGCAACATATTCAGATCTGTTCGCCATCGACGGTATACAAAACGTTTCAAGAAGATTCTTTATTCTTTGTCCTGTTTCTGTTACCTGAAAAGGAATTCCAAAATGAGATAATACGTTCTATTTTATACATTTCGTTTCCATGCATTTGTTTCACATTCTAAATGTTTTATTTGTAATACCTTGATCCGTTCCAATACATGAAATTGCTCATCATTGTACGTGAGGCTACGAGTAGCTCTATCCCTTAATAAATGTTGCCAGCCATCTCGTAAACGATCCACTAAAGTCGCTGCTTTTTGACTTGCTTTATTTGCCCACGGACACCATAGTCCACGAGTGTTACTGTCCCATCCAGCCCGTAAGCTTCCATCTTTTACATACCTGTATTTGGAATAATAAATACTTTATTAAAGAGAATGGTTTATTTGAATGTAACGAATGATAAATATAAATTTTTTACCTCTGATGAAGTTGTGCTACCGCAGGAGCCAATTCGGTCAAAAGCACCTTACTCTTTAAATCCAACTCCTTCTTCCAATTTTTTGCCTCTAAACTGTTTTGGATTCCAAACTTCTTATAAATCTGTCGAACTAGACTCTCATATGTTTCCACTACTATTGTCGTGTCTTCTACAGCTTTAGTAAAGTCTTTGAAATGTTGACATTTTTCTAGCAATCTTGTTATTTCCGTTAAAACAAAATCACTAAATGCCTTTATCGCATCCTGCGACAATTTACTACACACTACCAATTTGTCGATTCTTCTTTTGCATACATATCCAATTGAACAAGCTACTTTCGCTTGACTGGCATCATTTTCTACAGACACCAAATTTGCAAAAACTGGAAATTTAGGCAACTCTGGGTCTGTTGGTAGCGTGACGTTATTATTCTCTTTGGAGAACAACATCAGTGGTTTATCCTCTGATGTTTCCGGATACCCTTTCCCTGGTGTGGATTCTTCAACGATGCTTGTTAAAAACGTATCTCCATACAAAAGGATCTGAACATTCGGAGCAATGTCGGTTTGTTCTTGAATGTACATCTGCAGTGCTGTCAGTTTCTCTTCGGGATGCAAGAAAACTTTGATCAAGCTGCCTTTGTGAATGTTAAATACGTGCAAACGTTTCCTCGAAAGAGTTTCGGTAACTTCTGTAAAAAATCGATCAAAACTCCATATCTTTTGCGGATCAACCTCCAGTAACCCAGCCAATAAAGGAGTAACAATCTTCTTTAACTCTGCACTTAATTGACAATTTTGTGGCAATTCCCTGCTCCATTCGATCGGTCCATTTTCTGATGTTTGCACACCTGATATGACACCAGTGGCTTTCTCTGTAGTAATATAAAACATTGTCTCCTTATTTCTACGACCACCGAACGGTCTAAATGGTAAATGTCCTGTAGCTACATGATATAATGTTACACCGATCGACCATAGATCTACCGTTGCTCCAAATGTCTTCCCTACAGTTTTACGTAAGATAGCCCGTTCATATATATCTGGATGCAAATATTCCTCGGTACCATACAGAGATACAAACTGCTGGTCTTCTTGTAATTCTCTGGCAGCACCAAAATCGGTGAGCTTGTAAATGGTGCTGCCATCGTCAGAAATAAATTTCATTATATTACCTATAAAAAAATTCATGATAAAATTATTATATATAATAAATAATGCCTGAAGATTATACTCTTGTTCGTACAAAGTCGTGAAAAAAAGAGTTTGATACTTGAAAGACTTGTAAGTAGACTGTGGATCTTGATGTGGAATATAAATGTTCTTAAACATATTCAGCAAGAAATTAGATATTTATTTTATCCCAGCTTGTTGCAATTCAGGCAGCAAGTTTTTTTGCATAAAGATCCACAATCTAAATATAAGCAGAAATTTAGATGTCTGATCCTTCTTTCATTACTTCGTATTATAGTTTGTATACCTGGTTTTAAGTCTCTGTGTACTAAATTATTATCGCGCAAGTGTTTCATTCCAGCGGTTACGTGTTCCAGAACTAACAAGAACTCAGCTTCCGCGAGTCCGAACGTATTCTCAGGATCATCTAGGATATTAAAGAGACTGCCACCTGTACAAAGTTCCATGACGATCACAGTACCACGACCGTCTTGCTCCTCTTCAATCGCTAGTAGCTGAACAATATTCTCGTGGTTGACTCTCTTGAGAACCTCGAATTCTCGCATTTGCACGTCATGGGGACGCATATGACTCAACTGATTGAACGTTTTAACCGCGACAGGTTCTCCATTGTTTTTATTGACACCTTGGAACACTGTGCCAGTCGCACCTTTTCCAAGCACACTGGTCGTGCACCAGACAAAATGCGCGGATCCACGTAGGAAAGACATTTTTTTACTATCCAATAGCCCATGCAATGTTTGGTTGTTTTGACAAGTAGTATAACCTCCTTCTTATCGGATAGATTTTCAAGATCTCGCATCTATGAAGCCTCAATTGTACCATTCGTTTCAAAGCTAATACGTAACGTCAAAATGAATACGCTCTCGATGTTATTGACGCGTCAAAATCATTTGTCAATACACAGACAAACTTTTGAACAAACGGTAACTGTAACTCAGGCAAACTCAGGCCTGAGAAACTGATCAAACTAATGGCGCGGTGCAACGCGGTGGCAGCAGTGTTCCGATAGTGCCATCTGTTTTTCGCGCATGCGCGGTCAAAACAGTAGCGTATCTACTATGCAGACATCACTGCCAGTCTTGCCAGACGGGGCGCTTTTTTCGCGCATGCGCGACGATTCTAGCCTCAGTCAAATACGAAGATTGTGTTGTGTGAGAAATGCGCGAGTTTCGTCAGGGTCGTGTCCAATCGTGTCCAGTCGTGTCTACCAGTGTCTACGTCTATATCCGAAAGTAGGGAACTATTGGGAGGAAAATAGTGGAGGAGTATGATATGCGAAATTAGCGAGGCAGCCAATACTGCTAGTTGATTCCAGATTGTTCCTGATTGTTCCAGACTTCTTTTGTTTTCATGAAAAGTAAAAACGAACAAAACAAAACGCTCTCTCGCCTCCGACCGTTGGATTACAAAGTTATCATAAACTCTACATACATAAATGGTTTGTCTGTTGTATTTCATCTATTATAATTATTTAGTAAAGTTATTTTACATAGTGGCCGCACGATACTTTGTCAATACAAATATATGTACATTTTCTATTTAAGGAAATGGATAATAATGATACAGTTGACTTTACTGCAAGACCTTATCAAATTGATCTGTACGAGGTTGCTCTCAAACAAAATACAATTATTTATCTGCCGACAGGATGTGGAAAAACTTTTATAGCTGTTATGCTCATTAAGCAATTGAGTGCCGCTATACGAAGGTAAATACATATTTAGTTATTGGTTATAAATTACATATTTATTCAATGTTCCTGTCTTCTTAATGTTTTGAGTATTATGATATGATACAAACTGTATTCCCAATGTATTTTACTTTATAATAGACCGTACAGTGAAGGTGGGAAACACACAGTATTTTTAGTCAATACTGTACCTTTAGTTTTGCAACAATGCAATTACCTCAAAAGAATGTCTGGAATATCGTGCGGAGGATATTCGGGTGAAGCAGGGGTTGATTTTTGGAAACACAAAGAATGGAATAAAGAGTTGGAAGATAATCGGGTACTACGAATCCATTAATTTACTGTATTAAGCATCTTACAACAAATCATGTATTATAAATTAAACATTCACGTTATAGATTTTAGTAATGACATCTCAAATTTTGTTGGATGCACTATGTCATGGTTTTATATATCTGAATCGAATAAACTTACTAATATTGGATGAATGTCATAGAGCGGTAAACGATCACCCTATGAGACAAATTATGCAATTGTTTGAAAAGTGCCCTAAAGAAGAACAACCAAGAGTTTTGGGTCTAACAGCCACACTATTAAACGCAAATGTAGACTTGCGTAAAATAGAGTCAACTGTTCGGGTAATTTGTTTTGATTTTAGTAGTAGTGGTAGGGGTACTTATTTATTTCAGTCTCGCTGCCAAGAAATTGGACTTGTCTACAATTCTTCTATCTTACCTATCTCTCCATTCAACCATATCCCATCTCATACAATATGCCTTATTGTCTATAATCTATGTTAGTCTATCCTAATATCTTACATCTAATATTGCCTCTCCCTCTCTTTCCTTTTGATTATTTCGATTTATATTTATGTTTTGATTTTAGTATTTGCATTTAGTATGTCTTCAAATAAACTCGATTATACATATATAATATTGGACTTTATTACAGAACTTGGAAATTACGCTCCATGCGAATGTGGCTACAGTAGACTCTGTGTCACAAGTTAAAAATTCTTACGCGAATCCAAATGTAATATTTGTTCGTTTCAAAGAACATGTCTTATCTGACGTTGAAACACTTATTTTGAAGACAACTGATGAAATGAAGGAGATTTTAGACTGTGTAGTATTGAAGTCTTCTTTAAAACATATTGAGACTACCAAGAGATTCAGACCAAAAGCCATAACGGAAAAATTGTCTAATATTTTAATTGATATTAAAGATCAGTTCCTTCATGCAGGTATGGTTGTATTATAGTTAAACATTATTGCATAAAAAATCACGTAGATATGCTTTAGTGTTTTATTTGTATCGCAGGGATATATGGAGGAAGTAAATGTATTTTGCTTCATATGATTCAACTAGAATCTATAAAGAAATATACTGATGATACGGTATGTAGAAACGTGAACTAAAACAGGAGCTAAGAACATTTAGAGTTCGACTTCATGTTTTTATCATGAATTATATGTTTAGGATACAGCATATATTTTGGAATATCTTATTTCGGAATGCATAAAATTCCGAAAATTATTAGAAGACGAAATGAAAGATAATTCAGAAATCGAAAAAATCCAAAAGTTAGTTTACTCTATTTAAATTTAATCTTACTACTTACATTGAACTTCAAACTTAATTTTGCCATACTGTTACAGCTATTCGTCGGATCAAGTAAAAAAACTTTTTGCAGTATTACTAGACTTCAATAAAAAAAAGTCTTCCGATCAGAAGTTTTGTTGCATTATATTCGTACAGCGACGTTTTACAGCAAAAGTGTTATATCATATATTGAAGGTAATTAATAACCATTTTCCTAGCTTAATTTGAACGACATTATTTTTTTCTTTTATCTATAATTATTATATCAATTTTATTATTTCAGAATTTGTCGGAACACCACGAAAGCTTTAAATTTTTACTACCTGACTATGTTGTTGGTACTTCCAACGATCCTTACAAGAATAGCAAGGAATTAATGTGCATATCTAAATGGAATAAAGAAGTTTTATGCAGGTATGCAGTGATATCATGCAACGATACAACATACGTACATCTCTCTCTCTCAATTTATGCGGAATATCCATTCCACATGGATTCATTTTACGCGAATGAAAAATCTCGTAAATAAAGTTACAGCACAAAAAAACAAAAGAAAAAAGTGAGGCTTTGTTTTCGAGAAAATCGACTTTGAATTTTCGCCGGGTACGCGTGCACTTGATCATGTCTCGTTATAACGGATCTCACTGTAAATCATTGTCTTAATTGAAGTTTATGTTGACGAACACTTCTAGTGTGACGGAAATGTTTATTTTACCTATAAGATGAAAAAATTCTATATTTTCGACTTATTTTTTCAAGTTACCGAACATCCTGTATGTTCTGATATTTCGGTTTAGATTTTAAGATAGAAGAGACATGTGTTATTTTATACGCTTTGTTTGTTTTTAATGGAATTTCATTTAGGTTCAGAAATGGTACCTCGAATTGTTTGATTGCTACAGACATTGTTGATGAAGGTATCGACATTCCAACTTGCACGCTGATTATAAGATACAATTTGCCAATGGATATTAGGGCTTACATACAAAGCAAGGGTAGAGCACGGTACTCTGCTAGTCAATATACATTATTGTTACCAGAAAAGGACAATAATTATTTGAAACGATATGAAAATTTTAGAATGACAGAGTCATATTTACAACAGGTCTGGTTGAATTTGGTTGATTTGATTTTTTCATTGATATTTTATGTGCAAAGTTATCATGTATATATTTTGGGTGTAGCTATTATTAGGTAAAACTCAATATCGTGAGCAACCATCAGAGAATGAACTGAAACATTCGTTATATATATCCGAAATAGAACCATATGTTGTCACAAACAGTAGCGGAACTGAATGTATTATAAACGCACAATCCGCGATTTCTATAATAAACATCTACTGTAGCATGCTAACCAATTCTAAATTTACACAATTAGCTCCTATATGGAAATTGTTCAAAACTGAAAAAAGCGTAGAACCAGGGAAGGAATGTAATGTGTATCAGGTATTTGAAAATATTAGTGTAATGTAGTATTATAATTAATTTGTTTAATTACTCTCTTCTAGTTGGTTCCTTGTTACAATTGAATTTTTAGGTTTCAGTTCGATTACCTAGAGTAAGTCCTTTTAAGGATACGATATATGGAGATTTTGCTGCTAATATTAATGTGGCAAAGAGATCTGCTGCTATAAAACTGTGTATAGAACTACATAAAATGGGTGAACTATCCGATAATTTAATGCCACACGGAACTAATGTTATTCCAAAAAATGTAGAATATATATTCACAAATTGGGAGGAAGAGGATAAGTCGGAAAAAGGAATAATTGGAACACATAAAAAGAAACGAGCTCACAAGTTACAGGTAAAGTGGAATGTGAACTAATTGTAAACGCATACCTTTTTCTTTTTAAGCATAACTATAACTATATAAATAAAATATTTCTTTTGTACTTTTATCTAGTTATTATACCAAGAATGTAAATTTTCTATCTTCTTTACAGTTTCCATCGGCTCTATACAGTGCATACCCTTTGCCATCGAAGCCAGTGTATCTTCATTTGCTTCATGCTAAACCCGTATATCCAGCCCCGCATTACGATAATCGATATCTAGTATTTTATAATTTACTATGCGACAAGGCGGGATTTGGAATACTCTCTTCGAAACGAATGCCAACGGTAATATTGCAAGTTTACATATTAATTGTAAATCTCACAAATCTCTCGAGTTTTCGCTTAAATTTCTGAAAGGAGGCATCTCGAATTTACACCTTTTTCTGAATTTAATAACATTGACGTATATACAATATAGGTATTACTCATCGCCAACAAAGATATTAACTACAATCTTTTATTTTCAATCTTACGTGAGGTGACTTTAGACAATCTGTTATATTTATCCGTTTATAGCATCCTGGTTGCATTTTTTTGTATGATATTTTTTACTATTTTTGTGTAGTGTTTATTCAGCATTTTCTCTGGTAAAATTTGTTGCTTGTTAATGATACTTTCTTAATCATTACACATTTTGAATATAAAGAACTCGTACAAAAATAATCGTAACTGTGGCCACTTATAGATTCAATTCTTACTTTGGACTGTTCTCTTTGATTGTTGGATTTCAATTGAGTATTTTGCATCATTTCCTTAAGATTAGATTTTCTTTATTCAAAAAATTGATATTATTCTATTTTTTGAAGATAAGAATAGTGCATATTCTGTTTTCTTGTTATACGGAGTTTCTCATAATGAAACCTTTTAAACCTTTTTCGCAGAAGGAGAATAATTTCTATTTAACGATACTTAACTTGTGGGTTCGAGGAACCAATCTCCAAGAAGTAATGAGGCCCAGCATTTGATAATTAATATTCTGTTACTTAGATACCATCCTTTCCAATTTTCATGAATCTTGGTGAACTACAAGTCGAAGTTAAAGTGAATTATACGATCGTAGATTTGTCTGTGAGTGACATAAGTTCCATAAAAGTCTTCCATAGTTTGATATTCAGTCAAGTTGTTAAAGTTATCAAATCTTTTATGGTATTCGATAATTACAATCTTGATAATTGTTTCTTAACTGTACCAGGTAAATATCTAATAGTAGAGACATGAAAAAATATTGTTATTTCACACTTTTAGTGATGAATTTTAATTAACGGTTGTTTCCAGTGAACGAGAAATGGGAAATAAATTGGGATATCATACGGGAACATCAGCAGATACAGCATGTACCACCGCCGGTGCCTTTCCATTTTGACCCCAAAGATTATCACGAGCTATCGTTAGTCGTGCCGACCTATAGAGGGGCTACAGAGGTGTACGTAGTTACACAGGTTTGTGAGGATCTTACTCCAAACTCGTGTTTTCCAACTGAGAACTTCTATTCGTACGTTCATTATTATAAACGTAAACACGGTTTGACGATAAATAACTTAAGCCAACCGATGCTGGAAGCGAAAATGATATCAACACGAATCAATTGCATAAAACCTAGGTAACAGAACAAGGAATCTTGTTGTTTGGTTCAGAATAATCAATAAACACAGATTTATAATTAATTTCTGTTTATATCTGTACTCTTGTACTACTACTAACAGGGCAATGCAATCTGAGTCGAAGTATCGTAAGCGCATGGAAACGAACGATGATCTGAAGGAGCATTTAATTCCAGAATTATGCACTATAGTTAAATTCCCAGCGTTATATTGGCTGAAAGCAACAATGTTACCTTCCGTACTGCATAGAATTTCACAGCTTTTAATTGCGGATGACTTACGACAGCTTATTGCTACTGAAGCTAACTTAGGATTAATATCCAACGATGATTATTGGCCTCCGTTAATATTAAAAGAGGAAGTATTAGGAGAACATAGCGAATCGATAATTAAAATTCCTTTTGACAAAAGTATCGAAAATTCTTCCCTATCAGAGTCTGTGTTAGATGTCCCGGAAGTAGATGGTATATATTTTATTTTATTTGATTATTTAAATGCGTCTTCGTTTTTCATATATATATATACACATATTTCTGTTTCACTGAATCTGATATTATCGATATTTATATAGTATTGAATACAGATGTATACCACTATCCGTGGACAGAAGATCAAGAACCCCCTGACTTGAACAGGAAGATCGAAGACATTCGTTTAATTGATATTGAGCATCATTATCAATTTATGGTTGGTGACTGTGATACAGAGTCGTCTAACCCAATGGTACTCGTTTTGTCATATATGTATACAGTGGGTGCACAAAGTGTTTGTACACTTTTTAAAATGGAATAACTTTTTCATATAATTGAACCAAGCGACCTGATTATTTATAATTAATTAAAAGCATTGGTTTAAGAAATGATATGCGAAAAAGATTTTCCAAAAAATTATTATTTACAAGGTTACATGCAAAAATAAAAGAGGCATTTTAAAAACTTTTTTATTTGGGCCAAACATATATTTGAAATTTTTATTAAGGGCCCTAATAAGAAATGATTTTTTATTTTTCCATACAACCTTGTAAATTGTCATTTTTGGAAAATCTTTTTTGCAGATCATTTAGTAAACCATTGTTTCTAATTGATGATAAAAAGAATCAGGCTGTTTGGTACAATTATAGAAAAGTTATTCTATTTTAAAAGTTGTATGAACACTTTGTACACCCACTGTATATAATCTTTGGTCACAAAATAGACAGCACAGAACTTTCATACGAAAAAAATTGGACTTTGCAGAAAAATGTAAAAACGAATTTTATGAAGAATTCGTCAGTTCCAACACGCGAATTGAAGATCCTGTCAGTAGCAAATTCGGAGGGCCCGAATCCTGTACAGATTATGTATGTGAGTATCTCTAAAAGTTTTATCACAATACGCTGTACATAAAATTTATACACCACGTGGTCTCTATGTAATATTTTTTACAATTGTGGTTTCTACTATAGGCACTTACGAGTAAAATTGGGCATGATGCATTCGACTTGGAGCGTTTGGAAACATTAGGAGATGCATGTTTGAAATTTGTTACGACATTGTTTCTCTACAATGCCTTTCCAAACAGTAACGAAGGTCAGTTAACGGCTATCAAGGGTAAAATAATTGGAAATCGGAATCTTTATTATTGTGGAAAGCAAAAATGCATTCCTGGACGTATGAAAGTAGACGAGTTTGTGCCTCGCAGTAATTTCATTGCTCCAGCTTACGCAGTATTCAGGCAGCTTCAACAAGTGTTATTAGATGCGGAGGTTCGTTAAGTTAGTTATATTTAATATTTAAACACTGCTTTAGACTAGTGATTCTAAACCTTTTTGAAATCAGAGAACACTTTTGATTATATGATAAAAATTTGCGGAACACCGGTTAAAAACCAGTGCTTTAGATTTTAGATAGTAGTGTAATGATAGTGTAACGCAATTAAATCATCTGCAAAAGGTATCGCCAAACGTTTTGTATGAAATGCAAGTGCCCGAGAATGAACAATTTAGTGGATGTATAAGCGAATCTACGAAAAGCATAATGGAAAAAAAGGTATTAAATTGGGAATCGGCTGAAACACATACTGGTATGGAGAATTATCTTGGAATGCAAACTGTTTCCGATAAAACAATAGCCGACAGTGTAGAAGCATTGATAGGTGTTTATCTCACGGTAAAAACACAAACATATATAGTGCTTACTTTCTGTGCAATACTTATTTAGTCACAACAAGTAATTTTCTATACATGTGAGTAAATACCTATATGTATTATTATACATTTGAACAGAGTATGGGTATTAAAGCTGCTATTAACCTACTAACATGGTTTGAAATCTTACCGAAAACAGCAGTTGATATTGATAGTTTACTGTATAACGTGCCCGACAATGATACTATTTCTGAGCAAGACATACATTATTTTATGCCCTGGGCTAATGATATCGAGGAAAGAATTGGTTACAAATTTCGAAATCGAAAATTTCTGTTGCAGGTATCTATAAACTTTATTATAATTTTAAATATGTACATAGTAGTAAACTGATATTACTTAGAAAATATTATACATTACATCACTATTGTGATTAGAGAAAAGAGAGAGAAGAAAGTATTGCTTAATGTCCCGTTATCAAATATTCACATTAAACAAATATTTTAGGCTTTCACGCATCCTTCGTACTCTGCAAATACTATAACCGAGTGTTACGAAAGACTTGAGTTTCTTGGTGATGCCATTATCGGTGAGTGAGATCATTTTCAAAACCTATAATAACGTGCATCATTTTCTATGTAAAATTAAGTATTTATCAATGAACCTCCTCGTGTTTCAGACTTTTTAATTACATGTTACATTTACGAATATTGTGGAAATTTTAATCCTGGTGCTTTAACCGACTTAAGGTCTGCTCTTGTCAACAATATTACATTTGCTTGTCTGGCCATACGATATGGTTTGCATACCGCGTTACTAACTTATGTGCCGCAATTGAATGATGCTATAGTTCGTTTTGTTAAATTTCAAGAAGAAAGAAATCATATTGTAAACGACGAGGTACTGTACTGTATTATTACTTTAGTACAAGTTCTAATCAATTACTAATATTTCCCGAATTGATTTGTACAGCTTTTATGGATTTTATTGGAAGAAGATGAATGCAAAATGGTTGAATACGTAGATGTCCCTAAAGCTTTAGGAGATATATTTGAGTCTACGATAGGTGCAATATATTTAGATAGTGGAAAAAATCTTAAGCAAGTTTGGGAAATACTTTATTCTCTCATGCACAAGGAGATTGGTAAGCTTTGATCCGTATATAAATAGAAAAGCTCATCATTTAGTCATATATTATCCATTCTAACTATTAATGTTTTTGTTTTAGATGAATTTAGTAAAAATATTCCAAAACAACCGATTCGTGTATTATATGAAACTCCAGGTGCACGACCGCAATTTTTGTATGTATCTCGTTTATTTTTTTTTATCATTAACAAAACGTACTTATCTCTCGAAATATTATATTATACATATATATCTTTGTAGTATAGTAATCGAGATTACAGAATTTTTCAAATTAATATACAATCTATGTACTTACGTACATATTGCACATATTGAAATCTTTTCTGTTTTTTTTTTAGAACTCCTATTCTCATCGAAGCCACGAACTTCATTATGATGCCATTACAAGTAATTATTGCTGGGAAAGTAAAAGTTTTTCATGGATTTGGTAAAAACAAAAAACAAGCCAAATGTGCGGTCGCGAAACTAGCTTTAAAATATTTGTTACGTAAAAATTAAGATGAGAAATTGAGCATGTTATATACATTAATGAATTATATATTTACGTCGTTGATTAATAATATCCAGAATACTACAGTATAGACTGTACAGTACATTTAATTTTCACTTTTCCGCTTCTTTAACGATGGCCGATCAAATATTTGCTTCATTCCCGCTGCTTGATTATTATGAAATTTGAGATTTTGTGCTGTTTCCGAGATCCACGGCGAATCAAACTGAGTAGTATCCTGATCAACCAAGTGTGTATACTTGGTTCTACCACTGCGACCGAAGTTCTTCACTTGCATTACTTTTGGCAAAATTGTTTTGTCAAAGTGATCTTCCAACGTTGCACCCGAGAAGTCTCGTTTAAATATATTGTCCTCTTTGTCTAAATAGAAAGCTCCACGATGATAATATTTCTGCAAGAACTTGTATTTTCCTTTAGCGGCTTTGTTGGTGATAACTTTTGGATTTAGCCGAGCCTCTTGTCTCCGTTCTTCTTCCGTCATATTCCGTATACGTTCAATCTCGAGACGTTCCTTCTCGAGCCTAAAAATAAGAACAAAGTATTTGTTAGTGCAAACTGCAGTATCGAAATACGATAATTAAAATGCATCAAATAATACATACTGTTCTCTTTCTTCTCGATCGCGTTTGATTCTTTTCAGCTCCCTCAGTTTCCAAGCTTCGTATTCTACTTCGTCGTTCTCATCGTCTGTACAAACATCTTCGATTCTACCCTCTTGGTCGATATTGTTTTTACCAACTTGTGTCTCTTTCCTTATTGCTTCCTCTACCATCTACAAAGTTATTAGTAGAAAAATCTTATCTTTGTATAAAAATTGTATAGTAAGGAGCGCGACTGACCATGCTCACTTTAAATCGGAATAACTTTTTTTATGAATGCAGCAAATGACTTCCATTTCTTTGTAAGGCTAGAAGAATTAGTTTAGTAAATGACGTCTACTAAATATGTTGAAAAAATGCATTTGATCGGAATCGTGAAAAACAATAGCGAAAATTGATTTTTACAACTACTTTAGCTTGGCTAATAACAAAAATTTGAAAAACGTGTTTTGTAAACTCGTATAAATTATATACGGTCTGAAAATTTCATTGAAATTGGTTTACAAATTATAAATGATCAACAGTGGTAAAAAGACCTAAAATTATGAAAAATTGCAATTTCTACGTGTGCATGAATAATTATGCTCCTCACTGTATATAGGTAAAGAGTTTTTATTTTGATAATTCAATTTACTCTTAAGGTCTGCCGTTTTCGTTCTTCTGCCATCTTTTTGGCCTCGACTTCTGCTTGTTTTTGTTTCATTGCTTCTTTCTCTTTCTCCATTACCGTAATTCTATCCTTTTTACGAACAAAAACTGGTTTCAATCTTGGTCCAGTTTCTTCTTCGGAATCGGTATATTCTTCGTATTCTGAACTGTCATCAGAACTGTCGCCGGACCTTTCATCCTCCTCTCCATGAATTAGCTCTTCTTCGTTATCCTTTTTGGAAAGAACTCGCTGTTTCAATGCTTCGCGTCTCCTTTCAATTTCAGAATCTGATAGTTCCTCGTCTTCTGACGAATCAGAACTCTCCAGTTTGATTCTTTCACGAGTCCTTTCTGGTTCGACTTCGATCAATTCTGGTTCATAAATGTGCCTGTGCCTTTCCGAACGAATTTCTGTGTTTAATTCTTTTTGTCTTTCTAAACGCGTTAACCTTCTTATGCGAGGGTCATCCTCGTCCCGTATCCTAACTTGCGACTGTGCAGGAGAGTCCACAGAAATTTCATTTTCCTCGTAATGTTTGTGTGCTCGTCTTTCTAAAAAATCCTCGTCCTCCGACTCCTCTTCCGAACTAGCAGCAGGCGCATAATCTGGACGTTTTCCAGAAACATAGCGATGTACCTTCACTTTTTTCATAGACAGCTCTCCTATAATCAAACAAAATTTATACAGATATTTCGAGTGCAAAAATATCTTCTATACTATTAGAATTTATTTTTCTAATACATTCTTACGAATATAATTAAATTAGATGAAGATTTTTATTCTAACATTCCAACCTCTAACCTTTGTCATTTTTTACGGGTACAGCACCAGCTGTACTCTGAATTCCCATAGGTGCTGGTGCTAACGAATTATTCGTGACAAAATAATCCATCATCATTTTGGTGACTTTTCGATCAATTTACAGGAATCACAGTAATCGTATAAATATTTATAGCTTATGGTATATTCTGCAACTAACGATAACAACAACAAATCACTGGATCGATCCACCTCCACTATACCATTACAGCACAAACTACAGAGAACTTAGACCTGTATATCGTGGACTCGGCATCGGATAACATCAGATAACATGCCATGTTCCAAGATTATTTCATCTACCAAACGAAGGATGTGGGCAAAAGTTACAAAAAGAAGAAATATAATAAAATGATTATTATAGAAAATATATTAGAATATCCATTACGAAGACATAACGAAAATGCTTGTTACAAATACAGTGGGCGTACAAAGTGTTCGTACACTTTTTAAAATAGAATAAATTTTTTATAATTGAACCAAACGATCTGATTTTTTGTACCGTGCATCAGCTACCACAGCTCAGAAGCGTTTGAAGCGTATTCGATGCATTAGCAGTACATTTGAAAAAAGTAGATGCAAGTTTTTTTTTTATTTGAAAAACAAATATGTTACTTACCCAAAATGTTCTTTGCATATTGTTCTAGAGTAACCAGGGATAACTCGCTCGATATAATCTTCTATGTATAATATAATATTGAATAAATTAATTCCAAATCAAAATTTACAAAAATATCTTCCAATTCATCTTCGCTGTCACCGATATCGGCAGTATCACTCAAATCACTACAATTATTCAATTCTTCTTTTTCAATGTTTTTATTTAACAAAAATTTGTCACCCATGTAAACAGCCATTTTTGATTCGCATCAAATGTATGGAAAAATGTTCCGTTTCCAAGTGCGCATCATCACGTATCATCGAAACGGAACGATATCAATGCGCGCATCCACTGATATCAACTGATATATAATATCAGTGCGCGCATCACATTGAATGCGATCCATGTGCGTGTGAAACGGAACTGAACGGAACGGATCTCTAGGTTTGCTATGCAGTGGCTATGCGCAGCCATCAATTGGCGCGCGCACAATTCTCTACAAAGAATAGGCGCGCGCATCGAAAGATTTCTTAGCTGCTCTTACGAAAAAGTTAATTCATATTCGGCGAGAAAAATATTAAATAGGTGGAATGACGAATCTTGTATTAAAAAATGATGAATCGTTTTATAACGTAATACAACAGTATTTCGTACAATTAATTGACGCCATGCCAGGCATTTTAAAAGTCATTACACTCGCTGGAGGAGTTATTGCCGTTACTTCGTACGCGTTTTACCGTGCTCATGGTGGGTTCACTTTTTTCAGTATTAATGATATGTCGGTGCATGAAGGCTTAATCAGATTCTTAATTAAATATACGCGATAGCAATTGCTCGATCTATATTTTTTTAAAAATTGAACTGTAGCACATCGTTATAAAAGAATCACGCGCGAAACAAGGCGTGATTCAAAATTCGTCCAGGACATTCAAAATTATAATCGTTCGGTCATTAGGCAACGAAGCATAATCAGCCATAAAGATTTGTTTCGAAAATTGGAACACTCTGCTGACGTAAGTACTTTTTACTGACATTTTCTTATCAAAAATATCAGTATAAACCGTTATGAAAATAATATTTCGATGCACTTAGTAAACTTGTGGGATTATTTTTACTTTTTTAATAGAAATGTTACGACAAGGTATATGCATTGAAATGTATTGATATAGTTGTTTATTGTCCACAATTGTTGAATGTAAAGTGTCCAATTACTGGTATAACACCCTTCCATCGAGTTTGTTATCACGGCCACACATGCTTAATAACATTTATGTTAGGAAAAGGTATGCGCATAGAATACAAAACAAATAATTTAAATATATAATTTTAAGTAAATTTATGAAACAAACATAGGTGCAGATCCTTCTATAACTACAATAACAGGAGAAAATGCTTTGTGCATGGCTGTTTATTATTTTCTTAATAATCCATTACAAGGTGATTTCTCATGTCTTGAAATATTACACAAAACAGGTTTGTTATTTTAAATACACGATTCTATAATAGCTCTGGTAAGAAAGTTTCAATTGTAAACAGGAAAATGTACTCTTTTTTTAGGATGCAGATTTGGTGCTAAAAATGAATGGTACACTGTTTTGTTAAAAATGGCAGTTACTAACAACAATACAAAATTGTTTCAATGGCTAATTCTACATCAAAAAGCACCATTGTATAAAATTTCTAGAAGTTATTCTACACCACCGCAATAATGAGTATATGTAGTTAAAAATAATAAATAAAATAACATATGTGATATAAAATAAAATATAAAGTAATATATTCAATAAAAGAACAATATGTATTAATTTGTTTTCAATACAACTTTACGAAACTGTATTTGACATTAATAACATGCGGTTAAAGTTAATAAATAGAATGGATATCTTTTACAAGAATAATAAGTGCTTTTGATAAATATCTGCTGATATCTATGTACGTATATATACAGGCAGAAAAATTTAACCTTGCAACAACGTCACGTACTTAACCTTTGTCTGCTGGGTTATTCGGAATTCGAACTGTCTCCAGCACACCTCCGGTAGAGGTATCAGAATTGTCAATTGTAAAAGTCATAGGTTCTATATAGCGTTTACTAATATATTTACAATGGCAAACACCGGTTTATTAGTTCTGACGAATCCATCAAAAGTAAAGAAATTATTGCCAATTATTAAAAAGCACGTATTAAAAACTTTGTACATACAATATTTTCCAGAAAAGAACATTTTTAAATCGGGAAAATATGCAGTCACGAATTCTCCACAGCAACTAACGCATTTTGCTCGAGCTATTTCGAATATTTACATTGACACGTCTACGATATCCTCGCTGCTAGACATTCGAGTTTTACTGAATAGTATGAAGAACTCGAATTTATCGATAATAAATACCAAGAAACCTGTGGAAATAGTAATTTTTGATCACAATTATAGTAAAAATGAAGCCAATACATTTATACAGGACTGTCTAGCCAACGCTTCTATGAGTTGCAACTTTATCAGCTGGAACGTTGATCAGAAACTTGAGAACACGGATCCAAAGGTATGCATGGAGGATGGAAAAACTTACAAGAATGTGGTACTTGGCGGTACATTTGATCGAATACATAATGGTCATAAGATATTTCTAAGCGAAGCTGTAATACGTTGCACGGAAAAACTTACAGTTGGAGTTACCAGTGCGAACATGTTACATGGTAAGAATTCTAAACAATGTTATTAACCCCTTGACCTATGATTTATTTGACGGTTTCAGTGATTAGAACTTCCTTGTAGTTTGTAACATGTTCTTCAATAACTATGCATTAATAATCCAAAATAGAATTGTATCTGACATGAAAATCTTTGGTAATTTATTCATAACAATGTAATGCTTTCTATAGGAAAATTATTATGGGAGTTGATAGAACCATGCTCAAAAAGGATAACTGATGTTAAAGACTTTTTAGAAGACGTGGATTCAACCTTGGTATACGATGTTGTTGAAATAAACGATATGTACGGTCCAACTAAGGATGATCCAACATTTGAATTAATAGTAGTGAGCGAAGAAACAAAGCGTGGTGGGAATAAAGTCAATGACTTACGTATGCAAAGAGATTTGAGTAAATTAGATATTCATGTTGTGCAGCTGTTAAAGGACAACGACCATAGGGAACACGAAGAATCTAAAATCAGTTCCAGCAATAACAGAATACGATTATTAGGAACCAGACTTCAACCTCCTGTATGTATTAACCCTTAGATTGCGAATCTTATGCATTTGTGACTTATACATATTTCTTAAGCGATCATCTATAAATGCATATTTATTTCATTTTTACTATAAGGAATCTATTATACGTATTACTATTAAAAAAATTGTTATTTCATTGTTCTTTTAGAAAATAGGAGACAAACCTTTGAAACCTTACATTATTGGTTTAGTTGGTGGAATAGCAAGCGGAAAGTCAACGGTAGCTCAGAAATTGGAAGAATTAGGGGCAGGGCTTGTAAATTGTGACAAACTAGCGCATGAAGCATATTTACCTGGAGGTCAATGTTTCAATGCTGTAGTTAAAACTTTTGGACCGACAATTCTAGGATCGGATGGATTTATTGATAGAAAAGTACTTGGAAACATAGTATTTAATGACGAAGTAGGTTTACATAAATTAATATTCTTTGTTATGTTGTTACTATGTTCAAATTTATGTTTGAGAACATAAATTTATTTCCAGACACAGTTAGACAAATTGAATAAAATAGTTTGGCCCATAATTTTAGATGAAGCAAAGAAAAAGATAAGTAATTTTTATGCGAAAGGGTTTGATATAATTGTTATGGAAGCAGCGATATTAATTAAAGCCAAGTGGCAAAATCATTGCCATGAAATTTGGACGTGTATTATCCCTCCGGAAGAGGTCAGTAGTGCTTCTTGATTGAATATTCCGTATTCAATTTTTTGTATTGAAATTGATTATTTACAGGCTGTAAGACGAATAATGGACAGAGATAAATTAACCGAAACTGATGCAAAATTACGTATTCAAGTTCAACCTAGTAATGTGGAACAAGTTAAAGAAGCTAATGTTGTCATATGTAGTTTATGGAATTGCGATATAACCCAAGATCAAGTGCAAAAAGCATGGAATGAATTAACGAATTTCCTAACATTCCAAAAAAAAAGTTAATACAGCAAGAAACATGTTGTTTGAACGGATTGTAAATTACGCGTAAATTGCATTTGAATAAATTTACAAGATATTTTTATCAGCGTGGGGTAAATATTACTGAAGTAATCGTTTTTAGTATATTTGTTAGACAAATATAAAATTAGTTTTCCTTAAATTTTTTTTTTCAACATCCTGTATATGTTATATATACATATGTTGACAGTGCGCCTTCCAAACCACAGGATCTAAGAACCATCACAAATCGACTTTACTGCATATTACAACATTTAATAAACATATGATTTTATATACTGTGTATAATGTATATATGCATTTGTTAATAATAAGAAATTTATAGTTACCATAGGTAATATTTTGGGTATGTAAAGTAATAGTAAAATTAAAATAAACATATTATTTTGCAAATAGTATATTTTCATTTAACATATTTTTCATTTCTTCGTCTTCGTAATTGTACATTTTAGTAACTATTGTACTTATAAATGAAGAAAAATCAGCTTTAAGATTATTTCCACCACTGTCTACATTGCATTTCACATGAGACACTTTCACAAACGTAGAAGCTATATTTATAATAAAATAAGAATGTCATTTTTATAAATTACAGATGATCAAAAGTTAGTGAATGTATTAATAAGTTAGTACTTATATATATACTTACAAATAATTTTTGATATCTCTGGATTTTTTTTCTCAGGATCATAACAAAGTATAACACACTTGTCTGGACCTAATTTTGTTTGATTAACAAAATAATCGTAAAATTCTTGAATTTGTTTCAAGCATTCATCTGATTTTTCACTGTACATCAATATAACACCATGTAAATGTTTTTTTATAGCTGGCCAACAGTTCTCAAATCTAAAATATTGTTTGTATCGCAATATTCTACGTTTGGAAACATTGTAAATGATATAATTATTAAAATAAAATATTGCGGAATACTTGTGATCTCCACTGCAATCCCACAGCTCAATATCTTTTGTAATATTTTTGTTATTCACATTTATATTTTGTACTTCGAATTCTAATATTCGAACACCTTGTGTAGGATGATAATCATAAGGTATTTCAGTGGCATCAGCAAGAAAATTGGCTATCGTTGTCTTACCACTCTAAAACATATATATATATTTTTCTTAATTTATAAAACTTATTAGAATTTAATTTCACGCTTTTATCGATAAAATAATTTTAAAAGTGACATCATTTTTTAAATTAAAACATTACCTTAACAGGCCCTATAACTACTATTTTTAATGGTTGCATATTTGTAATGTATTACAGTTCAACATAAATGTCTCACCGCAAACACAAACTTAAATGTTTTGAGAATTGTTGTCATAGTAACCACTCCTAATCTTATACGCGCACCATGTGGCAAAACGCAGATATATCTATATAGATACATGTATATATAATAAAATTGATACAAACTAACATTTTTAAGATTGAATAAAAATGCACTACAATACTTGTTTTTATACTCATTTATTGGGCTACAATAAGATTTCAATATCAGTATAACATTGAAACGGAAATGTTGCAAATGGGATCAGTAATATACTATCTACAGAAGTAAACTAGCTAAACATGGTGAATCTTTGAAGATGTATATTTTACTGACTTCAACGCAATGATAATACAGTAAAGCCTCGATCTAAAAAAACGGAATTTTAGTAAAGTGTAATCTGATACGAGGTTGGATATATTGGTGCGAACTATTACTGCTCCAATTACAAAATTTCTTTATTTTTCATACTTTTTTATGGAACTTTCGTAAACTTACGTGTGGCATTATTTTAATTAAAATAATTTTGCTTCTTTTCTACGTTCGGCGCGGTAAAAATGAATAGTAGAACTACAGGATCTAAGAAACAGCACGGACCCGAGGGTTTCGCTTAGATCAAAGCTTTACTCTGTATTTGTATCAATAGTTGAATCTACTTACAATTATATTTACCTCAGTGGTATAAATATATACTGTTACATACAATAATTCACATACATTAAACCAACAATCATGATACGTAGGAAATTGCAATTCACTAATTCATAGGATAGTAATTCTCAATACAATGTCATTTTGTAATAGATTCAAATTAAAAGGTGTACAGGGTGGTCTATGATATTTGAACTGACCTTATTAGTCTAATAAAAATATTTCAAGCAAAAATGGTCCTTCGAGTAAAATTTAGTAGTTTGGTTTCAAGCATATCTTTTCTAAAAATAAAAAGTACTACATATATGCTCTTTTTCATACAAGTCTTATTTATTGAATTTTGATTTGAAACATTTTTAGTGCGCTATCGCAAAACCAGTTCAGATACTACGACTGAATAATGTACCACCCTGTATAAAATATGCTGTATTTAATCAGAAACAGTCACTTATATCATAGAAAAAGAGTTTTAAATTAACTACAAGTAGTATATCTATTTAAACATTGATTCAATTTATAAGAAAGAATACTCTTTAAATATTTCTTAATGTTATAGACAATTGAATATCATACATATTTTCATATATGTACGTGTACACGAATTCTAAATATGTATTTATAAATATAAATTGAAAAAATCTTATGTTATTATTGCAGGTTATTCAAGTTTTAGAATCTCGTCCGCAATATGCAGTTGTTCACACAATATATAAATTGAAGTCATCAAATTAGAAATTAAGTCATTTTCATATTTAAAAGTTGTTGCTTTAAGCCATTGGGTGATCTTGAAGAACCGACGTATTTTCATCTGGGTAGTTCAAAGAGTACAAGGCCAAGAGTGCTGATTTTGCAGCTATTTTCTTGGCATCTTTTTTGTTTTTTGCTGTAACATATAAATGTAGTTTTAGTAAGAGAATTGTTAAAATTATAAAATATAGGTTTGTTATTTATATGTAAACGTATATTAGATACTATTACAAATAGACTTTGATTCTTCATGCAAATTCCTACTTTATACTTAACTTTATGAAAACTATAGAAGAAAATCTTTTAGATTATTTTTAAAAAATTTCCTATTAGTATTTTAGAAATTTGCACATGTTACAAATGCATAAAAAACATCAGTCTTGTTATGAATGTCAATAGCAAATATGCAATATGTTACCTGTTCCTGTGTATTCAACACCATCAATTTCTACAGCAAGTGTAAACATTGTGTTAGGTGGATTACCAACACGATTGAGTTCCACATAAGTTAAACCTGGTCTCATTTGGTTTAATAGCATTACAGGGTGTATATTTGTGGCATTCGGTGGGAGTTCTTTTTGAACCGGAGCTTTTGGAACATGGGCTATTTCCTTTTTAACTCCCTTTACAGGCGATGGCAATCCAGGTCTTGAAACTGGGACTGATGTACCTTGATTATGCCACTCAAGGAACAGTTTGTACAAAGCAAAACTAGCCAAAGAACTCCATGGAATTTCGTCGGTCTCGTCTACATTAGTATCCATAGGTGTTGGACCTTCTTCGCTATTATCATCCTTTGATACAATTGATGACTCTGTCGATTGATTTAACAGACCATCTGATTCTGCATCGATACGTGCCTTCAAAGATGCAGCTGTCATTTTTTCAAGTAACAAAGCTTTCAATGCATTTTCAGCAGCATTTTGTCGTGCAAGCGGCTTGGATAAGCCTTGTCCAACATAGGTTTTTCCATCAAGCTGTTATTAATAATGATAAATTAAATTTCAAACTATTCATAGTACTTTCGGGAATGCATGAGATTTAGAGATATGCGAATACCCGAAAATGTTGGGTATCCGATGGAGAGATGAGTGAAATTTTAGAAAATTTCAGGATTCCCAAGAATGTTAGGGTTCTCGAATATTCTCGGAAATCCCGAGTACTTTTGAGAATAATGCTGAACATTTTTCAGGAATCTCGATAGTTTCGAGAACCCGAAAATTTTCGAGACATTTTCGATTCTCGCAAATCTCTAATGGGAATAAATTATTTGAAATACCTCCGCGTGAACGAGATAAAGAGAGTTTGGCATTCCTTGGGTTTCAGGGAATGTGAACTGTACTCCAGCTTTCATTTCATTCAGTACCATAATTGCATTCTTTGGTTGCAACGTTTTCCTTAAACGTTGATTCAAACGAAGTCGCTTGAGCCTTTTGTTTACCCTAACTGAATGCATAAAATTGGTTCAGCATGTAAAATTTTAAAATTATATACTAATTTTCTTTCCCAGAAACATCAGAAATTACAGTGTTCACAAGTGTTATTAAAAATGCTGTAGCTCAACAATAAAATATATCGGAGCACTCGGCAATTGAAATTTTCAAATTTGCGCAGTGATTTGTCATCATTGTAACGAATTCTTTTATCAGTTAATATGTTGTAATTACTTTGATCGATTATACAATTCTCCAACGATCAAGAATACTTACATCCAGGTACTTTGCGTCTCCATCTTGGTTGTTGTTCTTGCATTTCGACATCTGTATTCTCAGGCACTTGATTCTCATTCTTCGTGTCAGGAATAGTGATTGTCACTGGTGGTGTAGGATTGGAATTGTTTGGTAAAGGTGTAGTAGCAGGAATTGGTGGTTGAGAAGTTGGAGCAGGATTAGTTTGCACAGCTGGTGTAGCTTGTTGCTGTGTATGAGATGTCTGTTTTAGAATTGGCTTTAATCGCTGAGGCTGGGCTGAAGTTTGTAGTTGCGCTTGAGGTTGGGTCTGTGATTGTTGTTGAGGTGGAGGTTGAGGTTGCGGAACAGGTTGAGGTTGGGATTGTAATTGAGACGCATTTGTTTGCTGCGGCGGTTTAATCTGTTGCTGCTGCTGTGGTTGTGGTTGTTGCTGTTGTTGCGGTGATTTTCCTTGTTGTAAATTCCTCGATGCAACTTGCTGCTGTTGCGGTTGTTGTTTAAATGCTTGTACATTTTGTGTATTTCCTTGTTTATAATTGGCTTGCTGATTAGGAGAGGGTTGCGAACCTTGGAAGCCTCCTTGGTTAAACTGTAAAAAAGAGGGTGGGTCGCCGCTACACAAGGAACCTCTACGGTTGTGCTATCCCACCAAGGTCTAGCATCGTATGTGTACTCGGAAGCAATCTAATGCTACCCCCATAACTCATACCAATACTTTTGTGGCCAATATTTTTTCATTTATAACTGAGCCGCGTTTATGAAATGTTTTAACACTTTAGCTACCTAAAGCCTATTAACCCAATGACTTTGCAATCATAGAAATAATAGGCTCTTCAATGATTACGTTAAAGTGAAATTGTTAGATTGCTTTACTCAAAACAATTTATCGCCTTATGTGTCAAATGATTTCTGCTATTAAATAATCCTCTATACTATGCCTTTGATTTTTAAGAACTATTAAATAACTGTCGGTAGATGAAGTGTTAAATAATAATAAAAATATATTCATGTAAATGTAAAATAATATTAACTATATAATGCATTTTATCAAAACAATTAATATATCTCCATGGAAACTAGAAAGATATAGCTGCATTGAAACAAATAATGAATATCGTAAGGAACAATCAACTTTATCCATCTGAATATATGTATGTATACCTTGAAAACTTATGTACTCATATGCATTGTGAGCCAATTTGTAAGTTACATTGTTTAAACATCAGTTCAGTACATTATCAAAAATATGGCCTGTAGCAGGCTATGCTATGTGGGTAACTGACGAACTAGCCCCTGGCTGAATAGACCTCCTCGGTATTGTTGTATAGCTACTAGTTCCTGCATTGCAGGGGAGGGGAAAGTAGGGACCACTAATTAGTACATGCAAATGGCTAAAATATTGGAAACAACTACACAGATCGATCGCGAGGAATATAAAAAGTAATGACCTGAATTTTCTATATAGATAGAATTTACAAATGAAAGAGCATAATGAACTTTCATGATTTTGTTATTTGGTTATAGACAAATCATCGAAAATATTTACTATTAAAACAAAGTAGACAATAAGAAAAAATGAATTCTTATTTGAAAAGATGATATTCGACTTGATTCAGAATAAATAATTTCTCTACTTTTTTATGGATACTCCCTAAAGTGCTGTATTTTCTTTTTATTATGTTTGATTCTCGTTTTTTTTCAGATGAAAAAAGGTAATATCAAAAATGTGAATAGACAATACCTTTAAAATTGATTCAGAATCATTTTGTTGTTGCTTCAATAACTTAATTCTAGCTATTTTCAGAAATACTACATATAATTTGTACTTAACTTGTATACCAAAAGTAATATATCATTAATATTATCATCTTAATATATATATACATATGCTTATGTGTACGAAACACTTTGTAATAGATTTCTGGTATACATACCAAATGATATTTTAGCGTGGAAAGAAACTTTGATATAGTTTGGTATACGTACCAGAATATTATCAAAAAATGCTTCCACTATTTGCACTTGTATACTGAAATTCTTTGTTCGTATACGTATCTATTAAATACATGTACATTTTATGCTATAGAAGAATATACTCATTATATTAGAAATTGTCTTAAAATTATTGTTATATATAATACTTTTTCACTAAATTAAGAAAGTATAAAATATTCAATGTTCAAATAGAAGAATTAATTAAAGAAGGTAAAACTTGGAGTTTTAAAGTATCACACAATGGAACTAATGAAGTGTCCATATAGTTTTCAATGAATCTTCTTGTATAAAACAAAACTAGTCTTAACTGTTTAAGAATGTAACCGGCAACATTTACTTTTATAGAAATATTTACCAGTTCTTGTAACTTCTCAATGCACAAATTGAAATCATATACAACACATCTTCGATGTGGAACATGAGAATTATTAAACGTATTTAGATTAAATTTTTTCTGACTAAAATTACATGTTAACCTAAGGTAACCATTTGTATAAAGCCATAATTATTTGTACAAGTATTTCCTAAATTTATGTAAGATGCTACTGTACTTATATTATAATAAAAGTAACAAAACTTACTGCATTTTGACCTTGGTAGTTCAATGCTGGATTATTTTGGTTTCTCGCTGTAAACATAATTTTACGATAATATTACATTCCATGCAACATTGTAATCAAAATCAATATTAGTGTTTTTTATACAGATATATATGAAAACTGTGTGTATGTATGCATACATGTGCATATATACGCGTACGTATTTTTTAAAGCGGAAATATATATATACATACATACATACATACATACATACATACATACATATATATATATATATATATATATATATATATATATATATATATATATATAAACATTAAATCCCAAGCACGATGTTTCGAATACTTATATAACATCATTTTGGGACTCCAAAATTTTCTGCAAAATTAAGACGTAAAATAAATGTGTAATAATGATTATTGAAGTAATATCCGACCAGAGACGCCATTCTCGAAAAGCCGGTGTATAGAATATTGATTTTTTTTCTATTAAAAGAATTCGCGTATTTATAGCATATCTCAATTACCACAAAATTTCTATAAGATATGTAATCCTCTATTCACAGATTTCTAAAGACTTACCGTTAGAGTAGCCTTGGCTTTGTCTGCTTCTCGTATACATATTGACTTTTAACTTTTAATTCAAATCACTTTGGATACGATTCAGAGTAAAATAATACGTATAGAATACGTGTTTTTACTATACTCAATTCTGAGAGATAGAATTCAACTACTTTACGAGAAATACAGGCACAATTTACGGTGCTATACAGTGTGATTTCCACTGGTCACGTAAAGGGGAATGAATTACAGTCGCGTTACAGAGAAGAAGGAAATGACGTTGTTTACTGTTGTCGGAAGTGGAAATTCCGCCATTTTACTCATTCTGCGCATGCTTAGATCATTGCTTGAGTTATGTAGAATGGAGGGGGAAAGAGGACTATTATAGAAAAAAAAGAAAATAACGCAATTATCTTCTAAACTATACATTACTTATTGGAAAAAGGGTTTCGAAGGAAATTTTTCTGTTTCAAGAGGGACATTTTCTAATGGCTAAGTTGCTTTCAAAATTTTGGGGTAACCGTTGGTTTTTTAAAATGGAACTGTATGTTTTTATTTAGTCAGACTTGTTCCATAATAAATTTATCAATTTAAATATATTTGCGTTTGTAGGTTACACAAGGTTGTTTATTGCTGTTCCAATTTTATCTTTATGCGTAGAAAGTGTCCCCTATTTCCTCCATTCGAAAAGACATCCTTGCACATCGATGCAAGGATTTATTTTATCCCTAGAGAGTTCCTCCTGGTTCCTCCCTCTAATAAATTGCTGAATGATGTGATTCACACGAAATACTTCTGAGAACGAAATTTTTACAACGCTCAATAAATTCGTATAAATTTTATTTTCTTTCTAAGGGACAGTCCTTCCCTAAAAATTGTGCAATGAATGATAATTCACATGAAATAAATAAGTCCTCCCTTGAACGAAATTTTGACCATGTTCAATGAATTCGTACAAATATAAATATGTATTATATAAATGGATAAGGATAATATGTTATAAATTTCGCTAGACTAGTTTTCGAATATTATTAAAAGAAAAGTAAAAATCACTAACTAATAAGTACAATGTTAATATTTGTAGTAAATAATAAATTGCATATATTCGTATGGGTGTATAGAGGGTGATTATGGTACTCACCGTGAAGAGTAAAAAGTGTCTAATCAATATAGGTCCTAACAGCAATCCTTTCCCTGCGAAATTAACTTTTGTTATGCATTACTGTTCTATATCATAACTGGTTCTCTTCATAACACATTTAATGTATACACTTCATAGATGTGAGTCAAGATTTGTACTACGACTTGTGTCTACAACCTTCAACTAATACTTCAAACTTCTCTGTGTTGGAAGCAAAGTAAATATGGTCATGATATGCAGTGTTAACGATAAAAATTGTTTTTATAGGATAAAGATTGCTTTTAGGACCTACGTTAATTAGACACATTCTATTCCTCTGTGTGGGTACTATAATAGTCCTGTAAGCAGTATCGGACCTTTTTTTATTACTCTGTATGTGAATAGAAACATAGAAGTTCATGAAATTATAGGACTTTCAATCAAGGAATTTATATTAATTACTTTATCATTGCAGTAATAGTAATAACATATTTTACAAGATTCAATCATTTTCTATCTTAATAAACTTGTAGTACACTGCAATATAAATTTAAAGCAATCCTTCCATCTCTTGCATAAACTGCATGTATGCATCGTCTTTAGTCTTAGGTTGCGTCGTTCGCAATGGTTGCGTTTCCGGTATTCTTTCTGTGAGTCTAGACAAAGTACTTGGCTTCTTCTTATCGTCTCTTTTCACTCGAAGAGAAGTAGGTAAAAATCGTGTAACATCGGCAGCCAAATTTCGAATTTGTGGCTTCGCTTCGATGGTTGTGGTGCTTTTCCCGTCTTTGTCTTTTCTATTAATCAATTGTGGCGCAGCAGAAAGAACGTTAGGTGTTTTGGGTTGCGATCCAGTTCCCGTTTGTGCCTGCATTTGAGGATTTCCTATATTCGTCATATTCGATAGGTTTGGCATTTGCATTTGCGGTGGAGGCATTCTAGGCATACTCGGTGGACCAGGTCTCAGCATCCTCGGCATTCCCGGTGGGGGACCTAAATATCAAATTTAACGAAATTGAAATTGAAATTCATTGACAGAACACGTTGTTACAATAGTGCCCAGTTTGATGAATAAATTTATTCAGAAAACAGTTGCGATTGTTTGATGTTACTGTTAAGAACTGAACATTCCATATGCAACAATTTAGTATAATGTCCTTACCAGGAGGTAACCTGAGTCCAATACGAGGTGGTGGTGGTGGAGGCATTCTTAAATGCAGAGGTGGCGGCGGTGGTCTGTACATTAAAGGATGAGGTGGCATTCCCATAGGAGGCATGGTATGAGGTTGGGTATGTTGAGAATGGGAATGCGAAGATGTGTGTTGATTATGGTTAGAAGAGTGGTCCGATGCTCCCGGAGGTTCAAGATCTTCTTCTTCTATTTTATTATTGCTAGATTTGTTATTAGACTTTGAATTTGATTCGTTCTCCGCTTCGAGCAAAGATAATCGAGCATTCAAGTCCTGAGCTCTTTCGGTTTCCCGTTTTTTATGGACGACTTCCATTTCACGCATAAATTGATCGATATCTTGACCAGCCATAGCCAACATCTTCTGTTGTAAAGTCGTTGGTTTCACCTTCGACATGTCTCTTTCCTTTTCTTTCTCCTTATCCATTTCTTTCTCTTTATTGTCCGATTCTTGCTTATCTTCTTTATCGTCTGCAAATCGGATTGTCCTGGACTTTTGCAACGGTTCTTTACCCTATGTTAAAAGTACACGTTTATTATAGGATAATAATAAGAGAAACTTCTTAAGTATCTACCTTGTCAGGTACATCCTCTTCGTCACTAGATAAATCCGGAGGTGGAAATGGTGGAACACCTGGCGGTTCTTTATTAGGAGCTAACATTGGTATAGACGGGGATGTTGCGTATGCACTTGTTTTTTTTAGAATACTTGGTGGTATTGGTATGTTCATGAGAGGATGATGTTGAGGTAAATAATGTGGATGAGGGGGGTACATATGAGCTGGTGGCTGTGGCATGTCTGGTAAAGGTATTTGCGATGTTAAAGAACCTGAAAAAATATTACTACTCAAAGATTTCAGGTTTTCACAGTTTGGTATCATAGTTTCATCGTATCATCGTCAAAAGCCTTAACAGTCAGAACAGATATTACTATTGTAATAGAGATAGAAAAATTTGTTATAAATTAAGAAATAAACATTTAAATATACCAGGGTACATTCGGGATATATCGTTGCCAGCCGAAGGTAAAGGAATTTCGTCGACTTGTACTTGTTGCGCGTGACGCACAGCTTCAAAATAAGAAACTAAATCTATTCTTCTACGTTCATACTGTATTAATTGCTCTTTTAACTCTGCCCATTTCTCTTGATCGTCCTTTGCCTAACAAAAAGTTATATATGTATTATATCGTTTAGAAAATTTTTGAATTTCAATTCGATCTTACCAATAACTTTTGAAGGAAATTAATACATATTATTTCAATAGTACTTACATACATTTTCAATACACGATCTAGAGTCTCCTTCAGCTTTTTCCTTTTATCTTTCAAAACTTTCTCATTAAGTGGAGGAGGCTGCATAACATTATACTCTACAAATAACGCATACAAGATTTGAGTTAGAATTTTAAAGAATTTCTAACAGTATTATTAACAGAATTTTATACAAAGTTGTCCACCAAATTGTGGAAAATAGAGTTTTATAATAATTATGTAAAAAGCACTGCAGCTTATACCAACCCATTTGATCTATCTTTTCCATTTCTTCAATGATTTGAGCAGGATCTTTGCCCTTTAAAACAGCAGCTCGTACTAGCTGTCTTTGTTTTTTATTCTTTTTTAATTCCTTTTTACGTGCTTCTTTTCCTGTAATAAATAATAATTAAATAGCGAATGTTTAAAGAGAAATATAAACAGTTAGGTTATGTTATTTACTAACGTGCTTGATCCGTCGGATTCATGTATTTCCCACTTTTCGTGGTGTTGATTGAACGACGACCCATTTTTTCTTAATTAATAACACTTGCTGCGGTATAGTTTTATAATATTCTTTCACCAATTTTGTATCTCACTATCCATTATTTACATTCATTGCAACTACAGATTCGTCATTAATTTTTACCACATAGTTGGTGAACTTCTAAGTCAGAATGTGTTCGTGGGTGAAAAATCATCGTAAGTACACCTTTCAACAGAGAGAAAATTTCCTGAATTTGTATTTGAAGAATTATTAGCTAACTATTAATTAATCGCATAAAAATTAATAAAATGACAGAGACTCTCTATATATTTAGTAGAATCACATACGGGATATGAGAGTAAACCAATCACTATATGGAGTTTCGTATCTCACACAATGACAACTGGTTTTCATACGCCCTCTACGCTGACAAATGTTAAATGTTGGAACTAGATCCACGAAATCGATCAAATACAAAACAATAACGACTCGTTAGTAACGAGTTGGGTCACCGACGAGATACTGTTAAAGACTGCCAGCCTCATGGGAGATCGTGTCACTCGAATAATTCGGTGTTTTCTTACGCCCTCTAGGATATATTTTAGCTGGAGTAAGAAACAGAAGGCTATCGACGTGATCTGGTCGGTACAGAAGGCCACTAAGTAGATCCTCGTCAGTGAGAAACAGGGGAAGTTTAATTGAGGGACATAAATGAAATATTTCAAACATATTTTTAGTGTTCGTTTTTAAGGTTTACCCTATTTTTATTTTAACAGTATCTCGTCGGTGGTGGCGTCTGTGATGTTACCACTATATGTTCAAATACTGTAATATTTTTTTATTTGATGTCATTATATTATATGTAGATGTATATCGTAACCTACTTACAAAATTTTAGCTCAATCCGATTAGACAATTTTGTCTACTAGTATGAGCATTTTACCACTACATAGAATGGCGCTATTTTCAGATTTTACTATCTCTCTCTCTCTCTCTCTCTCTCTCTCTCTCTCTCTCTCTCTCTCTCTCTCTCTCTCTCTCTCTCTGAAAAATACACACTGTCACGTTGGTCAATTTTCAGTTCCCCTTCAGAAGACAACCCGCTGCTCAATTTTCAGTTCCCCTTCAGAAGGCAACCCGTTTCTCAATTTTCGGTTCCCTTTTAGAAGGCAACCCGCTCCACAATTTTCAGTTCCTCTTAATAAGGCAACGCGCTCGGCGGTTCAGTGTGACAGAAACTACGAAACTATTTTATATACTAGAAAGGCTAGAAAGATATATGAAAATTCCTTTTTTCCTTAAAAAATTATGGAGCTTCTCCTGGCAATACATTTCCATATGCTTTCTTGGCACGAAGTGTTGTCCTTTACCTTTAATTGGAATTCCCGAACGTCTGCATAATTTCGTACGGTGGCATTTCCTGAAACTAACTCGAATTCTCTTATTACCCCAAAGAAAAATTTGCCGTAATTGAAAACACAATCCAGAGCATCAGCATTTTTCAAAAGTGTGCAATATCAGTGCGATGTAAGTTGACGTTGTGATGGGTGACCTTAACTAGAAAGCCAAGAGTAACATGTATACTATCGTATATGTAAGCGTGCTCTATAAACCGACTGAAAGAAATCTCCCGACTGATCTTCATTAATGAACCATATAGAATTCAAAGATGGAGGTCCTGGCTTTCGAGGACGTGTTAGGAGGAGACACGGAGGTCTTGATCTCGATCCAGCTGAATCACGAAGCCGTTGCCCGATCATGCCGATCGCTGGCATTCAAATGCCAGCTCTTTGTTTGCCTGTTTCCAGCCGCAAGATTATACTGGAAAGATGACTGTTGTGCAGGTAAAGGACTGGTCTTCTGGATTACTTACATATAATGTATCTTATGTAATATCACATAAAAATTTTACGTATTCAAAAATCGTGTGCGTGGAGTACACGCGCGACAGATTCAAACTTCAGATCAAACACAAACTTCTTGCTTATTAAGTATAGATGCACCTAGTGGCGCGTTATGACTAGTTGGGGCCCCTGGGCAAAGTAGAATTTCATTTTCATGAGAAAAACGTAGAACTTAACGTAGAGTTTGTGTTCGGGGCCCTCTTTTGCTTGGGGCCCCGTGCGTTTGCCCAAGTTGACCATAGGGTAATACGCCACTGCCTTTACCTTACCTTTAATTTTTGAGATTGAAAGCAACCCGTTCTCCACTACGATTTTCCACAGTCTTCTAATTTGGAAGCTCACGATAAACTTCTCAGCTGATTTATTATACTAGATCGCCGGAAGTTTGCTTCGAATGCAGTGCGAACGCAAACTCATCTTGTTCGGGCTTACCTTGTTTAGCTTTCTTTCAAGTTTTCTTGACTGGCAAGATGTTAGCCGATTCTGCGACACTAACTTTGAATCACGCCGCAGCGTGTGTCGCAAATCACCTTTTATTGCGACGAGCTATTACCGGCTCCGATCCACGGACAGCAGTCATTGTCTAAGCCGGTGATTTATGTGAGTGCAGCGTGAGAAAAAGAAGCGGGGGAAGGGGAAAAAGGATCCGACGTGATGGAACCCCGTATGATTCACCGATCGACGAGGATGGAATTTATTCTGCGAACACGTATGAAACCTAAACAATGCTCGAAGGTTGGACCGTCGATTCCACGGGTAATTAACAAGTAATAATCAAGAAACACAGATAAAAGAATCCCATGCAGATGAGCTGTGTTTTAGCGTGGCGAGAAACGGCCCTGACCGAATTATGCCCGCAACGAAGCTTTTGAACGAAACGATCGTTACCAGCTCCCGTCTATCGACTGTTAATATTAATCAGTTAGCATTGCCATTGATAATAACGCTTAACGTTTGCAAATGCATTTAACGTCTTCGAGCACAATTTATAATTACAATCTTCTCGTAACAGATGAAATAGATGAATAAATAAAGTTTGTACAAATTTGCAGATAGCATAGTACATTCATATTGCTCATATTTGACCAATACATAATATTTGGCCAATCTTTAAAACAGAGTAAATGTTATCCGGTATAGTAATTTTGTTTAGCTTCTCAAAAACATTCAAGTTGTTTGCTCCATTTGTTAAAGAATTATTTTGCGTACGAAATTCCATCAATGATACAGCACCTCAGGATGTTCCAAGCGACTTAAACGAGATTTCATAAAAATCAGTGTTATTGCGTTTCGAAGGATGATCACATATTCCTGAATCTCGCAATATTCTCGATTTTACAGCATACAAGTGCCGGAAGGTTTTTACCTTCACTTAATAGCACGGATCACGCATGCGGAATCATAGTTCTGCCATCATCACGTGGATACAAATAAGTACAAGATCGAGTGTTCTGTCTATCGTACGCTGGAAAGATAAACACGGACAAAGTGTTCATTATAACAATTTCATCCTTTGAAATCATAATTACTAAATTTCACTGGTTGTACGCGTTACAAGTTGTGTTTAACTTTACTTTTGCGAAATCGACCATTCCTATGGTTCGTTTAACATTTTATTCCAAGCATCGTGTAATCACGGAAACCAGCAGGAATATGAAAAAATGTTTTATATAAAATATTCTATAATATTCTATATATCTTTACTGTCCCTTAAAAAAACTAAGGTAATTATATGGAAAAGGTCTGCCTACTCCGATTTTGATGAAATTTTAATATGTTATAGATTTCGATATTTTTAATACTCTATTGAATTTTCCGTATGAATGTGTTGTTGCATAACATATTAGAATTTCATCAAAATCGGAGTAGGCAGACCTTTTCTATATAATTACAAGATTAATGTTCTTTGTTTGCGTCGCTATTTTGTAATCCCGTCTAATCAGAATATTTTTAAGAGGTTCACGTCGGTCTTGATACAATAACAGTGGCGTGCTTTTATCCGGAGACCTAATTTAATAAAAAACCACATAATTGCATTCGAAGCCCGACGTCGTTCACAATTAACAGGAATTCAAGATCGTTGGGAAACGTTCTTTACGCGCGGGTTGGAAACCCTTGTTAGCGAGGCCGCTAACTCGTTCAGAAGTTCAGTTAGCCGTACATTCTTCAGGTACGTTCGCGCGAAACTTCTTCTTTTTCACGTGCAGTCCCCGGTGTCGTTACATGGGCTACAACCACGGAGATATTTCGATATGTCGATGTAATCTCGGTGAAATCCCTTCCTGGTCGCAAGCGAAGGAAAGTCGGTCCTTAGGTGTCCTCCTCGTCGTTCAACGAAGATGACGCACTGTGGCGTATCTGGCTCCCGGACGCTATAAAATAATACCTCTTATTGTCGATTAAACTTATATACATATACATGGTGGTCCACTTCACGATAGAACTACCAATTCTCTCAAAACTACTCTAAATTTTGTTATGAGACCACATTCAAGTAATGAATTTTCATATAAAAGTCTAGCTGCACGGATGCCTCGAAACATTAACACAATCAATTTATACACTGGGTGTACAAAGTGTTCGTACACCTTTTAAAATAGAATAACTTTTTTATAATTGTACCAAACGACCTGATTTTTTTTATCATTAATTAGAAGCTTTGGTTTATGAAATGCTATGCAAAAAAGATTTTCCAAAAGATTATTATTTACAAGGTTACATGTAAATAAAAGAGGCATTTTTAAAGCTTTTTTATTTGGGCCAAACATAGATATCTACATAACATATATTTGAAATTTTCATTAAGACCCTAATTAAACAATGAAAAGAAATGCTTTTTTTTATTTTTATAATACGGTTGACGTCGGTTCGTCTCTCGCAAATCGATTTGAAGCGACAATTTTCACACGACAAATCGTCCGTAGAACAATGCGCGGTTTGCAAAAATGATAAACGCGAAGAGAAACAATAAGGCGATATTATTTGAATGTTAGGATCGAAGCTATTACAGATTGTGAAAATGGTAGGTCGACCGTTGCGAATAATGGGACGAAGATAGCACTGTTGTGCAAATCTGACACAATATCGAACATCGATCGCAGGACAGGATTGTTCGGCATTTAGGAGAAAACCTTTTCACCTGGCGCTCCCTCGACTTACGGATACAGCAGAGTAGAAGTCGAGCGTTTCATGCTTTGCCACTGTAACTACCATCCTGTTCGACGACGGCACGACGCTGTCCGTTATGAAATAGGTAAAAACAAAATCATCCGGTGTCATTGTTGCGTGGCGAGGCAAACGTTCGATTACCGAAACCGCGATCGCAGTCGATTCCCGCGTTTCGCAGCGAGACCTTTGCAAAATCTAGCATTGAAAAACGTGGATGTGGAAGGAAATACTCAAGGCTATCATTTTGTCGGGGTTCTTGTGCGAGTGTTCAGCGTACTCGAACGGCGACTAAAACAATTGAACAAACTCGAGGTACTACTTTATGATCCTTGCTTGGACAGTGCTCAAGTAACACGATTACAGTGAAACACAAAAGATGATAACTTTTTAATTATTGTACCATACGCTTTGAGTTTACTTTGGGAAGCTGAAGCAATTAGTTTGCTAGAAAAAATACTAAAAGTTGCATTTTACAACTGTTTTATAACCTTTTGTAACCTTGTAAATAATAATTTTTTGGAAAATCTTTTTTGCATATCATTTTATAAACCAATGCTTCAAATTAATTATGAAAAATCAGGTCGTTTGGTAGAATTATAAAAATTATTCCATTTCAAAAAGTGTACGAACACTTTGTACACCCACTGTATCTGTATCTCGTTTGAGTTTAAAAGTAATTGGTTTGAGAATGCATGCGATTGAAGGAAAGTGATAAAATGTTGTTATTTCTGACAGTGCGAGAGAATTCGACGCAAGAAGGCCGAGTTGCTCGAAGCATTTCCAATATGCGAGCGTTCCTAACGAGTGACGAAAGATGTGAGCACCAAAAGACAGATTGTCTGGTTCGCCGCGCACTTCCGTTGAGTGATGCAATTAATCGATGATAATTATAAGTAGGAGAAACTCACGCGGCGATTTTTATTGGGATTCCTGACCCGCGGGTTATGGAAGCAACCGCTCTACCGCTTCGGATCTCAGCACACGGCGAGCACAGCTCCGCGATTTCTCGATTTCTGGATTCCAGAGCCGTCGGCAGAAACAGCAGCCGCGACGCACACTTTTCTTACGGTGCGCAAGCAACATGTTGCGAAATAGTACAGTGACATAAGTATTGTCCACTGTTTAGGCGTCTGTGTCGCCGTGTCGCGTTGCCGACCAATGAGACTCGGACACACGAATCAAATTTCGACGATTTAAGAATGTTCAACAATTTGAATCTTATTACCACTACTACAAAAACAATGGCACGTCTGTTTGGCTTGTTACAATTGATACAGCCAACTTATGTTTTGCATAAAGACTAGCTGTACCCGCGGCTTTATCCACGTGCAATAACAAATCCCTTACTCTTCTGTTTGCGTTCGCGCACGCAATCCAAGTCCCTCGCGAGACAACTTACGCGGTTTGACGAACCGAAACTCTTTGATTAGAATTAGTTAACGAAATACTTCAATTATAGATAATTATAGAGACCAGGTCGCGGCAGCGTGATGCCGAACGCAACGCAAGGAAACTCTGATTTATTGTGTTTCGCGAAATTCCATCGCGTAGGCACGCTGCCCGGCGAATTCAATCTCGCCGGACAAATTGCGATGCTTATTTACACCTACGTCGTTCCAGTAACGAGTTATGAATATCTCGGCCACTGCGCGTACGTTTAATTGATCACCGGAATAATTCAATTGCGATCGCTGACCTAATGTCCCGCGAGCCGAAGTGCGTAGGCGCTGGACAAGAATAATTCGATCGATCTCTCCGGGAGAGTTTACGCTAATTACGTTAGTTTCTTCTGTTAAAGAATTCTGATAATCAGCAAAATCTGTTGCTGCTGGTTAATTGAACGTTTGCTCGAAATGCTCCTCGAAATATACTTCGAAAGTAATTTTTTTTTTTTAGAAATGTGACGGATAATGTTGCTATTACACTACATTATTATGTAAAATTGTTTTGTAAAATGTAATAATCGTTTTATAAAATACGTAAAAGCATTTTCGTTGTTTTACACTACGAAATGGCACAACAGAAATCGATGGGAATGAGTGATGAAAGACAACGTTCGAACGACATAATTAATTGAATAAGTTATATTTAGTAGAATGATTCAATTCGTGCATAGAAAGTCGCGTCAGAGCGATTGCACACGGTCAACACGTCTGGACACGTGCATTAAGATCAGAAATTGAGTTTGCATCATTGTATTACTTTTGTTCACTTATGTATATTACGAATGCCTAAACAGGCAAAGCCTGGTCATTAGTTGCTTCCTACTTGTCGCTTTTAGAGCTCGCATCGTTTTTATTCGCGGTAATGATTTATTATATCTCTCCGGAGAAGAAAAGTTCCAGGCTGAAACGATTATCTTGCCCTGCCATTGATATGCGAATCGCGTTCGATCATTACTCACGATCGCTCATTATGAACGATTGGCCGTCTTATTATGTGGATAACCAACCATTAACAACAGTGCATAGCGCTCTGTACGTTTCACTCATTTTTATCTCCACTTGTGCTACGTAAATGGGAGAAACAGTCTAAAAAAAAGTCAGCTCAAAATATCGCATTCTAGGCTCTAGTACTCGCCGATTAATTTCGATCATTTTACGCACGGTTGTGGCCAAAAATATTCGAGAAGTACAGGACGAATAAAATTCATTAATTAAAAATCGGACCAATATACCGAAGTGAAAACTTCTATGGCGATTGGACAGCTGTCTGTTTACCCGAATAGCGTTTCACCTCGGAGCGTGACGGATGGGACTCGTTCACTGTCCCGCAATTGTGTACGCGCCGCGTCTAAAGAAGTTTTCACTTCCAGAATTGATTGCAATGAGCAGGACTCGAAGAGAAATTACGTCGACGATCACGTTTTCACCAATTTCTTCGTTTCTACATTTTGAAGTCTCCGTTAAAGTGCAGTAAAGTCTTCAACGGCCGCTTATTGCTTCGCCAATGGAGGAAGCGTGTGTGTTAAATGAACGTTATATCATGATATTAATAACATATCAGCATGTAGCATTGCGAACTCGAGAAGAAGATCGCTAGTAGTTTCTCCTGCTGACCAAGCAGGCAGGCATTCCATTAAATGATTGTTACGTATCGCGCGAGAGATGGCTATACTTTCTAACTCTCATCCCGTTTCCACAATTGATAAACTTATTGCGAATAAATCACGAGGAATGCGAATAATACCGAGGCATCGTTCGTCGCGGAAACACGTGGCCGTGTCGCGTCCACTTCCTAGTTTCTCCTCGCTGCGCACGGTTTGCAAACGGTGTTGTCGTTTCGATCCGAACACTTTAATCGAACGTTTTAATAATAACAGCGAACAAAAGGGGGAGGAGTGTATATCGCGAGGTTATAGGAGTATATTAGCAACCGGCGATCCCGTGTCCTTGCATTCTTCACAATCGCCGTCCCAAATGCCAGGACGCTCCCTCTTCTTGTCTTCTTACCTTCGCGGAGGTGAACCTTAAACTCCCCGACACAATACAGACGCAGCCCGATCGCTATGGAATACTGATCTATACGGGGAACTGAGAAATGCCATGGGTGACCTTTGTCGAGAGTCTCGTGCGGAGGTAAATTGCATGATTGTCGCCACGTGCAGAAAACCACTCGCCTAACGATGCTGCGATTCCAACCGTATCTTCACGGGAGATCTCCTATTGTCTCCACTTTTTATTATCTGGCCGGAGAAATTTCGAAGAAAAATTAATTTACACCGATCGTTCCAGTAGACTACGCTTATTGTATTATGTGTCAGGCAAAATGTGAAAAAATTGACAGTTTCGTTGTTTCAACCCTGCAAAAGCCTGAGGCCAGACCAGCAAAGATGTCACTTTCGGATCAATGCGATTACCATTATAAGGGAACAATATGAATTTTTAGTCGTGCACGTGTCACAATATCACAATAAAGCATTCTCTCCAGTTCATAAATGTCAAAACGAATTAGCAAGAGTTATTGACTCCATGGAAGTAATGCGATGCGTTACGACTTCAGAACGTCTACATTTAATTCAACCATCTTCGCGTAAACTACGGGATCGTAAACGTATTATGTAAAAGACGATGGTAACTAACGTTCTAATAAGATATACATATTTATTTATGGAACGATTAACAATTTTTCTTCTTCGTCAAACGTTAAGGCCTGTATGTATTTATGGCATCAGTAAACCCAGAAATTACAAGCTAATATATAAACTGGCAGGGATTAGCATTTTAATCGCGATATCATTCATTTTAGCTATAACAAACACCTTTCGCCGACAAAAGAACTTATTACCTCGTGATTCGTATGAAACACCCATAAAAGTTTTGATTTGAATAAAGATCCGCCGTCTATGTATAATTTTATATAACGGCTCACGATCGTATTCGTTTCATATGTCGGATATTATAAAAATCTTTATATTATTCTTTATGATGGCTACCGTGAAAGTTCATTTTAGGCAAATCTCGTCTGTTGCAGTTATAACAAAATGTCGAACTCTTTTTAATCAAACTTATTCGCGCAACCGGTAACAATTGTAAAGTCCTTCTAAACCGAAGTTATTGGGCAACTGCAATTGTAACAAACGCGCTTCGCAATGCATTTACTGCACACTTGACATTTGTCGAAAGCGCGACCTAGAATCAGCCTGAGACGGAACGTAGAAAGAAGTGGCTCGAAAATCTGATGATCCAGCGTGAAATTTACTTAGGATCCAATTCCCTCTTCAACAGCAAGATAAAAATCGATCAAGCAAGGAACTCAACGTGACCTTTGATTCTCGATAAAAAAAACAAAATGGAGAGAAACTAATTATATACTGTGTACGCTGTTATCGAAAATTTTCTTCAAGGGACCAAATAAAAAAATTGTAAAAAATGCATTTCTTGTTTTTCCATTTAACCAAATTCCATTTCGTAAACCAAAGAAGTTATTCTATTTTAAAGTGTGTACGAACACTTTGTACACCCACTGTAGGTGGCACAGTCAGCTGAATCAGCCTGTATGCACGTGATTACGTGGCCCGTATATCCTCCTTGAAGATTCACGCGGCTGCATCGAGCGGGTAGTAAATCACGGCTACGGATCCACCGCTGAATAGGTCAATGTACATCTTCCATCATTGTATATTTCATCTAGCGTGCTGCCATACATATGAGTGCGATGCGGTGCACCGCGGCGGCTGGCTGGAGGCGCATTAGTGGCGCATCGTGTCACTTTTGCGAAGACACCTGCGTGCGGATCTCTTTCGGAATAGTTGGTACGGTACGGCGGCAGGAGGTGCATTCTTGCGAGAACTTTCCACGGGCTCCTCTATTCTCGCGAAGAATATGCGCGTTGTTGTCCGTAACGACCGCCTAATTGCGCCAAAGCGCCGATCTTTTCTATTCCGCGGCAGGGGATAAGTCCTGCGACCGCATACCTGCCAGTTATCGAACCTGTCGTAAATCACTCGCATGATGTTCCGCGAGACGTTCGCCGGTTCCGTCATTTGCATTCGAGGTGAAATTTTCACCGGACCCTAATTATCTTTCGACAATAAGAACGCGAAACGACAGGAACGAGCACAGAACGTTCCTTGACGATTCAGAATTTTAATTTGCTAGGCTACTTTTGTGCCGGTTCATGTCCAACAGCGTGTTTTTTCCCAGAAATAATTGTCGTATTAAGTTTGAAAAGTAAATTGGAGCATGCTTAAGCAAGTACAGAATCTTCAGGCGTTTACTGCAACAGCGCTGAATACTGCACTGTTGAATCGGTTGCAACGTTCTCAGGCATTATTCAGAGTCGTACATAAATTTTGATTGCATTTTCTTAAGGTGCATGAAATCATACTTAGGACAATATATTTGATCCTCAACTGTAATCCCTATTAATATATTTGCGCAACAATGCGGTCTTAATTAAGGCGATTAAGTTAACGCATGCATAAATGCATTCATTAGTACTGCATTTCTTCAGTACAGTATCTATTTAGAAGCAGGCACCCTAAAATGTTTTTTTGAAAACCTTGCAGAGTGAAAGTCAGTTGCTTTCACTTCCGTAGTCATTACCAGATGTAGCGGGAAATGATAGTTGATGACCAGGCTCGCGCATCATTGTTAAATAAATTCTGAATCCGTTAACGAGGCGACGGGTGCACTCTTCAGAGATTTTGATCGGATTATCATTAATTCGATTAATTGTATTGCAAATAGGCTATCATAAATTTTATTTAGTTTCACGCTTGTGCAATTAAATATGCTAAATAATTCTAATCTGTAGAATGTTCGATCAATTTGTAGAAGGAGATAAACAATGTTTATTAAACGCTCGTCGCAATTATTTCATTTGACAGACCGGAAACTCCGTAGTTAATACTGCGTCTGCTGCAAGGTTTTTCTTTATTCAAGGAAATCATTAATCACACTGACACTTTTGAATTGCTAAAGATATAACGTCGTTAAGACAACCTAATCGATACAGCAATGTTCTAGACTGATTAATAATCTGACCTGCTGACTGGCCGTTTCCGACGCAGCGTTAATGTTGTCTGAAGTACTGTAAAAAGTAGATGTCAACGATGCTCGTGACAAATAAAAGATTCACAGCGCTGTGAAAAAGTCAATTTATTTTTATTTATTCATTAACTGATTTACTTCTATTCATATTTATCTATTCAGTTTTCGTTTATATTCCATCTTACCAATATTATCGTGGGTTCAAAAATTATTTAGAAATGTTACAAATTCCAGAAATAACAATATTACCCCATTTATGAAATTTCGTCAATCGTTGTTAATACGGAATTGTATCTGCAGTAATAATAGATATTGGTATGCTCTTTAGACAATCATAACTTCGTTAATCTTCGAAGTTCAGCTGGAAGTTCAGCGCTGTGAAATTGCCACAAGGTTGTAAAATACTGATGCGTTATAGTGGAAGCTATAACTTCAGCCTCCGACAATGTTTTTACACGGGCAATGATCGTAACGACGTTTACGTCTCGTTTTTGTCATAGATCTCAGAAGACTATGGCAGGCACATTAAATGCACCGACCGTATCTTACTGTCAACGAAAAGCCAATGAATTCATCAATTAGAAATCACGGACAGCCATTTACATTCCTAAACTTTCCTTCGAACGAGGCGGTACGCCTAATTAAGAATTTCAAAGTACTTGAAATCGGTGAATCACGCATTTGCGAAAAGGTTTTCTAAGATCCATGGGATTCTTGAAACGTAATAGAACCCCTAACGATGGAAACAAATTTTTATCGAAACTAATTTTGACGATCTTTTAGTTTTATTACAGACTCGTACACACTCGACAATCCAAGATTGGTCTTTCATAATTGAAAATTCACCCTATACAGATTGCCTCGAGATTCCTTTAACATCCGGGAATGGGAGGTTCCTAAGATCATTTGAAGCAACATTTTCCTTTGCGAAAAATGCGTCCGCGGCTTTGTTAAGGAGTTATTAACCAAAATCTCTGATTGGTCCGTGTTTTTCGTTAATAACTCCGAGCACTAGATTTCGTAAGCTTAGTAAACGCTACTACTTATGGGTTACCAGAACATATTGTACCGAAAGCTATTAGAAATATCGGACGAACCTACTGTTAGTTAAAAAAGCTTCGGACAAAGGGAATGTTAATGGAACACACACTACATCTTCGTGATGCTCGGCGCAACAATGTTGCGAATTCGAGGGTTGAAGTAATTAGCAACATCGCGTAGCGGAATGTTCAATTAGGTAAAATTGTAAACTGCGCATTCAACTTCGTTGGGTTTAATGATTTTATATCAGTCGTGTTATGGGAAGGCTATGACGAAAGTGAATTACAGTGAAACTGCACTTTATTGCTCTTCTTGGTGCTCTAAATCTCACTGTAGTCTCACCGACACGTTTCATACTTCGCACAATAACATGTCTAGAAAAATTGCGCGACGCGCTGCGAATGTGGCAATGCAAAACCATTTTAACACTCGTTACGCGCGCCCGATGCGCATCGCAGTTTATATGCACCTCCGAGAATAAAATTTTATTCTCGCCTATAGTATTATTAGGAAAACGAATTTAATGCCGACACTAATTACACAGCGATCGTATTCTACCTACTTTATGAAATCTGATGAATCGATAAGTAACTTATTACGCGTTGGTAATTAAAATAGCAAATTTACAACGAATTCTTAAAACTTGATCTACTAGTTTCCGTGCCGAAGTTATTAAATTTAGAACGGTGGGAACTTTGTAATAACTTGTTCCTCATTTTTCTTCTATAAATTAGCCAAACAAATCGTGGATTAAGTTTTTAAGCAGCCGTTGTAAAGAGCAATATTGAATTTTCAAATCCGTATCAGATTCGTTCAGAATTCGTTCAACTTGTAACATTTTCGGCGAACACCGTGTCCTGGGTGTTTCACGTTCAATATGAAATGGCAGTCAGCGAAAATGGGGGATTCGAGCTTTAAAACGCGTCGAAATTGAAGGGTACTATTTGTTTTTTTAAACAATCGAAAATTTAGTGCTCGAATAGATTTTCGATCCACTGTTGCGACTCGCGTAGAGGGCGCTCGGTTTTTGTGCATCCGTGGCGGTCGTAAAATGAACAATTACGTCAGGACAATCATTTTCGAGACATCTGAAGTCGGTGCACACCGCTAACAACCAGTTTCATCGTTGCTCTTAGCGAACGGTAATTACCGTCGTAAATATTCGCGCTAGAAAGTCCGCGGCAAAGAAGATCGAATGATCGGCCGGTGGTTTATAGAAAATCGCGCGACGATAGAACTGTCATTGCAACAGTTCGGCGTTCGTGGGGCTCCGACACAGCTTTTACTCTCATTTTCGTGACTATAACAGCCGGGCGAGATCTGGGACAGCTGATATCGAGTCCGCCGATTGCATTGTCTCGCAGAATCTTCTTCCTTGCTCAAGCATATCCGAGCAAATTGCCTCTTGCCTTCGCGTAAGGAACAAGTGTGAAGTAGAAGAACGCGCGCGCGGACACGGGTTTCTGAAAAATCCGAGATATTTGAAGCGGCCGCAGCGCCGCCGCGCCGGTTGCGCAACCCGAATGAATCTGAGAAAAGTAGAAACTCGCGCAGCATTCCTTTTTTACAGTACGAAAAATGTAAGAGCACCTTTCATACTTGTTTCGCGTAAAGAGCTGACGACGGATGTTTATGCAAATTCCAATTTCCATAGCTCGGCCGAGAAAAATCGGATTGACGGATAAATTTGATTCAGAGGTAAATTAAACCCGACAAAAAAGGAAGCTTGGGAAGTAGAAGTTATTTAACAATATTAAATATCATTAAATTGCGCAAAAATTCGCAGTCAGTAAAATGGTGCAACTACAGTGAATTGAAATAATGCGGAGGAATGTTTCGCCGATTAGAATTTCAATTATACTCGTCGGAAGTGAAACTTTCAACTTTCAACGGCCGATATCTCGGAATCGAAGAATTTGGAAAATCTGTTCGATCTCGACGGCGTGTTGTACAGCTGCTGAGAATTTGGAAAAGGACAAATACTTTTGGACAGTTCGACACGCGTGGTTCGATGTTGTATACTTGTTCCCAGTGGCGAACGGTGTTGCTTTCCCTGAAAAAATTGTCAAGCGAACCCGAGATCGGCGAAAACCCCCTTAAGGTAATCGCATAAAATGCATTGATCGGACTGGCGGCAAAGTTGAATCGGTCTGCGGGCACCGATATCAAAATTCATTAGTGCGTTACGGTTGCCGTTTTCCCCTTCGGGAGAACGAAATCGGGACCTACATCACACGGAGGATTAATAGGTGAAGTAATGATCGATCACGGTAGATCGAGCGCGCGGAATGTCAATCTTCGAGTACGGTGGAAATGCGCGTGTGTATATCTATCATGGATCAATCTGTGAGAGGTAGCAGTAACAAGGATTGCGGTTACAATCGCGTACCCGTGGCCGAGTCCCATAAGATCTGTTATTTTTACGGGAACCGCCAAGGTGCCGCGAGAGTGGATCATTATCGAGATACTCGCCCGGTATCGATACCGAATACCTGCCCCTTGTTAGCCATATTTTGAACACGAATGTCTCGATATTTTGCAACGGAGCACTCAAATACTTTTTGAATCGAAAATCGAAGATCAAGATTTTTCAACAAGATCTAATCGTGTCCCTCAAGCTTCCTTCACTCAGTTTTTAGAAGGTTATCCAAAATCTGCTAACAGACTCCCGATAAGAAAAATATGAACTACAGTGGGTGTACAAAGTGTTCCTACATTCATTTTCGCGAACAAAAACACGTATTTAAATCTTTTTAAATTCTTTGGGAAAGGTGTGCAATCGGTATCCATTACACAATAGCATAAACTTCATTTAACTTTTCGCATAAAACGCGTTCTCGTACGATATATAGATCTCCCCTGTCGATAAAGCATGCGAGTAACGCTAATAGCCACTTTTACAGATCGTAAAATATATTTTTCCTGTTTCCATTGAGCCGATGAGATCGCACGGTCGTATACAAAGTAACGTGAAAAATTTACAAGGTCTGTGAACGGAGCACAGGGAAAGTTTACGCTTGTGTGGGCTAGAAGTGACCGAATAAGAGACATATTTCTCTTTCCAATATTTTTTCCCTGACGCAATCGGCGAATAAATAATCCGTCGATCGCTCAGTCAGATCGGCCGAGAACCTTTTAGAAGAAATCATTGTAATCCGCACGTGCTATTGATCGACCCCGCGTGGAAATAAAGGGGAGAATTGAATTGTCGCTCGTGCGTACGCGCATACATTCTCCTCTTTTCATTCTTCTATTCCCCCCTCTGTTAAAGTATAAATCATTGTCCGCTTAATTAGCCAATCGATTCTTCTGCGGATTTTTTAACAACGTTGCGCCGGTTGCAACGCGGCTGCTGCTTTTCAGATGATGTATCCCGGCGCACTCACATGAGATGGTTGTTATTAATCAGCGGCCGAGAAATTCGAATGATTTCGTAGCTTGGTTCATTACTCGCCCCGCATTTACTTTCGGAAAGCATTCGTACGATGTGCAACAGGCGGATTAGCTAATTCGAACTAGCGGTCGTGAATAGACCGCGAATCTTTATTCAGTCGAGCGGTGCTTCGCGATGCAACGAAAACCGTGCATCAACAAAAATTGATAGCTTTGCTGTCCATAGGGAGAAAATAAACTTCAGGAAATAATGTCGATCCAACGGTAACTGTTCGATGGAAAATTCAGAAATATTTTTCAAGCAGCAACGCAACTTTACAGAAATGAAAAAGCGTTCGTTGCACGAAGTAGGCTGAAACCATTTAAAACAATTGTTTCATAATGGAACAGGCGAAGAAACATTCTCGTCACAGTGGTACAAAGTAAACATTCAATCCAAAAAAAAACGGAAACTGTACGATTTAAAAAAAACGAATATTCCAAATCTAAGAAACAGACTCGAGGATTTTTGTTAGATTGAACCTGTACTGTTTCCCTGGATCGTCTTAGGGTTGTAGATCGCGCCTTGAAATTGTCGTCAGCTTTGAAACACGAATTACTTTTAGAGCGAGCTGTATATTCCTCGTCTTAATTAAAACGAGGCCAAGCCTCGCGCACGAAAGTGATTAGCGTCTGATGGCAATAGAGTTGTAAAAATTCGTTTGATTGCCGAAACGAGAGCGGAACAGCTCGTTTAAAAGTACATTTCGAGACTATCTCGAGGCACTAATGCTAAATACGATTTCTATAATTATGCTCTCTCATTTACATCTCCCCATGTATATTTAATGTTTACCATCACAGGCTCGCGGGTTACGACAGATTTCCAATGTAATCGCCTTTCTGTCACCTATAAACTGCAATGATATACATACTCCTTGGCGAAATTGTCTGCATACCGACGGCGTTATTAGCGATGACAAATTGATCGGTTGATATTAACGAGAGCGCCTATTACGAGAGACAATTTCCGATGAGGTAACCCCCCGATGCACGTCCTCCAAAATAGTCCGATCCCCGATGCAAATTAGGTCAGGAATCATTGCGACACTGTGGCCACCGGTTTCGTGGAGATTCACATCTTAATTATATCAGCCATTTCCTCTGCCGCCGTCGCCGCGCGGATTTCTTGTGCAACGTTCACGCGAAGCCGTTCTACGATTTATAATTCGAGGCTCGGGCGAGTGTCAGCGAAGATTTAGAACGAAGTAAACTTAATGCAGGAACAGAGAGCTCTTGTTGTCGAGTCATTAAGCCCTGATGAAAAGTTTTACAGCGCTAGACCCGCTGATTAATAACGGGATCTCTCGCAGCCAGACGATCATCCGGATTCTGCATCTCATTGTAATACGTAATGCAAGGAGCATGGGAGCTACGCCGTTAGGAAACAGGGGCAAAGATGATCGATGCTAAGTGTAAACATTCAATGAAGACATGCATATGCATCGCTGAAAAAAAAATAGCTACGGTCGAACGAGAAACGGTAGCAACGACATTTATCGATGCATCGTTAGAGAGATTGTTAACCTGTTCCATTTTTTTTCATTGATACGCTAAGACTGGTTTCCTTTGAATAGTTTGCTAGAAAGAAATACAAAATTTATATTCGTTGTATCATCTCGCTGCAAAATCTGCCTGAAAAATCAGGTCGTTCGGTGCAACATATTATGTCTCATAGTCTTTACAGTATGTGAAAATATTGAATGGGTGAATTTTCGTTGTGAGGATGAAAAATATGTCGTTTTTCCAAAATCATATTTCTTAAAAACTGCGCGTCTAGAAAAGTGAAGGACAGATCAGTCAACAATCAGCGCGAAAAACTCTGTAAGAATTTCGTAATGCGAATCGAAACGTTTTTTGGCTGTTGGACCGTGCTATCGATTCGATAAATTCGTCGATGACGTTCGATGCCTTGATGGTTTGAAACATGTTCTGATGATTTGTGACAGAGGCATTATGCTTGTGTATAAATGCCGTATCAAAGACTTGTGCAGAATTGCCCCCACCCTTTCGCGAAGAAGTGCTTTCCTGCGCACCTATAAAACCGGTGAAAGCGCCTGCCGGCCTTCCAGACCATCGCGTAGTACGACAACAGCAAGACCTCCGTTGTCTGCCACCGCATCAATTTCATATCAATAACAACAACAACAACAACAGCAACAACAATAACGACGGATCTTCCTCTCTCTCTCTCATTTTTTTCTACATGGACTAAAAGAAAAGTTTAGTCTCTTCGTTCGTGTTAGTCGTCTGTGGTTCGATAGCTCTGTCACGCTCTCTCGCCGGCTATTGTGGTTCGAATAACTGTAGTCAGGAGTGATAATGAAGATGACATTTGTCAGAACTTTGATCATCATGTCGTTAATTGGATCAGAGGTGTTGGGATACCCGCCACAAGAGAGACTCATGCCTGGTGAGTCAGTGAAACATTTTTGTTTATCCAATTCACAACATTCTTGTGCTTTTAATTTAATTCACGGCTTTCTTCTAGTTTTAATTAATTGTTTTATCGGCAAGTGGTAAATTTGAATGGTAGTCAGCTTTGTCCGATAAGTAGATTTCGGATATTTATGCATTTATTTTCGAACAATGCTGGAATATAAAATTCAATAGAGTTCCGTAAGATTTCTATTTATTTCAGATCTAGAAAGGCGACTATCACTGAAAATAAGATTTTATTTAATTCCGCTTTCTTACAATTAGTCTACGACAATTGGAAATCGTATAAACATCCGCAGTCTACTTACGAGAATGATCAGGGTACGTTCATTCAGTAATTTTAATTATAGTGTATGTTTGAATGAAAAGAAGAATGATAAGACATTGTGACTAAATCCGTATTTAATAAAAAACGAAAGCAAATACTAAGAAAATCGGTGCTATAATTGAGTCCATAAAAGACTGGGAGACGTTATGACGTTAGAAGTTATGACAAGGTTATAAATCAACGACATTAATAATCGGGTACTTAAACGAGTTGAACAACCACAGGTATCAAAGGCATTGTAAATACAGTGAACATTAATGGCGGATGTCGTTATGGTCGAACATTCAAAATTAGAGCCATTCTTTAAATCTATTTTCCACGTACCCTTTCGCGTATCGTGGCACCGCTGCAAAAGTCAAAAAATAATAACTCCTGTCAGGCGAAATTGGAATTGCCTGCTGATCGATTGCGCCGTTAACTGCTTATTGTACATCTTGTTATTCCAAGGAATACCTTTTAGTCAACTGACTTATTGGACGAGTAAACAAACTATCAATTACATTCGAAACGACCCATTTAAAACACGGTAGTAACGTGTCAATTATTTTCTACTCAACGCTGTCAGAAGTGGTAGCTGACATCGATACACTTCATTCTCCAAATAACATGTTTCACGGAATCGTCACGCATATTGTAATACTACACTAAACGTCGATTATTTGACAATCAGCAAAATTGCTCATAATCAGTATTAAACGATCGAACCGTTGCGCCGAAAACATTTAACGTTATTAACAACATATACGATCGATAGTAGAAACATATTTCTAATACTTCACTGTCGATTATTGTAATTCACGATTGCAACTATTTATTTGTTCATTTAATATTTATAGGCTGTCCTCGATAGAAGGTCATCCCTCTGCAATGAAATTATAATATGAATAAATTGATACTCATAAATTCGACAATATGTTTGATATATTTGATTGACGACGCGATACATGCTATCAATAAAAATCCACTGCTGCGATTGTGGAAATACAGAATTCTAGAAAAGACAATTACACGCACCGTGAAAACAATTCGAGCCCCACATCCCACTATTATTAACGTATAAAGACCGTAATTGAGCAACCATACAAAAGTCCCTAACCCCGTAAACTTTGACACTCTACCTGCCGCAATTACCTCTCGGCCGGAGCCTTAATTTTCGCTAATTTTCCACCTCCCGTTTTCCCTTTCGTTCCATCGCCTTTGCATTTGCTTTTATTCGAGACGCTTACAGCCCAACCCGGTCGGTTTTCCATCCTTCGTTTCTCTTTTACTCACACGAAAGTAGAACACTTCCTTCTACAGATGCTAATCATGGTAATCTCACAGTATACCGTCCCTCTGGTACGTGACAGCATTCAAAATTGTCTGTACAATTCGTTCATTTATGTTGCCAGATGCTTTTGTCCGTGGTCGCATTTTTACGGCGCTCCTTGAATAAACTGTTGGGACACGCACGCGGTGACTATGTTTAGGATCGTTCACATTTATCAATTTTTCGAAACCTACTTTTCAAGGTACTTTTAAACTTATATATGTACTTTTATACTTATATAAGTATAGCTGCAAAAATGGTCCGTTGTCCGAGGGTTAAAGTAGCCTCGATCGCAAGGAGATAGAAATGAAAAATAATGAAGTTTAGGAAGGTCGTGTAGAAAAGTGCACGTTGCGCGTTGCAAGGAAAAGTGCAGAATGGTTGGCAGCAAGGGCGACGAGCACAGGCGAGTGCGAGCTCGGTGACTGGTGTCGATGGAGAAACCAGCGATGATGTGGGGCAACGAAGGGTAACAATAATTCCAGGACGGGCGCAAACACCCGCGCCGCACCGTGCCGCGTCGAGATCACACGCGGCACGTGATTCCACGTGCTTTTGCACGTGCTAACTGTAGCCGGCCAGGCCAAGGAACAGAACGATCGAGAGAGAAAGACAGTCACGCTCTCGCACACCTTTCCTCGTGCGGGTTAATACCGTCGAAGGAAAAGCATGACCGAGTCACGTGCATGCGTCAGTCACTCGACTCGATTCACGCGACCGGTCGTCCTATCGATTAGCCGAGGCTTCGCACGACAAGAAGATTTTCTCGAAAATCCTGGTCCGAAAAGCATTTTCGAATTAGTCTAACATCTTGACGTTACTTCCAGATCGAAATGCCACTTGTATCGCATACGAGCGTCACTGTCCCTTTACCTCTTGCTGCTCCGAAAATGATTTTTGAAGTGAAACTTCCTTTGGCAGGGTGTGAACCTTATTCGCGTCACGGAATTCGCGACACGAAAATGCGTAACGGAAGTGCTAGGGATGGTTGGCCGAGCTAGTCTTAAATATATACATATATATAGGATATTGTACACCCACTGTATACGTATCTGTTGGATTAAATTGTTTACATAGCGAATCACGGAAGAATTCAGATATCATCGGTTCGGATAATCGATGACCCGAGATAAAAATCAAGTCGGTAGGTTTAATTGTTGCTTGAATTATTGTTGAGTTTCATTGAAGCGATTAGGTAGAATCTAGAGACCAATTAGGCACTTTCTACTGAATCGTACCGCGTCCGATACACGCGTAACGTTAAATACGACTGCGCCCGCGAAACAGCTGTACAGGGTGTATAAAAAGTAATGGTCGTACGTCCTTGGGGTGAATCTATACCTCTGGATCGGTGGACATTTGTAAGAGAAACTTGCCGCAAAATTGTTTATAACAAAGAGAATTGTTTTTAAAAGTTTTTTTTTACATCAACGCTTTCTACTTATCGAGAAGAAAAAACGTTTGAAAGGAGCCATATGTCGCAAACAAATAGTTATTGAGCCATAAGCTGTTAAAGTTTTTGCAAAATTTGATTGTGTGGAATTATTCGTATAGACAAAAGCCTACTGCTACAGTCCACACGTCCGTATCGATGAGACAGAACACGATCGTGTGCGTGTCTTGAGACAAACATTTAAAGAGACATTTTTCGTTCGGCCAGAGGTATAGATTCACCCCTAGGACGGGTGACCATTACTTTTTATACACCCTGTACACGGTACGGAGTGGTGGTATAGAAATCGCGAGCATTAGTTCGATATTGGTGCAAATCGAAATCCGTATGACTAATTTGTAGTCAATCACGAACAAGGAACTGAACTAAATATGTCGAAGAGAGCGTGCGGACGGGGCATCGGCGCAGTAAATTATTAGTGAAATCAAGTTACACGCATAACTAAACGCGCGGAAGTGAATTTACCATACATGAGCCTTCAACGCTCTGGATATGCAAATTTGTTGCTACTATTGCTCGCTTACGACAGCTACAGGTCTCCAAGGTTACGAGTACAGCAAGGTTATCTTTCAGTATTAATTTATCCGTTGCGCGTTTCAACTCGAATGATTGCAGGCGGACCCCGTTAATTATTTTCCGGCCAGTTCCGAACCGATTGTGCCTTACACAACGTTCGCTTTTCTGCGGGAGTCTACCAGATTTGACCGACAACAAATTTGACCGACAACGACTTGGGACGATCACCCCAGTTAGCGAAATTTGTTGTAGGTCAAATTTGTTGTCGGTTAAAGTCATTGTCGGTCAAATCTGGCATCTGTGAAATGTTGTCGGCGAAATCTGTGTCGGTGATTTCCATGGAACCCGTATTTTCTTATGAACAGGGACGCATTATTTTCAGTAGCCCACGGGCGCCGAATATCTTAGGACGGCCCTGCGCGTGCTACACCTCCGTGCAGCAGATCGTATTTTCTATTTCTCTAAAGATATGCCCGACGATCATAGTTGTTGACATTGTGTAGAAAGTTGATTGAGAAAGCAGCAGTATCTTCGTGTTATCAACTTTCCAAAGCTAGTCCGATAAACGCCGATATAGGTTAATTTATCGTGGATTGACGGCATAAGTTCCTCAAGCGTGTCACATATACTGTCAGTAAAATGTTTCCGACCAGTTTTCTTCTATAGTTTATATTCCATACATCTTTTGTTAAGCCTTGTCGAGTATTCGTTCACACGTTCGGATTTTTGTTTGCACACGCTGTTCCGTTGTGTTTCCAAATTTATGAAATTCGCACACCATACATGTAAATTCGTGTTCCCCAGGGCATTTGTATGCTTTTGGAAACGGCGATTGGCTCACCGCGAAAAATAATTAGAATTGCAAAATTGCCAGGCATGCGCGGCGTTCAATTACTTCCCCCGTTATAGTTACCAAAAACGTATACACGAGCTCTGTCGTAAGAAAGCTATTCTTCCTGTTCGTGCTTTCGTGACTCAAACGCTGTTTCCTGCACATGGGATCATGGGATCTTTCGAGCACGCAGCAATACTAACCGGCCGGGACAAGTGTGTTGATTTAAACATTAACTTTCTACAGCGTAGCGAATGTTGGAGGAATTGACGTGACTGAAGGATTTACAAAAAGATTAACGCGTGTATTGATTATAGTACGCGAAAGAAAGCATCGCAGGATCTCGTAAATTAAATTCCTTCGAGCAATTGAAATTCATAGACAGCGAACTTTATGCGTTTGTAAAAACACGAGTAGGTGTAATTTGATACAGTGAAACTATTAGATAGATTTAAAAATATTGTTAATTGTTTTAAGCCTATTAAACGTATTACGAAAGAAAATGAATTTCTATTTTAGTTCAGTTTGTTGGAATTTAAGAAAAGTTTTATTTTCTATGAAAATCCGCTGTCTATTGAAAAATTTAAGAACTGATTTTAAAGAAGGGTCAAATGGTTGTTTCGTTTTTGTCATTACAATAGAATTTCAAGCATAGATCAATTTTTATGAAAAAAACATACACGCAGGAACTTATTTTACAACACCTTTGAGTATGCTCACATTTCGAAAAAACTCGTTGGAGTAATTAAAATTTACGTACTGTGTTAATTAAGCATTTGAATTTCTGATTCGTTGAGTGCTACTTGGTATCCCTTACTGTCCCAAAATTCCAGATAGCATCTCTCCGAATGAGGATGTTCATTAACACATGCTAAATAAGCAAGATGAAGGACTGTTGGCAAATTTTTCCTTTTAATCCGAGATTCAAGCGTTATTTTAAGATTCTCCTGATGATAATTCTTGAAATATGTTGTCAGGCGAGGTTCAATTATGTAATCTTAAATTAAGAACATCAATGTATTAGTTTCAGTTTAATAGGATAAAATTAAAAGAAGAATATAAATTTAATTGGCTCCCGTGTCCTGCAATCATTTTTTATTTTGCATAAAGATCCGGAGTCTAACGATAAGTAATCAACATTTAAGTTGTGGGAATATTACGTATGAATGAAATTACTTAAAGGTGCACTTGGGTTCGGTGGTGTAGCTATTGGTTGGTACGATAAACGTTAAAAAAGGAAATGGAGTCTATATCCGTTTTCGGAGAGACCAGCCGGTAGCTGGATTTAATGCGCCCTGTACGAAAGCTGAAGTGAGTTCGACGCTAAATGCGCCTAGAAGGCATCGAGTGTAACAAAAAGTTCGCTACCGTTTCGGGCGAAACCACCACATAGCAGAAACCAGCGGCGGTCGGTTTTGCCCGTAGCTCCGTTACGATTGTTGAGCCGCTCGGCTTCAGTGTAGATCTGATTTCCGTCGAGCTATAAACCCGTTGATAGTTACTCCTTTATGCAGAATTCACGTGCACGAGAGCGTGGCAGTCGGTGCACTGTCCGATGCACGTGACGGCGGGCTCATTGCGCCGGCCGCGGTCACGTGCACGAGCCAAAGTGCTCCGTCTCGCTACAACTCGGGAATGCACGCCTAAGATTTGTCGGCGTATCCCCTCGTGCACCGATGAAATATGCATGAATCATGTCGCACATGCATCGATTCACGTGAAATTGATTCCACGTCTTCATCGGATACAGCAAAACTCCGCGGAACCCGGAGAAACCACCGAATCACTGTTCCTGATTTCTCAACATTTTTCATTTCTTGAGAAATGAGAAATAAGACTACTTCTCGAGAGTTTTCGAGAATTCTCTAGAATTTTGAATAAAATAAAAAAATATAAGAAAACTTTATGATATTTTAACGTTTCGAAAAAAACTCAAGCTGTTGGGTTCAATTTTGAAAAAGTTACATTTTTGAAGGGTGTACGAATACTTTGCACATCAAATTGTACATGCATTGGGAAAAGTTAATGGAACTTTTCTGTATTTTTGTCACGAGAAACTCTTCGGCCATGTTCGATCTGGAACCACGGATTTTTTCGACACGTAAAATTTCGTGTTTTGTTTTTGACTTAAGAAACGCGAATATGAAAATATGGGTAGGCGTAATATTCTGGAACGAGTTCCGTGTCGTTCGGCAAGCAATAAATGCGGCATTAGATAGACTTTTTTTTAGATACGCGGTGAGAGAACATGAATGCGTTGGTTCGTAAGCGGGCACAGTTGAATTCTCGCATGCTTCGTTTTTTTCACCATGCAAATCTTTAAACGTATACGTGCTTATAAAATGCGTATGTGTTTATCTAAACCGCCACGGTCCATCGACGTTCTAGATCGGTTAATATTGTTAGCCCGAACCATTTTCTAGGTCAGCCATACCCAGTATCTAATAAGCAATTACGTTTATTGACCACTTATAAACCACAGAACGCTCGACCAGGAATGCAGTTCTATTTTGCCACCTTGAATTCAACCAGCTCTGTTCACGGCCCGACATATTTGATTTATAAGAGACAAGAGCTGACACTCGCGTTTCATATGAAGAGGTTTAACGTTTTCACTTCTTACATTGGATTCTTAATCGAGGATCGTAGCACGCGTAGGAAGAAAAAACCGATTGAACATTTGCCTCAACGAGAAATTCTTTCTTATCAGAAATACGGATGAGGTGTCTTTATCGTGTATACCTCCATTTCCAAATGCCGAAAGTTTCATTGAAAAATTCGTCAAATTAACGACATCCAATTAAATTGAAATAAAAGCGAATTTTTTCTTTGCGATTAAAGATTTTCATGTAATTAGAAAAATTGTTTCACTCGTCTTAATATTGTACACTGTTACGTCTGAAGGTTTAAACGATTAAAAATAAGAAAATCCAACTGAATTCGAGTAATAGTTGAAGAGCAAATGTCGCATACGTAATCGAATCAAAATATTTTTGGAAACCCGGTTATTTGCACGCAGCTAGATGTAAGAGAGATCCCCTAAAAAAGATCACCTTTCTATTTCAAGTTACTGTAAAAGGCGATTGCAACAAGCCTGTAGGTACGGTTAAAGGCAAGTTTAAAAATGCAGGTTCCAGGTTGTAGCGGCTGCTGAACACTAGGAAGAATCGTGCGAATGCAGGAAGTCCGTGTAGACCATACTCGGTTAAGCCGCACAAGGACGAACAAGGAGATGCACGTAATCTCTCAATTTCACTCGAGCAGAAGCGTTATAGAATCTATCTTACGACAGTCTTTTTTTCTCATCCGAGCGAGTTGTTTCTGTAGAGTTTCCTCGCTAGGAATGGGAAACGTTCAAACGAAACCCGTCGATCGACGTCCGACCGTGTTGCGAGCATTTCCTTTAACCCACGCTGGGCCTTCGACGATTTTCATAGCAATCGTGACCAAATTCAATCCACATTAAGTCCACCAATATTTATTTCGTAGCGTTTCAAAGTCTATAATTGAGTTCTTACCGAATTAGTCGGTAGCATTAGCGAATTCCATCAAGAAATGTCTGCATCGATTCCCAAACCCCAGAAGCTACATAAAAACGTTCTTCCTTCTCTTAATTATTTTATTAAATCCCAATTAAACACTTAACTTACATTTTAATTGGTAACCAAATGAAATTTAGATGAAACCCTGAGGCAGCACGAGCATTTATCGATTTCAAATGTACTCGACGTGTCGATATCGCGGATCGAAGGATCGCTACTTAGGCGCGTTTCAGCGCGTTTTCCAGTCATCCTTGAAGTTAAAGATGTAGTTACGCTCAGCTCGCAGCCAGTAGGCGGACAAAGAGGCAAAGACAATGAGCAACGTCTGAGGCATTCGAAAAATTCACACCCACACTCTCCGTTATCTTTGTCGTCGATTGTTTTGTTTTAACATTTCCTCCGGTAAACACGTATGTATACTTACCTACAGTCGTCGACGTTTAGTTGCAACATGGTCGGCTAGTCTATATGAACCTTCGGCCTCTAATGAGCGGCTTTATATGGTTTTTATTCACCGTGATGTCTTACACTCTCCCTGAATCACGGATTAACGAGCCAATGTTTCGGCGAAATCGAACATTCCGATCTTCGCGTATCATACATCGTTGCACCTTTTTCGGTGATTATCAACGTGAGAGGAGTGAGTCTTCGTTGCAAAATACTTAATCCGTGATTCAGTCTTCTATTTACCAATTAGGAAATTAACGGTTGTATTGATCGCGGGATAAGCGACGAGATAAATGAGAAAACCGCTGGTGCGAAGGACCAGAGAATCGGAAAGTTGGCGATGTTCAAATCACTTCGTGAAAAGGAATGACGCAGGAAGCTAATTAGGCGCGTTCTAACGCGTCAAGTCTCAGCTTTAATGATCTTCAGTTTATTATTTCCAGAGATACGTTTAAATCGTGTAGCTCGCAAGTTTTATAATATTGTTGTAAAGGGGATGCTTCAATCTTCAATCTCATATGTGATTTTAGTCGTGAAATACATTTTTCAATGTTTGCGGAAACGTTTGAATTTGTGAAAGTTTCATCGTCTGATAAATTCGTCTCATCGTTTACGGCATCTGAAAATGTGCAGAAGCAGAGTTTAAAACAACTGTTAAGACTGAGAAATGAAAATTGCAGAGATCGCTTGATTGGCCTTTTTGAAGAATTGATTGTTCAAGTCGGAAGAAGGAATGGTGTCAGCATTTACGGCCAGGCCGGCAGACAACGCGTCGATGATCATCGAACGGTTCGCATGGCCAGTGAAATGACCTGAGAACGGCCCTGTATTTTTTTTACGCAACACACGACACATTCTTCCTGGTGAACGAAGGTAAACGCTCCCTGGCGATACCTTAACCGGTGGAAAATTGTGTCTTATTTCTCAATTAAGAAAGGTACAGTTTAAACTGTATCGCGCCGCGCTCGTTCGCTTTTTACCAGCAAAGGCATTGGATATTGGGACAGTGAGAGGATGGAAGAAACTGCGAGAGGTGATGAATGCGCACGAAACGATAGGGGCGAGTCGAACAGAGAACGAAAAAACATTCTGCGCGAACGGTTACGTTGGTCGAAACGGCCACATAAATTCGTTGACATAGCATAAATTCGATTCTGTCGGGGCGCTTGATCCGTGCACACGCGCGTACACCGACTTTTCCCTGATCAAGGTGAATGTAAACACTTTTTGCACAATGTAGAGCACACACGCCGGTAGCAAAGTTCTTAGAAATATTGCTCGGTAGCGTACGCACTCCTACAGAGAAAGGTAGCAAGGTAAATTGACGCATAATTGAGTAGAGATCAAATAATCGCGTGGTTCAACTGCGTTTGGTTCGTTGTCAGTTGCTTCGTGACGTATGGGTTTTTCTTGAAAATCTAGTGGGACGTTTAAGTCATCATTTCGCTGATTTCGAACTTCGATTGCTGAGTGCGGATCTCTCAAGTGTGTGGTCGTTCTAATTTGAATCTGTACATATCGAGGAGAACATAACGTTTAGTATCTTTGGCGTAACGTGCAGTGTGTCAAATTAATTCAATCAGTACATTATCTACCAGCATGGGGTAACGACGTTGTATTTTTGAATTTACATTTTCCTTCCTTTTTTCTTGCACAGACAGCAGATGCAACTTTTCTCATGAACATGGTCCGGGTCTGGATCGAAACGCCGAGACCTTTTTGAATTGCAGAATTGCTCGTTTTTAACAATTGTTTCTGTAAAATTAATTTGGTTTTCTGTAGTGTAGAATTTGTAAAATCAGAGGGAGTTTGTAGTGTAAATGAATGGGAAAACTAATGATAATAGTTGTCTTGATAAACATATTGAATAATCTGTACTGAAGTGCGAGTCGTCGGCCGAAAATTCATTCGGCGAGTAATCGTCCGCGTGCATTGACACCTCGACGATTGTTCAGGACGCATAATGAGAGAGAATGGGAGAAGGAACGCGGCCGATAGCGATCTAAGAATCCGTATGCGCGAGTCGCTCGTGATTAAAGGATAAGATCTAACGGCGGTGTCTCTAGCGAGCACAATAACTGGGACCTTTCTAGCCTGCTCTTCGCGTCACGAGACGAAGCGGTCCCAATGCAAACGCGTCAAGATAATCACGGATACACTTGCAAGTTGCAACTGCATCGGCCGCTGCGCCGAGAGGGAAACCAGATTCCCTTGATCTTGCGCGCCGCGGCTGAATTATTCCGCGGCGAGCGACACCTTTGCAACGCGCGAAACTACAAAAATCAGCACGCTCCCATATATCGCCGTTATGTTACTACCGGATACCATTACACCCACGATTGGTTCACAGTTACGCTGTTGCATTCGAGCCGCTCCTTTCGTTCAGAACTTGTCAGTTACCGTTGGCAACGCTAACTGTCTCTACGACGTTCGTCATCGCTACCCAGAACCATTGGAAGATATAAGTAATTCTTCCATTAACAACAATTCTATCGACACAGGTCAAAATTCACCGGTTCCAGGTTCTTTTATTTTACAATTAGAAAAATAATAAAACTGATTTCATAAGAATCGAAATAATAATTATTCAGAAGTTGGGCCTCCTCTCAGATTTTCATGAAATTTAAATATGTCATAGATTTCTACGTTTTGAACAACTTTTTTATATACGTGTTACCGCCGTTAGATTTTAGTTTTCAAGATATTCGCAAAAAACTGTCGCTGTATTGAAGTTTTCGTATTTCTGTACGCTCCGTGGCAACGTCAGCCTGTCCCGGCGCGGCATTTGTTTTCATTGTGCTTGTAAACACGCTGTAGAGGTGAGAGAGAAAACAGAGCCTCACTCTGGTCGTACATATGTATACACAGTGAGCTTTCAATTTTGAAAGACGACTCCTGGATTTTCGTATGCGTGGCCGTTAGGCCGGCCCGACTATACATACAAGTATGACCAGAGTAAGACTCTGTTTTCTTTCTGATCTCCGCAGCGTGTTTACAAAAACAAATATGTAAAGGATACTTTTTAAAAACCATGCTTATATTAAAATGCACTAAACAGGAGAAAATAATTCTTTTATGCCTAAAAACTAATGTCTAAAAAATGATTGATACGAGAAATTGAATATCTTATTCGAAACACGTGGCAAAGTAGTTATTCTGTAACGAATGCTCTGTTCCGTGCGAACAACGTAGAAAGTTAAAACCTAACGCGTCTCGGATATCGTTCGATTATAATATGAAATGGAGCAGTTCGATCTACAGATTTTCGACCACCTGGTTGAATCGTAATTACGCTTGAACAACATAGGGCAACAAGAGCAGCTTTTGCAGAAATGAACGAGACACGCGAGGCAATCGTACGCATACAGAAATTGGTACGAAAGTTCAGAGGACATGGTTACGAGCTCTTAGGTTGAGATTTACGTATTTTTCATTGCTATTATTTATGCAATTTATGACCGGTTACGTGTCACGCATTAGGCTCTAGAATCCACGTTTCTCGCATGTTAGACCGAGTTTGATCGATCGTAAATATTAATTTAATCGTGAAAGTGGGCATGAAAGAGCAACTTTTATTCCGAAAACCGGAACGTCAGCGCGGGAAGACAGCCAGAGGAAAAGGAGTGGGAACTGCTTGCTCGATTTCATGTGGAAAGGTACTAGACTCGCGATTTTACGACACGAATATTCGACAGATTCGTTACACGTGTCTGCCTCACTATTTCCTCTCGTAAACACTGTACGTTCACGTCGAACACTAGATTTCGTCGCTTATGCTTAGACTGCGGATTTTGATGCATTTACGGAGAAATTAGTTAGGCTCAATGCGATACAATGAAATATTAGATAAATCACTATGGAATTATTCTCACTGGAACTTTTTAGTGAATCCTAATAAATTTTGAACATTTGAAGTTGCTATAATTCTTAGACGGTGCAGTGAATCGAACCCAAAGTTTGGTAATTGCATTCATTTAGTAAAAATTGTATGTTGTCAAGTTTTCAAAAATTTTGTAGCGTTTTTAAATACCTCCAAAACATCCTGAAGATTGAACCGTTGCGTCCAAAACATTCAGGTTCAGTTTGTAATGGGAACGTTGCAAAGCCGTTAAAAAGTTTGGATTGCGAGCGCATTTGATGAAAATTCGAGGTGCGTAGGAGTGTTCGAAGCGACCTTCGCGATCTCATAGCGACAGCCGTTAAGAAAAAGAGAATCGGAGCGATCGAAGGTGCAGCAGTAGCTGCGTGGCTTCGAATCCAGTTATCCTCGGTTCTCAGGTGCTTCTAATTGGCTCGGAGGAGAATAACGACGCGACACGTAACGAGTATCGCTCACGTGAGAAGATGGTAACGCTGGTTGGCTTGCACTCGAGGTGCAACGCGCGGTGCATTCCGCCGTGCACGCTGCACGGTGGTGTGGCGTGTGCTGGTGTACGGTACTCCGAGACTGCGGTGATCTTTAGCAGGACGCAGTCCTTGAATCCAACAGCGAAATGCTGCGCGATGCATCGACGAAAAAGTCATTGTAATAGGTCACTCCTTCTCTCGAGCCGCCTATTACCCTGGCAAACTCTATTCGAACGTGGAAAATCCAGCGAATGCATTATTCGAGCCAGTTGCATAAATTGACGATCTTACTATTGGGTTCGGGCATTTCAAATAAACACTCACAAATCGTTTTTGTATATATAAGCTGACTTTCAGAAAATAAAAGAAAAACATCTTTCTCCGAATTTGGTTCAATTATAAAAATGTTATTCCATTTTAAAAGGTCTACGAACACTTGGTACACCCACTGTATCATTAAAATGTGACAGTGTGAATGAAATATGATTTTTTCGTTCAAAGTCGAAAGCAAGTGAAGCTACTTTGAATTTTTATTACCTGTCTATCATTTGGAATAATTTTGTACTCTGACTTCTCAAGAGGCAACCGGACCCATCAGCTGGTTACCAAAAGTGGCAACCATCGATACCTCGAAATCGGGACATACATCGCTAAAATAACTGGACTTTTCGACTCGTACGATTTTCTAGACCCTGTATCTAGCCCTAGTCTTTTGCGACACCCTGTATATCATCCGTTGACAATATGCCACGCGATACACGGATAGACGGGGTCACGAGACTACGTTTAAAAGTGCCTTGCACTTTTGCGCGACAGACCTTGAGTACAGAGCCGACTGGAATGCAATTTACCGAGCATTGTTCGTAACTCGTACGGTACTGAACTTTGTTTAAATATATGCTCGTTTCATTCGCTTCGTTTCAGCTGAGGTTACTCGTGTAACCGTTGCTTAATGGCTTAATGGAAAATGGAGGAAAACGATTAATTTACGCGACACTGCGGGAATGCCGTGCTCTAATCGTAAGTCTCACATGTGTGTCGATTGAGATATGACATAGTTGCGGCCATGCACAATGGCCATTATTCGCATGTTTTCAATAACGACGGAGTTTCGCAATTTTTCTGAACCGAAGCGGACGCGATTCTCGTCGTGTTAGACGATTTTTGTCGATCACTCTCGTCGTTAATCTTCCGCGAACGTCTGTGGTTTCATTTGGATCTTTCTTCATCGTCGAAATGGCGACATTAAAGTGCAGCTTTTCATTCAAGCGATATAATTAACAAGCGACAAAATTAACCAGTTCACGGAAGGTTAAGAAAATATTTTAATGACGAGCTTTTTTTGCCAGTGTCTTGCGTACTGCATTTTAATTCGGTTTCGCGGAATTCGTTCGGCTTTCTTGATTTCGGGGAACACGTCTATTTTTTCGACTCCTCGCGAAATGCTTCACTTCCTTCGCTGCCTTTACAGTCCGAAACTCTGCGTAAAAACATTTATGCTTGAAGAGCAATTTCGTTCTGGTTTAGTTAGTCTGAAATTCGACCTCTTACTGACCAACTACAGCTCCCTTCGCTGTCGAACTTCGTTTCCTCGTTAACATTGCTTTTCTATGATTTTTAGCATCGTTAACTAATCGGCTCCAATTATTAAAATCATTATAATTTGGTTTCGCGCAATCGATGCAGAAGATTTTGCACAAAGATCTGCAGTCTACAAGTCACCTATAAAAACAGGAATTCGCACGAAGATCCGATTTGTTAATCTGTTAATAAGAGACCATTCGTAGTAAATCAGTAAAATTCAAATAAAACCATTGCAAAATCTAAAGAAACGAAATCGAACAACTTTCTATTGGAAAGGATAAACATACTAAACGAAAGCCGATACGATGAACCTTCTCGGGTACAAGAAACATCATAATGCGATATTAGAACAAAACCATGATAAGAAGTGCGGCCGCAGAAGAGCGAAAGTAATGAAACGTATACGAAGAACCTTTCATTAGACGCGGGAATGAAACAAAGTTAATTAAACAAAACCGCGGTCGATCTCCTTTGAGCGTCTGGTCCAGTCGCGCAAAGGAAATCGCACCTGTAGTAGGAATTGCCACGAGCGAAGAACCTTTCCGATGCGAGTGGTCAAATCGATACGAAAAAAGTGCAATCGTGGAAACGATCAGCTACGCCGTTCAATGGGAATGCTTACAAGATCAGATCACGAACGCGGATTCAGTCAGTATTAAATTGAATTTACTGTGACATAGAATTAAAGTAATGACATTATAACGCTATAGGGTGCCATGTCTATGTCACCGCGCATGCAATTACCAATAGGTTGCCCGGTAGCACCTGTTTCGGCTCGTTTTATACCGGTTACGCCTGTTCCGTGCACTTCGTTGAAGAGTAACACAGGTGCCACAACTGCAGGTTATGTTCACTGAAATCGGTCATTATTGGATGGCAAAAAATGGTAATAGACTGTCTACAAAATCCATTTCTTTTTTTTCAGACGTCGTTGATTACAAATTCAATTTTTCGATCGTAGAAATTTGATAATAATTGTGTGGTGGTGTCGGCGCACAGATTCGATCAATAATATAAAACAAGCAATTATGCAATTAATAAACTCCCATCGTTTCTCACGAAAATGATCTACATCAGGATCGAAACGATGGGAGTTTAGTAATTGCAAAATTGCTTGTTTTATATTATTGGTCGAACCTGTGCGCCGACACCACCACACAATTATTGTCGTTGGTTACGATCGTCGTCCGGTTTTTAATTCGGCGAGATCGAGCCGGTGTTTTATTCCAGAAACGCTTGCCCATTATTTCGAAAGCAGTCTACAGCGACAGAATCAACCGACTTCTTTTTCTTTCTGTAAACGCTTCCGACTGTCGGTGGTCGTGTTGCGTCGCGCGAAGTTCATCGAGCACTGTTGGTTTCGCGAGAGTTGCTGTACCTAAAGGCAAGAAGCGTTCCGCGGTAGACCAGAATCCGAGGTACCCGAAATAAGTCGTAAAACGGCTTTGGGTTTCGCCTTTGCCCGTCGTCGTAAGTACGACGGTTTCATAAATTCAACCACAGTTTGGCCAACCGGGGAATTTCACCGCGACTTCTTGCCGGCTCGCGTGAGTCACGAATTTTTAGAAACCCACCGCGAAGAATGCGTCCTGCAAAAATCGCATTCCACTGCGCTTCAAACGATTTTATCCCCTAGCATTCAATTTCGTATCCATAAAATGAAAGAAATCATATCGAATGGAATTCCATATGTATTCTAGGTCGAAAGAAACGTTTGATTTTCGAGGTAAAATAGCTTTCTCGATAATGAATCCTGAAAGGAAAAAGATGATTTTCGGTCATCTTGTAGAAACTTTTGGACCAAACAGTATCGAGCATAGTTCTAATTAGAATTGCGACGATTAGAGACATGAAATATTTGTCGATAAGTGGCGAATGTTGAATAACTTCTGGTCAATTGTTTTATTCGCAATCCCAGAGAACGGCCGAAGTATTTTGCCGCAGTCGAAGACAAAAATGTAATTGCTCGGTGGAGTGTCGGTTGTCCGCCGTTTGTCGATCGACGACGGACTTTTTCGCGATCGGTGGCCTCTTATGAAATCGCGAGGAAAATAAATAGTTAGTTTTAGCGTCCTGCACGCGGCCTCTCGGATTTGTCTCGCGTGTATAAAGCGCTTTTCGCTCGGTACGATCGGCTGACGCGATTACTCCTCGGGCTACGTTTAATTCGACTGTGATTTCGTTCGAGGCAATATTTTATCGTTCGACGACGTATCGGCCGGACACGGATTCGAATCTGGATCACCGATAATTTTCCGTGTGCACTTGCCGACCACCCGATTCCAGCAGATTTGCATTCCTCCGCTCGAATCGCTTTCGAAACGCAGCTAGGAAGAATAGCGTTGTGGTTTCTCCAGAAAAATTCCCAGCTTATTTCCGGATCGATTAAGATCCGCTGCTAATCAACATTCCCGCGCGAAGACCGCGCGCCGTTCACGATCATCGGGCTTCATCTTGATCCACGTAACGCTTTCTCACTATTTATTCGCAAATTTATAAAATTGACGTCACGAAATTGTTTATACCAATGATAATTCAGAACGAATGCAATTGTAATTGTGAATTTGATGTACTTATGATAAAAATGAAAGAAATCAATGTCTTTAATGCAGATAACGTTTGCATGAAAATCCATAGTCTAATAATTACAGTCAAACGAGACTAGCGAGAGACTAAAATATTTGAATTGCATCAGGAAACAGGCGAAGACTTGCCAAACTTAAAAGAAGAAAATTTTAAAAAATTGCATTTTATAAACCGTGCGTATCTACCTTCGGGAGTTGATTTCGTTCGAGTCTTATAATTAAATGTTTTTGTTCGCCGGTTAATGCCAGCGCATTCGGTGTTGCACCACGTGAAACACGTTTGATACCGAAACCGGCGTTTAGAACGTGGAAATAATGAATTGCAATAACTGCGAGCCACCTGTCTGATTAAAATGAGGTTTCAAGGAATTGCTGAACGTGCGCTAAAAATTCTATCATTTTTCTCTATCGATCAACCGAGTCATTTTGCTTGTTTCGCGGTCGTCGAAGTTCAACGACTCAATAAGCGTCGAAAGACTATAACGAGAGTGGCCTAAGCGCGCGGACCCACGTGGCTCGGTTTTATCGCGTGCCGGCGATCGGTTTTACCCGTGACGTATTTTTTTCAAAATCCGCCGTTAAACGGCAATCGTGTCGCGTTATTCGCGGACAAGTAGCAAAGTGATACGAAGTGCTCACGAGGCCGTTTATGCAAATAAGGGTGTTCCCGATGTTATCGTTTTAAAATCAGGTGCGCGCGATTTTCGCGTGTGCGCAATTATTTCGATCTCGTGCGCAGTGCGCGACCGTTACCTAATTACACGGCGCGCACCGGCTAGTATGGTTCCGCGGCTGACAGCGAAAATTACATTAGACGTCGTCGTCGCGATTATATTTCCAGCACGAGGACATCATTGGTCTGTCCGCTCATGTTCTCGCCGGAAAACCCTTCACCGAAGTTGAAGCATGGCCTGCACGTGACGCGAGAGCACGTGTCAGTCAGCCTCACTTGTTTCCGAAAGCATTTGCCTCGCGGTTGACGGCGAGCCTGACTCCCATCGATCATCGAATTTCATTACTTTCGCGAAAAAAAGACCTTTTGAAAAATTGCAATCGAATCGATTGAACCCCAACGATCATAAATCATACTTCGTCCGATCATTTCAATTATCGAATTCGTGGGACTGCTCGTTTATCCAAGCGATGATTAATAAAACCTGGACGATACGCAAATCGTGTACTTCCCCTCGATGGTTTCAACCTTTCGTAATTTTGTCAGAAAAATGTATTGAAATGTACCTACAACTCTTCAAATTTAGTAGAGAACAACTAGCAAAATTTTATCAGAATTTTAGCTACTTCGTAAGATAGTAATACCTGTAATCACGTGTAGAAATTTGTTTTCGATCGGAATACCTATATTTGCATATGTACTCCGTAGTGTACCAGCCGCGCTAATTGGAATTGCAAATTCGAAACATCGTGTTCTGGACAAAGTTGCTTGTACCTTATAAACTCTACATGATAAAATCGAACGTGTACAGCAATTTAATTTTACTATTTTCTAGTCTAACGTAGCTATCATAAAATTCAGAAAAGTCATTTGAGAAAATAGATGTTCTTGGCGAATAGAAATATCTTTGTTCGTTTCACAATTCTGTTAAATTCTGCCTTAAATTCTACCTACTCATTTTTATCGTAAACGCATCAAATCCGCCACTCAGAAATGACAATTACATCTAACATTGTACAGTTCGCGTAAATTACAGCGTCTCTGCACACCGCTGCGCAAATCCCCGAGTTATTGCATCCGCGTTGAATTAAAAAATCCTCCTGCAAGCACACGCGTAATAGACACATAGACTTGAAAGTGCGATTGTGTATCTGTCTTACGAGAACAGAAGTTTCTCACTTGGAAGGATCAGTACGTGCCAAAGACTCGTACGATAATTACACCGATTATCCCGGCAGAGAGAAGCGTTGAACGAAATCGAGTTTCTCCTTGATTCCGAACGCTCGATTAAACAAATTCGATCTACCGTGCACTGTTATTTACCCGTTTTCCATTAATTGCGCTCTAATCAAGATTCTTCCTTGTTTCACCGACGTTGTCGGATGCGAACGGTTTCTCTTCCTTTCCAATAAAACTCTAATATTTCTTCCGTCCATCTGCCGTCTTCCTGGTTGTTAGGTTACGAGACAGGAGCAAAGATCTACTATAATTTATTTCGCAGACACACTAATTTATGATTCCAATGTTGCAAAACTGTGCCAACATTTTTTCTTCTTGTCGAACTTCCTCTGCGAAACCTGGGAAAAATTAAATTCGTTAAATAAAATACTCAAATCATTTCATTTGCTCTGTTACACAGAAGACGGTAAATAATTTTTTATACTCTTCAGTGCTGGCGATACTTAAAGAATGCATAACATGTATTGTTTGTTATCATTACTATCTTAATAAGTGTACCAATACTTTGTACATCCACTGTGTATGACTATAGTAGAATGGCGCGATACTGCTGAATGCAGTAGCTCGCATTAATTCTAATGCACAGCAGCTCTGAACTTTTCGCTGGGAGCGAAAAATCGTGTAAATGGCGGCCCACTAGAAAATGTTCGCTCGATCCAATTACAAGCTCGGGGCGTAAACAGCAGGTTGCTTCGTGCTTTACTAAATGACGTCGGTGTTTAATAACAGACTCGGTTATAACCTCTCTGTAATGTCAGCGTGTTGCGACACCGCACCACGCTCGCACAAAATTATTATCGATAGCCAACAATGGTTGATGCAATTAGAAGCGAACACGATTTCCTCAGTGAGCACAGAATGCTTCCAATTACGATCAGACTGTTAATCTCCGACTTCGTTCGCCACCGCAGGAAATTTTCGCCGAGCACACAGCGCTATACGCTAGGAACCATAATCGGCCGGCCAGATAATCGAGGAAACGGAAGAATTCACGATATTAATGCGATAATCGACGTGGTCCAGTGAGCGTAAACTGTTTCTGGAAGTTGCTCTTTCATTCGGTGTCCAACCACGGTTGGCTAGCCGCCGTAATTCGCGTTCCCCGCTTTTTTCCCTCGCAATTTTCATTTAATTTCTGCTCTTTTTTTTCCGCGGTGTCAAAAGGTTGCCGTTTGTTCGCGAATACAGGTGGGCGGAAATTGTGCGTGTCACGCGGCTGCCGCTTGGAAACTGGTTAAATGAGTCTCGGTGTTATCGGGCTCAATTAGACATCGATTTGTTGCCTCGTGAAAATTAATTAAAAGTTCGTTGCTACCCGGCCGGGAGCCGTGGACACAATGGAACGTGGACAGCATAATCGCTTATTAGATCAGTGACAATCAGACCGAGCCCTGGGCGATTCGTGTCCCGAGTATCAACTCTGTCGCCTCATGAGAGCATACGATGTTTAACCGACTTCGATTCTTATCGGTGGTTAATTAATTTAGTCGGGAAAACGCGGAGTTCGGTATCACGGAAATTCCTCATCGTTCGTATGAATAATATTACAGCAAACCTTCGCAAACGAATATCTTTTTCTACATCATTTTTACTCTTAAAATATTAATACTTATAGTGACTGAAAAAATGGGTATCCTCCGATGTTAATATCCGTGATTCGTTCGATTCTGTCATAACCGAACGATTTACCTAACAGTTTCCTAAGTGGGTTGAAATTTGTTTTCAGCTAGGCAGAGATGATTACACAACTAATGGATTTAAATCGCGTAAATGAAACGCGCGATAGTAAATCTTTGTTTCGAGTTTCGCGTCGTTAATTCAGCGATCTAGTTAACTTTTTGCATATCGCGCGCGCGCGTTTTATTGTTAGGTTCGCGGGTGTTTCGTCATTTCGCGCGGTGCCGCATTTATGGGTGCCAGCGGTATTCCAGGGGCCTGAAAATGCTCTCCGCAGTGTCATTATTGATCGCCCGTTCGTTGCGACTGATTTGTGATTGCACCGGTCTACAGTTCGATCGCGGTTCTGGTGAAAGCTAATTTTTTACGAATAAATCATTCCACGGCAGTTTGAGCAGCAAACATTAGGAAAGGAACGGAGTAAACCAGCTTTTGTGAAATTCTGTCCAGCATTAACGTACGCCGCGCGTCGAGGAGTACAGCGGTACTGTCCGAGCGTTCAAACCTTGGATCAATTTGTCAGACATTATCCTTCGTGGCGCAGAACTCATGATTTTAGCCTTTCGGCTAATTTGCAAGATACGAATAATCGCGTCTTACATAAACTGACGGCTGCAATTTTCAACTGTAGACTTCAAATTGATTCACACACGGGGAAACAAACGGAATTAGGCCTGTCTCGAGCCGACGACCGCTATCGGTCAATTCACTGATACTAATAATCACATTCCTGCCAAATGATTTTCAACTGCAACTCGAAATTGATTAGCCAGCGAGGTAACTTCGAATCGACTTTCACCCGAGGAAACAAATACAATTAATCCAATCTCACAACAACGACGACTATTAGTCTATTTCACTAACGGTACTAATAATCACGTCTAATATAAACGACTTTGAATAATTTCGAACTGTGACTTCTAATTGATTTGCAAACGAGGAAATGAACAAAATTAATCTTGTGTTATGGCAACGACGCACAGTGTACTGGTGTGAAATAGTAAGATGTGTCACGCAAGACATGGAAATACGCGAGATAGAATGAGGGGATGACTCCGAGAGGCGACGTCTCTTCGTAGAGTCCGAAATTGTTCGAAATTGAACTGAATGAACGGAACGGGTCCCATGGAAATCACCGACACAGATTTCGCCGCCAACATGTCACCGACTCCAGATTTGACCGACAACGAATTTGACCGACAAAAATTTCCGATTTTTCTGGAAATTTTTCTAAAAACGTCGGAATAAAATATGTTAAACCGTTTATGTTGATCTTACGTGTCGGTCGATCGATGAGTACGTCGAAGAAGATTTCCGCACGTCATCTGATCTCTCAATCGCGAACGTGTTTTCTCACTAGTTGATTGACAACTGTATAATTACCGGCTTGGAAGCTCGCGTTGTACGTTAGGCTCGTTTGCGCGATATCGACCCTGCCGACACGTAATGAATCTGCTCGTCCGTCGTTGCCGATTCAATGATCTCTTCTCGCTTGCGAACCCAAAGTCACGTTTTCCGCGCGAACATTCAACTCGCCATAAATGTCACAATATTCAAGGAAAAAAAGTATTATTAGCAAGGCTGACACACTCCAGTCAATAAATAGATAAAATTTTCTTTCAGACGTCACGCTGAGCGCATCGTCAGTTGTATATTTATACGTGACATGTTCATTAATTTTTCCACTGTCTACAATATTCAATCATTTGCTTCTAATTTTTTGGAATCTCGATCGCAATTTTGAAATTCTTTCGATTCAATTTTGCCATAAATGCATTATAGGAAATTTCGAATTAATTCTCATTTTTTTAATTAACACATCAAAAACTCTGTTGGGGTTACGAGAGAGCCCACTTGTGTACCAGTTGAGCGGCTCGTGAACAGTAGCAAGAAAGTCCGCCTTAATTAATTGTGTACGGGATTATTTTTGTGAAACGTGGAATTTTTCGCTGGAAGAAATATCTGATAACTTTCTCTGTGGTGGCTGGTTATGAGACACGATTGACAGTTCATAAAACGATAGAGAATCCAATGGGAATTCGATTGGTACAGACGGGGTACGATTAGCCGGACCGAGCCCGTTCTAAATTAACTATTTCGAGCCGAACAAAAAGAGGAACTATCTCGGCCATACTTTCGCTACGACGACGACGGGGCAAAGCGCAAAAATAGGTAATAACGCGCGGGGTCCGATCAGTTATTTTCGAACTTATTACCCGTAATCGATTCAATTTTCTCCGTTTGGAATCCCCGGCTCGGTTTCCCGGGCTCTAATAAGCCGCCGATGCACGAGGTACAAATCAGATCAGTGCAGAAACGTAACGCGTTCCAGTTGTCTACGAAAATTAACGTAATTACCGGCGTCGTTATTATCGCGCAACCTCTTCCTTTCCAATAATCTTCTTTTGAAATCGACGACCATTATACGTATCGTGTGCTCGACGCATACGTATTCTTTTACATTCCCTCGACGGATATACAGACCCAAGTAGTTATACACGCGCGCGTTGTGTCGTCATCTCAGGAAACAATCGGAAAATCTCGGTCTTTAATTCTTCGGCGATTCTTTCCAATCGAACGATCGTATATGAAATTTCATAAGCCTCGAATTGTGAAACACGTGGAAGGCTGAGCAATATTAATGACTCATAAGTCCTCTTTTTATTATATCAACTGTCCGTACCAATTTTCACAATTAATAAAAACAATGTGGGTCAATTCGTGTAATAAACACAGAAATTATAGTAATCTACCTGCACCTACCGGCCGTTTCCTTATGCTCGGCATGAACTCGGGTACTAGAATTTTATGGAATAATTACGTACGTAATTAAGTAATTGAAATTTTATAATTAAATTTCCGCAGTTTTTTCTGTTGTAGGGAGACTAACATATAAATCGAATGTCTGCGTTGTAAGCGTAACTATTATAGTAATTTCTAGAACATTACTCCATACAGTGCAATTCTCGCAGAAAACGTAGTTTCAGAGTCCATTTCAATAATTAACCGATATTACCTAATTAATTGTGTTTTCTTTCTAGTACGCATTCCCCGTAATGAGCACTGACTATAGTTGTCTGAGTTCGCAAATTAGGCAAAAACCAGTGCAACTGACGCAAGCAATTCTCTTCAAAGTTTGCCGATCGGGGAAAAACCGACCATAAGCGCAGCGTCGCCCTTGCACCGTGAAAAGCGTAATTCCTCGCGGAGCGTGTAGTTGTCGAATTGCAACATTGAAAATTGGTTTTAACGACAGCGCAACACGCATTATTGTACCGACACAGAAGTTCATATTAAGTCTTTACTCCGGAACAATTTATCAAATGCTCTCCCGCGAATTCCTCCCCGTCTTTTTATTACGGTTTAACCGTCCGAAGATTGCAAAATCGTTAACATCGTTCCTTAAACGATTCGTATTTACTCGTAGTTTTTCGTTGCACCGTGCAACGTTACGTTAGTGCACTCGCGGAGCCACGTATTTATAACTCGGTTATGAGCATAAAAAGGAAACAAATCGAACAGAGCACAGTCGGAATATCTATCTATCTTTGTGTATCCTGTTGAGCAAGCCCGGTTCAATTTCTGCGAATTCTTGTCGATGATTTGTATTATTAGACTGCCGATCATTATGCAAATCCCGGTTTCCGTATTTTGTAACAGTTCGAAACAGGTGAGAGTCCTATTTCTTCGTTTTGTAAAAATTAGGAGGCGAGAGTCCCGTCTTTTTATTTGATTAGACCGCGGATTTTATGCTTTCACGAGAAAATGAAAGAAAAATTAGGTTTTCAAAATGTTGTAATATTATTTTCAACGCAAGGAACCTGTTCAAATACATTTCTGTCTTGATCCAGTTTGTCATAGTCGAGGTAGATAATTTGTATTGTTTCTACAAACTCGCAATCTCTTTATTAATATCAATCCTTAAGTGATTGATCGAGGTCCATCATATTTAATGCGATGCGATTCTTTCAAGTGATTGATTGAGGTCCATCTCTCAAAAGTGCAGAGAACCACACTTTATGTTTACGATTATTTAATGTGACGTGATTCTTAATGTACATTTTCGTTAGACATGAATATCGCTATTCTAACATTTGAGAAAGTGTTTCCGTAAGTGAAGATTTTTCCTCATTTGCAGCAGCCACGAGTGCAAGAAGCACAATAAAACGCGGCCGCAAAATCAACTAGCGCAGCAACGATTCAATTTGTATTTGACACCTGTTTCTCGCAATCGATGTAAAACGATTTTGTCCGGTATAATGACCAGTTTCGTCAGAATGTTATCCGAAGTCATTAATATCACCGTGATTTTTCCAATTCGTCGATTTTTCCTCGCGATATAATGTAGAACAGGTGTTATTAAGTATTACACAGTTGTGGCATTGTCGTGCAATAAAACCAGAGCCCGCGGGAAGATGTAATTTCTCGCTTAAGAACTTAATAGAATCATGAGCCTGCCCAGGCCGTTCCAGAATCAACATGATTTGCCGTGATAAAATTACGTCACACAGGCCCCATGCAACTCGTTTAAACCTGATATCCATAATTACGATATGCTGAGCATCCAGCAGCGGCTCCCGTCTAATTAATATCAATCTTGGCCGCGTCGTATCAGAGAATTGAATGTAATTAAGCTGCGTCGTTCCTGAACGAGTCCCCCATTGGCCAAGCAGAGGTGCATGCGAGTATCTAAACGCTAGTCGATCACCAATAAATTATTACGAAACGCGCAGTTGTTTCGCGCGCGTTGGAAATAACACATTTTGCTTTGTGAGCCGCCGTTTGCGTTGCACAGTAAACTTTTCAGCCGCGAAGGCGATTCAATTAAAACTCCGATTAAAAGGTTCATATCATAAATAAGGTCTCATTGTCCGTCGGTTTTGTTCCTCTACCGTGGCCATTGTAGTACCCAAAGTGAGTAAGGCCATTGTAGTACCCAAAAAGAAAATTTATAATAAACGATTGATTGTTGAACTCGACAAAATCATTCGGGTAATATTCGACAATTACCATATTGTCAAAGTGTCGACACACTTTCATGGTACCGGCGTGACTTATGCCGAAACGAAATCGATTTTGATCAACCGGTTACACGAGTCGCTCAAGCTTTTCGGGTCACGGGTTGCGAAATACAACGGAAGCTATAAAGCGGGATTTCAGGTCGAATATGTTTCTTTAATTAAAACTCGTTGCGTGCAAGCAGCTTTCGCACGAAGTCATCGATAGGGATCGGCAGAGACTTCATCTTGCGTATCCTGCTTATTGCGTCCTGCTAAAAGTGTGGCAGGTCATGGTTACCGATTGGCAGAGTATTCGATCAGACGACAAATAGGCGTCCAAATATATTCAACACGCGATGGGAACGGAATTGTTATTAGTGGAAAGTGTTAGAAGACACGTTATCCCCCGCATGGTGACGCGTCCAATGGCGGAAACGTTTCGCGGTATTCAAATGCTAGAATTTCTTTATCAACGCATCGGTGCGCGCTCTCGGTTGGCCAATCTCCTCTTTTGCCACTGCCACGAATATCAGTGTTCGATTAAAGAATCGCTGAACTCTTCGTTTTCGCAATTCCTGCACGTTTCACCCCTTGACGCTGGAATTAACGAGCAGCGAAACGACTAGTAACAGTTACAACGATACGAGTTTAACACAATTTTCAACAAAGGCTTCTTCACGGTTTCAGTAGTTCGTTAAAGAATTACAAACGGATCAATAAATAGATTTTTTTGCTCGAACGAAGATAGTGACACACTGGTCGTCGGAACACAAGTTCGAAGTAGTTATGCAAATGCTGTTTGGAAAACAGTAGATAGATAGATACACTTGCTGAAGACATTAAGAGATGCTTGTCTGTGCACAAAGTATTGTTCCGACTTGTTGCGAATACTAATTCGTGTGTAAGCAGCACGATTCTCCGTCGTTTCTCAACACTATCTTTTCACTAAAATCTGTAATATTCAAAACAAATAAAGAAACAATCTGGTCAAATTTTAACTGTTAGAATTCGTGCAATGAATTACGGTAATTTTGAAAATTTTAGCAGTGGTTAAAGTAAATTACTTTTTTCAATTCGACAATAATCGGGAGTATTTCATAAAAAAATTTCGTTCTGTGTGTTAAATAATCACTTACGGGTTTCATAATTGTATACAAATCTGCTGTTTAGATACAATATAACACAGGCTGCGAAGTGACATAATAACATCGTAACACCGATTAAGCGTACCGAGGCTGTCCGTGATGCAATTAAGCAACTTCCTAGTTTTATCCTGATTGTTACAAGTGGATGGATGATCGCTGCTCTTTGATGCGTTCGGTTCTTTTCCGTGCAATCAGGTTCTACACGATTATTGCATTAACGTTCCCTAGGATACACGGGCAAGTTGAGCTCGTGGGTGGCCTCGTTACTCTGAAATAATTCCCCGCCAACTAAATAAACTGTTCGAGTACACTTGATTGCGAAGAAGTTTCGCAAATCGGCTAGACACCTTATTGTTTCCTTGTGAACAACCTTTAAACTATCGGCGGTTTAACAGAGCCGTTTTAAATTCGCCTTTAATGCAATTGCCTTGTTGCGACAGATCGTGCACTCAGTGGTGGCTTCGCGTTTTCGGTTGCAAATTGCACTTCGCGAAGTGCAGCCATCCGTCTCCCACAAAACACAAGAAACATGCTCGCCACAACCAACAAACTTTACCATCAACGGCCTTCTAGTTTTTCTAAAAAACGAAGTAAAAGTCTAACGATGACGAATATTCGTCAAATCTGAATGCAAATCAAAATATTTAGAGTCCATTTTGGAAGTGAAAACTTCTTTAGGGCGCAACGCGTACACAATTGTTGGCCAGTGAACGAGTCTGACACGTCACGCTACGAGGTGAAACGTTATACGGGTAAACTGTTGTTTTTCAAATATTTAAAATCAATCAGACATTCACTATTCTCAAAAAATTCAACCATAAGCGAGATGAAATATTTGGAAAATTGGAAGCTGGAATTCCGGTAGATTCTGAGCGAAGGTATGTACATGTTAGAATTCCCGTGATTTCATACGATAAAATTATCTTCAAATCGAAAGCGGGTAGTAGCGTGGACTGGGCCAAGCGTCGTCGGTTGCGAAATCGAGCGCCGCGTCTCGATAAGCTCCTTTCGTGGCACAGACACAACGCAGAAGAGTGTCGCCTATTGCGGCGTTGTTGCATACAATTGCATAGGACTTGCCGTGAGCAGCCACGTCGTCGATCGTCCTACTCGGTCCTGGGACTCTGTGGTAACGGCCGTGGAAAACGCTCCGGTCCGACATTGCTACTTGTATATGCAAATCGTGGCTGGTTAACCCGACAAATCTGAACGGTGAACGAGCCAGAGAAATGTGCAGGATGTAGGAGAACCACCTGTCCGTCTCCGTGGTCCATTTCTGTCGAAAGTACCTTGAATTTACCGGGCTCGCCGATGCGTGAGAATGATCTGCTTGATAACGGAAGCCGCTGCAAATTCGCTCGAATTAGAAACCAATCTAAATATAATAAAACAATTAACCCCTTGCACGACAACGTCCGGTTCGACTGGTGGTCAAGGTTAAAAATATCATTCGTGCAAGATACGATTAGCTCCAGAGCTTTCTATTTATTTGAATTACTTAATTATATCTTATCACGAGAAAGCAATAGTTTTTTGCGAATATCTCGAAAACTAGAAGCGACCCCTCTATATTGGAAAAGGAAAAAGTTGTTCAGAATGTGTTGCTGCATAACATATTCAAATTTCATCAAAATCGGAGTAGGTAAACCTTTTCTATATAATTTTCTTCTTTTAAAGACACACAACGTCGGACGTCGGCCGAATCGGACGAAAACGGATTCACTGTGCGCGCACCCTAAATCGTTCGGTTTCAGATGGTTTTGTCAGCCAATGGACGACTGGTCGGTCGCGCGAAATTTCGAAGGGATGAAGTGGAGTTGATAGAGCTCGGCGGAGTTCTCTGAAAAATGTTTGCGTAATTTCTGACGATTACCAGGACCGGCGAACCGCGGCGCACGCAACCACCGCTCCGGAATACCATTTCAATTCGCTTAATGCGATTACGTGCCCGCTCATCGCTCTCTCCACATGTTACACGTCGACTTTATAATATTATTCTGGGCTGGTGCAACTGGTGGCCGTTTACGCGCTCGTCCGCGAACGAGCGCACGCATCGCCGCCGCCGTGTTTACACGTGATCCGATGTACGGTTTATAAACTCGCACTACGTTGTAGAATCTATACGATCCACAACGATGCTCTAGAGGCACCATTCGAGACGAAGCCAATCAGAGTATGACGCTCGATAGTAACCATCGAGTTTTCCCGTGAAAACTATGAAGCTCCGTGCCGGGAGCTGATCTCCTATTGGCGCCGTTATTCATCGGCTGGTTGTAGTCGAGTTGCGATATTCCCCGCTTTAATTAATGATGTGGATATTAATGGGAATCAACTTTCGATGAAATTGCTCGACAACTATGTTCTCCCGCGGTTTTTTCCCCTTCCGAGCCGATCTCTCAATCACGGTGATACAGTGCGCACGGGTTTCGTCACTTTTGCGCGAACGATTATGCCTAAAGAAAGTGAAAAGACACGAGCGCGCGTCCTTGATTTCTACATACCCCCAATATCGTATTTCACGATTGCGCCTTTACCGCGTTGCTCTCTTTTGTTTCGACTACGTAAACGCTTCTCCCTTTTTCGGTAAATACAATTCAATGCTGCGTCCCATCAGAAATGTTCATGTAAATAACATTTCATTATTTTTTCATTTGATTTTGGTAATAGTTGATCACTGCGCATCTTTATGCAAAATACAACTTGTCTGCATCGACTGTAAGAAATAGAAACTAAATCAATAAATATATATTTTGTATATTATAAATTATAAATATATAATATATTATAAATTATATAAATATAAATATATTATAAATTAATTTTTTCAAAATATTATTTTGGCAGATAAATATATATGCAAACATTCATTTATATATATATGATAACCATGGGGACATTATTAAATCATTAATAACAAGTTATTGTTGAAATAATGAATACAGACTTGAAAGATGCAAAGCTCGTTCGTAAGCGCGGGGGAGGGGGGAGAGGGTGGGAGAGTTGGTAATAGAGCGATCCCTTTTGTCAAGGTCAGTTTCCTGGTATTGCGTAAGCCCCGTTCGGCGGCGAGGGGGAGGGGGGTTTTTCGCGGTATGTAATGCGACGTCCGTGGTAAACACGTGCACACTTTTTCCAGGAAGACTTAACCTTGAACGTGTCCGAACGTGTTTCGCGGTATAAAATACTAGCAGCCCCGACACGGTTTCGTCCGTGCTAACTTTTTGGAGTCCCTACCCTGGGGCAAACAACACGTAGTTATTTGAAAATAAATATTTTATTTTTATATATATATATTTATACAAACATCCACGTATATATATATATATATATATATATATATATATATATATATATATATATATATATGTATATTTAAACAATTAATTTAAAAAAATATTTAGTCCTTTCGTACAATAATATTAGAATTCATTGACATCTTCAATTTTTAAAATTTTCCAACAATTTCCAATTTCATATTGATCAATTTTCAATTGTGATTAGAATTATGTATTGTAATGTGTATGTATCCAGAATCTAATTTCACTATTGAAATATATCCAAGTTCTACCTGTAATCTTTAACACCAATTTGAATTCGTTTATTAATAGCGTGCACAGTGTAATGAAGATTGGAATGCAATTTAGCGCAATCTAGTCAAGCGTTAATGCACGTTTCCCTAAGAGGAGCAGGGCAAACGCATTGAAGCGCGTTGCCTCCTTTTTCTGCGCGCCTCCTCGAAAGGAAGGTCTCGATAATATCGTTACGCGACGAAGCAATGTAAACTGCCCTAATACCTGATTAAGTGATACGACGATTATCGAGCGCGTAATTGGATGTCGCTCGCGGACGCGTTAATATGTAAAATAAGAGAGACGGCGGGAAGAAAATGGAGGGACATGTGGAACAAGGTTGTTATACTGGAATTCAGTTCATGCTGTTGGTAATCGACGATGTTTACAACTTAATACATCATTGGGAATCGAGAGGTGAACGGATATCATGTAAAACATTCTCACAATTAGATTAACCCCGCGACTCGCGTTAGATCGGGTTAACCTTTCTCTAGCGGAGACTGATCTAATCAATATTTCAATTCATCTTTGTTTTGTTCTTATTTACTACAATCTACCATTTATCTTTACGGCATCAAATTTGCGTCGATTCGCAAGGTTGTTCGATCTCTTCCTCCCCTAAAAAGGCGTTCGAACGTGAGCATTGGAAAGCTTCCTACTTAAGTCTTCCTAACCAGGTATCCACGAAATCATTCCTAATTAAATGCCAGAAATACTTTCGCACCGTTGTAATGGTTCCTTTCGCTTTTCCGGTTTTCCCTGTAGAGGCTCGCCCGATTCGTAAAAGGAGAACGAACGTGCTCGGCCAGAGAAGAATTTTCTAATAAAACGAACCGAGCTCGAGACTTGCTAATATCGCGAATCAACGATACATATATTCGTTTAATCGAGTCCCCACATAACAACGTTGCGCAACACTGAAAGCATCGTTGATCTTGAAACTAGCGAGAGACGATTGAGTTCGTATTCGAACGATAATTGGTAACCGTGAAAAGAAATCGGAAAGCGCGGACTGCTCGTTAGCGGGAGCACTTCCTTCAACGCTCAGGAACTAATTTGCAAACGTGACTTCTCGACCGAATACCCGAGATTCCCCTGGGATTTAGATGCCTCTTTCCTTTTTCCGCCTAACCACGCATACTTTCGAAAGTCACACCTCATAATTGCCTGTATCGGCATTTTCGAGAACCTGCCGAATACCAGGCTAACGAGAATGAACGTATGCCAATCGTGGGTGAGTTCGTACAACATGCATTCGACGCACGTTTCAGCCGTACCACCGTTTTGCAAACGTTCCCCTGTACGATCCATGCTTTGCTCGCTTGCTTCTTGTTTCCTTTCCATTCCGACTGCATTCAAGTGCAATTTTAATCCCAGCACGCTCCTGGAATGAAAATCCACCGATACTCCATTTCCAGATCTTACCGTCACATTTTTTTTTATTTCGAGTCTTGTATTTCGACAAATTCGTTTCAATTCTGCTCCGTTTCTGAGATTCTTTAGGACTACAGAAAATAATAATTAATTATATCCACATGAAGATTGAACTTACTCTTAAATATCATTTGAATTTTCGTTATTGGAGATCGATGATTTGATTCGTTCGTAGATCGATGATAAATTTCCCGCTAATTCGTTCCCTTCGGCTACGGTTTTACAAGAGCCATAAATATGTATGTAATTATGTGAACACAATAAAACGATTACGAACGGCAAGATCGTTTTTCTCGAGTTTTCAATGAAAACGCGCGCCGCATAAACTGTGGAGTACCAGTCGAATCGAGATAATAAATAACAAAATGAAGTGAAAAACGCTACTGCGAGAGTTACGTATCGAATGGTAAGCTCAATAGAGTCAGTTATAAATGTAACGTATGTAGATATAAATAATTCGTTCCGCCTTTCCTACACAAATTGCCTCATTAGAAATTTCTTGGCGGGGTATCTCCCCGTAAAAAGTAGGTGTATCAAAACTGCGGTAGATATTTGTTGGAATCGTAATGCGCGACCACAGCCAGCTAACCACGGTTGTAAATCCGGCGTGCACTCTGTTGACCTCTATTCTAAACTGCAGCCATTCGATGTGTGGCAACAGAGACTATCGCTCAATTTCGTTTTAAAACATTTTCGATTACCTTTTCCATTATAGTCGTCGCGACTCGAATTTCACAGGTCTGTGAATTCCGAACCATGGAATCTGTCTGATGATAACTAGACTGCGAACCTTTATGCAAAATGTAGATTGCCTGCATCGATTGCAGGAAGTAGAAGTTAAATTCAATGTGATTTCTTCCCTCAATTATTTCAATATTATTTGGATGATTGACACTAAAAAAAATGTTTCAGGCTTGAAATGTTAAGAAACTGTTTGACTTCTTGAGCGTTGCACTAAAATAACGAGAAAACATGATGTTCGTGAAAGGGACCTTGTCCCAGAAGAAAAATCCTGGTGATGTTTGGTAGATCTTGAGAGACGATAAAACAACAGAAACTGTCGCACGTATGCAATCGAGGACACCGGCGATCGGTGCCGGAGTGCACACGGATGCAAATGGATAAGGGAAAACGCGTTTGCGGACCCGGTTGTGGCAAAACGGTCCCTGTCGAGAACGGCGCGGCGGAAAGAAGTAGGAACAGGTAAAAGGGTAGGGAAGAATGACGAGCGCCGAGGTTTCTACGGATGCCGGGTAAAGCGAGTTCCTCATATCTCTCACCTTTTAAGCGATCCGATCTGGTGAAATAACGTCGCCGCTGGTGTGTCTCTTTCGTCGACCTCCTTGCGCGGCTTATGTCAGGATCAGATGGACGTTCACGAGCCCGACCAAAATGGCAGGTGAGACATTCTCCCTCTGGTCAACTCACGTAAATAAGGAGGCGCTATTTGTAACGGCTACTTTGTCAACCGCCAATCACCTTTTCGATCGGGACATACAGCTGAAAACGGAAAAGTCCGACGAGAATTCCGGGTACCATTTCCTTTTGCTGCATCCTTCCGGTTTTTTTTTAAATTTTTATTTAAGAAGATTTTAGAAATGATTTATTACAACTTTTGACAGTAATACATGAATATTTATTGTACGTCTGCATTTACAAATAATGTGTATGTATGTGTAATATATAAAAATGTTATGCGAAGCTAACAAGTTTTCTTTCCACTGTTCACGATCGAAAAAGTGTACCGTAAGAAAATGTGGTTTCTCTAATTGCTGAATTGAATATTCGCCCTAGAACGAATCGGCGATTTCGAAGTCTGCAAATAACAGACAGTTGCGAATGTTGTAAAAGAAATAAAATTCTCGAGCGTTTTTGATTAATCGTTATACCTTCTCTCTGTCGAAATTCAATTGCGGTTCAGCTCAGAATAGAATAATCAATTTTACGATCGACTTTCAGTTGAAGCGCGTTAACAAGCGTGATATTAAGACACGATTAAGTTAAATTACTTTTCTATTAGAGTCGGCATCACTGTGTGTGTACACTAATCACCAGCAAGAAATCAAGAAAAGTCTATCTAGATATTGAATAGTATTATCAACCTGGAAATCAACATCGTTCGTCAATCTAATTGTTTCTTATCGAACCGTGTTCTAACAGCTTCCTATTAAATTAGCCCATTTCGCGATTGAATTCAGGCATGATTCGGCGTCAAAGACGAATTTTTTCAGCATAGAATGCATTGCAAAAATCTTTCGTCCCTACATCGTTTGCTGTTTCTCTAATAAATTCCTGAAGAGGGCCTACGTTTCAGATAGGTGTCCTTAAATGCATCTCTGTAGTTCCAACTGCATCCGACTGCAGTATAATGGGAAAAGACGGACTTTTTGTCGGTGTATCCACGAAAGGATAAACGATTTGTAATAGTCAGCGCAAGACGTAATTAATCTTGTGGCTGGATGTGGTTGTAGGAACAGGAAGAGGTTTCCATCATGTTCGTAGGTTTCAGAAAAACAGTTGAATGTTTTAGAGCGAACTCGCTCGATGCGATTCGCTATTCGCCATTCGGAAATCGTCGCAAACTGGGGGCGTGCACGGCGATGCACTACAGAGTGCACGAACCAAGATCGATAGCTGCAACGAACGGCAATCCGTTTCGAAAATTAAGAAGACACTGATCGTTCGTAAATCTTCCATTGTAATAAGAGAAAGTCAAGCAGGAAGTCGAGAACCAGTCGACTAAAGCGCACTGGTAAACTTCAAGTTCTGTGTTACGTTGCATTTTTCTCGCGGGAATGCAGCTTACTCGTTGGATGGTGCTTCGAAAGAACTCCGGAAGGAGTGTTTTATCGAGTAACCGTTCAGAAAAGAGAAATAACTTCTCTCGCAACTAACTGTATGCGCTATAAAATATTATTGCATCTCCGGGATCGAAGAAATAAAAAATACTTGAACCCGCCGCGGTTTCTGCATAACTTCCGCTTTCCCGACAGAAATGCACGCCGCGCCGGTTCAAGACACTTTGAACTTTATGACAATTGCTTGTTCTTCACCTCGGAACTTGAAATTATTTACTTGGGGAGCTTCGAAGTCCACTCGAGATTCTTCTTCCTTTCTGATCATAGCTTTCGCACGTTCAGATTCTTGTATAAAATCTCGACTGATAATGCTATCTTAATCGACGTCGTTTTAATTATAAGAGAAATGTTACAGACAGAATCTGGCTGGTTACGAAAGGCGAACATTCTTCTCTCGATACGGGATCTTTATGTTCGCTCGTTCATAGTTATATTGTAATTCTAATACATGTTTGCTAATAAAGTAGCTCGAATTATTAAGGAGAGACGCATTGTCCAACAGAGTATGTATACATATAGAAACCACATGGACAGAATTATAAATAACAGCCACATTAAATTTTTGGGTTCTAATAGGACTGCGCGGCGAAGCGAACGACTAACGAACGAAATAGAATCTGAATAACATTTCTCCAGTTTTGTGGATACAAGAGTTGCGAAACAACGTGAGAGAGAAAGAAAGAAAAAATCCTGTTTTCTAATTTTTAATGAAGTCTGTGCTAATTAAATCGTCACCCATCTCGATAAGAGGATACTCGCTCGGATTCCACGCGTAGACTGATACAATTACCGCGCTGGTTGGCAACGCGTGTCAATATTCATAGTGATCGGTCCAGGATTAACAGGTGCACGACCCCCGGCGCTCATCGCGTCGCAATTTATCCGGTCGAATGAGTGATGAATATTCATGCACACGGTCGATCATAGATCATCGCGCCGCGGCTGATAATAAATTTCTCGATTACCAGCTTCTCGGACCACTTCGATGGGCTCTCCGAGTGAATCGCGAACACGAAACACCGCTTTCTCCATGCCTCGAGCGAAACCGAATATTTGTTTCGTTCGGCTTGTTATTCGCCGGATAATATTTCGTACATTCCATGCTTCACACTGCATGGAAAATTGTAAATTGGCTTTGTGAAAGTAATTCGGCTGTCTTACTGCAGTCGTAAGTGATCGCATACTCGATGGTTCTCCTCGGTGTTTCTCCTCGGATGGAATCAGTCGTCCAACTGACCACGACACTGGTCACCTTGGCCATGAAAGAGATGCACAACAGGTCTCCCAGGTCGTGGACCCTCAGGAATTCGTTACGTCGCGCCCAATGCCAACTCCCAGCTTGTAATCTATTCCTGGTAAAGCCTGGTGAATCATTATACCCACCGTTGTTGCATAAAAAGGCTAATATTTATTAGCGGGATGTTTTCACGGCCGTTTTAACAGGGTTCAATGATTCTCCGTTTTCAGAAAATTCCACTAATTATGAATAAAATATTCATCGGATCGACGATGAATAAAATGTTCATCATACTAATCATGAATACAATGTTAATAAAACGATCAACGTATTAATCGTGAATAAAATGTTGATCATAGCAATCATGAATAAAACGCCAATCATATTAATAATAATAAAATGCCGACAAAAAATGTATTTCTATTTTACTGCAGGTTGTTGCAGTTCAGTTAGAAAATTTCTATTTTGCATGAAGTGACGATGTCTAAATTATAAAGAGATGAAGCCTTGAATTTCATGAAGGAAACAAATTTTAATGCGATCGGACCAGGCGATTACATTCGTGTAAAAGAAACAGAATGAACTTTCCATTCGAACCAATGCTTTAGATTTCGATCTAGATCTCGGCGGAACAGATCGGATCGGAGCCCGGTAAAAACGACGCGTTAATTTGTCTTCCGTAACCTAATTAAACAATAGGCCTCGCGCGAGGTTGTCCGTCTTATCGCGGGATCGCGAAACAAACACGAATTAATGCACTTTCACGGCGCGGCGTCGTCCGTTGGCGCGAGCTTTCTGCGTGAAATAGAAAGTCCGCGATCGCTCGAAACGCTCATACCTATAACATAACGGCGTCATGTAACGTCGGATATCGCGGATCCGACAAACGAATTAAACGAACAGCCGAAATCAAGAGCAAAGGTACGTATACAGGATGTCCCAAAATTCCTTCAAGTCACAGTATTTTATCGATACAAGTCCACGTGTTGTGGACTTATACGTGTGTAGACACGGGTCTGCCCAGGGACACTTATACGGCAGTGATACTATTCTTTGACATTTACCGAACGTAGAAAAGGACAGCGGAGCTCGAGAGCCCTCGACCGCTGCGAAGTGTAAACATAACTAACCCAATGATAAAATTTTTTTATTTTTCATTGGAATTGTATTATGTTTGGTACCATTTTCATTAAAAACAATGCCACGAATATATTTGTGAAAGTTCCATAAAAAAATAATGAAAAATAAAGAAGTTTCGTTATTGGATTAGTGTGGTCGCATCAATCTTCCTCTTTAGAACGAGCCCTCACACAGCTCGTAACAGGCTTGTATAACGACAAACAAGGGTTTCCCGCAGACACTGTTTTCACTTGTTTTTCTAGTAATATCCAAGGTTACGGTACCGCCTTAACGAAAAACACGGACCAATCTTAGCTTATAGGTCCCGCTTAGCGCGGCGTCGCCATTGGTCGAACCAGAATCAATCCGCTGTTGCCGCGCTCTGATTGGTCGGTGTTTTTCGGTAATAACTCCTAAACCAAGCCGCGGACGACATTTTTGCAAAGGGAAATGTCGCTTCAAATGATCTCAGAAACCTCCCATTTCCGGATGCTGAGGGAATTTCGAGACACCCTGTGTACACATAACCCGTTGGTCCTAATCGACTCGAAAGCGGACCTGCCTCGTGCAGGGAATTCGTCAAACGACGTCAAACGTTGGCACGCGCATTTACTATACTCTTTACAGGCCGATAAGATCGGGCAGTTACGTTGAAACCGATTCGCGAATTAAATTGGGCTCCAGTTACGCCGACGCATTTCCTAGAAAAATATCCTCAAGATAAGCTATCGAACGCCTCCCATTCGCCAACGAAAGTATGCAGACAAATTAGTTACAGTTCTGGATTTAGTCTTTACTTAACTCGATGGTATTTAGTATACTCGGAAATGCGATTAAATGGATTGTTACATCAATTCGATGCCCGCGGATTTGTTTCGACAGAATCGGTCAAACCAGCTGCACAGTGCTGGACATAAAACGTGCTAGTGTAATGTAAAACGATACGAACCTTTGTTTATGAACGGTATTCTTGTTTTTAAACAATTTTTGAATCTACTGTATAAATGTGACTACGATACACTCGAGTTTCGTAAACTATCGAAGGGAACTCTTGCGAAAACGCTCGCATGAAATAATTGGTTAAATCAGTCGGATAGTCTCGAGTGGAAATATTTTCGAGTTATAGACACGTGAAAGTATAATAAAGTCAGATCTGGCGCGAGGTTGAGAGGCGATAGATCGTAATATCTGTTGGACGAATTAATCTGTTAAACTGTCGGACAGCAACGAAACGATTGCTAATGAGTTTATTAAACCGGCTGTAAAAATTTGAAAGCGTAATGAACTCGAATATACAATAAACTAGATCGTTGAGATCATTCGATCAATTGAATACGACTTATGATGAACCATAATTAGGTGGAAAATATTTGACATTTAAAACAGTCAGTTTTAGACCAATTCGAACGAGCTCAGACATCGGAGCAGGGCTCGCGTTTCTCGAAATGCATGCATATTCGGAGCGGATCCGGTGAAAGCGGCCGAAAAATGATCTGATTATCCTGCTAGGGAGATCAATCGTGGCGAACACTTTCCTTTGTTACGTTGTGTAGGTTCTTGTCGAGGTGCATGCGTGTCCCGTATACTCAATTACGTGATAGCGGCGTAAAGTAGCCTTTCTTCCTAGGGGGAGTAACAAATAGCGCGGCCGATTTTAATCAGCTCTTATTAGCACATCTTTCCGGGTCTCCGTTGGTGCCTATCTACGGTCTCGATCCTTTAACAAGATATATATCCGTTGCCTATGAACCGTGAACTTTCCTCGTTCCGGTTTATTGTACGAACGTTTTCTTCGATACGACTCGTTGATTTTCGCCGCCGCGATTGTTCGCCTTTTAAAGTCAATTCCACGGTAGCGTCGCATTAATCTTCGGCATAACCAACCTCGGGGATTAAGCAACTTATCTACATAATCGCTCGACCGCCGATCTTTCTTCTAATTTACATTGATTACTGGCCTGCGGATCTTTACGCTAAATAAAAATTATCAGAGATTTGAGGCTTTCACGGCCCGGCATCGTACAGTTACGTCTGTTGAGGCTTTCTTGAGGAAAAAATCTCATTCGCTATTAACGTGATTCATATTTTGCACCATAACGAAGAACGCTCGGTTTATTTGACGGAACAATTTTTCCTGGTCGAACAAATATTGCCAACTTTTTGCCAACGTATACAGCGAACGCGTTTCGCAACGTCGCGTCGTTCGAAGCTAGCAACGAAAAAACGACAGTGCAGCACAAAAGGGGAACCAGAAATCCTAACGGACACCTTTGTTATTGGCTTATTTCTTAAATAATGGCAACCTCGGCAGGCCGTAAATAACGACCGGTTTTCTGCAAATTTGCATATATATCGTGGAGCAGGGTCCACAATGGCAAGCGCTTGAAACTTTAACACTCGCCAAATTATACAGCGTTGCACACCGAAGGTGTTCCGGGAAACGCTTTGTTCCGGTGACGAATTCAAGTATCGCTATAATAGTAATAATTAAAATCAACTTTTATTTTATCGTATACTTGTTTCATCGAAGCCATGACTATTCCAATTTTTTATTGCCGTTAATCCATAAAGTTTTATTTAGAGGACGCTGTACGATTAATTGAAAATTGCATCATAAAGAACCAACTAGAAACAATGATGGCTGAGCTTGTTATTAATATGCTAGTAGGATGTTAAGTCCGTTTCATCAGATGTTTCTGAAACGTTTATTACCGTTAGTTTGCCATTGGATAGCTTGGCTTCATAGGCGATTATAAATTATTAATTACATTGTATAGTTGTAAAATAGTGGCGATCCGTTGCAGAAGAAGTGACGGGGGCAAGGGGTTAATGGGGAATCCGCAACGTTCGATGTCGCGTGTGGTGTCCTTCGAGGGACCCGACGCTGTTGAAATCCCGGAGTGTAAAGCGGAACATGAATGACACTTGGAAACATGGTGAAACATGAAATTGTGGTCAGTTATCGGACCCATCACGTGATCCTCAGGATCAAGCGTGACTCGTGAGCCTTGGCATGCGTAAGGCATACATTATACCGTACGTAACAATCGGATAGAAACACTCAGGCGTTTCTTGCACACACTCGGAGCATTCCCCGGCGCCCACCTATCAAGTAGCCACAATACGCCACCTACGTCGATCATTCAACTTCAACGTCCGTATAACGTTGTCTGTCAGCTGCACCCACTTGTTGACACGAGACAACGTGTCGTATTTCTTTTCGCGACAGTGCAGTCACGTTTTTAACGAGGAACTCGCGGGGCTCCGGCTTCTCCACACCGAAGTCTGAACTTTATGCCTACGGGCGTAAATTATTTCGGTTTACGACGGGATAGCGTAAAATATTCCATAAATCATAATTGTTTCTAATTCTGTGCTACAATCCTTGCACCGCCGTGTTGGAATCTGACGAAATAATTTCACCCGTAAATCACCACAGATCAATCTAAATAAGAAAATACTTGGATTCGGTATTTCGAAAATGAGCTCTAAACATAGCCGAGTAAAAATGACAAGATTAAATTGATTTGAACTTTGCGCGGTTTATATTATAATATCTCCGCTATTAACTGTCCTAATTTCTTTATGATTTCAATAATTGTGAAATAAATTATTTTGAGGAAAGATCGTTCAACTGTTCAAGAAAATCATTTCTGTCCATATTATATTACTACTTAAACAAATTCCTTATTTCACTCGGCTTCCTCGAGCTTACCCGAACAGCGTTTCACCAAGTAGCGTGACGGATCGGACAGATTCACTGCGACAATAGTTTCCACTTCACGCAATTCGGAAAACTGAAAGCATCGATTTAATATTTGCTCTAATTGTTCGCTCTGTCTTCCCACTGTACGGGGACAGAGAGTCGATCAGGCTCGGTCAACTGACATTTGCGAACTTAATGAAATCGCCTTTCGATTCGCGTGGGATGTATCCGTGTCCAGCGTAGCCTAAAGAATTAGCACACGCGAATCTCGCGTCCGATGTGATCGGTAATGGTCGCTGACCATTGAACTTCTGATGGCAGAACCACTATCGCCCTGCGGTCGTCCACTCTGCCAGTCAGACTACCAGCACACATAGGTTGTTAGAACGAAGCCGGCAGGCACGACAAATAACTGAGTCATTCCGCTACCGTTAAACGCGGTGCACTGCGTTTAATACCTTGCCCGTTGATATCAGCTAAAGATTGAACACCATGGGCGTTCGTCAATTTTTTGAAAGAAGATCGTTCAGCTCTCTGAAACAAGATGTCAGTCAAGCTTCTTTCACTTCCTGCTGGCTTGTAAAACAGACCTGGCGCACGTTGTAAATCAGTCAAGGAAATACGCGCTGGCAACTCATAAATAATCCGTGCGTCGCGCGCTTCGAACATCGAAAGTATCCGTCGCGAATGAGCTCGAGGAAATTTCAACGCGAGCCGGACACTTGGGAAACGTCGATCGACTTGACATTGTGTTACAGCTGTTACCAGATGTTCTCGATCCCGAAGAAATTCATCGCGATGTACGATTAGGCTGTCGAGAACGAGTCAAAGCGGCGAGAGATCAATTCCAATGCTGCGTGTGGCTCAAGGAAAAACCGTGTCGGCACTGTGACGAACTGCCCCTGGTTGTTCATCTAGTATTTTTTCATTCCTAATTCCTGCAATTCGCGAATTCACGCGTCACACCTATTCAATTACAATCGTGCTCCTCGGTTACGGAAGCTTCGGAAAAGTTACAGCCCTAGTTCCTGCCCGATATTTTCTCTTTTCGCGCCTGTCGACGCAGTTAAGTGCGCAAATATCGGCAATCCGCGTCTAAACAAAATTTCGACGCAGTAGAAATTCCCGGGGTAACACGTAATGGATATTACACCTATTGTTGCACGTTCAGCGAGGTGCTTTCGAATTCGCCGGTAATGACTGTACCCCGGGGCGATCATGATAATTTGAAGTTTAAATTCCGGATCGTGTTCCCGGGGATGTCGAGAGTGGAAAAACGCTCGGGGAGATTAAGAATCTTCGTGATCGTATTTGATACGTCCGTCATAAGCCGGTCTCGTCCGCTACCAGGAAGTCAGTCAGTCGCCTCACGGCGAGGAGAGAAAGTCATACGAACATCATGGCCTCTTGTAAGATTCTACTGTTCTCCGTGGAAATTATACCGATCGTTTCGTGTCTGTGACCGATGCTCTATGTCGAGCCGATCTTTTACTCGCTCTCCGAGCCGCTGTCCGGTGATAAATCGCGGTCGCCTAAACGTCAGATTCGAGATCCTCTCTAGACGATCGGTATTGCTATAACCGATCCGTCTTCGGTCGAACACCGCAGTATCGTTTTCACTTCTGTAAACAGCGGTTAAAAATGGGACGAACCTTTATGGACCGTGTTTCGAAACAATGAAAGCGATCTTGATGTACGTCGTCGCACAGATCGGCGAACTCGTGAGTTAATCACGAGAGCGAATTTTTTCGGGATTACCGAATTCGTTAAAAATACTACGGGACTAACTGAACGAATTAGAAACGAATTTGAACAATTAAGAATAAGGCAACGTCTGCGTTTTTGTCGCTGCGAGAGGCGTACAAAAATGCTACGTTTCCGATTGCCGGTCAACGTGCGAAACGCGACAGTAAGTTTACCAAGAGCCAATAAAGTTCGAATACTAGACGCGGCTTACGCAACGAAATAAATGTTCCTCCGCGGCCAATCTTTCTGAATTAATTTTTCAATTTATTTACCGGCCGATTAAAAAGTTACACGCGCGCGCCGCTACGATTTTCATGAATCACAGGGGGGAATGTGTCTAAACGCTTTCGTCGATTATGTAATGATGAAATGCAACGTATTTAGTTATGGTTTAGTTATCTAATATTTAATTAGCCCCCTAATGAAGTAAGTTTGCATATAATGTCGGGAAAGATTGTTATTAAAATCGGCAATGAACAGGTAAAAAAGTGTTTCGCTTGATAAGGTGTTATTTGATGACGGTGCCCCATCGTAAATTCGCCGAAAAGAACTTAAAAAGCAATTAATAGCTCGCGCGGCTGGTTGTTAGCTGCTTAATTAAGGAGAAAGTGTCGCCGGATCCTCGTATTTCACGGGTCTAACGGAAAAATGTCAAACGACGCCGTGTTTCCGCGTCTTTGCGTTTGATTTGATGGAAACGCTTCGAACTCATCGTTAAACAACACCTAGTCTCCAACCATATAATTTATACATCGTCGTTTCTACTTTTCCGGGGAGATATCGGAACGACGATTAACCGAATTGGTTAATACAATCGTTATTATTCGCAACCAATCATTTTCTGTCTAATACGCCTCGTATTAAGTTATACGCGTAATTAATAAGCGAAATGAAATGTGGTTATTGCATCGTTAAATCACTGAGTGCAGAATAAAGTGCAATATCGAATTATCGTTAATTCGATATTGCACTATATTCTACATCCACTTTTCTGCTTTTCACAAAATCACATTTTAATGAAACACGTTTCGATCGGTTTGCGATATGAAAGAAATTTTTGAATTTTCACTCTGAAGCTGAAACGATTAGAAAAATCGAAAAATATTGTCATTATGAGATCACTTTATATTGGACTCACGCTTCCCAATGTACGCAGAACATTTTTATTTTGCAGAAAGATAAGTCTGAGAAGAATTCGATTGGTTTCGGATGTGTCCTTGGTTTTTGGGGACTTTCGAATTGACCTTGAGGAGTTTGAAATTCCGATGAGGTTGTCGCGAATATCTTAGACGAATCTGTGGACCGTGTCCGTTTGAAAGTGGAAGTTCAAGATACACGCGGAATTCAGATGTGTACCGTTGATAGCGAAAGTAACATCGAACGCATACTTTTGATGTCGAAACGTATTCTGAACCAGGTGCGCGACTTAACCACATTGCCAAGGCCAATCTCACCCGACGACAAAGAGGACAAATAAAGCGTCAATGGCAACCGAACCTGATATCGATACCGTACAATCGAATGTACGTTACTTTCATCTCGTTGATTCATTATAATCGCGCCATACTCTATTCTCGGATCTATATTATTCAATAACGTACAGGCGGAATGTACTTTTTGCCTCGTGCTAATCGGAAAAAAACGTGCGAAACATGTTCTTCAACTTCGTTGATATTCCTACTTTGAGGTATGCTACAGAATTATGCAAATTAATTAATAATAGTAAATCTTGACTCGCAAGGTTTTAATCAATTTCGAATAAAGAATAACACAGGATAAAAAGTAAACGAAAAGGCTTAAATTTTATTCGTACAAAAATTCATTTTAAAAATCTGTGGATGTTCCCGTTTAAAAACATTTCTGCGTACTTTATGAACGTCGCACATTAATCCGTCTAGCAATTCAATTTTCACGAACATGCTTCTCCGAATTTGTAACCCCACGAATTTCGAATTAAACGGATAGCTTGACGTTCGCGAAACACAGTTGACTAAACCCGCAGAGTTCCAGCATACCTAACACCGACAGTTTCTTTTCCTTGTAATGAAGATTGACGTTTACTAAGGCTGTCACATTAGGAACCAGTCACATTAGACAACTTAAACACAAACTTTCAATTTTACATAAGAAATGAATAATATACGAGTGGCCGGCCGACACTTTTAATTAAAATCTATCCGTCCAAGTCTAATTAAATCATTCCGCTAACCCAGACCTAACCCGGCCCATAATTGGCGCAGGAAGAAACAAACGGAAGTACTCAATTTTATTAAACGTATGGCCGCGAAGTCAGCCAGGGGGATAAAAATGTGACTAAATATTTTCCAATGAGCAGAGTATTAATTAAGAAGTCCATAAGATTAGTGGTGGACGGCGTCTTAAACATTTCTTGCTTGGACAAGCAGCCGTTTCCGCAATTCGGTGTTCGATTTATTTACCAGCAAATCAATTCGCGAGAACCGGGAAATCTTGATCGTCGGGAGGTTCGCAAGCGGTTTCGCCAACGGGTATCGATCGTGATCCGCGACTTCTGTGTTAGGGTACCGTGTGTGCATCCGATCATAGATAACAGGCGATGTTATCCGGTGACCATCAAGAGTTATGGTCGCTTTAGCGCCGATACGGTTCACTTGATTTATCGTGCCTCAAATTCGATTCCATCCGAGAAAGTCGCCAGGGTAATTAGAAAGTATGACTCACGCGTTTCTTTACGATTATTATTGTAAAACAACGAGGCCCGTGTACCTTTCCGTGGGTTTCCGTTGCTTCATGGTGAAACCAAATCTATTAAACTATAGAACCGTTCGGTTATTAACCGGTCGAAAGTTATCGATTAGCTTTATCTCGATATATTCCTTCGCCGCGATTTTCACGAACTCCGCGGAGCCTAAACGCGATAAACTATTGCGCAAGAGACTAACTTCTGTCCATTTGTTATACCAATAGTCTGGGCAAAGTGCTATTCCATTTTTACAAAACGCTTCTATACACAGGGTGTCCTATTTAATGCAATCTTCGAGGAAATTAAAGGTACACGTTGTTTAAACATATCTAAAAGTTCTTATTGAAAAGCAGTAATTTGGTTGCATAGTAGTATCGTGTAATCAACGTTTTTAGCGCTCCGGTATCAAACGGCTCAATTAACGCCCCTTGTGGTCTAAATTATGATATTGACAGTCCACACTCTATCTTCGGGCTCGCCAAACATCGTTAATAACGTTCGAAAATGTTTCCGGATGAAAGCGAACGAACGATTGAGAAGAAGCGGCGAGTGAAAGAGTCGAAGTACGATCGCCGGGATTTTTCCCTTCGAGTGAAAGTTTGTGATTGGACCCTCGCGCACGCCATGATAAATTAAACGAAAGTTTAAGTCGTCACGATCCCTAGGAGACGATCGCTGCCTCGTGTGCCACGACGATACGTAAAATCGGTAGCTTAAAACAGCTTGGCGAACGGCGGTTTTGGATTCTTCCATTACGACGAAAAAATACTGCACAAATTTTTTTATGGAACGCAACATTGTCTTCCGTGTATCGTTTCATTCGAAATTTAGCGACATCAAAATCGATTGGACTTTATGTTTGAAAAATCCACAGCTCGGTAAAAATTAAGTTGGAAAGAAAGAGATGAATAGTTAACGTCGACTAATATTAAATTTAGTAGATAATGGAAATGGCTAACACTTTGGAATATATTATTCAACCGAACATTTCAGGTCAGCACAGTTGACAATAATTTATCTGCCCAACTTGTACGTAAAACATCGACTAATTACTGTACCGTGTTACTTTCAATTTAGGTGATTTTCTCCCCTAATTCTACGATGGTAACCACACAGCCTGCAGAGGCTTAAAACAAGCAGCGTTCGCTGCAGCTATAGCGAAGCCGGATGCTTTCACTCTCGAGAAATATTTTCGAGGGACGAGATCCTCCCTCTCTCTCTTTCTCTCTCTCGTTAGCTTTCTCTCTTTCCTCGGTGCTCCACGCGAAACGTCCTTTTCGATGCGATGAAGGTGTGGCTGCAGACTCCCACGTTCCTTCGCCGAGTGATTCCCATGATACTCGGCCCCGTTAGTGTTGCGCATCGATGCGCCTTCCCTTTTCCGCGATTCGCGGTCAACATTGTTCACCTCGATCCGCATGTTATTTCTTGCACCCTGTAGGTCAATTGAGCATTCATAATCTTTAAACCCTGCGGCGATCTTGCCACCTTTTTCGACCTACTCACATTTTCATTTTTACAATGGGCCACTTCTTGTTCTTAACGCTACCGCGAGGGGTCGATTCACCTATTTTAGATTTTTCATTTGACGATCATTGAAATTGTAAAGGTGTTTTCATGGGAATTTATTGAATATATTTTTTGATTCCAGTATATATTATTTTTGTAGTACAAGTCAAATAATGCACTAAAAGATTACTTGTCCTGCATATTTACGAATATTTTATCAATCCAATTACGTCTGTACAAATCGGACAAAGTACAGATTATGTGCATTGAATAATTGATCTAGCATAATTTGTCTAAACGCGATCTAATCACGCGAGAACTCAAGAAGTGGTTGTACGCAAGAAAGTGCTCTGAACCACATTGATTCACAGTGACAAGATGCTCGGCTACCGGGCCGAAGATTAATGAAATCGCGTTCAATTAAATCGCGCGCGGCGCCCACGATTCGACGAATAATCGCATATTATAGTCGCGGTTATACGCGTCTTCCATCGTCGTCGGTGTACTTTCAATTACGTTCGTCCCCACCATCTCGATGTGTCGCTGATTCCTGATACCGGTATAGTAGCACCAGCACGAACTTTGCGATCACGATGATTCGAATTAACGAGGCAGTATCGCGACTGCAACGTTAGTTCCTGGAACACACCGCGTTCGGCACTCGAGATGCAACCGATCCCAACTAAATTACGTTTCGACATCGTTGATTCGGGATATAGCCTCGATTGGGTGCTCCTCTCATTAACGTTCATCCATAGAAAACCTCCGGCGTGCAGCTTCTTATGGTGTCAATTTGTTGCGCCACTGTTGCGACTATTCTGCACCCGGATCCCGAAATATGCAAAGTATTCAGTTGTTTATAATTTTCATTTACAGGGGTGTGTGAGAACCCGAAATATCGGGAACCCCATGGTCGGGACGAGTCGACATTCTTTCGGGAATTGTCTTAAACTAATTACTTATATTTCGTACCTTTTCAGATAATTTAAATCACCGATTCTTTGATGGAAAATTTCTGTGTATTTATTGACATTTATTCTTGATATCGTATTAATAATGTAAAATAAAATCGTATTACCACAATACTATAACATTACAACAGGAAAGGCACGGAATAAACAAGTAGTAAAGACACAGTCGTGTAGAAATTTGTTCAACTTCGTGACAGAACGTAATCGGAAAAAAGGCGTGTAGGTTCGCGGTACATCACAAAGACAAACCGTGTCGTTTCCAATTGGCAGCTGCTTTGAAATTGTAATGGGCCCGCGAACGACATAATCAAATCGCAAATCAAACCGGATTCTTATGAGCGTTTCTGCACACCGACGAGGAAGTGATTACCATCGTTCGAAATACGAAACTCTCTCGTTCCTTTTTTCGCCCTGGGTTGCAACGGGAAAGGACTGATATTACGTACCCACCGGGAGACGAGGGGGAAAATTTGTTCGTGGACGATTGAAATCGTGGATTAGGCGCTTCCTACTTTCAGATCTTTTCGAAAAATTCCGTGGAAACCGCAGGCATTCACGTGGGTATCTCCCACATTGCAACGGCGTGGCGCGCGGCGGCTTTAACGAGATGTTTGTGAGACCTTCTTGTGAACGATACTTCGGCAGTATTTTATTAACCGGTGAACGGCGAACCATGGTCGATCGGTTAAAATCACCATCCAGGTATAATACTCTTGTCGCCTGTTAATTAATACGCTTCCAGTTAGCGTGTTCAGTGGAAAGCTGCCTTTTCTGAGCCTGCATCCGGTACACGAGGTTACGTTCCCATTTCATTCGAAACTTTTAATATATTATATTAACCCTTTGCAGTGAACTTATAAACTAAAAAAAAAAGAATAATCGAAAGTGGCTAATCGATGTTCATATTGAAGCTACGCGTTCCCAAAGCCTGCGTTGAAAATTTCAAAGCGATGGCGTCATTACCTCGTTTTAAATCAGCAAAAATTCGCGAAAGAAGAGAAAGAATCACAGCTTCGAGAATTTTAAAAGATTTATCACGATGCTCCCAAGAAAGATCGCTCTTGGATTGTTAAGGCTTAATCAATCATCATGAGAATAAACGAACAATGATCCCGGGGGCGACACGCAACTTTGCGCGCCGGTAAGTGCGCGTCTTATTAAGTCATTATAATTGCACGGCGAGCGCCGTATTTTTACCGTAAACCGAGGACGGAGACAATAATAAAACCTCATCTCCGGTTGGCCGTAAGAACAATGGCGTAAACAATGTTGAGAGCGCGGCGTGCGTTTCCATTAGGATGATCCTCATTGTTGTTGACTTCGGAAGGTATCATTGAACGACGACGACTACTGTCGCCGAGTGGAAGAAGCATGGTTGCGTATGGTCGAAGAGGTAACGCGTCACCAGTGCCTTATTACTCAAGTATACGATGGCAGACACAGCTTTCGACATCGCTGATTGTTCTGTTGCGCGCACGGTGCTTGTAACAGCTGTAACGCATCTTTAGAAAGCGATGATCACTGATACATATGCTGTGGAAAAATCTTTGATCGCCATGCGTCATTTAAAAGTTTTTGAAAAATTCACCAAAACGATACCGTGCTAGAAAAATATTTGACTTTCTTCATAGGGGTGGTCCTGCAAATCGTTCGAAGTAACTTTTTCCTTTTCGAAAATGTTCATCGCGGTTCTTTGAAGGAGTTATTAACGAAAAACACGGACCAATAGAAATCCCTTAGAAAATTTAAGATCCCTCACAAGATTAACGTTTCGTCAATATTGAGACGTGATAGCGTTTAACAAGTGTACGGAATTACATCTTTCTGTTCCTTTCAAACTTCTGATCCTACGTTGATCTTCACTTTTGCTGATTTAGCGGATCAATTATTTCTCAACTGTTCTTGACGAGCGAGTGATGAAACAATTAGAGCATACAAATCATAATTTCTTGTCCGCGTGGCGAATATTACTTGCAACGTTACTAAATGTGCATTCGCAATTTGCAAGCACCATATAAAACAGGCATAATTTTCAAGTAAAACCGTTAATCCATGTAAGTGGTTCTAAAAGTTACGGTAACGCGGGAATTATTGAATTGTATAGTGTTGTAACAAGTTCTGCAATAAAACTTATATTAAAAGGTTGAAGTATACGACGTCGTGTTGAACATGATTTTCTCAATTAACAGATGTTTAATATTTATAACTGATCGTTCTATTATCTCTTCCCACGGTTTTTCTTTTATTTGCGATGCGTCATGTCGTGTCAGGTGCACGATGAAGTAATACGCGAGCAATTTGTAGTACTGCATACGATGATAATGCGTGAGCAATTGTGCTTGATGCTTCGCATGATCAAGGCTAGTTATCTGGATTGCGTCGCAAATCAAATAAATTATAATAAATTAGTGTAATAGACTGTATATGGGTATATTAAGTCGTCGGTAGATCGCAAATCTTTCTGCAAATTTCTATCATCTTGCAGAACTTAATAAAGATTAGCATAAGAGGACTAGATACGATAATAGATCCTTCGTGGTAACAATTGAATGAAAATACCATCAACGGATTATTTCTAGTTAAAATTCTAGTGCCATAAACATTCCTCTTCTAACAAAAGATTCCTTTGTTGTTTCAGATGGTGCGCCAGTACCAGCGGACGCTGTTGAACACGAGGTAAGGAAAAGAAAATGAACAAAAGCGAATGAATGATGGCGTGCTGATCCTAAATGTCTATCGTTGCAACGAGAATGTCCAGTACTTGATTTATATCGAGGAACCGAGTACTATATTATTCTCTGTAGGCGAAATTATAAAATGTGTTTACATTCTCCTCGATACTACATCGATAACAGAAATTATTACAAAGTACGCCATTGTTAAGATCGTTATTACGCCTGTGATATATTGTAGAAGAACCGTTTATTACTCCGCAGTCATAAAAGTCATTTTTATCTGAATGCAGATCCTTCCATTGCCTTTCAACTATCGTTGCAATTAGCACGTTTGGTATTGAATCTTTTTAATCTATTGTTGGATAATGATAGCAATTTCATTAGCAAAATAACAAATCGGGTTTACAACTCCTCTTAAGGAGAAAATTTCTTAATATACTCGAGCCATATGAATATGAAGTATAAAATTTTATATTTTGCTCCAGCTTTATAACCGGTGACTGTAAAAATTGCACTTTGCATCTAACACTTTTGGTTGTTGCGCTAGTTTCGCGACGCACTGTGATTTCATATATCGTCGTGGCTTCTGCTCGGTGCATCGACCTTATTCTTTCGTCTTATTTAAGGAGACGTTCATTATGAAAGAAGATAACGACATCTATTAAAAACGTGCTCATTAACTCTTTATGTAACGCGGCCGACACGGTTTAGGTTATTCCGGCGTAATGGTTTCCTGTCAAAGTAAAGTAAGAGTAGAACTACGTTTCATAGCACAGAAAGGAACATTGATATTGAATATAAATCCTTTCAGAAAATGATGAGGTAACCGGCGACGTAATGTTCGAAAGCATCACAAAAGTAATTATCATTAAGCACGATAAAACTAAGAGATCAACAAGCGTCGTTATGCGAGTTCTGCGCGAGCGAATGGACACGTCCGCGTGAAACACCAAGAAAATCTTGATTTTCTGCACGTTATAATTTAAAGGCATGATTAATAATATCGAATGCCATTATAAACTTCTACTCAACTGTTAAATCTCGTACGTTCCACCATTTTTATCCACGTTTTACGCTTTCATTCTTTCAATTCCTGCTTTGGTGTTAAACGAGTAATCTTATATTTCTTTTGTTTTTTCCTTCTTCTTCTTTGTTATTGTAAACAGTTTTGTAAAAGTACGTCAGTCCGTTTATAATAAATAATAATAATCATTATGTACAGTTGAACATCGTCTGCCAGGGGCGGTACTATAAAATAGGATTGTGATATGTATCGCGCTAATTTAATTCTCGAAACAGATTCGCGCGTCTTTGTAGTCGGAAAAATTGATTAGCAGGCTATCGATCATTGTTGGTACGGTACCACGATAGTTTCGATGCGTGCCAGAAACTAATGTATTGTAGAATAGGTCGATATCCCACGATAATTCGAAACGTCTGAGCACACTTCGCCCGAGGATTCACTCGATACTTTCGCGTCCTATCGTTTGTAATAAAGCAGCCCGAGCGTGTTTCACGAAGCATCATCGTTTCAGTATATTCGCCGCAGTATCTCGGTACCCTACATCCCGCAGGCTGCTAGACTGATTGCCCTTAATACAGATATAATTTATACGGCGGAAGGGGGAGAGAACAGTACGTTGCAGCTAATTGGATTCCCTGCATACAAATGTTGAGTTAATATAATAATCATCGGCGCGTTCTACGGCTTGCGCGAGACCAGGCCGGCAAGATTAATTTGCGTTCTGTAATCGCGCGCTAATAACAACTCCTTTTCTTTCCTTCTGCGATCTTGCCGGTGCCATGATCCATCTTCTTGTGTCCTGCAATACGTTCGCTGCGAACGATGCCTGGAGATTTGTCGTGATTTTGATCTCGTTCGAGCGAACGACCCCTTCACTTGTTACTTCACCGCCTTTCGACGATGTTTAGGCGAAAAATCGCGCGGGGAAAAACTGCCAGAGTCCTCGGGGCATTTTACGAGAGCTGATCAAGCAAATTGTTTCGTTATGTCAGACCCCAAACTGCGGCTCTCTGTTTGCAAGCTTTCGGAATGGAAGGAAACATGTTTCTTTTGTCTCTGTACTTTGTTCGTTTAATACAATCATCAGAGATTACCCGATCATACCTTTAAAAAAAAAATGATTTTCTCGAAAAAATGCAATTAATTAATAAGTGCATTGCCATAAGAAAAAGCGAAGCAGTGAAACGAATTAAACATTCTCTAAAAATCGGAATAATCCATTAACGTAGAATTTTCGCTCGTAAATTAGAGATTCCGATCACGAAGGCTGACTGATCCGCCATTGCACGGTTTCTACGCCATAATTGGCTCAAGAAATTCGCCGGTGCGCAGTGAAAACGCAGTAATTGAAATCGGCGGTGGAAGATGCGCGAATAATTTACGGGCGACATTTTCCGCTATCGTGATCACGGTCAGAATCGTTGAAACAAGATCGTGCACGTCTCTTATTACACGGTGTAACGACTCATCCATCACGTTCATTTAGCAGAGCACGAGACGTTCGTTGTCTACGGTTCCCCTGGCAACACTCTCTCATAGGTCATTCGCGAAAGAACACACGAATACATTAATCCGACGTCCGTTTGCCGGAAAATGTTATGCGTCTCATTGATTTATAACTGTTTCTACATCCGTATGCTATTTACGTTCTTCCCTGTAGCATCGTCACACGTAACGGAATACGATAGCACATAAATTCCCAGTTTCTAATCATAAATCGACGCTGACGTCCCCGCTTTGTTACAAAAACGGATTTGAATTGACAATCTGCGAAAAATCCGCGATCCGTGTGCAATGTGAATCTCGATTGCGAAAGTTATGACAAAAATGGTTGGAAATCCAGTAATATTCACACTGACGATATCGTTGTATCATTTTTATTTAATTCTCGTTGGTTTTAATAAGTTGATTTAGGATTATTTTCAGTTCATTAAGATTATTAAAAGATGCAAATAATTTAGATTTAACTCCTGTTCATTGAACAGCTAGTTCAGTCTACAATCGCCACGTTCGAAGTTAGGAGTTCAAGATTATTTATAGTATAGAAAAACATTTATATGTAATCTGATATGAACTTACCATTGCAAACAACGAAGCCTTATCGCAACCTACTATTATACATGTGTGCAATGTCGAAATTACCATACAATTGTACAGCTCTGCATACTCTACCTCCCAGTAAATAAGCAATAATCGAATGCTCAATACGAATCTATCGTTACTCTTGGGTGGGTTGAAAAATGTGCCAGTACAAATGATTATAGGATCAAAGAACCAAATGAATACGCAACAGCACGTGTAAGTTTGATTGCGAGGTGTACTGTCCCACTTACAATTTGTAGCTCGTAATTTGCAATACAAATTTCATCGAGGGGACCGTCTTGCATATTTATTTCGAAGGAAAAGCATACGTCTCAGAATCCTCGAAGTATTCTAGATTAATTTTTTTACCTATTCTGTTCCACCTTTCAATCTTAGTCGTTATCGACGTATGCTGTTTTGACGACCAGAAAGAAACGTGAGCGTACCGAAAAAAATCAGGTCGTTTGGTACAATCATAAAGAAGTTATTCTATTTTAAATGGCATACGTACACTTTGTACACCCACTGTGCATGTAACAACCTAATACACCTAATACCCTAAACGACCTGATTGGCGCGTAGAATTTAGGTTGAAGCGTTGAAGTGGAGCAAATGGCCGTTCCAACGAAATAGTCAACGGTTGAAACAATATAGTTTGCGGTGAATTACAGTGGTTTGGCTCGAGCGCCGCGTTGACCCGACATATTTGTAACAATGCTAGGCGTGTTAGCCAGCGTGTCGCAACTGATCCCACCGATTATCCCCTGTATTAACATTGACGCGCGAGTGTTGCACTCGTCTGCACGTGCGCGTTCCTGAAGCAGATAACGGTGCACGCGTAATACTGCACCGCGCATAGATATACATACAGGCGCAGCCTCTCCTGTACACGTCATATATGCATGATACAAGCCATATAACGAGTTTCGCAGCCGGTCGTCGACACGAAGATGTCTTAAATGTCAAGGCGAGGACACGGTGAAGTTGTCCTACTAGATAGACCCCCTAGCCTTTTATGCGATCAGTCAATGAGCGCCGCGAAAGGAACTTCCACGCACATTATTCCACCTTTTGCTCGTCGTTTAGCAAGCCCGTAGAACAATGAACGGTCCCGGTGCTACTCGGTCAGGATATCTGAAAAATTACGGACACCTGGATACGCGAAACTTGTCCCCGAGGCTCTTTTTATTACCACGCTTATATTAGCTTGCCGTGTCGATGTTGTTGTTGTTGTTGATGTTGTCGATGTTGTCGTTGTTGTACGCGTCAATTCTTGTAATCGAATTTTTAACCACTTCCCGATGAGCTGGAGACTTGAAACTTGAAACATAGCTGAGAACTGGATGACAATGCAATATTATAGAAAAAAATTTGTTAAAAAACTGCGCGTTTAGAAGATAAAAATATTTAAATATTCCCCTTCGCCCGTCGCCGCGCGATGCTCGGTAGTACGTCATCGCGGTAAACGATCCCCACTCCGCGCGACAGCGCTCCCTACTCCACTACCCGTTCCCACTTTGACTCATCCCCACTCCACTGACCCACTTCGCACCGAAGGAGCTCACAATCAGGGTGCGTTCCGTTTCACGCATTATGCGCATAACTGCAAAGAGAACCGTTCCGTTTCATTCAAGGCGCGCATCAGAGTCTGTAGTAAACGAATGCTTTTAATTGACGATGCAAAAATTAGGCCGTTTGGTACAATTATAAAAAAGTTATTCTATTTTGCAGGGTGTACCAACACTTTGTACACCCTCTGTACTTCTCTGAAACATTAAATAATGAACAAAATATTTGGCCGATTCATTGTGTAAAACATACGAGGAACATACGAGGGTTAAATAATGCGAAGTACTTTCTGGTAGAGTGGCCACTCGAAACAAGGAAGTATGTCACAGACTCCATTTCGAAATGGCCCAACTAAAGGATTTACATCTTGCAAACCGTTTCAAAATTGTGACCATCAAGGGGCTCGAGAAAGTCAGTGGCGAAACAGAAACGGTAACGTTGAAATAACGAAAAAATTACGCTGGCCACGTAGTTACAAAATGAAGAATAATCTCACCGGTCTAGAAAGCTCACTATTGTTTAACCTTCGCAATCTTGATGCCTCCGATAACCGCAGACGGTTTCGTTTGGGTCTATTCATAGTCGAGGACTTTGCTGGATTTACAATTATGTAAGGATTACACATTGGGCTCCAGACTTTCCTATCTTTTCAAGTTAATCATCATTGTATAAGACAAAATTATAAGACACCCTGAAAATGATTAGTGTAGGTGTTCTAACCGAAATTCTATTATTTTCGAATAAATTAGAAATGTGTTACTATATTTGTATGAATATGTCTAACTAATTTGTCTAATGCTTGGTGTTCATCTGTTCCAGGACTCAGTGGCATCCGCATCGAACGTCGACGCGGAGTACGACGACGGCGACGACTCGGACATTTATATGGAGGCAGACGCGACGGACCACGCGGACAAAGACGAAGAAAATGAAAGGAAACAGATAGAAAGCCAGGAGAAAGCAGCAGACGATGCACCTGCGGAGGCGATCGAGAACAAGGAGAAATCCGCAGTGGCCAGTACAGCGAAAACCCTTTCCGATCAGAACGCAGAGAACACGGCGAACGCTGGACGAACGGATGAATCCAACATGGAGAACAAAAGCCTGGAAACGGAGAGTCAAAACTTCTTTCCCTCGTTCGCGGAATTATTCGCGAATCACAGGCTCTCCTTCAACGAGCAGCGCTACAGACCTAACAGGTTCTTAGGCTATTTCCAGCGAGATCGCAGCGGGTACCAGACGGCAGCAGCGACAACGAAGGACGTTCAACATCCACTTTTAGGTTCGGGGAACTTCGGTGTCATCCGAGGAGGCACGTACTATCCCGAGGAGAAAGAAAACGACGAATATCCCGCCGATGATTCCGGTTACAATCCTTACTATCGCGGCCGAGCGAATTACTATAGGAACCCAAAACCGCAGCCGATTAGGGATGGAGATTTCTTCGCGAACTTCAGGGACTTTGCTGACATTACCGCTCCACCAAAGTCCAGCTTCTCTCATCTGTCAGTGGTGTACGCTAACAAGAATGGCAGCGCGACTGGTCGCATCTCGGAGCCTAGGAACATCATCGAGACGCTGAAGATGTTGGAGGAAGAAGCCCAGACGAATGCTGAAGCGACAACCACGACGGAGGTGCCCAGGAAAAAGCTGAGCAAAGGCAAGAGGAAACTGACGAAGATGAAACAGTACGAGGAAGACAAGGCGAGGAGGTCTCGCATGAGCGTGGAGCCTTTGCTGGCGCTTAGCTGAACGTCCTCAGGAACTGTTGCGTGGTAGTGTGGACGCGGACCTCGGGATTTCTCCCACACGCGGAATCTGGCCACAAGATCAGAATCTAAGTCTGCGAAGCGTCGTCGTGTCCTATTATCGGAGAAGCTTCCGCTGAACGGGACTACGACGAAGGAGACGTTCAAGCTTCGCGGAACACCTGATCATGATCGTTGAAAAGACTTCGGACTAGACTCGATCGAAAGACACGATCGTTCTGGATCTTTTCGTGTTTCAGAGTTGCTGATGCGTTTGGTACTCTCTCCGTGAACTTGGTATTGGAGGAAGATGAAGTTGTGTGATGTTAATCAGATTCGGTAGAGAATTTTACTTGACGTCCATGCTATCAGCATTTACTTTCGAAAGAATTTTCGTTGCTATGGATTGCTAGCTGGAATTTATCCTCTTATAAAATTCGGATTAGGATATATCCTTTTATGATTGCACAGATCTTAGTGACGCTATCCTGTATCAATTATTCAAGACTAATTTTTAAAGGTACGTTATTATTTTTCGTATGACAGCAAATTAAACAGCCTTTCTCATTTTTTTATTATGCACTGAACCAATAAAAGCTGCATAACTCGAAATGAAGGCATACATTGAAGTTAGATGCTACTGATCGAATCGGTACCAAGCGCGTTCAGCAATTCCTCGTTCCTAAAAAAAGAGACATCGATTTGAAGTTCGAAAATGTAGGTTACGGTAGATTGATTTTACCGTGGCTTTGTAAAGATCAGCGAGAATTTGTTGATTTATGGTAACGTGAGACGTAGGATCGCAATTGAATGGCGTCGATCGAAGGAGATTCAGAACGATCGGTTGCTCCGGATCGAAAATCCCGATCGCCGGAGGATAGTTCGCGATCGTTGTTACCGATCGATTAATTATTGCATTCGAACGTCACCGGCCCGATGTCGGAAGATTATGAGAAACTCGTTAATCAATATGTTCAGGGACACATTTTAAATTGATCGAATGCATCGCGTGTGCACTCTCGTTATGCTAGAGCGAGTCTTGGCCAGACACAAGTGACTCACAAGTGTAAACTAACGTTAATCTCCGTCTCGCAGGCTGCGCACGCTTGCTGCACGCGATCCCTCGTTAACGCGATCGTTCCGCGCGCGTCGATACGGAGAGATTTTCCCGGCGTGCGCTGTTAAAGGATGCGCATCTCGTCGCCGGAGACAGTGGTGAATTGTCCCCGTGCAGAACCGAATTCGCGGGACCCGCCGGAAATTTTCTATTTTCCAAATTAACATTTTATTATCAACACCGAATACATCGAACGCGGAAACTGCTCGTTGCCTTACGAAAATAATAAGATAAAATTCGTTTAGTACATTTTGCAATTTTCGTAACAATACTACGTTCAATAATTTTCAGTGCAACCAGCTTTGTAATTCGAATAATGGTCGAAGAGGTATGCGTTGCAACGCGTTGGCACGTTTAGCGTTAAATACCATTCGTAATCGAACAAATCATTTGAAACGATAGAAATAGTTGTATCCAATAACTTCTTCTGAGATTATCGTTCGAAAGAAAATGATTTAACTCCCTTTAGCTAGATCATAGTAATTAAGAAGACTATTAACCCCCAGATGTTCCTCAGTGCTGAAGATTCAACCATTTTCCGTTTCGAAATACTTGAAAATAAGTAGTACGTATTTCATTGAAATGCGAAATAATGTGTTAATTTCCATGTTAGTATTTTCGAGGAGCACGCGTGGGTCAATAAGCTTCCGGTAGTTGAAATGTTAAGAATTTTGTTAACGCTAGAACTATCTAGAATGAAAGTAGCTCGTTCATTTTCTAAAAATGACAATATAAAATAACGCGTATCCAAAGAAGAGCATAATTTCGATAATGGTGAATTGAAAAATTTCATACTTTTCTTTGGACGTAGTTCCAGCGTTAATAACAAAATGTAACATAGTTAAATGTGAGTAAGAGCGTAATTTGCGTCGATGGGGCCCCCAATAATTCGCCATTGCCCGGAGCAAAATTTCGCAGAGCGTTGATTCGCGTGCTGATGTTGTAAATAAATTGATATCGCTCTGCCTCGCGTTTTCTTTAGTGTTTTAACTAAAGCGGAACCGGCCTAACAGTTCCACCTTCATTCGATGTGCATGTATTCGTTCGTGGAGCTCATTCCCGTCTCTAGTTGGTAGGCTGTAAACGTGTAAGATCGATGTTAATTCCTCTATCGGATTCACGAAGACTTGTCAACGTTCGTTCATCGGCTTGACGTTAGCAGCACTGTTCATTTTATTCATGTAAATTAAACATACGTATATTCACAGATTTCTGCACAAATGTCCTATAAATGTGTTATCCCTTTTCGCTTCGAACCGTTCCGGAAAAAGGAAACGAACAGATTACAGAGAAAAGAAAGATATTCCTTCGTTTGAGTGCTTGGGCTATTGTTGTTACAGTTGTTGTTGGTTAGTTTAAGCGTTTCAAGTAGAGATTACGAGCAAAAGCATCTTCGAAGATTGTGTCTCCGCTGCGAGGGACACAGATCAATATCGAAATAAAGTTATTTTTCCATAAACCCCGACAATACGAACGATCTTTACCTACGATTTTGAAACACAGTAATGTCCCATTCTAAGTTCGGCGGAGGAGACCGCTCCGTCTCACTTCGCCTAGAACTTCGACAAGAACCACGACTGATCCAACTACAAAACTTCTTTAGTTTTCATTATTCTTTTATGGGACTTACACCTACTTATTTGTAGATTTTTCTGATACCGAGGAACCCGCAAAAAATAGTGCCCTGTTCCGATCTTTGTCACTATCATACACAGAACCGAGAATTGACTTAGAACGGGGCATTACTGTAACACCGTGCACGCAGGTAAGTCTATTATTTGTTAAATACACTAGGCAATGATTAATATATTTTCTGTACTCGTTATATTTTTCACTTACGAAATTACGCAATGTCACAGTATAAAAATTCTCAGACGTAAACGTTCACGGATGCGTCGCCAATAGACTACAGATACTTACGCGAAATATAACGTTGATCATCGTTGATACACGATTGACTTGGATTTTACGAATCCCACGGAATAAATGTGCAGTAAAAGACAATTTAATTGATACATTTCTTCAACATGCCGATTAACTTTCCAATGCCAGCGTGAACGTCTTCGTAAGTTCCACATTTGTACATCCAAGCTGGAGTACTGAAAACGTTGTTCTTCTTATCTCTAGTGACTCCTCTGACGTCTTTCATTTCAACTTTTGCTCCCATGCATGCAACTTTTTCAATGGCGTCTGCATAGGGCCATTCCTCGGGCGGCGCTGATCAAAAGTTAGCGGAGCGGGTAATTAAAGCACACAATGTGGATATTAAAGAAAATTTTCGTGTGCGCGAGATCAGAATTAATCGAGCAACTCACATTTCTTGCCAAGCGTGATTTTAACGCCTTGTATCATTCTCGCGACAAGAACGCTTGCGATACAGATCGTTCCAATTGGTTTCCCATCGCAAAAAAAATCTTCAATTACTTTCTCCAGTTCAGGATGCAGTTTACAATCGGCCCCTTTTGTCGCGAAATCGCTCCTTCGAAAAAATATCGGACATATAAAAATTCTGGGTTATTCGTTTTTAACCCTTTACAACGTCAGGCTTGAGAAACTCTTTCTTTAGACTATTACTCTCTAGACTACTTCCTAGACTATTTCTGTTTCCCTAGATCCTTTCTCTTTCCTCTTTGTAGCTACACTAATGTATACATACATATTATTTACAGTGGGTGTACAAAGTGTTCGTACACCTTTTAAAATAGAATAACTTTTTTAGAATTGTACCGAACAGCCTGAATTTTTTTATCATCTATTAGTTGCATTAAACGATCCACAAAATAGATCTTCCAAAAATTTCAATTTCTAAGGTTGCATGCAAAAATAAAATAATTATTAGGGTCCTTAATGAAAATTTGAAATATATGTTTGTTACGCGTCAAAAGGTTTTAATGAAATTTTCAGTACGCGTATAACTACCATAAATCTACAAAACGTAAATTTTTAATTTTCATAAAGGGCCCAAATAAAAAAGTTTTAAAAATCCCATGGATGTATAAAGATTCGCGGGCAATTGATCAGTACACATACTAACAGTGTTTTAGCAGCACCAAAGCCTCCAGGAATAACAAGTGCGCCGTGTCTGCAAGACTCACATTTGAGCAAAGGTTTGATCTCCGATCGAGCCAACCTGGCAGCTTCGACGAGAGCGTTTCTAGACGCAGCATCTTTGTCTACTTCTTTCGCGTAATGATCCACTGTTTCGCAAATGTCTACATCCGGCGCGTAAAACACCGGTTTCAGGCCTTTTTGGTATAAATGTATCGTCGCCGAGATTGCTTCGGAAATTTCGGTCCCATCTAGGTAGCCGCAACCGCACAAAACCTATGTAATTTCATCATACGTATTAAAGTATTGCTAATTTCAAGATTCAATGACTATATTAAGGATTATAAAATGAAAAAATTAATGGTCTAAACGAAATGAAGCAACGTTAGCTCTGCGTTTCGTTTCTGTCATTATTTGGCTGACGTTTCGTCAACTTTGTACGAGTAACAGGTAGGTTAGAAATTTCGTTTACCATTTTACTAAACTAAAAACAATGCCCGACGTCGCGCTGCGTACTTACTACAGCCACGGGAATCGGTTCGCAGGATCTGTCTCGGTCCTTTCTGTGAATTGCCTTAGTTGTACTGAATTTGGACAATGGACCGAGTGCGAGAACAGGAGACTCATTTTGCAATAATTTTATAAAATGTTTACGTAGCATAATGTAAAAGTGTACGAGGTTTACTATAAGATACCGTTGACGATTTAAATTTCGATTGGAAATGCATTTGACAAATAATTTGAAACGAAGGCCTTTTCCACATTACAATATTATATTAGTCAGTTGTTTTTTCGTTTGCAGATTTATAATTGCATTATCGATAATGTTGGTATGACAGTTTTCGGAACTGATTCACAGAGTTTCTCTCGTCGACACAGGTGGCAGAACCTATTGGAAATAGGTAGAGTCCTGCATGACTGACAGACGGTGCACACGCTTAATTCGAATTCATTCAATTAATTCACACTATGCGCTTTTGTTATTTCATTTTTTATTTAATCTCCTCGACCTTTTGTATCCGTATGATTATTAAACGTTTAATCGTTTGTCAGAGTATTGTAGAATTATATTTATCATTCTGCGAGTAAATGGAGCAAATAGCAAAATTATGTCGACATTTAAATAGGACAGAAGAATTTTTTATCGTTTCCTATTGTTCATTGATAACTGTGGACGACAGATTAAAATCTTACGCCGAATATCGATCCACGAATGATAAACGCTTTTCAGTGAAATGTTTTTTTGAATTTTCGAATAGTTATTTTCTTTCAATTTCAATGTTAGTATAACTTTTGTATCCACGGGTCTCGCATTGAGCAATTATCTTTAAGGGGTACTTGCTCGATCGGTAAAATCATTTCGCTGTTCGATGTCGTTGGGAGCCATTTTAAAGGCGATTGCTACACAATATTCAAATGGTGTTGTAATAATTATTGTGTTCGAGGAAACAAGAAGACTTTAATGATAAGATAACGAGAGAAAGCTCCCCCATATTTAAATGAACACCGAGAAAGTAGGCTGAACCTAGTTTACGGATCATATAAACTTCGCCGTGCTCTCGAAGCAATTTTCGCTCGGACTATGAATACGAAACACATAATGGGGAACGGCGGAGAGATTTAACAACACCGTGAAAAAGGATGCTGCACGCGTTAATAAATCTTCCCCAGCTCATTGAAATATACAATGAGCCCCAAACCGTTCGGGAAATTGAGGCTACGCTCAGATTTACGAGAAACGTCTTCGAAACAGTTACAACCCTCGTACAGGATAAAAAAACGGTATCTGCAAAAAATTCTTTGGACGCTATTTATAATCTTATTAAAAGATACCATCCCGAAATACATATTTATTGGACCGTTAAATATGCGCTGACCGCATATATTTCATAACGAGTTTAAATAACGAAGTATAGAACAAAGCACATAAGTTTGTTTAATTGTCGAGCAAAAACGACTCGGCGAGGAACGTCAGTACGGAAAGAATGCTCAAATTGGAAAATTATGTTTAAAAATTGTTCAGGGCATCGAATTTGATTGCGGCCCACCTATTGGTCATCGCAACGCGAAATACGGGGTTGTACAGAGTTGTTAAGTCTCGTTTCGGGTAAATAAACGAAGCTGAAGGTGCGAGTGGTGATTTCAATTAGCTCGAGAATCAGGAATCGCCGAATCACAGTCGATCCTAATTATCGACCGAAGACAAACGCACCCCGGAGTGTCGTTTCGTTCGCCGCCGCCTCGTTGCTCCCTTTTCTATGAGATGCACGAAGGGCTTACGTATAATCTTATGTAAATCCCGAGCTACCCTTATGCCTGCACGCCCTCCCCATATAGGAGGAGCAACTTACGCGAGTCGGTTCTCGGGTTACACATGGAAAGGGATGCTTAGGCGACGGTTCACCGGTGTTGCACGGGCTAGGGCGCGGGGCTTATATGAATGTTAAAATAAGTTTGAAATTGTCGCGGACAAGTTCGGCCCCGTGGGAGGCACCGTCGAGTAATTCCACTGTGCTGGTGGTTTCGGCCCTTCGGCGAGTTTCCAGCCAGCCGCGAATTCGTAGGAACTTCTATAGTCCGGCCAGCGTCGACTTCTGCTTTCAGTCGGCATCTTAATATTAATAATGCGCCTTTATTGGGTCAGGTATGGTCACCAACTACCTCAACCGACTCCTCTTTCATTATTTCATATATTTCTTCTACCCAAAATCAATAAGAACGATGAAAAATGTAAAACTCGCAGACACCAAGAAGTCGAAACTGTGGAACAACATTGTTTCAATTCTACTTTTTGCATACACGAAACTCCTGTGATTACTTTACATATTTCTTTTACCCAAAATCAATAAGAACCGAAAGAATTGGAAGTGTGGAACATTTTCGCCTATGATTCTAGGAATCGTCTGACGCGTCTGATGAAGTAAAGTAAAGCTCGCGAACCCGACGGATCTTCAAACTCTATTCGTCCGGATCTTCTGAAATCGTTTTCACGTGTAGAATCATCCCCTTAACGTACCACCCTTCCAGCCATACCGAATAAAATCGTTATCGCTACTCGAATAAAGTAATGTAGGTCATTTATAATTCTCCGTAGATCTAACGTCGTTCGTTTACACTCTGAACAGTCTGTAAAGTGCTCTGTGAACCGTTAAGGAAAAAGCAGAAGTGCTCGTAAATGACACGACGAGGGGTTAAAAAACAATGTAAGGAAGGGTTAACGAGAAAGCATAGCTGCGTTCGTCGCCGATAGACGATTTCATCTGGAAGATCCAAAGCGGGAGGATAGACGATTTAATATTTCAGCGACTGTGGGGCTGTCTCGCGGATAATCGTCACTGCCATTTCTTAGCCGTCAGGAAAGTTTTCCTCATTCAGGTGCCAGAAGCGGAAACAAACTTGTAGGAAGATACGGCGAACGGCGTTTGCTCGTAGAGCAATATCCCCGGTGACATCAGGGGTGGATGATGGTGTGGGTGGAGAGGCGGACTAGTGCCGTTTTATCGAATGACAGCGTGGTGATGCTTAGTCAGGGCACGCGTTTCGGAAGGAAGGCGTCATCGTCTACGATCCCTCTCTTTCTCTCTCGCTGTGTCCTCGACTGTCTCGCTCCACGAAAAGTCTAAATCACGAGTTCGTGGGCGAAGGTGGATTGTACGCATGGCATGGCCGATTTCAGAGGGTCGTCGGAGAGTTGGTTGGGCGGGTGGTTGATGGGTAAATGCGATGTGATGCGAGTAACTGAGTGGCTAATTGAATGAAGTGCCTCCCAGGACGATCCGTCGCGTGTCACACGTCAGAATTTCCGCACCGGAAGCCCGAAATTACGACGATTGTCGGTTCTCTGCCAATTATTAAACCGCGATATGATTGCCTGCCGCGAGCGCGGAATTACGCGCCGCCCTGCTCGACTCCGAATATAACCTGTACAATCTCCGCGAGTCGTTTCTCTGTTAGTTCATAGACAGAAGGTGGAGAGGAGACAGAGAAAGGTAGAGGGACGGGTCGAATACACCTGTCAATCATTAATAACCCGTCAGTCGTATCGATAGTTCGGCTCCCACCGATACACGATTATCGAAACGCTGCTGCGAAAAGGGGAAACGATCGTTTGTCAGGACCTCGAAGCCGTGGTGAAGGCTCCTGAGCCTTTTTCGAGGCGCCTTTCGGCGTCCGTAGGAAAACGATTCGGTGAAATGTTCTTTTTAAATTTCATCGCTCTCAGACGGGATTTTTTAAACACTTTCATCGCGTTTCATTCTCTTTCTCTGACCAGCTGGAATTTACTTGTTGCTTTCGATGTGCGCCATTATTTCCACGTCCTCCGCTTCAATTTTTATACGTGTTTCGAACGTTTACTACATTTTACTACTCGAATGTAACTCGAATAATGGAAATTACGCTTTTCAAACGTAAAGATAGGACTTTCGAGGGGTAATCCTTTTACGAGAGCGTGAAATTGATGGAAAAGAGAGATTTCGAAGGAACAGGAAGATAGCGAGCTCCCGGCGATTTTCGATGGCCAGAGGAAGCGACGACGAGGATCCGGAGGTTTTCGAAATCCGGTTGACCGTTCACGCGCGTTTCAGAAAACATGATCGGAGAATCAGGGAGTAAGCGTACGCGAGTTTGCAGCATTGCGGATTGGTAAAGCAGCCGGCTGCTTATGCATTCTTGGCGCGAAGGCAATCGCGGGGATGGCGAATGTTGGCAGGGGTTGGATGCCGTGCGAGAACCAGACAAGAGAACAATTACGCGCCGTCAGCCCCGTGACCGGTAGGATGCCATGAGATGAATCAAAACTAGGTGTGCCATCACCCCTGGGCCGGCTCCATCTTCGCGCAACGAGACCACGTTCCGCGTCCCGATGGGAAAAGATCGAATCTCAATCGGTAAGCGAAGTTGGCAGGTTCGCCGAAAGCTCCGGAGGACCAATTTACGGGGTCTTGTAGCCGGCTAAGTTTACGCACTTTACGATTCCCGTTCTCTGTTCAATAACCAACTTCCAACCCTGTAACGGCCGAGGAAACGCTCTCCGATCTCATCAGGTGAAAAATATCGTAAACCATTATTTTTCTTACTTGAAATATTGCTAGAAAAATATACATTGTAAATATACATTGCTCGGTAAAAGAGCAAGAGTAAAAAATACGAGTCAATTTTTACCAATTGTGGACCAACGAGTGTCGGAGTAGTTTAGTTCATCCCCGCGTTGATTGAAAGCGTGAATCAAGCGCGCCGCTGAATAGTCGCATACATTATTAGAATGTTTCTAGTTACGAGCGCGTGCTACAATCACGAGGCTCGCTTTATTTCGTGGTTCGAGTAATTCATTTGCGAGTCGAGTTCACGCGGGCGTCTCATCCTCGGAGACCCTTGCGAGTTACTGCCACTATCTGTGCGTATTCAGCCGTCTACAAGCACTTCCCATGGAGGATTCGTTCCACGGTACGTGGATCACGCGTTCTTAAATCCAGTAGGTTCGCCCGGCTGCGAGGTTCGAGTCGGGGTGCCATTAAAATCTCCGTAAACTTCGTCTTGCCGGAATAAATGAATAACTAGGAGATCTCGTTTGCGATGAAAAGAAGGGGTCGGTCGGCATAAAGCGGAAGCATAAAGCGGTTTGCACCGCTGCTTTAGTATTAAGTCTCACGCCCCAACCAAAAGAATACGGAATTGAAATTTACTCTTAGCAATCTTGACAGGAGAAAAGACGGTAACGAAAGAACAACGGTCTACATGCTCTATATTACTTTCGATCCGACCCCGCTCTCAAACACCGTGGAAATATTTGCTCCGCTTACATTCGCTTCTTCTCTTGTTTGATGTCTGAAAATTAAGACCGCTCTACGTGAAGATCTAATTCGGTCGATTCGGTTTACCGAGTTTTTAATAGTTTAATACAGAAAACTCTTGCTAAGAAAAACCCTCGGGTCTGTGCTGTTACCCTTAGATCGTACGGTTCTACTATTTTCTGTGACCTCGCCGGAAATAATCGTGTAGTTCATCTCTCCTCGCACTTATAGACATATGTACTGTCACAATGGCACCGCGCCAATACGTTCGATACTCAACCTCTTTCAGCCGCAGCTTAATAAAAGTTCCGCTCGAACAGAAAATCGAAAACAATTTTTAATAATAAATGTTGAATGTTATCGGCGCTACGGTTCGATCGTTCAATACAGAATGTTAATAAGCAATTTTGCTGATTATCGAATAATCGACGTTTCGATCCTAGTTTGGATCATCATCAAGATTATTTTGAATCGCGTCTGTAAATGTAAATAAGTTCACGATCGAAGATTGCGCGCGTGCAAGACACACACGCAGAGAGAGAGAGAGAGAGAGAGAGAGAGTCGCTGTAGAGCAGGAACAACTAGGCGAGTCTCGAGAATTCGAGACGAGTTTCGTCGTGAGGGAGTTTTATTGTATTTTTTTCATTAACAAGTCCAGGCGGTCCCCAGGAGGGCGGAAAAGTTGGCGGTGAGTTTTAGCGAGACTTTTGTTAATGTTCGGAATTAACGGAGTAAGGAGACTTTAAGTCATAAGGCCCCACGGGAGCGCGGGGTTCGACGCGAACTTTCACGATTCTTTATTTCTTTATCAACTCCGACCCCTGGCTCCCGCAGCCCGCCTCACGGAATGCTCCGGCAACTCGACGAACCGTTTCTTCTCGCTACGCCAGCACTCTATAATTACTTTGTTCGGCACAATTCTTTTATTTTCTTTCTCTTTTACTTTCGCGACATCGCAATCGAGCGGAACCGTAGCAATCCCGACACCGGAGCCGACCCCCACCCCGTACCACCTTTCCACCCCTCCTCCTCGATTCACGAATCGCACGTTGCAAATTGCGTCACGATCATCGGTTCACGCCGCATCGATCGCGGACGATCTTGCTTAAACTTTCACTTTATCCGACCGTAAACTCCCGGAATCGGCTCCGATTAGAGCTAATGCAATCCGCGATAAGTAAACTTTACTTCTCTAATTATCTGTCCGTGAAATACAATTTGTCGGCGGGAATACCGAGAAATAGTAACTATATGGATCTTCTTGATAAGCTTCCTTTTGGTATAGAAGAATTATTGAAAATTGTATCGACACGATTCCGGTAGATAGAGCGTTAATAAGCTGGGGACGATATATTGATATTTAAAAATTTTTTAAAGTTCGGAGCATGAACGGTAGAAACTGTTCGAAATCGCACTTGTTTTAGGGAACAATACAGAACGAATGATTCGAAAAAATTGGGTTTAGCCTTTTACGAGTATTGCGACAGGGGTTGATTTGGACAGTCGGTTGATTGCTTGTAGGAAGCAATGTGCAGTCGTTCTGACCGCTTTTCGACGAGGACACGTTTACCTCGGACTGCATACCGTCCGCATCGATGCGATCCATACATCAATCGTCATAGCAATGCTACATCAAAATGTACATGGCTCAATCATGTTACATTATGCATGACGTTTACCTTGTTGGATACTGTGCAATCGAGTTTGCTGCAAGACACACTGCGATCCGCGCGGACAGTGCAATTTTCTTCCACAGCCTCTTTGTAATCAAATTTTATTGCGCGTCAACTGTTCAAATCATGAAATACACCGTCCCGCAAGGATTACGCCATTTTTTTATACTTCGAAAAAGTGACTACAATTACTTCAATTTCACAATGCCTTCTCGCTTCGCAAAATGAATTTGATAACAATGTTTGAGAAAACTGGAACTATTCGAAAATATTGCAACGATTCAACAATTCATTAATTAATTTAGCGATTTTAATGTGCTCGAAGAATTAAATCTATCGAATAATTTATTGTAACGGTGTAAAGTATTTTTCGAATGGGTTAAACGTTTGTGAAATTGTGCGGAAATTTGCAAAATTTGCAAAATTTCGTTCGCGCCGATTAAACGGAACGGGCTCGCGCAGGTAACGGTGTAGGTTAATTTAGCCGCGAGTAATTGGTCGGGTACAAGATTCCTTAACCAACTGAGTGCACGCAAATCGAATAAAAAAATCTTCGTACGTATTTCGGTAATGAGGCGAAAATTGAGACAGCTTTATTAAGTCGAGGGAAGCTGCCCTGATTAAGTTACAACTCGACCCCTCGGACGGCTACCGAAGTCACCCTCGCTGCTAATTTTATTTATTACGCAATTTAAAAATCGATAGGAAGCAATAAAGGCCTGCTCGAGAAGTTCAAGCGCGTCTTAACTCCGAAACTTACATATCCCGTATCGTTAACCTATATTTGTCACATCATTTTATTTTGAGACAATACACTTCACAATATACTTCATAGTCGTCTGACATAGTGTGCCTTTATTTGATGTCATTATATAGTACAGTTTTCAACCTGAAGAAAATATAGTTTTAGTGAAATTATAACATTCAATTTGGAAGAGGAAGAATGGAACTTTAAAACGATACGATAAATAACAAAAAAAAATATATATATATTTGAAGACAAAATTGCGCTGAAAACGGGAGCAACCGATGCGTAAGCTAATAGTCACGACTACACGCGCCCCACGCGAACAATAAATGTCAGCGGTGCTTCCATGCGACGAGTTTTTGATGAGAAGTTTGATTCCGTGCAACGAGTCGCTAACTACGGGGCCATAGCAACAACCCGTCGTCGTTCGCTAACCAAGTTAATTTAACTTAATTAACTGAAGCCTAAGAGCTGACTTAGTTAGAGAGGCGGGTGCGCGACAGCGGAGGTAAATACCTCTGCTCTCGGTCTCTACATTTTTAATTAATTAACGATCAATTTGCACGCAAAATGTGCTTACAAAAGTTGAACGCGTGCTCCCGCGTCGCCGGAATAGCACGGAACGCTGCAAAATAAGTGTTACGAGGGCGAATAATTAAGACTGATGCACTTCCAACACGTCGTGAAATAATCGTTCGAATCCGGGAATGATGAATCGTGCGAGATATAGCATCGTCGACTCACTCTCATTTATTTCCGTTCCATTCATTCGCAGAACTGCGAATTCTTCGATTATCTTTTTGATAAAGATCAATAATATAGCATAGAATCATTAATAAGAGAGAACCACGCTAATAGGAGACTCGTAAAATAATTCCTAAAACATGTACAATTAATAAATCACTGTAAATTTTGAAGTTGTCATTGATTTATCATAAATTTTCTAGTTCAAGGTTATTTGACGGTCGTTTGCATAGACATCAGCTAAAATATTCACCATATTTGGGTCTATTTAGGTGTTACGTTTCTCGTGAATCACCTGGTATAGTGTTTTTGTAGAAAATCAGTGACTGTCGTATGGGGATAAGATCAATCGAGCAGCTCCTCGAGGCGCATGGTCTTTACGGAAAAGTTAGACCAGCCCCGAAGATTGGGTCCTCCATTTAGCGAGCAGTTAGCAGGTAGTGTAAGCCTAGATTGCAAAATTAGGCGACACACCGAGCGTCATCCGGTGCACGTTTTGGGAGTACAGGTTCCCCTCAAGTGCTGCCTGGCTCGTACATCCCTCCAAGACCGTAGTCCAACGCAAAGGACTTTATCGGGTGCTTGCCTCGTAATTAGCCACTTTGAATCTCAAAGGTTCCTCCAGAATCCCTTAAGATTTCGACTATAATATCGCCGTGCCTGCTTCGCGCGTATTATACCCGATATCGTCAAAAATAATGTGCTGGCACTTCGATTCTCATGTCTTGCGTAACGATTTTGCGTAAAGTTGCGTAGCCGCTTGAGCGTCTTCGTTTTCGAAAAGCAAAACGATGAACTAGCGAATTAGGTTCGCATCGGAGGCTGAATCGGGTTGGCGACCGGTTGGCAAAAGTGTCAGCGATGTGGGCCAGTGTCCGGCAATCGTGGGGTGCATCGAAACGCATCGGTTCATGCGTTCACGTGCACGCACACGTTCCCCGGTTGTACGCAAGCATTCTACGTCAGGGTAATAAAACATTTCGCGTGCGAGGGTATAATTGTCGGGGTCGGCCCGTGCGCGGTTTATACGGTGCCGGTTGCGATGAGGGGTGGCAAGGGATGGCGAGGGGTATGTAGTCTAGGTTTAGGGGCCCCGGGAGGGTACCGCGCCCCCTTTTTCATCCTGTAGTTATTTATCGCCCTGTTGCCCGGTCTCTCTCGCTCTCTCACGGATCTATATACCCTTGGCTTGACCAGAGGCGAAGGTGGTGGAGAGAGCCCCGGCAGCCAGCAGCATCGGTGATAGAACGCGATACGTTTGTTTCCGCTGGTAGTAGTTTTGCTTCGACCTTCGTCAAGTCGTTCATGACCCTCGATTCAAGAATTGCTCGGCGTGTTTCATTTTACCAACGCTCGCGCCCTCTCTCTCATTCTTTCTCCCCCTCTCTCTATCCATCTCACCCTTATCTCGCCATCAGCGGACTTTAACACGAGATTTAACGCTGTCCCGAGGATCACGAACTCTTTGAACGTCATTCGCACGTTCAAACCTTCCGAAGAACCATCCTTTTTCGGATGTTTCCTTTTACCGAAGCGGCTACCGTGCAGTTTTCGAAAGGAGAACCGAAAAACACTTTTGCGGTTCGTTTTATTAAACCTTCAAGCAAAATAATTGTCCATTCATTCGTTGATCAATGGACGAACGTCGGGAGACATTTCGAGTGGTGGTTTTCGCTAACTCACCTTCACCTCCGTCGTATGGTTGCAGATTTGTTTCCCGCTAATTGCAACCTCCGTTTCATCCCCTTCGTAGGTTTGTAATTGGCACGGCGAATCTCGGCGGAGCTTATTATAGGTCAAGGAAATCCGGAAGAATTTTGATTTTCGTAGACGGAAACGTTCCGGACAGGAGACTGACGGGACTTGCAATCGGGGGGAAACGCGTTCAGCAGTAACATTCTGTCGGGAGGGTTCGGTATTCTAGCTACGTAAGTGACACATTGACGGGAGCTGACCACCGGTTGGCAGCCCTGACCGTCTCCCCAGGGTGGCTAGTTACCGCATGATTGGCCTTCCATTACCATATAACGTGCGCACTAACGTGCATGCGGTTCTCCGCGATATTCCTGCACCATCTTTCGATGCGCTTCGATTTCCTCGATCCCCAAACCCTCGGAGAAGAACCACCAATCACGAGCTTCCTGCAATTCGAGTATTCGTCGTCACTGTCCTAACTGGATAACATTGGAGTGTCATCGAAGTTGGAAACGAAAGTCCAACAAATTTTAGAAAGTTCGGCGCCAAAGAAGGGCCGAAAGGTCCGTCAAGCTAGGAACCTGGGGATGCCAGCGCGGAAAGGCTGTCGGCTATAATCAGAGCGGGGTCGCCAGCTTAAAAAGTAGCAAACCTATCGTTTCATTAATGGGAGTGGGCACACGGTGCTCCCTCAGGGACCTGTTTTTTGTATCACGCACATTTCGCGAGATTCCGGGCGCGAGTTGGCAAGGTGTACGACGCCGAGGCTGTAGCTGAGGTTTCAAAGGTTTTTGCGGCCTTATCTCCCGACCGTTGGCAGAGAAGGCACGAGCTCGATGAAGAGAACAACCCTGCCACGGTTAGATGGATAGACACGATGCGAACGTACGTAGACATGTGAGGGTGCACTCGCTTAATTACACCGGAGGCCTCGTGGGATGCTGAGAGGTTGAAGCGACCTTACCCTCCCTCTTCCGTCCTTTCCGTTCTCCACCTTCGACCCGTTCGCCTACCCTCTCTCTCTCTCCTCTCTTCGGTTCACTCCACCCCCATTCCACAGCCATTCGCCGAGCCGATGTCATTCTCGCTCGTTTCATCTCTCTCTCTCTCTCTCTCCTCACGTGACGTCTGCAACCTACTCTCCAGACGTAACGCATCTCCGTACTGAGATTTCCAAACTGGCGCGTAGGTAAGCTGGTATTGCAACCCTCTTGGGGACCCGTGGCCGGTTGCAGTAGAATGCACTGTCTGCAGCGCCGAGGCGTTCTGCAAACGAACCGCAGCTCGTAATGGCGCACCAGAAGCTTACCGTTTCGATACCCTCCCGCGCCCTGAACACGATTCCCTTATTTCTCTGCGTGCATTTAGCATGGTCGTTATCTCCCTCTCGATTTATCTAGCAGGATGGGTAATCGGCCTTCCCGTCATTTTTCATTTTGTTTCGCTCCTCAGCAATGTTCTTCGCTTGGCTCACTGTTCTGCACAATTTTGGACCTCCACCCCTTCGTTGAATCCACTTTGTATGCTATTAATCTACTTGAAATCGAAATAACTCGGTGAAAATGCAAGTATACCGGTTCAAAACTATTTCAGCATTATTTTACCATTTAGTCTAAAAAGGATAATGAAACATAATGCGTGGACAAAGATTGTTTGAAATGTATTTTCGTTAGCGGACGATATCGATAGATATTTTTTAAACAGCATCGTTAGATACGGTAGAACGAAATTCAAGAGAATTTGAAAGTCATAATACGGGATCACAAGAGTGGACGAAGTGAACTACATTTTTAGATACTGTTAATATATCGTTATAGATGATATTTTGCAATAATTATAATATTTCTGGCTAATGGTCGTTCTATTGAATTTTGTTCAGCTAGATCGTGGAAATAGCTCACTGTGCGACGTTTGAAAAGTTCTCATAGTATAACGGGGTCGAAGAACAATCGTCGGCGACGATCATCACGCTGTGCCCTAATCAAGGCGGCTCCCCGAACGCCGCAAATTAGTATCCGTTTGATTTGCCCATGGGAATGTAAGGTAACTAGGCGATCGGCCGTTCGTCTCGGGTACTACACGCAAAAACGTCTTCCGGCCGGGGCGGTGGAAATGCGATCGTCATCTAATTGGAATTCGATACCCGGTAACGAGGGTTACAAACTTTTCCGTTTTCTGTCTGCCTCAGCCACCCCCGCACACCCCCGCCCCCGCCTTCTCCAAGGGGTTGTGTTCCACGAGGTTGGTTCTGGTGGGCGCGACCCCTCGAGTTAAGACGTCGCAACGGAGGCGGCAGGGGGTGGTTCGCATGGGGGGATGAAAAATTGTTATCTTATTTATGGGCACGAGATTAGACCACGTAGAACGTTTCACGCCGCTAACAGGCGTCGGAATGATGAATGCCCGTGGAATCGAGAGTGTCACGCGCCCGTCCCGGTCAGCGAATCGTTAAGGGTGTAGATCCGCTCTCTAGTATGAGAGACACACAGCGCTAGACCCGTATACGTACACGAGAGTTGTAGGGGTTCCGTATTTTTCGAATCCTGACGCTATAATGCACATTTCAGAGTTCTAGGTAGTCACAATCGCTAGATAAAAGATTAATCTAGGATGCTTGCATCCTAAGAATGGCTGCATTTTAAGTTATCGAGGCGTAATTAACATTATTCGACAACAAGTAGCGGAACCGTGAGAAGCAAAGGGTGGCGCGACAGTGCTGCCACCTATCGTGGCTGCTGAGAGACATTTTCATAAACCTACTTGTTGCCGAATAATGTAAATTACGCCTCGATAACTTAAAATGCAGCCATTCTTAGGATGCAAGCATCCTAGATTTATCTTTTATCTAGCGATTGTGACTACCTAGAACTCTGAAATGTGCATTATAGCGTCAGGATTCGAAAAATGCGGAACCTCTACAGCTCTCGTGTACGTATACGGGTCTAGGGCTGCGTCTCTCTCACACTCGAGAGTTTCTGGTGAAGGTCAAATTCGTATCCACACCCTTAAGTCCGGCCGCCGGTACCTCGTTAATTAGCTAATTAACCCTCGCACGTTCCTCAGGAACGGTTGACCCGTACGGCGCGCAGTGGGCAATTTAGACCAAACTCGATTCAAAATCAAAGAACTTTCGATAAAACTAAGGTAGAGCGATGAAATCTTTTTTAAATTAAAGCTGAAAATTTGCAGAATATAGAATCAATAGGGAGATTACGGTACGAATTTTCAGACCAGATTTGAAATCGGCGTGAAAAAATTTACGGGAAATGATATATAGCATGTTGAAAAAAAATTGTTCACTGATTCTAGTGATCTGGTTAAAGAACGTTATTATTCACGTTAGTTTACATGTTTCGTTCATTAGTCTAATTCTTGGTAATCTTCGATCTTAGAACGGAAAAACGACGTTATCTGCGAGATCGTAAACGTCGTGTTTGGTATTTTTTGTCACGCAGAGGAGCTCTTGCGCAAATGAGATTGACAGATTTCCAGCGGCAAGCCCTTTCTCTCTTATTTCATACATACGTACTCTCATACGACACGTTGATGCATTAATTAACCCTTTATGAACGTTACCGAAGCTTCCGGAACTGTGGAAACCGTACTGTGTAGTTTTAATTAGCCAACAGTGTTCATTAACAGTTCTCGCAATCGCGAAAGAAGAAATTGCAGTTTACTCACAATTATATCCAGTTTAGTCACAGTTCGGTTAAAATGTTTATAAAATTCCGTATAAGTTCATAGTTCGTATGTGGTTCGTAACGTATGTGACAGACTTAAAGAAAAAGGGTTGGAGAAGGTATGGTGAGCACCGATTGGCCGAACGAGGGTGTTTTCGGATGCTGCTCATGCACTGGTTTACGCCCCCGTAGCTGTGATCTGTTTGGTACACGAAACGAGCGTAATTCGACACAGAATATCAAAGTCAGAGCGCAGGCTCTCAGGAGGTTTCGAAAGCCACGATATGTAGCCCGCGACTCCGGAAGGAAGGAAGGTACACCGGAGAGGATGCCTGGAAGATCGTGGATGCAGCATTGGGAGCGGTGGTAGACGCTATGGATGCCACGGAGCCGAAGGATGCACTCCAATGGGCCCAGCGACAAAGAGCGAGATCAGTGTGACTCTCAGCCCTCCCCTGGGCTCTGAACGACGCTCCCACATGGTTCTCACCTTGCTACGGCAAATGGCATAGACGCAACTTTCAAACAAGCTTCTTACAAAGAAAAAACTATCGATCCCAACTACTTTCCCGTATATTTACACACCGGGCCATGTAATCGACTACTGTCGCACGTTCCCCGCTGCCGAAATAGAAAATTCACTTGTTCCGCAGCCACGGCTGTGGTGCTCATGTTTGTTTCTATCTCTCTCAAAAGACAAGCTTCCGAAGTATAGGGTTGAAGCACGGATAAATTGCGATCGTCAACCTATTCGAAAAAGAAGACAGATCGAAACGTCACCAACGATTGATTATTCGTGCACAATAAATACGGCTCTCCCAATAAATTCATTCAGTTCTTATTGCGCGTATATACAAAATAATTGTAACGTCGCAGAGCGACCACTAATAAAATAGTCAAATAAGTGAAATGAATTTCAGTGGAATCGATTTATTTAACCTTTAATATGTATTCTGTCTTGAATAAAATATTCCTTAGACCAACGTGTTTGATCTTTAATGAATTCGATTATTAATGTGTTCATTAAATCAGTCGATGTATTTTTAATGAATTTAACTTTGATTGGAAATATTTATGCAATCGTTAATAAATATAACATTGACTGAAACGTTAATTAGGTGAAATCTACCAAATCCAGTTCAGCGAAGGATCGAATTGAACAAACCGTACTCTATATTTCACATTCTCCACCTGCCAGGAACGTTTATTGAAAGAATAAGCTCGGAAGACGCTGGCAACGTCGTTGACCGCATCAAAACCACCAGCATAGAAGGCAAAAGTTTTTCACAGACATTGTCTGCGGTGTTTCTAATGAATTGGGATGCGAGGCAACGCGAGGTAACGCGAAGGACAAGTTTTGTTGATCGGCGATTTAACACGTCGCGAGTTATTCGAATTCTATCGGATCAGGCGTATAACGAGATTTATTCATCCGTCTGATATGCTCCTCGAGACACTATAGGAGCCTGTATTGACAGTCACTGGGGGTTCGAATAAGTGGTATTCTCCGTGGCTGACTTCGGCCGATGGGGGTGCGACTGAGGAGAGTTTACGTCGACAGTGCACGGTAAACCCCCGGAATTGTGGCTCCCCTTGCGCCTCCAGAGACTCCGGCACCGAGTATTGAAAATTACATCTTACTCTGCCGTGAACCACCCCTGCAACTCTTCAACGAATCAACTGTACACCTACACCCCCGCAACACCCACCTCCGAGCGCAACGCTATGCGCAACCGTTGCATCGATGCGTTTGTAATCGGCCAGAATCGGTCGTCGATTTGCAACCGGTTTTCTCAGTGCACGGCGCCCAGTGCTGCGAAACAGCCGAAAAAATCTATAACAACCAAACTATCCAACAAGTCAGTTCTCCTTATTTAAAATGCCCAATCTAGCCGGACAAAAGTTTTTAGAATTATTTTTAGAATCGAGTAGGGAGCAGTTGTTTTGAATGCAGGTTGAAATAATTGTTCGAAGCGAGTGAAAACAATGCACGGGATCGGTAATAAATCTATAAACGTCTCGGAGAAATGTACAGCAGGCAAAGGTTACCCGGTGGCATCGAAGTACAACACAATCGAAATGAAACCACGAAAATACGGTCGCAAAATCACTTAGGTTTATTGGACCGGAGAAGAAACGGCGGTGCATTTGCCGAGGTAATCGTATATAAAATCTATATGTCACCCGTATACGGATCTATACCGTGAAGTTTATGCGTTATAAAAGAGGGTCGCCCGATGCCGATACCACGCAGAGGAAAAAGAGATAGAGGGAAATAGAAAGAGAGAGAGAGAGAGAGAGAGAGAGAGAGAGAGAGAGAGAGAGAGAGAGGAAATAGAAGCCAGAAGGAATGTCAGAAAAGTAAAAGAAGGTGGAGGTGAGTTTAACAAATATTGAAGACTTGGAAACGTCAACTCATCCCGCGCCTCCCTTCGTCGCGGTACGGAACGAAAGTTCGGAGTTTAAACTTGTCTAAATGTTTATACTTTTCCCTCGCCTCGATATTTTCCGCGAGACCCACCTTAACTCCTCTCTGCCACGGTCCAACACCGTCTCCGCCCCAGCTTTCGTCTTCTCAAAGGGACATTCTCGCTCACTTTCTTTTTAATATTTTCCAATCTATTTTTCATATTCTTTGCCTTTTGTTCCCTCGCGTAACTGTGGGACACGTAATTCATCTTTGCTTTCCGTTCGAAGTGTTGCAATATCCATTAGTCTTCTTAATTTACAATCATTCATCATTTTCATCTGTTTTCTAATTTATTTTTCATCTTCGTCTTCCTCAAAGTCTTCCCAATAAAGAATTCTAAAAACCGATGTTTGGGCAGGATTCGGCTACCACTATGAAAACGAGTGAACGTTGTATATCTGAATTAATCGAAGAGAGTGTCACCAATTCCACAGCGACAAATCAAAAGTCGTATTTTTCGCGTTTCGTCACTCTTGCGTGAAGATGCGGTATGGAAAGCAGCAGGGATACATACCCTAACTACGCGACAGACGTTAGAGGATCCCAGTCGCCGCCAACGCGGTAGACAGGCTTGCTGTTGACGTTTCTTCGTGGCGTGATGAAGAGAACATCGGCGACGTAACTGGAACAGCCTAGAAGTGGTCGGAATCATCCGAAGTCCAAAGCGAGCGAAGAGCGAGAGGGTCGTAGAGTTGGTAATTGGCAATATGAGTGGCTGGATCCTGCAGGATGTCGGGTCAGTCGCACGCCCCTGGGAGCACCCCCTTTTCTGGGGTGGCAGCGGTCCGCCACTCTTCCCACCCCAGCCACCCACCTCCGGTTCCGACGACGGGGGTCGGCTGGAAGCAGGAATCAAATTGAGTTTCATACTCGCAGGGACTCTCACCCTGTGTACTGTCCGTAAGCTCGTGCATTCCAGTATTGCTTTGCTTCCCCGATTTCAGCATCGGCTTTAATCCCGGTCATCTGCATCGATCTTTACGTTAGCCATTCTAGTGCTAGCTGCAACCGAGCTATATAGCCACCTAGAACCTCTAGACCCTATTGAATTGTCCTTAAACTGGCAATTGATATGTTTCCTCAATTTTAACATAGATTGCCTCTTTTTCTCTCTTCAGCTCTGACTCTGGTCATCGGCATCGCTGCTTCAATATTATTCATTCTAGCGCTAGCTGAACCCTAACTGCACTCGCTCAGAACCTGGTATGTCTCCTCGAAGTAGCGATTGATGAGACTCATCTGTTTTCAAGCCCCTATAACATACAAAATTTACTTTTTCGAAATAAGGAGACTAAAAAGATGCGATGAGACGTATGATCTAGGGTGACGCGTCGAGACGTAAGTAAGGACAACAGTTTACGGAAGACATTGATAGTCAGCCTTATCCATTTGTACGGTTGAATCGAGATGAAGTGGTTGACGGGGGTCGAAAGAGGGGAGGAAGAGGTCGGTTGTGTGGCGGCGTCTGGACCGCGGATAATAGGAAGCTGCCGGGGTATCTCTGCTAATCACGTTAAGTCTGGCAGACCGCTTTGTGCCCCGCGAACGAGCCACTGGCCAAAATTCCCAAGTCCGAAACTCATGACCAACACACGGACGCAATTCTCTCTCCCATCTCCTCGTCCCCTGTTCCCTGTCTCTCTCCAATTACTCCCGATGCCGCGCCGCCAGAGCGAAACTGAAATTCAACCTCTTCCACTTTGTTTTTATCGTGCGGTGCCTGTGTAACTGAGGGTGGAACACTTGGAAACCAATCAGCCCAATAAACTCCTCTGTAATCTTGAAACGCGGTTAACTGCGGTACACGCGCCTGCTTTGCCGGATAAACTCGACACTGAACGAGAAATTCTTCCTTCCGACCCATTCAAATAACAAATAGAAAATTAGGGTGTTCATCTTGATGCACCGTATGCAAAATGTACTTTCGAGGGACTGGCTTTTTTACAAGACAGAATAAATTAGTCTTACCATAGTTTTAAATTGAGCCAACACGGTTCTCTCGTAAACGCAGAAAATCTACAGTTGAATAATAACCATAAACACATAGATAACGCAGAACTGCATTAGGTCTGTGTTAGATCTTGAGTACATAATCACCAACGTGTAGGTGATGCAATTATGTTGGCAGGTCTGAACTAGGTGCTTAGCACACAATCACCAACGTGCAGGTGATGCAATTATCTCTTGCCAGGTTTAGAAATTCATTTTCATACTGATAGGGGAGAGTAGTCGAGTTTGGATCAGCTTCTAGATTGCAGATTAATCTATCTTATTCTGTAATTATAGTATTGACTGATCATCTATTCAATTTTGAACCTTGTTTAACCATGTATCTTGCAGATAATGAATATTTGCATTGTTGATCATGGTATTTACTGACTGGACGAATTAGGAATTATAAGCCAGGCCCAATCTAGGTGTTACGTTGGATTCTGTTACCTTTTCTTTAATATATTGAGTTCAACTTTGCCGTTTTGTATTTGTTTTATTCCGCGAAATACCAAAGATCGAAGATTTGAGGCTCGATATCAGGATATCTATAGCAATAGAATATGCATATTAAGTGAAAGGAACGGAGACACGAGGATTCTTGACTTACAGCGTCCAGCGATAGCAGCATGTCATCGCTTCAGACGAGGTTCGCGACTTGCGAATCTCATTAAAGTCATTGGTGCGTGCTTTTCGGATTCCGAGCTTCGTGCTGGCGTCCGACGACTCCATTAAGATGACCATGTCCCCGTGATATTGCTCAGACATCAAGCTATCGCTATACCTACATCATGGTGCTCACTTGGTTCGCTAAGTTTTTACGAGGAAGCGGATTACGCGATACGCACACGGAAATTCATCAGACCACGCTGACGAATTTTTTACGAAACATTAAGCCAGCCATTGTAACTAAAAAGACAAAATCTGATCTTGAAATTCTACCGAGAAAAGTTGTTAAATATTTCCAAAATTCAGATGAAAACTCGTGTACTAGTGAAAAATCGAAGAAATAGAATCATCGGAGACAGTATAATTCTCCGTAGAACGCAAGTTAATAAGTTAATAAGAGAACACTTGTTAATCTCGTTTTTCAGCACATTCCCTTCTGTGTTCTTTTGCTTTCTGCTTCTCGATTATATGAAAAGCAAATTTGAATAATGTCTTTTATCGAGCCCCGTCTTATCCGCTTGGTAGACAAGAAGAAGGTTTGTGCGGGTATTTATCGTAAATATTCCAAGTGGTTTCCCTCCCGTGGGACACCGTATCGTTGTAAAAGTCTCGACATTAAGAGGAGTGTGTTTTGCTCAAGATTTCGTTATGTATCACAGTGCGGGGCGATTAAAAAGTTTTCGGAACAATCGCGATGGAAGTGTCATAATCGTGAACACAGAACAAACTCTAACTTTCGCTGAAAATCGATATATTATGCGCCGATCACTTCGGGCATGTATTTTCGAATAAATCGAAGACTTCGTCAATTGGAAGATACACCGAAAACAGAAACTAAGAGGATGTACAAACTGATACTGACGCGAAGCGAAGCAGATATCGTCGATTGTTGCTCAAGGCCAAAGTGTATACAGAAAAAAGTCATTATTTCATGATGGAACTATGACCAGGGATTCGCGGAAAGCTGAAAGTCTTCGGTTCCGGGATTATTCGTTGGGATAGCAGTTTGACCCAATAGGCAAACGACGTAGCTCGCTGTCCGACGTGTTCTAGAAGTGCTGGAGTGCTCCTCTAGTTAGCAGAGGGTGAGAAGTTGCGGATTTCCGGGGCACGGCGGGGCGGGGCGAAGAGATTCGCTGGAACGTGTTTACTCCCGGCGAAACTAATTGCGCGTGCACGATTTTATTAAATTTGTCCACAACGTTAGCTCGTTTGCATTCGTTAATGAGTTTTCGGTCTGGCAGTCCGAGCCAGGGAGGTAACGAGGTTGGGACGAGCAAAAAGGGGCGGGGATGCTAGAACATGCGAATGGTCAGGCGGGTAAGCGGAGTGTACCCGTTTGGTTTTTGCCTGAATTTGCATACTTCTCGTGGCAGGTTAATTCCTGGGGTCTGAAAAATCGTACTCTTTCCCTCTCTCTTTCTCCTTCTCTCCCACCCTTCCGCTCTCTCAGTTTTTTGTATTTTTTATTCCCACCTTGGTGAATGACATTCGACTGTCCTGGTAGACCTTTATATCGCGCATACATATAAGTACACGGAGATCGCGATAGACCACCGTAGATCACTCTGTGGTCTGGCATCTCAAGGGTCGCATTATCCCCACACCCAAGGGGTAGCAACCCTTTTTGTCGGGTTTTCTTCTACAAATTACGCTCTACATCCTAGTGTCTGGAGCGTGAAAGAATTTAGTCGACCTCGTGGAAAAAGGATGGGCACCTAAGCGATGCTTCTCTGGACCGAAGGAGGCCGCATCCTTGCGGTGTTTCTCTTGTTTTACATCCTACTGATTTAATAGTCGTTTCGAACACCAGTTATGTACGAGTATCCGCTACCGATAAACTTCGCAATATACACGCACCAACGTGCAAAATTAGGGGACCGCTAAATTACATATACGCTGAATTACTAAATCCACCACCAGTGGTCAAAATGACCAGATTTTTCATTTTATAATTAACAAATGGTAGAGTACGTACTGCAATAGCTCTAAATAAAATCAATCTTGTCATTTTTATAAGGGAGCACGTTCCAGTTACTTTTGAGGCTTGTAGGTTTTTCGTTAAACTTTGCGAGTTTGTTCGCTGTAGACACAGTTCGAGGACACCGAGCTGCAACATAGCGTAAGCCGTAGATTTCCTCATCCAGTCACAGTAGAGGGGTCGGACGCAGGACCCTTGGAAGTAGAGTGAACATTAAGCGGTCCAATTTTTCGCGTGGCCACTGGCATGCGGCAGGGGTTGCGCATTATTGCATTGTCCAGTTTGATAGAATCCCAAAATCCTTCAGGTCCTGCGACGGGGCCACGCGAGGTGCCTAGCAATGCGCGTTGCGGCCATTTTCCCCAGGGTACATGGTAACCCATCAAACTTTTAGCCGGACATTCCCCACCCAATCCTCCTTCGCGCTATTCTTCTTCTTTCGGTGGAGAACGTGCCAGAAGCCCGGCTTCGCCGGCATCCGTGAGAGGGGTTTACCGTGATGAATATTGCAGGGGGCGCTTATTGTTTCCACTCACAAATCATCCGCCGATGTCTCGCGGGGGGCGGGCCGCAATGTTTTATTCTCCTCTGGTCGACAGGGTCGACACTCGAACACATCTCGTCCGGCTTCTTCCGTCTTACAAGAGTCCCTCAGCCGTTTCTTTGTGCCCGAAAGTGGCGTTCGCCTAACGCCAAACTTATCGATAACGCTTTGCGAACGAATGCTCGCCCACGTTCTGGACCCTTCCACGGAATTTCGGAAGAGACAAACGTTCGTTCGAAACGCCCTATCTCGTCAAAAGTCAATTTCTCACAACGTTTTACATGAAATTCGATAGAAGTCACAGTCTACGAAAATTTATAAGTTGTAGATTTTAAATTTGAAAAAAATATGTTATTGTGTAAAGCACCAGCCATGTTTTCGCACTACCTCCTTTTACATGAAACAACTTATTGTTAGCCGTTTTTCAGAGGCTTATAACTGGGCACTGGAGGCAGATGGAAATATGTAATTTCGTACACACGTTAAATGCTATCGTGTCTCAATATTGCAAAACATTAATCTTCCAACGTTAGTAGGTTTCGAGATATAGGACCTGAAAAATCGCTAAAAAAATTAAAAAGTAAAATTGTAAAGATCATATTTCGTACGATTTTGTAAAATTGACAAAAGTTAGTTGCTCGTTCATGAAACCCTGTTCCGAATTTGTGCAACTTGTATGTTTCACGTTAGGCATTAGATTTTTATAAAAGGATCGATTCAATTATTGCTTCACATGGTTCGTTGTTGTATAGACGAATACATGTTTAAAGCTCGTGTATCGCTTGTCCGCAAGAAAGTAAGTGGCTAGCGCGGTATACCCTGGTTCTTTACGAGGGAAGCTAAATGGTAGTCGGGCGAGGAGCATGAACTTCTTTCTTTGCCAACCTCGAACACCCTCGTCCCAATTCCGCAACAATAATTTTGCAAATAGCCGGCGGAAGCCGCTGCTAAATAATGAAGCATCCTGTCGTCCGGGAAGATTCAATTTGCAGCACCAACGTATGGGATGAACCAAGGTATATTCCGCCGGAAGAGAAGACGCGTGGTGAACTTACTTTAACTTCGGGGGAAAAAATATCTATCTCTACTCGCGCGTTAATCATCCCGTTCGGGAAGTTCTAGAAAAGAAAATTGATCGTACATGACTCGATGCAATGCGCAATTTAGATTTTTATCGAATTAACCGTTTGCGCCTCTGTCTCGAGTGTGACTCGACATCGGAGAAATGTAAATGTAAATGAAACGTGTTTTTAATGAAAAAACATAAATTACAACAAAGTTTGAGAGCTATATTTTTAATAGGATTGGTAAACAAAATTGTTTAAAGCAAGTAGCAGTGAAGGAACTGTCTTTCCAAGTAAACTTCAAATACTAGAGAGTTGTTGGCTAGAAAATTGAAAAATAATTCGGAGTGCAAATGGTGAACGCAGAATCTTTAATACGACTAATGTTCCTGGTAAGCTAGGAAAGTATTGGACTAAACATTAATTTTAAGAGACGTGGCTGTTTCACATCGCGTTGCAAAGGGTCGAACGCTTCGATAAGATATTCAAACGCAATATTCAAATGCTGACCGTAACCCGCAAACTAGATTTTCGACGTATATAAATCAACGTCCGTCTTTCGGAGGTTGTGTCGTGGCGTTGAAAGAACCGATTTTAGGGGTTGACGAAGACTGGAGCGGGCAAAATATACAGGGTGTATCTAATTTTATCGTGTAAAATGTTTCTCTCGTAAGACGTGAACGTTTTCGCAAACATTTTCCATTCGATTTGTCCATTCTAGTGATAAACGCGTAAAGTCCACAGTCGATAAAATTCCGATTGCATCTCGACGTTTAAAGAGTAGAGCGTACTAATTTTTTGGAGAAGGGGCGTCGGTTCGTCTCTATTTTGGGATCGCCATCCGAATATACATGGCGTCGAGGATCCACGGGTCTGAAAGTTCAAGATACTCGGCGATCGAGGGCCCATGGGGTTTGTCATCGCGGTAACCACCTCCTTTCTCTATTCTCGGTGCTCGGGAACGAGAGATGCCGTTCAAACACATCTCGACCACGGGCAAACACGGATCTTAGATACTCCGGGACATTTTAAATTGGCCATTATACTATTTAACTTGAGGAACCGCTGGCGCGCACCGAGGTGGAGAAGGTTACAGAGCCGGGAGAGAGGACTTCGGCCGCCCACACATGTGATTCCTATTCAAACCAGAGCAAACAGCGTTAACTGTATTTGCTTACGTCCTCGCCGATCTAATGTCTCTGCTTGTTCGCCCGAAGACGTTAAATTTTCCATTCCTGCTCCGAAGAAGAGGAGTTCGCTCGCCTCTTTCGCCTTTCCCACGTTGTCCACGATTTTTATCGATCGAACCCGATGAAGATCGAGTAATAACGTCGAGTTCCAACCGGACTGTCTTCGAGTACTATCGGACAAAACTTCTCTGTCTCCGGTATGGTTGCTTAACGTGGTTCGGAGTTAAGTTCGCTCCTCCACTGGGACTTCGATGTAATCAGGAAACGGAATTTATAATTATCTCTGCGTTGGCGATTCCGTGTGCTCGTTTTGCTGGGCGACTTTAAACAGAATGACGTACACGGTTTGTCCACCATCGGGCGGAAAGACAGCGTCTCGTATACTATCGTATACGACTGCTCCTTGTCGGTGATACGTTCACAATTTATTATTTCGTTTATTTATCGTGTCGTGGAAATAAATACTGGAGGACCTTCAAGGTGGTCTTTGACGTTTATGGATAGATGGTGTCATCTTCAAAGAAATATTGATCTTGAGCGACCTTCAAGGTGGCGACATCTCGTCTTTTTATACGTGCTTTTTCATGAAAATGTTTACATTGCGAAATGTCAAATAGGTTGTTCGGTGAAGTAGTTTGAATTTCCAGCTGACGGGCAAACAACATCGAAGGTTCCCTGATTAAAGAAATGTCTGTAATCTTTTTGACAGCGTCCATGTCCCCTTCGGGACCGAAGCAACAAAAGATATCAATTGTCCAGGATATTGGATGTGTAAGGGGGTGGGGGTTGGTTAACGAACGCGAATTAACACCGGCTCTGGCAGCTAACTAAATGCATATTTTTATGAATTTTAATGAACACGTTCCCAACCAACCGTCCGAGAAAATTGGCCCGGGTCCAGTATGCACCCAGAGCAAACAGAAGACAATGAGTCAAGATTTTTAATCAAGTCTCTTGTTCCCTGCAGCGGAATTAACTCAAATTATGCCGCGCTGGGCCATATTCCCAGCGTGGATCTAGAATTCATGCAGTCTTTTGAAAATCTCCATTGTGCCGGGCCGTAGGAGAAGCGGCTGATAACAAGCATGACATGATCACACGTCGTTCAAAAGCCGCTTCTTGCTTCTGTTGAATTATTACCGTCCGGAGAACTTTCCGCGGAACCGTTCAATTAGGGACAGCAGCGGGGATTCGTGCTGCGACGAATTTCGTTTTCCCCACGTAATTTCGGCTGGCCTGGCCAAAAATTGCATTTAGAGAAAAGGGAATTTCTTAAATAAGTGGTATAGACTATTCAACTAGCTTCAATTGGAAGTTTCTATAAAAATTATCGCTACTCTTTCAATACCTTTAAAATTTACTAACAACACTGATAGAAAAATTTCATTGACATTTGCTGGATCCATTTTGGTTTCGAATTTCCTTACTATACTATCGTACATCGATCAGTGTCTAATGAGCATTCTACAGTGAGAATCGTTAAAATTGAATACATGAAATATAATGGAAAAAAACAAATTTAAAGACTATGTGCAAAGGATGTCTTTTTTAAAAAATTATTTTACAAAAGAGTTTGTAACAACTAGGACAATAGAACTATCAAATCCCAAGCATTATAACGAACAATGTGTAAGAGAAGATTTTGAAAAAATCAAAAATACGTGACATTATCCATTAACCCTAGGACATACTATATTATATGAAAATTAAATGTAATGTGGATGGTGTATGCGTTTACCGGTTCTCCGTAACAGAAAATCTAGTTACCGGCAATTTTCGAGGGAACAATAAATAAAGGAGGAAGTAAGTGGCACAGAGAGGCGAACGTGGCGCATCACGGCAATATCAATTCTTAAAATTTCAATATATACAGAACACATAAAATCGCGACGGTAAGAGAACGAAAGGAGAGCTGCCAGGTTGGTTTCCATGGGACTGAGAAATAAAAATGAGTCTGTCGCTCCCCATATTAAGTGTAGGCAGCTACGTCCAGGACACCCATGGGGCGCGAGTGAGATCGCAGCGACGTATTTAAATAAAACATTGTATCGCACTGCAATTTACCCTACCGCTGGCCCGGACTCTCTCCCTACCTTCAACCATCGTTTCCTACAAATAAACAAATTAAGCTGCAACGAATGTGCCGCACTGCAGGGGCAACTTCAACGCTTAACAAACTGTCCTACGTCTACTCTTCGTAACGCTCGCGTTTATTCTTCGGAGCAGCCGCCTCTCGCTCCAACTTTTCACGCGATTTATAGAACACGCTCCGCCAAAAAAATTGCGCTCCGTTTGTACAATAGATAACGCGTTTCTACATCAAACGTGCCGTGTCGATGTTGTCGTTGTTGTATGCGTCAAGTCTTGTAATCGAATTTTTAACCACTTCCCGATGAGCTAGAGACTTGAAACTTTACGCATAGCTCAGAACTGAATAACAATGCAATATTAAAAAAACAAATTTTTAAAAAACTGTGCTTTTAGAAGATAAACAATGTAGGATCTCAGAAGGAATCGAACCCGGGTCTCACTAAATACGCTCGGTAATTCCCACTCCGACGCATCCCCACTCCAGTGACCCACTTCGCACCGAAGGAGCTCAGTATGATGTTCCGTTCATTTATGTAGTTCCATTTTGGACAATTTGTTTAAAACCACGCTTATATTAAAATGCACTAGAAGGGAGAAAATCATTTTTTTTAGACTCGACTGCGATAGCATCTTCAGTCGCACCGAAAGCAATTAACGCAAGGTCGCCTGAACGAGGCGGGAAGAGCAAGGCGACGGATAAGAGGCGGATTATGAGAAGCTGCAGCTCGCCGGATGGATTGTATGAGTTGATTCGTTGCAACGGTAAACGAAAAATAGGTAGTCGGCACGGAACGGCGTTCACAACGACAAAGAAGCCGTTCGATGCGTCTCCGTGGTCTCCGGGGAAGATCCGGGGACGATTAATCAGCTGTTGGCGAGGCGGAGGAGAGAGCATGTCCCAGAGGGTAGCAGACGGGGGCTTGCACAATGTTTCCTTTCTTCCATCGCTCTGTGGTCGGCGACGAATCTCGTGAAAACTGCCGACTTTTCTATGGAGAAACCGCGCGCGCGCGCTTCGTGCTCGCGATGACTCGACGATCCGTCCAAATATTTAACTTTCGGCAAACCCCTGAAGGAGCGTCGCCTTGCATTCCGATTCTCAGGTACCCCGTGCCGCTGTTTATGGAAATTCGGAAGAATACCGTCGTCGCCACCGAGCCACCAACAGCGCCCCAGTTTCCCTCCCTATGCAAATGTTAGGCTCGCGACCCACTTTTCCAGGGAATCGTCTTTTAACCCCTTTGCGTTCACAAGGGAAAGAAAACCTGCCGCAAAAGAACGTACGAAGGTATTCTTTCGTGTTGTTTTATTTATTATGTCAGCTTCTTTTCCAGCAAATTGGTTTGACCAAAATCTACAACAAATCTTTCTTCGAAACTCCTGTAAATTATTAATTTTTTTAAAACATTTTTCACACACGCATCGTCTAATAAACCAATCCTTCCAAGTTCTTGAGAAATCTCGAGACGTTTGGTCCAGTTGTGAACAATATTGATTGTGATGTATTGAAAACGACACAAGCAAGAATTTTAATTCGCTTCGTTATTTATTCAACACAATAAATTGCAAAGGAGACGTTGTCTTTTAGAACGAATATTGTTGAGGAGCGTCTGGGGGTTGATCAGGCTATCAACGCGCGAACCAAGGAACTTTGGAAAATCAAGATCAGTCGTGCCCCGAAGCCAGACTCGGTGTCAGAATACTACAAGAGGTCGAGATTTACGTGAGTTTTACATTTCGTGGCACGACGTGAACGATTCATCATTTACTTATGTCCGACTCACGAAAGTATCATCCCCTAGCCATCGGTAATCCCGCGACTTCCCGTATCAACGGACCAGCACGAAAACTTTCTTGAAAAACACAACTTTTTCCTACCGTTCTACTTCCTCCCTGACTCTTCTCTACTTTCCTCTCTGTTTCCCTGGACCTTTTGTTTTCTGCCCGAAAAGAACCCGGAGGAATGTTTCTGCATGTATCACGCTGTCCTGTACGTGTAATGCTGCCTCGAACGAGAACATGGACGGAGAAAAACACCGTGTGCGCTATATGGTGATTTCCCAGCGAAAGCCCACCTTGCGGAAACCAGGAATTTTGCGTGCCATTTTCCTCGAAAATTTATTGATCAATCCCGTCACTCTAAGCACAATTTTTTGTCGAATATAAACATTTTTTGTGCACGCTAAATCGTTTGAATCTTCTGGTTTAGGTTTACAGTCGATATACAAAGTGTTCGTAAACTTTCTAAAAACGACCTGATTTTTTATAATTTATTAGAAGCATTGGTTGTTGCAATGATATGAAAACAAGATTTTCCTAAAAATTTATTATTTACAAGGTTACCGTTTGGTACAATTACAAAAAGGTTATTCTATTTTAAAAGTTGTACGAACACTTTGTACACGCACTGTAGATAGTTTAACAAAAATGTATATACAATTCATTTGAGAAAATCAACATCAAGAGGGACAAATTTTCTGGCAGAAGTCCGATATTACGGGGCAAAAGAGTTGAAAGAATGAGCCACCCCCATGGAGCAGCGAGTACGTATTGCAGATCGTTATAGGGATTGTTCTGCGAGGGAGGGTCCGTTTGGAGATATGGTGTTCCGTGTACGGATTCTGCAAAAGTAGGAATACAGGATCGACGAGAGAAGACGAATGCACAAATAGACGCGCATCATTTGTTGAACGTCCCTCGGCGTTGTTTGCACCGTGCATCCTGCACCCCAAATAATCGGAGCAGGGTCCTTTTCTCCTGCTCGTGTGCCTACCGACAAATTGCGACCGCGTCCTCCTGGGGATCAACGAAGTTATGACCGAGGCTGACGACTTTCCGACTCGCGTAATTACCGTTCTGGGCTCGTGCCCTCATGAACTCGTCCCAGAAGTATGGGAGGCCGTATACGCATCCCGCGTGGACACGTGCGATCACTTTCGATACCGAAGTCGAATCATAACACGGCACGCAGTTGACGAATCGACGGTGGAATCGAAAAATTTGATGGCGCAATCGATGTTCCATGTGCGAAGTTCTTGGGAAACGAAAGTGTTCGCGTGACAGAATTTTTCTAGAACAGACGAATTAGACAATTTGGATGATCTACTAATTCAGCACTCTTTGAATAACCTAACATTTGGTCTTGCGAAGCTGTGAACGGTGGTCTCTTCGTAGGAAAAACCAACAAAGCTGAGGAAAGTCTGAGAAATTGGTGAGTTTGAACAACTACGACCGTGTGAAAAAAGAGCGTTTCGAAAATATCGAACTTGAAAAAGGAGCTTGCGGTTACGAAGAGCTAGTTTTCAAATGAACGAGCGTTTCGCAAGCGAGGCAAGCCGAGAAAACCAGCGACGAAGCTTACATGGCTCGCGAGGAGACGAAGAGTACGAGCAAGAGTACCGGATAAGAGTAAGAGAGCCTGGGGCGATGCGCTGAGAGGTCGGTGCAACGGGTCCGCGGCTGTTTGCGCCGATGCGTGCATAGTCAGCTCGTCCCAGCGAGTGCAAAAGGGGTGGAGAGAGCAAGAATAAAGAGACAGCCGGGGCTCGGCTATATAGGTTTTCAGACGTGCTATATAGATGGAATATCGCAAGGAAAGGCGCACGGTGGCTGTGCGCAAGGCCACCAGGGGCGTGTCCGGTGCCGCCTTCGCAGCCGGCAGCCCCTGCGAAATCCACCAACCCCCAGGCCCCCTAACCGGCAGAGGCCACCTATGCACCTTAACTCTTAATTTCGAGAGACCTCGCTCTCTTAATTGTGCACCGGTGGCTCCGGCCCCCTTGCACCTGCGCGATCCACGGCGCAGTACCTGCTTGCCGCAGCCATCCACGGTACCAGCGACTTCACGATGCCTCGTTGCAAATTGTGATCACCTATGGATTCATTTTCTGCACCGGATCCTGCTCCCGTCCCGTATCGCGAATAAAATCATTTCAATCTATCGTGCACGATCGAATTATTTGCAACGCAGGAGTCGCGGGTCTTGCGTTGACGTTACGGCTTCGATGACGGTTCTCGTGTTCGAAAGACTTGTCCACATTTGGTGCCAATTAACTATTTTCTGAAGCTACTTCTTGAAGGGTGAAATGTAAAATTACATCTCGTGAAAGCTTGATTTCTTGTAGAAAAGCATTCTTCGATGCACGGTAGAATGAAGCGTGGAATTTCTTTCGTTCTTCACGGATAGATTGACGGGTTAAATAGATTTTGCTAAAGATTCAGGTTGGAAATTTATGAAACTCGTGTGGTCACACACACAATGAACAAAGTATAAAGATGCTGCGAAGCCGACAGGAAACTGTACATCTTTTACGATTTACATCACCGTTCTCTCTCGGATGTTCTTCAACTTGCCTGGCCCCGCAGACGATATTTATCTTCATACCGTTTTAATATCGCCAGAAAAAGGCTGTTCGCTGTTTATGGCTATTTCTTATAACCGCGCGATCCTCCCCGTCGCCGCTTCAACCCTCGTGCCACATGCTAGACGGCTCATCGAGAGAAAGTTTCGCTTCGATATTACCATCTCACCGTGAACTTTGCTTGACAGTGTCTACTCTCATAATTTGCCAGCTGGAAAGTGTGTACGGGTCGACAGATTTGATGCGTTCGTCGAAATACACGATAAACTTTGATCGTCAATTTATTCATCCGATTTCACTTTGGCCCTACAGCAGTTTGCTCCGAGGACATGTGTGACTCAGTTTTTGATTCTCGCAACTTGCAAGTGAGAAGCATGCGACATTAATTTGTCGAGAAAATGAAGATTTTAGTAATTTTTCTCGATAACTATGTTATCTAGTATTTTCGAAAATCCCAGTCCATTTAATACAAGTTCTCAGACACGGCGCTTCAAGTTTTCTTGTATAAACGTTACAAAAATTTTATAGATTAAATTTAGAATTATCTCTTGCAGAATGAAAAGCGTATAAAACGATGTACGATATTCTATTCCTTCGAAATCAGTGAAAAATGTGCGAATCTGACGAACGAGGATTAACAGACGCGATCGCTGTCGCAATATAAATGCAAAGAGATTCGTAGTCTTTTCAGCAATGACCCGAACTTTTATTAATAGCAATGGTCTCACACGGTTCCGAAATAGGATTGTTCGAACGGTTTCTCGCGTTTCCGCGTGACATTTCGAAAATGTTCGCCGTATTCTGAGAGCCGAAAATAAATTGCAACAGTGACAATCGCGTGTTCGCAGTGGTGGCAACGACACCGCGCGTACGCGATAGAAAAATATGCTTGTGCATTATTTAGGGTCGCGACGCACGGCGTCTCCGGAGACTCGGAGACGAGGCGCTACGGACGTCACAGGTTTCCATCTATCCATCTGCATATGCTTTGAAACGTCGAATGCACGAAGATGGCTCTCCATGTAGATTTGATCTATATTCCTTCTAGCTTGGGAAACATCTAAACAAGAACATCCAGTCGGAAAACGAAATGTCTTATCGCGCGTGCCTCCATGGAAAATCCCTCGAAATTCGTTACAATTTTCTTTACGAATTACACAATTCATTGTACTTTCCTTGCAGAGTAGACATATTTCAAATTGCGAATTTAAGACAACGGTTTTATTCTTCTCGCTACCTTTTCTTTCATCGTTTGCATTTACGTGAATTTTAATACGAAACTTTGCAGAAATACAGGAAAACCTGTGTTCCACGTATTTCTCCGATCGTTTAACACAAAATCCATTTCAGAACTGATTGAAAATCAATAGTTGACGAAACTAATGGCAAGTATAATATTATTGTAAAATGACGTTAAAGTGTTAGCCGCCTCGAAACGCGGCAACGTCTGAGGAAGTTGGAATTGGACACTGAATTTCCACGAAGCAACGAACAACGGACAAACAGCGTCGCTATAAGGGACCTGTCCCCGGGCAAAAGAATCGCAGGACTAATCAAAGTCTGCCGGAAGTGAGAAGGCAGAGCGATTAACCTCGCGTAATGGAGGTCAGCTCCTTCGGGGATGAAACTCGGACTTTGCGAGAGCCAGGTCTACCCTCCTCGACGAAACCGAACCGAATTGCAATCGTTTCAGACTGAACTGTCACTTTGATTCCCGTCAGCGAACAATCGGAACCTCTAATGAGTTCAATTGAATTACGCGCGACCTCTTTCGGCGGAAGCTTCACAATCTACCGTCATTCTTCTTCCCAACTGTACTGTTACGTTGTCCAGAAAGTTCCTTTCCGAATGTGTACGATGATATGAGCACATTATGTGAACCGAGTAAAACTCAATTCTTTGACCCTTCTTCCTTGAAAGCAAACTACTGATTATTAATTTTGTTCAAGACAAAATAACAACGTTCCAAATAATTTTAAATATATCTGAAACTGTGAACGTAGCCACAGTCGCCACAAATCCAGCATATTCATTTTCATAAAGAAGATGCATTGCAACCGAAGAAACATTTTAACAACACAGTAATGAGAAGACATTTAATCGAGTGCTGTTAACGAACGTGATAATACGTTTCCGTTAGATATGTCTGCGAAGACATTACATATTAGAAATGGTTGTTTCAAAGAAAATCGTCCCTGTCGAAGCACGTCTGCCAATCTAGCAAGTCGTCAGAGGTCGTTCATTTTTCACGTGGTTCCTCTGGAAGGTGGAAAGCTGACTCCGCTTAAGGAGCATCGATATCTTGACGTAAAGTGTGAACTCCGATGGAAACGGTTTCGCGTGTCAGTTTCGACGCGTCGATGCAGCCGCGAACGGCAAGCCGCGTCTCTCGTGTCGATGGGATTCGAGGCCGATTGTTTCCGCTAGGTTTCGTGAACGGTATACTTTCGTCGGGCCCTGGTCAATCTATCAGTAACAATTTCGTGGTGCAGCCGGTGAACACGTTGAGTTGCTCGCGGAAGAAAACGGTGGGTGGGGTTCCATTTTCCGGTGAATTTCTCGGTTGGTAATCCTGCCACGTCTACGGAAGCCCGACCCTAACCGGATCACGCCTCGAGGATGATGTATGATTGTGCCCGCGAAAAAATTAAACGTACATTTGATAAATAGAGTTGGCGGCAGTGACTGTGTCCGTGGAGGGAACAGGGAGGGTAAAAAGGTCGGTTAGACCTGTGCCACGGTAACATTGCTGTAGTCGGCTACTATAGTGGTAACGCGAGCTATCGTACCTTTCGGTTTTCCTCCGAAATTCACTGTCCCACGGGATCGACCTGCTCTCGATGGTTCCGTGCGGGAGATCGCGTTCGTTTGATCACACTTTCCGTAAATCATTAAAACCTTTTAGCGCGGACTCGCGAATAAAAATTTTCCAACCGATCACCCGCTCTGTTTTTACGGTAAACAGCTGCTTTGCGGATTAAAGTGGAACACCGAGTTATCATCTCCCAACGAAAATCATCGATTCGGGTGTTCGACAACTGCTATTCGCAACAACGTATACAGGCAACGAGAATTTCTGATTTTCGATAGTCTTCGGTAGAATGGAACGTTTACACCTGATCTCAATCGAATGACCGTAGAACAGGTTCCGAGCAAGATCGCACTGCCGAACGAAGCAACCTTCAGCCACCGCGAGGAAATGATCGGGAAAGTGTCAGGGAAAAGCGTCGCCGATAGTAAGTTCCTCGGCATCTGAATTCTTCGACGCGGCCGTGCCATCTTCCATACACAAGATCGTATCAAAAGCGAAAAGGAAGGTTGCGGGCTGGTAGAAGCCACGGTGGCTGCAGCTCAGCCCCGAGAAATTATGGCTCTTGTCACGGCTGTTCATTTGTAGATGGAGTTTTTGCTCCCCGAGGAGGCTGCCCCAATCACGAGCCGCGGAAATTGCACCCCCCATCCCCTTTCCCTTACTACTTCGCCTTTCCCCATCCTCTCTCTCTCAACGGAGAGAGCCCGTAGAGCTACCCCTTTTCTTCTCTCTTTCTTCCACGTTCGAACCCCACAACCACCCCGTCTCCCTCCCGCCCTGTATCCGCCCCTGGTTTCTCCCTAACTTTTCGCCGACGCCTTACGTCCCCGATACCGCGGCGGATCTATTGACGCTCCGCGCACTCGACTCGAAATGATTTATCGAAAATTGGAAACCTGACGATTGTCGATCGTCAGCCCCTCCCTTCGAACCTACAGACTTCCCTTCGACCGTGTGGAAACGAATATTTTCACCTGTCTGTGCTCGCCACACGTTCACTCGCCTGTTAAAGCTTCGTCTAACGGATTCACCCATTATCATAGTACACCGAGTCAGATTCAAGATTCTGTTCTCAATGTCCAGTATTCAACTTTTAACCTCGTTTCTCTTAGATCGCACGGTTCCCTAATTTGTTTACTTGGTGCACTGATGAGAGTTATCCATCTTGACGGTATTTATAATTCCATCAAATTATTAGACTCGATATTAATGAAACGATTGGAATTGGATTTTTGCGAACGGGGGGATGTCTTTCGTCGTTTGGTATTAAAGGTTAGCATCGGAGTGTTTAAAAGTCGTTTTGTGGCGGTAACGGTTACTCGACAGGCTTAATTACCTCGATTGAGGTAAAAATTCTATTCCAAGCGAACGGAGTCAAAACTTTCCCGGTATGTAACGTCGAAAAGGGGAAGCAGAAGGGTGTGGAATCGTTGCGGAAGCGACATACCAACAATCACGGCATCTGAGGCTTTTAACGCGGTGTAAACTATGCTCTAAATGATTTAACGAGCGACACGCGAGTTTTTATGCTTGCGAAATTGGATGAACTGGCTGCGAGCATATGCCGAATGTAATCAAAAAATTAGAAACGATGCACAGAAGATTATACATGCATAAATCCTCTGCTTTCGACAGTGACGTCGAGCTAATGGAGCTGCCAAAGGAACCACAGACATCGAAACACTTTCAAATTTATAATTTAGCTGTTTCATTTTATTTTTAAATAAACTTTAATATAATATAAACGTACTATTCGTTGAGCTCATCGTATCATTCCACCTCGTTCCGTTTTACCGCCTCTCAACCGTTTCAATCGCAACCTCGCTAAGTCTTCCGTATCTATCATGTTAGTTTCAATATATTTATTTCGCAGTAGTTTCACTCCTCTTTACATATTTCTCTTATCACCTCATCCATCCACACATTTCCCTAACTCACTAGGGAAACCAACTTCCATATCTACAATCGCGCAGCTAGAGTATTCAACAAACTTATTAACCCTCCGTCTGCAACCTGGGTCGTTTATGACCGAAGCGAAATTTCACTCTTGAACTTCTTTCACTCCAATATTCGTTAATTCCCATGAAACAGGGACTTCGATAGGTATTCCAGAATTCTTTCCGATCTTCTTAAAACCTAGAACAATATAAAATTTAGTCGCCAAGATAAACGATCATAATGCAAATTGCCGTTGCTACTGAAGGTTCCATTAAAAAGTGTTTAATCGTGTACCAAAGATATCTGTAAAAATTATGCAATAATCACCGATCAGTAATGTGTTAAGAATTTTTACTTTCCCTGAAGATCCGCGGTCTATCGTTTGATTTGCACCTCTGCCGATGTTGCACAGATATAGCAGAACTTAAAATTGTTTCGGAACTCCGGTTGAGCGCGCTTCAACGAGATATTAGTAATATTTGCACGGCTCGCGCGCGCGAACGTTGAAGAAGGATGCCCCAAGGGGCAAAGCGGGGAGCCCGGAGCAAAGTCAGACGTCGCTAGAAAGATCACAATACGCATCGGGGATGATTGGATCGAAATATGAAATCGGTGAAAAGGGCCGGGCGGGCGCCGCGCGTTCGCGGGATGAACCGGAGATAAAAGAATTTATTAGTGGCGAACCGGAGCAAATACCGATTTGATTTATCAAGCAGGAAATCCTATCATCTCCATACTACAAGACTTTTCACTCGGGCTCTTTGATTAAAATGCGAGCTTAATCATCGCTCTCAGCCGGCACCTGGGGACTTCGCTCGTCGTCGCCTCTCTCCGCCCACGCAGCCCTAACACAGGGCCCTCTCTTGCCGTCTTTTCTCTTTCTCATCGCGGGTTTTCGACGGGAAGCTGGAAAAACCAGAAGGATAATGCATGACGCGCGCGCGGGTCTCTTGTTGCTCGGTGGCGACAGAGAGGCGAGAGAAAGACGAGCAACAGAAATTCTTCGGCTTCCACAGCTGCTTGTTTTAAGATATTAAAATGTGTCATCAGTTGATGCCTTCGTTACCAGCGCTCATGATGGATCCGCCTAGGTCGTTCCTTCTGGCGGTTCTTCGCCGCGTCTCTTTTGACACACCTCGACTTTAATTACGAAAATGTTACTTTACCTTCGCCGGGCAAGGCCAAGCAGGAAATTGCGTGTGGATTACCATACGACGCATGGGAAATCGGTTCCGAGCGGTCCAAACGAGTAGCCTTCTTCGCTGGACCACTTCGATGACTTCAATCTTCGACCAACCAACGAAATCAAATAGAAATTACATCCATTCCGTCGGTTGACAGTCGATCATTCTGTCGAGAATAGTCGCATCTCGTTCCATTCCATATTCGTCGAACGAGAACTATACATGTTCAAATTGAAATAAAAACATACACGCATGTAGGGTTGGGACTGGGTAACGGTCTAACTCGAGTTTTCAATTTTATTTTTGATATGATCTATATCTTCACCTTCATGTCTACAATCACACGTTGTACAATTTATATAATTTTTCCTAGGTAGGGAACTTGTTAAGTTGTAATGGTTGGATCTGCGAGCCGCTTCGATTATTATATAAATTTATTTATTGGCATACGCCACTGCGTTGCGTAAGTAACTTCATCTAGATATTCGTCTCTGGAATTTTCCCGTCGAACGAAAATAACTTCGACAACTGCGCGAGAGGCGGTGCGAAGGGCGTATCCCTTCAGCGGGTGCAGTTTTGCCAAGAAGTGGTTAACGATGTTAACCACGCGGGCTATTCTGCGAATCAAAGTAGCCCGGGGGCAAGTGACCTCCTGTGTTCGGGCTGTCCGCGAAATCCCATGGCAGGCCGTTCCGGTCGGGTTTGGACAGAAATTTTATGAACTAAATTATTATAACGGGCGAGATGCGAGCGAGCAGCATGCTTTACGACTCCCAGCATTCTCGTATAGCCTCTCCCTTCGCCGCTCGTCCTCTCGTCCGCTGTTTCCGAGAGCGGATCCTTCTTCCTTCTCCGCCGCCTCTTGTATACGATAGAGCTGAAGACACGTCGCCATCATCCATACATTATGTACGGACTAATGCTGTTTTTATTCAACGGTCTCCAAGCCGTATACACCGCCCGGCCCCATCCGCGAGACGCTAAACCCCCGGGCATCGTTCTTTACGGCGATATAATTTAATTTTTCAGATTTAAGAACCGCCTATTCTCCCTCGACTACGTCTTCGCGCCGAGCCGAGCCGCGCGCCAAATATTTTCCACCGTGCAGGTTACGAGAGTTTATGGATTTTGAATTGTCTGTTGATGCCGCCTAAAGGACCCCCGGAACGACCTGCATTTTACTATCCCCTGTGCGTGATTCTTTTGTCTCGTTCGCCAACCGCAACGTCGAAACGCAATTAACGCTGTTCCTACCGGTCAGAATGACTTCAGATGCTCTGCGTCACGATTATGCGAGATACCGAAGATGTTTGCGTGGAGACTCGTTCACAGATACAGTATTTATTCAAGCGTATTTTCCGCAGTTGCGGAAACGTGGTCTTATTATATTTAAAAAGTCAATCGTCGCGTCTTCCACAAACAAGAGGCTATTCGTATGTACAGATTTATAAATGACGATAACCCCAGTTAGTATTAAACAATTCTAGAAACAACGAGTTTTCGAATATTCATATTGAGGTTGGAATGATGCCTCTCTAATGAGTTGATACGGGGCAGTAACGTGTTAAGCGAGTAAAGGGCAGCATCCCCTACGATACAATTTGACTCTCCAGTTTCATAGCGATTTCGAGGAACATTTTAGAGTTGATAAGCGTCACGTAACGTGTTAAGCGAGTCTCCAGGTGACAGATCACGCACGATGCCCGCGTTTATCTTCGAAATCGAGAGACCAAAACGTTCTGCGGCCGGCGGTCGTCGATTCTCGACGTGGTGTCGCCGGAATGCGTGGTACTTACGCGGCCACCTACGCGCGCGTACGTGTGAAAACGTGTGTAGAGAAACGCACAGAGGTCGGAGCGACAGTGAGGTCAGGGGTGAGGGGGTGAGCGTAGATTGAGGGGACCCCATGGAGTCGTGAAATCCATCAGACCAGGCCTCGAGCCCCGTTTGCCAGCGCTACTTACGGTGGTGCGGCGAGAACGGCATCAACGGGACTGAGAAGACCTGGAAGATGTCGGGGGTATCGGACGGAGGGGGTGTGGAGGGCTACGAATAAAATATCATCCACGGTATGTCCCCTTTGAGAACGCGGCATCCCTTTTCCATCCCTTCTGACTTTTTTGTTCATTCCAAGCGTCGCAACGTACCTACTCTCTCTCTATCTTTCTGGGTCTCACCTACGCGAGCACCTCCCTGCGACGCACGTCCGGGCGAGAGTGCACGGTTGTCATTCAAATTTTCAATTTCGATCTCTTTGACGCGGCAATCGTGTCGCCTGCAACGCCGAACCTTTTCGAGTCGATGCTTCACCCTGATATCTTTCGAGTCCTTCGTTTTTATCTGCTGTTGCACGCGAAACGTCCGATTTTCAACGGTAACTTCAACCCCTAGTGCTCCGAGGACATTTTCTGGTGCCACGGAAAACACAAATTCTCTAAGCGAATTTAAAATACGTCTCCATTTCAAATCATAACAAACAATAAACCTGCGAGCGAGACCCTGCTTTCTCTCTCGTCTTCACAGCGTGTTTACAAAAAAAAGTAAACAGACGCCGCGCGGATCAGCGTGTTACGTTGCCACGGAGCGTACAAGAATACGGAATATTCAATACAGTATTAGCAATAGTTTTTTGCGAATATCTCGAAAACTAAAAGCGACCCCCCTATATTGGAACAGGAAAAAGTTGTTCAGAATGTGTTGCTGCATAACATATTTAAATTTCAACAAAATTGGAGTAGGCAGAATTCTTCTACGCGTAATACGATATTTGAAAAATTATTCGTTTCTCGCAAGTTGTGGATCCTAACCATAGTTCGTTCGAATGCTTAACAGCGTTCGGTAAAATGATTCGCGAAGTTCCAAGTTAGAGCCAGAGACGAACCGAACAAGTCAGTGAAGTTTCATCGAAATTGGGCGATTGGTTTACGATCGGCGAGGCAGGATAGCAGCGAAACGTTATTACGGAGGGCGGGATGAGGCGCGTGCGATTTTCAACAGCGACAATGCGATTACTAAAACATCGTCGTAACATAGTCAATAAAGCCGTGATACTACTGCCTGTGCCGGCGATTTCCCTCAGCCTCTAACGTTACGACTGCGATCTTGGAGAAGGAGATCGGCGCGTGTTGTCAGCCGTATACCCTCGCTCGCGCGCTTGGGTGTGGGAACGCGCGATGGGAAATTCAAAGAAAGCGTAAAACCTTCCTTGGTGACAAATCCATTGGTCGTATTCCGTAGAATTTTCAATTATCGCTTAAATAAAATATCGCCCGGCGAGGAACGATGGAAACGAAAAGCAGGGCGGTACGATATGACGTAAAACTTCCCTTACGGCGTCCTCTAACTGAATTGTACATGCCTCGACGGTACTTTTATAGGGCCTTCTGCTCTCCCAAGGAGAGGAAACGGGCTACGCAGCTCGTAAAATTATCGGACAGTAATAAACGCGAACAACCGCCGATAATAAATTACGGAATCGAGAAGCCACAAAATATTGATTCCGCTCCCAACAATCGTAAAACCGCACTCCAGCTATCTCTAATTAATTCTTTCTTGCTGGAGACAAGTATGATCTCTCAAAAACACGTTCGTCGTTGGTTTTATGTTGTGTTACTGCTGTTCAAATTTCCATCGACAGCCCACAAAATTGTTATTAAAATTTAATTAATAATCATTTTTAAGTTGCCGTCACTTCGCGAGAAGAATCTCCAATTCAATTTTTTGCCTGTAACTTTTGAAAACGAAGTGGGAAGTGTTCTTACAATTATTTAGAAGAAGTACTAACCTCTTCTGAGATTTTCCTAATAAAAAAATAGAAAAAGTACTGACTTGTAAATTTTCCAACGGACGATTATGCATTTCACGTGTTTCCAATTCCGCAAGATAAAAATATATCTGATTTGAAAATTAAGGACGAACGCTATCCTTTTCACGGTGGAAACAAACAACTGCATTATCGCCGCACGGGCAAATGATAAAATATTTCCGAGATCCTCGCGGAACAAAACGAGAAGGTTCCGCGGGTATACACAATAGTGTGTACCCTTTTCCCGGTAACCGGTCACGCGAAAACAAACGACGTTGAAGTTTTTAATATTCCCCGTAAACAGGCACCATCTACCTCTAGAACGAACTTTGAATTAGCAGAGACATATTCATACGTGGAGTTTGCATCGAGGGTCATTCCTCGGAGGGCACTCCGTCATCTCACTGCTTCTCGCTCAACCTCTCCTTCCCCGTACTGTCCCATGGACGTCCTCAGGGAGAAGCAGCTCATTAATTAAGTCTTTTTGCAGACTGACCCGCACAAGTGGCAACGAAAGCTTAAAAAGCAACCGGGTCTCCATCACCTACACGAGTCACGCCAAGTCTCGTCTTCCTTTGTCCAACCAAACATATTATATCGGTTATGTTGGTTCTCGTCTTCACTTTTGAGTCCTGTCGAATCCTTCTATAAAAGATCAGGTCGTTTGGTACAATTATAAAACAGTTATTCTATTTTAAAAGACGTACGAACATTTTGTACGCCCAGTGTAGTTTAGTTTTTCTTCAAAGAGATTTGAGATATTGGAATAGAGAAATTTTGCGTATAAATTGCAGAGGTGACGGCAGGAAATTTAGTTATGGGAAATACTTTTGATTGGCTAAAACAGCGATTACTGGCTGGCATAACCGATACGCCGTGATTTCCACGACTCGATTACAGAAGACGTGCGAGCTGCAGCGAGCAGCTATGGAACATTTGAAATTTAGAGGAGGCTCGTACGACCGAGCCGGGTCGCAGAATGGTCGCAAGTGAGTTTCCTCGGCGTGTTAGCGGCAAATTGTTAAGGGATAGGGAATACTACGTACGTGAACATGACATCTGAGCCGTGCTGGAACTACGGTAGCGTACATATTGCCTTCACTCACGTATGCAAATAAGTTCCAGGCCGGGTTGAAGAACCTCGTAGGTGTGAAACGTAATAAGGACAAGTGATTTTCGATATCCGTTCAAAACCCTCGCATACACTCCGACTCGATCATGTGGAAACTCTGAAAAATATCAACGAAACAAAATCAATGATTATTTAATAGAACGAATTTCATTCGAATTGTTCAAGACGATGCCGAACAGGGACATTTATATACTTTCATCGTAACAACGCGACTTGATGAAAAATAAGTAGTAGATTGTGGATTTTTATGCAACAATTATTATTTGAATAATATGATTCTGCATTGAATCGTACATTCAGGGTGGTTTTTATGTCAATATTAATAAGAATGTAAAAAAGAAGGAAGAGCATGCGTATATATTATGGAGTATCAACTTCGAATACAAAAATAATTATTGGACTGTGGGGATCGTTACGATTTTAAACGTGAAAAATGAAATTGTTGTCGGATCTGGTTTTTCGGAGACTAACAGAATAGATGAGAAAATAAAAAACATGGTAGCTGGATGGAACTGCAAAATGGATTGGTGGATTGTACGTATATAGTGTCCATAGCAATTATTGCGGTGCAAACTGATCGAAGGAGGACACGGTGGTCGGATCAGAAAATTAGAATCCACTGCTCGGAGGTATTTTTGCGAGGTTCGAAGTTGCACGGCAATTGACGAAGAGGAATCGAGGAGGAGAACGTTTTCAACCGCGAGATAGCCTTCACCCTCTCTCACTATCGCCACGGCCCAAACGAAACAAACAATATGTTAGCAACCCTCGACGATATTTCGAATTTGAATTTAAATAACTTGGCAGGATCGGCTCTGGGACTCTGGGACCACGCACGAGTATTCCTTCTCTCGTTTCTCGCATTCCCTCTCTCTCTTTCTCCCGTGTCGTCTCTCGGTCTTCCGCGTTTCACCTCTTTTTCTCGTTTCCTCGATCTCTCGCTTCTGTATGTACGTGCCGCGATATTTGACTCCGACACACGTACACACGTATACGCGCGCACACACGGCCGCGCCCGGACACACAGTCGCACACAGAGACATAGCCACACAAGAATCGTCGGTCTCGACTTATAAAGTCGTTAGCCCTTGCAGAGCCTCGAACGCCGTGAATGAGAAAGAACAGACAGGGGAATACTTGGATACTGACCGTGTGTTAATTCTTAATTGATCTAATATTTATAATATCGTCCAGTCTCGGGAACCTAGCCAGATTTCCCCTGGTGACCGGAGTTACGGCGCCGCGGTTATATTGAAAAATATCGAGCCGTCAAAATGTTTGCACGTCCTTTACCTTCGCTTCCTTTTTTCCCGCGTTCTCTTTCTCTCTCGTTTTTTTCTCTCGCTCTCCCGTTTCCGAACACCACCCTTCCTCTGCGGAATTTTTTTCGACCTCGGACCAAGGTACAGCTTGATTAAAGTTTACTTTCCGCGAGGTCGGCAAATATGTCGTTTAAACTAGTTTCGCCAGCGCGGCCAGATGAAATCGTTTCTTCGAAGCCGTGAATTCGAGAATCGAATCCCACGATTACCGTACCCGCGAGATCTATATGGTTTTAGAATGCACAGCAATTTTGTTCAAACAAAGATATTTGTTTGATCGAAAGTTGTCGCATTGCAACATTCTCTTCTGGACCGTAAGCTGGATTGCAGCAATTCTTCACCTGAAAACCTGAAACGAATCACGATCTGTACGAATGTAATTATATTATTCGATCGAAATTAGTGAAAGAAGACTAAAAAGTGATACGAAATACGTTTCGTAAACGTCAGTCGATTTCGTCTTGTTTCCCGAAGGATTTCAAAATCGAAATTGCCGATGGATCCGAAATACCGAGCTGAAAAATAATTCGATAAACAGGAGGGATGAATGGATGTTAACGGAACATTGTCCACAGCTATTCGAGAGTCGGGGAGCCCGAAGGAGAGCGTCTACGCATCGGAATCCTCCAGGGGGCGCGTCAGGATTTTCCCGTTGATGCGTAACAGTGTGTTCGTGTATTATTCCCGGGAATGAGATGGATCCGTCTTTGGGCAAACAGCAAGTGGTGTAAGGACCAGGTCGAGCAAGCTGTCGCCTCGTCGGGCACCCAGTGACAACGTTAATATTTGAGAATCCGCTTATCGTGTGCTTAATATGCAAGGGTTAATATGAAGGCGCCCCCCAGGAGTCGTAAGGTGGTAGCACACGTATGCTGGATACGTCCATGCCACCCCTTTACCCGCGAGCAACCGGGGGGCTAACACCCCGCTGCATATTTCATATTTATATTAACCTGATTAAGACGTGTCGTCCCGCGGCTTAATGCAGATATGTGGAGTTTGTTTCTGAACTGGCATTCATTTTAATGGAATTTGTAATTAAATGAGCTATGCCGCGCCTCGTCCCGTCTCATTCGCGAACCGCGCGAACCCTCCTAACGTCCCCTTTCAGTCTTTGATACATCAAATCTCAACCCTTCTCGCGATCTAAGATGCCGTCATTCGTTTCGCATAATCCGGGTCAACAATTATTAAATTTTGTCGATCGTAACAATTGATCGAACCAGTGCGCCGAAAGCATCATATATTTTCTATAAAATTGTTACGATCCACGAAAGTTTTTTTGCGTCAATGTCAAGATTGTTTGGGGCGGGAACCGTTATAAATAAAAAATACAATAATGTTCTCGGCGCAACGGTTCGATCAAGTATATACATTACAGCAATTTTGCTAGTTTGATTAAACTTTCAACGTTTCGATCCTAATGTGGATCTTTCTCAAGAAAGAACTGAGGTTGATGGACTTGTACACGGTCTATTGCCTCTGGTTTAGGTGATTGGGGACGAAGAGGGGTTAAGACGGTATCGGCAGGTAGTTAGGATAGCCAGTGGTCGAATCAGGGTCACAGAGTGAACGAACCGCGAGAGGCTGCAAAGGAGTGAAGCTGGCAGGGTGTGGGTTTCGAGGGTCCGGCGTGAAGCTCGGCCGAGGGCAGAACGGCATAATGGACACATTAGTGCTTGGCCTCCAGTTTAATTAGTTTACATTACGGTCGCATCGTCACCACCGCGAAAGGGAAGGCCCACGGACCGGAAAGGGAAAGAGGAGCAGGGATCAGAAGCCGGAAGGTGGAGAGAGATCGGGCGAGGAACGTGCGCGCGGCACACCCGTAGGGCCAGGTCGGCTTGATTAATCGGGAAAGTTTGATGTGAGTTGACGGAGACGCTAATCACGCCTCGTAACCGAATAATACTCTGCACTCTAACGTGCAATATTCATGAATCGCTCGCTGTACAACCGCCAAACGGAATTCATTATCAACGAGCAATCGTTCGATACCCTGGGCTAGCTTCTTACGTCATCGGCAACCGAGACTTTCCATCAAAGTCATGATCGAGCAAATCGCGAAGAATGCGTGTTCTAAAGACTCTCTCCTTGTTATCAAAAACACACGACGTTCGTTATCAACGGTAATCGTTTGATACCCTCAGCCAGGAAGTCAGCTTCTTCTCGCATCGGCTGTTTCATTTGCATCTAACATTTTCTGTGAGCAAAAACTATTAAACGTACTGCGCACCCATCAAACTTGCAAACGCTCCACGAGGTCAACTTATTGATTCATCAGCTGCTCTAACGCTTCCTCTTAGCCAAAAATCAGACCGTATCATGCACCTGCCAAACAGAATTCATTATCAAAAGGAATCAATCGATAATATATTGTTACTTCAAGAACTCGGGTTCTTGTTTCGCCAGCAAGCTACGAATCTTAATAGAAAATGCAAATTGTTTAGATTAATTGCAACGAACACGAGTTGAATAAAATAATCGGCGGAACTGCACATGGAAAAGTTGAGCAACTTCGTTCGGAAGAGGTATCGTAAAGTCAATCTAGCTGTATAGAAAATCGGCAGAATTGCTCTACGAAGCATTGTTTTGTATTGCAGCAGCTATAACTAACGCTACATATCGAGTTGAGAGTTTTACTCTCGGCAGTCGCCCTCGGGAGCAGAACTCCGCTGGACAGAGAGCTGGCAGCATAACTCTCCAATAGCTATCGTACCTACCCTCAAGAGTGATATTCACAAATGTCTACTCTCATTTAAATAAATACCACAAGAAGAATAACGCGTGTTCTTAAAAAACCAGCGTAGCGCTATAGCATTTTTAGGAAAATTACGTACGATTTCGTCACGGAGTCAACAATTTCACATAAACGATTTCGGGGTATCAAGTTTCGTCAGCAGACCCCACCGAGCATGCAAGGAAACAACAATGGGCTTCGTCAAAATAATTAAGTGCATCATACGCGATTCTTCCTTCACCCTGAAAAAAATATCCATCAACCCTTAGCAGCTCACCCCCAAGTACCAGCGAGGGGGCACGACTATCAATTATTAACACCTCCATCTGTTGGTATATCTTCTCGGAGCCCTCTACTCGTAGACTGTTAACAATGAGCCTCTGCATCATGCTACGCATCGCTGTGAGTATTATCGTTGCTCTTCCGTTTTCTATTTGCAAACTATAAAACGCAACGCGTCGAAACTCTTTCTCAGATCCTGAAAATTAAAAAGTAAATGACTGTACTCATTTATTTAGATTCACTGGAACTTGACTTCAAGTCTTTCGGGGGCTCTTACGCCTGGAGGATTTAAAAAAAATATTCTTCTACGTTTCCCGATTTCAGAAATTTCTAGGTAACGATAAAGTATGTAATATTGAACACAATGAAATGTAAATACAATTTAATGTATTTACTATACTGAATAAGTAAGGGAACCTTAACGATAAATATTGTCAGCTGACCATGACCAGCTTCAATTTCTGTTAATATTCGAAAGCGTTTATATTTACTTGATTGTTTTCGGACGTTCGGAGGAACGAGAATATTAATTATAGGTTCCAGTATGGCATTCGTTGGACGGTGTCCTTGGTTCGTCAGCTAAATTAGCCTCGGTGGAGCAATCCCTTTGCATCGTCGTGTAAGAGTGTTTTATGCGACGGAGAATGCAGTACGGTGTTTTAATCAAGTGCCGTAGCATATTGTGCCTTGAGCTAAATGCGATTCTACGCCGTCCGCTCCGCAGGGGTTCCTTCTACAAATTGCTACCTATCGCGCCCCCTGCAGCTATGTCAACGATACGTCATCACACCCTGAATTGGCGACTTCGACATTAGAACGTATTATATTGCTGTACCTGCATAAGTGCATATTTCATTTGGCAGTGTCACTGGAAAAGCAACTGTTCCCCTAGAAGAGACTTTACCAGACGTCATTTCCAATCTTCTCACATTCTTATTACAGTAGAGACTCCTGTATCCGTACCCCCATTATCAGAATACCCTAATACAGGCAGGTCCGTTTAAATAAGAACACCTAAATATCTCTTCAGTTTATTGCGATGCAAATAATATTTGTTACGTAATCCGCATGATGTCGATGTGCCAAATATCTGGCACGAATATTTTTTCCGAAGGTCATTTTTTTTTGGAGTTGTCAAGGTCATCGATGTTTTTTGGTACATAACTACATGTTTTTTTATTGCATCGTGTAACTAATGGCAAAATACATTCAGAAATTCGGAAACAAAAATATATTATCAATAATAAATATTTACTTGAAACGCGAAGACTTTTATTATGTTCCTGAAAAGAAAGTACAATCGTCTAACACAGAACTGTTTATAAATATGTTGCATTTATCAGGAGGTTGACGCTGACGCACATAAATTGACAAACCTGTAAAGCAAGAACTGTGCCGGTGAGAAATTTTATTCTTTCACGAGGAACCGTCACTTATTAATTTCAGATAATTCGAATAAAAATCCAATAATTTGCATAACGGTAGAAATAACATATGTTACGTTGAAATCGTCGAAAAGTGTATATTTCGATAGAAAGAACTTTATATGTGTATGCATGTATGCGAGCTCGTAAAGGCTACAGTCATTACACATTTATGCGCCAACTGTCACTGCACAGCAGGTTGTGTTTATAGGCGTAAAACAATTTCCAGCATAGAAAATCACGCGTTATACTTTCCTATTATAGCATAACGGCACGGTATTCAACGGGGCTCGTAGGGCTAGCACGGCATTCGTTACGGGGGTATTCATAAACCATCATAACTTTACTCGCGTGGGTTACGGGACACGTCCCTTCCTTCCATTCGGGACACATTCGCGAACCTTCCACTAGAAATGAGTCATTAGGATATTTGCCAAAGTTCGCGAACGTTTAACTATCGGGACTGTAAGTTTCGAAACTGAAAGGCTTTCACTCCGTGCGAACGTGTTACATTAGCTGACCATTTTATGGCACGTCCCTGGTCATTCCTACCGACTACACTGATCAACCAATATTTCCAAAAATTTCACTCCATTTTTGCTTTTCGTTTACAGTGGAGGACTACAGTTCAGGAGGTGTTCTGAAAATACCTACGACGAACAGAAAGGTGCGTTTACAAAATTAACATGCAACCGATGGAGAAACGGCCACGAACTTATGGGATGATCTAATACAAGTTTGAAAATGATTTTCTGTGGCACGATGAGAGGGAATGAGAAATTCTTCAGGCAAATTTCATTCGTTTCCGGTGGCGGCGAGTGTACGAGTGCACGAGGAAAGACAGAACTATCTACGTGGACCGCTATCCTGCCCCTTGTACACGTTCTGAACGATAGTTTGCCAGAGATACAGACTAGTCCTTCAGGGCTCGCAAACCCAACGGCTAGCCACGGCGCCCACGGGAGAAGCCCCGACAACTATCCTCGAACAGAGGAGCGAAGGAACTTCCGAATCCCGCGAACTGCAACTCCGGTAGTTAGCCGCGTTGCTGTTTTTGATAAGGATATTAATAAAGTTTAATGCCCATACCGGCAGCTAATAACACGACCGAACCGTGAGAGCAACCCCTGCGTTCGCCAGTCTAAGCTCAAAAATAATCCATCACGATGATCTACAGACAATATCGAACTAGCAGACATTTATAACGTTCTTCAATTTTTCTGAAGATTAGATTAGATTCGATTTAGAGGTGGGGTACATCTAATCTATCATACTGAAGAATATGTACGAATAGAGTTGTAAAATATCCCATATACCCAATGAAGGTAACGTTGATCCCAACGGTTTCTCAGCACTAGATTACGGATAATACATTTATTCTGGACAACGTCTTACTTCATATTTGAAAGACTTTTTATACAAGATCTTCGAGATGGAAACAGAGATTCGTTTCAAATTGGTGCCTGTGTTATTGTTTGTTTATCGGTGTTTCAAAACAGTAGCAAATAAGAATAGACAATACTAAATTATCGTTTAAGAGGTCCTGTACAAGAAATAATTGAAAGTCTATATTTCTCGGTCATGAAATTGTTAATAAGTCCTATACCAACTCGTGATGTTGGTTTCATCTTGAACGAATTGCTGTCGGATTCGAATGCAATTTTCGATGAAATGAACCTTGTTATCGATCCATTACACTTCTCCGAACCCCAGCAAAGTTCCAACAAACAAATCTCAGTTTCGCGGTGACAACGAATTGTTCCATCGTGGTGTGGAGGTGACCAGTTCCCTAGTCCTCCCCCTGTCACCCCTTGATACTCAGGTTGTACAGCTTTCAGCAGAGTCGGCAGCAGGAGTTCCTGAAGTCGTGACGGAGGCACGAAGCCAGCTAGTGGCCCCCACAGGGGCTGTGCACTGACTTTCGCCCCTATCTACCCTAAACCACGTTCTAGAAGCTTCTCTTCGTCCTCCAACCAGCAGATCGCTGGTGGCTTGGACCCAACTCCCGAAGACGCTTCCTCTTCCCCTTTGATTTGCCTCTTTTCACGGCGACTTGCCGAATATCAACGATACTTTCGATCTTTTACACATCTTTTTTGATTCTACATCGTGCGCGCACACCTTATACTTCAGTTAAGTACCTCGTTCATTTAAATGAATTCAACTGGACATCTCACTATTATCGAGTACAGGGTGTCATGAAATTATATGTCACGGTCACCATAGCGAGATTCTACACCCACGATTTAGTAGAAATTTACATAAAAAATTTCCCTCGAAGGTAAAAGAACAAAATTTAAAACTAACTTAGGGACTAACTTCGCACTGAATTTATGAATAAAATTATATATACGACCATATGGTTCTTATGACCAGTAGAACACGATTAAACAAAAACAAATTTTATTTTTTACCTGGGTTCAATTTGGTAGATATTAAACTGATATAGTATCCCATACAATACTTAGATGTTTAGTAATTGGTTAGATACCGAGATAAGGTGCACGAGGAAAATCGATGTTGATGATCTGTTGATTTCTCCATCAAGCAAATGGTACGATCATTCAATCCGTACACAGGCACGGTTTCTAAAGGTAGGTTCACTTACCAATGCGGGATTTGCATTTTGAACGAGGTAAATTCACCTCGAGTAGAACGAAACAAAGACACCGTTGGGAATGCGGGAGAAGTGTTGGAATAACTGACTGGCGCTCGTAAAACGTCGCCGGGTAGTTTAATTGGCAAAATATGCTAAAAGTCAAGATCACGATGAGATTTATTTGTTCGCTCTTCCTCCGATCATGGCAACGTGCTCGGAAATTTATCAAAACCCAAGAGAGTACTCCTAGGAACCCCGACCGTTATTGTATTGCTTCGGGATACGATACGTAGACGCGTAAGATCCAAGCGCGCGCGCGCTTAGACTAAATTTTTAGTTGATCCAACATTCCTTCATTAATACAACATATTCGTTTATAAGAAAAGCGATAGAGCTGAAGATATATTTAAAAAAGTGTAATAATAAATGTAGAAATTCTGGTGTACCGCATCGTGGTAATCTAGTATCTAAACAACGACAAATTATTTTACATTTCCAAGTAGGTAACGTATAATCAAAAAGAAAACGAACCTTTATTCAAAATAAAAATTGGATGCATCGATTACAGGGGGAAAAAAATAAAAAATACTGTGTACACGTAGACTGTACCTTTCGAAGCATTTGTTGGTTTACGAGACTGAAAATTGGCAAATGTTATGAAACGGTGACATTGAAAATTTCTTCGGAACCGAAGGGGTCAGCTGAAGTTGCGTGCACGCACGGCTCCAAGGGCCGAAAATATACAGCCGCCAGTGTTTCACCCTTCATTCATAGATAGGATTAGAGACTGTGTGGTCACAGCAACCGGGTTTAAATTAATTGCTTTAAAACGGCCGGGATCGAGTAATCCCTGGGAAAGCCCCACTCGAAAGTCCGGCTAAGTCTTTGTTTAACACTCAGTCGGATAATCTCTCGCTTTGATGTTGCCAGAGGGCAAATAGCGTAAGAGAGTTGGGAAAGAAGAACGATGGAAGAACAGGGACAGAGAAAAGAAGGCAGAACGAGAGAAAGAAAGAAAGATCACGGTGTTCCGGCGGCAAGACGCACCTACTGGCAACAAGGAAGTAAGACGAAGGCGAAATGAATACAAATGACGCTCGGGTCACCTGCACCGTAATTGGATGATCGTCTATTCCGAGGATTATCCTTCGTTGAACGTCCTGGGAGCCCGCCCGCACCTCGGTGCCCGCCCATTCCTGGTTTTCCTGCGGCCGAACAAATTTAGCAGAACTGCCAGCGACCTGACAGTGTTCAGCAGCCTCCTGCCAGAAATCAAAAGCTGAACACAAGTCCCTTTTCGAAAAGGAGTCTCGCGAGATTCTGAAGAACCATAAATCTGGCAAGGGTACATCACCGTTGCCAACTCCCTCTTTCTCCCTATCTCTCTTCCTCTCTTTCCCGCCGCCTAAACAAGCAAGTAATGTCGCTTGTCCCGGACAATGACAGCACATCATGCTGCCTAATACCTTTACGACTGTGCAAGTAGGCTCGCCGAAACGTATGGTTCGTGGTTCCCGTCGCGGTTTACACGCTTCTGAACTGGGACCACCAAAACGTTTACGAGCGGAACGAATTAGCGGTTGAACACTGGCCTCCGTTGCCCTCCCACTTCCTCGGAACACTCCTGCTAGAAGCTGAAGATTGTATAGAATGCGACACGTTAATCTCGCCTGTTTTATGAAAGAATGGACAGGACGTGGAAGTGGAGAGGCGGGCCAAGTGTTGTTGGGCTGTTTTCCTCAAAGCTGTTGCACGTATCTTCAAGTTCCGAGGCGTTGAATAGTGAAAGAGGATGTTGTTTTACAGTGATCGATGTTTTGGGGACGATGTTTTAGGCGGGTTCCATGGACATCACCGACACTGACTTCGCCGACACGGTTTTCACCGACAACATTTCACCGACTCCAGATTTGACCGTCAATGACTTTGGCCGACAACGTTATAGGATTAAAATATAAACCTTCAGCTACCAATGGAAGTTTCTTTGATAATAACCAAACCAAATATCAGGGCTTGTCATTATAACCCATTAATTTTTATTGTCTTCACTGTAATGTTCTTGTACCTTCAATTTTCTGATCTGTAATCATTTTCTTTAGCCTGTAATTTTCGTATTGTACTCTTTACCATTATGTTGAAATAAATATGAGATTTTTGCAATTAAAAAAAAATTGGATTAAATTTATTCAGACCTCACGGGATTTTTGTAGCAACACTCATTTGAATAAATAAGTATACGCTAAAAAAGAGCAGATTGAAAAGCAATGAATTTCGAGTACCGACGGAATTGTCGCGGCAGGTCGAACGGTGACCAATAAACCAATGAAACCAAGAGGAGATCGGACCACTTGTTTCAATTGCAAACAGATGCGGTCATCGGATCTGGCCGGGTGCGTCCCCGCGACAAAGCCCTCTCTCGCTCTTTTTCGAATGAAGCTATCGTTCAAATTCGCTAAATACAGAGATACCGGGCCAGCTACTTGCAGGGGAAACGGGGCCATCGCCGAGGGGGCTGTGCCCGGAGGGAGCGTCAGATTTTAGACCACATCAGATCGGACAAGTGCAATGCTCTCTCCATTATAAGCGTGCCTCTAGGCTTCACTTCGACGAGCAACGAGCCATGAAGACCTCGTCATATGTGCATTTCCTATTACGCCGGTGATCGATGGCGTGCACCATTGTCATCCTCTATCGAACTACACTCCCCTTCCTTCGTTTCATCTCCTGGATCGTTGCGTCGCTCGTAGAAACGGTCTTTAAATTTGATCGTTACTGTCGGATAACTGCAAAAGTTTACATTTCAAAAAATCAGATTCGTTAAGAAATTATGTCTCCAACATTTTGTACGGCCACCATAGTGTGACCCTACACTTATAATTTAGTAGAAATTTACATAAAAAATTCCCCTCGAAGGTAAAAGAACAAAATTTAAAACTAACTTAGGGACTAACTTCTAACTAAATATGGTACTTATGACCAGTAGAACACGATTAAGCAAAAAAAAATTTGTTTTTTCACCTTGATTTTCAAGGTCGTGGTCAATTTTGCGGAGAGTTTTTTTCTGTCAATTTCTACTAAATCGTAGATGTGGACCACGCTATGGTGGTCGCGACGTATAATTTCGTGACACCCTGTACAGTTGTCTCCGAACTAAATAAAGAGCGATAAATATCCGTCTAAGATAAACGAAATAAAAATTAACGTTATTTCATCGTATCGTTCTGTAAAGTAGCCAGAGTCAGGCTCACTCTGGAAACAGAAGCACGAAGGAAAAAGACAAAGAAACGATCGTTAAGGTCCGCGTGAACAAAGGGCCGCCGGCAGGTAATACCTCGAGGACATTCGCTTTATGGATAAGTGTCGACAGTCGTTTCCATACTAGCAAGCAGAGATGATGTTTCAATAAGAGCCGGCAGTTAGGCGTCTCTAACGTGCATTTTGGCCGTCTGGCATTGTCGTTCCCATATCTGAACAACCGTTATTTGCAGCACTATCGCGGACGCCTTACGTATCGCATTTGCCTTTACCCGCTTGAAATCATCCCTGTGTAGTATTACTTTTGATTAGGTCTGGCACAATAGACCCGGCGACGTAAACGCGAATCGTTGCCACCCATGCGGTTTTATTTTCGTTAAAAAAAATTATCAATGTTTCCTTATGTCTATCGTAGATTATCGTTAACAATGTTTCTACGTTCTCAGCGCACTGGTTCGATCAGTTGTTAGATTTCACACTATTTGCAAAATATCATTTTATTTCGACGTGCCGATCTTATTTTAGATCATTTTTCAGGAAAAATTATGGTAGATATTTTAGATTATTTATGGTAGCTGCACAAATAAAAGGTCAGAAATGAAAAGCGCTTTGGTTTGAAGATAGAAAAATGAACAGGTGTGTGAACGTTTGTCGGTGTCGTATCGTTGACTTTCACGAGCGATAAAGAGTTGCAGGTCGAAAACGTCGGAAGGAGATGGAGACGTCATGGTGCCCATGCAGCGAAATGGAGTATAGCACGCTATTGTCTGGCATTAGGGGTGGGTGTAGTGGTCGAGACGCCTCGTTGGTCACCAAAGGACGATGCCTTTCTCTCAATCTGTCATAGCGGTCGCGAAACCATGGTGCTCCACTCCTGGTGTTCTCCTCCTTCTCTCTCTTTCCTCTCTGTTTATAGACACCAACGAAGCTTCAGGTTCGTAATCCAAACAGAGGGTGCCGTACTCACTAACCGTAACCATCCACCATGTGTTCATTTACCGATAGATAGGTGCCGGTTTGCCGACAAGTATCTGCCGATCCGAAAATTTCACTGCGAATAAACAGCCCGCAAAATCTCCGGAAAAATGTTAACTGGAGAAAATATATTGAAAGGTCATTTTCAATTTATACCTTCCTCCGTTCTTTGCGACTTAAAATTCGAGAGTTTAGAGTGCCTTCGCGTAAAATTCTGCGCTTGCATTTTTTATTACGTATACGTATTTAATTTTGCTTTAAGAATCTTTTCGAAAGAAAGAGCAAAAAATGTTCCTTAAAGTATGAAACTAAGAATCTATAAACGATGGTTCAAGCGCTGCCAATTCCCACTAATCGCGCAGTGGTTGAAAACATCAATTTCCAGAGGGTAAAACAACGGTAATCCTCTCCATCAGCGATCTTCTCCCACGAAGGAAAATGATCCTAATCATCAGCGACTCGCCTGCAGCCGGAATCCAGTTAATCACGATAATCTTTCGGCCTTTCTGAATCGCGAGGGTGGATGCTCGTCATATCTCGACAGAAATCCCTCGCGAGGAGTCTCAGGTTACCGAAACGGGATTGGTCGATCCTGTCGAGAATGATTCACGTATTATCGGCGAGGTATTTGCGGCCTAGGTGCAGTCGTGACGTCAGTGCATCAGGACACATAAATCCTGGAGCAGTCGAGGCAGAAACCTTGAACGTTGTGCCATGTGTTTCGGTGAACAGCATCTGTACTGCGCAACAGAACAGAATTCCTGCTCCATCGTTTCGCCTACCCCTTTTTTCACGAACACCCCTTCTTCGGGATCGGGAACCCCATCTTCGGGGCCCGATTCGACCACGACCGCAGCGCTAATTCACGGTCGGTGACATCTCGTTGCCTTCGTAACAAGTACTATTGTCCAGAACAACTGGATCGACCGGCTTTGTGCACGCTGGAGGGCTACCATGCGCATCAGGAACGATACCTGGCGCGTGTGAATGCTCACTGAGCAATTTTTCAAATTAATCAAGGCGCGCCAGGGTAATGGTTTGTTTGAAAACACGGTTTGGTCTTGCTCTTAACCGAACAATAGCACCCGCAGATGTCAGTGGTAACGCTGCCATTTTTGTTTGCAGTCGCTCGGGGTGAAGTCGCTCTTAAAGCATCGTAATCGATGCAACGATCTTTTCGAAAGAAAACAAAACTGGGAAATTAGGTAAACCATAGAATAGCTGCTTCCTCTTCGATTTCGATGATTTTTGGATATGTTCTAATCCTTGTGGTCGCTAACGACTACGTTGCGACCTGAATAAACAAATAAAGGAAAAAAGAGTGTTCCTATGTACAAGTGATGAAGATCTCGGAGACGTTTTTTCCAATAAAATCGCAAAATAATTCCGATGGAATTGCGTGCACGCATTCGCGTTGAACCGGAGACTTTTAAAACGCATTAAACGTCGATCGGTGGAATAATGATCAGCGATTTGAATGGGCGGCCATTCGTTAATCCAGTTAAGGACGGAAGTAATGAAAAGTCGGGCGTCGCGAATGCGTTCGAAATAAAAAGGTGTGCTTTGCACTTGGGCGACGAAGGTGCGAATAAACTGAGCGCTGCATAAACAGACATAATTGGTCGCGCGGATCGCTTGAATAGATACAAGCAAACACCATCGATGCCACCCCCGCATCCGGCATCGATTCCGCCATTCCATCGGGTTCGGCCTGGCAATGTGTGCGTGCGTGTTGGTTAGCTTGTTATGAAACGCGGGCACGTTTGCATTTGCGCGGGCTTTCTCGCTTTCTTTCACTCTCCCTCTGATCACTCCTCTCGTCGCTCTCCGCGCCCTCGCGAGCGCTCTCTCTCTCCTCCCTCTCTCCTCTCTCTTCCGGCACCGGTTCTCTCGCTATCCTGTATGCAAAGCAAATGTATCATATCACACGGGCCCCCAGGGTTGCATTACAAGCCCGATCATAGTATGTTTCCGGCCGTATTAATACACCGGTAAAAATGCAACCTCTATTTCGCGACTCGAGCGAACTAAACCGTCGGCTAATTCCATTTGCTGCCGATCGAGAGTGTACAATGGCCACCGCCCGCTATACCTCTCTCTCTCTCACTCTCATTCCAGTTTCCGCATTACCAGCACCACCGCTTCTTTCGCAATTATTTATTCGCTTCCGTCAGATTCGCTGCAGAAAATATCTTCTCAATCGTTCCCATTCCTCAAAACACTGTTCCTCTTCGTATTTTCACTCGGGAATCTTAACCCTTTTCACTCGCAGCTATTTTAACTCGAAAATTAAACATTTCTTCAGACCTAGAATAATTCTATTCTATATGATTTTTGTATTACGATGGATGTGAAGTTGATGTAATACCTCGTGCAATATCTACATGTTTAGTAATTGATTAGATATCAATGTATTTCATATTGTAAACAATGTATTGAAGCGACTGTGACTCACCACTCGAGTGCTAAGGGTTAACCTTGTAACTGGGGATGACGAATTAATTTTCCTATTGTTCCAAATACAAAGATTGTTCAAATTGATTCGCTAGAATTCGAATTCGAACGACGAAGAAGTTCTATGTCTGCGAAATAAATCGGTTAAGGCACGATCCGACGACTTAGCGGAACAAACAGCGGCTGAGACGGTGCTGTAAACAAGCGTAATTTTTGTACCGCGTGTCGGGAAACGATTAACCGGTTGTTTTATTTGCGGGGAGGGGCAGGGTGGCCATAGGTCGTTTCCGTGACCACGGATGTATACGCCGGATGAACGAGTAGTTGGGGACCAACGAGTGATAATAAAACCTGAACAATCAAGCGGCACGTGTAAGACAGTGGAAAGCAAGGTGTACGAGAGTAGCAGTAGCACAGAGGATGGCCTAGACGTCTGACACGGACCGCAGGATCTAGTTGGATGGTTGTGCAGGGTGGAGACGATAAAAAGCAACCTTTACGGCGTGACGGAATTACCACTATCCACCGACGAACCACTGTGGCTGTTGCCATGACCGTCACACGCCCCCCCGTACTACCCCCTCGATTTCAACCTTATTCCTCCGCGTATAATTGTACCTCGGCAGAGATTCCGTAGTTACTGCTTTGTTAGTGCGTACGTAATGAGCTCTTCCCCCTTTTTCCCAACTTTCCTGATACCCCCTTAGATTTCTGGCATCGCGCGCACAGCAACTCGGCCCTTCCTTACACGATTTTAATCGATATCGCTCGCCACGGACCCCTCGTTAACCTTACACCTCTCATCGTCACTCGAAACTTTTTTATATAACTGTTTTGCGGATTTAAAGGACAGCATCCTTTAGAATGCTTGTCAAAATTGTCAATGTTCCTCTATCCAATGATTTTTCTTGCAACTTTATATCGTTTATGTCTGTTTTAAACACTTTTATAGAACAGTTTTAACAGCGAGTTGTATGGAAAAATTCTTTCAGTGGAATCAATTCATTATTAACGCTTATAACAAATATCTCAGGCAATCTTGGGTAATTATTACGAAAGGGCTGGTGGACTCCGAATTTTTCATAATGTTTTCGATTAAAATGGCTGATTTCAACTATTAAAGAAGGGACTCTATATTTTCATTTTTATAGAAATTCACAGTACACGAAAACAATCAACTTTGGAGCCTCCGATTCAATGGAAAAAATCATTCTGAAATGTGTAAAAATAATTCCTGTCTGATATGGCCACGAGTGAAATTTGTTATAAGGGGAAAAATAGGTTTCTTGACGTTTTGAACGCGGACGACTAGCGCAATGGCGAATGTACAGAGAAAACAAGGAAACAGGGTGTCCGAATTAAGCGAGGCGTAGAACAAACAGTGGATATTGCACGCAATGTGTCCCGGGTACGGGCCCCGGAATCAGTCCTCTGTAAACAGGCTAATGTGCGAAATACACACATCCCACGGTGGCTAATATTGCGGGAACGTCACCGGACGAGACCCTGTCGCATTGTCCTTTCGTAAGGAATGTTACTTTGATTACCACTGGGCGCAAACAGAGACATTTCAATTCCGTCTGCTGTCACCGTGTCCCCTGTAAATAATGCGAAATATTCCGAGCCGATTCCACGAGCAACAAATCACTTCGAACAATCGTCCATCCATCAGCACGATTATTTCGTTTTCATCCTTTGTGCAATAACAAACGAACTCAACTTCATCTGTTTCTGCTAGACCGTGGACCTCTGTGCAGAATAAAATTTGTTCCATCCAAATTGCGAGGAGCAGAAATTAAATATGTATATATTCCTCCACCTCTTCTGAAATTTTTACCGTTTCGATTTACTAATTCTTCGGACAAAATTTGCTCAATTGTAAACTGATTCAGCAGCACTCTTCTGATATTCGAACGAAAGATGACAATACGCATGTTTTTTCGAAGTGAATCCGCTGTCCAGAGTCGATTACACGAAGATACATACATGCATATTTCACCGAGCCGCGTGCGCGTAATTAGCAAATGCACTTGCGTCCGGGTGTCGCGTTCGGCGATAATCGTAACGCGATTAACTTTGCGGCCGCGTGTACGGCAAACATTTCTGTCACCTTTCGGTAAATGTTTGGGGAAACTGCGGGGCGCGATGCGGCGTGGCGGCGTCAAAACAAAAGCGGTGTGGGTCAAAACAAAAATACCTAGAGAGCCGAGATTATTATTCGTGCCACGATAAGCGATCAGCACGAATGTGTGAAACTCCGCGGATGGGTGATCGCGAGCTCGTGGTTCCGTTAGGGGTTTCCGGGGGAGGGAGAACGCAGAGGGATATCCGGGTGCGTTTACGCAATTACTCGATATTACTGCTTTGGGCATCGGTAACTCTACTAGCTCTGTACCAATAAATGCATAATCTCGTAATACCATTGATTTTCAATTCGTTATTTGCCCGCCCCTCGGCGCACGGGGTCCTCCGAACGGAAGAAGTGATTTTGCGCAGTTTAATTGGCTCGTCGATTTGCGCCTTGACTAACCGACCGTAAAGCTGCGACGGCTAGTTCGAAAAACATTTCGAAAAACGCTGGAAACCGTAAACCCGCGCTTTCCAGCCTGGGCCATTGAAAGGCCAATGATCTGGAATGTTAAGGGTGGTTTTCTTTTTTTCCTCGGCTAGCGTTTTAAACGAATTACTTGCCGAAGCGCATTCGGAAATAGTTCGAATTATCGTACGGGAATCATAACTGACTAACTGCTCGGTAATTACAATGGAATGCATTAATTCCACAACGCATCGGGGCCACGCCGAACGAACTCTCGGTCCGGCTGGACCTTCCGGGGTGTATCGGTGCGTGCGCCGATGCAACAGACCGTTTCAAATAGGTAATGCATGCGATATTAACATTGGCAATTTTTCGTATTAATTAGCCGGGAATGCAACGGCGGCGCCCAATTAAAGCCGATAAAATGTGTATGCCGGACCGACATTGCGATCCGAAGGATTCTTTCCGCGTGCTGCCATCTAATAAATAAAATATTATTTGTACGCGACGCGTGCTCGCATACTTATTGCGGTTATTTCACCCGGCGGCCCCATAAATGCACGCCGAGACTATTGGTGATAATGAGTTGATTTGTTCGGATTTTCCATTGCATAATTATCGTTCGGAACTGTCGTAAAATTCTCGTTGCGCGGTCGCGTCTCCGTTTTATCACGGCCGAGCTTATAAGTAATTCGAAACCGCAAAATTTCATTCGTTCGACCATTGTTTGATCACGCGAATGTTATTCTGTAACGATAATTGCGCTTCGTGGGATCGGTAATAATGGTTCTTCGGCCTCGTTTTAATTTTTACGGTGCGTTTGTAAATCGAAATCGTTGGAATATTTTACTCGAGAACTCTACAAGTTTGACTCTGAAATTTACTATTTCACTCCAGTTTGTAGCAGTTCAGGTAGAAAAATTTGTGTTTTGCATAAAGATCCGCTGTCTAATTCTGACTATGGCGAAGGGGTGTGGACAGTTGCAGGTTAGGATACAAATTATGTGCACTCGTGAGAGGTGTCCATTCTTTGAACAGGTCGCCTAACCGAGAGCCTACGTTCCATCGGTTATAATCGTGACTGTGGTGGAGTGTCGAAGGACGTGCAACGCGGGATTGCTATTTCCAGGTGTTTTCGGAAGTTCCAGCGGCAGGTCGCGAATATCAAATCGATATCAGAACCAGAGTTGAACGCCTTTGTTGCCTGACGTCATCGTCTGTCCGTAAGTTTATGCAAAGGGGTGGCAGGACACCGGGTCGGCGGGCAGTGGATACCTACATAGGAGAACAAGATGGCGTCTTCCCATGAGGATTCCCGAACGAGGCCGCAATCCAGCGGATACACGTCCCGTCGACAACGTTGGAAACCTCCACCTACGTTTCCTCCCCGGCGCCGTTTCTGTTCTTCGTCGTTCCACACTTTTTTCCCACCCTCCCTCGGTTTTCCTCTTCCTCATCTTGTTTCGTGCGTGGCTTAGCTGCGTTTGGCAGCGGCTGTCTCAAGCCCTTCGCCAACTTTCCGCCATATATACGAACCTACCCTAAATACGTAAACATTTAATGCGCCGTACCAGCGCACGCGAGACCGGAGTCTGTGAATTAGCGGATGGTGATCCATATCGACGAGCATCCAACCTTAATACACTTAGAAATCGCAAACTTGCCCGATCTTCGCAAAAATCGAACCCGAAACCGACGATTATTATTGGCTCGTTGCTGGAGTTATGGAGATGTTGCAATTAAAATTGATTCATCGGTAGATCGGGTTTTTGTATGCAAAATTAAAATTTTCTGTATTAATTACCAGATACAAGACCAACATAGACACTTCTTCAGAAATAGTCTATTGAACTTGGACCTTCATGTAAAATGTAAAATTGAAAGAGAATATTGATAAGATACGTGTTGTTTGTATGATAAAGGAACGGTGATACCGAGCTGTACGGACCTGACTGCTACGAATATCGGCGATTGCGCGGATTTCCTCTATCTTACTTATAAGATACTCGTTTGCGAAACAACAGTGTGTAGATTGCACATCTCGGCGCAGGTTCTGCGGGGTGGTAATCGACATCGCCACTAATTGTAAGTACTCCGAATTACCACTGACCCTGTACATCGGCGATTTCATTCGAGGTTCGTCGAGGGGGCGGGAATGCTCGTGCGCCGAGTCGTTAGCCGATCGTTTTGGGGATGAACGCGGGGAATTCGGCCAGTTAGCCAAAGTGTAACGATGCATCCAGGTCGAGAAATCGTTCCAGAGAGAGAGGCGATACGGTGATCCGAGGGTGGAGAACGCTAGTCGAAGCTAGGACACCCATGAGGGCCGTAGGGCCACACCGGCTTCTACCTCTATAAGCGTACTAAAAATTATCAAAACTGTAACTCACTCTTTTTTTCTTATTTGTACAGTCGTAACCTCAAATAGGAGGTTATTCTGCAATCTATTCTGCAAAAATACTTTTCGAAAGCGTGTAACGAATTAATTAGGTGATGTTTAATAGACGCGGATACATAAAGTATTTTTATCGCGTATGCGACACGTGCAGCTGCCCTGGAAGTGTAAATGTTTCATCGTATTCGACGAGGCCTTCTCAATTTTTCAGCGGCCGCAATTAACAGCTACGTTCCCTCTGAAATAATTATTCGAAACGGTATGACTTATTTTTTCTCCGTTAATGCACTTTGTAATTCTTATCAATATTACAGAGCTCATATTTCGCGAAATACTGTGGCGTCCGAAACCACACCGTGCGATAACATGATCAACGAACGATAAGTAAACTGTTAAGAATGTGAATTCAATAATCGAAGAGAATTGGAAAGTACAAGTAAAAAATACCGTATGTAAAAGGCATTTCGAGAAAGAAATTATTTTTGGTAAACGTGCAGATTTTTGATAGAAAATAAATGGAAAAACTGTCATCGGAGCTAAAAAGAAGGAATAACGAACGAGATGTGACAATGAGAGGGGAGCGAAGGAAATCTCAAGCATTATGGGCATTGGAGGAAAATGGAAAAACGTAACCGTGGTGTTCAGCCGGTTCTATTCACTTATAGATATATGTCATAGGGATCGTAGAATGGACAGGGAGGTATCGAGTGACCGTGCCAGCTTATCACTAATTCACGGGAACGTAGATCCCCGGATATAAAAATAATTTGCTTTATGGAAACAGACGCGTGCTCCGATCGTGGTAGGCGGAGTTTTTCCTCGTGGTCGCAGTACCGTGTCCGTGGACCTGTGTGGAATAAATCATGAACTGCTACCTCGAACTTTCTCAAAATGTATAGAAATTTTTGGCCCCATCAAATATTTGATTCGACGCGAATTCATTGCTTTACACGCGTCTCGATCGTTATTTCGCGGTAAATTCCAGTTCGTTTCGGGACACAACCTACAACCACCGAATTTCGTGTTGTTTCTACGCGCTGCTTAAAAGTTGGAATTTATACCGAGAGGAGATTTAATAATCAACCTTAAATGCACGCGCGCAACGTCCAAAGAACAGTGACTGCGTTTTCGTTGTACGCAGGGTCGTGCTATTAATCTTTGTTCAATGAAAATTCAAAGGATCAAAGGATCATTCCTCGAAGGATCAAAACGAAACTTGTTCTTGAGTAACTAGAAATATTAAAACTGATCAAACGATTTTTCATTGAATACCTGAAGAAATCGTTTGGACGACCAAATAGCGAATGATTTGAAATCCCAGGTTTCATGTTGCGTGATCGAATACGTTCACGTTTGACATAAATGCACGAAGATCTACTTATAAGTTTATTTATTAGCGACGATTTTTCAAGATCGACTAGTTCTTGAAGTACCCGAAGAAACATTTGCAGTTGTTATCGATACAAAGGTATCCCCAAAGGACGTGGAACAAAAACGCAATGCCTAATGACGTTGACGCGGCAACCTGTTGTCCAGCCCTTTTCAATGGGAGCATACAAGCAAGATAACCGCGCTAATAAATGGTCCTGTCCAGAGACGCATCTGCGTTGGAAAAACTTTCGCCGAAAAACTTGAGCACCCCTTGGGGGCCACTGCGCGCCCCCGCGTACTCCCCCTTTAGAACAGAGGACGGGTATTATCATTATAATTGTGTATCGATGCGCTGATCACCAGTATTGTTACACCAAATGCTGAACCTCCAAGTAAACGAACGCGCACAATGCTTCCGCGCGGTTGATGCTCTTATTGTCATTTCCTTGTGAATGCGACTCTGTACCATAATCATACCATCTATTTACTAAACAGTGAAGCCAGCCATACTTACCACAAATCCCAAAAATCCATAAACTTTTAGCTATGAACCCTCATTCTCTAGTTTTTAAATAGTCGGCTAGGTGGCTGTAGGATTTCGTCGAAATCAATGAAAATGAAATTTAGGCAACAATAAGGCAAGATAATTATACGGTTCAATCTTAATTCGAAGTTTGTTCTACCGCGGATCTTGATCAAAATGGGGTTGTCCACGTTCTTAATTTTGACATTCTTTATTTAAAGAGTATTCTTTCAAAAAGAATTTTGAAAGTTTCGAGATCCCAACCCGATGCCGAGTAAACATATATTCGAGGATGAAAAATATTAAAATTCAAGTAGCCGCAGGTCTGGCAACAGGATCGAGTTGATAGGCGACAGACAGGTCCTAGAAGACAAAAGTAATCACGCATCCACTTCACAAACGGTGCGTGCAAGTGCAAACAAACTCCGTCATAGAATTCCGGACAGTTTTGCTCCAGCACGCACATGTTCAGAATTCGGGCGAGCCCTGCCGGGGGCTGCCACCCCACATAAACATCACATATGTTGGAACATCTTTGGCAGGACCCCTCTCAAGCAGGATACGAGCAGGATACGAGAGCCGGTGCCCCCGAAGCGGGCGCATCGTGCTACGCGGAGCCTTCACCTATGGATAACATTACAGCAGCGTGCTGGGGCGAATGTGCGGTTCACTCCGTGGACACGCCTCTGTTGGCTTTCAAAGGACCATATCCTGCTTTGCACGCAAATTCGCACTGTCACTGAAAGGACTCTGACAAGTGCACGAATTGCCGCTCGGAGAAATCAGCCGGTCATAATCGTCTTTTGTCGGGGAGGCGTGCGTTCTTCGACGGTGACGAATATCCTGGAAATCACTGAAGTTGAATGTTTTCGACGCAACGGTTCGATTCTTCATACTGATTAAACAAATATGTATATACAGGGTGTTCACGCTATTACTAGCCAGCGTTTTTCTTGTGGATGTGATTTTTTTGTTTCTGTACTGAATACGATCAATATAAGAAACATATTTATCCTGAAAATCGTATATTTTGTTTTCGATAAAGAAGGATGTTTGTTTTTAAACATTTACAATAGCAAGAATGGATTTTTGTTCAGTGTTCGTATTAGCGGAAATAATATTGACGCACTCGCGTTTACGCAGACATATGTCGCGTGAGCAGAGTAAACAGGCAAACTGGAACCGAAATATTATCATAGCACAATAATAGGCTTAGGATACTTCTGTGCTAGCTGTGGTTGGCTCCATCGCGACTGTAAGTCGTAACCAATGAGGAATCGCACGACCCTACCGATTTGTAATTGGATTTGGTCGGTGCGGTGATGTTCATTTGACATCATTGAGACGCGTTGTCACATTGACACCGTTTACTATTGGATTTGCTGAATATTTAGGCAGCCTTTGTGGTGGTCGATTGGGCTTCGCAGACGCTGAGGTTGTCGAAATGATTTATGCTAGTCACCTGTTTGCTCAAAGTTTCTTTATCCCGACAAAAATGAATCTATTTTGACCGAAACGTTATTAAATCATTTACTAAAACGGAGATACCCAAAATTGATTAAAGACCTCCTGCTCGTTTCAAGGCACGAGTCGACGAATTATCTTCAGGGAGGTTCCACTTGTTTCCGAATGCAAAGCGTTCGAAGTGTGTCTGAAGAGGTCGCCGACGAAAAAAGGACGAGGAGCCAAATTACCCGACACGGAACGTATTGTCTTCACTTGATAGGCCCTGCACCCTAGCAGCAGTGTTTCTCAGACGTGGATCTTCCAGCGAGCGAATTTAAAAGTAATAGGCTTTCGACGAGAGAGCGAGAATATTGAGAAACACTACCGCCTCTCGACTTTGCCCCATGGGCTCACGATTTACTGCCACCGATTCTTTTTAACGCAGAAATTTATTCAGACAAATTCTATAATTACTTTCTCTGCCGGCGTGTCACGGAACTCGAGATTTACGTTGCATTTTAGTTCGAGGAACTCTTACTGCACGGTGTATTCAATCCAATTTCAACTTATTGCAGTCGCTTTCAAAGAAATGAATAAACAACGGTAACAACGTATATCGATGTCTTCAGCGCACTGATTCGATCTGTTATTACTAAGCAATTTTGCAAATTACTATAAAATTTTCAACGTTTCGGTCTGGTTTTCGACCATTTTCAAGAAAAAAATTTTTTATATATATAATACGCCTGCGAAAAGTAAATCAATGTAGATTATGTAATTCAAGTGAAATTGTGTAACAAAAAACCAAAAGTTATAAGAACAAACCTACTTGCTGAGTGAACAAATTATTTTCGAGTCTTAATCGTTTTGATTAAAGAGGCAGAAAAAATGGGCATTCGCATGAAGACCTGCAGTCGGATTTGTATACCTGAAAGATTTTTCGGTGATGTCCGCAGACGTCTGGACGCTTTTTCGACGGATCTGTGTTTAACAGACTCGGCCGGTTCGCAGTGTAAAACACGTGTAAAACAAGCGATACAGGATCTCGACAGCGATAGATCGTAACGATAGATAGAATCGGAAGGGTAGGCACGCAAAAGTTTCGAGAGCGTGTAGGAGTCACGTCGCTCCGTTCGGTTGATAATTAATGATCCCAGAGGCTCGGCAAACCGCTGATGGGAGAGAAAGAGGACGCGCGAAAAACGACGAAAACAGGGTTTTCTTTGAACACGGATTCCTTCGAAGACAAGTGATAACCAGGTGTAGAAAATTACCGAGAACGCTAAACCTGACAAGACGACGATCAGGTAGACCAGTCGCTATATAGTGAGACTTCTCGACAGCGTCCTGGGGGAGAGGCCATGGATTTCCTCGTACTTGATTACGCTCCGATAAAAACTGGAGCAGGCTAGGTGCGAGTTCGAGGCAGCTTCCACATCAAAGTGAGGTGTTTCTTCACGATACGTGACGCACCTGCCATTAAACGTCTGCACACTGCCACAAGATAGCTTCCGAAGCCAGACGTCGACGTCTCTACCGAAAAGGGCAGGCGACTACTCCGCCATACGGATATATTTCAGCATACCAACTTGCAAATACTCGGCTAGCAGTCATTGCCGCGCTTTTCTTTTCCAGCCACGTCGATTATGCTCGCTTTTTACATTTCGTCGGCCCCTGGAATTCGTTAAGTGGTACCACACACCGATCGAAAGCGAGACAGCGCCGGGCAAAAACGATCCATGGATCGCGCCACCAACGTCGGCGGGATTATCGATCGGGTCTCTATTCTTAACCCCTTGCTCTACGTTTTCTTTTACGGTTGCGGTGATTAGAACTTTTTTGCAGTTATTAATTTTCTAAAAAACAAACCTTTACCATTCACGTTTTATCCGTACGTCTTTTTATACAGATTTAATTGCCCATATCTTCGATGGAAATTAATAACGTATGCGAATGGTCGGTAATTTGTATCTGCTGTATGCCTACGTGTTCTCCAACCGCTGTGCGTCATCAACGAGAAATAGGAATTTGAATTCGGTTTAATCGACGATTTACACGAATTTACAGATGACGCGATTATTACAGATAAATCGACATGTTTGGATACCGAACCGATCGAACTCGATCAAGATTTCTAGATACATCGTCAGAAAAACCCTCGCGCGCGATAGGTCGCGGGTGCTCGATTATCGCGATTTACACCGCTGAATAGCTTATGAAATAAATTCTTTCGCGATGGTAACGAAGATGGTGGTAAATCAGAGGGATGTTATTAAAAAAGAAGATGGTTCCCGAATGATTTCATCGGACGACAGGGGCTCGAAGTCGCCAGGATCGGAGAGGCGCCGCGACGTCACCCTGAAACGTCCGCGGCGCTCGCCGGAATGACAGCCTCATCGCGTTACCGTCACGGCGCCACCGTCTTTCGTCGACCCGGTGGGCGTGTAGGTTAACGAGGCGGCTGCCCGTCGATTGGCCAAGGTACAGCACGCGGATTGGAGGAGAATCGGGGATGGGCAAGTCGGTCGCGGCGGGCCGTCCTTAGCGGCGCGTCCGGCGTGGACACGCCCAGCTCGATCCTCGAGACCCGTCCCCGTTGGGACTCGCTGGCACGCCACTCGTGCCGGCCCTGACACATTCGACAAGCGGCGCCGTAACGGGAAGCAACGCGCGGCTGGGGACCTTGAAGGACCTCTCTTCTGGTCACGAGACACCCTACCGACACTTTCGTGCCGACGATATACGCACCACGCCACACCGTCAACCCGCTGCTCAGATTACCGTTGCTCTCTCCGTACGCGTATCCACCTCGATTACTCCATCCCAGATGGATCGTTCGAGAATCTCCGAGGACTGGTCGCGTGGACACGCTCGGGGAACACGGTCGAGGAGCTAGCTGGAAGGAACTATCGAAGGAGAAGAGCCTTCGAGTCCCGTGTCCGGGTTCTACGAATTTTCCTCGTTGCTGGTTAAACCTTGAAAGCGAGCAGACAACGTGTGACGATCGAGAGTGAGACAGTTTTTCAGTGAACCGTTCGCATACTTCGTCGCGGGGACACGAGGCGCGTCGACGACGGGCGTCGAGTAGGACTCACAGTGAAAATAGGAAGAAACGGCGAACAGTGGTGAATAGATCAGTGGAGGAAAACAACAGCGGTCGTGGTGCGTGGACAGGTGGTAGTAGTATTTGGGGTCGCGAGGCGGGCGAGCGTGCAGAGGGTGGATGTTGCGAGGGGGTAGCACCTGTTACGGACGTTGATGAGGTGAGGAAACGAGAGATCACTCCCGGTTCGGTTGAAAACGGGCTCGAGCGGACCGAGCCTGAGTAGGATTCTCTCGCGAAGAGTGTCCACGAGAAGCAAGAAGCCTGTTGCCCCAGGAGAACCCGTACGGCCTTACGACGCGGTCCGACGAGTGGAGCGGTCTCCTGCCCAGCTCCACGATCGTGGGGGCTGGGGGGTCGCCATGGCTCGGACTCGGGGCTGGGGGTGGCACAGGAACCACCACCGGCGGCGGAAGCCCCGTCGAACTCGAGGGCCACTGGGGACGCAAACTCTACGGGGCGAGCGTAGCTCCGCCACCGCCACCGCCTCATCACCACCCGCGGGCACCGCTCGTTTTCGCGCCTCAGGACATGAGGCAGATACTCAAGGAAGAGCCGGTGCCACGTGCTTGGCCGCAGCCTGCGCTTGCCGATAACGGGACGTGAGTACTCTCCCTCCCCGTCTCTATCTCTATTTCCCTATCTATCTACTTCTCTCTTTTTCTCTTCAGCCTCCTGTTTTCGAACCCCCTTCTCGCGGAAAAAAAGTTCATTATTGTAGGGTGACGCGATCAAATCTGGCTCCAAAGCTTCCGTAGTTGAGCACCGACTGCCAAGAGGCAACGTTTCAACGATACACAATCGATTCTCTTATAATCACGCTACTATTTACAAACATAGTTGTAAGAACACAGACTACCCTTATTCGGTTCATATGAACCTGATTTGTTCGCTGGACATGGTGTAAAAATTGTGACAGTCCTCCCGTTACACGATACGGTTCTAACATGGTTTGCTTATGGCATGACTCAACAAACTAGGACATTCCTTATGCAACTTCCAGAAATCCTGAATTGCATTGCTTCTAAGTTTTGCTTGACACGGTTTCAAAACCACACGCTGCAAAAATTTCACACCCCCTACCCCGTACAGGCTGTCTCAGGATAGGTGGCACGGTATGAGGTATTTGGAAAAATAAGTCGGACAAGGCGGATAAAAGTTTTTCAAGAAAGTTAGGTTTGATGATTCGGCCGCTACGCGTGTCCTTCGCGAAAAATAGAATCGGCTGATCACGATCCGACGTGTCTACGATTCTTGATCTCCTCGGAAAAAAGCGTCGAACGAGAATATATTCGTTTCTTTTGTACTTGTTTCTGTACATAAAATTGAAATAGAGACACCTTGTATGTCACCACTTGGACGAAACTCGTACAACTCGATATAATTTTTATTTTGATTGCCTGCAAGATTTGTTTAACACGGTCGCGACGCAACGAGGAACGAATTAATCGTTTCAGACATTATTGAGTGTAATACCGAGTGCTGAATTAAATTTCGAATGTTGTACAGTAAGAAAAAAAGACACTGGGTTGAATTGGTGACCGTATCTACTGGCGCGAGGTTTGACGAGTTTCTAATAATTAATCTTCATTAGCAATGTAGGAATTCTTCTCTAACCGGAGAAAATATCAGAAAAAATATGAAATACATTGTTCAGTACAGCATAAAATTATAATTTAAATGGACAAAAGAAAATCGTAAAATTTGTCCTCTTCTCCTGTTACAGTCGGTACGTCGTTAATTTCCAAACTTCTAGAGGGAACTTAAGGGACTATCGTTTGAAAATACTGTTCAAACTTATATCGTTTAAAGCATCATGTTCTCACTGAAATAATAAAGAATGTAACAGCCACAAAACACGAAATAAAGTAGCGTCGTTAAACCGGTAGCTTTGCGAGAGCGACGGCAAAAAAGTGGCCACAAGGAGTACGTGTTCTAAAAATACGTTCATAAATAAATTCAATGCAAAAACATTTCCATGTACACTGCTTTAGACTCGCAATACATTACGTTTCACATAATTACTGCGGTCGCATAATACAGGCTTAAGAACAGCATTATTAATCTCTCGGTCGCAGGCCGTCGGCTAACCTACTGCAGCGTTCCATTCTTTCTAAAATCTTACAAAATACAAACAAAAAATTCACGTTCTTCCGCGATTATTTCGTGATCGTCGTGATCTCAAGAATCGTGTGGGAGTCTGGGTCTATTTTGACCCAGGCTATCGAAATCATTCAAGTTCTCTTTCTTAGCGAATTAACGAAATTGACAACTGCTGCATTCGGTCAATAGAAAAATTAACTTGTCTACAAGAAGTGCCTTCGGATATATCTTCTAAAAAATTAATAAGTAAAGCGGCATCTTACTCTTTCCTGAATCGCGGCCATCCATTCGCTGTGAACACTCTACTTAGTGCAGAAAATTTGGAGGACGAAAAATTTTCGAGTCTTCAGCTGCAACATTTTCGAATGAAAATTTAGAAAATCGATATTTCCTCGACGGTTCCCGCGCGAACAGGCTGGGAATTATGCCGCATTATCGGTGTGAGGAGCGACGATAACCCGGTGGACCGAGAACAAGCAGCCAGTTTATCTTTGGGAAAGCGACCGTCTCAAAATGATTCACACGTAGATGCATTTGGCGAACGATAAACCGTGTTTTATTGCAGCCTCGCTTAAGGGATTTGTACGACGTGCAAACGACGAAGGTACAGATACGCGGACTCGAGGAGGTAAACCGACCGGGTTGGGGATGCGCTAATCCAATACCAGTTCTCTTAACTAACCCCTTCCAAGTGGCGTGACACGGGGAACCGGCAACCAGAATCGAGTTAATGTAATTGAGAATTTTAGCGCCTTTTGCTCTCCTCTCTTTCGCCCGTTCCCTCTTTTTCGTGATTGTTTTCCCGCCGGGCTATTACGGTCAATCCGTGTTTTCAAAGGAAAACTGGAAAAACCGCTACGGGGCCCCATTGATCTCACCAATGTACGTGATCTCGCGTTGATCTCGTCCCTGTAATATGGAGACTGATGGCCTTAAATCTTTTAATACGTTCACTGCTTTAAATTACGTGTACCCGATTTCGTGATAAACGCATAAAATTCGCAGTCTAGTAATAATTAATTAAACCAGAGCCGACTGATTTGCGGAAGCACAACTGTTGAACAGTTTTTTCCCGGCATGCACTCCTTTTACTTTCATCCCCGCAGTTACAGGGAAAGTCATTGTTTTTCCAGGGGCGACACATCTCGCCCCCTTCGTCGAGCACGATGGTTCGCAGCTTCATTAGGTGGGTAACTTTTTTAGGAGTTTTTAAAAAGCGTGAGAGTTTATGTCTGTTTGCCGGGAGTTTTAAAACAGTTTCGCCCGGCGAGTCCTCTCGCACTCTCTTTTCAAGTCGCGAGTTCGGCACGTTGCTCTGTGTGTGCACGCCCGGAAACCCGCTTTTCTCGCGCGAAGGGAAACGAAACTTTTCCCCGTAAATTTGAATAGACACGATATCGTCTCGCTTATAGTTTCGTCTAAGCGGCGCGTTTCAACTGATTTACGACGCTCATTCAATTAAACGCCCACTTGAAACCCCCAAGAAAACTATTAATGAAAACAATACGTCGCTTCGCCCTTTCGTGGCCTGTTCAAGCTGTTAAAGGGTTTCCGAGGGAAATCTTCTGAAAGAAACATACCGAGTACTGTGATCTCAAACTTTGCACGATTCTTAACTAACTCTCGAAGAATCTGCCGAAATTGTTTCATGCAGTAATATCCATTTTCTTCAAAGTTACAGAAATAAGAACACGCATTTTGCGTAAGAAACGTAATCTTTTTTTGCTGTGTTGAATCAGGTACACATTACGAAATATTCCACGTCTAATTGCATTGGAAAGTTCAAGATTAAATATTTTGCTGAACGCAGCAGGTAACGGAATTTTAAGATGAATAATTTATCTTAAAGCGTAAGATGAATTGTTTAGATTAAAGTTTAAGATGAATTGTTTATTTTAAACAGCGTAGTGTTTGGTTAGCGAAGTTCTCGTCAGGCTTCGTTTTATAAAAGAAAGGCGTAGGGAGTTTTTATGATTTGCGGTGGAGGGGTGACGGATTTAATTAATAATCTTAAACGAATCAATAAGTTTTTGTCGCGTACGGCAATGAAACAGCCGCCGCGATAAATTGAACAGCGTCCGTAGCAATGCGGCTTGGGTCGCGAATTACATTCAGATATATTACAAATTGCTCATTATCTCCTGGCGCATTATGAATCACGTTGGAAGCAAGCGTAAATAGACTGCGCTTCGCCCAACTCGTAATAACTAACGCCCGGTGGTATACATTAACTGCGGATTTATTGTAATTCTCCGCGATTGCTTTATCCACGAATTCGTAACTGTGTATCCGTAGGTTTGTGTTATCCGCATATTTCGCCCCGTAATGCATTGTGCGCAAATAGCATAGGTTGCGGCTCCCGCGTAAAGTATAGACTAGTTTGTACAGTTATTCGACGATCTGTTCTCCGAAATTGCCAGCTAGTCAATATTTAAATCGGGGCTCGCTAAGGGTGAAATGATGGTGGTCGTTCAGTCGACGAAAACCGCCTCTGTTAACGATAACGCTATATTTACTGATCAATGCTTCGTCCCCCCACGCGCTTCCCCAATTTCCTAAACGTAAGAAATTCGTTTAAAAACGAATTAGAAATACCAATCTGAATGAATGTAAAATTGACTTAACGATGATTCACATTTTTTAGAATACTCATTCGCGAAGGGTTCACTCCTTGTCAAAATGGCGTCTCAGGCACGTCGGATGTGTCGGACGCCAGACTCGATTAATATTGATTTTACGTCTTAAACCAAAATAAATAATTTGATATTCCATCGAAGGGTACTTAGTGGGTCACATGAAATGAAACGGTACATTTTAATCTGCGACTCTAGAATGAAATTTCAAGGCAAGAAGTGTTAAAGAATGCTCGAACATGGCGGTCACTGAACGTCCGGTTTCTGTTCGAGGCGGAAGCTTCGCGTAACAGTTATTAACAGCTGCATTTGAACCCCCGAACACGAGGGTGGTCCGAGGGTAAACCATTTCCTTCGCAGGTCGTGGTTCGGAGCGCAAAATGACGTCGATAGTCATGGGCTCGATTCGCGCGCAATTTACCGTGCGGCTATTCGCGCTTATACAATCCACCGCGGGTCCGTTTTCGGATAATGGATAACGATTGGCGTCGGTGTGTAGCAAACAGTAACGCGTCGCTGCATTACGTAGGGCCCCGAGGCTGGCACCGCGTTTCTTTCGCGATGACTGGAGCAACGCTTTGCCGATTCGATCGGCCAACAGAGATAACCCGATACGAGCCGCATGCCAAATACACAAATGAAGATGTAGGACGCGATAGGTGCCTTTTCGTGCGGTACCAGTTTTTCGTTGACTTCGGTGCGCAGGGAAATCGCGGACGCCTCTGCGTACGACGTCGGTTTAAGGAAAATGAATCGAGACCGACACGCGCGAATCGAACACGACGAGGGAACAGTAAGGTTCGATCGAAATCTGCGTTTTCGGCAAGGTTCGGACAAGTATTTCAACCCCTTTTTCGTTGTACCCTTTGAAAGGAATTGCCAGACTGCGGGTCCTCGTTCATTGCAAGGAAACATCTACATACATCAACCCTGTCGATACTTGATGACACGTAAAATTATTCTAGAAAGAATATATATCTTTCATATTACAGTACGACCTCGTTCGTTGCACATACAGCGATTCCCATTACGAGTTATTCTGGAATTCGTGGTTTCTTGGAATTCTGGGCTTGCGGTGATCACAAACGATAGAAGATTTCTGTCGTCGCAGAACTCCGCTTTCTGTACGCACGTTCTTTCGCGTGAAGATCCGCAATCTAGTTACAAGACTGGTCCACAAGTTGTTTCGACATCGTGTGACTTCTGTGGACACCGAATACGATAAAAGGTTAAAGAAACGAGATGGCGATGCGCGATTGCTGTGATATTGCAGAACGAGGCTAGTTCTTGAAACCGCTGGGAAGAGCGGTGTCCCGTAATCCGCAACGGTTTCGAAAAAGGTGTGCGGGGGTAGGCGCGGCGCGGCACCGCAGGTGATAATGTAACGGCACGGGGGTAGGACGTGCCTACACGTTATATAGGAATTGGTGCATGGCAAACAGGGCAAAATAATCGGACGTCGAGAGTTATGGGGCGCGAACCGGCGGCCGGTTAATCAGCCACCGATAATTATCGACACGGGCAGTACATCACTCCCCTCCCGCTACCTCCCTCCTGCCACCCCATTGCCCTCCTACCCTCTAGCGGACCCTCTCTTCGTTCTGCACGGGGATCCACCACCCCCGTGTGCCTGCCGAACCCCTTGCAAACCTCCTCTCCATCCTCCTCCATCCTACCTACATCCTCCACCTAGCTCTACCAGCGCTGCCACCACTGCCAGGCTATGCCAGCTCTCTGGCCCTGTGCTCCGGCTCTCTCCGGCAAACCGACATCCCACCGCCTCCCGTGACAAACGCACCGCCGATACCATCATTTATTTCGCAAATGTGCTGCAAAACTGCCGCTATTCATTTTCGGTCCAGTCGATTCAGTTTTCCGCTCCGAGAGTCCGTCCTGATGGCATTCCGCGCACTCGCGCGATCGTTTTATCGCTTCACGCCGGCGCCGCGATCAACCTCACCACCCACACCACCAGCGACCCAACGATAATGCGATTTCTCCGCGGCAGTTTTTAATCGACATGACGATACCCGCGGCCTTCAAAAGCCTTCCGCGATTAACGCTTAACGGGCTCTGATAGGCCGCGATTCCCGATCATCCACTCCTCGCAGCTTCCGCGCACGAACTCGTCTGATACTAGATGCTTCATTCGCTTTAGCGATTTTGCTCCGCTTTTTGGTTTTCTCTTAGTCTCCCTTACCCTTTCTCTTACGATTTAGTTTCCGAGTCTCAGGCTACGCAAAAGCATTTCGTAAATGTTCATTAACGAAAATTGATTCGAGTTTAGTAATCTAGTACACGCACGGAGCATATAACGAGTAAGGTAATTATTCGGAAAGTACCACTATGCTCCGATTTGGATGGAATTTGAATATGTTGTAGATTTCGACATTTTGAATAAGTTTTTCCTTTTACGATATAGGGGGTCTCTATTAGTTTTCGAGATATTCGCAAAAAATTATTCCTAATACTGTATTGAATTTTCGGTATTCTTGCACGGCGCGGCGTCTGTTTACTTTTGTTTTGTAAACACGTTGCGGGAATGAGAGAGGAAACAAGGTCTCACTCTATATAGGGTAAGCTTTCAATTTGGGAAGACTACTCCTGCATTTTTGTATGCGTGGTCGGGCCGGTCCTCTGCGCTCCCTTCACGAACCTATATTGGGAAAGGAAAAAGTTGTTCAAAATGTCGAAATCTATAATATATTTGAATTTCATGAAAATCGGAGCACAGTGGTACTTTTCAAATAATTACCAACTAGCAACCTCAGGTTCAGTAAATTGCACGGTAAGCAGCAGGAATTTGTTGACGATTTTGACAAACAAGATCGCATTGACTGTAACGCGATGCTCGCAATCATGTTTCACGGGTATCAATTCGAGTGTAGCCGTGTATCTGCAGCAGTGCACGCGGACTATGTGAAGCAGCAGACTCGAAAAGGGGACTTTCCGTGCCATTACTCAAAGATGGCATTGGAGTCCGGTGGCCTAATCTCGGCACATGAGACCTTAATGGGATTTTAAGGCGTCGAGGCCACCTGCGCGTTCGCCCACGGACAACCTCGTTTGTCTTTCCTCTTACAAGTTTGGGCATTCTTATTGTATTCAAGGTCGCGGCGGAGTGTGTACCTATTTGACCCTAGAACACACAATCTCACCGGCGAGCCGGCCGAGTTTGGTATCGAGCATCGTTTTGCGACATTGCAAAGGAATGCACGCTCTTTTCGCGCTCGTCCACTAGAACGAAATGACTACGATCTCTCTCGGTACGGGTGAAAGTCAATTACAACAATCGTTCGCGTTTCATATACAGGGTGGTCCACGCAACTTCTTCATCCTCAATAACCTCCAAAGTATGCATTGTATGGAAAAGCTTTTTCTAGAATGGTTCTGTATAACTTCTCTAGAAAAAGCTTTTTACACCCTGTATACAAATAACATTGACAATTGATCAAGTCATTGCGAAGAGGGTTTACAGTGGCTGTACAAAGCGTTCGTACACTTTTGAAAATAGAATAACTTTTCTTATAATTTTACCAAACGACCTGATTTTTTTATCATCAATTAGAAGCATTGGTGTTTGCATATGAAAACAAGATTTTCCAAAAGTGACAATTTACAAGGCTGCATGGAAAAACGAAGAAAGCATTTCTTTGATTTTTTTTATTTAGACCCTTAATGAAAATTACAAATATATGTCCGCTACACGCGTGCTGATAAATTTCATCGAAATCGATTATCGTACACACGAGCTGCAAGCGGTTGAAAATTGTGAAAATCGCAGTTTTACACGATTTTTGATCAGTTTCTGCTTAAAATCCACTACCATTGATATTGAGGGTGGTTACTGGAAACAAGATGGTGAACAATTTGTTTTCTTTGTGAATTGCAGAGTCGGCGTGGGCAGAGCACATTTCGAGAAGCAACCGCCCAGTAATTTGAGGAAGAGTAACTTCTTCCATTTCGTGATCGCTCTGTATGATCGACATGGTCAGCCTATCGAGATAGAAAGGACTTCGTTCATGGGTTTCGTCGAGAAAGATCAGGTAATAACAACACTTTCACAAACAATTTAATTTTATTTCTCCAGTGTTATGATTCTGAAGCGTCAAAATTGAATTGTGTATAAAAATTCGCAGTGATATGAATATTACTCGACGCTGATAACTCCGAGTGCGAATTGAAAAATCGCAAAGAAAAAACTGATAATATTTCGTCGCGCGATAAAAAGACATTGCAAACGAATATTCGGTAAAACGTACGTCGAATGTTTCAAGCTGTTTCGTCGCGACGGTGCTCGAAAAATCGATAGAAAATCGCGCACGCTTATCGATAACGAGTTACAAAAAAATAAGCGACGGTTTGTCGAGTGACAACTTCTGAATTTCAATGGGCACACACCGTAGTAGTCCCGGTCTTTCCCCGGGAGAACAAGTGAAAAAAGAAGAGGTGGACCTTTATGACATCGGGGAATATCGCGCGAGCGTACGCTTATCTCGATAATTGCCATTTCCATCGGGGGTGACGTCAAATATTAAACGCCTCCGCCTACGCGTATACATATCGATAGTCGGCAGGACGCACCTCCAGCTTTTCCAGCAATTAGTCCGACAGGCGAAAATCCATTGACCCTGTGAGAAATGGACGAACGGGAGATCGTAAGGGTATCGATATGGTCACGGCAACCGAGCAGCTACCCGTGCAATAAGTGGACTTCCCATTTTCATCCGTGTGCCGGTCGATTGCACGAACAAATTTCCCAATTTCGAACAAACTATTCAATCCAACTATCTACGCGACTCGAAAAGATTTTCTTATTCAAAAGAAATGCTTGGTCGAGGAAGTGTTCATGCGATTTTGAATATTTTTCTTTTTTATTTTTTTATTTTTTTTTGCTTCATATAAAAAATCTAAGGAAGGCATAAACTAAACGATATTAGAATAAAGGAATAAATACAGACGAGTAGGCGATGGGAGAGCGCCAAATCCAAATTCAATATTTGCTGAACGTTGTGATGTGAAGCATGACATCATGACTACGATACTATAATTGAGAACGAGACACGTAATAGAATTAAAAATGGAATAAACTTATGTTCTTAAAAAATTGGTACGAAAACAACGAAGCTTCGAAAATCCATGTAAATAATATTAAGCGATAATCATATATATCGTGAAGCTGTCGCAAGATCGCGAACGTATAAATAAATGCAAGATATACCTCGCAGGAACTTTCAATTAGGTTGAACGGGTTCGTGCAGAATTGAGTCTCCGCTAATGCGTTTTCATTGCATCTAAAGAAACAGACTCAAGAATCCCCACGAATGAAGCCATTACCCTCGATCGGAATCTTGATGTCTAAATTTTTTTACGGAACACGTGAATTTCAAAGAAGCCGGTAACGTTCCTCAAATTTATGACAACCATACTTGTCGTGAAACCGAGTCGAACGAGATCGCAATCGCGACGATCAATAATATTTGACTGGAGCTCGAAGGGAATCAACTAACCGGTGACCCCGTGAGAATATTCTGAAATGGGAAGCGATTGTCAACGGCAGGAATCGGCCGGAGCTCCACTTTCTATTGGTCAATTAGTATAGCTAGTTAAGGAAAAGTTGCACCGCGCGGCACGGGTCGCGGCGTGTTCGATCTTACGCAAGTGAAATCGGTTGCGGCGCGCAGAGACTTCGGACAAATGCGTTTGTAATACCCGCAGTACAAACTGCTACGCGGATTTGTACGAATGACCGAGTGCACCTTCCTGCCATCCCGACTTGCTCGCAAGAACCTGTACAGGCTTATACGCTCACGCGAAAAACCATCGACACAGTTGCAACCGTCATTACTTGACTGCCGATCTCTATGCAAAATAAGAATTTTCAATAATAACTTGTATTAAATTAGTAAAATTAACAAAAGGTCTCAATATGTAGGTTAACCATTAAGGTTTCATGTAAAATAATTAAAAAAGTTTTATATAGTGAAAATTTATATACCAATTTTTTCTTTTTTTATATAAAAAAGTCTTATGATTTAATGTGAAAAAAGGATGACACTAAAGACTACAACATATTCGAACTTGGAAAAATTTTCGATTTCACGTGGAACGATCCCTTGAGAATTTCGATAAGTGGCAGATAAGCTTGATTCCCACGTCTGGCAACATGCAAACAACGTTTACTTCGCGTCCTAACGTTCTAAAATCGGACATTTCATGTTAGATAAAAATTAGAAAATAAATAAAAAGAAAACCTGTCTCGTATCTCGACTATGGAGAAACGATTCCCGATTCGAAATTGAATATTGAAGTCAGAAGAAACGCGTCCTCCGAGTACGTAAACTCGTCGATCGGTTTCTTCAAAGTAACGGTGACGATCGGGAGTCCATTTTTCTCTAATCGCCGTGCAATCATCGTTCATTCGTCATCGTGGCCGGAGTCATTCTTCCGTTTTTCCTCGTCTGTGTGCGCGCATTAAGCTCCGCGTCCTGTCGCAAGCATTCGTCGCGGCCATTAATCTCGAAAATTCGCCGGCGCACGATGGACGTTAATCAGGTATATCGAACCGATCCGACGACTACTTTTTAATTAAACACCGAGGAAAAAGCGGATGGAATGAAGAGAAACGAACACGGCCGACCCTGTATTTACGTAGGACATCAGTTTCCGGGAATCGTGCGGCTGTCACGGTCGTGCACCGACTCTTTTATGTCACCGATTCCCGATGATAGCCGTTCCGTCCCGATTGATCTTGATTCTTCCGCTATGCGATATAATTGCACCGAAAATATTCATATTAATGTCTCGGTGTCTCCGGTTAGATAAGCCAGGGTGAGAACAGGCCTGGCTGCGGCTCAGACACAAACGGCTACTCGACACTAGGACTGATCTATGCTCGAGGTGTGTGACCCTAATTAATAGGGAGCCCATGCAATGCAACTGTCCCAGTCATGTGAATTATAGATAGACATGCTCTTACCCGTGGTGGGGGACGAGCGGAGATGCACGGATAAGCGATGCAAATCGAAGCGAAGGAATAGGAAGGACATTTGGTCGACTTGCCACTAAATCGCGTTTGTTGCTACGCTTTTTGAGAAATGCGACTCCGGCTCTGAGGATGGAATTTGGCGCTTCAGAAAATCTTCGTTCATTCTGCAAATATACGCGTACGGTGCGAAAATCTCAGAAGAGATTTTTGTTACAACGTTAGGCTATTACATACGAACGTAAACAAAATATAAATTGCGAGTAATCTTAACATATATATAAGTATTATATTTATATTTATATAAGTACATCGTCTGTAATGGACAACACTTTAAAATTTAAAATTTTGTACGATCACTTGGAACACCCACTGTACATCGGTTCGTTCAAGTCACAGTCTCCATCGTTGGTCAGTTATTCGTGATGAAAGTAGGAAATTGTTCGCTTTTTGGACAATAAAGTAGCTGCGTCTGGAGTTGAACCGCTCTCCGAATTGTTTGGGGTTCCAGATAATCTATAGTCTTCGTCCATTATGCAAATAGACGTAAATCGTTCTAGTCAGAGTTTATATCGTTGGTCAGTTAACAGTGATAAAGCGAATAGTCGTCGTTAAGAAGAGGGTCAGAAATCCCCGGAATGGATTGCAGCTTGCAACAGTATCGGCTGGATTAATTACGTTAATTTCTGGTGAAATCGATGGGCCTGTAACCGAAGATCGTATGCAAGGCTGAAAGTCGTGTCCGACGGGGGTTGCCAGTCGTAGGTGTTCCAGAGATAGGTAGTTGAAAATGCATTACCGTGGTCGCGGCATATGGCGCGATGCACGCATGACTCGTCAACAGGGCAGCATGATAATTATGCATCGCACGCCATACGTAATGGCACGGCTCTTACCGGCACATCAAGAAATTAATAATTAGCGTGAGGTGGAGCAGGCCGAGCGCGAGAGTTACGTCACGGTGCACTTAATTAAAATAGAACGGGGCGCGAAGAACGCGCGGGGGTGGTGCTCCCGCTCTTCTCTTCGTTCCTTCGCGTTTCCGCTCATTTGAACCGATTTAAGCGGAGCACGAAATTTAGCTAGATTAACGAGATTCCTCGTTCAGTTTCGCTTATATCAACCTAATGAAATAACGCGTTCGATGGCTCTTCGCCAATCTAATTTCTCATTCCAAGATTTTGCTGATCCTGGCTCGAATTTTGACATCAGAAAGTTATAACACGCTCGTTAAAGATAATTCAACGAAAAATCCTTCGATGATTCTCAGCTGTTCTAGTCTTCGATTAAACAAATCGATACAGATATAATTTGTACTTTAATGAATTTCAAAAATTTCTTTGCAATATAAATTTATAGTTCGACGGTTTTCTTAAAGAAATATATCCGATTTGAATTTACGTCGACGTAATATGACCTTCAAGAAATAATTTTCATAGTTACCTATAATGTTGTATTTCTGTTTTCAGGAGTCCGAGGGCCAAAAAACGAACAATGGCATCCAATACAGCTTACATCTGCTCTACTCGAACGGTGAGTAATAAACCAGCGATATTAATTGTGACTCATCCCTTGCATCTGTCTATGAATTTTAAAACTATTTTTTATTATGACACGTGCGGATAGATCCGAAATGGTTCACGACTGAATTTATAATTTCGATGTCCTCCTTCCACGTAGGGAATACAGTTGTTATCTGACCGAAACTCGAATGTGTTCTTGTTGTTTTTAATGGGCCAAGAATACGAAGAACAAATTAATTTGTACATTTGTGTCTTAAAAATCGTAATAATTTTGACTAGTACATAACGTAATGGTTAAAATTCTAATTTTACCCGTAGTTTTGCACAAAACCGTGAAGACAAACATATTTTTCCCGAGACGCAAAAAGTCACTTGAAAACATATAAAATCATAGAAAAAAGTATGAAATCCTCCGTAGCACCTCGAGCTTTGTATAGAATCACGATTTGGACCATGGAAAATGCTTGAAAACGTCGGCGAGCAGCGCAGCGAGTCTCGGCGACTTTCGCATCGAATCACCGGGCAATACACAAATCTGTCAGGCAGCATAGCTATCGTTCAAGCCGGCGAAAAAGACGGGCGAAATTACGTGACAGCAAGCGGAAAGAAGCCGGCAGTGGACACAGGGGGTCTTGGGAGCGTCTTCGACAGCGGTAGTTTCCGCGGTCGCGCCGAAAGTCGGGATTTACGATCCCGAAGTCGGAAGGTATTCCTTCGTTTGCAACAGTTAGTTGTTTCTTGTTTGCGATGTTGGCAACACGTTTTAGTATCCGTAGATGGCCGGGGGCGGGCCCGTCGGTCAGTTTTGCCAACGCAAAAATCCCGCATTGATTGATCGGCGACCGGCAAGAAGGCCTCGACTGTTGCGTACACAGGCCGCAGAAAAGAGAAAGGGGGGCAGAGAAAGAGAGATGGACGGGCTTCGATACGGGGAAAGGGGAAGCGAAAGAGAGAAGAAGAAATCAGGGGAAGATAGCCACGGAGAAAGAGCCAACGGCTGGCAAAAAATCAGCCCAATGAAGAAAACACCGCGGAGCCCCGGTCTTGTTCCCTGACATGCGCGGGATGAAAAACCGCTGGAATGAGACCCGGCAGATAGCGCCTTGCGGCTTTTTAATATGATCATAATGCGAGCACGTTTTTGGGGGGTCTGCTCGCCCAGGACCACCTCTAGATCATCGACTTCTTCGGGGCCCCGAGACCCCCACCTCCCCTTTTCGCCGCACTTGTCGTTTCCCTGCTTCGTTCACGCACCGGCCTCTGACGGTCCTCGTTTCTCTTCCTTTCGAAGCGACGGAAGAGCTTCGAGTGCTTTTTGCCCAGGCCCCCGGACCAGTGACATAAAATATGTCTCTGTTGCGATCGGAGCACCGAAAGTTCCTGAGCTTTTTAGCGGTTTACCGAGACCGGGTGTCTGCGCGGAATCTTGATGGACCGTCATCGCCGCTCGACGAGGCTATTACACGGACACTCGGGGCCATCACGCGTTTTACATGTCCCCGAACTCATTTGGAAGCTTCGCCACTGTAGATATAATATTCTGATGCAATTGCTTCATTTCACTGTTTAAAGCTGTGGGAGATGAAAAAGACAAATCTACGCATCTGGTACATTGCATGAACGAAAAAGTTGTTCATCAATCGCGATCAAGCGAGCGTCAGATTCGATTCGGAATTAAATAAATTAACACATATTTATAAGTAAAGTTCCTTTAAAAGTTCCTATAAATCTCAGAAGTGGGATACAAGGGACTTTAGTAAATATCTTTGGTATTGTATCTGTGGTGTGTTTTAGTAACTGTTGTGAACGTGAAAAATAGAAGAAAAGAAAATAAAATAGAAGAAATTTGGTCAACCTAAGCATCATTCAGCTCAAGAAACTTGACTCCGAAGGACCTGGGAAGAGAAGTCGTAATATAAAATGTAATTTCGAATGTAATAACGAAGTCTTAATAAATGATACGATTATTGTCGTTACGAAACACTGTGATTTGTCTACACGACCAACGAAGATCGAAATTTGAAGAAAGATCCACGTTTGTAAAATCCCGCGGAGGAAATGAGCGGCGCGATGGCGAGGAATGTATATCCGGTTCATCGGATAACGAAGATCGTCTCCGTGTTTCTGTTCGACTCGGTATGTAAACGGGAGAACGGGGTATATAAAATCAGTGGTCGAACAAATGAATTCATTTATGCAAGTGCGCCGATGCATCTTAAGGGAGCACGATTACCAGCACGAGGCTGTGACGTATACCACGTGAAACGCGCGTACATTTATCACAGACATTGCGGCGACTCGCGATCATGCTCTCCCCGAGCCACGACAATAAAGGCAAAAGATCGAGAAGAAGCCACGTAAGAAGCGGCATCGCGTGCCAAGTCCCGCTGAGAACAGGCAGATAGGTCCACTCGCATTAGCATAACTAGGCAACCGACTTCTCTACGGACAAAAACCACACCGAAGAACCAGACACCACCCATTTGATTCGTTCGATCGGGATTCTTAATCAGCACGACTCTTATTACGAGCCGTTATATTATACGCAATCCTCTTTTATTCCATCAAGCTCTATCAAACATTTTTAACCTGTCAAATAATATTTTGTCGATGAAGATATACGCCTGTCTGGATTTCATAAAAATTTTCGAGTCAGCCACGTTGTATATTTAACTATACATTATTCTCTTACACATATCAGACGCAACTTTTCTATTGAAAATGCTCCATATCCAGACCGGAACATCGAGAATTTTCTAAATTGCAAAATTCCTCGTTTTATAATTGATCGAACCTGTGCGCCGAAATCATCACACAATTTCTAGTAACTAACAACGTTTAGGATCGAGGACTCCTACTGGCCAGCATTTGGCAGCAGCGAGGGAAACACACATGGAGAATTGTTGATAACCCGAAGTTGATAGTTGTCCAGCCACGGTCGAACAACCGAAAATGGAGACTCGCGAAGAGCTACAGGGTTCGCACGTAAGAAATACTGGCATTGGCAGTGTCTGACAGTATTGGAGCGAGGAGGGCTCGCGGGAAACCGTCGGGGCAAGCGAGTATCTTCCGGTAAAGCCGCGACGGTTTCTCGAGGTAATTTGTGAGTTAGTTTCGGGGCGGAGTATCGTAATCCACGGTAACGTTATGCGGCGTGAGTCTGGCCTATAGTAGCCACCACGCCTGGGAGTCTTATGTCGGGATTAAGGTCGATTTATACATGACCGGTCCGGAGTTCCGGCAAAATATAAATACATAGGTTTAGATGGGACCGTTCACAACCGGTAACCGGACCGGCATTTCTCACAATATTTTTCCGTCTAGCCGGTTGGGCCATATCTCACTGGTGGGTTGACGGCTCCCTGCGGTGCGTGGCAGAAAAAAAGGTGTCTATGGGCACCCCCACGACCCCTCAGCTAAACTATCGGTAGCTCTCTTTACAAGATCATGTAGATGAGAAACGTTTCTGCCACTTGGTGAATACTTCTTATAAATAATGATTTCAAATAATTATTAGAAAAATATTAGACATGTCTTTGTTCCACAAATTTTTTCATCCTTTCAAGTGTCAAAAAATTTTTTAAAAATATGGTCGTATTCTACGATTCTTCCTTTTGGAAATTCTGTTTTTTTTTCACAATTTGTAACAACTTGTCGCCATCTTTCTGATCACCTGACAATTCCCGTATCCCACTGGCTAATTAGCATCATGTGTCTTCTATGTACAAACAAAATATTCTATATAAACTATACAGGTTAGGTTTGAATTGTTTCTTATTTCAGGTCCATGAAATTGCTGAATATTCTTTAAATATTCTCAAATAAGAGTCGACGGCGTTTATCCTAAAATTACACCTTTCACAAAGTGAAAAACATTTTCAATTTGTTTATGTCCAATACACTGCCCCATACAAGCGATAGGGAACAGCACAGTGGGTTGACACTTTTTGCACTTGGAGCTATTTTATTAACTCGAAAATCAAACGTTCCTTCTGATCTAGAATATTTCCCGTACTAGCACAAAATATTGTATACACATTCATATAATATTAAAAATAAATTTAATCTCTTTTTAATATTCAAATACTCATACAATATTTATTTTATATTAAGTAACAAATATTGTTGTTTAAATATGTAGGGAATATCTATTTCATGTTACGAGACAAATATTTTTTTCTAAATATTGATTGAACATTTATTTCAAATTGGAAATAGAAAATTTTTTCCTAATATACAGATAATTATTTCATAATATGAAAGAAATATTTTTTTCTTATTATAAACTGAATCTTTATGTAATATTAGGAATAGAATGTTTTTTTAAATATGACTACTATATCACTTAATCGATATACATTTATATTATAAGAACATTAATTACGTAATGTCCTTATTATGTGCGACAACGTTAATAGTTCTCAAGATATTTTCAAAACCTGTCGTTATTGAAAAGGATGCTCATTATATAGTTTTCGTACTCAATGAACGATACGGAAATTGGTACTGAATGACGAAATGCTGACTCCTGCACAAATCAGTTTTTGTTATAACAACAATGTCGAAACGGTGTTTACGTTTACTTGCTATTTGGTGTGGATTCTTCATAAATAATAATGTAAAATAACTATTAGAACATCTTTGTTCTGCAAATGGTTCCACCGGTTCGAGAAAAATATTAAATTCCTGTGTTATTACACTACTTATAAATCTCCTTGGTTTCCCTATTTTGGCGCACATGGTAGTAATGCAGGTAGAAGGCGTTGTACCGTTCGCCCGTTACCTTCTGCCTTGAGCCCATCAATTTTATGACAGGTGAGGACGGGTGCTGGGCTACTCTAAAAATGAGGCTGTTGTGAAAATAAGTTCCTTTGACGAGCATGAATTGCTTTATGACCATCGTCCGACGAAAACACGAAGGAAACGCGTTGGAAAGGACTTCCTCATACTAGATTATAATGTATCAACTCAGAATCCATAGCAATACATATATTGCAACGTTGCCCGAAAAGGCGTGGTGTGTTGTCCGCCGATTTGTTTACACGGCTGCCCCGTGCGAGCGATAACGGAGCAGCAGTAGGCTAAGACCAAAGATGTTAAACCGTTGCCGCCCCTACTACGCGGTTGTGGGGGGTGGCAGGACGCCATCTCGTACGGGTTCGAGTTGGTGACAACGGTGACGTGTTTATGATCGAATGCGTGGCCGATTGGGTGAGAGCGGTGGAGGCAGGCCTCGTCTCGCATGCATTTTCGGCTGCTGTCGAAATATATTGGCTACAGCGGCCATGCACACAATGCAGCGTGCAACGTCGAAGTGAAAACCTTGAGACTAGCAGAGCGCGGCTGTTGGTGGGATGGACAGACCTCATGATAGGCGCGATTTGTTTAGGTGCCGTTCCCTGGGACTGCCCTGCATCGAGAGTTTTTTGACAGGTCATTACTATTGAGCGGGAAATCGGCTCTCATCCTATCTTAATAAAATTTATTAAAAAAATATTAAATACGATACAATCTTTTCGGAGACAGCACAAAATTCAAAGTTTTCCAATTGACAGATGTTGCTGATCATGATTTGATTGGAGTATGGTGGAGTTGGATAATTAGTTGGTGGGAAGGGAAGATACATTAATATGTAAAAGCATGTAGAAGATTTTTCCGCTGCCTCCGAAAATATTGTATTGTATTTAATATTTTAATAAATTTAACAGTTGGTGTGTACTATTAAATTAATTGTCTCAATTTTAGATTCGTTTGGGGCACATTTTCCTGTTACCCGACCGAGCTGAATCTTTCCACAGTTTGTTTAATTATTAAGAAAATAAGGGATTAAGAAATTTCGACATAAAATTTTTGACAAGTGTGGAACGAGCAGAATTTGTAGAACACCGTAGGATGGTTTTTCTTTCTTATTGCTTAGGAAATATACAAATAAACAATATACTGGTCAAATTGAGTCGGTTAATAAAACAAAAACGACCATATAGCACATATAATTTTTATTATTATTTAACGAAATATAGAATATTTCTTAATTTTAACCTGCCCTCTACCGCCTCGCCGCCACCCTCTCCCACCCCTCCTGGGAAGATCAGTTTGTCTTTCTGTAATGTTATAAGACTGAGGGAAAGTTACATTGCCCAGAAAAAGGAAATTTACTCTTCTAAATGCGTTCTATTTGCAATAAAAACAGCAAAGTATGAAAAAATGCAAAATTTGTTTTCTCAAGGGGACAATCGGGAGACATACCTTACAAAAGAATGCAGAAGGTTTCGTCCTGATTGGCCCATTTATCTCGGGGTAATCGGTAAACATACATAGAAAAAAAAACTAAAAAAGGCAAATAAATAAAAATTGCTCACAAAATAGTTTTTCTCGAAATATTAAGACACTGTAATTTGTTTAAAATTACTTTAACGTACTGAACAAACCAAAACGTGCAGAACCTCCATCGGAGTTGTTTGACAAATTGTTTTTTACCGTACACTTTGTCAGATGATATTCTTTTTTTTTCGTTATCATGATACAATAAATTTTTATTGTTTTTCGTTATAACGTTTAAAAATTCCTTAACAGCGTATTTTCCACCAATTAGCACGATGAACTCTGATAATTTCTATTTAATAGCTTTTTAAATAAATGTTATATTCTGCCTTCGTGTCGTCCGGTTTCCGGACAGATATCTTCTAGATGTATCCTTCCGGGTTGCCGGAAACTCGGACCATAGGCTGCTCCTGAGGTGTAGAGGGGAGTAAACGGTTCTTAGAACCCCTGGGGTTAGGGTTGTAAATTACACAATCTTCGGCTCCGAGCCTTTGTCGAGCGTCTCGAAACCTTCTCAAGTTGCCTGAAAAACCTGACGGAAATGTATGAATGCCCAAAAACGCCGGCCGGCACCAACCGGCTATGTATAAATCGACCTTTACTTGGCTTACCGGATACGCGAAGCCGGAAGCCACGGGGGTGTCTGTCCAAAATACACCCCGGGATTACCTGGTGTGCTCCCTGTGGAAGCCAGCCGAACGGTTTCGAAAACTTGCCGCAACGCTACCGGGCTCTCCGTGTACACATCGAAACATAGTTCGCCTGCCGATAACGGATAGTAATAATGCGGTAATGCATACGGAAGATGATCACGCGATAGAATTGCCTGCTCTAGCCAATAAACCGCTGTTACCCTGCACAACGAATCGGCATTGATCAAAATAATCTGCTATCGACGCCTGCAGTTCTTCTGCTGTCTCCTGCGTACACATCGGAACAACCATTTCCTATTTGGCAATGTCTCAATTTTATATGAACATTCTGGGAAACAATTAGTAATCATTGCGGAAAGGGTCGCTGCATATGATATGTTATAGATTACGACATTGGACTAATACACTGAAGCTTCAAATTCTTTTCAAGTGAAAATTTGCAACGAACGTGTCTGATTCGTCACGCTCCGAGGTGAAACGCTGTTCGGGTAAATTCAGGGGAGCCGAGTTCGGACGAGCGGGTGTCATAGAGATTTTTACTTTGGTCGTGCTTTTAATCTCTTGCTTTGAATCGTCCAGTGTGATTTTTATAATTGCATGGAGACTTTAGTCTACTTGTGGTGTTACGATTCGAATATTTTCGAACAGAGTTGTGGAAGTTCGATTCGGCCGGTGAAATTTGTTTCTGCGAAGCGTATGGTGGGTTTCCGGTAGCCAAAAGCTCGCGAAAATAATTAACGCACTACACGTACAAGAATTTGCCTTCCTACCGACGCAGCGGCGGTTCGTTGCATAGCGATCATCCTCGGTGCGGTCGGTACTCGATCTCGTACAAAGTATACGCGGTGCGGCCATGCAAAAACAATCGGAGATTGTGCATACGTCCCCGGGGGATGCGATCGGGCCGCCTTGCTCGTCGTCCACCTTAAATGCTCCTTAATATGTAAGTTTTTCTGGGACAGTCCCTTTCAGCGGCGCCCAACTTGTCAGAATTTGGACTCGTTTCCGTATTCGTCGTATTCCATGCACATCCGTCGCAAATGCCTGCGCGCAACGTTCTTAACTTAATGGGGCCCTTCTTACCGGATTACTGAAAAACTCGCTGGCTAAATTGAATAAAGAGTAGCGTTCGTCTTTATATTAAACGGAAAAAACGACTCGGTTCGGCGAACCAAACTGGGGACTGCTTTACTATTAGCTCGCAGATTCAAACTACCGATCGTTACAATCGACTAGCTTATATTGCTTTTTTTAAAATAGCATGATCGCGTTTATCGAGTCAACACACAATTTGTTTTACGAGATACGGCTGAAGTAAATCAGCAATCACAAAGACGTCGATAATTGTAAGATGAAGAATCTGGAATGCGCCATTTTGGTGCACACGACGAATTTCACTCTCACGTTAAACTCCCATTTAAAATGACGTTTATAAGTACGTTAACACTGTAAGTTTCAATAATGGATACAGACAACTGCATTTACTTTGTTCGTTACTTTTGTTACAGGTGTCAGACAGGTGCAAGACATCTACGTTAGGCTTATCGACTCGGCGACGAAACAAGTGAGTAGCAACGTTTATAATTCTCGAATATATTTTATTTTACCTTACGAGTTGAAGTATACAGTAATCAAATATATTTTGTGCAACCATTTTCGAGAAGCAGATCAAAATTGAAGTAACATTCACCTATTTTGCACAATAATAAAGCGTATTATAAAAGGTACGGGGTGGTTATTATCAACGATATGCACCGAGAAAGTATTTCCGGGGACAATCAATCCGGGAGCTGGCTCGCTCGTTTCGTTTTGGTTGGCATTTCCGTGGTAGGAAACTCTCGGCGAGTAGACGCAGTGACGCGTTCCTACCGCTGTTATCATCTGAGCTACAAGCACTTAATTTTCCGGGGGGTTGATTCGTACCCCTCCGGGATAGCAACCACCGTCGCGCGTCTGCTCCATCCTGTTATCTGCGCCACGTGGCGAACCCTGCGCACGGTCCGCGAACCACGTGTTGTGACCCTGTACACAGGACCGTAGATCCTTGCGCAGCGATACCCCGCAAAGACGGATCATAACCTTCGAGCAAACGCAAATACACGAGCCGATCACGGCCGCGATAAGTCCTTTATGTGGCCGAGGGTGTTCTTTTGCCTCGAACTCGTTCCTGCGAGCTGCCTTTCGCGCCTACCGCCACACAGCGGTCCGAATCGAGAAATACAGTGACCTTTGGCCCAAAAACCAATTTTCTCGTATCGATATATAATCAATGAACATTGCAAATGTCCATAGACCTCGGAAATGAAGAAATTAGTACAATTTAATAATTATAGTCGTAATAATGTTGAAAGTTAGAAATTTTAAGAATAGTATTTTTCCTATTTAATATTTCCTCGCACTTTTTGAGATTTGAGATTCTGTAACCTCAATTTCTGGTGATATAGTAAGTGCGAAATGATTTGAAAAATGTGTATGGAAATGGATATAATTGTCGGCAGTTTTTTCGCAAGCTAATCGAAGGGGAGCATTCGATTAAACGGAATAGAAGACACGCAGATTGGCAATGCGTCCCTGAAACTTATTCAACGTCACGACAACTCGAAACCGATTAATAAAAGGAATGGATCGCGAATTGAGGAACGGTCTCTGCCGACGCAAGGCCATCGCGGCTTAGTAATTTAATCAGCTAAAACTAACATCCGCTCTGTTTCCCCAACCCTCTTCGTCCTCAAACCGCCTCTTTCTTCTCCCTACTGCTCTTCTTACCTCCGTAACCGACCAACCCCAAGATGATTTAATCTCCTAAAATGGTGCAGGTACCTATAGGCTCTAAGGTCCTGGGGTCGCGACACGAAACAAAATAATTCAAGAAAGTAAGTGTATCTCTTGCACGATAGACGCACAGTTCCTACAGTGCAAAATTTATTTCGGTGCTCGCTGCGGAAACAATGACGGGAAACCTTTTCTTAACAGAACGTTTTCGAAATAAACGTTTCTTACGCAATTCTGTGCATTCCTCTTTGCAAAAGTATTTAATGTTCTTCGAGGAACGTCGTGTTTTCCATTGATCTCGAAAAATTACGTTCGAAATGATATATTCTTATCGAGATTTTCGTTCCGAAATCCTTGTAAGCTTCGCTCACTTATCTTTTGCGAGAACGTACGACATTTTCCAACCTACAGCGACTTCTCTTTCAACTTTATTTCGAACCTCCCAAATCCGTTCAAACTATTTTTCGTACAGACATTACTGTGTTGTAAAATGTTTAGTTAGAATACGATAAAATAAAAATGAGGACTAACAGTTTACATTTTTTAAGTTTCTTTTGTGAACCAGTCAAATTCATAAATCATCGTCATGTTCGTCAAATTGTAAACGATATTTTCGTCAACGAAATAAATTTTCTGTTTATTGTAGCTTATAATTGGCCTAATAATTGGAGCGGGACAGTTTTATTTTTTAAAGAATTGTTCGCCACGCGAAAGCACGGTGGTAGAAGTGAAAAGTGTAAGTGGCTGAATTTGGTGCAGGTAAAAGTATCGGTAAAAGAATGAAACGGAATCTTGAGCAGAGTAAACGGGCGGATAGTTCTCGAGAACGATTGTCCACGAGGAAAAGAAAAGCAGAAGTGATAGATGCCGGGATACCCTTTTCGTCTCTATGGAGGAATCGTGCCAGTAAAGGGAGTAGAAAGTTAGATGGGGAGGTGGGATCGAAAACGAGAAAGCTGCAATTTATACATCAAAGCCTCGATTGAACGCGTCTCCTCCATTCTGGCAAAGTGAGAGGAAGACATACAAACAGAAGAATCGATATATATTTACTCTGTCCGTGTATGGAGTTTCGCGAAACAACTCGTACGAAGTGTTTAGCAAATCCGGGTCGACGTGTTTCAGATTCTGTAGCCGCTGTGTCCTGTGAAATTAACAAGCGCGGAGGGTTCTTAGGATTAAAGCTCGAAAAATAAAAAATAAGCTAGACACCGTCGTATTCAAACGCTCTTCAGGATTAATTACCTCGTGAACCTACTGCAACGATATTCCGAATTGATAATAAACGCGAAGGCAGATTCTGTCGATGTAAAATCGGTTTTAGGTTTTAAGGAAATTTCATTTCTGTTGGTGAAACATAATTATTTGAATTCGTTATACGAATCTCTCGACGATCAAAACATTTTTTTTTAAATTATTAAATAATCATTTGAATATATTTAATGTTCGCTATCCGTAAAGCTGTGAAAATGTTCTTCGGAGGACCAATAATCGCAAAACTCGTGGCGTCGTTCGCGACAAGTTCGCGAAGGCACCGATCAGGAAGAGAAAAGTGTAGCACGAGGGCGCAGATAAATTCGAAGATAGTCATTCAAATATGCTGTAATGATTTCCGTCCCGAATCGATTCGAAAAGTCCCCTGGGAATCTGTGTATCGTCTCTGCAACCCCCGATGTCTGACGTACACTGTACAACATGCATACAATGTTGCTCTCACCCCTCGAAAGAACCGCCATGGGGGTGACTGACACACTCTCTTGCTTTCCTTATCTGTCGAGGATTAACTTATCTCAGACTTATTATTTCCTTAATCTATGGTTAAATACTCATATTTCAGTATTACGCTCGTATACGCGACGTCCGGGGGATGATATCGATTCGACTCGGAGCTGTTTGAGGATTAGAAGATCCCAAACTCTTGATCTGGAACACACATTATTTTCGTGATCCATGGAACGAAATATATCCATCTTGATTGTTTAAAAATTCTCATGTACGAACAGTGTTGTCCCTCGGTTATACAACGTAGACTCTATTCTATTTAAAACCGCTTGTGGAGGATCCGAACGACTACGGAGCGTTTTGCCATACCCAAAAATACGCGGGCTGCTGCCGAGCTTTCAAATACCCACGATGCGATCGTTCCTCCACGGAATGAGAGTAAAAAAAGGAAGGGTTCCGACTGATCATCTCCAGCGTCGGATAGAAGTTGAAGCTTAAAAGGGTTACGTACAATTTCCTGTTGTTCATTCATTTAGAATAACGCCGGTGCGCGGTTCGCTGCTTGCCCCCATCCTGTAAGTGCTTTTTTATCCCCGGAACTAATTACCATTTAGCATTTTTAATCCTGCGAAAAAGCGCATTCCGGCCCTCCCCATCTTTCTCCGGGCTTCCTGCGGGCCGGAAGTTCGTTCTCGAACGTTTACAACGTATGTATGTTGTTAGCGCTATTCGGCCTGTGCGTGCTCTCTCTCTTTCCTCTCCCTTTCCGCGAAAGCTGCTCGTATTTTTCTGGAAATTTTAGTGGTAAACGCCGCGGCAGTTCTCGACATTCCGTATTTTTTCTCCTACTTTCTCGTCGAGAGTCCTCCCAGGCTTTCTCCGTCTCCCTGTACCTTTCTGTCGTTCTCTTTCTCCCTTCCTGTTTCTCTCTGATTCCACGCCGACGCAGGAGCCAAATACAGATGCAGACATAGCTATACATATATCTTGGTCAGAAGCGAAGAAATTGAAGAACAGCTTAGGGGTAGGAAGGCTTCGCCACGGGCTTACCAGCCGGCTCGGTGCAGCAAATTATTGCGGATTTATAACCGTCCACTTGATTCGGTTCCGACGAACTCTGCCGAGCTCGCGAATTGAAATTTACCAGCAGACTATTTGCTTAGAAAATTCTCTTTAAATAATTCGATGGTTGAACGTTGCTGCAATCTTTTTCAAAATTGCTGAACGAAGTCTTCTTGGCAATTTGAGCAAACCATTAGAAATTAAAAAAGTGTATCGAACGTGCTATAAAACGATCGACTAATAAACTGGTCCACTTAACGATTCTTGTGTTGAAGTAGAAGAAGATTGACTCTAAGGATTTGTTTAAGCTAACTTTTCAGAACTGTTGATACATTCTTCTGGTTGGCAGACTGAAGGTTTCAACAAAGTTTTGTGCAGAGTGCAAGGTAGTTAATGTTTGGTAGGTTGGAAATTATCGATTTAAGGAGAGAATTATCGCTATTAGTCCTTCGTAAGTAATTCCCGTGGGAATTGGGAGGTAGTGGGGGGCCTAAACGAATCTACTGGGACCGAAGGGCGCCACAGGAAGGGCCCCTAGGGGTTCGCAACTGGATATATCCTCAGAGACGTCTGCACTGCCGACATTCCCCTGGTCTGGTTACTAGAACCGATTCTACTGTAGACATTCAACGGTGAACACGCGTGACACGGCATGGCAGCCACGTTGTCCAACCATAAGTTCTGATTATTCTTCAGTGTACTTCCCTCTGGACTCATTCTCCAGTTACAGCATAGTTTTGGTGTCTTCGAAGCTGAACTCTCCGTAACTAAATACGAAAATTCTAGATTCTCGTGGAAAACAAAACTGGATAGAAGGAATGGTGAGTATATCGAAAGAGACGCGATGACCACGCGCATGGCAATTAGGCGTTTCGCGAAGCAGCAATTAAATGTTCGCGCGCCTGTCGGTATTGTCGAAGAGGTTAAGCATCAAAGTTGACAAGTGTACAATCGTTTATGGCTTCAACGAGATCCAAGATAGCGTACAGCTGACGTCGGATGAAGGCGACCAACCGATCGATCTCTGTGCACGTTTACGTACACGTACGTCATCGATAAGCAGCATCGTCGACCCTAATACCAATGAAGACAAACAAGGAGTTAGCGTTTCGCGAGAATGAACGACGTGGTAAAAAGTAATTGCTCGAAATTGCTCGTAAGTGCGACAGCTACGCAAAATCAACACGTGTCGCACCGGTGGTAATGGCTACCGAGCAAATACTATTGCATGCCGTATCACGAGCTTTGTGTTGACCGTCCGGTTGTTACGAATATAAAGAAGCGATCATTATAGACAGCTATCCCAAGATTAAACAAACAATGCCGGTGTGTGAGCTTGAACTAGTTTATTAGTTCCTTTGAAATCCACAACAGGAACTGCGACAAATTGAGGGGGCGGCTCTCTCGTGGGAAGGGTTGAAAATCAAATTTGTCTTATCGTAAATCAATATCTTCTGAAAATAGACTTGGAAGAATATTCGTTCCCTTCTAAAGGTTTGATCGCGTTTCGAGCAAGCAAAGATTAAGCTAATTAAGTAATTTTCGATATTGGCGGTAAGTTTTTTGAGAAATCAAATGAATTTGAAAATCGAAGTTGTAAGAAAACAACGCGTTCATTCGATGGCCGCCATCTTCGTCCCCGAATTAGGGTTAATGTGTACAACGCGGACACTTATGTTAATTATTCTCGGTACAAATAAGATCGCATGTCGGCTAACTATTAAAAGCGGTAATAGTCAAAGGGCACGTAACATTTTATGCGTCCTTTCCCTTTCCTTTTACCAAGAACGTACGGTTTTCCTATTTCCTGTTCGACTCCACATTTTAAGGCGTGATTCTGCTAATCAATATAAAGACGAAAATCATGAATGACGATTACGGCGTGAATTCATTTGTACGTCATTCATGAATGAAAATTGTCAATTTTCATTTACTTCTCAGAACGGTCTCCAAAACCATCCTATAAAACATGCACCTCTTTAAACAGACACATACACTCGAAGAGCCTGTATATATATCCTCCATCCGACATTTTTCCTCGCCGGAGGATCCGTTTTCTGATTTACCTAGCGTCACGTATACGGCGATCGTCATGGTTCGTTTACGTTGCAATTCGTTTATTTTGTCCGTATAAATATTTGATGCCATCCGAGAAGTTGCACACCTAACTGCCGAGGCGAAATGTATTTCATATCGTTACCGTTGCCTCCGTCGACCTCGCCTACCGAGCACGCATCGACGTCAACCCGACGAATTCCCTGGGACACTGTATTTCAGGGTATTTACATTTTATCGCTTCTTCGCAAACTCTGGCAATTTCGGTCGTTACGCGCGAACAAGAATTAATGGAATTTCGACGTAAATTACGAAACTGATACGATTAACGTGGACGACACGCGGAAACGAGTGCGGCTGCCTGAACGAACGGTTTTTCTTTCCTTTTCGTTATGCGAATCGCTGTTGCGTAGGCTATTTTTCAAATAGCAACCCTCCTGGATAAAGTATTAAACGCGAGTCCGTCCCGATTACGAAGGAAGCTGAAAACAAGTACTTCGTGTATAACGAAATCGATTACATAAAGTTGAAAATTGCGAGAAAATTTGAAGAATCGAAGATGTCACAATTTTGATCTTGCGTAAATATCCGCAAAGTATACTTGTTACAGAATTAGCTGAATTTAATGTATTAGTTAAATGAACCACCGGAAAAGTATCTTCCGTAACACGTTCACCATTGATTATTGGTAAGAAATGAAAGTGTTGATGTTTATTTCGTGGACGGGACGGAAGTTCGGAATCGAATCGGCGAATTCGTATCGGAAAGGATAAGCTCGCGTGCGCGATGTAAATTTCGCACGCCTCCAAGGATTTTGAACGGCAAGATCAAAGGAAGATCGCCCTCCCGCGCTTTATTATTCCGCGGCTAATGCGCGTCTTGTTTCCCCGCACGGTAACAGCACGAGCACAGAGGGCAACGACGCGTTGTCATTAAATAAAAATCAATCAGAAGGTCGTGGAGGAAGCTTAACGGATTTATGTAGGCCGACCATGACTTAGCAGTCGACGGGGGGCTCGACGACCTGCATCTGTAATCTCTATGGTGCTTCAATAGATTCCCCATTAGTCCCTAAATCGCCTTCTTTCTCTACTTGAAATGTCTTCTTTTTAATTTTGCAATGGTTTTTTCTTAAATGTTTTAGGCCATCATGTACGAGGGACAGGACAAGAATCCCGAAATGTGCAGAGTCCTGCTGACACATGAGGTGATGTGCAGGTGAGTCTTAATCATTTTTAAATATTATTTGTTTTGTTCAGTGATTTAGCGTAAGTCTTCTACCACCCCTTTGTAGATGAATTTTCTCATTCGACGATTTCACTCTTTCCACGTTGCGGAAAATAAATAATAAGCGTTTCGGTTAATAATGTCGATTTTTTCGCAAAGATTCAGCGCTTATTTACATTAAAAATTAAATTACCTTAATAATCGAGGAATTGGCCATCGTTAGTTACGATTATGTCTCATATTTCTGTCAAAGAATGGATTCCGTGCTAAAAGAACTTTTCGTTTTTGGAGGCCAACCATTCATCAAGCAAAATTTTCACTTCTTCTTTAGGGGTTGTTGCGATAGACCGTGCTGCATCGATCGAAATAAGCGGTTTTTTGGCTGTCCTGGACGCTCCTGGTCTTTTATATCAAAATCACCACTTCTAAAGCGTTTCAACCATCGTTCGCAAGTTGTTCGAATTAGAGCATTTTCACCATAAGCTTCAACCAATAATCGATAAATTAGACGTCATTGGCCTATACCAACAAATGTATTAGTAACGTCATCTCTTAGCAAAATCGACATTATTAAACCAAAACATCTATCACGTTTTACATCATCACCACCGAAGGTCACGTTTAGTTAGCTACCTTTCGGTGGACCACTCCGTACAAACACATTTTACAACTGTATTGTTCGAATCGCGCGGAGAAGATCTGTTCTCTATGCAAGCAACCACCCTCGGCACCAGCAAACCCCAAACGTAACGAAACACACGAGGACGTAGTCATTCTCCAGGGGTGGCTGACTCATTGACCCATGGGACTTCGGCCCGACTGCTATCCACCCCCGAACTTCGAGGTCTCATGGGCTCCGGGTTAGTTTTTAGACGAAAGTTCTGACCCCTCTGGATCCAATCCTCGAATTTAGTTCCCGGACAAAAAAATTGTGTCGCCCTCGAAAAAGCTGTTCGAAAATTATGCATAGCAATGTCTGACGGTGTTGTTGCCTTGCAGTCGGTGTTGCGACAAGAAGAGCTGCGGGAACCGAAACGAAACACCGAGCGACCCTGTGATCATCGATCGGTGAGTGGCCATTTTTCACTATCTTACATTATTATACTCGAACTATGATGCATTAGTATACTCGTTAATAGAGCGTAGGCCATCTTAGAGGATGTAATTAATAATATTTGAGTGGACGTCAGTAAACAAGATAGGCACTATTAAATAATATGAAACAAGTTTTCACTGAAAACAACATTCGTTATTCAGGAACTGAGGAATTAACATTGACCATACTGGCTGTTTCTTCGACCTTTTTGGACCTAACAAGGTCCTAACAAAAATTTCATAATACCAACGCCTCTACCAAACGCATCATAAATATTAGGACCATCAAGTGTAAAATAAAATATCTAGAATCGAATGAAAAATAAACTGCATAAGGATAATAAAGATTAGTAATCGGTTGAAACGATTGAAAAATGGGTTGATAAAATCGTGGTTGTCCCAGGAAGGAACAGTCTAGCGTTCAGAAAAAACGCAAGACTGTCTTCCGTCGAATATCGGGCAGCAAATAGCCGGCTCGATCTGATCTCCTAGAGACAGGGGCGTCTATGATATCAGTTTACTACCGTTCCTATCATCTGTCGCAACGATCTGCGAAATAAGGGTCCAGATAACTCGTTCTTGAAGGTACCCACCTGCGAGATAGCGTCGCAGACCGTGTCGCGACTAGAAACCCGGGATATTTAGGCTTGCAAAATACGTTTCCTACGAGGTGTGGCGAGGCTGCAAGGTAGAAGAGCACTCGAATACTCAGGCGTACTTATACCTCCACCACCTTCTACTGCTTGTCCTTGGAAATACAAGCACACTCTTTCTCTCTCTCTCGCTGTTTCTCCATCCCTCTCCTTCTCTATTCCTCTCTAATCTCTCCTCCTCTCTGCTATCATGTCTCTCTTGCTCTCTCCAACACACATATACACAAGGTAACATAGGAGTAGCAGGGTGAGCCTGGTATCTGAATAGACTATAGAGTGTCCTGAGATAGGAACGGTAGGAAGGAAGAGGTTTCCCGCGGGACACAGGCCGAGATAGTCTTCAGGAGGACATCTTGCGCTCAGAGGTGCTCAACTCCCGGTTTTCAATACAACGGTGTCGCAGAGCTTTCATCCTCGGCCCCCTCCAAGGAAGATATGTGTTACACGCTCGAGACGGGTAAAGCCTAGTAGGCTTGCACATAACTATTTTTCTGCGCCTAGCAGTCTTTTCGTATCAGCACCCCGAGGATTTAAACGCCGGTGTGCTACGACGTGGCCGTTGTTTATGGCTTACACGGAAATGGTTGTCGTTGTTTGAGGAACCTGCTGCCAGTCGCTTCGTTCGGTTATGGGGACGGCTTGCGCTTCGAACGTAACGAGTGTTATGGTTTACTTCAGACACGGAACTTGCGACGCTTATCATTTTTATTCGGACCGAACGATTCAAGTTTCTGGCCAATGTTTTCGAAGGAAATTACTTTTACCAGTGATCTTCATCCACGAGTTTATTTTATCAGATTCACTCCAGGTTTTGCGTATACGTTTCTCATGTATGCGTACATGTTCTTCGAACAATTGATTTTCAACAGGAATTTCAATATCCGAATACATTCTGGAGTTTCGATTTTCTCCCTGACTTTTTCAAAAACAAACGGCTTTGGATAATTAACTAACTTTAAGAACGAACGTATGAGGGTTAAACGATTAATAAAATAAGAATGGATGAATTCCAGTGTGTCTTCCGTGTTTCTGAGGAGCAGGTGGGGATTGAAATCGTCGATGTTTTCGAAACGAGTTATTTTTGGTGAAGAGATAAATGTTTTACTGTGTTGCGAGGATATCGATGATGGTTCTAGACAGGCTGGTTAGGTTGGCATGTTATTCGTGCGATGGATAAGCGTAGCCGGAGGCGAAACTCGTTTAACGGAGCATTAGAAAAATTAATCTCGAAAATGCTGGTTCGGCACATGGCACGCACGCACCTAAGTAACATCGTATAAACCGTGACATAATGTAAATGCAGCAACGCTGCGGTCGCGTGTCACATCGAGCGCCACCCTAGACTACGTCTCTCAGGTTGGTTTGCGGTAGATCGTGCCGGACGTGGAGTAAATGAACGATCCATAGGATTAGAGGATTGAGTTAGCATGCGGATTACGTTTATCACGCATTTGCACTAATAATATTTACTGCGAACCCTCGTCGACACATTTAAACCCGACGTATCCTTAGATTCCTGAAAACGAGTCGTCGCCATTTCCAATCGCGTTTGCAACAAGATCTCGATCTCTGATCAATTTCAATTTCGAATCAAATCAAGCAACGCTGTACACGAGTTGACTTTCATTCATCGAAATTCAGAGGATATTTCTCTAACCATTATCCAGTTATATTCTTGCGAAACATTCGATTTCTGACGAACTCTCTTTTCAACTCGATTTTAAAGCGTCAACTGTACTTCTCGCAAGATTTTCATTTCTGATAAACTTTCATTTAATGTTTAATTGTTATTTAATATTCAAATAACAATTAGCCAGGTACTTTTGTAACCATTTTCCACATTGTTTTTTTATCCTCAAGTCCCCGGAAATATATCGCCGCTATTTTCAATTGCACTTTTCACGTGATCCGGATTTCTGATAAACTTTAATTTCGAATCGAATAAAACAGCGCGTTCGCTTGTCATTTCATGGAAATTAACGGCGTGTATTTGTAACCATTATCTGTCTTTTTTTGTATAAAATTGGCCACTCGGGGCTGAAAGTTTCGTAACGCTTTTTGCCTACCCGGCCATTAAAATTAGCCTGCGACCCATATGAGAGTGACGCGGGGGCGTGTGTACGTTGTTTGTTGGAATATACGCGTATATATACACATCTCGTCGGGTTAATAGATTTTCGGTCTCGAACAAAACCGCAGTGCAGAGCAGCAGAGGGCCCGATCGGGAGAATGAGCGAAGGGTATCAATGCCACTTTGATTGAGACAGCCCTGGTCGATTGTGACATGCTCACTCAACTGTGCAGAAAGTTCAGCGCAACCACCATCGATTGTGTATATCCACCTATATAGAAAAAGAACAAAAGCGATGCCGGATTTTCTGCCTAAACATGGCCACTTTTTACAACCTATCACTTTCCCTTGCTGAGCGTTCAAGGGAACAGTCCGTGGACCGACGAGAACAATCGCAACCCTTGCCTTTTATACGAAAGAAAACCTAAACAGTTCGTTATAATCGTCCTGCAATGCAAATTCTGATAATGAACTACACGTCAAAACTGATTTCTTAAAATTTTCTACAAAAATGCGTTTAATTCGTAAAGTCAACGGGTTATCGGAAGCCGAAAACAGATCGAAATATCGCGGACATTTTTCGGTATCCATCGCGGGATGGACACGGTACATGGACAACTACATCGGAACAGTTTAATCCGCGGCGATCGATCGATCGGCGTGTCACATCGATCAGCGAGCGACGTGACGAGGAGATGCGCGGCGAGAATAGTCCTAGAGAAGGCGGTATTACGCCGGACTCGGAAACCAATTAACATGCATAATTAAAATGGCATTGTCGTGGCCGTAGAGCGCCAGGGGCTCTTCCGTCGACTGACGAATCCCCGGGGACAAACGCCGTTCCATAATTACGAAAATCCTCTCCCTCGTCCGCGGCCTGTTCCGCGATTCACCGTCCTCTCTCGCTCCCTCAGTTTCTCTCTCTTTCTCTGTCCATCCCCGCATCACTCTTTCTCGAATTGCAATCGGCACGGCCACCCCCTGGAAAACAGGGATCGGCCGGTGAAAAAATCGGGCATCGGTTCGTTGCAGGCCGATACGCAAGCCGGGAACCGATAAAGGCCGAGCGAGAGAACGGGCAATTCGTCGTCGGCCCGATTGGCTAACTTTATTTTGCTCGGTGGGCAGGCCCTTAATTTCGGGACATCGATCATAGCCCTCGCATGCCCTCCGTTTGCGAGACCCCGCGTGTCCTCCGTCGCTACCGACGAACCTAAACGCGACCCTCGACGCAGCGACGCGGCGCGCCTAGCCTATCCGCTGCGCCTACCCTCCGTCAATTTGACGGATTCCATTTCAGCCGGCGCGCGACGACGATCGTTTCGTTTCCCTGGACGTATGGCCTCCTCGAAGGGACGACATGCCCGAATTTTTCATGGGAGAACGCCGAACTGCTCGATTAATACCGCGATGAACGCCATGGAACTTCGCGGAAACGATTTCGGCTCTTCTTAAATGTTTCGGAAAAATGTCCCTTTAACGATACGTTCGTACTCTTTCTTTCATTTAATCTTGATTTCATTTTATTCTTGATTTCATTCGTTTAATTTATATTTCACCCGGCCAATTTCTTCGTGAATGCATAAAAATCCGCAGTCCAGCGATAGACGCGCCGGTTACGGATTTCTGTGGGAAATGTTCTAAGTTAATTGTGTGAAACAGAAAGGAACGGTTACTCTTCTTTCCATAATCGTGGAAAGCAGAAGAATAGTATAACAGAGCTATCAAAGTTTACCTTGAATTTTATATACGAAACGCTAGTCGACATTGGGGTCAATTCAACGAGTCCAAAAAAGAAGCATTTTCTTCAATTTCGATGACAACGATAAAAATGTCCAGATAGAAAGTGACTTTGTGCTTCATAATTTTTAAATGTGCCGCAAGGAACGCAGTGGAACTAACGTCGACTAAAACGAAATTTAAACGCTAGGAGCACCGGTTCGCGAATCAGAATCCGCGACAAATATTTTCCCGTGGAGTTCGCGCGGATGGAACGCGAAAAAAAACCAGTGCAAAATTTGCGGGCCGATGGATAGCGAACCACAAATACTCTGACCGCCTTTGATATCGAATCCATACTGATGGAGACTTGCGGCAACCGCGCGAGACAACGTGGCACGATTCGGCCAAATTTGCATGCATTAACGCCACAAGCGCGACTGATTGACAATCCGTGTGTCATTGTGACATCGGCCAAATCGCTCGAGCATCCTTCACCAATCGCAATCAATTAAGGTAACGATTGATTGTTACGCGTTTCGACTCGATGAAGGGAATATCGTGAGTCGGTATTTACGTGGATGACAGACAGCGCCATTGAAAACCACAATAACACCAGAGACGAGGGGTCCGCTTCAAACTTTTCCCTATACATATTTCATCGGCAATTTCACGGCGTTTTCGCATAACGCGCAAAACCCCTCCCCCTTACGTCTCTTTTAGCCGCGTTAAATCAAACGACTTGCTGTACCGTAAGCATTTAAACACTTGCGTCTCCCATCGAATATAAAATGCATAGTGATCCGTGCTCGTATTTTTTATTTCAACTGCGTACGGATTAAATGAACTTCAGTGTGACAGGAAATTTTACTGTTCGTTAAATCGTTGAATTATTTAGTAAAGAAACTTAGTATTAAAATAATTAGTAAATCTTTATGTTCCAGATTTTTTATTTCACGATTATAGATATAATAAAAATAATTTCATAAGAATTAATTGTATAGATATCTTTAGTGGAGCACGTATTACAATAGGAGCTTAAACAATGTTTTACTCGAGGGTATCTGTGAATTTTATGGATCGTTTGTGGATGATTTCATTAACTGGTAGTCTACATCGATTTTGATGTACCGTCGAAAGCTAATCAGGTAAAAGTGTGTGTTCTACCTAGCAAGTAAGCACCGCGAGTGCTACGCAGCGACGCGACGCTCTGAATGAAAATGATGAAAACTGTTAACCAGGATAGGGACGATAATGACGGGTCTCCACTGGCTGCTCGTAGATGACACACATCGATAAGGGAAACTTATTAAGCAAACGGCGTACACGGTGCATACTGAAATAGGCTTGCCATTCATTGGTCGAATCAAACGATCCGGTGGGAAATCTCTCTCACCCACTATCTTTTGCTGGCTACGCCCCTTTGCTTTCTTCGACTTCCACCTATGTCAACGGTACCCCTAATTTTCGAGGGGAGTGGGGTCCTGCTGATCGGGGAAGCACTGTACCGATTTCTTTATTTTTTACATCGAAATTAATGAACGTACCCGCTTAAAACTATCGGAATAAATGTATCAATTTCTATAAATGGATGTATCAATTTCGTAATTGAATTTAGTAATGTCCGAAGTGTACGGAGGAATTTCTTTTCATGCAGAAATATCGATTTCACCCGAGGTTAGCATCGATTAATCGGATCTGGGCTGCTGGTAGCTACCAAGTCGAATGAAATCGCATTTGTCATCGTTTTTCGGCTCGATTGGTTTCGGACGCACTATTTTTCTAACGTGACTATTAGGGAAATCAAAACATACTCAGCGGTGATACACGTTCCCGTACGCGCAGCATATGGGACCCCATAGCTGGTGGGGTATTACACCCTCCATTCTGGTTATACCCCTAAAATAAATGGACGAGAGTGCGTACACACGCGCCAGTACAGAAACAAGAACGGCTGATCGCTCGAGCGGGAAATCGCCGTATATATAACGCGGTGTTTGCGCGGCTAATTATTTTTGGTTTCGCTCGTAGGAAAATTGAAGACGATAAGTACGAGAAAGTCTGTTTGGCTGATTAAAAAGTAAACGGATCGCTTGCGACGATCGTTTACCCGCGGCGATTTACACGAACTATATGTATGTATGTATTATTCAATCTCGTTCATACCAAACGCAAAACGATCGAGTACGAAATTCAACAGGATTTAATTCTGAAGTTCAATCGAGAGGGCAGTTAAGAGTTTTCATGAATTTCTCTTAAACTGATGGTACGTTTCACGTTACATTTTCTTTTACGATTATCGGCTATGTAATTTTTTGAGATTTTACCTATGCCAAGTGTATATAATAAAAATATTTTATACCGATTACAAGGTACAGGAGCGATATAAAATTTGTTAATACGATTATAGAGGGCAATTATAATTCGCCCATGTGCACGGTAATTCGTATAAATGTGCGCAGCTCGGAAGCCGAAAAACTATCGGAATTAACGATCGAGCCAACGGCAATCGATTATTAAAACGTTTTTTCCGGCGAAGCGCGCGGTAGGGGTTAAAGATTTCGCCGATTGATTTCGAGGTTCGGCTGATATTTGGTACCTCGACCCCGTTCTTTCATGCGAAATTTAGAAATTCCGAGGGGTTTCCGATTGTTAAGAGGGACAAAGGAAAGCGCCAAGCAGTTCAGAACCAAAGATGGCTCGGTTACCCATCGTAAATCCGCCCAATTAGCCGAATCACCAAAAAATTTTGCGGAATATACCAACGACGATACCAGCGAATATACGGGGAGCCCGCTGAGGAGGAGAAACGCGCCTAAAACACACGATTCACTCGCGAAATACGACTGGAATCTATATTGGATATTATCGATATCTCGATCTATTCAGCCTGCTAATGGAAAACTTATGCTAAGTTAACCCCTGTCGATCCATTATGTATCAGCGGAATCGGTCCTCGAATCGCTTCGGCAAACCATTTCGTGGGTTTTTTGGCACCGGGCTCCACAGAAACAAACATTTGGCACCCCCGCGCCATTTTTCGGAGGTGACAACGACTTTCGCCTGTGTTGGGTGACGTATTTCTTGAAATACGTCACGTCTCACAGTCTCTGGCTTATTGGATTCAAATGATAAAATTTTAAATTCAATCCTGATGTTAGTAATCGTTAGCGGATTTGTTCAATATTAATTCGTATATTTTGGAATGATGGACGACGAACATTATAAGTAAGTCGTTAGGAAACCGAACGCATTCGGCCAGCGTGTTTGCAACAAGCTAATAACTGAAACACTGTATTACAAATGGCAACTTGTAGTTGGCTGCTTGAAATTGGTCCCGAGTTTTTAACAGAACGGTGTAAAAACAGGTCAGAGTGTATAACTAAACCCATACGTGACCAAATAATGATGTGTCAATTGATTTACAATTAGACTGCAGATATTTCTGCAAGATAAGAATGTCCTGTATCGATTACGGGTAACAAGAGCCGAGCAAACGTTTCTTTCTCTCTTGAATAATCTGAACGAATTGAAAACTGCATTACTGAAAAAAATACAGATATCAGAATTGAACGGAATATAACATCTTCTTTCTCAGCGAAGCCATCGAGAATGAATATTTCTGGACACGGTAGTTTCGTCCCGTTAGATTTCTGAAATATCACGGTGCGCGGCGTTCCAGGCGAGGGAATCGCATTGTTCCAGCGAGAAAACTCACGACATTTCGTAAGTCCTGACACAAGTGGACGCTGATTGGCCCCGCCGTCTGCATGTACGAAAAGTGGCGAGCATATCCAGCGCTGTGACTACAGAAGAGCCTATATAGACAGATACCAAAATGTACCCAGGAGTGTCGTGGAGCCGCGGAATCTTAGTCGTACTTGAGACTTCGGCTCGATTCCCTTACGGTTATTCTACCTACCGAGAATTACCTCGATACAGTATCCTTATTTTCGAAGAATATCTTAACAGCTTCCCACACAGCGGTTGTTTCTTATTCCCTTCCTGTTTCGTCGAAGCAAAGAGCACGAACAGGGAGAGGACTCTCTTTCTCTCTTCTCTCTCCTCTCGTCTCTCCTATACCACCGCGACCAGCCTCTTTCCACAGGCTGGATCTCTCTGCTCATCCAGGTTTCCGGTCTCCGTTCCTCTCGCAGAGAAGAAACCGATAGGGAGAACCGATCAGCTTAATGCATATTGATGCGAGCCGGGCTAAGTGAGTGAAAAATCGCCATCGATCTACCTTCCTGGAAGCATTCTCTTTTTCTTGCCGTCACTTGCCAGTTTTCTTCCGCCGCCGTCTCGTTGCCAAAGCTGCTCGAAATTTTCTCGACTTTATCAGGGGAACCCTTATCAAGCTGGACCTATCCTCGCGTTGTTGTTAGCTCGCGGATATGTGCTCGTGCTACTCGCCACTTGTTTAATGCACACTGATAAGCGACTCAAGAGTTAGTATTTCAGTCAAGACACACTCGCAACTACCGACTCAAAATTGTTATTCAACGGAAACTGCATTTCCTTCGTAACAGAGCGATCAACAGGAGAAAGTATTTTTTAATTGCTCGAAGACGATAGAACGATGCACAAAATTGTAAAGAGATTCCCAACAAAAACATCCTGTAAACAGGAGCCAAGTTCCTATGGCCGCGAAAAGTTGCGAGATCAAAGAAAATACGGCCAAGTTCGTTAGCTTAGAAATACCTCTTGCAGCACTGAAAACAGCGTTTGTTAAAATTAGTGTAAAAGAACGCTATTTAATTTTTAATGAGTTATCATGAGATATTAAATCGATTTTAGGTTGCGTGTTTGTTTTGATGGACCTGTGTACGTTTCGTGTTTCGTGAAAAAGGAGCTAATGCGAGAGCTTGGCTGTAGCACTACCGTGTACCTAGATCTTGTGAAATTGACACGGGAGACGGATGAGGATGAAATTTTAAAAAAATCGTCTACGGAACAAAGAAATCAGAGTCGATGAAGATTCGCGTGGACGAATCGTTGCTGCGCGTGTGTCTGTTTTTCTTTTTTATCGTCGAGTGAAACCATTCGGAAAAACGTGTAGCGGCGGCGTGTCGCAGAGGAGAATGATTTTCAGCGTTCGAGCGCATATAGACGTCGTGACGGGACCCTTGACATTTTGTAGCGTTATATGCTGCCGGTGGCGTTGCTTCTGCCATCCTCGTTGGGGTCTTGGCCCGCAGAACAGATGCCAACCGTCACGGCTCGCCGATGGCTGGAAGGGTGCCTCTAGATTGAGACACGGTGGATGACTCTAAATGGCATTCGGTCCTCTGCGCTGCCTCCCTTTCCTTCCTCTCTTCTCGCTCTACGAAATCGATCTCTTACTCCGAGTTAGTCTATCCTATCTTCTGTTATTTCTACCAAGATTCCAGCATGCCCTAACGCTAGCTCTGGGATCGGGCGAAGACTCCGTTCGACCGTCGTTTCGGTATCGCTCGATAGCCTTTCGTTTCAACCCTTACGTCAATAACCAACGTTTCCTGCCATACACACGATACACTTCATAGTTTTAACACTGGATTTCCCAACGAAAATGTTAACCGGTGCACGGCTCGGGTTTGTGAGATCCACGAATCGAATTTCTACTGTTTTATTTTCTCTTAAACGATCTTGGAGTTGAGAAACCAATTTCTCGATTAACCCCTTACCGTATTTTTCATTTTACAGTTGCAGCGATTAGGATGTGTTTATGCTAAGAAATATCGTAGAAGGGAAAAGAAAATTAATACTTTTCAACGAATATGACCAACACCAGATTTGGCCGACAACAAATTTCGCTAACTGAGGCGGTCGGTCAAATTTGTTGTCGATCAAATCTGGAGTCGGTGAAATGTTGTTGGTGAAAACCGTGTCGGCGAAATCTGTGTCGGTGATTTCCATGGAACCCGTTATAGTAGGGTGAGAAGAAACGAAATGAATGCATTAGGGGATGATTCGCAGAACGGTCGACACGAACGACGACCGAACGATCGTCCAATAATCACTTAGCCACGGCGATCGAGCGATTGATCGCCGAGAATGGATTCGAACAATAAGATGACACGGTTGTCTCGTCGTGTTACGCCATCGGCTCGAACCATTCGAAGCATTAGCGCGTGTCTGGTGTTTAGAGGCTCTAGAAAGTAATTGAGTTGGCCACGCGACTCTTCAAGTGGCTCCCTACCAACGCTGCACAGCGGGTACCTAGCAGTCTCTTCTTCTCATTGCTAACCACCTGTTTTGAGTCCTCTCTCTCTCCCTCTTCCTCTCTCACTTTTATATCGCCTTTCCCTGTTTTCTCCGGTGCACGCGCGAGCAATAGAGAAAATAAATACACGCGCTGGTTGGCCACTCGAAATCCACGTTGTCTATTGTGCGAAGGGTTTGACATACGGCCGATGGGCGCCACCGCTCCCCAACCCACGAAAATAATGCACCGCACTACTCCCTTTCTCTTGTTGTCATTCTGCTACCCCGTATGTACCGATGCTCCCTTGCGATCTGTTTACTCGTTTTCTTTATCGAGATAAACGAGTACTACAGTGTGCTCGTGCGCCTCCGAGTTTAAATCATACACCCTGGAATTATTTGATTATCCGGTGAGTTCTTTGATTCGGCTCGATCTGCGGGATTTTATAATTAACCCGAATCTGGTCAACCAGCTCGTTACCTTGATCCCTTTCAACCGGTTTTTCAAATTCGATGCATTGAATTTTCCAAATACGTTCGAAAAAGGAGATGAAATTTGTCTTTTTCGCCAGCAGTCCGAGTCTAGCTTTCACTGGCGCCGTTTCCAAGCAGCACGGTCTAGCCCAAAAACCCTAAATTAGAAGAGACGTGTGGCGACCGTCGCCTTCAGCCTCGACCATCGAATCCGTAACCCGGCGCGGTGGTCGGACGCGGGCAAAAGTGGTCTAGGGTGGACGATTACAAAGCACCAGGGTCTCTATCTCGGCATCGCATTCTCGCAGAGGTCGATTCCTCGAAGCGGCAAGAAATAATATTTCTTCCGAAGCGAGGGCGTTATTTTCATCTCTGATGCATTACAGCTGCCCGGGTACGAGAAAGGAAAAGAATGAGGAGGGAGGGGGAGTCGCGATAGTAATATCGGAATAGCTGATTGACATCTCGGAATTCGTCTGCGTTTATTGGTAGCATGCAGAGGTAACACGCGGGGCTGCGGGCACAGGCTCGTTAAGCTGTCGAAGGGATGGTATAAAATAAGAGTCGAATAGCTGGCATAGCTTGGCGCCTCTTGGCTGTCCGTCAGCTCCGAGGAACTGCGGAGGTGCCCTCTTCTTTCTTTGGCACCCTATCGACCCCCCTGTCGTCCCCCCATGGAATCCTTCATTGCCCCACCATCCCATGGTGTTCGTCTTTCATCATCGGGGCGACGTATATCGTTCCTCGAGGCTCTGTCTCCGCAGAAGGGTTTCGCCGTACCGAGAACTAAAAGGCAGGTTTAGGAAAAACGGGAAGTCTTTGCGCGCCTGTCAATCAGCCGTCCGCGGTTTTGCGGCCATCCGGTTAATGATGATCCACTGCTCTATCTCGTCAAGATCGTGCGTCGTCCAGCCCCGGCTCGTCCGAACATGTCCCGATGAAAATAGCGAACGTGATTGTCGCGATCCTACTACCTATACCTATACCCGCAAGCCACCGACGACCATGGAATCTTTCGGACGACCTCGAATCAGCTTCTTTTCGATCGGTATCGGAGCTCGCCGATCCGTCACGTACCAAAGCTCCCCGATCCCTCGCTTTTATCCGCGAGACGTCGACAAATTCGTCCCGCGAATTCTCCGAACTCGAAGGTGTACCTGTTAAGGTAACGATTAGGATTGTATGCATCCGTTGCGGACGCTGCTCGAGTTTATGCGCCCCGAATTGCGTTTTTGTCGCAGCGCGTCGAACGTTTCGTTTCCAGAGTTGTTCCATTTTGGTATGGAATCGATTGACCCAATTTTCTTCACAATTTCACCAGCACCTCGGTCGCGCAGTTTTCCGAAAATTTTCTTACCAGATTTGAAAGTCTACTCTTATTACGGTCTCTATTATTTTTGTTTATTTATTATTACATTATTATTCGAACGAGGCGATGTATTTTTTTTGGGCGGCACGCTTTTTTCGGATTGTCCGGGATTTCGGAGAGAAATCTATTTTATCGAGGAAATGAAATTAGGCGAACGGACGTCTGGAAACGCGACGGAATGCCCGTGCGTCAATAGATGCGACGGACTATCATCTCTGTAGATAGAACGTCGTGAGAACCTCCGCGGGTATTTTACATGCAAATTTATAGAGATCCTTCGGACACCGGCGTATCGAAGGGAGATGTATCCTCCCGGGACCGGAGACACCAGGACTAAGAGCGCTTCCTTGTACTGTCACTCTGCTCTGTTCGAATCAATCGCATAAATCTCGACGCATTGATCGTCTCTTTCGGCAACGCGGTCGCCTCCGAAAAATTTCCAACGCCGAGGAAAAAAGGAAACTGTACCGGAACGTTGTTATTCGAATAAAAATTTCAATTATCTTCGAATAAACCTGCGAAAATAGACACGTGAACGGAAATAGTCGATCCGACACCTTTGTAGCTCGAAAATCCTCAAGGAGGATTCTGCACTTCGATTATAATTTTGTTCACGAATCCTGCAGTCTAAAATGATTTAATAACGTTTACTTGCGCGTAAATAAGATTTTGCGTAACGATTTGTCCGACAATCTCACGTCACGTAACGTTCTTCTGGACACAGAAGAAGGCTTGCGTGTCAGCGAATGAGACTGTACAACCGTTTAGGACCAGACAACCGAGAGAAAGATGAATTCAACGAGGAGATGGATGACAAATGTCCGTCTCGGCGCGGTTGATCGAAGAAAGGAGACGGAAAAAAGAGATCCTCGTAAAACGGGAGGGGCGGAAGAGCTACGTGAACAGTTTCGTAAACAACGGTTCATGAATACATTTGCCTCTATTGGATTTCGTTCGATCGAATCCGTGTAGGCCGCGCGGACAACGCGCGGGGCGAGATCAGGATACACCGAGCTCGGGCACTGGCTCTATATGCAGACGTTTTCGTTCATTCGATTGTTACCACAGACACGGAAAGATTTTCCTCCGCCGAGGAAAGTGTACATCGAGGAGGAAAGAGGATACTTGGTGACCACCCTTCGCGGGAAAACGCGGGTTCCCATCGGCCATCAGCACAGTGCACCCCCAGAGTCCATTCGTCCATTCGTTGGGCCGGCCGGGTTCCCCAGACTTTGGGTGTCGGGGGTGGACAAGCTAGGCTGACCGGTTGCCATGGTGACCATATGGATTGATCCGAGCAAATATCATCTCCGAAGACGCCCGAAAGAATCGCCGGATTTCAGAGAACAGCTCACTAGATTTCTCTCCTTTCCTTTAGCCCCCTCCCTTCTTCAGCCCTCACCCCCCGTGCTTTATTCCCGCCATTGTTCTACGGACCGACAAGGCTCACGCCCGAACAGACCGAGCAATGGGAATTGTAAGTTAGGGGATGCTGCGCGATCATCGTTGGTCATCGACACCGGGCATTCCTTTCCGCTGATGATCGTTTTGCATTAGCATTGCTATCTTTCAATTTTAACCCCAAGCTACTGTGAACCGTGCGAAACACGTTTACCTTCCTCCTCAATTAAATTTTGATTCGTCTCTTACGAGTTCTGTTGAAGGTCATTCGATGGGGTCATAGCATTACAAAGTAATTGGTTTCGCCTTGATCTTAGCTGTCAGATGAAACGCCGTGTTGACTGTGACATTTAAAAAGAAAATCACTTTGTGAATAACTTTTATTTCAAATTGTCAAAGATCTATTTTGACATCTTCGGTAGCAATATTGTTAATATTCTATGGATTACGCCAGGTTGCATGAATTCTGACACGAGAGAGAAAGAGAGGGAAAGGAACGAGTTTATTCGAATGCGATCAGAAATCGTGACAGGGCACGTGGACGAACGGCCGGCCCCGCAAATATTCTTCGCGATCGAGGGGTCTTAATTTTCCCAGTATTCGTCTCGTCTCGCGCCATTTGCCCGGCAAAGTAAGCGGAGAATTAATCGGGACTTAATTACCAGGTTAGGCGGGTACTTGTTGCAGTAAAGCGAAGGCGTCTAGTGTACGAGGCGTGTTAGGGTGCCGTAGCGTAATAAGATTCCCTTTAATGGCATTACACGCCTCATTGGGACTTGGCAAGTCCGAAGTTCCCGCGACTTTACGCTGTGTTTGACTTAACCGGAAGTTACCGCCTCCCGGCCGCACGAACGAACGAACGAACTCCAGCCAAAGAGGGTTTAAGTCTCTCAACGGATTACGAATTGCCTGGGACGGTGTCTCGGAACTCGTCCCCGAAAAATCATCGGAGTACCCTTCTCCATGGACGATTCGCCAGAGAGGATGTAACTGCGGAACAGCTAAATAACCTTCGATTTCGATGATCTTCCAACATGTCGTAGGAATCGATGCGTTGAACAACGTTCTTTCTTTCAAATTAACGGCGGTCTCGCATAGTTTCCGAGATAGAGTAGTATACAATTAAGCATCCACAATCTGGACCGAATACGGACACTTAAGTGAAGAGATTGCTTCTGCGAACACAACCGAAGGAACGACAGGGGATGCGTGCGAGTAGCATTGCCGCAAAAATTCCCTACGCGGCGATACATGACGTCAGGTTCCGAGAACTATCGCACCGATGCACTCTGGGGGGTTTAGTCATACTAAATCGTTAGCGTTTACTTACTAGTGTTACGTCTTAGTAGGACAGTAATGGTATTTTTGAGTTATTTGAATTTAAATATCTCCTGAACTACTAACTTTTCGACGTCGCTCAGGTTCTAACAGTAGCACTTCTCCCACTATTTCATCCCGAATAAATTTTAGCTTTACGAATCCCAATCCGATCCTCGGTAAACATTTCGACTCGTCCCGAACCCGAATTTCCGGGTATCAAAACATCATAAACTTTCGACTTCTCGATCCGAATCGTACCCGAAATTTCGAGTACCCAGTGCCCAGAAGACGTTTGACCGGTCCGGAATTCGATCGTCGATTCTTTTAAATAAATGCAATTCAATTTCCCCGGTCTCTCGACCGGTGTAGAATCGATACACTCTTTTTCTGACCTCTCGACATCGATCCGCAGGCCCGTAGACCACAGTGCCGCGCATTCCATGAAGATAAACTTCTCAGTTTGGTCGCGATGATCCATTAGTGACGTTGCTGCGCCGGTTTGCGCCTAATGCGGCGAGGGCCGGCCGCGAAAAATCGTATTTGGACAATTGCGTGAAAAAGCATGTCAGTGCGCTGATTAATTACGCCATCGAAGGGAGAGGGGGTCGCGGGTACGGCAGCGGCGCAGGCGTAAGAAAGGCACGTCTCGCCGTAGTCGACCGAGGGCAATTAATTAAAGCGTCACTTGAATTTACAACGACGCCAGAAGGAGCCCCGGCCACCAACGAAGACCGATCAAAGCTTCATCTCGGCATTACGATCTGGCAGGCGGCTGTCGACAGGCGCGAAGAAGCCGAGCACCACGTCGACCCGCGTCCGTTTTGCCCGGCAAAAACCGATCGGATGGAAATCCAGGTGTTGGGGATCCCTTCTGCCGAGAGACTCGATCCTGACCCATGGGGCTGCGCGCGGAGCAGCTCCATGGTGTGACCATCGGGTCCCGGGAAACGACCTCGACGGTCCCCCGATCTGGATGCAGGCGATGCACCGACCGTTCCCCAAAGTCTCCGTAGGAAGTCCCGGCCGCAAGAAACGCTCAACACACATTTAATAGCTTAATTTATAATTCTCGCCGCAAGAAGAAGAAACTCGGTGAAAGGGGGAGAAGCAAGGGGATGAGAAGGGAGGCGGAGGGCGGGAGGGAGAAAAAGAGAAGAGGAGAGGACCCGCGGATAAAGTTAGACGGCCCGTGGGCAAGAAGAACGCGGCCGAAGCGGGAGGACTGATCGAAAGAAGCGCGAGGCAGAGGAACACAGGGGTTACCGAGAAAAACGGACCACGAAGAGAGAACGGCGGAGATAGAGGGAGAGGCAGATACCGGAGATTGTGCGTCTAAGAAGAAGAAGAAACCGGTGGAAAGAAGATAAAACGGAAGGAATGCCGACGCCGCCGATGTGATGCGCCGTGCGCGCGCGCGAGCGAGCGAGCTCATGGCAGCACCGATGGAAACTGTTCGACAATGCGGTGCGACGATCATGGGACCTTTATATGGAGCGTCGTCCCCGTGGGTGGTCCCCCGCAGGACGTCTTGCCAGGCGTCATCCCGGATTCATCGGGACGATCGGCGCGTTGAGAACCACCGATCAGCTAACCTAGAAGGTAGCGGAGAGTGAGATCGGGCCGGGACGCGCACTGAATCACTCATCGTGCTTAGATGTCGACGCTGTTGTCGTTGTCGTTTGGTCGTCGTAGTCGTCTTCGTCGTTGTCGTCGTCGTCTTCGTAGTCGATCGCCGTACCCAGAGAGCTCTCTCTGCCACACGGAGGCGAGCTATTAACTCCCGAGCACTGGTACCTCATAGCATTCTACAAGGCTACATTATTTACTACACCGCTACTTGTCCGAGGAAAGTTATTACGAAGCGGACTCCGCCGATGAACGATCCACCGTGTCCGCTTTAATTCAGACCGATTTTTACCGACCGGAATCTCGGCACCGTTAATCGGTGTACCAACGATCCGAGGCATACTCGTGGACTGAGCAAATCGGTTTCCACGCTCGCGAAATCGAAGATCGAAGTAAACAATCGCCGTTTGGGCTTCTTGAAAATTCTGTTCGAACGGTTTGTTTCGGATGTCTTAAGAAATGTAAGGGACCTTCGTCAACGAATACCATCTTTTGCAAGTTCATTCGGTCTGCAGCGAGGCTAAAGAATTTTATTTTTCACGGAGATCGTCGATCTACCGATGACCACGTCGCAAGAATCCCTTGCTCTTCCCGGAAAGAGTGTAGGTACATCCCATAATTTTCCTCTCAAATAGTGACAGCCATTTCAACCCCTTGTACACCTGTTTACCTACCTGTAACGACGATAAAGTGGCCGCAATACTCCGAAATCCCGGCCGTAAATCAATACGAGCTAGAAAATAACTTCGCAATAATTCACGGGAGCGCGGGAATCCCAACGAAAGGCCATTGCGTTGCCTGGTGGGAAATTAAAATAAATCAAACTTATCTGTTGCTCTGGCCACTTGCCGGTGTTGATCTGGTACGTGCACGGTATTCCGCGTTGGTGAGTGTGTGTGTGTCGGTTCACACATAGCCGTGTGCACGCGTAAGAGGTTAAACAGTGCGCGATAGAACGACGCCGAAGTAAAGAAATATATCCTTGACTATCGTAACTGTCTCGTCGTTATTAAATAACGACTTCCTTTTCCTTGGTACGGTTGTTAAATTTCGATGTTTAGTATTTCAGAAATAATTTTGGTCTGGCGAACTTTCGAAATCTTACTAGTTTCAAGAGCTTTCCTAACTTTTATGGGTCGAGGGTTCTGAAATAGGAACTGCACCGAAATGGTAATTGCCGGACGATCTTTAAGTTAATCGACTTTGAATGGTTCATTCGAGGAGTATTGTTAAGTTAATTATAAATTATCCTGCTAAACGCATCAGCTGTTCTTACATTTTTATATTTAACGAGACTCGAGAAACAGTTAAATACATTAACCTGCCCCTCTTCTCTTTTCAAAGACATCGCTTGGTCATCGCTAGCAATTTCAGTGAGTGCCCCTGTAATGATAAGAACATCAAATATATACCACACTCTGTAATCGTAATATAAGGATTCAGTTTTGTATTCATATGTATAAATTCTAATGGTCGCTAATCACCTAGATGTTGATGCGACCTGTATACATGAGTAAATTAAAAGTAAAAAAGAAAAAATGATTCGAGAAGAAAAATGTTCGTAAAAGTACAGGGACTTTATCTGAAAGATGATAGAAGTCGCTGCCAGCAGTTATCGAGTAAAAAGATTTAGGAAGAAATTTTTATGATAATGGATCTAAAGACGCCAACCCGATCGCAGATCAAATTTCCACCTTGCAGGCCCGATCAGTGCCAAGACGATCATACTCGGAGCAAGACTTATGTCTGATGGAACGGTAAATTCAGTCGCCCCTCTCGCCCTTGCTTATCGTGAATAAATACGGTTAGTGGCCAGCCAAGGCCCTTTAGATCCCTTTGACCGTAGGGGCTCCGTGCGGGGTGGTGGTAACTGGTAAGTGCCTAGGGCGACCATCTGTGCCCTTCTGCGCCTATACTGTGCCACGTGGATCGCGCTATGGTTTATACGGTATTTGTTGCAGCTATGTGCATGTATTATCGTTAATGTTCCGGGTAAGCTGAAGTAAGGCAACGCCTCCAGGAGCGAGCCCTACAAAGGCGAGCAAGGAAACCTAACCGAGATGCACGTATTTTCATCAGACGAAATGACCCACGGCATTTTCCAACTTATTTTCCCCTTTATTTATTCAACCCTTACGTTCATACTCTTGCACATAATCATTACAAGATCGCTAATAATTTTCAACGCTTCCATACTATTTTAACGTTCCAAATTGCAGCTACCAGTCCGCGAGTCGTATGTATATATTGTTCGTGTATATGGTGTATTGTTCATATTTGAGTAAATCGGGACGATTTGTCGTCAGAACGGCCGAATTGTAAGCTGTTGTTCATGTTGCGCCACCCGGTATATTGTACACGTTATTTACAAGCCGTTCGTTGCCAACGACAAGCGGACGTCAAAAACGAAGCGAACGTCGAAAACGAAACGAACAAGAAACAGTCTCATCGGGTCTGGTTACCGGAAAAAAGACATTTAAATAAAGTTGATTCGCATTTGCTGTTTTAATCACGGCCATCTCTTACAATATTGTATATTTCGTGGTTTGAATCTGTTTTTTCAAGGCCTCGAATGTAAATCAATTTTTAATTATACAGGAAAGTAGAAGCCGTACATCGCGTGAATGATCGTCATCGTATCGCGATCATCTTGAACAAAAGTCGCCGCTTACGATACTATATCTGCCGCCCTTTATCTTTACGCCATCGCGCACTAAATTACACGGACACCGATCGTGACTAATTAACTATCCTTTCCGGCGATATCGATCGAGTAGCTCTCTCGGTACAAGAGAAAACAATAGCCCGGGTACGAAGAATCGCGACGATCGCGGTGACCGATAATCGCGAAGCCAGGCCGTTACGATAATTTCGCAACGCTCGTTACCACGATAATCGGTTACGCTCCTCTCTTATTTTATTATCGGGAATTGCCTCTCCATGACTAATTCGTGGCGCGTAGATACACGTACGCGTGCATACTTGCAAACCATGCTCGTCTGGCGGCGATAGCAGCATACGCGATGAACGACGCGTGCGAGAGAGGCGTATACCCTGTGTATTAAGTTACGCTGCCACAGTTTGGTAACGCTGGGATCGTTGAGTCACCCCTGCTGGGACACCTCCCCCAATCGGTGGCATTTTTTCTCGCTGCCACTTCGTTACAACGATGAAAAAAAATCGAATTTTGATTGCAATTCGTGCCACGACCCTGTAAACAATACGCTACCTCAGGAAAAATCTGCTCGATCGAATACCCCCGTGCTTCCATCGCATCGCGCAACGCTGCATTTGGCCCGAAAAGTCGGAAACAAACTTTTTTTCCTTGTCAACTCGAACGACACCGAACTTAGCCTTTCCACGTCGTTATCTTTTACTGATTCTACGGGGACGTATTCTTAACTTGATCTCATCAAGCATTTCATAAAATAATGCTTCAGCCAGCAAGGCAGATGAGAAAAGTACAATCACTGTTTGCAAACAGAGAGAAATGATTTAAACTGCATAGTAAAATAAACGAAATGAAATTGTGTAAATATGAGAAAATGATTCACCGCAATTCGGACACGACCGTACAAAGTACCGGTGTCGAACAATGTCGGCATCGAATGAACATACGACACACCCTACTTCTACGGGTGCACGGCTCTCCCAACCCCAAATTGCCAATTTTATCGATAATACGAATCTAGTAATTCGATAGAGATATAATGCAAATTCAGTTAATTGTTCCTTCAAAAGGAGGAGGCCGAAAGGGAGTCGGCACGACCACGCTTTCTGCCCTTTTGTTAGCCGCAGGATAGCCGGGAGGGTAGCATGAACGGTGTTAGATATCTTCCTGCAAGATTGAGTTTCCTTCTGCATGTGTTATCGATGAACGAAGGACATGACTGACATCGGAACAGACCGTGCAACAGGAACAGATGGCCGGGATCTATTTTCTCCTTCGCAGAACGTCGCGAACCGGGGTTTTACGCAATTCATCGAAAAACGCGCGCTTTTCAAACTTTTCAAACATTAGTTTGTAGCAATAAATGTATGATGATTTCGGTGCACAGGTCCGATCAATAATACAAAAACAGCAATTTTGCAAATTAAAAACTCGACGTTTCGATTCTGGTAAAAACGAAAAATTGGATAACAGAATTAACGATGCGAGATAATGCAAGCATCTGTTGTTAGCAATGAAAGAGAAAGTTATCGAAGACAGCACAGTAGGAAAATCGCGACCTGAATTCATTTTCCACAACACAGTGTATGCTGCAATCTTCGTTTACCCTGACCAACATATTCTATATTCGATCGGTTATCTGAACGCAGTGAAGTCTTTGGTAAACGTATAAACCACAAGACGACTGTCGATTTTATGCGTTTCTGACGAAAATGGATATATCAACTGCTGAACAGTTGGAAACATTCAAAGAATTTAAGGGCATTGTTACGTTGCTTCCATTTTAATAATATTATTAAGAAAATAAATAAACGTCAGTGTGGTGTTTGAGTTTTGTAATTCACGCAGGCGAGCTTTATGCATTTACAACAAAAATGAATGTGTGTCAAAATCATGAGCGTATCGAACGTATCGAAATTAGTGAAGAAAGAATATTTTACCTTGCATAATGATTTCCAGTCAAGTAATGAGAAAATGAAAATTTTGAAAAATAATAAATTTCATCAAATCTTCCTAACAGATGCTCATTATTTTCCAGTGAAAAATTAATTTGTCTCATTAATATTGATATGGACAGCTTTATTTTCCGTGAGAAAGACTGATTTGGTGGATCGAATGGTACCGATAAAATTCGATCGGCATCGACGCGTGAAACCACGCCAGTTCATCTTCCCTGAACCAGAGCCAGATCGTATCCCCTAATTTTTTAAACGGCCATTTAAAGGGTTGCCGGCTTAATTAGCATGCTAATCGGAAAACCGGCGAAAGTTTCGAGCGTTGAGACCCCGGAACAGAGTAGTCCTGTTAAAAAACAGAGCGACGAGAGAGAGAGAAACAAACAGCGCCGCGACGCTCTCTCGTTTGGCGTCGTGTGTACCCTCGTGATTGTTCGGAATAGATAAGAAGATAATTGCCTCTACCACTCATTCTCGCCACACCCGAGCAAACGAACATGCAGCTCGCGTGATGCCTGCGCTTCCACACACCTTTCCTATCCTATTCCTATCTATGATATCAGACAGATACACAAGCCCGCGGAGATAAGCGCGACCAGAAAATTGGAATTAACGACAAGATGTCACCGAGCGAACCAGTGCCCTCGGAACACGTTAGGCTCTCTAATAAAATGATCACGTTGCTTTACCCGAAAATTGGGACTGTCAATTTTCAATAAAAACTGCTTCGAACCTGTACGATTATTTTTTTGTGAAAAGTGCATAGCCGTTCCATGCAAAAATGATGCAAGTCAAAACAGTTAACGGAATTAAAATACATCAACTTTATTACGATGAACATTTTGTTTCTCTTTTTTCTCCGAGCAGAAACTATATTGACTACAATAAAACTTGAAACCTAAAACAAATGATCTTGTTGAAAGCTAACAGGGCTGCAGCACACACATTTTTGTTCCGATGAAATTTTCCTATTTTTGTTTGTTCTCCGCGCATGGATGTAATTTTGCAGGACAAAATGGGTTATAATAAAAATTGAAATTCGTTTTCTAGCCGGTCGGACGTGTATTAAATTTAGACGTTTAAATCGCAATTTCGTTCGGCGACACCAGAACCAGTACCTATCGAAAATCGTTTCGAGAGAACTCGGATCATTCGATTCCGTATCACGTTAGCTATGGCGCAAATCTAATAGAGTGCCTGCAGCATCAAATGTCACTACTAGTTGTAGAGGGGTCGCAGTATTGTAGTTTTTGATTGGCTAATCCACCCTAATCTAATCGAACGTTCCCCGACATTGTAGCCGTTAGAGCTGTCCTGCAGTGTCGTTTCAACCAATCAGTATTCAATTACGATGTACAATCTTAACGTCACTCGGTTTACGACTGTTCAACATTTGACACCGAATGTTGCAACATTTAATTACTCGTCGCAATATTTTGAACCTCTCGTCGAGCAATTATACACTTTACCAGAAGAGCTCTTCATTTGAAGTCGCGGACTTTCCTAGCTCATTTATATTTTATTTTACATGTATTTCTAAAACGATCCCACAAGATTTCCGTTTTCGTTGTAACGAGGTAATAATATTACCGACAAAAAATGTTGTTCAAAGGACCTTAATCGTAGATTTTAAAAATGATAATGTTAACGCGTTCGTATTGATATTACAAAAATGTACTCAACAGTTTGACGAAAAGCAACGCTTGCTAATTGTTCATACGGGTTACGCAACGTGCATACAGATGCAGTCTCCATTAGATTGCACTCAGAGTTTAGGAAATTTTAATCGAGCGTACTGCAGTCAATCAGTCAGCCGCGACAGCAAGGTGCATCGATGTTTCGAAGATCGAAAAAAATGTTGCATTGCGCGAAACCGGTTTTCTATTGCAAAGAGAGTCGCGACCACTCGAATGTGGTTAAGGATTATTCCAAGTTTGATGATATCAAATCGTCCTCGTCGTTCTACGCATTGAATTATTCCGAGTCCCGTTTGTCGGACTGGTCCCTATGGAATGTATCATTCCAATCTTCTTCACTAGCCAGAACACAAGCTTCTAGATACGATTTGCAAAAGTCGGACGAGCTTCCTGATACTGAAGAACAGAATCCACTCCTAACCATAAATTAATCATCGATCGATCAAGTGCGTAGTCCTGATATTGGAACTATATGGACGTTCGTCTTCGAATAATTAATACGAACATCTCAATATTTATTATAAGTTGAACGTTTTCTCAGCGCCAGCTTAATGGCCAAGAAGATGCGCTTTTAACTCACGTCACAAAACGCATAATCAGTGTATAATACCATCGGCAACAACTACGATGTAGAGCCGGCTGATAATTCTGTGGAATTCCGGGTTCTGCGGGTAGAAAGAGAATGGGAGTTAGTTTATCGAGCCGAGATGCTGCACGGGTGCGAATATAGACATCCAATACACCCTAAGACCAAGATATCCGAGCACGATGGTGCACGCGAGGGTGCATACATTGTGTCGAGCCACCCTTCCCTTGGACGACGCCCCAGTAGCATTCCCCATCCCCACTGAAGGCAATAATACCGTGTTCTAGTGGGCTACTACGACGGCTTATTATTTTCCTACGGCTCATCGAGCCCACTGTGCTCGCTATCAATTACAGGACATACCGCGCGAGACCCCTTCAGAGGACTTGGACGGATCAGCCTAACCCGGAATCCCATCTGCTAAACTTTTGCGTCATGCCCATTTAGACACCGCACTGACCACGGTCGCCTAAGCGGCTAATTCTTGGGTGTGGAAAGTCCACTGTGCGATCCGGCGTACAGTGGGACCTTTCGTCCACATCGGAGACAAAATCAAGGAACGTCCGATAGAAACGCGATAGAGAACTTAACCGACCCGAAAATTTCACTCGTATTAATAAAAAATCGATTAAAGTTGTACAAAAGAAAATAAAGTACCACCAGAAATTTAAAAATTCGTTGAGAATACGTAAGTTAAAAAGATTAAATACTTACCTCTAGTCAAGTGATGACGTAGCGCAGGTAAAGTTATTATTTTTATTGTGTTCCATATATGAGAATACGATACACGTTCAAACTAGTGATTTATTAAATCGTTTCAACGTGTTAAAAACCGATTTTCCCTCTGACTCCCTGCGATACCAAAGGAGAAGGCATGGCACAGAGGTGTTCCATAGTGATTCGTGCGAAGAAAATCAACGAGCCAGTATCGAAACGTCGGACAATATCGCCGATGTCGGTCGGCGCAGCCATCAAGGTCTGAAAAGGAACATATATGTAAATCGAAATAACGTTACCCGTTGCTCTTGCGGCTATAGTAGGGTAGGTAGACAACTGTGTGGAGAAGGACAAACGGAAGGAAAAAGAGAGAGAGAGAACCCGTGTAGCGGGAACCAGAATTCGAAATTCGAGAGGAAAGGGAGGGGTGAGGGGGACAAAATGCATTTCACCCGCCACCCTTGTCGCCCAGGGCGACTACATGTCGCAACGCAAACGCAAACTCCTCCATGCTCGACATATGGTCGTGCTAGTTGCTCTCTTACCTACACTTTTCTATAGCCACGATGCCAGCAGCCCTGTAACCTGAATAGACGAACATCGGCCAATAATGTCCTGGCCATCGAAACTATCTATGCAGGTCGTGTTTGTACCATTCTTCTCAAAATGAAAAGATTTTCGGAGATGCACCGACACGAGCGCAATAATATTAATTTGCTGAGTAAATATTATCGCGTACTCATAAGAATATACTTAAGAGAACTGCTCGAGAGAATTTCTCACTCCATAATTGAACTGAATAGCAGCGATCAATTTTGAACTCGTCTTTATCTATCTAACACCCCACTTCCTTAACAGAAGAAGCCGTAAAGCTAGAACGCAATCTGCTCGTAGCTGTAACGCATGTACACGTAGAAACTAACGAAAGGTTAAGTATAATACAACAATTTTCATATTTCGAGTTTCTGCGAGGTTTTCGGGGCCGCGACACCACTCCGCGGCGTTCGTTAAAAATAGAGGAGAGCCTGTCGCGAATTTGTATGCTTATCGCGTGAAAGGTTCGTCCGGTATCTTGCTTGACGAGATCCATCACATTTGACAAGATCTATCAAACCCGTTGCAGCTCAACGATATCATTAAGCGGTGTTCTGGATCTGTTTCGACGAAAGGGGTCCCTGCCACCGGGCGTTTCTTTCGCGGGCAGGGAATTCTATCGCAGGAAAAGACGTGTCATATCACGGAGGACGGTCTGTGTGTGGCCGAGCGCTGGTGGACAGTGAGGTGAGCTCCGGCTCGCTAAGTTGTCACTCGCAGTCAGCGACTCCTTTTTGTCAAGCAAGAAGGAAAGAGAAGCGGGACCGGGAGGAAAGCGGGAGAGATAGAGAGTCCTGAGTACCCCGGGGTTCCCTCCCTTTAGTCCCCCCAGGGATCTCCTGGCCCGTCAAGAACCGCGGATTTCCAGTTTTTCTTTAAGCTGCACGCAACCAGCTCTCGATCTAATAGCTCGCTCTCGTCGTCCTTCTCCCGATCCTCCACTTCCACGTCTCCTCTTCTTCTCTCCTCTCATCCTCTTCTTATCCCTCTTCGTACCGTTTGCGCCCTTCTCTTCGTCCTTCTCGCTCCTCCGACATCGTCTTTTCTTCGACGTGCCTCTTCGTTCCTCCCGGTTCGTCAACAAGATGTTTGTACGAGAGAGGCTTCCAAGCGGAGAGGCCAGCCCCGGAGAGAAGCCAGACTGAAAATCAACCTAATGAGGATAATTCCTGCATTGATTGCCGAGCCACAATGAATGGTACAAGCAGTACCTGTCTGACCAGCGCACCAGCCTGGATGGCTAAGCTAGCCTGACTGGCTGGCCGGCTTTCCGACCGACTGTCATCGGTAAATCATTCTTAATTAAACGATAGACGTTCAATTCGGAAGAACCCAGATTGAGCTCGCTACGAGGCGTTCAACCGGCGCATGTTATCACGGTGGGCGATTCGGAGGCATCTGGCGGAGTGATCTGGCTGCTTGCGCCTGCCAGCCTCTCATTGTCAAACGAGGAACTCTGGCCGGGGCAAAGAACGGCCCGGGGAAAAAACGCGGTTAACGCGGTTAAAAGCTAATGGAACGGTTACTCCGGCCACGTTCCTGAATATAAATTAATCGCCGCGCCGTAATCGACCGGGACAACCGACGAATTATGCATTGCACTCCGCAGTTCTCTCTCCCCGGTTCATTGTTTCCACTTTAATCGATGTTCTCCGATTATTTTAATTCGTGCACTGTTTTAAATTGCGCTTTATCCATTTTTATCGCGAATACCGTACGTCTAACCAGTTCTATACCTAACCCGAATCGAAGACAACGTACTCGGGCGGCGGGCAACGATATAATCGATCGCGCACATCTATCAAACTTCACGGGCACATTTCCAAGACAGACTACGGTAGCCTCGCGCAAAAAATTGTGATTCTTCTAAGCAATTACACGCGGCTAGATCTTCTTCGATCGAGCGGGGTTACGTCACCAATTAAAATCGCTCGTGTGCCGTATCCATAATCGATCCTCGGACAGTTAGTTTTATAACTGGCCGCGCTTGATAATTCACTTCACGTTGTCGGCACACGATCCGAACACCGGCGGCCAACAGCTTCTAGCATTTAATCATGGGCATCCGCTGTTACAGGATCGTAATTTCCAGGACATAATCGTCGATTTCCTTTTCGAACGGTGATCCGTCGGTAGTGACATACTCCGTTGCAAGGACCTTGTCCGCGTGGCGCGCTCGCTCCAATAGGCATTGCGCCATTTGGCATAACGCGGACTCCTCTGTTAAGGACACGCACTGCCATAGCGGTAGCGTCGCTCGGAAAAAATCGTGTCTCCTGAAAACCGGCGCGCAGAGTTACCTCCTCGGACGTTGGTAACTAAGTTTCCTTGTAGATACAACCGCGGGTAGATAGGCACCTGTATTAATCGCTGGTACGTCGATCGACTCGCCGAGGAAGGATCCTACAAGCCTTCGACTTGTCGTTAATTGCTGGTATAATTTGTAATTCGAGATACACAGGGAGAGAAGAAAGCGAAATACGAGGGCTATAGCAGAGGGAGACAAGAGAGGGAGAGGTACAGGGCACTCGCTAAAGGAAACAAGCGTCGTGGCTCGGGGCCCCCCGAAAGGAAATGTCTTTTGAGCGAAGAACGAGAACCAGATCACGAGGACGAGTAGGGCGCCTGGCGTTTGCCTGACCCGTTGACCCTACTCTTCGACTGTTACGCCTGCCCCCGATGCGATGCGTGTCCTGGTGACACGAGCATTTGTCACGACCCGTCAAAACCTGCCGGCAACCGGCGTCGTCAGGACCGATCCTCTTTTCCGCAATCTGCCTGACGCCGTCTATACCGAAACTTACGACCTGCTGAGAAATTAGTCGTTAAATGTTTTATGTATCCGACGCCGAACAAGAACCAAAGCACTCCGGGGCCTCATGTGCCGGGGACCCCTGCTACCGTGAATTATGGCCCGAGAGTGTCGCCACGAGGAGCCGAAGATCTTGACTAATCTAGCGACACGCGTGCAACTTTGCTGGCGCGATGAACATGCAGACCACTTAGGGGACGCTGGTTATATCCGACACCTGATTTCCCCAGCTTCCAGAAGCATTTAATTTTCTCACAACGAAAATAGTAATCGGATAGGACAACCGTCCTCGGTGTTTTCGAGTTTCTAGAACAAATATCCCGGCGACTTAACGATAAACCTCCCGAGCACTAGAATCTATTCAAATGTCTTAGCTTACAAAAATGTGAAGACTAGTTATTTTGATCTTGTGCAATTTTGATTAAAATAAACGACCTCGTAATTTCAATGATTGCGAGATGAAAAATGTAGAAATGGTCATTTGACCGGCAATGGTATGTTTAACGTTAATGATTATTTTTGAGTATCGTTTTCCCCGAGATTGCTAGCCAAGCGGAGTACGTCGGAACAAAAGCAAGAAGACGGGACAGGAGATTCGGTTGTATTCCACGTATCAAAGATGAGCATCTCGCGGACGGCGTTTAGGATATTTCTCCAGGAAATAGAAACTACGGCGTCCCGTAGTATTTCGGCGGACATTGACTTTTTTCCTTTCCACGGTGTAACGAGGACATTACGTTTTCTTCTGGAAGACGGGATACGTACACGTCGCGTCGCGCCGAGTTTCTCGGAGAGGCGAAGCTAAGTGGCATTTTACTAGGCGTATTACATTTATTTAATATTATTTATGGCAGGTTTTACGAGGCCAATGATACATATGCGGGAGTCTATCCAATATCAAATATAACGTCGTAACCCGGTGAAGAAGCGCAAAGGACGGACGGAGGCAATAAATGTACGGCAAACGGCGTTTCCGATAGGCATCCTTACATACAGGTTCACCCTCTCCGAGTGTAGCTACCAATCGAACATCCACTGGAACTTTATGTCGCGTCTGAAAACGGAGCAACTGAACTTTCCACTTTTCCTTTCTTCCACATCTCATCACTCGCATTTCCATGCTCGGCGTGCTCAAAATAGAGAAAACGATTCGTTATCGCGATATCGACAAGTCGACGAGCTCGCTCGATATTTTCATACCGTTCCCTTCATTTTTCCTGCGTGCCTTTTTATATCCGCAATATTTTCTTTCACTGGTTAAGTACACAAACAAAAACACGTTCTACCGATCAAAATTCATTTTCCATTTCTCGATCCTGTAACGTGTTTGCGTTTCAATTTCATATACTTCGAAGTACAGAAATGTGAAATACCAGTTGGTTGAATTATTGAGAAGTTCGATACTTCGAAGTCTAAAATCATATTTCTCTTAAATTGATCGAATTGAATATTTCTATGTATTTTTCATAGTTGTCGCGCAACTATGTGTCTCGTTTATCATAGTTATTCGATTTCGATGCATTCGTTTCAATTGATTTCATCGAGTTTTAAACATTTGTCGTTCAAGATTACGTTCCTCGGTCGCGTTGACCAAGGAAGTGATGTTCAACGGATTTGCTGCGCATCGTGCAGTTTCGTTGAATTTGAAAGAGCGGCGCGATTTAAATGCAATAGAATTTGCGCACGGTATTGATCGATATCAATCGGTACGCTGATAACAAGAAGTCCGCAGTCCTGTAAAAAGGAGGTCCGGTGGTCGAGGATTGTGCGCATTCAGTATCCATGTAAATCCAACTACCCGTATCGCAAGGAATTCAATTCGAGTCTCTCGTCTACTGGGACGATGGCGGCTGAGCGAAAGAAAAAGACTATAAAAAGGTACAGAGAAAGGTTGATCTGAAATGGCTAAATAGAGAACGCAAACGGCACCCCAGTTTACGGCCGCTCACGCTCTTCCCCGATTTCTCTTCCCTCTCTCTTTGTCACTATCTTTCTTTCACCCTCTGCCTCTGCAGCTATCCATCCTCCCACGCTGTTTCTACGGCAATTCGTCGACCGACTCCTGCGCATACTTTGACACTCTTCGAAAACTCACCGGAATCCCGAACCAGCAAGTTTAGAGAGGCGAGAAATTGTTTCGCGTACCGTTTCATCGCGATGCTCGATTATTTCAATACTTCCTCGCTGAAATTATTACTCTCACTCGAAAAATCTCGATTTTTAATTATAAAAAAACCTAGGGATTGTGTAGTGGTGTAGGGAGCGCTGTCGCAAGAGTGGAGATCACTAAACGCAATTAGTTTGTCACAGGATGCGAAAGAAAAATTTGTCAAAAATTGCAATTGATCGGAATTGTAGAAAAAATACTAAAAGTTGCATTTTACAACTTTTTTACGTGGGCCTATATTGAAAAATTAAAATCTACGTTTTGTAGATCTTCCAGCCCAGACTAATATGCTAATTCGTAATCAGTGTTTTAATTGGCTAACGAGATTTAGTATTGTTGAATATTGAGAATGGATTTGATGAGAACAATAAACGGAAAAGGAATCGAGAAAGATAGGAGAGTACATGGTGTCTCGACGCATTTTAGAATGGATAACGGTCCTGGCTACGAGAAATGCGCCCGTACGCGTAGCCATCTTACTGGTCCCTCACCTTGCCTTTGAATATTTTATGCAGACAATTCGCTGGTGCAGTTATTTCATGTTGGCCTCACGAAAAAGATTCCGCACTCGTGGCACGTACCGCGGAAAGGTTCCATACAACGGCGTACTATACATCTATTGTTAGCCACAATCACTGTTCATACTTATGTCAAAACAGGCTCGCGTCGCAACAGATTTGCTCGTGTCTGCTGTCTATCAGAGGACCATCTTCTGGATTCAAGTATTCATACTCTTATTTCCGTGCTATCACTCGATGGAACGCGCTGCAAATAATATAACAAATGCAAATAATATAACAAATGTTAACGTTATTATTCAATATCGTGCGCTTCACGTGCAACGACCGAATAATAATCCGTGCTTGATCGGCGAAATCGAGGCGCGATTTCCTCCACAATCTTCAGAATTGCGTTTTCGCGTCACGGATATGCAGCGCCGCTCGGCCGAGGCTCGTAAAGAATGCTCGTCGGAAGAATTTGCATTATTATCCCCGAGAGTGTTTTATAGAATCCGGGGGATTCATCGCCGGCAATCGGATTTGAGGGAAGTTTCGGGTGCAGTTACATCCGGAACACCTTCCGTGTTCCTTCGAGACAACGGGGATCAGTGGAGATGACCGAAGAAATATAGGAAAGATTAAAAATCGCGAGAGAGAAGAAGAGTTTGCGTCGGTGGCGAGGAGAGGCCGAGGAAAGTGTCGCTGAGTAGAACAAGACGACGACGAGAAGAAAGAAGAAGCAGAAGAGGGTTGGCTTGAAATTAGCTACCCTCAGAATCGGCCGGCTGAATTAACAAATTGAAAAAACTCATCTCCCCTCGGGCAGTTGTTAAAGGAGTCCGTCTCGGGCGACTCCGAAGATCACGCAGCTCTCGGTGCTCGGGCTCCTTCGGCTTAAAGCACGATCCTTGTCTGGATATCGGCCCAACAAATTCATGCAAATGCTACTTGGCTCCACCGTAGCTACGATACAGTACGTCCTCCTCCATTCCGGCTTTGTGTGGGTGTGTGCGGGTTTAGCCGCTGGTGCAGCGATAACGCCACGTATACACCGCGACGTTATACACGGTAGCTACGCGCCGAGCTCGGTGTGCTTAAACGCGATGCGACTCGGACAAATTCGCCATGACGACTTCTGTAAAGGATCTACATGTTATTGAAACGGTCACAATTCTCCCACAGCTGAAGTTCGATATCGACGGTGTAAAAAACCAGAATTGAATACAATGAAAATACGTCGTTTAAAAATGCGTGTAACGTTAAGAGATTAGTTTACATAGTTTATCGACTATGGAGAGTGTCTGGATACCGGACGATGACGTAGGACTGCGAAGGGTTAACGATCGCGCGGAAAATCTGAATAAAACCGAAGGTTCGAATCCTTCAACTAAAACGATATCGCAATCTTTGAACGTTCTTGAGGCACGAGGGTGGTCGAACATGGAGCAGTGTACACATAGGGTTGCTAGTAGGATGACGGGCGTCGGCCATGTTGTCTTGACATTCTCCCTCGAGGGTTGTCGGGGGTGGATATATTTAGCCTGCCGCCTTCAGGGACCCTCGCCACCCCAACCGCCACCCAACCCCCAAACCACTCCCGACTTATGATGCCGTTGTCCGACCAACCCCAAACTTTGTGCCACTCCTTACACAAGGTTTATACACAAAGCTTTAGCGAATAAAGAAAACACGCGGCGCGCCTAAACCAATTCGACAACAAGTTAACCCTTGCAATTATTGCTTTCGTTCTGACATTTTCAACCCTGTACCGATCCAACGATAACGTTTATTCTTTCGGAAATAATGATCACCGATAATTAAGAGACACGATCGTCTTTAACCCTCATACGTTCTTCAGAAATAATTGCACAAAAGATTTTATGATACTTCTCACGCATTTTGGCGTCACTCTTTAACCTGACAAACTTCGCTTCATGCATTACGTCTCATTTTATAGTATGTAAAAATAGTAAACGGGTGAATTTTCACCCTGAGGAACGTATGGAAAAAAATCAACGATTGACACGAACCTGTACAATCTCTTAACGAGTACCTCAATTTCAATTGTTAGGCAAGTAAACGACCACCCTAAAGAAGCCTCTTTTATCGACTACAGCGGAACAGAGAATGATCACGACCCTTTTTGACAAAGCACAGCGATTGTCAGGCCTACGAATTCTTCCGGCAGGTGAATCGTTGAGATTACGAGCACGTTCAATCAGAATCATTACCGCATGCCAGAGGCGAGAAGCAATATCAATTAACCCGACAACTGGGAGACAACGATTCCCGATAGATAATGAGGGTATAGCCGTGCAATAGCCCCGCGATACCTAACCCAGAAAAACACAGACCATCCGCCAACGGTAGTTCCTTTCCTGTGTGGACGCGCGTGTGTCTGCACAGTCCATACATGTATCCTTGGTTCGCTTTTCTTCCGTGACTCTCCTTTTCAAACGGAAAAAGAAGTCATCAATATCGCGTGGCTCTTCGCTTCTGTCCAACAGAGCCACGGTAGGGGACAAAACTTTGGCAACGAGTGGGCGGAGTCACGCCTAATCCCCAGAGTCAAAATGGAAGTCTCTGGAGATCCTCTCCAGCAGAAACCTACTTGCGAAAGTACTGTCCTCGGCGAACAAGGTTAGGCTGGACAACGGACCGGACGATACATCTATGGCCGTGTTGGGTATTACGTAACAGTCAGAACATTTTCTGAATTTTCCTGCGGCCACCAGGAACCGCCGAGGGCTCGGGAACTGGCCACGAGCCCTCGAAAAGGGAAAGCAGGCCCTTACTCCGGCTCCCTACGCGCCAATACATCTGCGACCTTGCGACCGCACGTGGATTATGCCTGGGCGACTTTCGATTTTCCCACCGGCCAGAAATCGAATTCTCGGCGAAGATTTAACCCTAGACTTCAACCTGTAGACTGTACGGTTCATTTGCGAATTTTCTACCAATTTTTGTTTTTTTCAACTCTTATACGTTCTTTAATGATAAATGCACGAAATGTCAGACAATTTTCGTACACATTCGTTTAGCACTTGAACCCTTTTTGGTCGTATATCGAACCAGACTCGGCATTGATTTTTGCACCAATTTGATGGCACAGAACATCTGTAACAGGCAGTCGTCCCTGAGGGGTTAACGAAGTTATATATGGGAATATAGTTGAGTTACATGATGTAGCCTTATGTAGGTAGGTTCTTGAACGTCAGGAAAAAGTGTGAACTCCGCTTGGTTTTTTACGGAAAGTGTTAGGGGTTGGTTTCGCGGATCGATGTTCCAAGATCCGGTTAGTAAAATTGGAGACTTGGTTTGCATTGTAATAACCCGATATACGTAAAGGACATAATATTTCAATATTCACTTTCATTCCCCGCTTTACTGTACGCGAGGAGCTTGAAACCCTTCGTTCCGGGAGCCGAGGAACAAGGAATCTGCAGAAGGCGGAAAAAATAGGGGTTGTAAGTTGCGCGGATAATTCTCGGAGGCGGAGCAGCGAGCCTTTTGTGCGAGAGCGGTAGGCTGAAAGAGGGTCGGCGGTCGTAGGCATGAAGGAGTAGGCGTCTGCGATACAACGTATAGAATTTTATACAATCTTGGGAGAAACCTCACTCTACCAAGACGTCCTGTTCTTCTATGTTCTTCTAGCTCGCAGTCAAATGACGCTTTGTCTTCGTTTCCTTAATTATTTATTTATCAACCCTCGCGGAACGTTTTCCCGTTGTTCAGATGCCGGTGCTTAAATCCACTTTACCAGTTGTTCATCAATTTTATTTAAACCCGTGACGCATGACATTCGTCAGATTTATATTATGTATATCGTGAGATTATGTATACGATGATTATGTATATCAAGTCGTCAAATTCGTAAAATTAATTCACCCAACGAGTTCAATAATTTTAATTAAAAAAAAGTCGCTGACTGAAAAGTTAAAATATTGTGCCCAATGGCCGGGCACTGTAAAAATCTTGGAGCAAAATTGTTTCTTAGAACCCCAGCTTTTCCTTACCGTGAAACGACTCCATGACCGGCGCTGGCCATAGGTGTTTAAGTAGAAAGGAGAGAATTCGAGGGAAGAGAAGGAAAAGACAGCGAAAAAGAAAGGATATTAGGAGTCGCAGGACCGAGAAAGAGATCGCGAACCTCACGGGACTATCGACTGCTGGGTCCCGTGGGGCAAGTCGATACTCCAGGGACAACCCCGTCCTCTTCCTTCGGAGGTTCATCCTCTTTCTCTTCACCTTCTCGTCACCTCTTTCTAGCAGCGTTCGAGTCCTAAACAGTCGGCGCAGGCGCGAGGCGCGGCTTTTGCGAACACGATGCCTCCGCTCTTTATATTTTGTCTTCAAACGAACTATGTCTGAGCTGGATGACCTCCTCACTTCAACATCAACCTGCGTGTTACAACGTCATAAAATCACAGAGCATTTTAAACGTTGCATACCTTTTCACTGATCGGACACCATTTTCAGATTCACTTCATTTTTCAAATACTCTCTGAAACGTCAAAAATTTCTCTTACCAATTAACTACATTTTTCAGAGAATCTTAAGAACGTCAGATCAAGGGAAATATTTCTTTTATCGATCGAAAGCCTTTTCTTCGAATAAATTTCATTTTTGAAAACCCTCAAACGTTAGAATAAGGGGAAATTTCTTTCACCGATTTATCTCTGGTAAAAATAAAATTAATGCGCTGCCATTTTATTGTGTTTTCAGACTCCTTTAGGCAACAAAAATACATTTCATATTGTGCAGACATTGGCTTGAAATAAATTCATTTCAGATTTTTCTGGAAACCAATTACTTTTGGTAACGTCTTTCGAGCTCTATATTTCGACGGATATGTTTTCGATTTCGATGTGCTCATCGATAGCCAGTCGACGTTGACTTTCGATTGTCAGTGTTCCCGGGCGCGAACACTTACGGTTAAATGTATGCGGCACGATGAGCGGTAACAGTGTGTGGTTGGGTTGTCAGCACCGGTAAGTTATTTAGCGGTTGAGACCGTAGCAGTTGGCAGCGCTGTCTAATTGTAACGACACCTTTGGGACTGGTATCACTCCCCGTATCCACCAAACCACCCCACATTCCACCCCCCGTAATCGTTGAAGCGCTCAGGTACTCTCTCACACTGTCAGCCGCTTCCTTCTTCCCTCGGCTCCGCGTCTCTCCTCTCGCCGACTGTTAGACGTTGTAAACTAAAAATACGACGACACTTTGTCGAAGCATCCGCATCACGTATGTCTTAACGTTCAGGAAGCTTGCGAGGACGCCCGGAGGACTTCCTCTAACATTCTAAGCCTCCCGAAACGATTCATAATTCACAAATCTTCTATCCCTCTGAAACTGACGTTAGAGTCAATGCAAACGCTATTATTAACGTCTCTGCGGTTCAAATGTTAAGGGTGTCATCTAGCTGCCTGATAGTTCAAAGCTTAGAAAAACATCCCCGAGAAGGCTTGGGACTCGCGAAAAATCTTTACCTTGCCAAATAGCACTATTAAACGATATTAGCAATGTTTCGTAGACTGCGGATTTTAAATATCAATAAAACAGAAAATGCATTTTTATTTAATTCTTGTTTGTTGGTGATAACTTAGCAAATTCTTATTTTGCATCGATATAGACGTGTGCGCTTTGAATTTTTCTCCCGAACAGCGAAGACGCAATTTCCAAGTAGTCAGCTATCGATCAAAGTGCAACAGAAGATTGTTGAAGCATCGCCTCGTTGTTTATCTCGAGTTGTGGTCGGAATGACTTTGTGTTCCGTTGAGGAAAGTCGGTCCGGCGCGCACAAAGGCAAAATATCGAGTCGGTTGTCGCCTCGTAATTGCGCATCTCGAAAACCGGATCCTCTCGTAAACTTCCGTGGGAGCATAGACGTTTGCTTTATTGCCAAGGCTTCTGATATCGCGGCGGTTTGGTAGCGCGGCATCGGTAGAAAGGCAACCGGGCGGGCAGGCAGGCAGTCAGGCAGGCAGGCAAGCTAGGCAGAGGAAGGCAGGAAGGCAGGCAGGCGGCATTATCTTCTCTCGTTGAGGGTGAGAGAGGGCGAATGCCCTCCCCATGAGATCACCATGGCAACCCCTGTACGGCCCGCCACGGCGTCATGTCCTGCGTGCTTCTATGTCCTGCTAGCATGGCGACTACTAACTTTCCAAACTTTTCTGTCGACGATAACCTACAAGTCTTCCTTCCTGTCATTTAGCCGCCTCCTTTTGCCCCGCTTTTGCACATTCGTTCGCTCGTTCGTTCCTTCTTTCCGTTCTGGATTGGAGAACGCGATGCGCTTCCTTTCGCTACGATAGCATGTCCTTTGACTACGATTTTCGAAGAAGCGAGGCCAATCATTGACAAGGGATGGTTTGCCACTTTGTCGGCACCCTGACAACTAAACTGCGGATTTCATGCAAATATGAGATTAAACGACTGGTACAATTTTAGAGAACGTACATTTTTACTTGGTTACTTTAGTTTGCGATCAGTGCATACAAACTTTATTTTGCACAAAGATCCGCAGTCTATTCGTGAATGATTTGTGAGATGGAACAAGTGCATAGAGAAGGAGAAGAAAATAATTTCGGAGTGCAGAATGCAACAACGAAAATATTTTCTGTAAAGTATATGTATTTTAACGAAGTTAAAACAAATCATAAAGAATTTATTCCCGCAGCCAATAGAAAATAACGGCACAGACGATCCATGAAAATATCGGCTGTGCACGCAGGTTAACAAGTAAAACACGTTACACCGTGGCCGGAAGTTATTGTTATGAACGCGGGGGCAATCGAGTTTAGCGGCGCTTTAAAATTCATTGATAGCAAACGATTCAGCGATGCGTGTCCGTGTACAGTAACAGAGTGCAGCAAGTTTACCGGAAGCCCGCTTAATCCTAACTAACCTCGTTGCACGGTCATGGAGTTTGTCGTCGAAACATAAGGGGGTTAAAATGTGATTTTAATATTCGCGGCTCCTTTGAGGAAACTCGTGACTCTTCCTTAACAGGCTTACGGAGGGCGCCCCGAACCTTGCCTTGCCTCTTGCTCTCCATCCCGTGAGAACGGCATCCCGCTTTGAAGAGCACGCCTAGTTTCAAACTCGGAAAAATCTGCAATTCTGCTTCGCCCGGCAACTTCTCTTTACCATCTTTCCTTCTTTAACGGTCGTCCGTTACGCTCTTATTGTAGCTGTGTCCGTAATCTATGCGCACACATACCCGCGCGTCCTTAAGACAAAGAACAAACACAATGGGAATTACGAGACTCGCTTCGCTCGAGTATTGCAATTTTATTTTCCAGTTCGCATTCGTTTCGGTTGCCAAAGATTATTTCGTTCGTTCGTAAGAAAAGTGACGCAACTCAAAATACATTTCTAAAGCAAATATATAAATTGTGGTGTACTTTAGAACTAATGCCAATGTCACTTCGATGAGACAATGTGATCGAGAACTTCAATTTTCATAATGCAAACAAAAAACTTGGTTCGATACGTTGATTACAATGGTGCTTGCTTCGACGAACACGATTTATTTAGGAAAACGTTGTGTTCGTTTTGTGTATATTTTTTGTATGTACCTTTCCGTCGAATTTGAGTATTATTGTGGAACGACGAGGACTTGAATGACGTGCCAGGTCATTACAGAGCGAAGTTATCGAACTTTCAGCGAAAGCAATACGAGACAGGATGTTTTGATGTCCGTGGCGTTTCTGGCTTCGGTGAGAAACACGTGTGCTGGAGCATGCGCGACTTACGGCCGTTTTTGTCGATATTTGACAGCGGAACTTGAGAGGGTCCTAACCGTCCCCACTGAACCCTCAGGGGGCTCCATATCTAAATGCAGACATTAATAAATCGCGGACACACTCGTACGCGGCCGCCGCGTATGAATCGTCAGTGTTAAGTTAGTTTATGTCGGTGGAGGTTCTGATGCGTTTATGGAAATGACTCGTGCCTTGCTCGGGAAAGGGGCCGCCTAAGGCATCGCGACATAATTTGACAATTCCCGTATACCTCTACACCTGGACGTAACACTCGGACACTTACATCGCCAAAATTCCGTGAAATCCAGAAACTCTGCAACATTTTTCGAAGCTCACTTGACAGGTTGCACGGCTAAGCGACTGAAAAATTCCCGGAATATCAAAATAATCGAAATACAAGATGTCTTGAATATCTCGCTTAGTGTTAGTAATAGAAAAAAAACGTTGTAGGACAATATTAACCTAACTGAAGGGGTAATCTAATGATTGAGAAAAAACTTCTTTCAAGATCATTTTTTTCTAGATATCAAGATTATCCTATAAGACTAAACTAACTAACACATTAACCGAGATATTCAAGGTAGTTAATTTAGCTGGGACACCCTGTATATAGAAACAATGGATTATAATGTTTCTAAAGCCTTTAAAGATAGAAATAAATTCCTAATTGGTCCCATACACCTTGCGAGTAATACGAATAATTCTTATTCAGAAAATGTATAAATTATTCAAGAAACTAAATCTCGAAAAAGAAATAAGTTTACGCGTAGCTAAAAAATCCGCAGGATATCCAGTATGTCAACCCTGAAATTGATTTTTGCTACCCCTCGTGAACCCGGACCGAAAATACGCCAAGTATTTGTACAGCTCGAGCGCCTAACGTTAACATTCGGTATAGTTAGTATTAACAATGTGATGGATGGTAAATCATTAGTTGTTGTGTCGTAGATGTAGAGCAAATCTAGTTATAGTAGCCGACCTCTCAAGCCGTCTTGTAGCTAATATGATAGACTGCCATTAGGGATATCTCGCTGTCGTGACGAGGGGACTGTGAATCGCGTGAGGGGACAGGGAGAAGGGCTACACAACCTAAAGCCCACGACAGAGTACGTTAGCTCAGGATATGCTAGCTACTAAGACGTATTACTTACATATGAATTATGCAGGACCTTGGTATGGGTGGCTGCCGAATAGCCTTAACTTCTAACATCTTAGGACTTAGGTAAACGAAACTCTCTCTGCCAACAGGAATTCAGTTAAGTTATCCACTTTACGCACTGCCGAGCCTGATTTCGCCTTTTGTAAACAAGAAAACCGCCCTTCCGATACAAAATGCACTGAGCCACTACCAATATGCAATTTCATTGCGCCACGCCTACTGAAAAATTTATTCCTTAATACGGTTTTACGTACGCTAATATTTTTATGTGGTAGCGCCCCCTTTTTCGGTTCCACCACCAATTTAATTCAAAGAAATAGATTTCTCGAATAACGTCTCGATGAATTTTTATGAATACTTTTACGTAGAATCACCCAATTCACGGTTGTACCGCCAATTAACTCAAAGGAATAGATTTATCGAATATCGTCTCGATTGATTTTTATTGAAAATTTGTTATGCGTATACAGACAAATTTGGTGGAAATTTCGAGCTAGTTTATATTAAAGCCGAGGCTCCCAGCGCTGTCGTCGATTCTAGTCGGGATATTCTTGAATTTTTAGTATAGAAAAAGGGCTGGTTAAAGGCCATAAGAACGTTCGTAGCTCCTTGTCTGCTCGCACGCGAATTTATTCTACTTGCTATCGCTCTTCCTCTGCTCCGCTCCTATTTACGTCCACATCCCGGTAAGAGGAAATTAAACAACGACACCATAAGGACAGGCAGCAACTGGTGCTGCTCACACGTCACATTATTTTCTCAACTTGGCCGAAATGTTGACTTTTATGTGAATTAAATTAATGTTCGTTTCGTCCTGGTTCACCTCTAAAATACTGCGTTTTGAAACAGGATATGGCTTCTGTTTGAGCTTCGCGTGCGTGTTGCCACATAGGCGTAATTGTTGAAAGTGTTTTAAGAGCATAACAAACTGCCACCGTATAAATTAAATTTCGGAGAGGACGTCGTTTTCTATCTCTAGCCGCTTCTCGTCAAATGTATTAAGCCTTCTGTACAGCAAATCTCGACGTTTTAATCGACGATTATCAAAAAACTTATATTGGATCAGGGAGTTGCTATTGATCGAATAAATTGTTAACGAACCCCTATAATATTTAATTTATACAACAAATTTATGGACTAACCAAATATACGATAATTGCATCGTATCAAGAATATCAAGAACTTTAAATACAGAAATTCTCGAAAAATTCTTAAATGTTTACGATTTCTTGACAAACGATAAAATCTTTTGTCGCCGAAGAATTGATTATAGAAACAGCAGATTGACCCCGTTTTGAAGGTAGATCTCGAAATTGTAATAGGATACAGAGAACGTATGGGAGGGAATCATGGAACGGGTTCGCCAGGAGAGGTTCGAGAAAATGATTCAACGAATTAGTGGATAACGTCCATGCAATCCTTCTTAGCCGTTCCCTATCTATAATATTTCCTGCGAAGAAGATCCGAAGGAACGAGTCAGTGGATCCTGGATGACGGTGGTGCGAAGGGGGTAAGGGGTTCCTGAGAAGACCGGTGCAGGAGGCGTAATGGAGGCTAGTTAAACATTAAGCATCCCCTGATACCTTGCTAACCCCTTACTAACCCCAGTTAAGGTGTATGCAAGGTATACAGCTCTAGGTGGTTTCCTATACCTTACGGACCTCAGTATACATTCTTACTAATTGACGTCCTGCGCGTCTGCATTATGCACTCGCGATTACTCCCGGGCGTTTTCTTACTAAAATAATACATCCGATCGAAGGGTACGAGGCCGTATCTTCTCGGAAAGAAAGATCAGACCGCTACTCCAAGCAGGATACCTTCTCTTGTGCTGATACTTTCTTCGTTTTACGCTTTCCTACCCCTTGGCTACCGTATCCTTTCATAGTCCTTTCAAAATCGAAGATTAACAAATTCATCATAATAATTTCTTCTGGGATTATTATTTACTATTAAACGTCTTTTAGACGACGAATGTATTGCATGATAATACTTGTAATTCTAAAGCGGTAAGAATCAATTTGTTGAATTGTCTTGCATCTTTGCGTCGGCAAATTCTTAATACATTTTCCAGGAATGTTGAGTTAAATTTCATAAATTAAGTTACAATCCCTTCTGCGGCGGGATCATGAATTCTCTTAGTGCTTGATAACAATGAGCTTAATGAAGACGTGCCCAAGGGGTACCTATTACCGAGATACATTGTTAATACGACTGCTGAGTAAGGGTTTGTCCTTTGGACATGTGATTAGTACGCCATTGGACACGCCTACAACTCCTGAATGGACGGAATTTCTTACTTAATGCTACTCTGCTGAGAGTTGGGCGTGCTGTGGCTATAAAACGACTTCTTCATTGTTCCTTGAATAAAATTCGATAGCTTTTATTAACCATTTGATGATTTAACACAATTTTATGCTACGAAATTCTTTGATCTATTTAAATGAAGGCCGAAGTGCATTCTATTCTTTTTTTCTTAAACGATTCTCTCACTTGTCTCTTTTAATGTCTACGTTAAAAAATATTTTCACTAACAACTAAATTAAAAGATAATACTTCGATAAATGGAATGCGTAACATCGAATAATGAGATAGTCCCGAGCTCTCTGACAAAGTTACGTACTCTCCTTCTGCACAGCTTCTAAAAAAGAGGGAGTGCACATTGGAAGCCGAAAACATGATTAAAGATTTTCCGACGCGGGAGAAAATGGATTTCTGATACGAGTAACGCTACCCTATTTGGAACTATTACGCGTAAGTCCCCGAGTAAGCTCCCTATATCCATTCACTCCCGTTCGAAATATATTTACTAGATCAGAAGGTATTTATTTGCGAGTTGCCGCCCTTCCACGCGCCTCGAATACAAAAACGGTTGGCTACAACGTGAACAACAACTCCGCCGATTCTAATTCCACGCGTCATTCCACAAATTCAACGTCCACCGTAAATGCAGTTCAATATTTACACGTTCAATTTTTCCATTTAAATTGAACACTTCGTTTGATCGTGAAGTATCAAAATCATGCGTGCTGAATACGAATTTGAAAAATGACACAACGTGCAATATAATTTTGCGTTTCCATCGAACGACCAAATAAATGTCTTCGACGATTTCGATCGACTAACTGGCAGAGTTAGTATTTTATTTTTCAGATGCTGTACATGTACAGAAATGCGCAGTCCGTTTTTAAAGTTCGAAAATTAAGCGGGCCGCGACTCTCGCGAATTTCTGTTCCACGGAAGAGCGAGCATCCCTTCCGACAGGTTGAGAAAAATCGCTAATTGGTGGGCAGGAAACATTAACAAACCGCTGCGTAGGAATCTATGATCGCAGGGTTTGATTAAATTCATTTTCCACTGTTTGCCCCGGCTTTTCCTCTTTTCCCGTTCGGCTTGTTCCGCTTCGTTCCTCCCCCCACCCCCTCGCTCTTCGCGAGCCTTCAATATTTAGCGTTTTTCTATCGGCGTCGTTTATTTTTTCTGGTTCGTTCGTTTATCCATCCCAACGTTGCGAAGTTGTATACTGTGGAACTGGAAACAGCGAACGGTTGCACATTTCCCGCTACATGCCGTGTTCCTGGTTTTCCCTTCCTCCCCGATTCACATATACACAATCCGCACTCTCTCTCTCCGGGTTTTCCGCTGCGCGGTGCCTTCGTTTTATTTTCATTTGATCCCAGGCAACGGGAAGGTACGTTACTATCGGAAGGCAGGTTGGAAATGATTTCTCAATTGGTCGGCCCCCTGTATATTTTATTCCGTGTCAATTCGTTAGCAACCGAGCAAAGGCCAATCTGGCCGGGGAATCAATCGATCTGTCGAACGAATTCATCCATAAAACGCTTTAATTACCGCACGCGCGTATCGACGCGAACGCTGCGCTGCTTGCAGGAGAGAGAAAGAGAGAAAGAGAGAGAGACAGGTCGTGCCAGCGACAATCTCCCGTACAAATACAGTCGAATTAACCTAAATGATTCTGGAACGGCTAAACGGACGATCAGTTCGTTGTCCCTTCCCGTTTACACGAAATCAATTACTCCGAAGTTATGCACTCTTGTTCGCATTTATTTCAGTGTCTTTATTCGTTGGACTTTAGCAGAACTGTTAGGTCGTCCCTTTCTAATGAAAATACTTATTTAAAGTGCTATTAGGTTCATCTGCACTTGGTTCATCAGTCGCCTGTAAAATAATGTGAGCGAACATTCTCAAGATTTAAATACGTTTTCATCGTTTATAGATGAACAAGAAATTTAGAAATACGAGGTCACGAATGGCGTCGTTTTTTCGTTCTACGAATAATTGTCGGATTCGATGGAGAATCTCGTGACGTAATCGATGAAACAAGAGTAGAGGATGAACAGTGATCGTGAATTAGTTTAGCGTAAAGCGTGGCAATCCTAGTCGAGCGATCTTTAACTCGATCGGATGTTTCAGCGATGTAAAATGCACCCGGCAGCTGTTTCGCGCGACGATCCGAAATAGGTTCCCGATCGTGAAAAGTGGTGGAAGCTCGCGGAAGGCATCGTCGTCGGAGAAAAATCTAATAGATGATCGAAATCGAGTTTGAGCCCCCGTAAGAAACTAGCCATTCCACCCTTCTCGCTTGTGCTGCTCGCGTTACTACATTGTCGACACTGTCGCCCCATCAAGCTCGGAATGAAATCCAGTTCGCATTTGAATCAGTAGGTAACGCAATCCATTAGGCTCTAACAGCCAATACTCACAGGATAGAGTGAAAAGAAGCGACTACGAAATCGAAAAAGAAAAAAGGAACTTAGATACTTAAGTACCAGCCGTGCCGAACAGATCGTTGCTCGCATCTTGATCACAACTATCAACATGTCACAACTCCAATAGGACGATGGACTTCTAAATGCTAGTGCAATTTTTGCATTTTCAGAGAACCGTGTCATTGGAAGTGATATTTATGTAGACACGATGGATAATATGAATGTGGAGTAATATAAAGCTTGAAAAAACGTAACTCGATTTTTCTATTAATTTATATTATGCGATTTCGTCTGACACGCTATATTATTTATTTAATGCTTCAAACCAAATATGGTTTATATAACATATACAGCATATGAACATATTGTTGTATTTCGTATTGGCTTAATTCGCTTCTTAACTTTGGCTACATTAATCCAGAAAAAATGAAATGAAATGACGATCGGGACGAAGGAACTGTCCATTGGTTAACTGGTCGTCGCCATTTTCGAAGTAACGAAGCCACGTCGATGAAGTCGGTATCTTCGAAATGCCGTCGTCGTTCTCCTCGCCCGAGGCGCGATAAAGACATCGTGTTTAGAGCGAGATTCACAGCGGCGATAAGACGAAGTACAATGCTTTGAATACCCATCCAGCATCCCCGATAGGATCTTAACGTCCTCTAAGAGTAAACGAAATTAAATTCGCTCGGCAGTCTAAGGGCGGCCAACTGCAGCCGTTAACACCGAGCCTAGAATCCTCGGATACGGATAGATACGAAAAGTATGTAGCAGGAGATCGATACGTTTCTTTCCCTTTCTCTTTCCGTGTATCCTCTCCCTCAGCTTCCTCCTCCTTTCTCCTCGTCCACCTCATCCACCCATGCTTCCTTCCCTCTTTATATATCTCCCTACCCGGTCTCTGCGCGAACAAGGGATCCGCGATCGGTTTTCATTTTTCCCTTTCACTTTTGCGAACTGCACGGATCCCGTGCCAAACGTCCGACTCACAATCAGTTGACAATTTGTATGGGCTCATCGTTCAGAAAACGGCATCGTTTAGATAGTCCGCGTGAAATCTACGGTAATGCGCAGGTTGCATGGCGTCCGCAGGCTGTTTCGCTACGCAACGTTACATTCCGATTTTTATGTACGCGATAATAAAGGACCCCGCACAAATCATATGGAAAATCTATCCCGGTTAAATCAGTTGGATTTTTTATACGGAAAGTATATTTACTTTACACGCTTGCCGCACCCCAAAGATATTTGTTCATAGACCTATTTAAGGATTATTGAAAATTCAAAAATAGTGACACCACCTAACACATTTTGTGAAACCCTACTATTTTTGTTTTTGTACTAAACTGAGATCGCCACGAGAATTGTAAGAGTCAACGCGCACTCTCAATTTTCTGACACGTTAGACATATTTTCCGTCGAGGACGAAATAAAGAAATACTTAAAAGTTCTCAGCACTCTCTTGTAAAATCGAGCAACTAAGAGGTTAAGAAACCCATGAAAAGCGTAGAATTAAGAAAAGCGAGCACATAAAGGATCGCGAACAGCTTGTGTATCCGTACGATCAAATTTGATTCGGGGAAGGATAGCTGTCCAGGACCATAATTACTCGATTACGCGTGTTTCAAACAGGGTTTAACGGCTCGGTGTTCCTTCGCGTTATTTATATTGGCCGGTGCCGCCGCGCACGATGCTTTATGACAAATAAAAAAGCCAGGACGACGGTCGATGAAACGGGACACGAGATAAATGAGCGATGGGGATTATAGTGAACGCGTGCGTAAACGCGGCATCTAAACGATTTTATTCCTCTCGGTAGCTGACCGTAAAATTAAACGGACCTGACATTAACCGGCATCTATGCCGAGTCTGGTTCCGGTTACGCGGGCTTTAAAAGCGAAAAATCGCGGGAGGGATAGGACAAAGACACTCCGCCGAAGGAAAATATCGAAACGGACCGGGGGAGAGACAGCAAAAAGAAACAGACGAGTCCCTCTTACAATTTCGCCGGGGCCATTCGCGCAAACGTGAAAGGAAAAAACCCGGGCGTTGCTAGCAGAAGGTATGCGTTTGATTTTTCGATGGAGTCCCGGATCGTATGGACGCACTCCGCTGGGGGATGACAATGGCGTCCCATGGGAGGGACTGGCCTACCAGCCACCCAGAAAACTACCCCTTCGTCCCCTAAACCTCTTCATCGTCTCGGTCCTCCTAATTGTTTCCTACGCGGTTTCTCCGTTCTCCAGATCCATCTCGGATAGAGATTATTCGCGTTTCGCCTCGCCCCTGTCTTTTTCACGCTGTCTTCCTGTCTCTCTCCGTCACCAACACCCCTGAACATTCTCTCCAATTCGACGAAGATCATTCGCGTACATTCGTTTCTCTAGCAAACTCTTTTTGGAGATTGTGTCTTGTTATCATCATTTCCAAAAATAGTCTGTTCTCAAAACGACGACAAATGCATTTATTCCATCAATAAGTAAGTTCAGTCTACGATGCGTATATCCTTCCGATCGATGAAATCCACTCTGTTAATTGTAGTGAAACGTGGTTCAGACAGTAAATATTAAAATGATGAGAAACGTAGTCGCTGGAAGCTTCATAACATCGCGTCCCTCGTTGCACGAAATTATCCAATGGAAATGTCGAAGATTGTTGGAAGAGCTAATCAACGACATGGTTGCATCCAGGAGAAAAATTGATGGCTCTATACCGAGTTGTTTGCAAGCAACTCTGCCGTAAAATTAGAGTTTCTAATCCATTATCTGACGACCGACTGTTGTTCGTAGAAAATGGTATTTGACATTTTGGTAAACGGACAAGGTAGCCGCGGTAGTGTGCGCAAGGTATAGGCGCCTTACTCGGTCCTAAAGGTCGAAGAACACGTGGTCGAGGGTTTAATCTAGAGAAATGCTGAATAATAGAGGCGAGTAGAAGAGGGCTTGCGATTGGCTTATGCAATATTCAGACTTAGTTTCCGGCCAAGTTCGCGTTCTAATTAAGTTCTCGACGTTGAAAAGCGTTAAGCACCTTGTCAACTGTTTAACTGCAATCCTCCCCCTGCTTTCAGATTCTTCCTCAAGTTCTTTCTCAAGTGCAACCAGAACTGCCTTAAGAATGCCGGCAACCCACGCGATATGAGGCGCTTCCAGGTGAGTTAACACTTAAATTTTTTACGAGCTACACCTTCCGAGGAGTCTACCATTAACCCTTAAATAGATGCCCAATCAGAATTACTTAGATACTATCGCATACTCTTAGATGCTAGTTAATTCGACATATTTTTGATGTTCCGCGGACCAGGGTGTGTTAAATCAGTTTCGAAATTTAAGGGGAGCAGTAAAGCAAACTGGTCGTAAAAAAATTTTTCCAGTAAGACAATTTAAGAAGCAGAAAGGATGGATCTAACCGCTCGCATTTGAAAATCTAATATTCGGAACTGAGCTATTCGACGTTGGGCGCGACTCTGCAAATTCATGGGAAAATTTTCAGAAAACGGGCGCCGCAAAATTCGGTTATCATTCGAGTCACGATTCCTGAAATTATAGGAGAAGAGACACGAGGGGTTGCGGGTAGATCAGAACGTCGAAAGTCCCCGGCAATTGCGTGGCAGCGTATCACCGTGTTGGCTTGTCTGCGGATGCGTATCCGCCGCTCGAAGGCATTCTTTTTTAATTTCCAAAAGGAAAAGAAGTTCGTCGAGGAAACGAGCAATTTCTCGATGGTGGTCGGCTATCGTCGAAAGTTGAGATCCCCATCCAAGAGACGTAATCCAAGGGGTTGGCAATTAGCTCAGCGCGGCATCAACCCAACCCACCCCTATATCCGTTCACCCTTCCACCCCATCTCCGTATTACGGTTTCTCCTACTCTCCGACAGCCATATCTCGCAAAAGATAGAATTAAAAAATAAATTACCAAAAACTTTCCTTGTCTTTCACCTTTCCTTTTATTTCTCGTTCCTTTGTCTCGCAATTTCTGCTTTGTCTATCTCGTGCGACCGAAAAATAAGCCGAGATCTTCTTTGCTCGTTAGACTGTGGTTCTTTATGCAAAATTAAAATTTTTCACTCATCTTAAAAAGTCGAAAATAGAGTAGCAATTTATTTCATAAAAAATACTCGAAGCATCTTTGTAATTTCAATGTTTATACAATCGTATCGTGTTCTATATAACGAGTAAATGAAATTGTAAATTGAATCGTCCTCGAAGATTTATCATCGCACCCAGACAGTTAATCACGCGAGCCCGTGAACGAGCAATGCAGTCTGATTCGCGGATTCGCGATGTGTGAACGTTCGCCATGTATTTCGTGACACTCGTGGCCCCCTCTATTTGCACGTATGATAGATACTATCATACAAATGTATGAATATAATCTCATTAAGGCTGAATCTTGGAATACAGCTACATCGTACGCACACGTTCGAAGCGTCACGGCAGAAAATGTTTGTGTGGATCTATTTAAATATTTCACAACGATGCATGATTGCGTACGCGAATATATTCATTGGCCAACAAAACGCGCTCGCGCGGATTCGCCGCCGGTGATGCACTTTCTCTTTCCGCGTTGTATTTCTCTTTGATAGCGGCGGGGTAAGAATCGTTGTAAAACTTTCGGCAAATTGAAACAAGCCCGTGTATTTAACCTCAAGTTTTTCGGACGCAAACAAGGGGACGATGATTTTCGGGGCAGAGAGCGAGAGTGAGAGAGTGAGAGAGAGAAAGTAGAAAGAACGTTTATAAAATCGGCCGAGAAGGTCGGTAAACGCCCGAAGTTTTGTCCTTTCGCGACTCCCGCCAACTTTCTTGGCTAGTTGGCCGTATTACCTAACGTAGTGCGAACTTGCAAGCTTGAGGAAAACCTGACGGTTCTCCGCCCGCTGCGAATTTTCGAGGCGGCTAAACCCACGCCGCTAAAATTTTAATTCGAAACTCCGAGTAATAAGCAATTCCTAAACAAATTCCGAGCCGTGATAACAACTTCATTTTGGTTCCCCTTCACCCGGGATACGGACGAGCGCTTTTCGCGACAAAACTCCCCGCGAATTTTTATCAAAAATAATTGCGCCGAGGATCCTACGACAATGCTCGGGGGCTTCGTTTCACAACTTCGATCAACAAGTTCGCTCATAATCTCGTATTTTACAGAAATAAATGCATACCTTTTGTAATTGCATTGTAATAATAATATGGTGGCACGTCTGTTATATACCATCATCGTTTGCAATCTGTTTTACGTTTTAGTTTTGTTCTTACTACACGCGTTAGTCTCAAGCACACACGTTACGTTCAAAGTTCCTTGTACATTCAAATCTATTCGTGTGCATCACCTGAAATCATTTATTTTCACCTAGAAATAGCAATAGTTGTTTAACGTGTGTGTTCCTGAAATTGACGATTGAATGGAGAATCTTCCTGAGTGAAATTATCGGCGCGCGTGCACCGCATTATCGCGAAACTGATTTCCACGAAAGTTTCATTTTTGAGCGGATTCTCACGTCGGCGAATTTCAACGTTCTGTAACAGGTGGTCATTTCCACGCAAGTAGGAGTAGAGGGACCACTACTGGCAGTCTCGGACAACATGTTCGTCCACAACAACAGCAAACATGGGCGCAGAGCGAAACGATTGGATCCCAGCGATCCCGGCGAGTACAACAGTGAGTCTGAAATAATTCTGAATATACCTATAACACTTTGCGACAGCATAATCGAGAGATAGCAACTTTCGACTGAATATTGATTTGTTGCAAAATTAACTATGAGCACAACGCGTGAAACGAGATACTGCAGCGCAGGATAATGGAGTATTAAACGAAGTTTTTACTAGCACGGCACAACTTCAATATTTATAATCAATTCATTTGGACCCGGCATGAATCAATCATCGCGGTTTTAATTTGTAACGATGCAATACAAAATTCGCAACCGCAATGGACAATATACTTGTCAAATAAAATGCAGGTTGTTGCAAGCACTTCAAAGTCGTTATGTCGCAATTACGATATCAGATACTCGGATTATTCGTCTTATTTTATACGTGCAAAATAGAAACAATATATTTGAAATACTTTTTCTGCATTTCTTATATTCTACTAATTAAAATAATTAAACGAATGAGTAATATTCCTTAGAGTCGGTATGACGTGTAGACGTTTAGAGTTTTTCAAATATAGATTTGTAAAATATTTGTCCAGTACGAAGATCCGCAGTTTGCATGATCGAGCAGTATGACAGAATGGTTCGATTCGAAAAGCATAGACATCGTCGTATTAAACACTTCGCGCCGCCGCGGCGAGACGATAAGAAAAAATTGTTGTCTCGTCGTAATGGAATTGTTAGAATCCTTGAACGAGGAGCGGGTACGGAGGAAACGCGGGGTTGGTTTCTTCGAGATCGGTATAACGACTCCTCGAGCCATAGTGGAGGGTAGAATCGTAAGAGGACGAGACAGGGCGTGCTCAGAGGATAGGATATAAGGAGTCATAGGGCAATTCAGCAAAGTTTGGCGTCGACCGCGCATACAAACGGCTGATATCGTGCGGCCACCCCTCAACTACGCGCGCCTCTTCTCTCTTTCCCCGGTGTGTTCTTCCTCTCCGTCCTTTCTTTCTTTCTGCGCAAAGGCAAGATGTAAATCAATGGGATGCGGGCAAACGGGGGTTCCGCCACGTTCTCTGTGCTTTCTTCCTTACTATTATTTCCTCCGTCCCTAGTCAAGCTCCTCTCCGCAGGTTCGAACCTTTCCTTCCACCTCTTCGCGTCTCTATTTTATCTCGTCGGGCAAAAACGAAGAACGAGGCAGAAAAAGCTCGCCAATCGGACCTATCCCCTCTATTCCACCCTTCAGTACATCTCGTTGGTAAATGTTACATTCCCGGATTTTGCGTAAAACGATATTCACCGATAACAGTCTCGTTTTCTTAGAACCCTTCGTAATTGTACAGTAGGATATATACCTTGGTTCTCTAAGGCGAAAATTAATTTTCACGTTGTTCAACTTGTATCGTCATTTTTATCTCATACCTAGCGCATTAGATAAAATGAATTTGCAGTTGGAGGTCAACGCCAAGGTCATGACAATAACATCACCGAATACACTTTAACATCGGCTACAACGTTTAAGAAAAACAACGATGATAAAAAGGCTAAAAGCAGCGATTTTAAATTTGAACGCTACAAGAATGAATTCGATCTTATTATTATGAAATAATATAAAGTCGCGCGTAGTGCTCCAGAATATTTGTGGCAGCATGTTCACTCATCGATACTATGTAAATTAGGTACAACAATATTTTGATATCATGATAAATGAAGGTTGCCATTGAGACAGCAACATTTAGGTGAACCACAAATGATTCCTCCGGCTAGAGAGTATTGAATATTCCGATAAATCGCTCGGGAGAAAGCAGCCCGGTCGTGAAACATGATTTTAATGAGCGCGGCGGTGGAGGGGAAAGCAAGTTTTTCTGGAGGAGAAGTTCCCAGTATTTACCGGGGTGAAACGAAGTTACATCCGCGATCCCACAGTGATCAGAGAGAATCGGACCGAACATGTTCGAGTACAACGGGGCTCCTCGACTTCGACGACGGTTTGGTGGTAAAAGAGGAGTTCGGGAGTAGAGAGTAGCACCCCTTACCGCTCAGTAATGGCACGGGGGATTTTATTTATTCCGGGTTGGTACGCTTGTTCCGGCCTCCTCTACTGAATCCCTCTTTCAACCCTCCCTCCCGTCCTCTCTTCCTCCTCCACCTACTATACTCCTTCCACTCCACCTCTTCCTACATTTCCGCCCCATACCATTTCGCTCGACAATTCTCTACCGGAGTGGTTGCCAACGTGGCCGCCTCTGTTTAACGACTTTCTTGTACATTGAACGCAATAAATACCTCTGTCCCATCGAAGAATCCCCATTTACACGAGGATCGCTACCCTTTAACCAACCCCCGTCTTCCTTACATCCTTTTCTTGCAAAACAGGCCTCGATAAAATATTATCAAACCACACCATCGTTTCATTTCTCACAGATCCCTAGAGCAACTTCAAAAATATTTCAATTCAAGAAAATCAGAATTAAGTTACTAGCTTTGACGTTTGATGCTATGGTGTTCCTGCTAGGGGAAGATCAATTTCTAATAGTCAGCGTTTTGGCTAGAAGAGTTTGCCGCTAATCGTAGATTCTTAAAAACTCATCGATAAAGTGCAGTAGCTACGGACCCACAGTTAAGGGGGTGGTTTAATCGTATGGCTGACTAAAATTAACAATAGAAACGTCCGAATTTAAGTTCACTAGTATCGAATCACCAGATTAGATTTTATTGTTTACAATGGTTCGACGAAGTCAATTTTCAGTGGTCGTGCGTTTTGTGTTTTTGTGGGGTGGTAGTTTTCGACCAGGTTGCAGACAAGGGGTGTCTTTCGAGCATTCCGGATTTAATAGGCGAGCAAGCAATCGAAGGTGGAAGCTGTTTGAGCATCACTGGGAGCAATATACCATGATGTCAGCCACTCTGCCGTGGCTCCGTTCTAGCAGGGTCGGTGCCGGGGGTGGCTTGGCTTCGCCGGGGTACAAAATGATATCATTGGGTTATAAATTCCAAGCAGAGACACCAACGGCCCGATCGCCCCCCTTCCTTCTTGTTACAACTCTTCTCCGGCCACTCCGACCCTCATTCTCTTCCTCCCGACACTCTTTCTCTTCCTCTCTCTCTCTCTCTCTCTTCATCTCCCTCTCTCGCTCTCGTTCTCTTTCTACAAGGTTGACGTCTTTCTCCTTCATAGATTCTCTGTCGTTCTTCCTCTTTTGGAGGCTCTCTCATCCTCACGGCTTGAAGTTGCTCGCCACGGGAAATATATACCCACCACTCGCCCTCGACCAAATAAACAGAATATTCAGATAATTTTCCGTATCCCACCCCTCTAACTAACTGTCTCAGCACGGTGAGGGGAATTCGCGTAATTTCCCGACTCTTATTCGCGTGCAAGTCTTTTTTGCAACGCGCGCACGCCGCGTGTTATTGTTCCTCTGATTTCGCACGCCGGCCATGGTTCTTTGGCTAAGTTTCGAGATCGTTCCGCAAGGACATTTTGAACAACTTTTTCCTTCTCCAATATAGGGGGGTCGCTTTTAGTTTTCGAGATATTTGCAAAACACTATCGCTAATACTGTATTGAATTTTTGGGGCCGCGTCTGTTTATCTTTTGTTTGTAAACACGTTGTGGAGTTGAGAAGCGACAACATCACACACACCCACCCAGTGCTTAACACGCACCCAGTGTTTCGTCAAAATACGTAAGAATCTAGAGTATAATTTAGAAACACTGGGTGCGTGTGAAACACTGTGTGTGTGTGTTGTCAGGCCGGCTCTTTCCACCCCCTGTTTTCTCTCTCATCTCCCCAGCGTCAAAATGTAAACAAACGCCGCTCCGTGACAGGCTTACGTTGCCGCGGAGCGTGCAGGAATACGAAAAATTCAAAACCGTATTAGCGATTGTTTTTCGCAAATATGTCGAAAACTAAAAGCGACCCCCCTATATTGGAAAAGAAAAAAGTTGTTCAGAATGTGTTGCTGCATAATATATTAAAATTTTATCAAAATCGGAATATGCAGAGCTAATCTATATAATTACCACATCTTTATAACTTCTGACCAACACTTTTATGTAATCAGGTCTCTACACTCCGGTTCCCCTTCAAACACCATGCATAAAGGCAATATCACCGAACGAAGGCTGGACGTCCGGAGGATCGACAGTGATAATCATAGGTGAAAATTTCTTCGATGGACTTCAAGTAGTGTTCGGATCGATGTTGGTCTGGAGCGAGGTACTTAACTTATTAATAAAGCTACATATTATAATATTTTAGTAAATCGATTACTCTAAGACAACGGTCTTAATTAAGTCGCTTAATTTTTCATTTTCAGTTAATCACACCTAACGCAATAAGGGTGCAGACTCCACCGAGGCAGATACCGGGCGTTGTCGAAGTCACACTGTCGTATAAGACTAAACAATTCTGCAAGGGGGCGCCTGGGAGATTTGTTTATGTGTGTGAGTATGATTGTGTTTTGTTATCATGACTTCCCTATAATGTTTTTGTACCTTCAATTTTCTGTTCCATAATCGTTTTCTTTAGTTTGTAATTTTTGTATTGTACTATTTACCATTACGTTGGAATAAATCTCATACGAGATTTTCTGTAATAAAAAGAAAAAAATTCAATTTGTGACAGACCATATACTTGACATTTTATGGATTCCCGCTAAAGTAGTATCGTTTCCGTTAATCTTCCAGCACTCAACGAGCCAACGATCGACTACGGCTTCCAAAGGTTACAAAAGCTGATTCCACGACACCCGGGCGACCCCGAGAAATTACCGAAGGAGATTATACTGAAGAGGGCGGCGGACCTCGCGGAAGCTTTGTACAGTATGCCCAGGAGTGGAAACGCGGGAATTACAGGTGCTCCCAGGAGTCCTGGTTCTGGCCACCCACCTGCGCCGCCCACATCTAGTTCGGCGACGGCGTTCAACTCTTACACAGGACAACTGGCAGTGACAGTGCAAGAAAACGGTAGTGCGGCGAAATGGACGGACGGTAAATATTCTAAGTTACTTCGTGTTCCACAGAAAATGGCAACCATGATGTCGCACGATCTTCGCTCTCCAAACCATAGCTTACCGAAGTTAACACCGACAAACCCTAACTGTGACGTTAACATTTCAGTTTCTGCTTACTTTTCTTCATCCTCACTCTCACTTTCATAGACTCGGCCAATTTCGCTTCACAATTCAAATCAACAGATTCTACTTCGTTTAAGTCCAATATATAGTTTAGATACTGATTCAGCAATGACGAGAGTATCCAGTCACGTTGGCAGCTTGATATCATGCTCCAAATCTCCATTGGCAATCAATGCGTTAACTCTTCTTCTCATCATTTGTGACATTGACTTCCTCGTATTTCTCTGTTCTCGACTCTAGAAAGCTGATTAGGAAAAAGTTCCCATGTAAATTCTCAGCTCTGACAAGCAATAACGACCATACTAAACGGTCAGACCCCTATTTAACAAATTTCGAGACTTTATCAGAGTTAATGCAGAGCAGTACTCATCGACCCTGAAGAGTTGAACGAATCAGCGTCAGAGTTGGGCAAATTTGATTTCGAATAACGAATAAATCCCAGGAACTTTTCTTCGAATAAAATTTTATTCGTAATTTTTATTCGCTGGGAATTCGAATAACGCCCAACTCTGATCAGAGTCAGTTAGGGTATCGATGAGTTCGCTTGTCGGCCAGTCGGTAGAAGGAGAGGCGAAAGCGCCCACGTGTCCGGTTTAAGGGTTAGGCAACAAGTTGCGCACAGAATGATGAAATACTGACGAGTTCGTCTGACGGGCAGGTTTCTATTTTTAGACGGTAGTTCCGTGACGACAGGAGCCAATGCTGGAGGCGGTGGTGGCGGAGGCGGTGGTGGCAGCGTCGGTGGGAACGTTGACGCCTATAGGCAAAGCAGTAGCGCGAGTCCACGCGGGGTTGTAACTGGAGGCGGTTATTGCGGAAGTTCGGCCAGCACACCCCACAGTCACAGCACCAATGGCAGTTACTCGGTTGCCAATCCCTACGCGGGTAGTCCAACACTTTACACTTCGCGTAAGTAACTCTCTTCACTACCCTCGAGAACATTGCCGATTCATCTTGTTGCTTCAACGTTTGTCAAACTGTGTCTGAAGTAAGTCTTAGACGTTCTTCAACGAGAAACCTTTGCCATCTCGATGACACACCCGCATTACCAACTATGAGACCTTACGTCAAACTATAAAATTTACAATGATGCGGAATGACAGTCTGTAGAACTGTAATCAGAATTTGTTCACAATTTTGGACACAGTTTGGTAGTACGATTCCAAGCGCATGCGTGTGCATGCGTACGTGTACACCGAATCCTGACACGCAACAAAGCTTTCCCATGTTCTGTCGGCATCGCGTCCGAGTGCACGCACGTTTATGAGTTTTCCTTATGTGAAATTTTCGTTTTAGCGCACGAACAGTATGGCATTTTCTATACGTCTGGGGACGGGAGTGCGTTCGCCCCTGTAGTACGACCACCGACTACCTCAGTCCCACCGCACTGGTCCACACAGCACCACCTCGCCACAGCCGCCCAGTAACCGCTAACCGTCCACCATCACAACCACCATCATCACCACCACAACCACCCCATGCACTGCGATTAAAGAATTATGAGAAACATTCACAAGAGACGAGATTCGAGAATGTATGTACACACGTTCATTTAAAAGAAAACTGTTGATAACAGACCCAAGTTCTCCTGCCTTCGATCGAGCCTTCCAATGCAAAAATGCTGCAAGTTTGAATCATTGGATAATGATCGATTCAGAAAAGATCTTTATGCATTTTACGTGAAAACGAAGAGTTCATTTATAGCGTCTAGTAATGTGAATTGCAGGCTGCGAGATTTTCACGCGATTAAATTAATAATATACAGGGTGTCTCAGCCAAAGCAGACTACCTAAAAATCTCCTTTATTTTTAATGACACGAAAAGTATTTATGGCGTAATTTAAAAGGTATCGCATTTTATCGGTTTTGTCCTATTTTGTCATTACTATTGAGTACACGTTTCCTTTCCATTGAAATCAATGGTGCAGTGTGGAATAAATCGTTATTAAAATAAAGACATCTGTGGACGTCGTTAAGATCACCGCGACAAATGGGGGCGTTGCAGAGACGAATGTTAGTATACCGTTTATCGGCATTGATAGTTAAGAGAACCACTTAGCCGACGAGATTATTAGAGTGGCAGTTTTGTTGGCACGTGTCTGAACGACGCCCCTGAAATGCAGCTCGTTCTTCATCTTGTAATGCACACCGACCTCCGATCCGATACTGCGCGCAGTTCATTGAAGTCTCCGCAATCTGCAAGGTGACTCATCCAATCACTGCATTAGCAAATAATGCATTGCCATTTAAGTACTCAATTTGTCTGAATTAAACTAATAGTTGTTTCATTGAGAATATCTGAAAGACGAGTCTGTCTACACGAGATATCGTGAATTGTAAATTTTAAAAAATATTAATTAGAGCTGTGAACGGTCCGATATAAAAATCGTTCGAAAAAATGAATCAGCGAATAAAAATTGTTTCGAGTGTAAAGGGTTAAGAAATAGAGTATATTTCTATTTGAAACCTGTTTGTTGCAATCGAAAATATGTATTTCGCATAAAGATCCGCAGTGGCAACAAATTGCTGAAACAATCGAAGGCGAAGCTTGAATCGAAACATACGTTGCATGTCTGTTAATCGTGTCCTCCAATTTTAATTCATGAATTATACGAGATGGCGAATTATACTAACGTATAACCGACAGTGGGTATGTTGCAGGACTAGGAGAGGTCGTCGGATCACCGTTCAACATGAATCCATTTATGTTGCCTACCTGCAGCCAAGGATACTCGAACACCGCCAGTCCGTTGCTCTCGTCTAGTAACAAATAGTGTTACGAGATGTAAGCTCCAACGGGAAGATCAATCTCTGTGTCTTCACGAAAGCGAGATTCACCGACGCCGGATGTTTCAGCGAATTCCGACGTTCCCCTAATCATTGTATTCGTAGTTGACAATCGCTTTCTTGAGCCGGAGTCGATCCACGTTCTCTCCCAATTATCGTATGGGGATAAGAGACGCGTGGTCTAATTCTCGTCGGGGCTTCGCGATCGTGTTTTGGGAGTTATATCGAAACCAGTGCAAAAATCGATAACGCTTTATGATTAACGATCGAATAAGTTAAGGAATGATACATATCGAAGAACACTTGTTTTTTTGCATCTATCGACATAGTCGCTCGGATGGTGCACAGTATTTATATCGTAGAATATGTTGGATCAGTTGTGTTCGAGTGCGAGGAGCAATCTATCGATCGTTGTCAATTCCCAGATATTATGTGACCAAGTTTCTTGTAAAAAGAATGAACCCTTGAACGCGAACTTTGTTTTAAGCGGTCAATTACGATAAGTAGACAGCGGATCTGCGTTCGACATTTATCTCCAACAAACCGAGGAGATACGTAATAGTACATTTCGTCTCTTAATCATTTTAATAAATCGAAAATGATTATGATATTTTTATATTCTTTCTGTCTTCCCGAGACCAGTCCAGTGACCAAAGTCTACATAATTTCTTTCGATTTTTCGGCGACCCTGCTCCACTGTCGGACGCTCCCAAAAGGTGCTAGCAGAGGTTAAACACCAAGCCGAACGACTATAGTCCTCTCGCATCGCTCCGATGTTGTATCGAGCAAAGCGAGTGAAGCGTTTTTACGGATGTATTCGAGCCCATCCGGCATCTTTGTCTCCTTCTCGCGACGAGAAACTTGCGACAGAATATTTTTGAAAGTGTTTTCCATCGATTTTGTAGCAAGGTGGTTCAACGATTCGCCTAACAAATCGAGAACGTTCGGTAAAACGGGAGCAGTATACGTGTGTGAGCAGAGAGAGAAAGAGAGAGAGAGAGTTCACAAAAGGGTGTCGAGGGATTTTCGAACGAATCCGAGCAGAAAACTGTCGAGGGTCGAAGAACACGGGACACCGCTAGACGGACATATCGCTTATCACTGAATAACAGACATCATAGTTTTTAGAGAGCATTTTCGACTTTGAAATTTTAACTTCCTACCCGTACGTTTTAAGAAGACTAACCAATATCAGCTAGGTAGAGCGTATCGTCTAACGTGTAATTTGTAAATTTTCTTGTAAATACTGTTGCGATGTACAAAAATGAACGACAGAATTATTTCTAGGATGCCCAACGAAACGAATATTAACGGGATTGTAGGACGAAGAATTATTATATATAGGTGTACATAATCGTAGGAGCAATCGTAGCTTGAACTCCGTATAATTGTATGATTGTATGGCGGCGATCCACCCCTTTAACGTGCGGACTATATACGCGTATAGTCGGTGGAACGGGTATAAGTGCACCGAACAAGTTCTACCGTGCGAGTACCTATTTTTCATTGATTTCATCGAGACAACAAAATTATTCATCAAACGAATTCCACCGATTTTACGTTCCCCGGTATTACCGACGAATTGATTTCGCGATTGCACGCCTGATTTCTCCGACAGAGGGAAAGTTCGAATTTGTCAGGCCACGTTAAACGATGGATTGTACGCGAACAACTGTATAAAACGTATAATAGTTGATTCGAATCATTTCGACGAGCCGGCCCAAAAACGAATCTCACACCAAACGAATCTCACGAAAGTATACGAAGCATATATCAGACCTTGGAATCCATAATTAGTCCAGAGTTTTGCAGTGGATTACGAGAGCGTAGATCTATCATTTATCGGAACGAGTGTCGTTAATAAAAAAATTGATTATTGTAAACAGTTCCTTTTTGCATATCGACTTGGCGAGCACCCTTGCAATCCGTTGCGAAAGGGTGCAATCTTTGTCCAGGAGCCGCGAGCTCTGTGATCTTGTGATGTTGATTATAATATTGATTATCACTTTCGTTCGATCATGACATATTTTACATGACGCGTCGTTCGTGTACGCACGCGGATGCGCACTGACACGCACACGCGCGTACAGACACTCGTCGGTGTATATTAAAATAAATTCAACTTACATTTTTGAGAATTACACACGAGCCTATATCTGATTCCTTCATCCATCCCCAACGTCGTATTTGCTACGATTTCAGAAGAGGTAGGTAAGAGCACGCATTTAATAAATCAATTTCAATGCTAATTAGCCAACACTCGTTAATTCCCACTGATTTTTAACACGCAGTTTGAAGTTCTGATTTTGAAAACATTTCTAACCCCTCAATTTTATACACTAGATTTTCTGAAACTAAAGTATTTCATTTTTAAAATGAACCAGACTGTTTGTTATTCACCTTTTGGAACAATCACTTTAACATATTTATCTTTGTACTGAATTCGCCATGATAAGAAATAAATTGAGTCTTTGTGAACTCATGACTATCGTCCCAGCAATTATACTGTTCATTTTATTATGAAATAGATCCGTTCTGATTTGAAAAATAAATTATAAAATGTTTTTCGAAGGGTTGAGATTATGAACAAGATTTCATGGAATAGATTTTTTGATCTCGTACATGACTGGACTGAGCAGAACAGATCTCGAATTCGCGTCGATCTAAAAATTATTGCGAGCACCTTCTGCTATGGTGCTCGTTCTCCCAGGAGAGGCCGCACAGTGGGATCAACAAATAGCGAAAGAGGATCTGGAGAGCCAATCCTGAGCGATTAGTTCACATGGTGTCCTATTACCTCCAGCCGCCAAACGGTAGCGCACACGACGAGCGTTATTGTAAGGCTGTTTGCGTTATTAGATTTAGATTGGCCGGCACGTGGCATGCGGCATGACTGACACGTGCCCCATAGAAAAACGTTACAACGTGGACACAATACGAAACCATTTTTCTTGCGATATTGATTTCCTCGTTTGTTCCTGCGAAAACATTCTACTTCATCACTGATTTGTCATCCGACTATTATTTTACGCGACGACTAATGAACGAAATTGAATTTTTTCTGGTCTCCTCGTAATCACTGGACATTGTTCGGAAATCGTACACCTTTGTTTTCATACTTGTTCAATGAACCAAAATAGAAACAAAAGCGAAGTACCTTCTGGCTGACCAAGAAATTTTAAAAAGATTCAAACACTGAAACGAAGGATTTTGATGCACTAGAAAATTGTTCATAAAGTAAGAATCCTATAATAAAATTGAATAAAACTTTGAAGCACATACGTACAATATGTGGGCCATAAAATTGTGCGTGCACAGGATAATACGTGTATACGATATTTGATGACTTTTTGTGTGGTTTTTTTTCATGAGATGTGAAAACACGTAACTATAAATTGCGCATCTATGTGAGATTGTGCAAATGGCGGATTACTTGCCGGTACGGCTGATAAATAATTCATCCGTGTTGTCCTTGGAAAAATGGAGTGAGTTGAAAGTATAATGTAAAAAGGTTGTGGAACATAGTGTAATCGTGTTCAAGGTTCGCTACATAGATTTTGCACTTCAGTATACGTACTAATAGGCTTTTTCACTCACGTGCTCGAAGCCCCTTGCTGCAAACAACCCGCTCCTGCTACCCGCCAATCCGCCGCGAGCCGTCAGCTTAGTTTTCTTTCGGCACGTGCAATCACATAAAACAGTGCACGAGGTGTACCACACTCCATCTGATTGCAATCTGCGAAGAAAAATAAAATATAAGCTCTGCAGTAACCGCGTTACATCCATCGAATTTTCCAGTAACTTCAACTCTGATTTTTCTATTACGTTTTACCAATTATACCTTAATCGATGAATGACTCTTTCCATCTGATTCGAATCTTAGAAATGACGAATTCGCATAAACAAAATTGAGCGTCATTTCCTCGATCGCTCTATGTAACTTAAGAACCCGTAGAAATGTTTAAAAATGCAATTTTACATTGATTTTAATGAGTACCCTGTCTTGCCATACCAGTTGGACAAACGAGGGTAGTTTGTCGTTTTCAAAAAATCGCATTTCTAAAAGAATGTATGACTAGGAATAACTCGAAATTAATTTAATCGATCGAAAATATCATATTGTAAATGCCTGTATCAAATTAATAAGCTGAATAAACCAGTGGAGTCATCTACAAGCCATTACTTGTCGTAAATACCCTGTTTTTAACTGTTCTTCAATTTTTTTCTTGTAACTCTACAGTAAATTTCGCTAGTTCAACGCAAAGAAATGAATTGTATAAATGTTAAATAAGACGAGAAACCGCGTTCCCTTAATTATTATGTATTCTATTGTTCTGAAACATATTTTGATGCGCCGCTGCGTGCGTGCCCTTAATGTCAGAGCGATATCAGGGTGGAATTTGAGTTGGGCGTCAAAGGGGATGAACCAGCAGGGCTTGGCAGGGATAGGAGCAATCCGGTGATGCACCCTTGACAGTTCCCTGCGATAAGATCTGCTCTTTCGACGAGTTGGCTCCATTTGAATTCTGTTTGTACATCCCGGCAACGCTACCCTTCGAGTATATTGCGCGTCTATCGATGCAAAAGAATATTACCATCTGCTGATTATCGGTAATCCTCATTCAACGCTATAGAGTTTCCTTCAGTAAGCGGACCTCGCTGTTTATCTGATAAATAAACCATTTTGTACCGGTACCGTACAAAACATAACGCAAAGCGTACCCAAATCTTCGTAATTTCCTGTACCCTTAAGACTAAACAAATCTGTTTATTTTTGCATGTCACTTGCTCAACGTCTCGCAGATAAAGGTAAACATTGCGAATGCTCATATCCTCAACTGTTGTCAGTTTCCGTTTCTTTTTTGTGAGTTAAATTCTAAAGCAATGTTGATGATTCATGGCGATATTTTCTTTCAAGGTCATCCGAAAGTCTTGCCTACAATATTATGAAGTTAAAAATACCCAGTTCCATTTAAAGATATGACAGCGAACTTGATTTTTTGTTGAAAATCGATTTTGTTTATCTAAAAAATTGAAATTTCTAGTTGGTTAAATACCGATTAACTTTGGTACGAAACACTTTTCTGTCTGACCACCCGAAGGGGCTGAAAAATCATGGGCACTAATTTGTGCCCCACCGTGTAGACGCTTACTGAATTTTGCAACTCTTTTTTTTCCTTTATTATTCATCACTAATATTTGACTAAGATTACTGGCTTCGCATATCTGCGTGACTATAAATAGCGTTCGAATAGCTTCTTCGTAATATATATTGTAGAAATGTTATTAATTTTGCTATCTGAATATATTCTATAGAGTATTTTATATTAATTTTTTAAATAGCATTGGAACAATATGACAATACCTATTTATAAAAATAAAACCGATGTACACAACAAGCCAGGTTGGCCGAGCGGTCTAAGGCGCCAGATTTAAGCTTTGGTTCCCGTTAGGGAGCGTGGGTTCGAACCCCACACCTGGCAAATCTTTTTTTTCTTTAATAATTAAGTAACTATGCTTAAAAGTAGCATGAACATTGATGTATAATATTGAAATAGTTTTTCAAACCATTAAACGAGCTCACGAATATGATTCGGGTAAAATAAATTGGATACGAGAAGAGAGGGGATAGAAAAAATATTGCAACGTATATTAGGAAAATAATAATCTAGGAGAATGAAGATTTAGAAGAAAAAAGTAGGAAATACAAAGTTAAAAGTTTTTAAAATTGAACAATGGATGCTTGTGTTTGTGAGATGAAGAAACAGTAAACCAGGCAGGAAGACAATAACACTGATGGAAAAGAGGAGCAAATTGTGTGCAGAAAGATTACTACTACACTATTTAAATATCTGAAAAAATATGCCTAAATTCTTATAAAATCTCCTTTTTTTAATGTACAATTGTTTAATATGTAACAAGCTCAATTTACATTTGTATCAGTTGTCATAATACTTAGCTGTAAAAAGAACATTTCATGATATACATATACATCTGAAACAAAAGTTTTGTATTAATTTTTATTACTTACATAGTTTGTTGAAGAAGTGCGAGTTTACAATTTTATTGGCAATCTCCTAAAAAAAATAGAAACAATTAATAAACATATAGAAATTTACATCCACGAATAAGCTGTACTTAGAAAATAAAGCATTCGTAATAACAACAAATGCATAATATGATAAACAGTAAGTTTTGTACTATGTCATCTGATAATACGTTTCAAGGTTAGGAATATTTCGATGTCAGGCTCCAAGGAATTTTCTGGATGTGTCATTCGAATTAATAAAGCCACAAATTATTAACCAGATGTGCAAAGTACCTTATAGACGAAATACGATGACATCTTAATCAATCAATGACTTGACAACCGTTGAGATCAGGTGCGCAATCCTCAGACAAGATACAGCAATAAACATAACACCGTATGGATTTTTGTGTCCTGAACGATCCCGAGTGTGATGACCTACAGACTCCAAATACTGATCTCAGCGCCCTCTTCCACAGCTTCTCCTCCGTGGAGAACCTTTTCCATCCCTAGATTTAACAGTTATTCGCGCGACCACCTGTCGGTACCTGTATCGACCTTTGGCGCAGCTGAATATCGACTGTCGGTAAGTTTCGTCTACCAGTTTGAGCGTTTTGCCACTACGTTGTTTGGCATTGTGCAGGCGTTTAACTAAAACAAATAAGCGGCAAGAACAATTCGTAGTTAATCTTGTGCAAGTCGCCACATTTTGCAATCTAGATTTACGTCATTTTCAGTTCCCCTATAGAGGGCAACCCGATCTTCAATTTTCATTACCCCTTCAGATGGCAACCCGCTCGACAATTTTCCGTTCCCCTTCAGATGGCAACCCGCTCCACAATTTTCCGTTCCCCTTCAAAAGGCAACCCTCTCCACAATTTTCTGTTCCCCTTCGAAAGGCAACCCGCTCGACAATTTTCTGTACCCCTTCGAAAGGCAACCCGCTTCTCAATTTTCTGTACCCCTTCGGAAGGCAACCCGCTCGACAATTTTCTGTACCCCTTCGGAAGGCAACCCGCTTGTCAATTTTCTGTACCCCTTCAGAGGGCAACCCGCTCCTCAATTTTCCGTTCCCCTTCAAAAGGCAACCCTCTCCACAATTTTCTGTTCCCCTTTAGAGGGCAACCCGCTCTTAAATTTTCCGTTCCCCTTCAGAGGGCAACCCTCTCCTCAATTTTCCGTTCCCGTTCAGAGGGCAACCCGCTCCACAATGTTTGGTTTCCCTTCACAGGGCAACCTACTCGGCGTTTTAGAATAAGAGAAACTAAAAGACCATTTTATGTAATAGAAAGATCATAATAGAAAGACCATCTTCCTCAAAAAAACAGAAAATTCTACTACGCAAATCTGAATTACACAAGTATTAAAGGCACAGGATAAAACGTCTCTGAAGTTGAGTATTTGTATTTTCCATGAAAACAAATGCTCCCAAAAGCTATATATTAGAATTAAGATTTTTCAGTTACCTATGATTATTTAATAATTTTTTATGCTAATTGTACCTAAGAATTATGATCCCTGATTTCAGGTATAGATAAATAATTCATTGATTACGTACACAGTTAATGGGGCTCGCGGATTCGCGGTAAAGCAATAAAATTCGCGGCTCCGAGTGGCACGGTAGTCGGAAATGTTGGTCAGTGGAGGCTACGGGGAAAGGTTAGGACAGAAACAAAACGTAATTGCATTATAAGCGCCTCAATACGCCCTCGGGATAAGAGGCGCGCTTTAATCGAGGACTGTTTATCTCCAACGCGTAAATCATGTCGAGCCGTCAAATCGGGCCGCTGTTCGCGCAACAAACGCAATAAGCTCCCCTGGCAATTACAACAAATTAACCGTGAAATGGCTCGTTAATAAGACCGTTATTCTTGTCCATAACACTGCGCCGCAGAACTGGTTCGCGGATTCTTTCGGATTTGGTCCATCCGACTCCCGAAGAAATGCAAATATTGCAACTACTCTATCTTCTTACAGCTCAAGCGCAATTTCATCTCAAAAAATAACCTCGAAGCCCGACTCTTTCTCTTTTAAATGCACCTTGAAATTTTGAATTGGGTTAGTAGTTCCCTTCGTTGCGGCGTGGAAAGTGAACATTCATGCTGTAGGTGAAAATGGTGGCCACTAAATACGATTAATTACCGGGAATAAAATTCTGCAATTAGAATTTTTCAAGTTAGACATCAGCTAAACTATAAACAAGCGAACAATGGTCTTATTACTAGCTTTTATCGTTGTTAACGTTGGTAAAGGCGGCCACCATGATTTACGAGAACATTTACGTTACATTGCATGCTTGAAAACGTTGATGATAGTTTACGATCAATAAATTTCATCGTAAATTGTCGCTCTATGATACAAGCGAGATACAATTATGCAAATATCATTACCGTTTATAATTGCGACACATCGATGGAGCCAAGTGTAGATCGTTTCGACTACGGCGAAGTCTCTCACAGATTTACTTCTATTTCCATTCAACATTTGTTTCTATGTTTGTACGGTCAATTATTTCTTCTAACAACATCCGTGGAAATACAGCTTGAACTATGATGGGAACGTTGCTAAAAACTGTATACCGTAGGATCGTGCAAGGGGAAGAAAGATATCTCCTGTAGTTCTTATTTATGTTCAACCAAATAAATAGCAACGATGAAATTCAGAGAAGCGTGGGGATAAGTAAGATGGAGGTCGCGTGACAAATAGCCGCCGTATAAGTAACCGTATGCGACAACGATAACCGTGCGACAGAACAGCGAGTGGATTTCGCGAGTGTAGAACGAGAACGAGTGGCTGAGAATCCGCACTAATATGGTTTTACGTTACAAAGTGATTATACGTGCCTCTGCGACGTAACGCAATACGGATTTCGGCTCTGGGCGGTTCTTTAATCCGAAACAAAGCGTCGGCTTCGATAGGCGCACACGTGGGTGTGGGAGAGACCTCACACATCGTTCTACACCTTTCGAGAGTTTCACTCCTTTCCGACGGTCGGGAGATGCGGAACGAAACCTCCTAGACGAGGGCCTGTTTTCGAGAAACAGTATAATTACGTGCAACCGCTTACGCGACCTATTTCTTCTTTCCAATCGGTTGCTGTCCGGAACCCAGTGTTTCCCTGAATCCTCCTGATCTCGCAGAATCAACGTACCAACAGATACCACTCTTCCCTCCGTCGAAAAGAGTGCAGAAATAAAAAAGTTTTTAAAAATACCTTCATTGTTGCATATAACCTTCTGAATCGTAACTTTTGGAAATTTTGTTTGCATATCATTACGTAAACCACTGCTTCTAACTGGTTATAAAAAATCAGATCATTTGGTACACTTATAAAAATATTATTTTATTTTAATGGCCGTCGAATACGTTTTACACTCACCGCATACAAACAGTTTATTTCATTTCATCTGTACATTGTTATTACACGAGTTGAATAGTACACGGAAAAAATTCCACCGAATGCGATAGTTAAATTTTATCGAGCATACAGAATGTAGTGCTCAACCAAATACAATTGTCGATACCGGGAGCCGGCGAGTGGGTCATTGAACCCTTCTGGTACATCCATTAGGTATACAAATGAATTCTTGATCCTCACGATTAGTGAATACGATTAGCGTTCTTTTAAATTCTTTATAAACTCGTAGGATGAAACGAATGTATAGAAAACGATGGGAATTATTTTTCAGACTTGAACGTACTTTTTTGGTTCCAGATGAACAACGAATCTACGGGGAAGGGCATTGTTACATTAGCGAGGTTTCAAAGTGGCATAAAATCAGTGCGAACGTAGTCTCGTTATTAGAAATACGAGAAATTAATCGCTTTTGCTGCTCGGCACTTCGAACGCCAGCCAATGGAAGTTTACTACGAGCTCTAGAAAAATGAGAAAAATTAGTTGTTTCAACAGTGTGTAAGCAGTGGCGAGATTCCGAGTTCGAAGTTCAAGTGCAGCCAGCGATGTTCCACGCGTGCCGTCCAGCCGTGTACTTGATCGTGGACGTTGCACGCAGCACGCGCGTGTCTAATAGCATTCTCAAATACAACGGTAAATTAGCACCGCCTCAAATTAGCTTCATCTCGAACGCAGATTTTCGTCGTAATTCGCTCCGCAAACACTGACCGTATCATGTTCGGCATTACTTCATCGCGATAAAAAGAAATGCGTTCTACGTATCAAATTCCGAAAGCTTCGGAAAAGTAACAGCTTCGATTTAAATCGAGATATCAATGGTGGATTTCTCGTGAAACTATTTCTGGAGCGACAGCTCCGATAAATGAAAATCGCCAGTAGAGGTAAGATGTATCTTACGATCTGAGAAAACATCACTAATGGAGCACAATCTGCCGGGTGTTGTTTGTCGTTAACTAATGCAACGCGATAAAGCCGAAAGGAGAAGAGCGAGTGGCGCAAATGTGTGGTACCCGTGTGCAGTAGGCCGAAGATACGGGTAGATTGCGTGGGATGGTAGCGTATTGCAGTCAGGGCAATCGGATTGATACGTATCGATAGGCTGAGATCCGAGACAAGATCGCGGCGTCGATACGCTCTCGAGCGTACGGTACGAGGAGCCATTAATACGCCGCGATATCGTCTCATAAATACAGCCCCCGATACGAAAAATTGCCGGCAACTAACGCGGAGATGCGACCCGGTAAATCAATTCCTTTTACAGCCTCCAGTCATGCTACCGCCGCCGCGATACAAATAGCATTTGTCAAACTTTCCAAAGAAAGAAACGGTAGCCATCTTTATGGCGGCCACCGGAAAACCGATCTGAAGTTGCCGAACGCTCGACTTGCTTGATTCAATAGTTGTTTGCTGCTGCATCTTTGCTGTTTTCTGCATGGGAATTAAGTATCTCTGGACTGTGGATAAATTACTGTTTATGCGAACGTCAAGTGTTTTGAATTGCAAGAGGTTGGAGTTAAATCAGATGTTCCTCCGTAACGATAATGTGATTCCATGTATTCCAATTTCATAGAACTTTTCTATTAATCTGTACTCGAAGTGCAGTTTGTCAAGAAGACATTTCTAGAATTTCAATAATTGATACTGGATCGGTAATTACTTGGGAGCTTCCAGAGGGAGAAAAGAATGCTTCGTAGTATTTTTTATCACTCGTTAAAATAGTAGGGAAGATTAATTCGAATTCGAGGACACGCGTAGCTAATTTCAGTTTTCGATCTGGATATGTTTTCTCTCCTAATAAAGGCAGTGGAGGTGCAGGGTACGTATTAACAGTTTTACAATACGGAATGTGAAATACGACGTGTCCCCATAAGGCGAGATATGACGTACGCGTAATTTATGATTCGGGAAAAGTGTGTCTGACTGGGACTTTATGGAATTGGGTGTCCAGTGTCGAAACATTCGTAAACATTTGGAAAACGTAAACCCCTCAGAGCTATGGTTTTAGAATTTTTATTTTTCAATTTGCGATACTATAATGATATTTTGAAAATTATTCAATAATATGTATCCTATTCGTGTATTTTAAATACAGAAAAATGTCTAACAGATAATAAAGGGTGCCGAGCCAGAACAATTTTTTTAACTTTACAGAGTCGTGTGAGTTTGTAGAACAAAAACGGATTTCAGTCTTCCGCTCAGTATTTCAGTATAAAGGGCTCTGCGAAAAATTTTATAAAAGGATAATATGGAGGTAGAAGCTTGGCCTTTCAAAACGAATCTAGATGGACTATGACACAATTACCTTCCTTTACGAAGTTACAGCACTTTGGAGATCGACGATTATTTTACTTTGAATTTTCTGACTTTGTCTTTAGAACGCTGTATCTTATCACAGAATTATTTAAAATTAATAATATTTTGGATTTGGGAGCTACGAAGGGTTACTACTTTATAGGAAAAAGAGTTTTTTCAATATATTAAAATTGAGAAATTGAATTTTGGCCACGAAAACGGGGTCTCCAGACCACTGTGCGCCGGCTTAAACGTGTTACACCAACCTTGATGCGATATTGTTTCTTGGCGTAGACGCAGTTCTAAAGAAGTATGACGAATGGAGTATAAAAAGCGCTGGGATAACAGAACGCTGCGTCCAGACGCGCAAAGGAGATCTCAGCTTAAAATAATAGAAGAGACGGGAGCCGGCCCTCTTTCGGGTTCTACGGTGATTTGTAATTGTTTCCAATTACTGGCGCTAATTTGATATACTTGGCCAGGACCGAAAAACAGTCGGCTGATTACACTCGGAACAAAGGCGGCAATGATCGTCGAACGACGCGGAGTGATCCTCCCCATGCGAATAGGTCCATCAGGGAACCCTCGAGCTTTACGATCCTCCTCGGCGCCGTAGGTTACTCATTTCAGTCTTCCATTTTGATCCTCGATGGACTTCGTAATCCCTCTCGTTCCGTTTCTGCCTGCTTCCGTTCGGAGAAATACGCTTCTGTTTCGTACCATGTCCCGGCTCCCGCTGATAGCTACTGTCCTCGATGATTCAGGAGCTGAAACACAGAGATCGATGGACAAGAAACTATCGTCGGCTTTCGCTCCGTAAACATACCGTCCGAAATTCCAGGAGCCCCAGGATCAATTCTCGATCACCACCTACGGACCACGACGCAGTTTTCTTAAATCATGTCACTAGCACGCAGCAATTATCACTCGTCATCAAAGGGGTTTACTCTATACAACATATCTCATCGTACTAGTTAACTCTTCGCGTTTCTAGAATGACCCTTTACAAAGTTATTAGGTACTATCCTCATCGATCCAAGTCTGCCTTATACATTTGGACGGATGGACTGCATATTTTCATACGACATAAAAATTGTACGCAACAAGGTACTGGAATCAAAACAAAATGTTTCTTCCTTTACGTAATTTTAATAACTTCGTGACAGTACACTGATGCAATTGGTGCACGAAAATTATACAAGCCGACAAGCCTAAAAATTTCACGACCTGGCTCTTTTCAAAAAAGGTTTGCCGATGTAAAGGATCGGTTCCGGTAAAAATCGGCATTCTCGGTGAGTTTCGCGTCGCGATCTGACGAATTGACATGTGGATTCCGGAATGTCGACGGCGTGACAGGTCTCGGCGATGACAGCAGAGCCTAGTGACTTCGTCTAGTCAATTTCAATCCCGCGAGGAAACAACGTGATGAAGCGTCGTGCGGTTGGAGGAGACGTGCAAATTGATTTGCGGTTCGTCGTGTGCCGATATACGGTTCTGGCGCCACAACGGCATTCCGGCATTTCCGGAATGGCTTAGCTTGCCTTCTCTCCTCCTTATTCGACTCGACATTAACGTGGGCCTGTTAACGAGAGAGGAGAATCGGGTACAGAGGCGCCGCGCCGCGTTCAGCTCCACGTCCGTTTCTTTTTTGGACGCCTCGGGACGATAAAACAGTGACACCGTAAAAATGGCAGTCGATTAAATTCAAATGGGAGTCGAAAACAAAAAATTTCCTCGAAGGACTGTTTCCTTCTTTTACATTCCTTTCTGGTAAAATGCAATAGGGTCCGCCGGCATTAAAGCTCCACGCGGAAAACGAGCATTAGGTATTAGAAATTACAGCGCGATTGAAGCCTCCTTGGAGACACTACTGTGCCGTAAGTCCCGAAACGCAAAATTTTATATCTTATATTTATGGATACATTAAATATATGTTATTATTCGACTGCGGATTTGATGTTTTTACGATGAAAATAGGTAGACGTAATTTAGAGCGGTAAAAACATTAAGACGATTCAAGAATGTCCTTATGTTATCTTCGATTTATTAAAATTCTTCAAAATAGAAAAGAATTTTATATGGTTTCTGTGTTTCATAATTGACGAAAAAAGTTTTTATATTGCATGCACACCCGCAGTCTAGTTATTATTACTGTGGATTTTTGTGTAAAACAGCTTCGTAATGTACCGAGAATTAGTGAATTGCGAAGGGTGAAGAAGCACAGGAAAGGGTTAGTAGACGAAGTATTGCGTCACGGACGTGGCAGAGAAGGTGTTCAAATTTGAAGATTTCGTTCCGTTTCGAAAACCGCGTGCGGCGGGTCTCGAGCGCCATAAAGCAGCGGTTTATAAATTGCCCGTCACTTCCGTGTTAATTCCGTGGGCCGTCGCGACGGCCTTGTAAGCGGGAATAGTGCCGGTGACGAGAAATTTTCGGCTGGTCGTAAAATTCCGCGACAATCTAACTAAGTTTGGAGGGCGCGTAAAGCCGCGGGTGGCTCGGTGAAGTTCCGTTTACACCCGAAACACGAGTGGCCTTAAGTCGGGGCCGGAATAATCTGTGGGAACCGAGACCGTGGCGCGGTACAATGGCGGGCTTATTAAAATTCCTGACTGTATTTTATGCTTGCGAGATGGCGGGTAACGTCGCGAGAAGGTACGGAACACCGAGGGAGTAGTAGGAATGGAACGGTAAGAGAGAAACCGTCAAAAGAGATACGAAAGAGAGAGAGAGAGAAAGCGAGAGGAGAGAAAGGCAAGGAGGAGGATGGGACCAGAAGGACCATAAGGCCAAAAGAAGAGGCGAAACGAGACGGAGCGAAACGGAAAGAGAGAAATCGAGAGGAGAAGTGTATACCGAGAAATGAAAAGGGTTACGAGAGAGATGCAGCGAAAAAGGGAGAGGAAAGGAGAGAGACACTGGTCAGATTAAAAGGGAGGAGAAGGGAGAAGGCCACGCGACTCCAAGAGCAGGCATAATCTCGCTACATCTACACCCACGCTTGCTATGCACACAACCGGCCGGTATACCACCGAACTCCGGAGTATTTCGCCTTGTCCACTCCAGCTTCCCATCCCTCCCTCGGCCTCATTCTTTTTCCTACCGTCTCCCCTTTTCGTTTGCTTTCTTTTCTTTTTCTCGGTACAGGAAATTAGTGAGCCGCTTAAGCTGAATTTCGACTTTTCACTTTAGGCGCACATCCCGGATGATTCATTCTCAACGAAAGCTGTACGAGATCGTTTCCATCCAGAATGATCATCCAAAATGGTCAGCGAATCTTCATTGATGTTTTCATCCAGAAATTCATCATTGAAGAAGTATTAACATTCCGGTCTTCATCAGTCGCGTTCATTGTGGACAACTCAACCGCGATATACATCCAAGAAATGTAAATTCGTCTTTATAGTTCGTAGAGATGTGAACCTTCTTCGTGTTCGTTTCTGTCGCGGTGAATCTTCCGATGCTGCGATAGTTGAATCTATCGTGCCGCCTGCGACTTTTATATTTCCTCTCTCCCTCTCTCTCTCTCTCTCTCTCCACCGACGGAAAAGATAAAGACTCGGACGAGTTTCAGCGAAATAGACATCGATCGATCGATCAAAGGATTGAGACGCAGTAGCAGCTGCGGTTCGGTTGATTTTGCCTAGTTTCAGGCTTCGTGGCCACCGTGCGGCGCTCGTTTTCGTTCGGCAATATCTCGTAGAAAGGGGATTGCCACTGGATAATTTATTAGCATTCCGGGCGAGCGTGAAGTTCATTGGCGGCTTTAATGCACTTTTGCAGGCTGCACGCGGCCGCATTGCTTATCTCCGTTGTACCCTTTGAGCATACATCTTCCTGCGAGCATTCAGAACCCTAACCCGTTTACTTCATCTTTTTCTTTTTCTAATCGCAGCCGCGACTCGCCTGTACCGCGCACGATGTTTACGTTGGTATTAATCATTTTAGTGGAGAAGAGACAAACGAAGATGATAAAATCCTGATAAAATACTTGATTAAAGCGAATTCAACGTAGCTAGGCTTCCATTTCAAAATTCATTGCTTCAATGTAAATTTCGACGATGGGTGCTTCAAAAATTTGATATCGGTTCAGAAATTTGCCGATTTTCGGGATCATAACGCACGGGTGTCAAGGATCACGCGATCCATGTGAACACGGTTGTCTTACTGGAAGCGGACACCGTCGGCGATCGTCATTAACGAGGCGCCATGTTAATTTCTTTTCTTATTTATAGAAGAAAGGTGTTCTCGTCTCGGATTGCACAAGACCGTGACACGGTCCTCGTTAACGCGCAGCACGCCGTCCTATTCGGTACCGATTTTATAAATAATCGCAGCCACGTGGGCCGCTGGACCGGGGCCAGTCACACCTAGGAGAATAAATAACAATGGTGTCCCATTGAATTCGATACCCTCCGGGCTTCTCAGGTCCAACTTGTTCGTTTCACTCGTGGGTGTGGGGAGAGCTTCGGCCCGCAGCACCTTCGCCAACGAATTCTTTCGCCGATGTGTCCCATACCTTCGTTCTCTCTTCTTTCTTCTTCTTTTTTTTGTTTTACTTGTTTCGGTAACGCGTGATTTCCAATAAAAACTATCCCTCTTTTTCCTCGTTAAGGTAATTTGCTACTGGCACGGGACCAACTGAACAAGAGCCCTTCTCCTGGAAATCCTCGAGGAATTCCTGTTGGATCCTCGAATTAAGAGGACTCCTTCGGATAGGAGATATCTAGTTCCTGTTCTTGACCTCTTATTCTGATTCCACGTACATTATAATACTCTTTCTTCTTAACGTTGTACCTTGTCCTATCGATAACAACGTTCGTTTCGTCAAGAAGAACGATGTCCGGTAATTTTTATTTATTTCTCCCTGGTAACGAGTTTAATCTTGAATACGGGTTTTTAAAAAAATTAGCAACTCGATTTAAAGCATGTATTAAGTACGCAACACTTCGATTATGCCCTACGTGAAGGAAAACCAGTAAAATCTTTGTTTCTCGATCGCCAATCATTATCGAAATCAATTTTGCTTTCCAGCATCAAGAATGTATTATTAGATTTATAAAGCTGGGCTTAATATCACTGTTCAATTAATGATAAATCTAAAGCCGCATACTGAAACACGATCAATTAAAAATCGAACGATGCTACTATTATTAGACGCACGCTGATAACTTTGTTCTGGCCGTCGATAAAATATATCAATCTTGTCAGTAAATACACAACACTGTATTATTCTACGAAGGATTCTACGAAATCATGTGTTGTAAATGCAGTTTCCTTGTACTGATTCAAGACGAATAACTAAAAATGTTGCTACAAAAATTACAATCTGACACTTATTATAAATTATAATCTTCTCTTACAAGTATTTCTAATATGTTATTGATTTTTAAAAGAGAAGTATAAGATGCAGTACAAATTTCAAACCTTATCTTAGATACCACTCCCGCAAAATTTTTGGAAACTTTCCATATTCATCAACTTTTTATTTCCATTTTTGTCAGTGTGGCATTTGCACAAAGAGAGAGAGAGAGAGAGAGAGAGAGAGGGTTGATGAAAAAAGTAAACTCGCAAAAGCGCCGAATTACTTCGACGCGGGAGCCCGAAGGCTAAATTATTTCGCTATTATGTTCCCGCGCGTTGCCAGATAAAATCGGGAACGTACAATCCGATAGCAAGCCACCTTACGACAGATAACGCCGAGTCGGTCGTGGAAATCCCGATGTTTTTATCAGCGGTGCAAACGGACGAGTGCAACATTATTGCACATTATGTTCCCTCGCGAAAGGTGTTCTCCCTTATGAAACTGCCTATAGCACGCACACTTGAACCGAGTGCGTTACCCTCGCGTATCGTTCCCTCTTATCACCCGACAACCGCTTATCAAGCGCCAGTCTGGCAGACTCCCTGCCTCGGATGAATACAGGTATATACGTCTACCTATAGTCCCACCTATCTCCAGCGGGGTTTAGAGAGAGAAGGCTCTTTTTGTATCTTCCCCGTTATCGCGAATTCCGGAGCGTCGAGCTTCCATCCGCCACGTTAAGTCAACGGTAATTGAATTCTCGGTACTCGCTGATACGCTTGCACGTACTCGTGCCCACGTATCATGCAAAAGAGCATCCGACTCCCTTGCAACGGCATGGTAGCTCCATAAAATCGTGTTCCTAATTCGATGCTCGCGTGCTCGAAAAACGACATTTGCCCGCGCCATTAGGAGTCGCGCGGATCGGGGTCAGAAGTAACAATTCGACTTTCCGGTACGATCAAGACTACCCTAATCACAGGACTAAATGGGCCGAGCCCCGGGCCGTAAGCCTTTTAGGGATGGTAATTTTTTATTGGTTATTTTTTTTTCAAAATCGTTTCACTACCATCGATTCTGCATGTACCCTTGAAAATAATAATTTTTTGGAAAATCTTTCTTCCATATCATTTCATAAACCAATGGTTCTAATTAATTACAAAAAATCAGTCTATTGTAGACAGTCAATAATAAAAAGTCGTTTGATACAATTATAAAAGAGTTATTTCATTTTAAAAGGTGTACGAATACTTTGTACACCTACCGTATGTATAAGGAAAAATTCCCTTTCCTGTATAATTACCGAATTCAGTGGCTGGTTAACTGAACTCTATCTGAGCGAGATCCTATACGAACGTGTAGAAAAATGGGGATCCGTATTTTCCCCAGAGGAATTCAATTTCGCTGCCGGTCCGATAAGTGATCTTAAAGTTTCGAGTGCAAAAACATTAATATGTATGGGCACATGTACCCAGTGCGTTAACGATAGGGTGAATAGGACCGTGAATGCCGTTCGCGTTCGTTATGGGTTGAACGCGAGGGGACTGAATTGAACTCCATGCGACTTTCTGCTGTAAGCACCTTCCACCGTGTGTCTTTGAGGGCGTTACGGTGCTCTCGAACAAGGTTTCCATGGACCGTAACAGAGGGATATCATTTGCTACGCCTTATTGCTGCACTGTACCGGTGCAAAATGACGGAAGGATAAATGTAACGAGGGAGATGAATATTTATGGTGGAGGATTCCGCGCCGGCGAAACGTGAGCCTACACGTTTCTGGCCTAACCACTCGAAATAGCGGAGGAACCTTTCTCGCGCGACAATGGGAACTGCGATAATACTTCTGCAGGGAACATTAAACATAGATACTTTTTCAATGGGAGATACGTTTTCACAAAGGGAACCGATGGGCCAAGACAGGCCTCGCTGTCATAACTCGATTCAAAGCATCCGAATAGGCCTTTTGCTTCGGAATGACTCGCAAAATCACCGAGGTCCTAAAACTTGCCATTTTGTCGTAGATTCTACTAGATTTCTTTCTAAATAATTTCAATGTACGTTACTTTAAACGATTTCGAATGCATAAAATCCCATCGACGACTTGTGAACAGCATTGATGTACCCAAAACTCTGCAGACGTGGAAGATGGATCAAGCTCGTTGTTTTCGATCAGAAGGAAAACTCAGAGCACATTCAACAGATTTTGTTATTGATTGCATGTACGTAAAAATAGAAATGGCATTGTGCAGGTTGCCGTTCGCATGCACTTGTATGCACTTGCACGAACTTGTAGGCTAGTACACGCGTGCGGCCAGGTACGTGGTAGTCAGAGGTGTAAAACGGGTGAATGCATATATCATACAGCCATAATGCAATATCGGCTGGGCTCTGGTTGGCCCAGGGGTCCGGCATCGTGCCCGTATGTCCGTGTAAGTATAAGTAATGCCTGTTATTTGCCGGGTATTAGTTTTTGCACGGGGCTAACTTATCGTTCTCGTAAACTGGCGCACAATTACCTGTCTCTACTGTGCGAGCAGCAGCCGAGAGGCTCGAAGAGCAACGAGTCTTCGCGTGTCACTTCCGAGAGGATACCACCGTGAAATTACATTTACGTCCTACTGACGTAATAAAACGACGAGAAGACGAATGGACGAATCGGCCGAGAGAATTACACCAAAGTGAAAGCAATCGGTATCGTCCTTTATGTGGAATATCGGTCCTTCTCCTTTTTTCTTTTTATTGTAGAAAATCTCATACGAGATTTAGGTCCTTCTCCTTGCTGCGCCTCCTTTGACCATCCACCACAATCGCCACATCCTTTTTCATACTGGCTACAGCGGACTCTAACGGAAGTTTAAATTCCATTAATATAAGTTTCCCTCTAAATCAAATTACTATAAAAATTTTTCAAACTGCTCCTCCTTTTTTTCTATGTGTACGAGATAAGTGAAAAGTGGTATACTGTAAGTTATAACGTATGTTATAACGTATGCTGTATAAACCAAACATGGTTTACGGCATCAATAAACATATAAATAAAGATGTTTCGAAAATCAATTTAAACGTGAAAATCTTCCAAAGAAGCTCTAATTAACATTCGACCACTGACGTACGTCGTATGTTTCTTATTCGGCCAATTGGGAGTTCGAGGCCAGGCGAATGATAAGGAAAACGGGAACGAAATCAGGCGGTATCAAGGTAACGACTGGCACAGTTCAATAAAACCCGAACCATTGTCTTTTACTATGATACATAAGGCTATTGCATAGATTAATGACGCGCGAGCCGGTGATTTACTGGTCTTCACATTATTGTCTCCTGTAAACGTCCATCGTGACAAATGTTTCCCTGTTAGACGCGTTCCAAGCAACCTCCATCGATAATAACAACGTCGGGTCTCCCGAGTAATGAACAATTTGCATTATCGGAAACCGAAAGTATGTGTATTACGCGAAACGATCATAAATCGTTAACGGGTTCGCCAATAAATCCTGCTGACCATTCACTTGACTGACAGATTACATTCCACTCGTTTCGACTACGTCGTGAAACGTTGTTGTTTCGCGCGACACATCGAACGGATTTGACTTGTCGGTTTCGAAAATTTTATCGAAACGCTCTTGGGAATAAATCATGGCTATTACAAGTGCTGCCGGTCCCGCGATGAAGACAGAAAATTAACGTTGTAACGTTTATCGAAGTAGAAACCCGACCGAACCACAAATAATTTATTATCACGTTTTACAAACCGTTTAACCTAACGCTTGTTCCATACTTTTCTTCTTGAACGAGCATTTTACGTACTCGACGCTACTTAATACGTACTTGAAATAACAAAATATTGCTACATCTTTTCCTTTCTACGAATGAAATATCTTTAATATCTTTGTAACAGATCTTTGTGCAAAACTGTCATCACAGAAGACAGGAGTCCGATAAAAATTGATATTATCCTTTGATAATTTCAATATTTCATCAAAAAATTCAATATAATTCGAAGTAGTACTCGAAGTAATTTTTTCTACAGGATATAATGATTTCTCGCGTTAGCGTAGTGGCGAACCACCACTGCAGCGACTCCCATCCTAATAAGACACGATATAGTGTTATCGAATTTACCGAATCAACGGAATTATCTGATTTTCCTTCTACTGTCCGGTCCGCACTGTTTTTCAGATTGTTTACAGTCGTTACCTTGATTCTTTTTCTACCTTTCTCTGTCCGTTCCTTCGTTCCACCGTGTAACCATTTAGGATCGACGACGTTTCCGGTTACGAAGTAGCAGCCGTTACGAATAACGGCCCGATAAGAACGATTGCCGAAAGAGCGGAGTTTATGTTTGTGTATGCGTGTGCATGCTCACGGTTGGTCCAATTAAGGCGACCCGGTAGCACAAGATCCCAGCGATTCCTCAGGATTTATCCGAACCCGTTCCCGGGGACCACACGCAAACCAATGCGCGCCTCGCAAACTACTCGGAAAAAATATCGATTTAATAATAGTCCAGTAATGAATTAGCACTGATTTTGTTTGCTTTTAAAAGAACTAGGTGTATATTATACGTGTACAAATGAATTCGGTGTCTGTTCTTCAGAATCTTACAATTTTATTACGCAGATAATAACGATTGGAATAAAAGGGGAATTAAAATGAACAACCCCATTGGAAGAAGTAGTAACATTTTTATTCGACTGTTAACCCTCGTTACTTTTTAAATGCTAAACGCTACAGCATGAAATTTATTATGGATCGATGCAAATCGTAATAAATAGACTCCGAATGTTCATACACAATGCATAAAATCTGGAGTCTAATAATAAATGCATTGAGAATGAATTCGTACACCTAATAAAGTTACTACGTTAAAGTGATAATAAATTCACTCAGATCGTTATTTATTCCTATTTGCATTAAAGGCGATCGTCGTTCACGTTTTAGCCGACAAAATTTACAGCCAATCCTTCTCAGTAGCTCGAGTAGAAGCGTAACTCAAAGAAACCGTGTTCCTGCGACAGGTAGGTAACACATTGCGATTTTCCTATTCCATTTCGAACCGTTCAGAACGTGGTTTTCATTGACGCTCAATGATATACTGCTCGCAATCACAATACAACCATTTGTCGAGGAATTAGAGACGGTCTGGTGAGAATTCATGAGAACTTCTGGTTAGTGAGAATACGGTCCTGCGACCGGACTGGAGGAAGATTCGCATCGGAAACTGCCGAAAAGAATGTTCGACCAGAAAGAAATGGGAAAAACGAACAAATTGAAACTAAATGGGCAAACATTTCCAAATATTTCTCTTCGGAGCAAAATTTCTAGATTTCAAAAGCTTCACCGTAGAACTGGCGAGAGCGTTAAGGGTTCATTTTCAACATCAATTGAATTTAATTTTTGTCAATTGTTGTCGGTGAAATCTGAAGTCGGTGAATATCGTGTCGGGGAAATTTGTGTCGGTGATTTCCATGGGACCCATTTTAGAAGGCACGTTTAAAGATATGTCTTACAGTGATCGGCCACCAGCAAAATTAAAATGGAGGCGTCCGAAATAAATATAAATTGAATTGAGCGTCTTAGAGGATTTTTCATAGTTGGTAAAGGTTGATCTCGATGAGCATATTTTAGAAATAAAAATTGAACGCGATATCCCAGGCGGTCCACAGTGGTTAGGGGTTGATCTAGACCTCACTAAATTCTAATCCCGGAAAGCGAAACGAGTTTTAAATTGAAGTCAATAGCCCGCCCGCCCGGAGATCCCGGCGCGGCTCAACCACCAAGGCTGGACACAGCTTTTTCCTAAAATCCGTATAATAAGAAGTCGGCATACCTTGACCAAAGTCGTTGCCACCGCGACAATGAGAGGTTGACCTCGGTAAACATCCAGTGGACAGCCCGCAGCATTGTGGCCACGGTCTTCTCCGCCTTGAATCGTTACAAATTCCGTCATGGGTGAATTTATACGCGGACTTTCTGGGTGGCCAACAAGACCAACACCCGTTGCAACGGCATCCCGTGTGGATTTTTGCACCACGCCCCGAAACAACCCTGCTTATTGCGTAGAACGGAAGCACCAGGTGTACTTTCACTGGGTTTTCACCCCTGCAGCACCCCGCTTCTTCCACGAATGTGCAACAATGGCGACAAAAGCTAGACAAAAGCGTTCAGAATTTTCACTGGTTTCGTTCACAGAAATTTCCCATGTGATTAGACGCATTCCATTCAACCGTTCTATCAAAGTCCCCCGTTGAATAAGCCGTTAATGGGAGGAACTTTTTCTAATCGTGAGCAATTGACGAATGGCTGCTTGTTTCACACTCGATAAATCTAAAAGATTCTTTCAGCTTTCCTACCCTACCAGCACCGAACCGCTCGTCTACAGCTTTATTTCGACGGAAAGTCAATTCACAGTTCATCCCCTGCACTGCGATTTATTTTACCGTTACAGTGATTAGAAGTTTTTTTTCAACTACGTTTATTTATAGCTGTTTATGATTCTTGACTACGTAAAATTTCCTAGTATAACAATAAAATTTGTAGCTAGGTTTAGGTATACCGCAATGGCTATTGTACGTTGACAGCGACGAACTAGAATTTTTTTCCGACGCGATCCGCGAGAGTAACATATGAGAGCACGCTGGACCCATCGCTCATTCTAATAGAAGCACTTTAGGTGAAACATCCTGTGTGTTTTCACGGTCCCTGAGTATCATAACTGTTTAAAATTCAATTAGATAATCGGCTTACAAGACAAACAGTCGTCTCGATCTGCCCACGCCTCGCTCGAACACGAACCGTCGAAACATTTTAATCCTGCTGCGATCCTTTCTAACATCACGCAGTCTAGCTAGCGTCGATAAAAGTTGAAAAAGAAGTAACATTAACTTTCCTACATGACGTGTATTTAATCTGGCAATTTCAAAAACGTCGAGTCACATTAGCTCCTACAAATAAAATTCCTGCCAGATCACGCTCGACGCGAGAGTGCAAAGAGTGAGCAAGGAACGGTAACAAAAATCAATTTTTTAAAAGGAACAAGATAATCACGAAGGGTTATAAAGAAAAGGGTCGAGAGAATCGCATCAAGGGCGAAGGACGGCCCGGGACAATTAATTTCTTGCGAAACCGCGCGGTTTCGCAAACGGTCGTCGATAAAGATGACCGGCGAGACGAAATCTTGTCTAACGATCGTTAACTTAATATTCCGTGGATGTCGGTGCTCGATTTAACGAGGGCGTGGCCGCGCGTGCACGCAACGGCCGAGAAATAGACCGGCCATTCTCGATTCGAGCTGGTTCCCTGATCGAGAAACGTGCACCGCTGACGTCAGATCGCCGCTGCCGCCACCAGAAGAAACGCACGGGAACCTGTCCCGGACAGGTCGGTAGATAAGCAACTGCGAGATAAGATACGCTAATTGAGAGATCTTAATTGGAGGCTGCACGGACCCTCTCGGCTCTTCTGCTCTCGCGGACATACCACCGAGCTTCGCTGCCTTCGGATCGGCCTCCTCCTCGCAATCTCTTTGTGCTCGCATCTTTCCATTTCGTACGTGAACCAGCACCACCCTAACCGCAAGGCTAAATGGGCTGAGCCCCGGGGCGCAAGCCTTTTAGGGGCGGCAATTTTTATCGATGTTATAGTTTTTGTTATTAGTAGTTATCTTTATTGAAAATCTTTTCACTGCAAAAATAACCAAATAACCTGTCCTAAATGAAATAGAAAATATTATATGTAGGGAGGTGGTTGTGTTGTGAGACAGTCGTTTTTATCCATCGCGCGATCGCGATAATTCCAATCTCTGTCAACTGTCAAATTTTTGTTGCGAAATCATTATTATCGTCTCAATAAATTGTAAAATAAACAATCTGACTCTACTTCACGAACTCGAGCAACTTTTTTTTGCACAGATATACTACACGCTCGCGCTCAAAAAAAATAGAGAAAGCAAAAAATCGATGTTTTGAAAACGATAAACCAGAATATGCCATTGGTTTAACCAGGATCGGTTTCTCGCTCTGACTTTCCAAGCCCGCGTAATCGTTTAAGGCGATTCGAAGGGCGCACAGTGGCGAGTCTCACTGGTTGTACAAATCTTGTATTTTTCGTGGCTGATAGCATCTGTCCCGCAGGGCGTCGCGTCGGTTTTACGTGGATCTGTCTGGGAGAGACACTAGTTTGCCCGGACGAAAGAGGATCGCAAAGCAGGTATTATCCGGTAAGATAAAGTTTCCGGTGGCGGAGCACGAAAACGGCCGCCGACGGTAATCTTGGGATCTCGATGGAGGAACGTGGGGGCCCGGTGAACCTATACACACATGTATTCTAGAAAAGGGGGTTTTAGGGGGCGCGCGCGCCTGGAATCTTCTGTGGCAGAAGAAAAGGGGTAGAAGGAGCTGGAAGAGGGTGAAACTTAACGGCTTTGCACTGCGTTCGAACTCTGGACTCGTGATTTCTAGATCAAACACTCGAGAGCGTTAAGAAGGAAGTTGGAAGGGGTGCTTATTCGAGTTCGTGCGAGAAAAAGAGGTGTCAACGAGCCGAGGGATCGAAATTGGGGGACCCTTTTTTTATTTTCGGCTCTGTGTTCCCCGTCTCGCACTATTCTACTGGGTCCACGATATATCGATCTTTCTTTACGAGATCAAACAGGAGGGCCCAGGGGATTTTTCGACATTATTTAAGCAGCCCTTCAGAGGGCCTTCACCGGATAAATCAACGGTTGGAATTGGAGTACCGTCGAGCTCTCGGTCTTGTTGTATCTATAGCCTTTTCATGCATGGAACACTGTAATACGTTCGGAACCATCGCGGTAAATACAGCTCGATGCCTCCCGTCTGATCTGATCGACGCGATTTGTTTGATTTTAGCTTTCAGCCTCGAGTGACTCGAGCGGATTTGCGCATCGATGGACACGCGAGGGCTTTTAAGGTCCGGCAAAGCCATTCTAGGAAAGATTAAGGGGTACTTTATCGAATCTCCCACAGATTATTTTCTATTCGGTCCATACGGGGACTACCTTCTGGGACATGTCCTCCATCAACTTCCGAGAACCGTGTGTTCAATTGTCCACGCATAGCACTTTTTATACGACGACAATTTTCGAGACGCTAAAATACGTTCCTCAAGGAAACAGGATCGAATTCGTAATCTTCAAATATTTACGATTTGGTTATTATCGATAGATGTCTTCAGAGGATAAAGCGTTGACGCGTTTACCGTGGATCATGGGTGAGGATGAATAAATACAAATGCACAAGGTTTAGCAGTGTATGAGCGTGTATTTGACAGTGGTTTTCCTCTCTCGTACGGCGACACACATTATTAGAATTCGCAGTACGTATGCGATTTAAGGTGGAATGTTATATTATTGCTAATTGCTGCCGGGCGTGTTGTGCTCCGTTAACGATGCTGTTTTTTGTCGGAACGAAGGTATCGATAAACTCTACAGTCAAAGCCGAGTATACTCGAGAACGAACAGATTCATAAATACAGAATTTATAAACGCGAACCGACCGACGGCCTCATCCGTGTCCGTGAACGTAGCAGTGTTTCTAATTAACGTGAACGCGAACATACTGAATTCCTAATTTCGTTTCTAATAAAAACTCGTGGAGGAGCGCGACACGCCCGGGATACATCGACACATCGATTTAATGGGTAACGGGTGGGCCTCTATGTTACAACGCGAATTATAATGTAGAATATCATCATCTTCTTCATCATCATCATCGTCGTCGTTCATTATACAACAATCATCGTAATAATTATTATTACTATTATTATCATCGTTTCATCGCGATCGATCATCGTGGTATGTCTAAGACAAGTCGGTATTAAATATCTTACAATACACATCATCTTCCATATATTTATTTATATATATAATATTTATACTTTACCATTTTTTCTTTTATTCATTATGTATACTATCTATTTATAGGGTAGTCAGATTCATCTCTTGCGTTCCATTCATTTCTTTTTGCCGTTCTCATTTGTTCACAGTGAGAAAGTAAAAAAACGAAGGAAGAGAGACAGACAGGTAGAGAGGAAGAGAGATAGAGAGAGAAAGAGAAGAGGGTGGCAATGGTCGTTTCGATGGTGCTCGACGTCAGATCACGGGCGTACCTCGTTGAAATTTGTGCTGTTTCTCATCGTGCCTCGCCACGATCCGATTATTATCTGAGAGATGTCTCCGCAAACACGCTAAACGCAACTATGTGCCGCAATGAAATGTCGCACGATCGTAGAAAAAACGTCAAGTATATCGATAATATAAAAAACTAAACGCGAAGTGACGTGACGTCGAGCAGAACTGATGATAGAGAAAGAGGAGGTAATCGCGTGAAATCATACTTGTCCGGGGTTGTTCTTCATGCTTTTTTGTAGAATTTGCGAGATAGCCGGTCGCTGATCAAGGAGACTCGTGATCTATTTACGAGAAGCTCCGCCTCTATCGTTCGACTACAATTAATTATTCGATCAATCGTCTCCATGATTACACGGCGCGTCGGTCCGCGTGACGTTCGGTCGTCACGCATAGAAAAATCTTGTGGCTGGATTTAGGTTCCTTTCGAAAACGGCGTTACAATATAATATTACAATAGAAGAATACAATTAGACGTTACAATGGATTTCGCCGTTCTCCGAATTATTCTTCGTTTGATCGCTGAACAACAGTCGCTGATATTCGGAATTTAGTTCTCGGCGCGCGACACTATTAAACGCGATTAGGTTTGGCCACGCACCGGTCGACGAAACTGCAAAACAAACAAGTAAACCGGTGCTTCTTTCTTTCCTTTGATTTTCCTGTTCTTCGTCTCTCTCCGTCCCGCTCCCGAATAGAACTGATGCGAAACGTTTCGTTTTTTGACTTTATATTTTTTTCTCCGCCGACGGGTAAAAAATTCAGAATAGGAAAAGGGTATCAAAAGCTACGCGAGAAAATCGATCGTCAAATCAGCTGCGACGTGCTCCCGGTTCGTCGATCGGGACGTGGCGTTCACTACGAGTCCGCTGGGCCTACGATGTTTCGTTTCTCAGCGACGCATACAAATACCGTTCGTTCACTTGCACGAAATAACACGAAATTAACTAATCGAGTATTGAGTATTTTTTCGGATTTAACACTGACAACTTGAGAGTCGCGAGTTGCGAGGTTGAAATGAGGGCGACGAGGAGGCAGGGACTTCTTAATCCTGATACAAACCATACGATCAGGCGTTCTTCTATTTTATTACAATTTTTTAAGGGTTTGCAAGCCAGATCGGAAACTGGTGTTGTGCTAACGAGATCATGCTGCTGCTAATACGTGATACAGCGTTTACAGCAATCGTTTACAGACGAAAATGAGAGGGTGAAATTTAAAACAATGAAGACATTGCAAGAATTCAAGGATGTAGATACATTATTTTCAACTGCATTAATTATTTTCCTGTTCGGTTCGCGTTTCTCACGACCGATGAAGAAAATCTTTACATTGCATAAAAATCCACAGTCTACTTATCGTTTTTTTTGCCAGTACACGGGTCCATCAGTTTCGGCGCATGTTCGTTAGCACAGCGTCAGTATTGAAACCGTAAATCATATTCCCCGAGTCCCTGCGACGTGAATGACGGTGGTAAACCTCGATTTCCGACAGTTCGAGGACTGATGAAACAAAAACTTGACTAAAAGGGATCATGGAAGAGCGTCGGGAGGTGATGTTGGGAAAGCGTGAATGATCTCGACGAACGTAGAAAAGTAAATTCTAGACGAATGGGGCGCATGGTGTATGGGGATGATTGGTGGATGAGTAAAATAAAAGAGAGCAGCGCACATTTTCCATACACGTACGAGGAAAAGGGTAGTTTTTCTCGGGCGGTTTGGTTTTTCTTTTCCGTAGTATCTAAACGTGATTTCAATAAATAAGCTACCTAGGGAGCGATTTCTTTTTGGGAGAATAAGGGCGGGCGCTCCTTGCGTGGCGAGTCTGTGAATAACCAACGATTCAGGGGTGGTTTTGCTCGTCTGGATTCTTTCTTTCCTTTTTGTTTTTCGTCTTTGTCTTCTTTTTGTTTTTGCAACACCGGCCCGTCGCGGACCGGGACACGTACCGGGTGTCACCGAAGAAAGTCGGGAAAAACGCACACCTGACTCGGTTTTCGTCGAGTCGCCACCGCGTCATTAATAATCGTGTACCTAACCTAGTAATACAGTCTGCGATAGCGTCCTAAGGGTTAAATTTGTTTTCAGTAACGATCATTGTAATATATTACACACACTCACACGCGTTCCAGAGGTAAATACATACGCACCGCGGAAAATGCACACAAATACAGAAGCTCGTATACGAACACGCAGTTTTAAGGCCGATACACATTCTCGGTAAATAGTCTTCTTCTTTCTTTTTTTGTCATTTTTTAACTCTTTATCTTATTACTCTCTCACTCCTATCAGAAAATAGACGTTCTGTGTGAAATGACAACGTTTCGACGCGACGCGTGGGCCGCGACAGAAAGTAATCTCGTTTATTATTTGTCGGAGGGTTATAATCTTGTATAAAATCGCTCGGGGATCCCGTTATTGTTCGTCCGCTTTTCCCGAAACTTTGTTTTGCCGTAGGTTTACTAAAAATATATATGCTATCGTATCTCTTCTGTAGACCGATTGTTTTCCTTTACTCGAAACGGGTAAACTGTATGTGTGTGTGTGTGTGTGTGTTTGTGTCCGTCCGTGTGTATGTCTCCTTCTGTGTGTGTATATGTATGCGTTCTAGATGGCCGACTGGTCGTGCTTTTCATTTCGGTAAATAGGAGTTATTTGAATGGTGATAAACGAGGATCGAGACTGGCGATAATATCGACCAGATCGAGATCCAATCAATTTGAATTTCAGGTAACGCTACGAACAGATGCATAAATAAAGGATCGCTTCAGACGTAGTACTCAATTGATCGTAAATCGTTAAATAGAAAATTCTTTCTTTAATAATTTTAATAAATTATACCGTAATTCCAAAATGTTTTTAATTCTTCTACATAATACAATCGTAAGCGTATCTTCAACTCCATTCTCGATCAAACTTTGACGTTACTGCTCGGAATAAAATATTCACAACGATAAGAATAAATTCAACAACTTCTGTATTCTGTTTGTGTGTGTGTGTTGTGTGTGTGTGTCAGGTTGCAGAGTATGCGCATCATGCGTGTGTACGTACCATACGCGGATCAAAAATGTTATTCGGCAAGAAACGGATAAAGAGAGCGTAATCAAATCAACGTTGGTGGCCGTCTGTCTCAAAAACCGACAGGCTAAAAAACTATTCTCGATCGACGATTTAATAGAATCCCGCTTATTCGAACAATTCAATGCATCAGACATTCGTTTTTCCATCGTCTCTAGTAAGAGGAACAGCTGAGAGCAGTTGGTAGACCTCTGCTATCGAAACCCTTAAATCATCTCGATAGATATCGTCTACAAACTCGAATAAGCGAGATTCTATCGTGCAAATGTCGGGTCGGGACGACCCGCGAATCTTCTTCAGGATACTCGAGAGTAACTCTGAGAATTTTTAAGAATCACGAAACTTTTCAGAACCCGACTCGTCCCATCCTATTCGAGAATCCCGAAATGTTTAGGCACCCGTATCAATCCGTTCCGACCAATTCGATTATCCCGAAATATTCGTGTTCCCCGCACATACGTAACCTTGTAAATAATAATTTTTTGGAAAATCTTTATTGCATATCATTCCATAAACCAATGCTTGTAACGAATTCGAAAAAATCAGCTAGTTTGGTACAATTAGAAAAAAGTTATTCCAATTGAAAAACTGTACGTACACTTTGTATACCCACTATGTGTATTTAGTAGAATTTGCAATAATCGTCGGACCGAGAAGGTTTTTGAAACCCGTTTGAGCTGAGAGCTCGGATCCGCTTCCAGCGGAGCTGTCAATCCCCGGTGAGGAGTTTTCAGTGATTGGAGCAGTCGTGAATAAAACAGCGATTCCGAAGCGACCGCACCGCGAGCTTCAACATCGACGCAACGGTGAGAAGAACTGCGTGTACGTCGCGAGCACGTACGCAAGCACGCAAGCACGCACACATTATTCATACACGCAGGCAGGCAGGCAGGCAAGCAAGCAGGCAAGCAGGCAGGCAGCAGACAGGCAAGGCAGGCAGGCATGTAAGCAGGCACGCATGCACGCACGCACGCTACATTAGGCGGCGTAATTAGCACAGCGAGCGAGAGAGTCTTGCGCGGCACTCTACTGCGCGAGCCGGCGGGGAGAGTTACGTTCTTCCTCGGGAACACTTCCTTCTTCGACAAACCGTTGACAAATCGGCGCAGACTTTGCTACTGGCGATACTCCCGGAGGGAAGCGTTGCAAACTGTCGAAACAGCGACGAAAACCGTCGACAGATCGATGCACACCGTCAAGACATCCCAAAACTAACGGTTTGCTGCGACTTTTCGTCAAGATTGACGCCAAAGGAAGCACACCCAGCCACGCGTGTCTCCCCGCGCCTTCATCGCGGTCCGACATAGTTAGTTGAAGCACAAGCTGTCCGATTGTGCAACGATTTAGGCCGATCGCTAACTTGTAGGTACTCCACCGCTAAACGACCGTCGTTCCGTCTTGACTTTCGACAGGGCTTGAAACAGTTCTCGAAATCGCCGTCTAAAATTGCTGTATAAAGGCTCTGATCGCGAAGAACCTGACCGACTGCTACGAAGATGTTTCCAATCAACTGTCTCTACGATTCCCTTGTTGGTTATCAAATCGGTCCCATCGTGTATCACTTCTGACGCGATTCTAGAATCGATTCTTGTTTAGATCGCCTGATGAAATTCATTGTACGCTACCACCGGTTGCTAACAAAGTCAGACGTCGTGAACTAATTCCTTGGACTACGCGAGAGGCATTAATTACAATTTCCAATTGGAAAATCGATTTACAAACGCGAAGCTGCAGATTCTGTCTTGGTATCCCAAGAAGATTAGCACTCTTCGTTCGGTAATTATCTCTGAGTAAAATTCTGAAACCTTACTTACTTTCATGCGTTCCATCATCCAAACTTCTATTTATTCTCTTCCTATCTTGAACAATAAAATAGAGCATGGAAGAGAAAAGTTATTCGCTTCGATCGTGGAATCAACAAGAGAACCAAAATGTGAATCGCGCTCCGAAACAGCTGATACTCGAAAACTGTGGTTGCTCGTAGCAGTCGATAGAATTTCGGCTCTCAACGGCCGTTTCGCGAACCGAAATCGACGTTTCAACAGTTGCCAAGCCCTGCTTTCTAACGAACTCGCGCTCCCTCGAGACTGTTGTCCGCTTTCCGTTTTCGGTCTCGAGTGTGGGACTCGAGAGAGTGCGCGCGAGAGACGATTCGTGGAAATGAATAGAGTAGAAATGATCGGGTGCGACGGGACATCGGTCCGGTGTCATCTAATGAGAAAGTATCCAACGATGGAACGGAACGTGTGGGCTAGGGGGGATAGGGGTAGGGGTGGGATAGGGTAGAGAATGCGGGAAATTAATGGTAGCGCGCGCGTAACTTGCCTGAAAGGATTCAGTCGGGGCAAGTATGAAATAGAATCTAACGACGCGTAACGAAAGCTCTATCAGGTAAGATCGTCTTTTTGGCTGCTGGTCCGCGCGCGCGGCGCTCGTCGGCTCCCGATTTCTTCGTTGTGAATCCGATCGATCGATCGATCGGCTACTCGATCCTATCTCTGGGAGGCTCTGATTTCTTTTTTCTTCGTCAGGTGGCAAATGAGGGAGAGGTGGCGCACGCGGTTCCGAGCAGGTGTGTTAAAGACGCGGAAGGGCGATAGCCAGCTTTAATCGTTGCGATCAATCGAAGCGCGTGCTTCTTTGCGCCGCGCGTTTCAAGTGATGCCGCTTTATTGTTGTTGTTCTTTTTGTTAATTACTTTTCTTTAATTCTCAGTGGGTTCCTGACATCGCGACCATACGTTCTACCAGCGTATTCGGAAGTCTGATCTCAGGGTCTCACGGGTTTGTGGAGGAGGCAGTCTTGATCGGCGAGCCCTGGCCCGTGGCGGCTCAATACTTGCTGGCCTCGACGAACAGGCGACTTTCGTGCCGTCTTCGGGGCGCCGAGAGCTTCTCGTCCCGCGGCATCTTCCAGCGATTCGAGTGCCGGTAACGATGCGTCGTGTGGATGATCTCCCTTGTACTGTCGACCTGCAACAGGGAATTCTTCGTGGCCCTCATCACCGGCGACGGCTTCTTCGAGCCAAGGTAAGGTTCCCGCGGCTCCATAGCGCCCATGTCCGCGTTCATCAGGCTGTTGTGCTGGTCGATGTCCGCGTGAGGGTTGTACTTGATGAAGTTGAAACACTCCTGCCGGCCCCGCGGATTCTTCATCGGCATGCCGAACTTGTTGAAGCCCAGGTACCGCGAACTGTCCTCCACGCTTCGGTACCTCAGGTACGAGCCGTTGTACAACTCGTTGAACTGGCACATCGGCCCTTTCTGCTTCTTACGCTGCAACCAAACGATACACTCTTCTTAACTACTTTCTCTTCGATTAAGAGGGTAGATCCGAATTTGATTCGTTGTCGCTTAGGCTATCCGAAGATATTCGCAGGTACTTTTCAACTTTACTCGCTGATTTACGAAGGAAACGATTTCTTTGACATTGAAATTATTATTTGGAATTGAAGATGCATCGAGCACGCGTGCTACTAAATAGGAATCGGATCCGCGTGTCTGATCATGGCTTACCGATTCTACTGAAGCTCTCAGAAAAATGTTTGGTACGTTCGCTAATCGGTTTACTTATTCGTAAGAATATCACTTTAAACAGTTGAAGTTTTCGCGTTCACGATCTACGTTAGCAAAATTCTTCTGTCCCGATCCATGGCGGTGTTCTCTCTTTGAAACACGTCCAAGTCACATCGCTGGTGACGGCGATTAATCTAAAACTTCTATCTGTGCAATCCGGTGCATTTTCCGTCGCATATAAATCTACTCGCTCGACCGCGGTGATGAAATATGCCTACTAATTGGTAGCCGTGTAATTACCAGGCCGACAAGTCTCCCTCGCTTGTTGAAGCAAATGTATCGCTGACTCTTTTCCGCGAAGATGTACAGTTTCCTACTGAAGTCTTCGGATTGTGTCGTAAGTTTTTCTGCAACATAAAGAACACAACAATTTCGATCAAATAATTACCATAAAAACTCTCAACAATTTATTATGCAATTCGCGAATACGGTATATCGAGCCGACATCAAAATATAGGTTTGCTCGGCTGGATATTATTATTATTTATCGTAGACGGACCGAAGCCCTTTTACATAAGTGTTCGCAATAAAAAAAAGATAACGATACAAGACTGCTCGACTAATAACAAGAAAGGGACATGCGCAAAAAGAGAAAAAAAGGAAATATACAGGGTGAGTCGCCTAACGTTTGCTTCACAAATATCTTTTTTTTAATATCTTGTTTACGGACGAAGCAACATTCAATCATGGCTCGATTAATCTACTTTCATGTGTAATTCGATTAATTAACCCTCATCGGAATAATGAAAAGTTAGCAGTGAGTCAGTCCTCTTGCTGGAAACATTCCACAGAGGGTTCCCTGAAGAGCGGCTTTCCAGAGATTTTCGCGCGGCCGATTCTCACGGGGCTTCACGGGACACAGAGAGAACGCAATCGTCGTCGGCGAGGTTCACGGAAGAAAGTCGGACGTCGCGTCGGCTCAGAAAGCCGTGCACCTAGCAGAGGGACATCAGTTATCGGGACAAATGACAGGACGCAGTAGGCAAACCGTTTTGTGGTTCAGTATGCGAGCAAGGCGTATTTCCGAGAAGAGACCTTGCCGAGGTTTATGGCGCGAGTTGTACCTACATCGATGCTTCGGGGCCCTCTTCCCGGCACCGTTCGGCACTGGGAAAGGAAGAAAAGGTTAGCTAAGCCTACCGCCGCGCGGCTAGTTGGTGCTAATGAAGGTGGCACAGACTGACCGGTGTGTACTTTGCCACTTAGCGGGTCCTGTCGTGCCTCGACCCCGAAGTGCACGTTGCGTTCTGTCTCTTCAGTGCAACGCCGTCTCTACCTCTCTCTCTCTCTCCCCTTTTCTTTTTCTTCGCACCAGCTATTACGAAATTCTGTCGACCGAGAAGCAGCACTGACTCCTTTGTTCCGGATAACGTAAAAAACCGGGTCTGCGAACAGGTGCAACACGCCTCTACCTTTTCGAACATCTCGACGATTTCAAGAGCGAACGCGCGTTTTCACTTTTTCCAAGCTGACTCCACCATCCTTGTCCCCTATTGTTTCGAAAGATGTTCTGGGACTGTGCAGGCTCTGATTTATTGCCATTGTAAAATTTATCCCCGGCATCGTGGGGTCTACCTTAGAAGCTCGATCGCTGACCAGTCTCCAAGTAACTTCTTACTCTGATCTTTTCTTTAGTATTTTGTATGTGAAATGAAATCTTTTATATCGATCGTAAAATGTTTTGAGATAACTAGAATAATGACGTTATTGAGAGCATAGTGGTACTTTCCGAATAATTATCAGACAATTTTATCGATGGATCCCGAAGGATTTTCGGCAAATATCGACAAAGATCTTGATCTTTTTGGGAGAATGTTAAGATTCCGTGGACTGGCGAATGGTTACGCGACGGTATACACTATTACCGTCAGAACTGCAATGCACAAACGATTCAACGATTCTTGCCTTCCTTATTCGGGAGGGGTGATCATCGTTTCAGGACGAACCATCGAAGTTTCGTTGCGATTGCCTCGGCCGGCCAGCTAAATAGGTATCGGAAGTATAGGAGTTTGGTAACGGGTAACTGGAACGAGCAAATAGCACACACGTATCATCCTTTGAGTCGGACGGTATCAGTTTCGGGTTGTTATCGCCGTGCTTTCTTCCGTTGCTACTTTCTCAGGTAAATACATCGTGCCCGCGTAATAGAAAGCGGACGTCGCGAAACGGAAAACGGGAGATTCTGAGGATAGTTCGGCGCTTGTTTGTCATATTTGTGATACAAGTTTCTCCGTTGATAGCGCTCATTACGTGTCCGTAGTAATTCGGTGAGCGGGGCCATGGAACTATGATATTTTTAGACTCGCGCAATGATTTCTGATTCGATAACGGGTCAAGTGGTGCACGAAGTAACGGGGCCTACATAAAATTTGATCGACCTCTCGGGAGAACAATAATATTAAGATTAATCATTAATCGCGTCCACTCATCGGTACCCCAGGAAATGATCATTCGAGAGTTGCTCAATTATAAAATTCGATAAAATTGATACGATCGGATCCCGTACGCAGTGTTATCGTTCTATTCTGTTTAATCGCGTTAGATTGTAACTGAAAGTCTAAAGAAATAGGTCAACGTTGAAATAAAGATCGTTCGCATAATATTAAAAACAAGTCAGAGGGGGTTAAGTAGGAATTCTTTCCTTCTCATAATTTTCATAAGTTGAAATTAGTACGCTAATATTCACGAATATTTTTAATCTATTCCTACTCTTTATTTTTCGTAGATAGAAAAAGATTGGTTTTATAAATTCTTATTTTGATTGATAAATATTTCAACGCGCAAGTTCTCTCGTTCCATTCTTACTTCAATCCGTGTGTCGGCAACTCGATCATCCGTTTATGATATTCCTTTTGGTAATATCTTCAGCGACTTAAAACGAAGCGTGTTTGTATTCGGTCGAATGAATCCTCCTTTCGATGAAAGAATATACAAGCGAGGACATCGTTTTGTTTCATTTCGCAATTGTATCGAAGCGCGTTGTCAATTTTGAATCTCTGGCTCGGACCAGTGACTTTTCCCGCAGGATTCAGCGGAGAGTTAAGAAAGTAATTAGCGAGGACATTTCAGTTATTGATCACCGATTGTCGCGCATCGATGCGTACAAAATATATCGTCCCCGTTTGTGTAACGATTAATTCCCAGCTCGGCCAGATAAGATTACCGGTGGTAAGTCGAACAAATTTGTCTTCGGGCTGAAGGGGATACCATTACGATAGACATCCACCGAGAGGTGAATCCAATTAATTAAGGAAAGTACCGCAATTAATTGGTGCAGACTATACACTACGGGTAGGTTTGTCAGAAAGAGCAGAGTCTCAGATTAAGTCCTCTCTGGTTTTTCTGCTTTTACTCGTTCCTGAAGGCTGGTAGGAGAGCCTGCGAGAGGAAAAGAAATATAAGAGAAAAACAGAGAGCAAGAGAGAAAGAGAGGGGCAGGAGGAGAAGGGAGTCGCGTTAAAGAGGGAGAAAGAGAGACTTTACGAGGCAGTTCGGGGACATTCTTGATTTCGATGTTGGGAAGGCACCCGACGAAAACCACTTGAATTTAACGAGGCTCCAGCAAATGGGCCACCCTGCAGACTTACCTCCTTCCTTTTCTCTACACATGACACTTATATCCACGCTCGTGTGGCCCGCAAACCGAGGTAGAAAACCCACGGATCGTGACATCGTGCCTTTTACCGTCCACCGTCTATCAATTAACAAACCTCGCCCCGTAACGCGCTGATTAATTATTCCGTTTGCCACCGGCGCAGTGGTCGGCAACTGTCACATTCAACCTTTCAGTCTACTCGAAAACCTACGATATTTTCGCTATGAATCTTCACACCAGAACTACCGAGATTCTTCAGATTTCATACGTTATTTATTTTTCTAACGAACTATACCAAAAAATACTTCAAGAAAATATATAGTGATATATTTTTATTGCGAAATAGAAATTTTGTAAGCGTATTACGTAAATTATTATGAACTCTATAAAAGTGATTGTTGCAAATATTTCACAGTTAAGATCATATCTGTAATTCAGAGACGTCAGTCCCGAAGATTTTAATTTTTCCATTCGACGCGTTAACTGCTTCTTCGTTTAGCCCGGTTTAAAAAGAAACCTTCAGACCTACGTTATATGAATATTCGCAAATAATTGAGGGACAAACCAGCGTTAATTCGCAAACTCTAGAAATACTCTAAAAAGTACTATTCGTTTTTATCGAGACACGCATTTTCTTGCGTTTTAGATGTTGCGCTATAAATATAAGAAATAAAAACGACGGTCGATGAAGAAGATGTAAATTCGTGTTCGAATATGCAGTTTAGCCTTAAAAAAACGGTTTGGCGATGCTTTACCGAAGCAGGATGGTATTTATTAATGATATTACTGGCATAATCGGTCGATATGCAACAAGAGAAAAGAAGAAGGGTGGAAGGAACTAAATTTTTGCGCCCGGTTACCTCTGTCTTCTGTTCCCGAACCGTTCCCTCTCTCCTCTCTCGCTCTGGTTTCCTCTGATCGAAGCCGCCACGAGATTAGAGGCTGCCAAATGAATTAAAAGCCAATTTTAATCAAAAGCGGGCACCGGCTTTTAGGCACGATTACCCCCGATAATAACTGGTAGGACGGACCGAGCGCGCAAGTAGGAAAGAGCGAGACAGAGGGGAAAGAAGAATGGATCCCATATATTACTTCTACGTGCTTCTCGCGATACAGGAACCAATTCTTCGTTCGTTATAGGTTCGCAACTAATAGCTTTTTTCCCATAGGGAACCGATCATCGCCGGGCGCCTTCAAAGCCGGTGTCAAAACATTTTTTCGCCGTCCCGGTTCCAGAAAGTAGCGTGCACGTTTCTCAGAAGAAACTGATGCACTCTTCCCAATGCACAAGCCTGATATCAAGCAATTATTATACGTTTCTAATCGTATTAAACCTGAATGGATCAATCAAAAATACTATGTAAGTAATGCTGCTTCACGTCGATAAAGATAACTGCATGTTCTTTCAGACGTAAGAAACGAAATTTAACGTACATCCTTGGCGGCAAATATGAACATTGTGAAAAGCCCAACAACACTTTAGTCGTTGAAATATCAATCAAAAATATTGGTAATATATTAATTGACATTCAATATACTTTTCTCCTAAGAAAAATTGTTAGTATTTAATTGTTGGAAATGAGTGCGCCAATAACATTTATTGTAGGTATCAACAATTGTCGATCGATTAACTTTGGTAAGAAACACTTTTCTGCCCGACCATCCGAAGGGGCTGAAAAATCGTGGGGATTAATTTGTCCCTGTATCTCTATGTCCTAAATCACATCCCGAAAACCGATCGTTTGAAGAAATTAGGTTGGTTCTTCGGAACGAGGAGGTAAATCGAACCAAAGGTTGAATCGGGATCCGAATCGAATTAGGCAGCCCAAGGACGACGGATTGAGAACCACTGGGGCGCCACAATTTCACGGCGTCGGCGTTATGAAAGCTATAATACGACGCGAAACCGAGTAGACCGGTACCGACTGCGTAAGCAGAGAGGAACAAGGGTAAAAAGGTCTCGAGAGAAGAAGGAAAAGCTTCGTGTAGGCTCTCGTTATAAGCCTGGCACGTATAATAGCGATCCTGTCGTTAACACCTGAAGCCGGCCCTCGACGCAGAAGCGTTCTCCGTCAATGCGTAAAATTGCAACGGTGCAGAAATGGAGGAAATATGCTCAGTTGTCACAGCACGGATCAAACCCCGCGACGACTGACGCCATGATTTGCCGAGCTGACGCGATAATCACAGTCCTTAGGGACTAGAATAATTAAATTCCAAGGCGAGCGAATACCGCTGCAGCCTCCAAGAGTGGCTCCTCTCTGTCGTCCTTTTTCGATACCGTTCTCTCTTTCTTCCTTTCGTAACTCTCGTTTCCTTTCTCTCGGTGGTCCTGTTTCTTCGTATCGGTCAGCAAGGTGTCGCATCACGAGCTATAGCGACTACAAGAGACGTTTAAGGAGAACGAGACCCCCTTCGCGGGCCAATTAAGGCCGTTCCACGCGATAAAAATGTCACGAGGATCTATATAATTACAACTATTCCATGCGACCGTTCGAGCTAGCCGGGTTAATTAGATAATGAAAAGTCGGTGACTAGCGCGTGACATCTATGAATTATCGTCTCCGGTGTATTGATACGTCTCGGCGGCGTATTGGTTCGTTAGAACCTAATCACGCGTTTACTGGGACGAATGGGTTCTCTTATCATTCCACATCGAACATTCACTTTTGCTGAACGATGCGAAACGTACGAGTTCGGCTATTCGGAAACGTATTCCCGTGAAAATGCTCATTCCCAAAGTCATCGATAATAAATTCGTATCCCTCCCACGATCACATTCACGGTAACATCCTAGGTACCCAATTATAAAATCCATAAATTGCGAGCAACGCATAATGGACTCCCGACGGAGACTTCGCTTTTTACTTTCTTGTAGACTCGGCTGTTATATGAACTTGATCGGAACATTTCAGCAGCGGGTTTACAAGATCTCCAACTACCTACGAGGAAACTTTTCCGACCGGTTTCCGCCAGAATCGCCCATTAATCCTGAAACTATCGCGCGCTCGTTAATTAGTCATCCTGATCGCGAGCGACGCGAGCACGCGGTCCAGACAACGCCGTCATAAAATAGATTCATAAAGTCCAGGTGACTAATTAGCGGCTGGTCCGCGAACAAACAGCTTTTCCACGCGAGGCTAATTATCAACTCGATCCCTATGGCGCAGCGCGGCGACTCGCCAAGAGGAATCCTCCGGAGTCACCCGGTCGCCCGGCCCGGCCGGTTAGGATCCAAAGTTTCAAGGACGCTCTCACGGTGTCTGAATGTTCCATGCAGGCTAACGTTGGTCTGTTTCGCGGGACGGAGCTTGAGTAATCGAGGCAGCAGCTAGCAGCCAGGAGAGGAGAGCTCGGCTCGTTTTGTTGAGAGCCGTAGGTAGGAGACGCCGAAGGAAAAGGTGGAGAGTGGAGGCAGACCGGCAGCAACAGGAGAAGACCGAGGAGGTGGAAAAAGGTGAAAGAGGTGGACGAAGGTGATGGATCTCGGGGAGGTGCAGACGCGGCGCAGCGTGCGGCGCGAAACCTGGCTCCTCTATTTGCACAAGCCTTCTTCCCTCCTTTCAGACCGTCTTTCCTCCCCTTCCTCGCGAGCAAGAGGGAGAGGAGCCGCCTCGCACTCTCGCGATACCTGCTCGCTGATACCGGCAACCAGCACCTTTGGTAATTCGGCTTTGCCGCCTAAAATCAACCAAGTGGCGCGCTATGGCACAAACCGATGAAATCAAAATCAAAGAACTTTCGATAGAAATGAGATGGAGCGATGAAATTGGCTGGAAGCGGGACTAAATCCCTACCCTTATCGTCTATCGTCTATTTATGCGGGGAAAAAAGTACGGGGACCCACTGTTCGTATTCGCGCCTGTACTTCCTATGCTCCCACGGGAAATCCACCCATATTCTTATCAAAACCACCCAAGACGATTGTACTCTGTCACCTAGGCAGTGATAAGACCTGTGTTGGTAGCACAACGTCCCAGTTAAATATTCGGAGATATTTTGTTCGATAACTTTTCACGAATGCATTCGTCCAATCTGAATGCAATACTATATTAAAAAGTGTTCCAGTGTTGATACGACGAGCCCCAATTTTGGTAGAACGGCCATGAACTCCCGAGGCGACGCTGTCCCGATAAATAAGCGGCGGAAACGGGCTTGGGTTCGTTTCGGCAGAGCCAAACGCGAGATAAGCATTGTCTAGTCGAAAACAATCGCAACGAAACGAGGCAACGGTACGCTGATAATTCATCCAGGGTTCTCGATGACCGGTTTTTCTTTTGCTCCCCGTTGGTTCTTTCCCGTATACGTGTGCACGTAACCAGACTCCGCGGAAATAGAGCTTGGTTATTAGTTCGTAAAGATAAAACTCGGCTCTCGGGAAGGAGAGCGAGATAAGGCCCTGTGACCCTGGGTCGATCGATAACGATCGCTATAAATTAAGATCTTTACTGCCGTTAGACCCAGACGTTTATTTCTTTGAGGAGTTCGCCACTCTTTTGTTCGGAATCCTTATTAGTCGACGAAACTATCGATTCGGGGAGATAACGTCACCAGCCTGCTACCCGATCCGATGCAATTAACCAATCGACTCGTCCTCTACAACGAACCCACACACGTTGATCAGTTCTACCTAGTCGGAAGCTGTTTTCTGTGTCGGTGTCGCGTGGCCGACCTTATTCACTAACGAGGGTCCAATTCCCTTCGTGCATTCTCATTTCTAAATTGTTCATGCATTTACATACGACAAAAACGCATTTTCCAGCATCGTTTGCATTCTTTTTAAATAACACTATCTGTACTTATTTATACTTCATACGTGATCTTACTGTTGCAATAATAATCGCTACTAATAATAATGCCCAACAAGAATAATTAATATTATCGAAGAAAGCGTAGAAATAATTGTGCCTTCGATTGACGTTAAAAGCGGTGTTAGTGCTCGGGAGATCAATGAATTTAGTCGAATGCTTCTCACTTTCGAGGATGCGTGAGATTTATTTGTCGAAGACGTGATTAATTGTGGTCTTACTTACGGTAGGGTGCATTGTGATCATTGCGTCCAACGGCTTTGATTGAGCGGCCCATTACGGTAACATTGCCGCTGCTGCAAGTTGAGTATAGACTCACGGAGCGCACCATTGCCGGCACCGCCCCGCACATCACCACCTGCAATTGTAAACAATTTCGCACTGTACAAAGTGATCGACAACGTTCCAGACATCTGCGATGATGCCGCTACAACTTGTACCGGCTGACAAGAAAAGTCTCGGACGAAACGCGCTTCTTGAATTAACGGAACGGTTGAACGACTCGCGTCACAGATGTTGAAAGGTTATGGCATAACAGTGAATTGACAGTAGCTACATTGAAGTAGTAACATTTAAAAAGTTGACGTGATTTCCATTTTTATAAAGAAAAAATTATTTATAAATTTTTGTATATTGAAATTTATAGATACGTAAATACTGATCAACTTTTGTTGGAATACGTTTCTTTGGCGGATCGTAGGAAATGTCTTAAAAATCGTGTTAACACGATTCTGCCGCAGGAATAACATAAGTAACAATACTAGCACAAATAAAATAAATTTTTCCCTCGTTCTGCTCTGCTTTTAACGGAACAACGTATGGAGATGAAAAATTGCATAAGGATTTGCAGTCTAGAGATTATGGTTGACTCTTCCGTGAGCACGCAAAAAGAGAGACCGCCAATTCTTGAAAAGGTTCAAAGGACCAGAGCAAATAAGAATATGCGAGACGTGTTTTCGGTGCGAGGACCGAAAGCAAAATCGTTAAGGGCGTCACGGGTCTTTCACGACTCCAAACAAGAACATTTTTACAGACGACTCGCATATCACGGCATCGAATCATTCGTCTGGTCGTTGGTCCCTTGTGAGGCTTTTCTGCGATTCATCTGCAGAAGTGAAAATGCTGAAGAAGGACGGAGGCATGTCGTTATAGCGGGAACTACAAAGGGCGTATAGTGATGCCGAAATTTGTTAACGAGCGAACACGAGCTGTCCATTAATGGCTGTAGAATCTGCAGTTCTTTTATTTCAGGAGTGGCGACGTGGAGATGTTATGATGGCTAGACGGCGTTCTTCGTTTTACCGATTCTAATGTCAGATACGCAAGATTATCTTCGGTATGTCTTTGTTAGCGACAAACTTAACGATGACTTGTGAAATCTTAAGCATTTGAAAATTATAAAGCTTGTACATTTAAAAATTGAAATTCCATAAACTTATTAGGTTGGCAACTAAATTCGCGACCTTTCGTTTCGTAATTCTTTTATTGTATCGTTATAAGCTCGTTAAATGCGTAAGTTGTAAGCTCGATAATTCGCAAACATCATTATTATCATGATAGGGATGGGTTTAGTTTAGGTATGGTTACACTTGAGTATCGACGTAATACAAGATATCAACTTTGTTATTTATTATCACGCCGTTGCCGCGCGTTGATTAAAACGATTCCTTTCGATAAAAGACGCGTACTTCCGTTCTCGATATGAACGATGGCGCGGCGCCGAAGCATTTCATTCATAAGCTCCGTTGAACAAATATTTACCAAGTAATCCAACAAAAAAAGGAAACCGTGTTTAGGTACAAAAGAAGCGGCAGCAACGACTATCTCATTGATAAGCTTTACGAGAAATACAAAAGCCTTTCTAGGTAGGTGTATCTCTATAAATCAATCATTTTTTAAATATTCGGTTTAGACGCCAAGTATTTCCTGTGCGATTACACTAGCTGCGAAGTAACTCGGCATCTCGCATTATCGATTGCGCGTGGCACACGTATGAAATGAAATTTGCATATGAATAAGCATCGGTAGACATTGTAAATTAACATAGGATTGTAACAAATCCAAGGAAAATTACTTCATGCCAGAGAAATGTTAAACAAACCCAGTGACAAATCACAAGTAACAATAACAAGTTGCTCTTTATTCATTGTCAGACCTATTCAAAGCACACGCGTATCCTCATCCAAGTCCTCGATTAATATCGTCGAATTCGTTTTTTATAATACCTTGCTGGGATTACCTTTGAAATAAAAATCTAATTTTGGTTAATTTTTTCAATTATTAAATCATAAACGATTTAGTTTCGTTCCAGTATCCAGTTAGAATTTGTTTCGTTTCTTATTTTCAGAATCGATCGTCTTGTTTGGACTAACTTAGAAATTGGATCTTGCGTTTTCAAGTTATCTTCCTGCAATTTCTCTTGCAAACCGATCGCATTTGAAACTGCAGACAGTTACGAACTCGCCACTTTCCTATCCTTTAAATACCAATCACACGGTTGCGGTTGCAGTATTTTTCCATTCAACTTTTTGTAGCTTGTTGCCCACGACGCATTATTACATAGTCGCTTTATAGCTGGCATAATAAACTGCAAGATGTGCGATTACAATTGAAAAAATCAATTTTATGGATACCATTCGTTACGGTTCTAACCAGACTGGAGATGTTCACGCAATACAGAAGATGTTCCGAAGTTGATCGAACAAATCATTTATGGTTTAGAAAACTCGATTGATATCTCAATGAATGTTGTACCTAATTGACGCAATAAAATCGAAACCCACTTCGAGCTCTCGATAGTTCTCATAGTAAAAATCTACGGATCCTAGCCGGAACACGAATCATCGAGAATCATTGTACACGACAAGGTATCAAAGGGCTCGCGGCCGACAAAGGGCTGCTCGAAACCTACGCTCTAACGCGTAGGAGTAGAAGCACCGGTCATTAATCTATGACAGGTAAGGTGCTCGGCAATTTAACCGACGATTTACCAGGACCTGGATGAACTTTCGACACGCCATCGTACCCTAAACGGCGATCCGGTCCCGTGCACCAGGTATCTACGATCTGACCTAGTCACCATTCAGTGTACAAAGCTCTGGCACGTATCTTATATCGCTTACGTATCCGTCGGAACTAAAGTATGCGAGTTTACGGATTCCGCACGAACGCGGCCAAAGCCCTCGTTCAAATTTTACACGGCTCGTTAAAGGTAACGTAACCGGGTCACCGGTATATCCCCGAAATTATGGTTCCAGCGCGCAAACACGGCCGAATACTTTCTTCGATAGAGCCGGGGCTTAGTGAAACGAAAAACAGAGCACGCTATCCAACAACCACATTTTTTAATTCGTTCAAACTTTATCATGTATATATTGTTGCGGCAAAGCGATTTTTCAACGAAAATGCCTTCTTTCGATTTCGTTAACACAAAATCTGCATCATTTTACAATCGACTTTTACAATCGAACGTTTTTTTATATATCAATTATTAAAACTTCTATGGATATTTAAAGTTGAATTTCGTGATAAAGACTAGCGTCTCCATTTCGAGCTGTCGCCATTTCTATAATTGAATATTGGGAAGATTTCGTATGCTGCACTGTATAAAACGTATTTCTGTTGGCAAAATAATCTGAATTTTTCACTTCGGACGTTCAAGTTTTTTGTGTAACAAATTCTCAGACAAACATACTCTGTCGTTTTGTAACATTTCGATCTAACAAAATTGAAACGGAAGGCTGCCATCGGCATTTTTATACCTCTAGAAAAATTAGATGATTGTCTGAGAAACAGTTTGAAATTAATGGCAATTTTATAACGCACAGAAAATGAAAATTTCTTAATTAACTTTTCGATGCCAGTAACACAATCGGATAACTTTGACAGGAAAGCATTGAATAGGAAAGCGTTTGATACGTACCATCAGGAGGCACAAAATCTTCGCTAAAACGGCAAACTGTGGTAACCTGCAACAAACGGGGACAAACGTGTTAAATGCACATTCGTTCGATTCAAGGAACGCGTTCTAAATCTACGAAGGGAAAATGGACATGCACGTCGAGTGTGTCTATGCACTCTCGACCGGTATTTGCTATTGCACCTGCGAGATTTCAATTTGTGGCACGCAAGCTAATCGCTCGCGATCTCCGTATGATTTATAGTATTCAAATAAGTTTCGCACGATTACGAACCTAGCGGCCGAATAAAACGAAGGTTACTATTAGCAGCGGTGCAAATTGAAAGCACGGGACGCGCGGCGGATCGCTTCTGACAGATAAGGAGGAGATATACGAGATAATTAGCGACGGAAACAAATTATACCGGACAAATTGTATCTTGTAGCTAGTTCACGATTCTATCTTCATTCGCATCCGATAATAATATTGCTACGAGTGACGGACCGCTAGACGACTATCGTTGCGGCCGATCTTTTTTCCCTTGGGACTTTGAACATACTCGAATTTCATTGCCGCCAAGTCGCGTTCTCCAACTAGCAATCACTACCATACATCGTTCCAGTGCTCTAAATTACATAAAATGACGTGTCGGTTACGCTTAAACAATTATGTACACGGTAAATATTATTCCTGGAACGATGGAAACTTAAAATTTGATCTTCATTTAAATACAAATAAACGCACGCTGTTCCTACATCGTATTATCGATAAATCGCGGATGTATGAATTTCCGACGATATGTCATAATGCGGATCTTAATGCATTTACAGCAAACTTCTAGAGAATTCTCGAGAAGTATAGTCTTATTTCTCATTTCTCGAGAAATGAAAGATGTTGAGAAATCAGGAACACTAGTAAAGGGTTGAGGGTTCGAATCAAGGTTGTAGTTCCGATCAATGACGTAGAGTTCGCGCCGTATGAAATCGAGAAACGCAGAAATTAAGAGTAACGCCGCGAGTTGTAAATAATAACCCAGCTGCGTACGGGCTGCGTGCGGTTCGCAGCCGCAAGGACTTGCGTAATGCGAATGCATCTCGTATTACAGAACACAGGTGAACACAGCAGTGCTCGCGCCAAGCTGCACCCGAGCTGCACCGAGCTGCACGCCGCGTCGTGCCGGTACCAATGACGTCGGAAGCGTTCATTACACGTTCGGTTTAATTCGACTGGGTTATTGGCTCGTTGCTGGAGCAGCGGGGTGGACCAAACGTTCCTTTCTTTCGCACCATCCCGCCTACCTCGTTCGAATCCACCTCGATGCGCTGCTAAGGAATTCCGTTGGCACGCCGGCACGCTCTTAAAACGCTTACTTTAGATTGCCCCCGTCAACTTTACAGAAACCCATGCCCAATCTCGTCGCTACCCGATCGCAAGCCGCGTTCTCATTCGGCGACACAATGTCTCTGCATTTCCTTAACGATCTCCTAATTCTGTGGTTTTAACTAAGAAACGCTGCACGTCGCGTACTTTCACTTTTAAGATATTGTCGTTTGGTACTCTTGTTTCCTTGATCTTCAGCTCAAATTTTTCTAGGTACATGTACGATAAAAAGAGTGCTGAACACAGCTGTTACAAGATTCGATGAAAAGAAGTAATAATTACGTTACGTCACGTTAATTGATTACAGTCACTGAGAAACCTTCGAACGAGCTCGGATCTCGCGAGATGAAGCTCGCGGTGGCTATCAATCGTACAAACGATTTTCGTTCTAATTTCGGCTTGTCGGTTTCGCGAAATGGGATTCTGTTTTCCTCGAGTAACGAGAGAGAGAGAGGGAGGGAAGTGGTCGCGTGCTTTTTGGACGATGCGGTGTGTGGATCAAGTGGTAACGTGCATCGCGGCACAGAAAATGCAGCCGACTCGAGTTTCGTGGTTTAATTGCATTGCAACGGCCGGCACGGAAGCTTCAAATGGATACTTGACCGAGTATGGAGTGGCCGACATTCGCACGCGAACGTTCCGCGAAAATGAACTCGCGAAGACGCGGCTGCGTGTTGCAGGACTTACTCGAAGGTGTTCGAATCGCTTTGAACATCGTGCTGTTACCAAGCTGTATGAATTAGAACTCGCGGAAATCACTGTATCGTTCTGGATATATTCGAGGTGATAATTCTTGCAATTGGTGCAAGCAATTACTACTATCTAATCGTATTAATTTTACAGAACTGCAGATTGCGTGCAAATATGTTAAGTAAAAAAAGGTTTTTTAATAATCTTTACATTTTGGTTAGCTACAAATATTCAAGAATACAAAAAAAGTATCTAACGAAGAGAGATCATTCTTCCATAACTGCTGAAGCAAGATATTTAATGAACATTACACGAAAGAGAATGAAAAGTCTTTCGTTCGTATCAAAATCGAGGAATCAATTTTCTCCCTCCCTGTATGACGCTTTGCATTCCATCGATTGACGAATCGGAATAATTGATGTTCAAATACGACCACCAGTGCGTAGAGTATTTGCCGGACAACAATACAAGTGAATAATTCCGAGGCAACTGACGATAGCGTTTTGACATCGGCTGGCAGCCGGCTCGTTAACGACCATCTATCAAATTAGTCAGAGGAATATGCTTGATCGTGGTTCGATACAGCAGCTTCGCATCCACGCGGCGCAGAGGCGTGGGCTCCATTAAAATTCAAATTCGCCGTTACGTAACGAGGAAAATGCTAAAACGCGTGTCCCTCGCCATTCGTCGGGGACACGGCGAGGGGAGAGGCGGGGGTTTGACGAAGAAAATTTCTAACTGCGAATGGCAGACGACATGGCACCGGCACCGTAACACACGACAACAGCAAGCTCTCCATGAAAAATCCAGTCTTTCCAGTATTTCTACTATCGTTGAGAAGAATTCCCATCGAGGCCGAACACGAACGTGAGTCTACGGGGGCACACTCCGCCATTCCGAGGATTTCCATGACGCGCGTTCCAAGATTCGAACCAGGATCCGTGTCATGCGTCGTACTCGCCATAAATAGGTGACGTAATTATTCGCGAATTCATTTGCATTCGGACGTTCGTTTTGTTTCGTCGGATTTAGAGCGTGTCGCTTCTTACCGCTGCGCCGCCTCGGCCAAACAGCAACTATCATTAGAACTAGAATCATTCTACCAAATGCTAAAGAGAAAACACGACCATCGTTGTCTTGGTCGTGATAGATAGCACGGTGTGTACCAATACTAGAGTAAATGTCTATTACTGCAGGTGTACGTTTTACCGCGATATTTATTTTCCGGTGAGATTAAAATACGTCGTTAGCGGGGCAAATCAAATAATCGAGCATTCTCACATTTCTACACCTACTTCGATGCAATAAACATATAAAAAGAAACTTCTCTTGCTTTTTTGATAAACACGAGTCACGATAATCCATTCGACGACCGCGTCCACGATTTCGATCGACCATTTTCCGTGAAGGATGCCACAGGGATGCGTCAATTACACGCGAGCTGCGGTTGTAAACGATCAACCATCGACTCAATCGATAAATCACCGGCAAAGTAAACGGGGATAATCTACTCCCGATCGCCTCTGTTCGATAATCTCCCACGGTCTTTACAACGCGTTTTAACACAGCCATAACTTACCGAATCGCCGTAAACATATCTGCGCGTCGCCGCTTTGAACTGTCATCTCAATCTACGCGCCGTAAGTTGCTGGACTCGTGACACTAATCCGGCTTAAAGATTGAGATACCCGCTTGCCTCCAGGACCTCGCAACTTACTTTTTATTAGAACTACAACAGGGAGCCGCACAATTTATGGCTAGTAAACGTCGCACGGTGGAACGGATATCGACGATGTTTCGATCACTCAACAACTTGAACGCGTCTCTCGCCATGGAGTGGTCGGTTGGCCAAAATCCCGACTGCGGTGACAAGCGTGTCCAACACTTCGGAGATCCATCATGAACGTTCACTATACATTCGCCGGTACTCGGAACGAGAATTGTCTTGTTTCTTGAATAGAGTTGTCTGGATGCGAGGGCGTAATGCAGCGGCAGAGAGAAGTTGCAATCCGGTGCAACGGATCTCGGGAATACTGGCGCACAATTAGCTGACCGGTCCCGCGATCTTAGGCCAGATAGTTGGGCGATTGTGCTCGAGGATCCTGCGAAGATCTGCCTAATTGGGCCAGGAAACGGGAAAGCCGATCTACGCGAGTTACAACGGTCGCTGCTATCCCGAAATCTGTCCCGATACGATCGTTTCAGTTGAACCGAGCTTTGTGACTAGACTGTTGCGAAAACCTTAGACTGGATCAGCAGGATTCGGAGGAGCGAATCGCGAACACCGCTCTCGCTGTCACCGGCGTGAGACCGATATGGTGAATGTTGCCGGGGATAGAATCCGGCGTGACATCCCCAACCACGTAGGGACTCGTCTAAGGAGGATTTTAGTGGGGATATTTGTCGCCTGCCGCGTGAAAAACTGCCAACACTTGAATAGGCCCCGACACGCCGATGAAAAACGCGGCTACCGACCCGACGCCGATGGCTCTCAGCTGGACACCGCCTGTCGGGATAGATGCGCCGCGTGGATCTCGTGAATCGCGTGGATCGCTTCATCGGACTCGAACGGAGGAGCTGCTTCGCTAACTGTTCTCCTTCAGGACCTCCCATCCTGCCACGATTTTAAGCAAAATTATCAATAAAACTGGACACGCTTCGTCACATTTTTAACTGAAATCACAAGAGGATAACGTGGTGAAACCAACGTCTTGGTCCATTAAAGTTTGCTTCGTATCTTCGGTGAAAACTTCGTGCAAATATTTGAAGGATTTCAAATCTGATTTCAGACCTGAGCCAATGTTTCAGTACTAATCAAACTGCGGATTATTGTACCAGTTTATTGTAATAGCTTCTTTCAGAACCTCCCTCCATTGGCGAAGCGTTAATAAATGCTCGATACTATTTTCTATGTCCAGAACTTTGGGAAATATCGTCTCCCACTGTCGAGCATACCCGGCAGCACTTTAATTCTCGTAAACTAATGTTTACTTTGTCGTAAATCGTGGAGGATCGCCGGCGCAACGCATTTCCCTGCACGGCGCATCCCGTCACGGCATCAGCCAAGAAAGAGGGCCACGTCTCTATTGAGTCGACCACAAAATTTACTACCTTCCTAGCGAGCAAAGCACGAGCCGACCGGCTCGCATTCAGCCAACGAAAAAGTCACCTGGCGTTCCGGTTGACAATGGCCGCGGTCCGAAAATGTTTCCCAAATAGGCATGGCAAATCGTGACAAATCACGCCGGTCAACGAAATTCCCGGGCGACAGTGGCAAATTGCCGTGACAAATCGCCGGATTGATGTACCGCGTTGACAGCGATTCGCTCGAGATTAACGTTCGACGCGTGCGATCCTCCGGCTCAATAAATCCGACCACTAAAAGCCCCTAACAGATCATGCTCGCCCCAGAGCGAGCGTTATAGGTACAGTCTAATCCGACGAAGTGCTTGAAAAATGTTACGCGTCAATCCCTGAATGTTTACAGATTTATCGAAACGGCATGGCTGCGTTCCGCCGCGAAGAGGATGATTCTCATATTCTGAATTCTTTCTCTCGGATTCTGGAACAACTGGCATTCCTTCCTGACTAGATAATATCTAAATTTGAATTCACCTCTATTAAATCGCTGCTAATAACCACCGTTACAAAAGATGACTGAACAAACACTTCGCTTAAATAAATACGGGCGGCAGGATGCATTCATGTATCAAATCATCGCTATTTTCTCCGCCACTGAGAGACGACTGGCTATATTAACCTCGCGGACTCCGACGTGCACCATTTCGTTCGCTTTCATCGCATTTTTCTTTCAACGTGACATAAAATTGTCTTATTATTTTCTTAGCCAATACATTATCTATAATATTTCCCAAAAAATTCGAAATTTTTTGAAAATGTGCAGCGCTGATCCCCATAGGAATGCTAATCATCGAATCGATCAAGTCCACCGTCTTCTACACAACCAAAGGCTGTCTAAAAAATCGTTTTTCTCAATTTTTTAGTCTCATTTTCGATATTATAATTATAATATTCGATCACATTGGAGCACAAACTTACCACAATTCAGCACAACTGTCTAAATGATTTAATTCGGCAAGTGGAGGGAGGGGGCTAACATCTAAAAGGCCAAAGATTGGTTGCGGACAAGCCTGCGAATGTTCTAAGAACCAGCAAGACAGCCGGCGCCTCCTAGTTTGCCATACAGACAGCGCACTATGGTTCCATGAAAAGGCGGTGAGCATCATCGAATTCGTCACCGCGTTCCATTTAGCGAAAGCTCAATTTGCGGGTAACGCGAGACAGCAGCGGCAGGTTGCATCGAACCGAGTCACCGAGCCCGTTTTTTCCAATTCGTCTTTTTGCGGATGGCGCGTAACGCGCGCGGCATGCAAATTATCTCGTTGATTGAGCCGAGCATTTTTTTCCCCCTGTGCACGATGAGTACACTCGTGACTGAAGGCTGGTGGACAACGTGAAGTGGCAGATAGTAGTCGCCGACGTCGCCCGTTTTACGGGGAACGGCCAAGGAGAAACGATTGAACGCGTCCTGGGACGTTACTATAGAGAGAGGACCGTCCTCTTCTTCGTCGTCGTCTTCGTCGTGCCTCAAGTGCCCCATGGCACGGAGAAGATAACCTGAGGCGGGTGGGAAGAAGAGTAAAAGATGAGGAGGAAGAGGAAGAAGCCGGACAAGAAGAGGAGCCACGCGAGAGGAATACGCGACAAGGTTTTTGCTTCGGAGCCGCGACGTTCCGCGCCGGCGTCACATTCATTCTGACACGCTCCTCGTCACCCTCCGATAAAAAGGAATCACTATTGAATGCCTATTAGGCAGACCCACACTTACGACCAATCAATTATTCCCGACCCGAACCCGTGGCTAATCAAAATCTGCGAACACATGCTTGCGACTTCAGACATTGCTCCTCTTATCTCCTTATAAATCTTCCTTGCTTCTAATCGTATCGTTATGAAGTTTTCATTAACATACTCCAGGCGTTTCTCTGCTCGAAACGATACCAAACGCGGCATAGTTCCCGTTATATTACCTTTTCGATTCAGTGGAACCTCGGTTATCCGAACCGATCGATAATCAGTGGAGCGATCTGACAATGAAACAATTACCTAGCTGTAGCGCTTGAATAAATCATTATTGAATCGTAAGTTTGGATAATCGAGGTTCTACTCAACCGTGTATTAAAGAAACGAATATGCTCCGAATGATGTCGTGTTTGGGCTTATTTCAATCAGGAATATGTCAGGTAAAACGTGTTGGCAAAAGTTTCATTGATAAATAATGTACAATAGAATTGTTTGCGCATTACGAAATATATAGGTACAGTTTTTCCGATCTCGTTACGCGACGGTCCACTGTTACAATGAAAGTGGCAAAAAGTCTGACCAGTCTCGTTATTTTCCTAAAATAGTCACCTTCGAGTCTAGTGTTCAAAATAAGATGCACAACAGATGTTGCATTTGCACCGCGCCGGTTTCGTAACAAAATGAAACTCCGTCGCTTTCACCGGCGTTAACACCTGCACCGAGGGGCCAAACTTTTGTTTCCCCTAGGATCGGTTTGCGGTGGCTCCAAAGCGAATTTTTATAGTCGAAGTGATCCCCGTCCGTCGCCTCGTTTAATCTCGCTCGTGTCGTATAGATTTTTATGCCTGGTGTCACCAGAAATAGCCGACGATGAATCACCGGAGAAACGGATCTTTTACCCTGGCCGATCGAGCACCATCGAGAGCTGTTCCCCGCATTCCTGGCGTTTTACTTAGGCCTACTTAAAAGGGTTGGATTGGCCGCTCGAAGGCTCTTAGGGCGGATATCGGGTTCGAACGGGAGTCCTCCTCTCGCACGGGAGACTACTAAACAACGGCTTGTCGTCCTGCGGGACCATTCATTACTTGTCTCCCGTTCGTTAAAGCGAACGCCAGTTAAGAAGGCCACGGTTAATTGAGTTTTAGGAATTCATTTCGTCGCCGATAAACACGCCGGTGGGCCGTATTCGTTTGACCCGTCTCCAGGAATTTCAAACGTCACTGTATCTCCCGAAAACACAGTGAACTCGGTAAACGTGCCTCGACTTTCATATTCTCCTTTCTCGAAACGCAGTCGTTCTTGCAACGAACAATTAAGCTCCTGGAAATTTAGAAATATTAAAACAATTCTTATCTTCTACGCGGAGAGCAACCTATAAAAAGTTCCTATTATTTAATTAAGTCGTAACACGTAGAGCAACTCGGCTAACAAGAACATGATTCATCTGCGATTCTGATAAAGGAGAATGAGCGAAACGAGCATGAAACCCGTGAAACGCGAGATGTGGTTTGACTAGGCATTTTATGTAATTATCGTGTCTGGTAAAATTTCAACATTTTATCCAGATTCCCAGTCTAGGCACTGTATACACGTTGCCATAAAATGCTGTATCAGTTAATACATTATCACATTGTATAACGATGCGAATATTCGTGCGAGTATTCTCGAAAATCGGGTTAATAAAAAAAAAGATCCTTATTCCCCATGAACACCATTCTCGCCTTCGATAAAAAGAATTTTATTCAATTCTGTTATTATGCACGGTTAGTTTGTTTCAGCTTCGCGGATTTCGCCGTTGAAAGGGCCGATAATAAAATTGTTCATAGATTAAAATGGAAGCTGTTTGCGTCGTACAAGATAAAACGGAACATTTATTCCGAGGGATATCACCGTTCGTTCTGGCACATTCGCGTGGACATTTGTTGTTCAACCTGTAATCTTTAATGGACTCTATAGGCATTTAAATAACCATCTCGCCCACCCACCGTCACTTAACTCTCTCTCTCTGTCGTTTCTCCGAACCCTCGCACTATCTGAGACGGTGCGGTGTACGCTATGACGACAGGAAGACAACTGCCTTTCCACGTTTTTACCGTTAACCTGGACACCGAAATTATTTTCCCTGCGGTCCGATTATACCGATTTTTCGTTAATTGGAGCAGGGAAACCATTGTTCGGTGTACAGTATTCACGCATACGAAGGTTCAAGGAAAATTAATAATGTTACCAAGACACAGAGAAATTTAATATAATACGAATACGTTATATTATACGAAATACTGTTGATAGAACACTGCGGAAACTTGGAAAAGTGACGTTTTCTTGTCGTGTCGTCGAAGATGAGTCAGCGGAGTTAGTCATACGAAACTGGGAGCCACGGAATCCACACAACAGCCGGTGCACTTTTAGGGAAGTCTCCTGGCAACTTGAGCCAACGAACCTAACTTCGTCGACCGATCGATTTGCCCGATGATCGTACCAATTACCTATACTTCTCGAATCCTTTCAAGAAGAAAATTGAATCCAATGGCTGTTCAGAGCTTCTAATTCGGCTTGACGTATCACGTTTTCCAAGCGAACGATTTGTCTCACTCTAGATACGAATTCAACGTTCTTTGCAGATATCTGCAGAAAAAAAAATACAAATGGCCTTAGCTCTGAACCATTAAGCCAATCCATTGGCAAATTTTCATCAACGATGCTTCTCCAATGTTCTAACAAAAATTCTTTCGTTCCATAACAAATCGACCAAGTTGAAAATCGACGCTTCTGAATACTCATAATCTGTTTACTCTGTTAGATTTCACCGATCCATTTTTGTCATAAACGCATAAAATCCGCGGCCTGGTTACGACGAGATCGGGTATTATTTTGAATATGCAGATGCGTTCGAATACGTACGTCATAAATCGTCCGCGACTATTTTCGGTTCGGTTTCAGGAAAGCGTCCGCGTGTGGTAACGAGCATTTAAAAATTGTCGATATCAGAAGCGTGGGAGTACGCTCGCCGATAAGCACGCAAAGTGGATGGCGGAATTTGTGTAATCGTTCTTAGGAATTTCGTGGAATCGGTCTGCGGCTCGAGTCGCGTGGAGCGGCCCCGAAAAAAGGAATATTACGTCGATGAGTTAACGCGCATCGCCGACATACCTGACGGTGACATTGCTCAACGTCACCAATATGGTTAACCGCGTGTTTACTTACCCCAGAAAAGTTATCGAGCGGTCATCAATGTTGTTCTCGCACGGCGATAACTCGCGCCGATCATCTTGGTCGGCCGGAATGTGCATTACACCGCGAAATGCACTTTTGCTCATTAACGACTTCGTGATCGCGACTAGTTAAATCACATGAAATTTATTCAGTTCAAGGAGAAACGATTCTGGGTTTGAAGAGGTGCCGATTCAGAATAATGGAACTCCAGAGAAACATTAACAACGAACTTCTGCGTGGTCATCGAGAAGAGAATTTCCTTTAGACGATCGCATTGAAAAATGTGGAAAAATATAATTCGAAGTCGGTACAGTTCTTTATTGAATCGTATATCGGCCGCCATTGCTACGCTAGAACAAGTAGTAGCTACTGTCTTCGATCAGAAGTAGTTCACCTGGATAAAACTGTCTGCGCGATCGGTTTTCGATGTAATTAGCGAGTGATTTGCACTGAGTAATGATAGCGGCACGACGGTAGAGGGGCAAAAGAGAGAACGAGGTGGTATCCTGCTCTTAGAGTGGCGAACTGGGAACCAGTTTAGAGGCGGATGTATGCACGCGCGTCGAGTAAAACGATCGGTCCTCTGTTGCAGCAGAAGGGACCTCGTCATGGCTCGGTGATATCCAATCGGGAGCAAACGTCCCGAGATCGTGATATCCAATTGGCGGTACGCAACGTCGCTAATTAGTCTCGATAGTTCGACCACGGCTCGATGATCTAACTGCGTCTAGGTGGTCCGTCTAAATGTTGTTTTATTACCGCAAATTGTAATTCTAAATCAACCGGCGCGGCGCGGCGCACTCGTCGCTTACTTATTGCCGATAAACGCGCAGGTGAAAGTATCGTAAATTACAACACGCGTAACCGCTGTAAAATATCGCGTTACCATCGCAACACCATAAATCGCTGGCTTTGTCGATGAAAATTGAGTATTGTCGCCTGCCGGCGCGCTTTGGCGTTTCATTAAAAAGTTCACTGAAATATACAACTATTGGCTTAAAGGTTCACTTGTTTGTTCGAGAAAGCTCGATTCTGACAGTTTCTTGAAATTACAATTTGCTGCCGAACGAATTGTAATACGTTCTTTTATTTATGCGAATTGTACGGTACATCGTCGATCAACGCGTTTGTTGTTCTAAATATTATTATTTATTATAGACGGACTGAAGCCACATAAGTGTTTACAATAAAGAAAAGAGAAAGATACAAGACAACTCGTCTAATAACAAAGAAGGGACATGCACAAAAAGAAAAACAACAGGAAATATATAATAATGGTACAATCGATATGGTATTATCGTATAATCCAGATTCCGTGGTTCAGACTGCGAATTTCCGAAATTACTCCAACAATTTTGTGATTTTTATTTCGATCCCGAAATCCCAGAGGAGTTTCGAGCATACCATGTTCGGAGTACAATCGGAGCCATCGGACAATGAATTCGCCTAACGACATGTTTTCGCGTGTTCGACTCGCGTGCAGTTCTCCTCGATGCCGCGAATATAATGCATGCAAATCCGACTATTTTCGCAAATCCGGTTTCCGTTTGCGTTTGTCTTCGGCAAAAAATGTGCTAAAACATGGTGGCTTTTATGCTCGAATGATGGTATACGGCAGTGTGTCGAAAATATTCACGAAAATTACGCTTCGCATCCGGGGAGAGATCTGAAAAGTACTTGCTAACGGAAACAAGCGGTTATCATATTGAAAGTGGGAATTCCACGTGTTAATCCTCGGACAGTGGTTTCGTCGACCGCTAACCACATGGCGGATTGCGTCTTTCATCGGATCTATGGTATAGATCGCTGCTTCGAAATCGTTTTCCAACACGGAACTGATTTATTCTCTCACCTCATAGTATATCTTTACGCAAATCACAATTTTCATTTTGATTTCATCGTAATTAGCAGGATTACAAAATTTGTTTCTTTACGCGTTTTTTGTAAAAATATTCTCCATTGATCGCGGGAAACGGTAATAAAATAAAAATTGTTTTCATTCTTTAATGAATTTGTCAAGCTTAAGTTGTCAGAAAATCAGAAGACGAATAAACTTTTTAATTACCTAAATACAGAATTGTCTGATCACTGTTATCGGCCAACAAGCTTCAGCAACATTGTTACGAATTTATTAAACGCGTACGTTCAGGAAAAAATGTTGCTCGTAGAAAATGATTGCGTATCATGCAAACAAATTCTGAAATGATTATTAAGCGGTAGATGCGACAGAGTCGTCGAGCATGAATACAAGTAGATAACAACCGCACTAGTCAGACGCGCTATTCACGGCGTACACTTTCTCCGAACGACGAGCATTTAGATACTATTAAACATTCCAGTCTCGCGATTGTCACATATTCTTGAAGTTACGTGGAAACACAAATTAGAAAAATCCTCCTCTTTCAGTTTGAAAAATCGTACTTCAATTTCCCTGCAAATCGATAAGGATTTCGTGGTCAAACTGTAAAAATGCGCTTCACTCTCTTCGAAAATCAAGGAAGATCAGCGAATGCACCAAGAGAATCGGTAACTGCAATCGTTCTAACTTCCCGCGTCCGAACGAACAAACAACGTTTGTAACAGGAACTTTTGCAACGAACAACCGTACCAGACAGCGATTAATGGAAAAATATCAGAGTGGTAGTTAAATCGACGAGCTCCTCCGTATTTGTCGGAGATTTACCATCGGCATGAGCCCAGCCGGAGACATGGTCGTCGTCTCGTCTTTATGGTGCGAGTTCGTTACATAAAACTCCGCGAGAAGAAGGATATTTTGGCTCGTACGGTACGTACCGGTGAACGCATGCATTTTTTCACTTGGTTCACCGAGAAGAATGCAGTTAGCCGGACTTTTATTCCTGTTCCTCGAGCGTGTCTATGTGGCTTCGGCAGGCTCGCAGCTCTAACGGGACGCGCGCGGCGTTCAAAGTAGATATCTACACAAATATCAAGAGCCGTTCGATCGAGATACTTTTGTTTTTACGACTTTACAAGCCGTATCACCGATTGCTCCGTTTGTTCAGGTTCAACGGTCGGGCACCCGGATTTCTAAGACGGTTCATCGTTATCCACAAAACTCGGCGGACGTGGCGTCTACCCGTTGAAAGATACTCGTTCCTGCTCGGTGAAAGCTCCTGCGCGGCGTATGAGAAAACTTCGGCCATTAGGGTCCGCGATAAAATTTGTTAAAGCAGTCGGTCTTCGCAGGCTTCTTGCTCGATCGATGAATTCGCGAGTCCTTTCCTCGTCTAAGATTCGCGAGATTCAACGAGACGAATAGGCGGACGAGATATAATACCTGAATAAATATTAAATTTTATTGTACATTAACAAGCGTTGAGATAATAGACGTTTGGTGTAGTTCAAATTTGCCGCCAAGTTTCGGTTATGAGAATTCTTAGATCGCTGTGTCCTGATTGGTCACTGGCTACTAGCATGGTCGTAACATGCTCGTATAAAAATAAAAAATGTTTTCCCGCAAACACTGTTTTCACTTGTTTTTCTATTAATATTCCAGTGATATCGTATTAAAAAGAGCCTCGAGTGTGACCGTTTCGTTAGCATTGAGAAAAGTATCCAAAGCTGGCCGAGTATTGCGAGCCTCTGAGCAGAGGTAGCTGGGAAGAGTTTGGCTAGATGTTCAGAAATTTGTCGGTACAAGGGGGCGAGTATTTGGCCGCGCTTTCTCGTGTCGTATTCCCGGAGCTACACGTGTGAGTGGTTGTACAAAGGTATCGATACACACCCTCCGGTAACCGCAAACATTGTGTCATTGTCACGAGAGCACGCGTAGTATCGCGTGTAGGCAGACGCCAGCCAGTCCGCACGATGAATTATACATCATGAATGTTTTCGGGCTCGAAATTTGCATCGGCCGAACGGCTACCGCCTGCTATTCTTAGCCGCTTCGTGGATCGCTCTCTTCGTCGTAGGTTCTCGTCGCGCATCTCGCCCTCTTCCTCTGTTATTGGGCGTCGAAAAAGGAAGAGGCCGATAGAACGAGAGAGATCTACTCTCCTTCTCCGTTAAACGACGACAAAGAGGCGAGCAAGATGTACGACCTTAGGCCCGTCCATCGTTTCTAACTACAGGATACGTGTACGCCGCGCCGGCGCTACGTGCGGCCCCCGATGCGATCTCGCTGAGAACTAGAAATTAATTATCCGCGATCGCCTGTGTCTACTAGCTGGAATTAACGAGCCGAATTTACAGGGGGCCTAGCCCAAGGACGAGCCACGGCCGCCCTATCGCGTGTACCAACACCGGCGAAATTAGAATGTCACTGGAAACGCGGCGCGACCGAACGGAAAATTATGGCCGACGCCAAAACAAAATTATTTATGCCCCCTCCTGTCTAATGACCACTAGGACATCGTCGTCTTATTGCCGATTTTCGTCCTTGGTTTCAGATAAATCGTTGCTCCACCGATCCCCGCGCGTTCATTGCCATATCAGTCCTTCTCAGAGAATACGGATTTTGAAATACTGCAAATTACTTTCAATCCATCGTTAAGCCTGACATAAGCGTGCAAATCAATTTTTGTCCAACCAATGCCCCACAATTTATTTAATACTATCCAACCAGTGGTCCGCAATATACCAATTTATACTGGAAAAGTACTGTTACATTATTTTCAATCTACAATAGATGATAGGGATGGATATAAATATTCGTTAAACGATTACACCACAGAGAACGTTTGTTTACCATAAGTCCCGGAATGTCGCCGTTAATAAGAAAAATATCGCTGCACGAGGGAGATTCGAGTGTCACATTGAAACGAATCAACTTCCGGTCGACAAAATTGGTTAGCCGTCAGATTTCCCGTGTTTCCAGCCGCGCTGGCAACAATGACCGTTTATGACACCGCTGATAGGCACGAAGCGAGGATCTCGAGCGTTCGTTCCGCAAACCGGATGTCTTTAGGAATTGTGCTGCTTGTTCCGCTGTCCGAGGAAGAAGAACCAGCGTCGAGGGAGAACGCTTATCGCGAGACGCTCGCGATAATAAACGTCTGCTTTCCTCGCTCGTAAAGCAGATATGTCGTGGCAACTGTATCGAGTAAACGAACAGACGAAGAAGGAGAGGAACATCGTGAAAACGGTCCAAGAAAACCGAGCAGCGGACATCGAGAGGACGAGGTGCACAGAAAGGAGAGGGTTGCTGCTCAACGATTCGACTCGACTCGACTCCGACTTTACTCACGTACGGCGAAACGTCGCCGTTTGTTTTGCACGCGCCGGCGGAAACGAAACTCCTCCGATAAAAGGCGGAGTTACGATCGGGCTTCGAGCAAAGCTGGAAAAGAGATTGCCGGCGTAACGGCAACCGCGCTCTCGCAACCTGTGTAACACGATTCAGATCGGTATCGCATTAATTGCATGCCTTACCGATTGTGTACTCGTGGTTTTAGTAGAGCCGACGGTGACATTCTTCGCTGCGCCGAGCTCTTCGATCGTGATCCCGAAAAAATCGAAACGTTACGCCCACGATCATGATTTCATTTTCAAGCGTGACACTTCTACTTTCAGAATCCTTGAACAATTTTTTTGCAGAATTTTCCATGTCCCGCAGGGCAGTGAAAACACAAAGGTGACATTCTTCGAAACATTCATCGAATAATTCTGCCAGCCTTTTAGAAGCCTCTTATTATCACCACGACTGGCGACGTAATTTAATCGTTTTATCCGAGATGTGATTCGTGAAAGACTCGTTCAAGCTTCTCTCGGACATAGCAGGGTAATTGAAAGTCCCGTTGACAAGCTTCGGGTAGTGGGATCGTCAAGAAGATCTCGCGGGCTCGGCGCTATGGTTGCGCTTTCACTGAATCGAGCGGCGCGGCGCACGGTTCGCTTATGCCGCAAATCAATGAATCGAGGCGGCAAATTGCGCGCGATTCCGTTAAATCAGGTCAGTGGACATTACCGCAACTATGCGCGGCTCTTCTGACAGATCCCTGACGTGACGTAGACTCCTCGAGAGACCGGAGCTGCAGAATTATTTCTCTGTGGTGGCAGCGCCTAGTCGAGAGAGAGACAGAATCAGCCCCAAGGACGCGTCACCCTAAGTGCATCGACCAACGAGTACAAAAGACTAGCTAACGTTTTGCTCTCTCGATTCTCGTTTTCCGAAAGAACGAGAGCTGGAACGACGAAGAGAGCTAGAGAGAAGAGAGAACGCAAAAACGCGCTGTGTCGGAGGCGCGGAAGAAGAAACCGTGGAGTCGAACGGCGAGAAACGAAAACTCGAGTCGCGGCCAAAGAACAGTCTGAGACGAGCTGGGCGGGGCTTGCTGCACTCAAAACAAATAACCTAGGACGTCTCAATCCTCCCAAGTAGCAGACGTCTCCTCCCTTTGTTGCGGGAGACCGTTCCTCCTCGAAGAAACGTCGGCGAAACAACGAAGGAACGATGAAACTCGTCCGCGAACGATGATTCCCGTTCGACGAAAGGTCTCGCTACGGATCGTCTGGTAAATTATTGCTCCGCGGACGTGTGGCGTTTAAGAATGGATAATTGATTGCCTAGGAACTGGCGAGAAGAAAAGATCCGCGCTGCCGCAAGGTAGAAATTATTATTAAATTAGCTCGAGCTCTTAATTAGCCGGCTCGCCAGGACCCTCGAACCTTTCCGGCGACGCGCATGCAATTACACTTGATTCTGGTGATCGCGGTCCCTTTCTCCGATCATTTTTATTAGGAAAATCTCAGAAGAGATTTATTACAACGTTAGCCTATTACATAAGAACACAAACAAAATAGAAATTGCAAGTAACCTAACAAACAAAACAAAAGGATATGTTTCTTTTTTATTTTTCATTCTCAGCGAGAATGATAATGTTCGGCTTCTCTGATCTTTCCCTACTCCAAAAAATCATTCTGTTTTTACTTTTTACGATGCGTGTATGTGTGCGTTGGAAACACTCGTATGCACCTTGAGCCACCTAGTGCGAGACGATTTCGGGCGGTGGTGTTACTGCCAAGAGTAGAAGCAGCAAGCTTCGCTTTCTCCGGAAGCAAGCTACTTCGAGCCAAAGAAGTTTTGTAGAAATTCCGACGATTTTCGGGTTCGAAGAATATTTGAACCCTTCGGAGACGTTGTCTGTAGAGCGTATTGACTCTGAAGGGTACTTTGAAATTTTTTTAGAAGAGCTCAAATTATCGAGTACGAGACACTTCCAAGTGTATTGTATTGAAACGAAGACCAGCGTCGGCATGAAAAATTTTCCCATTGGACTGAACGCAATTAGAAATCAATTTGGGATTCAGGGAATGAATTATTCAGATATTCGTAAAGAAGCATCGTTCTCGGAGTAGGTGTCCAAACAGAGAAAAAACGAATTCGGCTGCCGAGTAAATTATCCTGATTCATCCGAAAGAAATTTTCTCCACGTTCCGAGAGCACCCGTGCGTTTCGAAACGATCGATTAAAATTCCACGATTGAAATTGTCGTTTGGAGAATCAATCTGGAATGACGTTGGCAGCGTCATTGCCAGCTCGGAGCTTAGGCTCCCGCTGTTTCTGTACCCGCTAATCTGGCGAACAGCCGCCGCTCTCGGCGCAACGACCCAATCAATGTTTTCCTCGAATGGCTCGAATACCTTCGTAAAGGCAAACAACCGGACGATTGGCCGCGCTCTAATCGTCGGGGCAAATATCGGTGTGACCGCCGCCGCCGTCCGCCGTCGCGATTGTCGTCGTCGACGGCTACCATAACGCCCGCCGCTGCGCGCCTCCGAAATGCAAATTAAGAGAAAGCTTTGCTCTCTCACGCGCCACGGATTTTACCGAAATCCTCGCGTGACACGCGTGCCTGCCGCCTCGCCGATTCCGGGTTCCCTTCTAGGGAAGACACAATCGATACATTCGCGCCGTGTCGTCATTAGCCTGATCTTTACGCCGATACCACTAAAGTACGCTTTTAACACGTCCCGCGCCGAAACAACCAAAAGTTTCCCCTCCGACGCGACGCGAGGTCCGCATTAACACGTTCGTTGCCAGCCTGGAAACCCGAAAAATTCCGTCAACTCCGAGTAATCTAACCCTGTACCTACGAGGAATTTCTACATTGGATTTTTCGATGGTTGAAATTGACTGTTCGATTAAAATAAAGATGACGCGTTTCGTTAAAAATTCCTTTTGGAATATCCATTGTCATTAAAAGCCTAGAAATTCGTCGTTCTCGAGAATTTACTTCTACCCGATTCGTCCAAGGAGGCAGATCGTTCCGGATGGTATTCCGTAGAGATGATGCAGCCGGCATCGCGATCGATATAGGACGACGTTGTTATCTTTCCCGTGTGTAAGAGAAAGTGGGAGTGTGCAAGAAAAAACGATCGTCGTCGTCCCGGAGGGGCAATGAGCGACAAAGACTCCGAACTTAGTGATCGCGAGTCTAGACGTTGACAAGAGGAGAAGCAAAGAAAACGGAAAAGATGTGCTTCGTGTTCCCTCTATAAATACATTTACTTTGTTTGCGGAGCACTTGTAGTTGGCGGCCTGTATTCGTGGAATGCGACTCTCCTCGTGTTTCGATCGGTTTTCTCCAAGGGACGCGGGGTAGAATCCTGTCGAGAACGTCCGTCAACCGGTGCTTGCAACATATCGCTCGCTCTGTTCGATCGTTATTAACCATTTGCCCGTGCGGTAACGCGTGTTTTTTCTCTTTTCGAGCACTTCGAGCCTCGACGATGCTACGTATCTCCTTTTTATAACGAATTATTACGTTAGATTGCGTAAACAGTTTTTAGTAACTGTACAAGTTAAATTTTCCAAACAATCCCTATTATTTTCATCCGAATATTTTTAATTCAGTCCTTCGCAAGTATAATTGTTTTATAACTTTGCTTTTTGTTAAATAAAATCTGAATGTTATTATAACGTGGAAGCGTTTGTCAGAAACGTTTTGCATCAATAATTTCAGAGGGATTAAGGTGCCAAGATAGGTCAAAGGGGGGGAAGTGCGCTTAATCAGTGCGTCTATTGTGTGCAAATCAATTATCTTCGGTAGGATACATCGGCAATTACCCATCTAATTATTAATATTATCGTACTCGTCACGGAAACGGTATCGATAACGGCCGGCGATATTGTTTCCCCTGCGGTGTAGAGACAAGATCGATTTCTTCCTCGGATAGGATTCCCCTGAATCAGCAATACTCGATCAGAGAACGATCGCGCAACATCATTAATTATTACCGATCGATCACACGGTATACAATAAGTTTTATCGGTCCGCGTATCGAAACGCTACGCATTCCCCTTTTCTATCGATGCCTTTACGATCTATAACGTACGCGAGAGCTTGCTGAATTTGCAGAACGCGCGTTATTGGGTCATAGTTGAGTCACCTGCTACAGTTTCTACGGTATTATACGAAACGTCGATCGAATGCTCTCCGAATACATATTTTTAAAAAGTTTCTCCGCTCCACATCTTCCTACAATAAATTCCCAAAGCGAACGTATTTTTCTGTGATTTAACGTACTCGCAAATTTCAAACATCAATTTCGAACTGACGTATCTTCAAAATTATGAAACGTCGAATTTCAAGTCATTTGCTATTTGATCGCCCTGATGGATTTTTGATTGAATGCCAAAAACTTGTACGCCAATTTTATGTAATATCGAGAAGAGTCTCTATCTTTGAATAATCAAAATTAATTAGTATAATCGTTAAAACGTTTATCAGATGCAGAAAGTAAATTTTTTAATCTCCTCCTAATCTTTAAATCAATTTTCAGTCTACCCGCGCACGATCTCCTTTTAATGTAAACTTAGAAATTATTTCTACGCTTTTCGCGAGTAACCGAATGACCGCTACAACGGGATTAAACGGATCGGTGCAGTAACAGCAGCGATTCCCGACACGATTTCAATAGTACAGGACAGTGACACTATTTAAGTCTCGTGTTTGCCTCCGCTGATAATGGGAAGAAGACATCGAAATGATACCGTCGTCGCTTTAACGCGTTGCTCGCGCGCGCGTGCTTGACATCAGAAACATCGTACGACGATAAAAAAATTGTTGAATAATATTAATCGCTCGAACAAGTGTCCGGTGCACTTTCGTATCGTCGTTTCTTGCAATGATCCGACGCTATTACATTCCCCGTGTACATCGCCGATCATTGGTTCCTTAATTTCGTTTAATGATCGGCATAAATACGCGCATTATTTTTCAGATGCCCCATGAATAATTTATATTCATGCGAACTGTCCCGGTGCCGCAGCAACATATATTATACGTTCTTCTGCCGATAATGCCTTTGGTCAATAGTCGTCAAGCCCGAACGACACGCATGTAGATGCACTCAGTGAGGGCACACGGACTCGCAGCCTTCGCGGAATGCTAACAGGTCTTTGCGGAAAAAGTTGGCGCCAAAAATATTTACCGTCCGACGGCCGCTATATATAAAAGCGCTTTGACGAGGATCGAGACATGCGCGTCCGTCGAAACTGCAATCGCATCCGTTTTCCCTTAAGGACCCCTCTAACGTCGCGATCGAGAGCGGTCAGCTTCGATCGTTAAAATAAAACTGTTGCACGCATCATTCGGTAACTGTGCTGATCAAAAATGATTTCGTATGAAATATTTCACTCAATTCAGAGCTATAACATTTTTACGACAGCCTTCTCAGAAGAGTTGTTCCGAGTTGTGGACGAAATAGAAAAGAAACCATTGCACGCATCATTTTGAAACTCGGTGGGCGTATTTATCAATGTTCCGAGAATGCGCAGAAATGATCTCCAGTAAGAATTCCCTGTCAATTCGAACTAAGAATAACCATCGAATTGAAAAGCATAAGAGAGAAATAAATTTTACGGATTGCGGGCATAGTAGTGATTTAATGTGAAATTAAGCTCCACTCGTAACGCAGTGAATTAAATTGAATATCGAAAATCGTAAGATTTTCCACCTTCGGGATTCTTTTCTGTAAATCACTTTATCACGATATCTCGCAACGACGCACTCGAAACACAAAGAAAACATGACCTCTCGATCGAGATCTCGTATTTTTACAGCAATCGATAGCGCAATAACGACGAGAACAATGCCGCCTAGTGTAATTACAAGTGCAACGGATGCAGACAGATAAACATATGTCTCTGCTTGCGCTTCGTAAAAAAATAGGAAGTCGTTTGCAGCCAGTAGATTTCCATAGACTGCGCGGCTTGCCACCGAAGTGCATAATCTATTGCACATCTTCGCATTATTTCTCGATTATCCAACTGCATTTCAACTCTATCTTCCTGCGATTATTTAAACGACATAGATCAAACCAATTTTACTCTAGTTTTCTTCCGGACTTCCTGGAAAGATTTTCTACAGATTTTTTCCGAAATCCGCAATCTTGAAATAAAACGAAGCAGAACGTTGCGCAGAATAATTTCAATCCCTCGGTTATTTTCATTCTCTCCGACTTACAGACGCCATTGTAGGCGGCGTCGATAATCTAATCTCGTGATAATACGTTGCTGTGCGTTTACGTGTGTATGCACGCGCGCGCGCGTGTGCGTGAGCCGCACACGCACACAGAAAATAGAAGAACAAGAAGGAAAAATGGCCAAAACGCTGCGTCCGCGGGAAACGATGCCGTAAAACGAATTTAAGATCGAATCGAACAGAATCGTTGGGGATGATACACAATTTGATCGCATGAAATCTTCGGGGAATCATGCGGTCATCGATTGCCGGTTACGTAAACCCAATACAATCCCACTTGCTGGATGGAGACCTAAACTATTGCGATCGCTATCCTAACTGCTGCAAACGGCTCTTGAACCAGTGAAACGAAACCTGTGATGTAAAAGCTTGAACTAGATACTGTCCAGACGTGTCTCTCGCATTCGTGATTATCAAATAGCAGGTTTGCTGCAAACATAAATTCAGATACGTTACACATATTCTGGAGAAGATGGACATTTCATAAGATTTTCAAAAATGTTTTTCTACCTTGTATTTTATTAAACTTTTCCAACTGTTTGTCTACGTTGCATTTCACAAGATCGAGAATATTGTATGCATGAAATACAGAGTATAACAAATTTGGATTCTTAAAAAAGACTTTCTGAAAAAGCCTAGAAATTGTCCGTAAAACTTGATGCGTTTTAAGCGTCTTCCACTTTCGTTGTTTTTAAAGTACGGTTCCTATGCTTTTAAAGTCGAAAATGTTTTTCTACAAAACTAATTTTCTCAGATATATATGTGTGAAATCTCAAGCCGAGAGGACACAGTGAATTCACTGCAGAGTTCATCAGCCTCGAGACGAATTAATCTCGGAGCGTGGTTTAATGCGAGTTCCCGAAGTCCGTCGCACCGATTAAACACGAGAAAACAATATTGTTGAGTTCCACCGTTCGTGTATACATTACACAGCGGTGTATCTTGATGAGCAATTATTCTCGGTATCGAACAATGTTTACCTCTTGATCCGCGGATGTACCTACTTCAGTAATATCGAGCACGAGCTGCGGCCACATGCATCGCCGTGCATGTGCATCGCGTTCCTGCACTCGTACACACAGAGGCACGCCGCTATGTTGGCACGAAAGGTATATCACCGAGCTTTATCGCGGCCATTAAGGAGATATTAAGTTGCTCTGCCAAGGGAACCAGTTTGACGGAAAGGGTAAAAATGGCCTGGCGGTTTCCGCCTTCTCTCAAACCCTTCGCAACCCGCCCCGGCTAAATCAATGATTCGGTAAACGTAACCGCGGCGCGGGTACGCTGGCCTTTGCCACGTTTAGGTTTATCTTATCACTATCGGTGTCCTATCGACAATTACATTCACGTCGTAACAATACCGGCGTGTTGCGGCTCTTTGCGAAATCGTTTTTACACAGACGATTCACCAACTCACAAAAAGAAAAAGATTCTCTGTTATTTGGTAAATCAAGAGCTACCAAAAATTCAAACTTGATATGCAAATATTTATGCACCTTTCAAACGAAACAAACAAAACAAACTTTCCTTTAAAACAAAAGCTAGCAAAATACAAACACAGGCTGGAACCCAACATTATTAATTCCCGTTTCCCGCGAACCGGGTCGATTGATTTTCTCAGAAATCTTATCGGACGAGTACACGACAGTTCGCCTAGAGTCTAGCGCGACTGTTAGATACATTATACCCTTGCCAGAACTTATGTGTTCCGAACGGAAACTTCTCGACGAGAAGTTACAAATTCCGGAAACAGTTCTAAAGTTAACTCGAGATCGATCGCCATTCTTAAGACGATCGTGAGAAACTTAGGCTAGTCGTACACTGCGGAATCCTCGCGAAAAGATTCGAAAAAACAGGGTTTTGATGTAAAAAAATGCTTATTTTCAAATTGGACCACTCAGCTTGAATTTTATTCTCTCACCCCTCGGACATTTTTCGGCGATCACGTTAACCGTGAAAAATTCACGTCGGCCGGAAAATGGCGAATCGAATCGCTCCGGAGAAAAAGAGGATCGCTCCAAAGATTAATTTCAGTGCAAAAATTGATCGGCCAGAGTGAACCGAAAGAGAAGCCAAGGCGGAGCCGAGGGACGCATTAACATTCCGAGCATAATTCCGACATAAATATCGGCTTGTAAGATATGCAAAGTGTGATCAGCAGAGAATATCCGGCAATTACATTTATTTTCGATGCCCGTAAGATAGTTGATGCACCGTCCATCGATCCGCTCTTCCGTTTAACGCATCGTTACCAACACGTCGCACAGTGGCCCCGGAGCCCATTTTCGTGGCCAAAATTTAATTTTTCGACTTTCAAGTTTCAACAAAATTTTTTTTTTGACCTTCAACATATACACATGTAAATTTCAGCTGCCTTTTATGATTCTACGTCTATTTTATCTTAAAAATATTAGTTAATGGGGGTTGAAAGCAAACTGCTGTTCTCGTTTCTCGATTTCTCTCGCATAATAATTCAAAATCCGGGGACAAGATAAATGTACGGTAATCCGAACGGATGATTGATCGAGTAAACAAAACATTCGCAATAGATCCCGTGATGTTTGCAATATTATCAGAAAATCACCTGTATCGGTAAAAATGTTTGTTTATGTTACGTAAAGACAACGCGCGCATACGCTCTCCTTGTTTTCTTCTCAATAATTATCTGTCAGAGTTGGACTGCACGGAGAATACGGAAAACTACATTAGCTTGGTCCTCGTACAAATGAAGTATAATAATCGGGGAAACGCGTGAATGTATTTCTACCTTTTTCCAAATTTTTCTGAACGCGTATCACTCCACTTTTATGATTCACGCGTTTGATTTGTTCTCGTTCGCGAAGTTCGTGGGAATGATCGATAGCTTACGATTCTGTACGAAAGAATTTGATTCGTTCATGCGAATTATAGCGGGGGTAGAAAAATGTCGGTTGAAATATTGAAAACGAGTCGCGTATCTTGAAACGGAGAACGCATGGACGTCTGGAAACAGGTTTACTCGGAGAGTTATTGAAACAACGAATTTATGAGCGGTCTTAACTTATTAGGTTTTCATTGGAATCGTATTACATAGCTTCATGTAAAATGATCTTGTCAATGGCGATTAACTTGGGCTCAAGCATGTTGCGTCACGGGATAAAAACTTTGACGAATGCGCGCATATTTTCCCTACGTTTCATCAATCATCGAGCACTAATAATTAAACAGGAAGATAACTGAACAAACAGAGTGCAATGATAGACTCTGTAACTAGATTGCGGACTTTTATTTACCGCATTTCCCAAATTCTGTCATTGCGCTTTTATGCAATTCATTATGAAAACATTGAAGTTCGTATAGGAAGTTTTTAGTACATTAAGATGATTTTTATTATAGGGAATCTATCAATGAACGGAATAAATTCTTTCTTCGTTTTGATTTTTAATGAAAATTTCCGTTACGTCCGATTATAACGAATTAAGTGGAATACCATACGCTTTAGGAGACACGGAGAAGTACTAGGATAATTGAATATATAAATCAGATATAAAACTAAAATAATTTAATTAATGAAACTCAAACTGCAAAATCAAAACTTGTCGTAGTGATTACTCCATCAATCCTTTGGCATTCCACAGCTCCTAGTAAATAGACTGAGTTGTTAATTTATGATATTCTGAAAAATAATAAATCCGTACTATTCTTATGAAGATACAATTAATTACTTTCGGTTGTCTGATATCAAATTAGCCCATAAAAATGTGAATTTGCACAGACTCCGATAAACCAATCTCAGCAACCAATGGAAATCGAACAGCGTGGTGGAAATGTGAGCAGAAACTCGTTCCGAAGTTGCGAATAATTTCGAAGATCAGTTTCCGTTATCACGTGCAGAAGAAAAAAGGAAGAATCAGGGTGGACGGCACGGAAGATAAATGAACACGCGTAACGTAGAAGAGAAAAGCCGACATCGGCCGCATAAATAACGAGTGAAACGTCACGTGTGGCAATTCCAGCGGACGGTGCATCCCGGTGCATCCCGGCGCATCCCGGCGCATCCACTGCGGACTGCTCGCGCACGGTGCAACAATTTTCACCGTCGATATAACTCTGTGATTATCAGTTACGGTACTGATATATCGCCACGGGAGTTATTATTCTCTGATTGAATATGTAATTGCAACCTGGTGGCCGCGAAATAACAGCCTATTAAGATCGATCTGCAGCGAGAAATTGTGCGCATCTCATGCACTTTTGCATCGGCTCTTTAATCTATAGGGTTACTAGATTAGGCAAACATTCTGATCACCATTGACCCTTTACCGCCTCTCAGAAACGCTTAGAAAAAACATAAGTTATAAGTTGTGACTATCGAGCAGCGAAAGTGGATTTTCTAAAATATTCTGGAACAAATGCAGCAAAATATTAAAAATTGAAAGTTTCGTGGATTTTAATTGTCCCGTAAACAGTCAATTCATTAATTTAATATTTTCTCCACGAACATCTGTACGTAGATGTTTAATAATCATAAAATAGACAAGTAGAAATGCATCGATCTTTACTTCGCAATCAGTTGAACCGTTAAATATAAATGTCATGAAAAAATTTTTTTTTTAAACATCGATGTCCATCCTCCTAAACGCTTCAAATAATTTATTGTAAAACGCGTTGTGACGAAAGGGGCCATTTATTGTTGAACTTATTCAAGACGAATGTATTCCCGGGGCGATAATAGACAAGTTACTGGCAATATTTGCAGTTAACATTAAGGAATATGTTACTTCAATGTGTACAATGTCGTACGATGCGTATGACGTATTGGAGTCGTCTTTATACACGTCGACAGGTTAAAGTATGAAATTATGAATAAAACAAAGCGTAAAACGCCGGAAAACAAGATCTGTGAGAGAACATTTAGTGTGCTCCGCAGCAACAAAGTATTCATTGTAATTTCCAAGTATGGCGTTACTTCGTCCTTATTAGAACGATCATTCTCTAATTGCACGTTGCGCCGGCTAGTTCGAAATAATGGTCCATCAGCATTGATTACGCGCGAAATCTTTTCTTCCCGCCCAATTGATCCAGCTATTAAGTTTAAGCCGAACAACAGGCTCGTGAACATCCCCGAGGGATAACCTGAAATTTCCGGAGCGAACGCAAGATCTCGCGTTAGGTGGTCTCCCGTACGACATGCGAGCAACGATGAAAAGTCGTTTTATGGAGCTTGATTTTCCACGATCAACGATACCGAGATAAATTGCGATACTAGTTTCGCGTTCCCTTCTTTTATTTACGTTCGGTTCCCGCGTGCCTCCGTATTTATCTAATAACCGGGTAATTAACTCGGCCACCACTCCTTCCAGATAACAATCGAGACGCATATTAAGTGATACGCGAGCATGATTATTTTTTACGTGCGCCATTTTCATATCGAACTCATCGAAATCTTTCGTTAAATATTTTCAACAGACTGCGAACTGTTTGGCTATCATAATAATGCGCTACGGTTATGCTGCTTATCTACGCGGACCGCTTGGCTCTTGAACGCCAGGTTTACGGATCGCTAAAAGTCATTGCTTCAAATTACTTTATAAAAATAACAAGATTGTATTTATTTAGATTTTCAATACAGTTACAAAACTTCGTTATTTTTATTAAAACGAAGCAAAACGTGAACGTCAAAAACGTAATAGAGTTGTGGAAAAGATATTACTTTAAATATGTAGTAGTCAGATAAGCGAATTTCTAAAGCTACCGATTATGGAATACTCCTCGGATCGTTTTATCATCACGACTTCCAGAAAAATATTTTTCTCGATGTGGCTAATCGTTGAAAAATTCAAAAATATTTTTCTAATTTTACCATCAGATCTTTCTACCAATCAGAACTGGAAGATACGAGCAGATTTTTCGACGATTAGAGCTCGAAGGACGCGCGAATCACGGTATAAGTCTGCTCTTTCATTATGGAAGATTGTTCGTAGTTTTCGAAACTGGACTGTTCCGAATACAAACTATTTCTACGAGCCATTAGACACGAACAACCATAGCCACGGATGGATATAACGGATGATCTTGTAAATACTCGACAAGCATTCTGTAACTACAAGTCGAGGCCGCCCGCGTCGCGCGGAGTCAAGATGTTTATTTGGTTTTCCCACGAAGAATGTCGTGAAGAACACTCGAAACTTAGACAACCGTGCACGTCAAGCATCTGAGAGTTTCCAAGACTCAATACTTCGATCGTCATCGTCGTCGTCAGGAGACGCAGGTGCAACGAACACCGTCGAGAGCCGAGTACCGTAACGAACATAGTTACCGATTGCGATAACCGGGATAATGCATATATTATGTACAACAGAACAAACAATTGTTTCAAACCTTGCTCTCCCTGATTTAACACTTTGGCGTGAACGTAATCGCTTCGCTCGCTCAACTAGTGCTGTAACTTTTCCGAAACTGCAGATACTTCGAAACTTCGAAGTTCTCGAAGGAACGAAGGGAATTTCGAATTCGAAGTCTTAAAATTCGACGAATTCTTCGACGGAACGAAGGGAAGTTCCGAATTTCGAAGTCTTCCAAGGAACGAAGGGAACTGTGAAGTTTCGAAGTCTTCCAACTGCTCGAAATTTCAAAGTCTTCGAGACGTATGAAGTTGTAACTTATGATTTCATACCATGTCACGATTTTTTATAAATTTCGAAGTTCGAAATTAGAAACTCTGATTCTCATCGCCTTCAAATTTTCAGAAATTTGAAATTTTCGATTGTCTTATCGTTAAGGCTGATGGTCTGTTTGAAGAATTTTTGTTGTTCGCGGAAAATACGTATAGCCAGAGACGAGCGAGTTTTGTAACGCGTGTATTGGACGCGGTTAAATTCCAGGTATTATTACAGTTACCGTATAATCGATAAAGGATCGTTGGCAGAAACTAATCCAATAGACGCGAACTCATGCATTTTTTAAGACCTTGTAGGGGGTCGACGTCACTGTAAGTCGATAGCCACAGCTCAAATGTCATGGTTTGGTCTGTGCTTCGACTAGCGCTACTTCAGGGTGCTTTCAACTCTCCATTGTAAGGATTGCATGCACGAAAAAACTGATTGCACGAGCGACCGATTAAATATTCTGCACCGAGAAGGCTGCGTTGCATTATTCACGGTAAACTGTCTGTCGAAGTTGCGAACTTTTCGTTTTCCAATTACTGAAATTATAGAGACAATTGCTAAAATATCTTTATCCAAATACATACATGTACAAAGTGTTCGTACACCTTTCAAAATGGAAAAACTTTTTTATAACAGTGCCAAACGACCTGATTTTGTTATCATCGATTAGAAGCATTGGTTTACTAAATGACCTGCGAAAAAGATTTTATTTAATTGTTTCAATCAACTTTGTTATTCTTCAATAATCAATTCAAATGTGTCACAAATTTCGAGTAATTACTTGTTTGAGCTAGTAGAAATACACAGAGAGGTACAGTGAATTTTTCGAAGGCAAAAAATCGAATTTCTTTCGAATTTGAAAAATCAAATTTTGCGTCTTCCGTTGAAAATAAAAGGCAAGTAGCGTTGTTCTAAGGCTCTGATGATAAACTGATTATGGGTTATAAGAGACATAATTGAAGACAGGTCAATCTTCTCCGCGCCAATAAGACGGCGCTCAGCTCTCAATAATACTGATAGCGACGAATTCCAACATTGATCTCGCTTTAAATATTTAGCTTCTCGATCACTGACCCGTCTCAATGAGACCCCCGTTGTAAACGCTACATTGCGATCACGTGGCTGCCCGCTGCAGCAGCCGACCAATACAACGCAACGAACGCATTATCGCATCCGTATCGCGTTTCAAATCGAGGTGATTCGTGATTGCCTGTCAACACTCATGGGTCCTCAGCATCCCTGTTTGTTCGCTCCATTTTTCGAAATTTTGCCTGAGCTGTAGAATTTTGATTTTCATTCCACTGCACGATCAAAAACATTTTAATCTATATCTAAAAGTGACGAGAGCTCTTTAGCTCCAGAGGGTTTGTTTGGTAATCCTGTTACCATAAGAAATGAAATCGCTATTTGATCTATTTCAGAACCGAATTTACACCTATCCATATTTAGAATGATTCGTCAGGAAATATTGTTTTTCACGTTCACATTAACTGCAAGTTGAGTCACACGCGATGATCATCGAAAATAAGAAGGTGTTAATTCGACGTGGATTTGTCCACGGAACTTGAAATCTTGCTAAACATCCACAGTGAAATAATCGTCGTTTCAGAAAACAGAAAACCATCAAATTAGAAGGTTTCAATTCTGAGAATGCGAATAAATTTCGCTTCTCCACGCATGTTGTTATTCTGTTGCATAAATGACGCAATCCGCGACACCAAGTCCATTATTCCTTTACTTCTCCTCGTAAATTGGTAAAATAATACAAAACGATGCATTTTTATTCGGTTGTTCAGTACCAATTCAGGCTACATTCAATATTTGTATAACTTCGTATAACATTTTTTTCGTATTTTCACTCGTAGATCATTCACTTCTACAATCTTGCCGAAAAAGTAGGAAACACCCTGTATACAAGGGTTATAAACAATGAGATATTTGCAGAATCCTTCGTCCAAGGAACACGGACCCATTCAAAATCAAAATACCAAACTATCGAGTGAAATTTCAACCCCGAGCACACCGGAATTCCGAGTGTTCCTCGCAACCGACATGGGATCGCGAAAAACCGGATCGTTGATCCGTCAGTCTCGCAAAACTCTTGCAAACGAGGGTCGTTTACGCGGTTGCAGCCCGTTCGCAAGGATTTTCCGAGCGGCGTTCAAAAGTTGTGCGACGCATATCGTAAATCCTGGACCGTGTTCGGGAAAGAATCGAAAAGGATCCGGGTCTTTCCTCGCGGGCGAGATACTTCGTGAAATGCGCATTTTCATGCACGGTGAAAACTACCCGAGCGAAAACTCGCCCCCGGGTTCGGGTCGGGGTGGGGTCCGATTTTTCGTTTTGCATTTTCACCGTAACCGTAGCAACAACATCCGAACCGAGCAATTCGAATTTCAACCCGACGACGACGCCGACGACGACGGCGAGTTACGTGACGGGGATTCTGGGTTCGATGGCCGTTCGAGGCGGTTTGCGGGGGTGGATAAGAGAGCAGAACGGGGGATGGAGAACGCGGACAAAACAAGACGCGCGCGGGTAACTCGCGACAAGTCAGCGGGATAAAGTTTTCCCTCGGTGGCGCCCGAAAACTTGCCACGAACTGGAAGTGTCCGCTGGACTCAGGGTTACCACCCCCGCGGAAAGGGGAAGAGCTGTGCCGGGGGTGGCGAGAGAGATGGGAGTCAGTAGGGGCAATACTCTAAACTAAAGTCGATGACTGCCGTTATGCGAAGAACGCCCGGTGAACACGATCGACTCCAGTAAGTTCAATTTGTAAACAGGACTCTCAATAATGGAAAACTGTTACACCCCGAAGACTAACTGCCCCGTGCTCTCTCTCTTGGCGTGGAAATGCTTCAGGAACAAGTGCTACCGAAAATTGTAGATGCGCAAAGTTTATGTGGATAGAAACCTCATCGAAAATTGTCATGCCGTGGGAGGTTGTTTCGGGGAACAATGAAACTTTGAACATCGATTTTTCTGTTCCTTTCTGTCTTTTTTCTTTAACTTGATTGCAAATATTATTTTGAAAAAAATCATGCCGGAACAAATAGATCGTTAACGGAATCTCAACGAGAAACATTGTCGCTGAGGGTGAAAATGAAGAAAAGGGGTTGAAAACCACCGGAATGAACGGTTGGGTTTACTGGTTGAAGTATTGCTAAATTAACCGCTAATCTAGGCGTCGCTATTTCATCTTCGACAGGGCTGTCATCGCCGTTGGCATTCCATTAAACTTTCACGGCGTAAGAAATGAATCGCCGTCGGGTCAGTTTCTGCAGAAGACACTCGTTAGCGGGCGCGTCCCGGATCACGGTAACGTCAGACATAGTATAACAAGGCTATGGGGGCCGACTTTCATGTCCTGTCTGTTTCACCCTTATAGCAGAACGATGGTATTCACGGTGGTAGTCGATTCATCGGGACCTCGGTCCCATACCGTTCGTGTTACGCGGCCGTTCGCGGTGATTTACACGATCATTAACAATATCGGCCAGAGGAACGCAAGATTTACACCGTTCTTCCGAGGGAAACTGCTGTCTCTAGACGACGAGGAGAATTTTACCACTGTCTCGAAGGACGGGCCACAGACGAATATTCCACCGACGAAACTTTTTACGAGTGGTCTAGCTCGTTATTCTCCAGACCGAAATGGAACGACGCTGCTCATCGCCGCTTTTTAACCTAGGTTATCGAGCGGCTGTTTCTTTTTTTCGTTCTACACCAATAAACGATTCATAGCTGACCCCACAGCGTTTATATCTGGGTATAAATCTACCTTTATAGCCGCCTTTCATTTATCCTTAATTGAGATATCGGCGCTGAAGCGAATCTGTAACGCCGACTCCTCGAATTTGAATAGCTCGTCTGAAGGTATCCTCCCACAGAATCGAGAAATAGGTCATCTTCGAAAACTTATTCCGGGAATACCAAATATCGTAGATCGAAAAATATCATTTTCATACGTTCGAGCAGGATTCTACGGTTCCGACGAATCTTCATCTGATAGAAAAAATCAGGTTCCGCTTTGTTAGAAAAATTTTTTTCCGGCATGAATTTGATTCCTGAAGACATTGACGTACTATTCAAAGTTTGTTAAAACCGTTAAAGGCAGTGCTTCGAAGAAGCAAGGGTTGTATGAATTGTTGAACGAATCGGTCAGGCTATGATATAGGAGAATTAATTACAAGTACTTCTGTCTATTCAAGGGACGGTAATTGGCCTCTTTAACGGAATCATAATTGTAAACAGGATCGGAAATCATGCGTCAAGAATACCGACGAAAGCCGTGACGCGTTGCCTCTCTTTCTCTTTCTTTCTTTCTTCTTCTTCACTCTGCTCTGGCTCCTCTTCCCACTGATATTGCTCTCGGAGGATCGCCTCTCGTCCACGGAACGGGCTGATTAACTTTTTAATTGAACCACTGTGCCTGGCAATTATTTCCCGTTCCTCAATCCCTCGTTCGCGTGTTTTACACGTGTGAATACCGTCCGAGTGCGTCTTCCCTTCTTTACATTAATCAGAACAGTTGATGAACGGTATGGTTTCACCTCGTTCCGCTACCTTTCATTGTTGCTAAACATAGGGTGCGAAGAACATAGTTCTGTTAAATGACGAGTGAGAAAGGTGCAACAAGCATTTTCACCAAATGATTCAGTTGTGGAGAAACGATTGCCTTCTTTAGCATCGTTTTAAATGTTTTATTCGCGCGATGGTCTAGATAGAAAATTTAAAAGATTGTCAGAACTTATCAATTTGCACTGATCATTTTTAAGGCATCGTTTCCTAATTTTTGAAGGTGCTCCAAATAGTGGAAAACTAAAAACCATATTTTAGCGAAGTTCTGTCGTTACTCCGGAGTTCGAAGCTAAATTCTTTCGATTATGCAAAATAGAGTTGACTATAAGCTCTAAAGATAAATAAACAGATACAACATTTATGTGAATTCGAGAACACGCTCTAACCACCTACATATATTTACATTGAAATCAACACTGGAACTATCAAATAGATTAAAGTCAACTATGCGAGTGCTTCTGAAGAGAATGGCATAATCATTTCATTTTTATCGACCACGTTCACTGTTATCACTTTTACAAATGTCGCGATTTGTTACTATTCACATTTGATATTTCTGGCGTTAATTATACCTGTTTATCAGAGATATGCATCGAAGTGGAGCGAGCAGAGCAAATTAGGAGCAGGACGATGACCTAATATTTCTATGACAAGCTGATAGTTAGATTTCTGACACGTTTTCTCTATTTGTTAACGCAAAACTTTCCACTGCCTCGATATTTGCCCATTCGCGGTCCCACGTACACGCACATTGTATATTCCGGCTGTTTGCACTTTAATTTACGAGTCGGCCGTGCTAAGTTAAAACAGAAAAACGATCATCCTAATGTTAACAAACGATCGTCTCAATTATCCAGCTCGATGACCTTCGAAAAACAAATTTTTGCCGCAATAGATATTTAATTGGTTACGTCGAAACCATCGGTCCCAAGAGTTTCTGAAGAGATTCAAAAGAATCAAACGGGGAAAATCAGGGAATTGATGTTAAATCCGAAAGCTGAAAGATACGTGCTTACATCAAGCATGAAAAAGCGAGAAGAAATCTATTTGTATGTATGTACAATGTACAAGCACTTCTGCGATAGAATCATTTGAAAAATCCTGGATAAAAATAGAGATAGATATCATATTTTCTTATCATTTTCTTTCCGCCAATAGTAACAGTGAAGTAGAATCTCATCTATCACAATTGCTTTCCACCTTTCAGCTGGTGCTGGAACATGACTACTTGTGCACCTGAGTATACAATCACCTATTACAATTATATGTTGCACTATTTTATGCACTTATCACAAAAATGGGTACGTACTATTTAAAGCAGATGACGTATTAAGATTTCGTAGGTATCAATGCTGCTGCCGTTCGATCGTCGGCGACCAGCTGATCGTCCGCCGTTGGTCGTCGTTACGAGCCGACGATCGATTTGTTATTAACGACCGACGTTCGTTTGTAATTAACATTTGTAATCAGATTGTAACATACCGCGAAACGAAGGACACCTATTTGAATGAAGCTCCTATAAATTTCGCCCTAATCAAATAAATCAAATTCCAATTTTTCCACAGTGGGGGTCGGACAAGGATTCGCTTTCGTTAGGTCGAAGCGCACCACGAGAAAACGGTGTTGCCGAAGAATTCGCAAAATTGGCTGAAGAGGTTGCAGAAGAGGGATCAATATGAAACATGGTCTCGGTTTTTTCGCACGTGGAATCGGCACAGGGCGGTGCGAGGATGGCAAAACCGAGTTGTCCCGTGACACGTCGCAACAAAAAAAAAGGAAGAAAGGGTGCCGCATAATCGATCGCAAGAAGAGAGCTTTACGTATTTCCCTGTCGTCTGTCGGAGAACAATGAGTCCTGCCACGCGAGCGCGTGGGCAGAAGAGGCGAACGAACGATCCCCATTATTTCGCGAGGGTGGGAACCGTGTGCGAGCACGGGACCGTTCGCGTCCGTGCGAACCTATGCGGCTGTGTTCCTCGCTCTCGTATATCCTTTTATACTTTATACGTATACGTATAGTATGTATACTATACCGTTTGCGCGTTCCCCGGCCCGGTGCTCTCCTCCATATGGCCCGGGGGATTTCTTTTGCGGCGAAAAATCTTGGATATTTCCCAGGGATGCAACATTAAAAGTGCAATAGCCCGATCCCGATGCGGCCTCGGCGTTCGGTTAACGACCGTCAGAAATGGCCCGCGTCTTGGCGCTCGCCTCTGTCGACTGTGCCCGGCTAATAGTGAAAAAAACCGAAAGAAATGAAGAGATACCCCTTTCCTCCCCCCACCCCCAGGGTAATGGACGGGGGCTAATCGTACACGTGTCGTTCGACGACGGCTACTTCTCGTTTCCGGAGCGTGCCGTCGCCTTACTCCCGTTCCAACGGGATCCATCAACCTAGACACTAGACGCTGCTCGTTCCCCGGAAAACCACATTCTAAGGTTTCTCGAGAGACCGAGAGAGAGAAAGAGAGAGAGGGTTGGATACTTTGCTCGACGCCTTTTGTACACCCCCCTCGAACCGATCCCGACCCGAATGGATCGATGTCGTACTCTATGGCTACTCGTCGTTCTCCAAGAATTATTTTCTCTTTCGATAATGCACTTTCGTTGGCCGGCTAAGCGAATCGTAGCTCATTGTGCGGACCACGAGTTACGATCCATCGGAACAGTCTTCTTGCCAATGATGCGATACGCCGAATTATTTATTTCTTCGTTGGACGATAGGCTACCGAGAGATGATGTTTATTCGCGACCACAACGAGCCATTTGGCTATCGCGAACTCGAAATATTCCCGGATGAAATGTCCGACTCAGATAAAACTTTCTTGTTACATGGTTACAAATTTTATTTGTCACGTTACTGCTCGTTTAAAGTAAATATTTCAATTTTTCTAACGAGGACGACCAATTTTCGAGGCGAGGTCGCCAATCCTTTAATGCAATCAGTGTTCGTGCACTTTTTTAAATGGAATACCTTTTTTATAATTCTATCAAAAGAACTTATAAAAATTATTAAAAAATCAGTTCGTTTGGAGCAATTCTAAAAAAATTATTCTATTTTAAGAGGTGGACGAACACTTTGCACGTCCACTGTATGTATTTTAAAGAAATTGATAAAGCGATACGGTAAGTTAAACTGGCCAACTTAGGCTCACGCCGAAAATAATCACCGTAAACGGACACGGTGGTTCTTTCTATGCGGACAGCAGCCTCGGAGCCACGCGAGTGTAATTCTGGCGGATCAGTTGTCATCTTACACCGATTCAACTTATGACCCGTAACGCACACCGGATGTAAATATCCTTCGAGGCAGCACATTACTTTCTACATGTGCATGTTCTACATGAACACATGCACTGCTCAAGCTGGGAACACCGGTAGCATGCAGCCGCAAGCACGCGTCGCGGCTGGAGCACCTCCGACGTTTGCCTCGAGGTCAAAACTCAATCTGACTCCAGACCCGACTCTCTGCTACCAACACGAATAAGTCAACTACCGTGAACAGTCAATTTCTCACCTGCATGCGTCTACCAAGCTGTAACGCCGCAACTGATCCCCAGAGACTAGTGGAAAGTTATAGGAACTTTCAAAGGAGCTTTACTTATAAAAAAATACATTAAAAAACTTTTAATTTCGGAGTTAAAACAGGAACTTGAAAATTCACGTAGTTTTACGTCACCAACAGCTCGGAAGCTGCAGCAATTTCGCTGGGAAAATTTGTAATCTCGCAGCCTTGACCTGGCACTGCAGTCGTTGCCACTTTTTTCCGCAATTTAGGCAGTGGTTTGCAGTGGTTTCGCAAATGAGAAAAGGGATATGATATGTTACATTATTAACGTCGTATTTAAAAAGTTTAATGAATATGTAATGTTTTTCTTTCATTCGTGAAGATAAATAGTGAACCAGTTGTATAATCTTCGAGAATATATCTGTGTACCGGTTTGCTTTCGTACCAATTTGTCAATCGATTTGCAAGTTAACGACCGAATCCGTTCGTCGGCTCGTACATTTTCGCCGGACACAGATAACGCCGTGTGACATTTACTTTTTCTTCCGTTATTTACACTGTTACATAATGTTCATAATTATACTCCGCCTTGTGTCACGCACTCGGTTCCATTCATTATTTATAGACTCCTTGAGCAGCGTGTAGGCACACAGGATGGAAAATAAACAATTTTTTCTCGCCGCGGTAGCACAGTGTACTCACATTCTTATATGTATTTTTAATAGTAACAAAAAGTTATGTAGCGAGTCGCTAGAGTTCACAGCTATACGAACAGCGAAAGAATTGTTTACGACGAGTTAACTCGTCTTCGCCGCTTAACAGGTCAAGATAAGACATTAGTCTTTGGGTTTTCATAGTTTACGGTAACCTAACGTCGCGGAGCGTTCGTTCAGATCCATAAATACTCTTTCGAAATCTGTATTCCCCCGATTTAATAAGCCTCTAATTCACTTAGGTGTCGCTTAGCCAGGCTACGCTTATTGGGTCGATTCGGACCCAAAGCATTCTTTGCGCGCTTATAACTTCCAAACGGAAATATTTATAATCCTTTCTGAAATAGTTGTAATAGAAATTATTACACGTAAGGCATTTAGGGTCCAAATAGACCCCCAGCAAGTTTTAACGAGAACTGTGTACTTGTTAGGGTATACCCTATTTTGTTATACCTGTATACTTATGTTATACTTATACTATATCTGTACACTTATGTATACAGATACGTAAAACAATTAAAAACATTTTATAGCTAACCATTAAACAAATTGATATGGGTCCGAATGGACCCAAAACAACTTATTAAGTGCCTTTTTTAAGCGTAGCCGGGTTAACTGTAAATATCGGGGAGTAGTGTCCCTTAATTTCCGATTAGAGGCTGAGAAACGCTGAGTGGAAAGACTCTCCCGAGCATATTTGGTGGTCTAATAGAAGATCCATTACCTTTATCGTCGTTCCAACCTTCGACTTCGGATAGTCGAGAGCACTCACTGCTTACTTCCTACCTTTGCCAGAAGACGCGACGACGACAGCACGGGAGTAATTTTCTCAGAAATCGTCCGGCAATTTCTTATCAGTAATTTGGTCAATTACTTGGCTCGATAATGTGTTGAGTAAAGGCTCTCGTACGCGGGCATTAGTACTTCTCTGACTATAGCAGGTGTACGAACGCCTGAAAACTTTATCTAACAGGGGACGTTAAACGCGTAGAAGCGTCTATTCCATGATAGTGGATTCTTTTCTCTCGTTTTTTCTCTTTTCCTTCTTTCGGTGTTCCCAGAATCCCAAGTATTTGATCTTCCGACCGACACGTTTCGAACTACTCGTTTGACTCATCCAGGTGTGAAGTGATTTCAATTTGTGTTGCGAAGCCGTATTGTTCGATTCTTTTTTCCCCGATCGTGATGTAACCGCCCTTTTTATTTGCTTCGTGTTCCTTTTCGCTCTTCCCTTTTATTCAAACCGATGATTTATTAACCGTTCGGGATCGTTAGAGATCCTTGGCCGAGATCTCTAAGATATTTTTGATCTTCACACTTTAATTAACACGATTACTCAACGAAACGTTAACAAGTAGACTGCGGACTTTTCGTCCAGTTCGTGCATTATTTTTACAACGTTTATGCAGTCGATGAAATTCAATTTTATTTGCAAATCATTATTAAGATGTCAATATTTTGGTGTTACTTTCGTATAATTGGTAGAGAACGAAGATTCATTTTCATCGTTACCGAATGAGGAAACGCTATACCGTGTGACACGAATGCTAGGATTCCGCTGATTCGGAGGAATCGAGGGAAAAGCTTGAACACTGCATGTTGGCATCGAAGCCATTTGACGAAGCCTTGCCGTCACAGTATTTGATATCAATCCGTGACACGAGGCGGATAATATCGTTACTACGACCTTGCTTTCCTGATTGGATTGCCCTCGTATTTGTACCGACATTGCCTTCCGTTCGACATCCACACTATGTACCTAACTACGAGTCAAATGAACAGTCCGTGCCGAAATAGTGGAATCACGTAGTGCCTCTTACCAATATTCGAACACTCTCAAAAAGACGATAATATTTTTAATATTGTACTATACAATTGGAACTTTTTTTAGAAGCTAGAGCAATTAGTTTGCCACAGGAAGCGAAAAAAATTTTGTCAAAAATTGCAATTGATCGGAATTGTAGCAAAAATACTAAAAGTTGCATTTTACAACATTTTTATGTGGGCCTATATTGAAAACTTTTAAAATACGTTTTATAGACCTGTGTCGATTAAACATATTCTGAAAATTTCGACGTTGCAATGAAAATGCATAACACTCGAGAGCCGAGTTACTGCTTTCGCATTTTCTGATTTTGCATACAGACAAAATTGCGAACTGCACGTTCGGCAGCCTACAAAGCGATACGTAATCGACTCATAAAAATTCATGCGCTAGAGGGTGAATTCGTAACACTAATATAAATCGTCTCTTCGTGGAAAGACAGCGAGTCTTGAAGAGAAATAGAACTGATTGATCTGTCAAGTATCCTGATACAGATTTTTCTATTTGATCTGGGAGGATGCACTTGTCGCGACAGTAGCGAGAACGTCATCAGGCAAGGTTCAAAGCGATGACGCGCGTGAATAAGTTGATCGAAGTGCATTATCGATCGGTACAACCGGATTCGTAACCACTAAAATCTTTCTTGTGTTCACTTGTTATTCATATTAGCACATGAGACATTCGAAATATTGACGCGTTCGTGGCGTAGGCAGAGGTTCTTCGAGTTCGTCATTTCCAGGGAACACGCGCGACGCCCAGGAGTCAGTCTTATTTTCAAAATTCCATGTAAATTACGCGGCTGCAACTCGCCGAGTGTTCTACAGTTCGATGACGTTCGATCGCATGCGTTCCAGCCACGGGAATCGCGTTCGTACGAAAAATTGAAAACGGAAGAACAATTCGGAGCGAACGCGATTGTCCGCGGTGATAGTCGTGGAAGAGGTGGAAACTGATTGCGTTATCTGAACATGTGTTCGGTATGTATAAAAATAATATTTGACCACGCGTCACTATAAAATGTAGCGAATCCCACGAAACTCGCTGAAGATTGTTGCGTTTATCGTTGGGATCGATGGTATTGCGATCGTTGGAAACGATCTTGGAAAATCGACTGACCTCGATTTTCCTGCGGACAAATTCCAAAACCGTAGAAACGAATAAAAATCATCTCTTTCAAAGAAAAAATCTATTCGTCGGTGAAATAAAATTTTCATCAAACGATGCGGAATAAAAATTGAAATTTGGAAGATGGTAAAAAATAATCGATAACATCGATGCGTCACTCTGCAGGCTATAATGAGCGATGGAAGTACAGAAGTTTATTCAGAATCTGATAGGAAAGTTATTAAAAGAAAAAAAAGAGCAAACGAAGCAATTATTCCTCTTCGATTCGTCATCGGAAAATTAATGGCATTTTTCATTTTAACGAGTTTCCATGAAATAATGAATTCGCCTGAAGATTGACGGTGAGAAAGAAAAGCAATTATTCCGATCGCGCTGATTCGTCATCGGGAAGAAAGACTCGCTGCACCAATTGATTAGAACGTTCGTTGGTAGTTTAAGGGAACAGAAGAGAAGAGAGATGGAGGAAGGGACGATAAAACGAGTCGGCGACGAAAGTAGAACAGAGCCGGGACGAGAGCGTGGGAGCGAGACGAACAGAGAGCGGCCGTTGCTTAATCGAACGGGGCTCATCCAGAAAGCATTTTAATTGCGCGTTTCACTTATCTAAAATATGTCGGCTTATCGTCGACGTATCGTCTGATTTTCCAACTGACGATCCATCGCTTTCGATAACCACCAAAGTGACGGAATCCTATCGGCGAACGTGTTCTCTCGCATCCGTGGACGATCTCTTGCTGTCCGTCGCATCGGTCACGTGAAACGTAAATCCATGTTTGGCCATCTTCTCCATCCGAGCCGACCACGTTCAGCAAACAAACCTGGTCTCGTCAATTTCGAGAAATTCAGAAGCGAGTGAGTAGGTACTCGTGAACAACGTCAAAGTTGCACGATGTTCTATTTATAGGACACACTCTATAAATAAACGGCCGCCTATCGGAATCGACAGTGTATCGCCGAGTTGACAGTCGCATTGTCAACGAGTCCGAGCAACAGCACAACGAGACGGAGACGTCTTTTTTCATCGCAACGTTGCAAGTTCAAATTTCTGTGTCGCGTGTGGCGACCACAGTGCGCAGAATCATAATGTGTAATGCAAATCCTGAAAATCAAATTCGATTTGTATTAACGTTACTTTTATCTTAAGTCTCTATTAGCCCACAGCTTAGGATCGTTTAGATCCTTCGGCAGCAACTAACTTATCCTCGATAACTAATCTAGCGAGTAATCTAATATTTTGGAATCATTGTATAAAAGAAGATCGTTTACCTGGCACGTAGATAGATAAAGTGTTTCAATCACAATTAACACAGATATTTATTGATAGCAATCTTCGTTAGACGCTGATTTACGATTTTAAAGACACAGATAATGGCATTCAGGGATGCCTACGTAAGTTACAAAGTCAGTTGTCATCAAACTATTTGCTGTAATTCATTTCGTCCCAGTTCCTTCAAAGGCAAATACAGTGGGCGTACGAACACTTTGTACGTCCACTGTACATCATTTTAGGCGTTGTACTTTCTACAGTTTAAATCGTCTTTACCAATTGCAATTTCTTTGTCGTTAATAATTTCCTCAATGACAAAGAAAATGTCATAAACGCCTGCATCTTGTTTCACACTCGCCTCATCCTGTCGAGTTTGATTAATCTTCTCGAAGGGCCGAATTAACTTGTGAAAATGACGGACGAGGATTAAAAGACAGTTCGCCATCGATTTCCTGTTGTATCAACATCAGCTGCTGCGAACTACGAACGCATCGACGTCCGATTTACGAAATCGGATCATGTTACGAGGAAATGGTAACGGTACCGGAGCGAAAATCGCGAAGAATGAGAGTCGAGAAGTTGCATTGTCGTTCGCGGCACCGTGAAATCCACCGCGCGCGCGTCCCATCATTTTTCAGTGGGGTCAAAACAGCATTCAACTTGGGCCGAAGTATTGCGAGACCATGTACGACGATCATGCTATCAGCAAGTTTCATTCAATCGGTCCGCAGAACGCTTCCAAGAAGCACGAATCGCTCATAAAACGTCCAATACAGCGCCGCGAATTCCTGTTTTACATAACGTGATTTCCTCGGCGCGGCGCTGCGAGAGCGCACGCGTGTGTGCCAACAAACATTAATATCACATTAAACGTTTCTTTCGCGCACTTTGTTGAGCGTATCTGCCTAACGTTTCACCCCTGCCAGCTTCCAGTATTGTACCGTTAGCCAAGCATAACGCAACTCGACCGACTTCTGCTTTCAAACGTTCGCAAACGCGATTTTTTTCTCTCTACAGTCCATTCAGGGAGGGTTTCGCGACGACCGGTAAACCAAACTCATTATTTCCTCCATTCTCTTGTAACTTACGGTACTCTAGAAGCGTTTCAACTAGACTCGAAAGATTGTACAAGCTATTCCACGCAGCGGTTTGCGTTTTTTACAAGTTCCACATTTTCTGATTAATTTCCGAGTAAGTTACCATCAATTTCCTTAATTTCAAATGTTTCTACATAATTCTTTACAGTGAACCCGATTTCTCAAAGGTTTCCAAGAGACGAGTAGACTGCGATGCACTTCCGATTTCTGAGAAATCAGCAGGTGAAATTTGAAAGATTTTAAAGACTGATAGTATTCAGGAGTATTAACGCTCAACGTAGAAAGCTGGATAACTCCAAACCTCGTGTACCAAACAAAAGTGAAGAGGATATGATCCAGCGATTAAAATCAAGGAAATTAAACAAAATTTATTACATAATAACAATTAATAATATGTATATCGAAATTCGAGAAAATAGTTTCGAAAAAACCTTACATATCTTTTATGGGTTTGGAATTAAGTAAAATCTGATTATTAATTTGAATTCAGCACCCCAAAATCTATAAAACGATAGCATTTTTATTAACTTAAACTTAGAAATAACTTTCCAAAAATGATTTTTGTCCGCGTTTTTCACGTTTCAACACACTGTGGCGCGTCGCAGAGAAACGCGCGTTTGCACGGGAACAGCCCCTGAAAGGATCGGCGATGGAGCAATAGGAAAGAGAAGTTTCCAGCAAGTGGTCCTCCCACAGTTACGCATGCTAGGACACTTACATTTGGTTCCGCGTTGGGCGATGTGGATGGGCAAGATCGTAAAAGGAGCGGGTAATCCGAAGCGGACGTCATCCCAGTATTCGTATACGAAAACCCTCGTCAGCCGGATAGTCAAGATCATTCACTACCGGTCGTCGCGTGCGCACTCGCGACCACTACCACCATCATCGAACAACAACAACAACAACAACAAACAACAGCAGCAACAAGAACAACACCTCTAACCACACTATGATCGACCGAGGCGTAAGCCGATCGACTGTGGAACCATTCAAATCGAACAAGCACGTGTCGAACACGAGCCGCGGGTAAACAACCATTCAGGTGTCCGAGTACCTTGGCGGAGAAGCCGAGATCGTCCGTCTACCCCTTCGAATCATCTTCGTGTGCTCGAAGAGATAACCGGTCGCGAGAACCCTCAAAATAGGAAAACGTTCCTCCGTAAAATGAATAAACAACACTCACGTGCTTAAAGTGAGACGCATCCAGGCGCGTTGCGTCAGCAGCGTCGACGCATTGCGTCGGGCTGGCCTTCTGGAGCTACTTTCAAAATCCTTGCATCCAGAGACGGGACTCCTTTCCACCGAACGATGCGTGTCTGTATGTGTTTTGTGTGTGCGTGTGCGCGTGCGGTGTCGATGATCGATAAATTTCGCACGGGACTCCGATGGCCTCCTCTCGCGGCGGGTCTCACTCGATTTTCCGCACTGTTACACGACAGAGAAGAAGAACAGTGTTTCCTCGGCCCTCCCTCCGGTTCGATCGAACGAACGAACGAACGAACGAAGGAACGAACAAAACGAAACGGTGTAGTTATACGATCGTTAGGCGATCGTCGAAAGATCTGTCGTTTACACGTCACATATCCTTGCGGGTCTCACTGTGGTCGGATGATCATTCACTGAAACGGGACGACGGCCGATCGTCCGTGGATCGTGGATCGATTCGCGCACTGTTTCGCGAGCACCGTGGATCACTCGCAGGATCACGCAGGGACCCGTGAACGGGCTCGTCGCTCGCATCGGGCGCTTCCGGTTCACTCCCGGGAAAGCTCACTGATGACGCGACGATGATCAAAAGTGTGACGCGCGATGATCAACGCCGTGGACATGGGGGGCTAGAGCGCAGGTGAGCACCGCGCGCACTTGGACAAGCGCCAGAAGCGTCGTGACGAGGTGGCGTCGCCGGGGGATCGTTGGCGCCCATCCAAAGTGGCGTGTCAACGGGGGCTGAAGGAAACCAAAGAGAGAGAGAGAGATAGAGGGACAAAGATAGGAAGCTTTCGTTTGGACGAGGTGAGAAAGACAACCCTTTCGTGAGCAACCTGCACCGTCGCGGCACTTGTTTTTCCTCGGTTTTTCACCAACAACCCGAACAAGAAACACACGGGGGTGCGACGATTCGATTCTCCCTACAGGGAAGATCGGGCGATTTACGAGCGACGACCGAGCGTCGATGCTTGTGTCACTGTACGAGCACGACGGAAACGCAGCGACGACTGCAGCAGCGGCATAACAACACAACCGTACCACGCGCAGTGCTACGATATACAACCGCCTCTGGTTGCGAGACTTCGGACACGCTCGAAGCCGTGCGGTCCCACTAGTGCTCGCTGCTCGCTTACCTGGTCGCTGCCCTGCTGCCGTTGCTCGCCTAGACCGTACCCCCACCCCTCTCTCCTGCCACCCCTCCACTCTCGCAACGCACACGAGCTTGCCCCTCCAGAGAGGCTTTACCTCCCTCCCCTTAACCGACACGCTACCCCCCTTTCACTTCTATCTAGCTGTTACCCCTTTTTCGAACGGTGTCTTGCCTGCCTGCTTGCGTGTCTGCTCCCTGCGTGCTCAGGACTCACCCCCGAACACTCTACACCGGGGGTGTACCCTGCTTTTGCTACCCCACCGACCTGCAAACCACAGTTTTTTTTAACTGGACCTGGTGTTATAACTGGGGATTTTAATTTTAAAGCTTCCTAAAACACTGACGCTTTCTACACTTTTGAATGTTTTGTGCTATAAAATCTGTGGTAGTAGATTTAGCTTGGGCTATCTCAATTTTACTTGAGCAAGAAAATTTTCAAACTTGCTAATTTGATTTTGAATTACATTTATAGTTGCATCTATAATAACGATGGGGAGGAAAATAGAGCGCAGACATCCCCAGTTCCATCAGGCTTTCCGCCTCCATTCCTACTCTAGTTTCTTCTGGTTCCTCGGGTAGTGATTTCGTTGTTGTAACGTTGTGTTGCTGTAATCTTCCACCACCGATCTGCAGACCACGCTAATTGTAAGCGGTATTATTGGAAGGTGCGATCGTAAGTACTATGGGGGTTTGTTTTTAATTTTAATTAATTTTTGTTTTTAATTACCGAAGTTACAGAAATATTTTTTTTATTCATATACATTGCGAATATTTTATTTGAAAATAACGAGAATAATGATTCTATTGAAATGATGAAATTAGACGTACATTTTCAATCTGTCTGCTGTCCGCAGTGGACTCAAAAGATTTTTATTTTGCATAAAAATCCGCAATCCGTCTATAAACGATCAGAATAATCGAAGACGCGCACGCGTCGGGAGAAATGTTTTCCTCGGGACGTCGAACGAAGAGGACGAGCATTCAATATTCTCGAATGTTTTTCTTTTTCGTTCCGTCGATATTTATTATTTTTTATTTCACACCGAGAATGACGGTCTCGCGATATAAATTACAGTACACACCTATGGACTTGTCTTCTTCACCGTATTCGCCCGGCCATGCCGAGGATGACGCGTCGCGAGTCGCGACGTTACGCAATTGCAACCAGTCGAGGTTTGTTTTCATAAGAAAGTCAACGGCACGATTATTTTAATATGTCTCGATGAATGTTGAGAAGTCGAGTCGCGAGAGAACAGTAGACGCGTTCCGTTTTGGTCACTCGGGAACACGAAGCCTCTTAGAAATAAACGTCGTTATTCAACGATTCATTAGATCGCTAAAGGTAATTGAATATTTTCAGAGGAGTCTAAATGGACTTCGACCTATAATGATTTTACACACAATTTCTTCAAAATTTGATCGATTATCTCATCCTGCTTTTCACGTATTAAAGCTCTTCACTATTTACAACGATAACGTTCTCCCAGCATTAACGTTCCTCGATTAATTGCGATAAGGGGATCGAACTATTTCTCAAGGACCTGTAGAAAATTGTATACTGAAAAATAGAAGGATAATACTGAAATTGATTCATCTTGCTTCGTCGAGATAAAAACGATACTTTTTAAGTAAAAATTTTTTATCTTTAAGGTGGACATTACCGTGCACCTAGATTATTTATCGATCGAACCGCTGAATTCGAGCTTGGTGCACAGAGCAATCCAGTCGGATTAAGTTTGGTGCAGTCTGTCGCTGCATCGGCAGTGGTGGAGAATTACATTGTGCGAGCGACCGGGGCCACATCGCGTACGTTTTACGGGAGATAATCGTCAACAGTTGTCCACAGGTCGCGCATAAACCTATTCCCGACAAACGCATTTCTCATTTCTCTAATGTGCGAGAGCCAAGTCGCGTATCCCGCTTATGCAAAGGAAATACGATAACCGGTGCTCTAGATAGCACTGACACGCACATTCTAACGACTCGCCGAGCTCTTCAACCAAATTCCCAATTCGCATACCTACAGTTTCGGTAAATACCGATAATACTTAATTACCGAATCGATTCAATTAATAATCGCTAAACCGAACTTGGCATCGAGTGCTTGACGTATGGTCTGAGGATTCTGATTTTATATCGATTGTTCCATAAAAATTGTAACTGCATTTCTATCGGAATGCGGTGAAAAAAAATGTATATATGTAGATTTACATAAATTCTCTTAATTTCGCTACTGTTCTTTTCACCTACTCATTTATCCATGCAAATCGGTGCAACACGAGTGATCAGATAACAGAACAGATCCTCACCAAGTTGTGCAATAAATCATGTAGCGTGCAGCATGGTTTATTTTCGATTGGATTATTTGTTTATGCACAACACAGATGCAACAATGGGACAGTATTTGCAATCTTCCTGGACCTATTGCTAGAATAGAGAAGGCTCGAATCCGATTGTTGGAGGCTGAAGGTTGAGAAGGTAAAACTGGCAGCCAGGTATTTTCGCTGAAACTGATAAGCTGGCCAGAGGTCCAGTCGCATTGTTGGATGATTTACGCCGTTCGGTTTCAGGTACATCAACCAGGTACTTGCGACCATTGTAAATTAAGTGCTCACCCCAGTTCACCCGAAATCACCCTTGGTCCTCGGCTAGTTTAGGGTCTTGGAACCGTATCTCTTTCGTCCGGATTCTCTGTCTTTGGCATTAAACTAACTGCTTGTTCTACCCTAACCCCGGCAAACTCGGAAACGGTGTAACGTGTCGTTAGGTAGCTTAACACCAGCGGAGAAGATAGCGAGATAAAGATCCATGTCTCGTAATGATCAAACGCACCGATCTCGACGAATACTCTCAACGTTTGCCGAAGCCATTTAAAGCTAACGAAGATTCTCTGTAATCTTTCTAATTAGTACGATCGACTCGATGAACTGCGACCGCCTTGCGGAGCCGACGTTTCTCAACTGCGAGGGGGTACGGCGATTTCACGCAACATTTACGCAACAAAGGAACGCAGACAGTGTCAATAAAACACGAGGTGTGATATCTTCACGCGGAAACGCTCCTACACTCGGCTGGACCTGATTTTTTTAACACTGAAAATACCAAGCGTAGCAACTGCTTCATAAAAATAAGAGGATTAAATTTATTTCGATTTTGTGTATCAATAGTTATATATCAGATGATTAGCATAACTTCGTGCCCAATTTGCGTGGAATAACTGTACTGCACGGTGGAGTATAAAAAAATGTATTTTTTTATAAATTTATACTTATCAATTTTCTAATTGTAGAACAGAATGGTAAAATATATAACATTTTTTTACACGCCATATATATTAATAAAGCTGTATTCTTTGAAATTTAACCATTAGAATTTTATTTTCAACATCGGGCACGAACTTAGCAGTGCACTGCGTGTGCGCATAATAATGCGATGCAAGTTACTTTAAACGTACTTTTACATCAACATTATCGGAAGGAACGACACGATGAAATAGTAGAGCAATTTTTTCGATACTACACATTTCATACAAATCCGAGACGTCTAGACTACAATTTCGATTTTCATTATCGATCACAGGATTTTTTCGTTATCGCAAAAAAAATTCTTGTACACATACTTGTCGATACACGTCACATTACGCTGGTAATACAGATTATCAACAGGTCTTCGTATCTTGTGACCTTCAACAACAAATACTTGGTTACTATGTCAAAGAAAGGCAGCTTTGCTAGTTGCGATGAGCGTAATCTAAAACAATGAACCATTACCATCATCGATTCTATAAAACATAGAATCAGATAAAAAGTATCACGAGATCGCCGTGTAAGTCGGATTTTCGCGGTTCGAAAATGTTGACTTGAACACTGCAGTTCCATTTCGAAGATAAAAGATGAGAGAGAACGATGCTTCTGGAAACAGGGTAGACGAAAGGTTCTGGCATAATGAATCGACTAAAGACTTCTTAAGCGATTTTTCAGATCCGAACCACGTTACAGTGAGTTATTAGCGAGATACATTTCAAAGAGGGAAAGATACAGTTGCGACAAGTTTGTGTCAGGACCCCTATTTGTAACAAAGTCAACAGGTAACAGATTGCAGCGAATGCATCAGTCAGTCACTTTCGTTTGCGACTTACCTGCTCGGAAACTTGTCCTCGTGTCCCGAGTGCTTCGACAAGAATTCATAGCTTCCGGGCAAATTTTTGGAAATGCAGATGTTCATGTAAATTCTAATTTCTGTGCGTCACTTTCTGACGCTCGAAATGAAAAAAAATACTGTTGTCGTCAGTCACGGGATCGTTTTGTAATGAATACGAAATAGAAATATTAAAAAAATTTACTCGCACCGTAAATGCATGAAAATTCCAAAGTTTAACAGTAACAGAATTTTTGGCGAATTTTTGTCAGTCGTAATATATTCTTGAGATAATTGTTAAGAGGATATCAAGAAATGTTTAATATCGAGTTTAAGATACAACGTTACGTTTATAACGGTGATTTAAAATTCCAACGGCGCCAAAACTATTATATCTTCGCGAGAAGCCTTGGAGAATGATTAAAATATTCGCATGAACAAAAAAGAATGGACTGTATAATTACGGATATCTTACGGATATTTTAATATTCCAAGAAAAAATATACGATCATTAATTATAGACTGCCGTAGTAAATAAATGATTTACCTGCACCTTCTTTTTGGAGTGTGCAACTTTGATTGGACAGGTAAGCCGGGCGGAACAGTCGAATGTGGGAACGTCGAAAACGGATTGTCTCATGTAAATTATTTTACGATACGCGCACTCATCGTTTACGCAAAAACTGCTGGAATTAATTCATCGATTACCGTTACTCCAAGTGACATATGTTATATAAACATACAAAATACTACAGTTACTAAATCAGTCAAACCAATTGGTCAGAGACGTATTTCACAATTGTCGAAACTATTACTCGTTCAGGCAATTATTTCATTTATATCAATTTGGATGTGCATGAAAATTTCGAGGAAATTAGAAAAAATGCATTCTGGTTATGTTTTTAAACCGACAGAAATTAGACGTACACAATTTCATAAAATTCATTATAAAATGGAAAATATAGAGTACACCTTGAACAGAGTGTTTTCTCTCAAGATTCTTCTCTTCTTGAAAGTTGTAGAGGCTGTTGTTACATTAGTGAAAATAATTTCGCAGGTGGATCTATGGGATAAAGAATAGAATCTGGACAGTATGAATGCGTCATAGGGGATCTCTTTCAAGTGACGTGGCTTGGCCGAGGCCGGTACCGATCATGAGCCCTGTGGCAAAGCGGCATAGTCTGGCCAGACCGCATTTAATCAGTTTGCGGTCGCGGTCCGCTCTCTTATATCCTTTTAATACGTTTTCTTCTCTCCTCTCATTCTTTGCTCTCACGTGACACCACGACGCGACGTAACTCAACTCCCTCGCATAAGCTCGCTGCGCAATACCTAACTAGAAGAGCGCCGGGGTGTGGAGACCGTTTTTAGAATGGCACCAGGCACAAGTCCTGCTATGGATTTATATTCAACTCTTCAGCATCAACTTCCGTTTCGGATGGACGTTTCATTTGCATCCCATTCTGCACTGTGATGGATGCAATTTAACCTGCAGGCAGGATGTTGGATCTATGCAGAGGGGGTACAGAGTGTTCGTACACCTTTTAACATACGGTCGGCGCGGTACACGCAGCCATAAATCAGAAAAACAAGTCTCGGGTGCAAACGTTGTCTGCCCAGAGTACGTCTGTTGGACAGCATTTGAGGGATTACTGTATTTTGCGTCGTCACGAGTGTACTCGTCATGCTTGAATTTCAAGGAAAGTACGGAGCGTAGAAGAATACCGAAAATTCGATACAGTATTAGCAATAGTTTTTTGCGAATATCTCGAAAACTACAAGCGACCCCCCTATATTGGAAAAGGAAAAAGTTGTTCAAAACGTCGAAATCTATGATATATTAAAATTTCATAAAAATCGGAGTAGGCAGACCTTTTCTATATAATTACCAAATAATTGACTATGTTTGTGACGCTGTTAACAGAGTTGTTAGGGGGTCTTCTCCTTAGATAAGTGAAATGAAATGGAAAATTAGTGAGTAAGCATTATTACCGAAATAGAATGAACGTGGCATTTCCTATTCGGTCCTACCGGTTATATCAGTTTTTCGTAGAATTCGGGAGTAAGAAAGTCCCGCGGCGATATTTAAGAGGTTTTACGCCTGTTTTAGGGATCGGCCGGCAATTTACTGGAATTAAATAATAGTCCGTCCCATTAACATAACGACGCAGCTGAAGATGTCCCGCAGGATCCACGAGAGGATTTGGAAAGTGGATGGAGGCATACCAGGTACGCTCACGTTTTATTTCATCGTAACGTGCCAAGAGGTATATATGTATACCTTCATCTCAGAAGTCAGGACCCTCCAAGGATATATCCTCGATCCTGTGTGGTCCTGAATGGCTTCTCGAATTATTACCAACGGTTTTTCGGAAGGATTCTTATGTCAATCTTAAAATTTGTCAGGAATCCCCGCGTGTTCCCTCGACCCCATTGACATACTCTAGAAACGACTGTCGGAGGAAACCGACGAATTTTCACCGGCGACACCATTCATTACAATTTCTCCCGTCTCTCAACACCTGTACGAATTAACGACTTTCTATTTAACATTGTGATATCTGAAAACAAGAAATTCACCGTTTGCGGCGCAACAGAAATATCAACAAATTGTGTGGAATTTCGTCGAATTGTAAAAGTAAAAATTGGCAAAATGTAATGGAACAGAATGGGGAACATAGCTTTCAATTTTAATTCGCGAACGCTACGAACTTTCGTTCCAATCCAATGCATATTGAAAATGAAATTATTTCAACATTCTCGCAAACTCGCGAATTCCAACGGTATCTTGATAATCGAGCAACGTCAGCGCAAAATGAAGTCGTAGCACTGAAAGACAGCGGAACTGACAAAGAAGCGATTTTCGGTCGTTGACGAAGCTTCGAGGATGCTGTGCGTGAAACTCGAGCTCCTATAACCGCAAGAATGTGACGTCGAATGTTACAACTTGCTACTCGAAACGGCGTCTCTCCCATGGCAAATTTACAGGCGAGATTGTTAGCGAGTTTTCTCGCGAAGGTGAAGGAGACGTATTTGCCAGTGATGATATCTTTAGGTGATCCACACAACGGCCTGGATGCCGCAAGACCCACCGCAGCTTTGTGACACCACAACTTTCCGCTGCAATAACATTTGCGCCTTTACAACAACAACTCGTATTCGCGGACGAGAGACCCACTCTGCAACAATAATACTGCACGTGTGGCCGTGCCAGCGGTGCTCATAGTGTACTTTCCTCCTTGGTCGCCATTGCTACCAAAAATTCATCAAAATGGAAAACAGTGGGTGTACAAAGTGTTCGTACACTTTTTAAAATGGAATAACTTTTTTATAATTGCACCAAACGACCTGATTTCTTTGATCATGAATTAGAAGCATTGGTTTACCAAACGATCTGCAATAAAGATTTTCGAAAAATTACAATTCACAAGGTTGCATGCAAAAATAAAAAACAGCGTTTCTTTGAATTTTTTTATTGAAAAAAATTAAATGCTGTATACGCATATACAGTGAAAGAACAATTGATTAAAAAAAAGGGAAACAGAGAATTAGCTGAAACATAAATGATCCGTATGTGTCCCGGTGATTAGTTTCGAGCGACGTTCGACGCTTTCGCCCGACAATTTGAAATCGGCGCGTCAAACTCGTCGCATTCGAATTTCAAACTGTTTCGCAGAATTCCCGCGCGATTTTTATTCGTCGTGACGATGATTGACGGCGAGGGAACTGAAAAACCGTCGAGAGAGCGGTCGTGAATGGAAATCTTGCGAAACTCTCCGCACTTTCTGCGAACAGAAAATCCATTCACACATTCGCGTTCATTTGAACAACAAGGGGACAGTCTGCCACTTATCAAAAGGCGCCGTCCTAACACGTCTATTACTTGTTTGCAAATATTACCTTCGTGGTTTAGAACGTTTCCCCGACGACGTTCCTGCATCGTTTCGTCCGACTCGCGTTTCGCTTACATTCCCGCCGCATTATAGCTACTTTATAAAATTTTATGGAGGTGCTCCTCCATCAGTATGGACGAACTCCATCGTTCGGACCGAACGAAAACTTCGGACGTCTTCGTCGTCGCGCGAGCAACTGCTCGTCTCCAATTAAGGTCATTAACAGGATGCGTTTTAATACGTCGACGCGTGATATGACCGCGCAAACATTAAATTATAATCATCCTTAATTGAATCCGTAATTAATTAATCGTAAGCGCGACCATCGATAAGACGTTTAATTAATCACAGGAATTTAGCTCCACAGATTGCTTTCGGGATCCGCAACGCGACGAGGATCAGTGAAACGAAGAAACCCGATGTAAGTACTATAAATTGACGCTGGTTAAAATTTACGGTAAATTTCTATCTGCAATTTCGTTTTTTTTGTGTTGTTTATTTATAAATAAACTTGCTTTACACTAGCTTTCTAATTAAATCGTAACCTCTTGAGAAATTTGTACGTGCAAGTGGCGAGAATTCGATAGATGAAATCGTATCGGAGAACCGAGGATTCGATACAAACATTGTTCGAGGAATCGAATGCGCGGAAATGCGAGAACGATCCACCGTTTCGTCGACTTTCGATACATATATATCGCCGGAAATACCCGAAACCGATGACAAATTGTCGTACGACTCTGCGTTCGCGCGAATTCAAATCACAAACACGGCTTACCGATTGATAATGAAAGCAAAACAATAGGATGACTGGAATGCATTCGTCCGAACAAAAAGATACGGAGTTTTTTTATTGTGCGCTATGCATCATCGGTTTCCAATCGAACGCACCGGTGAAATATGCTGGAGAGAAACTCTTGCTCCGCGCGCTTCGATCCGAAACTATTATAATGCGTTTTGAAATTGCACGGATAACGAGAATGCTCTCACGCGTTTGGCGTGGACAACGCTTTCGCGTGCCGTCGATCGTACAGCAGGTATTCAGCTACCAATTGCTGAAAAAATCTGGAACGTGGTCCAATCATTTCTACCTGGAGTAGCGTTTTCCGTATGATGATTTTCCAGTTCTTTTTTTATGCAGAGCGGTCATTAAGAATCATGCTAGTAGGCTTCCGTTATACGTGCACCGTTATACATTTGCGACATTCACGATTTTGTAGTTTACTAAGGCATTTACTTAGTCAAATGAACTAAGCTGTCACTTAATAATTATAAAGTATGTAATAATCGAGGAGATGCTAAGTCATTCTAGTATTTCAGGGAAAAGGTATGTTGCGTTTAATTCAACATTACAACGATGAAAATGGACAAAGTAAATGACAAAGCGAACGTGTTAAAAAGGATGTTACACAATATCGAAAACAGTGTTGATCAATTACATTAACGACAATTAAAGTTACAACTAATATCGGAGAAGTGAATATGCCCCATTTTAAACGACTTCGCTCGCATTCATCTAATAATAAAAATCAACAAGGTCCCGGTTTCTGGAATCTCGTAATATTTGTAGATTAGTTTGAATGCTGGGTATTGATGAAGTAAACGATACCACCTGAGGCGCCGTCTTTGATTTGCGGAGTGTAAGTGCGCCGTGACGCTGCTAAATGATGAAGCACCGAGTCGATTAGAATGATTTTTGCTTTCTTCGAAGACGCGTGATGCCGCGATCGGCGCGAACGTGTTAAACGGCTGGGGAAACTACTGTGTAACAATAAACACGCGTGTCGAATGGTTCTGCGAAGTAGTCGATTTCTCGGTGATCGCTATCGAAGATGATAGTTTTGTAATTTTTATATTCTGTACTATATGTATTGTATTCTGCATTATAATTATGTTGACATAAGTTTCATATGAGATTTTCTACAATAAAAAAAGGCTTTTCTTTCGAGAAAATGCGTCCCCGTCTGGATGGAAAAGAGGTGAATTATACAGCGGAGAAGGAGGTGTGCAAGCACGTGGTCCATCGTCGATCGAAGGTTACGGAGTAGTCCACGTGTCGGCGCGCTACAACCCACGTGTCGATGAGGCTGGCCCACGCGAACGCGTACGCGTTTAATCGGAAGACTTAACACGGCTCTTTACGCAAGCGCCGAGTACTCACCGTGACGGTGTCGGCGCAAAGCTGTCTTATCGAGTCGGCTCGCGTAAGCCGTGCCTAAGAATCATTTAACCGAGGATCAACCTGATCTTACTGCCCATAAAACCGAGCCCTCGGGAGCAACCACCGAACGGGACACGGCTAGTGTTCCTTCTCGGGAATTCTCGAGAAATTTTATAATTGGTTATTCCTAGGGTTTTTCCCCTCTACCAACTTTTCCGAAGATTCGAAGACTTCCAAGTTCCGAAGTTTCGAAGTCTTCCGAGTGCTCGAAATTTCAAAGTCTTCGAAACGTATGAAGTTGTAACTCATGATTTCCATACCATACCAAATTTAAAAAATTGCATTCAAAGAAATTCATATCAAAGAATATTTTAATTAGTTTCATTAAATACGGTGAAATCGACCCCGCATTACCGGTTATTATTCCATAATTATTGAAAGTGTATGGGTCTTGGCTGAGGCTTTTTTTAAAGAATCCTTCAATAGCAACAGCAATTTTAATCATAAACCAACAACACACCCTGTTAAAATATTCTACAGAAACTGAATTAAATGCCGGTATTTTTCGGTTTTTCCCATGCAAGAGATCCTCCATATAAAAAGAACTGCGTGCCACTTACCCCAGAACCCTTAAGAAGCACAGTCACCTAAATTAGTTTACTCTGCACAAGATTCTGAAATCTTCGACCTTCGAAAGGAAGTTACAGCCCTAGTTATTCCTCACTTCTCGAGAAATTACAGTATTTGTAATACGAAAAAATGTTTCGGACGAAAAGCTCTGTACAGATCACAATTGAAATTTTTAATGGAAACCTATGTAAACCCGTATCACGTTCTTTAGTCACTTTTATTTTCAATAACGAATTGTGTCCACCTCTTTCAGTAATTAATGTTTTCAATATTTTATCCAAGAAACATATTTAGTCACTTCAGTGCTGTAGTAAAATAGCCATACATTTTCAGAAGGATTCTCACTACACTTTGATTGTAATAAATTGATTGGCTGTGCACTTGGGATGTAACATTGATTCCGCAATCTCACATAAAATACGCGACGAATACGTTTGTATGCACACCTTCGAAAGTCTGATCGATCGTCTTATTGTTGTTCTATAATTAATTCGACTCGATGCTGATCGATACAGTTGCTTATCTAACGATTGAATTATTTTTATCGGCTCGAGCTTGGATGATTTAAGCGATTACTTGTAATGCCATCAAATGTTCCACATTGTCGATAACCCGGCACAACGTTCGGATAATATCGACCATGGTTAAGATTAACTATCTTATCTTGGATGTTGTTTCGAATAAAATATCAAAGTTTTTTTCCACAATACAGTACCGTGTTTATGTAGAAATTCTGCGAGCACTGTAACTATTAATTACTTGGCGAACAAGTTTTTGCATTCATGTGCGTTGAACGTATCGCTAATATCGATTCACAATTTTTGTAATCTGATTTCAAGAGAGATAGAACGAAGAGAGATAAACATCATTTTATCTTCCAAAGTAAGGGAATATTATGTCCACTTATTTTAATAATCAAAATTTAATTACAAAGCAACTGCTTCAAGAAGGTTCGGTGAAGCATTGTTTGTTTAATGTTAGAGAATTCGTTGCAATTTGCAATAGCGTTTAGCCACATTGTAATTGGTGGGTTTTCGTAAATGTTTATATATTTTGTCCAAAACAATTTTCGATCAGAGAAGAACCGTTCAATCGTTCTTGCAATTTAAGAAAAATCGCAATAGGAAGTTGGTTACTCACGGTACCTACATATGTACTTCCCTGATTGCATAAAACGGGGCCGATGACTTGTGACTCTCACGAACGATGCTGATTTTCCCGGAACATTACTGTACGGCCTGATTGTCCACCGAGGAAAGGAAGTGCCTCTGCGATGAAGAAAGCGAGTTCCGTTTTAGATAACGCGAAATATAGAATACCTCGCTGTCGTAAGCGCAATTCGTCACCATTTTTGCAACTTCGTATAAAAATGACAGAAACGAGCGAGTGAAATTTAAAATAGTAGGAAGCTTAAAAGATTAGAAAATCGTTGAACAAACAAAGAAATATAAACCATATCCAGAACAAAAATTTTCGTTGTCACTACATTTAGTTAGAATTTAGGTAGACAATTTTTATTTTATACAATGTCTGTCGGTTAAGGTAATCCTGGCGCATGTTACGTGAATTTTCGCTTTTCTCCAACTCGCTGAATAACCACGCTGTGATTCGAGCGATAGTGGAATGCGACGGACAAATACCAGCGTAGACAAACATAAAGAGGCTACAACGAAGAGGTCGAGAGAAATGTTCTCCGTGGGGATATAGCTCGAATGGTCCCAGAATGTCCGGTTAAAAGTGTTTGCATAAGGGTCTCGTCCGACTTCTCCGCCGTTCTTTAGAACCAGAAGTCATGACGAGGATCCATCCTTACCGATTACTTCCGATGTACTCTTCATCGAGAAGATATCCGATAATCCTCCAACCGATCGCCCAAAAAAATACATTCAACAAACGCCAACATCCACACCAATTTTCCTGCAAGTATTTCACGTAACAATAAAATGAATAAACCAATTTTTTAAAGTAGTTCCATGTGACTCTTCTACTGACTAAAATTCAAACGAGAATCGTTTTTTCTCGTTGCATTTGTATATTTTTTTAACAGCTCGCGGTCGCGTCAACATGTTTGATGAGGAAGCAATTACTCCACGACGTGTAGCACCTGTCATAGTCACGCCAATGTAAAAAGCGAATGATCGTCTACAAAATGAAATAGTTTGCGCCGAGGTTCTAGTGATTTAGAAAAAAGTATGAAAAATTGAGGGTCTCGCATTTAGAAGCAAAACGTTATAAATGAATAATTTTGATGATTGTGAAAAGGAAAATGTAGGAATTACATATTGATTAGTAGACTGCGGATCTTTATGCAAAATAGAACTATTTCGCAGCGATTGCAGCTAGCAGGACTTAAATAAAAATTTACTCGCTTAACAGGTTTTCACATTAAAAACATCGTAACAATGTTTTTCGGTTTCTTAAACCTTTTACCGTTTTATATATTTTACCCAGTCAATTTCTTCATAAATGCATAAAGATCCGCAGTTTATCGATTAGTATGTATTAATGGAGACTCGACTTCTCGACAGCGAGTTTTTTTAAAAAACGGAGATCGGTAAGAAGAAGCGGCTCGCAGAAGGTGAGTTCGTTGAATCCGTTATTCCATTTTTTTTCGAGGACACCTCACGCTTTCGAGAATGCACCGACGACACGCGGAGACAAATATGTAAACGTTGAATTGCGCGAGACGCAGAACACTCATCGATTGAAGGCTTCCGGTGGGGTGGTACCCATCGGCATTCCGTTCTCCGGTGTTCACGGAAAAGGAGCGCATTCCTATTTGTCTGTCACAGATAACGACTGCAATCGTCATGCCAATAAAACATTAATCCTCGGCTATTTGCTAAACACGCTCGGCACTTGTTCTTCCCCTCTGATAGTCTTTCCATCGACGGGGTCTTGCGCCACCATCGATAAAGATTCTAGTGTATACGCAGAGATACGCGATCGGTTGCGTTGCTATTGAAACGATTTGAACCGCGTATCGCTGCCATTTTATATCAGAACGATTGCATCGATGCAAATCCAATGGAAGCGGTTTCGTTGGGAAACCTTTTGTTAGGAATTTTCTTGTTCAACACGATATTTGTCCCTCTGCGAGACCATTATTCTTGAATCGAATTTTTCAAGTGAAACTTCTTTCGGCAAGGTGTAAGCCTAATTCACGTCATGGAATTCGCGACACGGAAATGCGCAACGGAAGTGGAGTTCGAAACTTCTTGCAGTCTAGTAATGTGTGGAAGTAAATTAAGATTGGAAATGGTAAATAATCCTAATGAAGCGACAACAACTCTCGATGCAGTATTTGCAAGACACTTAGACAAAATTGAATGCAGAATATTTACATCATATTTTTGCTATCACAAGCCAATACTGTACTGTACATGGATCACTTTACATTAAAATTTGCAATAATCAAGATGTTGATGCAGGTGTAAATGGCTGAGGCAGGAGATCCAGAGATCACAGCCAGGGACACTAAGAAATTGGAAAACAAGGAGAGGAGGGGAGAAAAACCGGGATCGATCAATCGGGAGCGTAGGTTCCCGTCGGATGTTCGATCGCAAAGGTGGCCGCATTTCTCGACGCTTGGCGCCGCAGGGCCGTCGCACCGAGTCCGGTAAACACGGACCACAGTCAATACGTCATCAAATCCAACGCCTAGGCCATCGGCCATTCGCCATTCCTATCTACAGTTCACACCGTAAGCCTCGTTTCAATCGATCCCAACGTAAAGTGTCTGTTATCGAAACTACGGGCCATGTCAACGTTATACGAAACCTTTGCAATTCAATCAGTTCGATTTTCTCGAGGGGTGATTGTTCCACTAGGCAGCCTGTTAAAACGTAGCAATAGTGGATTATCGATACACTATTTTCGAAATTTGTTTTACGAGGAATTTTATGTTCATAAAATATGCAATTTATTTGTGTTTCATATGTTAATAAATTTATTCTCGCAAGCCTTTATATTAAACGAAACTATTAAAGAACTATTTTAGCGCGACACTCTGTTTCTTCTTGTCTTTTGAACTGCTTGAAAAAATGGTAGGAATGCATTCATCTATCTGTTAGATCGATACATATGGTTGATCAAATACATTCGAATGAAAGAATAGAATGGTCTCGTTCTGTTGATCTAATACAGATCCAGTCAAATATTTAACAATGCTACGTTCTGCGGGTTTTGTTTGACTTATTCGCATTTTTAATTCCACGGACATTTAATTTGTTATCGTTGCTTCCATCGACGAATTGTATTTCAGAATGCGTATCTCCGAGATGCGTCGATCTCTTTATTACATACCTGATGTTAATAACGAGAAATTGAAGTTCATCTCACGAATGAATCACCCGGTAGCCCGTTTTAGGAGTAATTCCACGAAACGAGAATTACGAGCGTGTTACACGTACCATCCAATGGAATTTCAGATAAGAAACACAATAAACACGGTTACTAATTCTGATTAAATTAGACGCTTTTAAATCTGGTATTTAGCGAGATTGTTGTCGGTGATCCATGGAAAACAAAATTCACGATGAGTGTGCGTAGCACATTGGGTCACGATCGTTTTGGAACAATTTGTAGATAATAAAACGGAATTTCAAGAAACTGATCGGTCATGGTGTTTAATTCTTGCGCAACAAGATATTCCCCGAAAAACCGCAAGCCACACGTAAGATCGACCCTCGAAAATTGGCTGATATCTCGGCTTTGAGAAAATAATACTTGTAGCTCTCTCCTCCATTACTATACAGGGTGATTCTGGGAACTGGGACAAGTTACTGTTCTTTTTTAACCGAGAGTACAAAAAAATTATAGAGGAAATTTTTATACGTGGTAACAATAAAAGGGATCGATTGGTCTAACAAAAAAGAAAATGGGTTGCGCTAAAGAATAAAGTGCAATTGCGCCTGACGAGTGCATCGGTGCATCCACACAAATAATGAGGTCACAGAAAGTCAAGACGTATTATAAGAGTTGTTTTTTTCCTCTATCATTTTTTTCCATTTTCACTAAAAAAAAACAGTGAGTCGTTCGAGTTCTCAGAATCACCCTGTACACCGTCTGATTAATTTCCTCTAAAAAAACAGCAAGCTCACGTAATACTCCGATTGTTCCAAGAATCCTGCGGATTTCTCTCGAAAATTTGAATGAAACTATAATCACGATGCGGAGGAAGTCGAATGCAATAAATCATGCACGAAAAAGTTATTCTTTCATAGTGGCGTGGGCCTTGGAACCGAGGTAATCTCATGCGCACGTATATTAAACAAAAACACGCTTCGAGCGGTATTATATGATACTGAGTATCTACAAATCCTTCGTTGATAATACAGTAAACGCGCGATCATTTTCGCTGACGAGAGAATAAACATCGACGAAACGATACTAGCGTGGACCATTATCAGTAATAATATTCTTAACCCTTTGCACTTGACGGCACCACTAAAAATTAAAATTTGTAAGCCGTTGTTCATGTCGCGCCACCCGGTATATTCTTAATGTTATTTACAAGCGGTTCGTTGCCAACGGCAAGCGAACGTCAAAAACGAAACGAACAGTTTCGTCACGTCCGTCCAGGGCCGTCCCAAGACATTCGGCGCCCGTGGGCTACTGAAAATAATGCGCTCCTCTTAATAAGAAAATACACGGGATAAAGTTATACAAAAGCCTGAGGACTAGAGAAAAGTCAATTTATTACCATTACACCGAACAAAAACATACAATTAATACATCATTTTATGGAAAGCCTATACGAACGAAAACAAACATTGAAGTAAACAAAAACAAAAGTAACTTATACGTTCATTTTCCTAGCTTTTTCTTTTGCAAATAGATTAATAACATCGCGCGTATTGAAGTTATTAGATAAGTCACTCTCTATGGATAAAATACTCGAATCATTTAATATGGTCTGTCCCAAAGAAGACGGAAAATAATGTTTTACCCTCTCCACTGCTGAAACAGATACGACGTATTGACGCAAAGGTCAAGATGGCCGATTGACCCTAAACGTCTCCCTAGTCGTACTAACTTTACAGAGCCGTAGATATAAAGATCCTTTGTTTACGATCGAGAGCCGAACAGCCACGCAGGCGACGCGTCTCCGGGATTATAAAAATAGTTGTTATAAAATTCGTCGAATGTGGAGTACATGGGCCGTGCCGTCGGATGAACAACACATTAGTCAAAAGGAGTTTACGTGGTCGTCGAGCCCGGGCTGGTATTTGTGAGCTGTCTACCAATTTGTTTCACCGTTTGACAAATGCATTCGGGACCAGTATGGGCAAGTAGTTCGGCAAACTCGTTTGATGGAACGAAACGGCGGAGGGAAAAGTGAGGAAAAATAAAGTGATACGAGTACCCGGTGCCAGTGGCGAGGAGGTGGATGGTCGGTCCTCGATGGTAGTGGTGGCCGAATGGTAGTGGTAGCGGCGTCGGCGTCGGCGGCGTCGGTGGCAGCCTCGTCGATGGTGGTGGTAACGTTCCGGGTGGTAGTGGCCCCGGTATACATCGGTAGATACCCCAGGGGATTGACGTTGGCGTTTACGTTATCGTCGGTGTTAGTCTTGCCATCGACGTCGGTGAACGTCGGTGAAATTCGTCGGTTGCGATGATGTTGGTACCGATGATGACGGTGGAGGAAAAGAAGCGTCCGCATTGGTCGGAGACGACGACGCCCGACGGGGGATATTCGTGTGCCCCGGTAGAGGGGAACGCAGGGTTCGAAGGGGAACAGAATGGCAGAGGGTGGCGAGCCGCCGCCGCCGCCGTGATTTGGGTTACTAAACTGTAAACAAATTCCAACTTTTTGTTCCATCGATTATCGATCGGCGCCGAGTGCACGGACCTCGGAGCACACTGGCACGCCGCGCGCGCTATAGACGCCGGTTCCTATGAATAATACGGGCATCGACGGCCGCGGCTGTCTCTAAGAATACTCCTCTTTCGTACAACCCTCCGCTCAAAAAGTCGATTCTTCCTTCGATTCGGGGAATCCCACTACGAGAGACAGCAGCTTTTCGATTCGGACCATTATATTCGAAACGTCTTCCACAAGCTATTCTCCTGCTCGTGGGAACACCTTGTGCGAGCCTAGTTGTCGGATAAACTTCATTGCAGATAATAACCGGGGTTCCATGGAAATCACCGACACAGACTACGCCGACACAGTTTTCACCGACTCCAGATTTGACCGATAACGACTTGAGAGGACCATAGCAATAACCAACAGTAACACGATTTATAACGATACGCATATGGTATTCTCTAAGAAGGATGTATTGTCTCATCGATTCTGAAATCCAATAACGACTTGTATAAATTGATCTTCTCACAATATACCTATAAATATTTCTAAGTGTAATATCGCAATCGAATGTCATAATCCTTGTGGTCGCTAATGACCTTGAAAAATACACGATTCGGTAGAACCTCGATTATCCGAATGGATGACATTTGAATTCTTGAACGGATTACAAAAATGTTTACACGACTTGTGAACTTCCAGCTGGTGAAAAAATCAATAAAAAAAGATCGCGCGAAGGTGAACATTGTCCTGCGCATTGTCAGGGTCGTGAGTCTCGTGGTACGACCGTCTCCAGGAAGAGTTGTTTTGCTCCTGCGATTTTATAGTGCACGCGCTTTCTTCTACACAATCTACACCATTATGGCGGGCACAAAGTGTTTCTTGACGCGGGGCTTCCAGCAATGACGCGCTTTGCACCCTCAATCCGGTTTGAACTCCGATTACGCAGTAGTCCGGAGTATTCCACCGAACCAACCGGCAGTTCTTCGTCCTTCTTCCAGTCGTAATATGTTTGAGTTGCAATTCTCGCGCGTCTTCACCGGCGCGGCGTCGCACCGGTTTACGATCGCGGGTTGCTTCCACCACGGTCTACCGCGCCTCTTTCATTCGCATTTGCATTTTTATATTTATCACGAACGAGCGGCGCTCGCTCGCGCCGGTGTTCCTCGCCCTCAATTGTCATCGATGATTCCTCGTAGGTCTCCGATAAAAATTCCTGTAGGATGACGCGCGACTACTCGTTGCGTCGCCATTTTCTGCGTAAAGCTCTCTTATTACCACTGATAACGTTGCGTGACGTTCGACTCAAAATCTGATAGTGAACGAACTGACTGCTGAATGCTTGAGAAAGAATGGACACCAAAAAGATATGTCCAACTTTCTCTAAAAAAATACATAAAAAAACTTTGTAAAAACCACGTTTATATTAAAATGCACTAAAAGGGAGAAAATAATTTTTTAAAAATAGAATTAGAATGACGGGATATGAACGTCACGCTGAGCTCCTTCGGTGCGAAGTGGGTCAGTGGAGTGGGGATGCGTCGGAGTGGGAACAAGTAGTGGAGTAGGGAGCGCTGAACGCGATAACGTACTATCTAGCGTATTTAGCGAGGCTCGGATTCAAGATTTGACGCATACAAGATTTGACACATATGGACAACACGGACCAATCAGAACGCGGTTATTGCGGGCGGATTCCGGCTCAGCCAATGACAACGCCACTCTAATTGGTCCGCGTTTTTCGTTGATAGCTCCTTAACGAAGCCACGAACGTCATTTTTGCAAAGGAGCAAGTTATTTGAAATAACGTGAGGAATCGCACACCCTTCAAGGAAGTACAACGTTTTTGGGTCGCCCTGTAGAAGTTCGAGCACCCCGGCGAAATAATGCATGGAGATGCAAACTAGCAAAAAAGGTGGAGGCAGGTACGGTGTCCCAGCTGAGCAAACCGACCAGGAAAGGGTCCATTATGTTAGCGCAGATATCCACAACGAGTCTCAATCACCGGCTGCTAAACGGCAGTCGAGTTAATCAGCTTAGCCCGGCGAAATCTTTTCTCTCTTCTTTCGGACCGGTCGCAGTTCATCCTGATTCGATTATTCGACCGGGAAGCCGTTGACACTTCCGACAATGTCCGTTTGTCAGGGATTTGCCAGTAATGGGGCAGTTGTCGGTTAAACTCGCATTCTGTATTCCCGTTCTCGGCCCGGCTCGCGAGCCAATCTTTCACGCTTAATTGGATTTCGAAGAACCGAGATGTAATAACTCTGCAACATTATAAAAGGCTGTGCGTACATGCTATTTCAACCGATTGTTAATCATTCTTCAACGAAACAACGTTGACGTTCAGTGATAAAGCCGATCGAGATAAGCTTTCGTATAGCTTCGCAAATGTGATATTTTGGGATGAACTTTGATGACGTTCAATTCTTCGTCAGTGCACACTTTGGTGTAAATTTTTACTATTTCTGGCTGGATTATTCGGTATAAATTAAAAGGATAAAGAAAGTTGTAACTGATTGTAGACGCTATTAGACACTTGTAGATTGATATCCTTCAGTGCCGATTTTCTTATAGTACACATTTTTAGGCATACTTGTGTCACGACAGGACAGAAGCGTGAACAAGTTGCTGAATAAAGGAGATCGGTTCTCTCCCTGTAAAATAACGCCAGCATAAAACGGTTTTCACGAGGCATCGCAGCAGCCCATCGCAGTTGTTTTCGATCTCGCATGATCGATTATCCAGGGTGCGAACGTTACGCTACATCGTAACCAAAGGAAGCGGGACATTTCACCGGGATGTCTCGCGATTTTATGCGGTAACTTTGTACGCAGCGATTTCGCGCTCGTGACTCGTGAACCGATCCGAAACGAGTTTTGCGAGGGTCAGATTAATATTGAAAACGGGTAAACGGTTCGCAACGCGAGCAGAAGCTGCCGACGTGCGTCGGTAGCCTAATGAGCCACGCAACCAACCCCTTCAGAATGCCACTTGATTGCCGTTCGCTAAGAAACGGTGACCCGACTGGCCCCGGCGTCTAAATTAGGCAATTTACGCGGACTGACGCTGGCCGATTCAACGGCGACGCTGGTTCCTTTCAGTTGCAAAACCGTGCCGGCCATTAGTCGTGCTGGGGCCGAAAGAAGGGACGACCGCAGGCGGCGGCAGCAGGTTTTATATTCGTCGTCGCTACGCGGCTCTTCGTATATTAGCCAAGGCAGGAAAGGCCGGCGTACACGGGTCCGCTAATATCTTTTGACGGTCCCCTCTCCTCGAGTCAACAAAAATATTTTCTTGCATTCTATGACGGAGGCGTTGAAAGATTTCTAAGGAGCCTGTTTACGCTAGCGGCATTTGCAGGCTCACCTGTACTTCCACGTTTATTACTAAATTGTAGATTTTCATGCAAATTCTAAACTTCGTTAAAATCAGAATCAGAAAATAATTTGCATCTCCAACTAAAGCTTCGCGATAAGAATAAAAATGTTACTGGTTCCTGTCAGTGTTTCCTTGTAGTTTACAAATCTTCACATGTCAGAAATGCATAAATATCCAGCTATTTTGTTTCGACGCTTCATACAGAAGTTGCGGGTAACAGGAGCTCGCCGGTAGTGTTGTAGCGGTGTAAAGTCGATGTATTACTACGTTCCAAAGCGAACAAGTAAATAAGTAAGCGTCCGAATGCCCGCTGCACCTTCCGGACCTGGACCAGCTAAAGCAATTTGCGACACGCGAGGTTTGCAACCGCGCCTCGGGCACTTGCCACGCGCCACTCACCCTCTATATGGAGCAGTCTCGTCATTTGATACCGAATCGCCAGACTGTTACCGGTCCGTCACAATCGTGACGCGAATTAACCCATTACCGATCCCCTTGCAACGAATATTCAGTTTTAGTAGAATACGATGATTGGATACATTTACAATTTATTCTCTTTTTAAGAGTAAATTAATGTAAATTGTAAATAAATTTTATATGTATCATATCACTTCGTACAGTGCCAGTATCTTGTACATTCGAGCCGAGGATCGAAATAAAAGTAGTTGTAAGAGGCTGGGTGTAAGTCGACTTTGTTCTGCGTATTTGTGTGCACGTGTCCGTGCAACGTTGTGACAGGACAATTCACAGCTCCGGCTTCAAGCTGAGGTTTAAACGGTTTATTATTGAATGTTCGAGTTAGGGTCCTACAGAGTCCTAAAGAAGATCTAATCCACGGCAGAGTATCAATGAAGTCTGAAATCCAGGAGGGCGTTGACGCTCGAGGCTTCCGTGGGTAAACAATTTGACAGAATATTATGGTATTTCTATGAAGGTCCCTCCACAGCCGAATGATGCCCGGCTATTCGACCGTCTTATAAATATGTACGAACACCATGTGCACGTATATCACACTGAAAGGGTTGAAAGTCTGTCGGTTTCTTCGAGGCGAGCATGCCAAGCCATATATCGATCAATGTAGCTCGTAAATACGACTTTACTCGCATCTGTTTATCGGTGTGGTGTATAAATAACTGTCGCTTTTGAGCCTCCATCATCGATATTGCCGGGGATAAATTCCTAATATTATATTCCGCGCGCGAAAATTACTGTTCCTGTAAAACGAGTCATTTAGAAGTGAATTACGCCCGATGCGGTGATTCGTACTGATTTTCCCAGCACACCCACTCATTTTTACCACGCTTATATTAGCTTGCCGTGTCGTTGAATGCGTCAAATCTTGTAATCGAATTTTAAAACATTTCCTAATGAGCTAGAGACTTGAAACTTTAAACAAAGCTGAGAACTGGATGACGGTGCAATATTAAAAAAAAATTTTAAGAGAAAACTGTGCGTTTAGGAGATAAAAGATATTTAAATATTCCCCTTCACGCCTCGTAAGCGATCCCCACTCCACTACTTGTTCCCACTCCGACTCATTCCCACTCCACTGACCCACTTCGCACCGAAGGAGCTCAGTGTGGTGTTCCGTTCATTCAGTTCCATTCTCGCTCGCGTATTTCCAATTTCTTGCGTTTCTATATCTTACTATTTCATGTCAGTATTACTAGTTGGTCTCAATTTAATCAGAAAAATGTCACAAACGTGTCCATTATGTCATTTAAATACGACAGTTCTACTTTCAATTAAAGAGAAAGCTTTGCAAAGATATAGTGCTTGATATTTTCAATTGCTTCACAGATTAACAAAGAAGCATGCTGCATCTTGACTAACCAGGTTTCGTTGAAAGAATCATGCGAGTCACCCACGCAATGGTTTCAATTCCTCTTTCTCCCATTCTCTGGGGGTCATAACCTTGGCGGCTCGAGCACACACAAAAGGTTGTAAGATCTAAAACAATGCGGCGGTATAAAAGGTAAATGAGAACCACTGGGGATTGGGCCGAACCGCGTGGCCGCGTGGTCGCGGAAGATAACCAAGAGCTTAATTGTTTCTGGTCTGGCAACTCTCTATGCAGTTTGCAATACGTAGCCGGCGAAGGTGCGCCTTTGTTCGTCAAATCGAACGCAAAATTTGCATGCACGGCCGAACGTAAACCACCCTCTCTGAACTTTCAACTATTCCAGACGGGGGAAAAAACGATAACCACGCCTTTTCTAGAAATGCGATTCGTTTATGCGACGAACTGCAACTGTTACGAAAACATGAAAATTGAAGTTGCTCTCGCGTCGAGACCGTTCCTTAACAGTTTTATCGGTCTTGACATCTGTATGCTTGGAATTTCACCCTTTGGCCATAATTCAAGGAACACCCACCCTCGGGACTTGGGTCCATTTTGACCCACGTTGGCCAATATTCCATCTAAATTCTAATTTTCTAGCATCTGGCTGAAATTGCGCGATATTTGCGTTGGGTCGAAAAATAGGGTCAACAGGAAATTCAGCGGATTTTTATTCAAAATAAGACTTACGTGTCTCTTAATTTCTTTTCTAAATAGTTCTATTAAAATGGAAATGACAGTTGAGAGTATATTTTGTATTTGGTCTACTAATTTTTATCATGAACGCATGCAATCCGCGGTCTAATAATCATTGAATGGTAAGAATGATTTGATTAGCAATGTCGTACGTAATATTGTCTTTCCCGGGATATGGATGCTGCGCTTAGCAATTAAATATGTATTTCATATTTCTAGACCGTGGAGAGATTTTGACACCTTGCCAAGCCAACTGCAAGCAAATTCGGAGGATCGAAGTGCATGAATCTCTGATTATATTGAAATCAAGCGGTACATTAAATGAGATTATATTACCGTACGATACATTCAACAGGAGTTCCAATTCTTCCAAGGAAATTTGTCACAGTGACCACTTAACCAGCTGTGTTAAAACTGCACAGGGGCAAATGTACAGGGTGGAGCAATAACTATGTTCGCTTTGAATATTGCCGTTATTCGTAATAATACGAAAAAATTATATACAAAACTTACACAGTATAGAAGGGGGCATATCGTGACGCAAACATTTTCTACGTGGGTGGAGGCATAGAGGAGATTTCAAGATCACCTTCATCTGTTTAAAGAGAATGTCCTCTTCTTACTCCTTAGATCGATAAAGAATGAAATTCCGAGTATAAAAGTGTTGACCTTCGTAAGTCCTAAACCCAATAGTTAATGGGATATTATCCAAAGAAAAAAGAAAATTGATTTTTACTCAGAAAACGATAGTCCATCGATTCATGATAGAGAAAGTAGGTCTTTCCATTAAAAAAAGATCAAGATGACCTTGAAATCTCCTCTGTGCCTCCACCCACGCAGAAAATCATTGTGTCACGATATGGCCTCCTCTGTACTGTGTAAGTTTTGTATATAACATTTTTTCATATTATTACAAATAACGGCAATATTCAAAGTGGATGTAGTTATTGCCCCACAATAACTATGTCTGACAATATTCGCGATAGTCGCTGATCGCTGATCGCCATTAGTCCCGCGGCGGCCATCGATGCCTCGGCTTCGTCTCAGGTATTTTATCATCGTGAGAAAAATGACAAGCACAGGAACGTGCGAGGCTCCATAAACTCATAGTATAGTGTATGGTAATATACGGTGGAACGGTTTACGGTTTGTTACGCGCGGACACATACGCGCGCACTGTATTTGTTTACGGTTGTCGGTGTGCGTGACAACGGGACGAAGCATGTGTATAGTACTTGTACACATGTCAGCGTACGTGCATGGCGCTTATTTAGTGGCGCGTCGGCGCCTTTTTTCCCCTGAGGGCCCCGAGGTCGAAGGGTCAGTTGGGCGGGGATGGAAGTCCTCCTCTTACCTTGCCCTTAAAAGATCCTACCCAGATCGCGTGTCTTTAGAACGAACGAATATCTACGTATCGGCCCTTCAAAGAAAACCGGCGCGGCCTTTGATGGGGCACAGGGTGACCGGTGAATAAACAGTTAACACTACGTTCACGGAAGACTAAAAGAACTATTTTGCATTACAAATTTTGGTAATTATTCAGAAGTTGGGCCTCCTCTCAGATTTTGATGATCTTGAAATATGTTGTCAAGGTCATCGTTCTACACAACGATTCCCTATGCACGTTACCGCCGCTCGGCCTTAGTTATTGAGATATTTGCAAAAACCTTTAGTCAAATTTAGATTCAGAGTACGCTTCGTTTTAGCATAGGCGATCGGGAAAAGTTCAAAACGTAGAAATCTGTAACATGTTTAAATTTCATCAAAATCTGAGAGAAGGCCGAACTTCTGAATAATTACCGAAATTTCATTGAGAAACCCAAAGATCCCAACACGAAATATAATACGAGTGACAGAGCATACTGTCACCGACGCAGTCCGTAAACTTCATCGAGAAGCGAATAAAATCAAAGACGCAACAAACGTGAAACTTCAATTCTATGCAGTTAGTAAATATCGTTGGAGGGTTAATAAAATCGCCGTGTAATTCCGCTAAAAATCCGTGCTGTATAAAAGCGGAAAGTAAAACCCGAGCGGCGAAGGACTCGCGAAGAGAAAAATCGAGGAGACCGAGCAAGGAAAACAGGAAAGAAATAAAGAACGGTAAAGAACAACCAAGAGAAACGGAAACTGAAGATTGACGAGGGGTGTGCGCGAAGCGTAGAACATAGGTGGAAAATTGTTGCGGAATAAACTAGGAGGGTAGAGAACGAGTCGAACGAGAACGGGTGCAAGGGGATGCACCGGACAGAAGAAGATATCTAGTTCGATTTATTTATGACTGCATAACGATAAAGAAAAGAACGACCTCCCGAAGAAAGCTGCAACTCACGGTTTACCTTGCGCCTTTATTTACGAGCGATATACTCCTTTTCGCACCGTTCTTCAGCACTTGCGCATTGTCGTCCACCTTCACATTCTCGCACCCCGTTCGACTTTACCGACTGTAAATTTCCGACATTATTGTCGTATCTGCATGGCTACCGTCCCATTTCATTGACCGAAGCACCTATTTATGATCCTTCTACGGGGCCTGGTGACGTTCGGCGCATTGTTTTATCATCCGCGCGGGGAGAGGGAGAGAGAGAGAGAGAGATCGAGTACTATTCGAATCCTTTAAAAACACCATCAAGACGCCGCTGTAACGCGATACGTCCCGCCATTTCCCCCCGTATAGTGTTCGAATTTTACAAGATTCCGTCGTAAAATACGATCGACGGGTGAATCTAAAAACAATTTAGCTTCTCTGTGCGCAGCGCTCGGGAAACATTGAAATTTTATGCATTCCTCGCTTTAGAATCTCGCCGATCGTGCAAAAAATCTTATTTCTCAGGAACGTACCGATTCTTACTCTTTCTCTATAATTCCTCGAGTATCGATTGAAAGAATAGTTGGTCGATTTCTTAAAAATTTGACATACTTGCTTGTGTGCGGATAAGTGTGGTGAGAATGAAAAAGAAAAATAATAAGCAATAAAAAATTTTGGCCAGCTAGATCAGCCAAATACCGGTCTGTGCGACGTGCGTATTCTATTTACACGAGGATCCTTCGTTTCTGTATGTTTGCTGTAACAGTATATTAACCGGCGGCCGTTTTTCTCTCTTTTTCTACGCGATCTGTTCTGCCCGGTTGGCGCTCGCGAACCTTCCGCACGGAAAGGCTGTAAACATTTTGGCACCGCGGTACAAGAACAATAATTTAGTGTTCGCAAGGGGTCTGTCGAATGGCGGCGGGACCTTTTTTGCCTCTCGATGTCCGCATGCGAGCCGCTTGTAACCCGGCACGAACGCGCGCCGCACGACGTCGACTTGTCGATTTTTGCGAAACGACGCGTACCCGTCTTGTCCGCGGCGATTCCGACTCGTTCACTTATCGGTTCTCACTATACATATGTATACAGGGTGGGTCGCCACATTTTGCCATCTAGACTTACGTCATTATTATTACGCGTAGCAAACAATGTTTCACGCGAAGTTGAATCGTTTTGAGAGGGGCACGTTCTGTTGGTACATTTTTTTGTAGGTGGACGCGTAGAGGACATATAAAGGTCAACTTCGATTTTTTAAATGGAATTATATATTTTTTATTGCATCAGCTGATGCTCCTTCATATTCTTTACAAAAAAGTATTGATCTATTTGTGTAAAAAAATCATTAGTTTAGGAGATATTTTAATTTTAACATTGTTTGCTATGCGTAATAATAATGACGTAAATCTAGATGGCAAAATGTGGCGACCCACCCTGTATACCCGGGATAGGAGCGGATTCACACCGGACGATAATTAGCAGTAAATCACCGAGACCGATATACAGAGCGCGGCCGCTCGCTACTCCATAAACACGACGGCACGGTGAAATTATAATTATCGCACCGAACCGCGCAAAGAAAAATTATGGGGCGTCTTGGAAAATTTGATATCAGTTGGGAACTTGGTACCCGATACCAACGTGTTAAGTTGCGATTATGGTGCACGAATAAGTATTAACACGTTACATGTACAAGCAGTACATGGCAAAATACTTTTTAATGGGACCTTCAATAGCAACAGCGATTTTCATTGTGAACTATCGAGTGACCCTAGACAAGTAGCGTGTTAAAAGTGTGGAAGTTTCGAAGGAGTGCAATGCTGAAAGGGACACAAGTGTAAAAGGAATGTAATAGATCGCAATTGGCAGTGCATTTGCGGCATCGAGAAAAGTGCGGCGTCAGCCGCGTTACTATAAATCAAAATGCATTTCCCGGTCGTAAACGGCGGGAAGGAAGAAGAGGAAGACAAGGTAAGCGAGCCTAACCGCAGGCCAGGTATGCGTGCACGTGCAGATACGTGAATGCACGGTTATAGGATACCATATAGGCTAGCGCCACGTTATTATTTTTAGGGCTGCGCCGGATTGAATTTTTATAGGCCTGTTGGCTTACTCTTAGCGGGTCAGTGGCGCTCAAGCGAGGGGATGAATTCGAATTTTTATGGTATCGTTAACGAGGCACGCCGATGCTTGAACACCACCGGGTAACAAGGCTCACAGACAACCCCATGAGTCACGTTAGCATATGAATGCCAGGATGCCGGGGCTACAAGGAAATACAGCTAATAAAAGGAAGAAGTTCTGAAAGGGGCGCCGCGGTGGATCGGTTTCGTATAATAAGCCCCCTTCCTCCGTTGCCGAAGAGTGTTAAGGTCCCCGCAAAAAAGGGTTGAATCTACCCTTTCAACCTTAATACCATTGTTAAGAATACAAACGACTTTGGAACTCATAATTTTCGATCGACTACCAACCGAGCAACTATTTTATGCGGCCCCGAAAAAATCCTCGCATTTGTGCTATTCGTGGATGATCTTCGACGACGGTTTTCTTGCTCCGAAGACGCTATAGTACTTCGGACAAAAATGCGTGAGAGTCGGGACAGTCGTGACGACAGGCTTTTTCTCTCGTCGTAATCTTCTGTTCTTGATTATTATACCACTGCCTCTCGGAAACAATTTTTCAATTTGCGAACTCTTGCCGCTTCGCGTGAACGAATCCTGCATATTTTCTTGTCTTCGAACTTTCTTCGGCGACATCTTTCTTCGCAAAAAGAGAAAACGGAGCGAGAAAATCAGGTATCTTCTACGAAATGTTCGTTTCACGAAGATTGTAGATCAAATTTCAAGATGTTCCAATACCGTAGAGTCATGTCTACTGTTTCGGCACGTCTTCCCGAGCGTCCTGAGCATTCTTCCATTTTGTTAATGAGCCGAATGTTCACCGGAAAAAGTGCCGGCGATTGCACAAAGGATTCGCAGTACAGCGACCACGTGCATACCGGAGAAGCACGATTGCGCATCGGGAGATCATAATAAAATAAATTATGTGTTGGTCGCGTGTCAATGAAATCTTCTTCAATTTTTATCGTTTTACACCGCTATAAATTGCGCGCGTTAGCAGCCGTTACGAAAGACGTCGTTCCACGTGCGCCGCGCGGCCCGAGATCGTTTCTCAGGGATCCTTGATTGATTTAAACTGCGAAAGCTAGCTGGGAAGAGCACAGAGGAGGAGAAAGGAAAAAGGGTGTCTTCCCCATCCCCTTGGGTTCATCTGGTGGATACGTACACCATGATCGAGGAGGAATGGGGAAGGGTGTCGTTGTCGGGGCACGAAATATACACCAGGTACACCCGAGTCACGTTCTAGGACAAAAGGAAAAGGAAGAAAACGGAACGGGCCGACTCGAATAAAGGGAACAAAAATCCTGGAGAACCAGCCCCGGTAGTAATAACATCAGCGCGTCTTAATGGAGGCATCAGCCAATACTTGTGGCACAATTTCGTGGGGTTTACGATGGCGTATATCAGGGGCCCCGCGGAGTGCAAGAGCCCCCGGGGTACCAACGTATGCTCCACTGAGATATTCGTAGCGGAGCCATGTCCTTTTCCTGTTTCCATTGTGCTCGTCGCTCGCTATTATCTTGGTGACAACAACAGAAGCATGGAGCGTCGAAATTTCGTTCCTGGACCCATAACACACCGCGATTTTAACGCGTCCCGTGCCACGTCCGACACGTTCTTCAGCGCCATACTGTGCAAAATAATTCACGCTACTCCGCGATGGTCTTGCTAGTTTCGTTTCGCACATTGGCGACTGTCGAAACGGCTAAGGGTAGCTTTCGTCCGTTATTCAGCGAAATGGACGTTGAAAATTAATTTCGCATATACCATGATTTTTAAAAGAAAGACCATTTTGTAAAAAACAGTCCAATACTACAATCGACTTGGAACATTTTTATTTTGCACAGAGATCCTCTCCGCATTACTATATCACATCGTGTGAAAACAAGTAATATAGTGTGAGCCCCACGTACACATAGCATTTCCTCTGCGTGTAAGGTGATAACGCGTAAACTCGCGTAAAGTGATAGTCGTATGTGCAGCACCGTGGGTACGTAATGATCGTTTCCGATCACGCGCAGGCATCTTTTGCCTGACCAAATACGTAACACTTCATCACCGGTCGGAACAATAAGAGCCCGCGAACCGTAACGATATTAAAACCAATTTAGTTTAAAGAAGATTAATTACGTCGCAGAGAGCGTTTCAATAGGCAAGAGAGTGCACGCGTATCTGTAAAAAGAAAGGAACGCGCGCGATAGAGAGCCGACTGACAGGACGGCATATTGAAACATATTAAGTCAACACCAACCAATTAAGAAGAGCCGTCGAAGCTGATACGGGAGATACGATTCGGCTGTGGACGAGTGGGAGGCAGGGCGTGCTCTCTCTCTCTTTCTCACTCTTTCTCCCTTCCTCTCTCTCTCTCTGGGAGCGGGCAGGTGATGGGCACCATTGTCTCAAGTCACTCTGGCTCCAGCAGCGGCCTATAATTTCTTCGAGATGCCCGATAACGTCGGCGTAGCGCCGATTGAGATCGATATATGCTGACGAGGACACGGCCGCTGACAGCCTGACCCCAGTCTACGGTCAAATTGACCGAGGTCAAGATCTCCTGGACAAATGCCACGCGCTCTCTGCATCTCCTGACGAATAAATCGGGGACATGCACCTTTCAACACCACTACTTACGCGATTCTTTCCGAGCCAAGTGCAACAGAGTGCACCATTTGGTACTCTTGTCAAAAAAATTTTGTCAAAATTTCTTTTACGGCATTCCCAGGTTGTTCCTGTTGGAGTGTACAGGGAGCTCCCAAACTCGTCATTCCAACAGTTCGAAATGATTAAAAAAAATCTGTGGACAGTTAGAATCTGATAACGAGGAAACGTGTCTGAAGGCGCTCAAACATTAAAAAGATTAATTTAATGGTCAGAATAATATGTTAGACAAAATCTGTAGATCAGGGTGTTGCATTGAAAATTAAACCACTAGGTCGCGCATAGAAATTTCGAAATCGATGACAGCGATGGTAACGCTATAATCGAGCAATAATGGATATCAAAGGAAGATTAAATTTCAATCTCCGACTAGCGAGGGAGTTTAGGAGTTCCGCTAACTATCCTCCCCGTCATATAATCCCGTCGCTTATTATTCTCGAACCGTCAAACGAACGTTTATCATAAATCACTTTCTGTGTGAAATTTGCGAGAGCGAGGGAGACTGAGCGGCTTTTGAATAGATGGCTCGAAATGACGCTCGATCCTCCATCTCGAAGACAACCGGCTGAAGAAAAGAGGTCATCGGACGGAAACGAAAAACGCTCGCTCGGCTCAATTATCGAAATGAGAGTGCCACTATGTGCGTCGTGATGCTGAGATCTTCACAATGTTGCAGAACATTCGCGGAATCCCTCTGGATCCTCGTGCTGTATACATTTGATTTCTATCTTCATTCGTTGATTTTATAAATAGTTGAGCTATTTATTACATTGATATGTTAAACAAGCAAAATTCAATTTGATATTTATTTACAGGAAAATGGAATGGACACGGAAACGCACTACTTTGCCAATGATAAAGAAGAAGGAAACGATCTACTTCCTTAAGTGAACTTGTAAATTGTAGACAGAATATGACTGCGATGGACTTCGACCAATAAATTTTATTTAAGGAGTTACGTTCGTTAGAGATTGTCGCTAAGAATGAGACACTCATTTGTAGCAATTAAGTATTCGGTGATTGGTTTTGTCGACGAATCGGCCGTATCGGGCAATTCCGAACTGGGCCAAACCTCACACAGATACCACCGAGCAGAGAATGGACTTTGATCGAGCATGCCTGACATATTTTCGATGATCGATGCTCGGCGATCCAACGATTCCAGGGGAGGTTCGACATGTCAGGTGCTTATGGGACACCGTGTATGCTTGGGAGACAGTAGAGAAGCAAGAATGAAGGAATCTTGTTTTTTATGGACAGTCAGCGCTATCGCGCCGCCCTCTATTAATCATCGGCCGATGACGGGTATCCGCTCGGTTTCTCACGCATTCGATTCATCGAGAGCTTATATTTCGTTGCCGAGCCGAACGTTTCCCCTATCTGTTATCGAATACTGAAGCTACCTTTAGGCCTTCCGTCCACGGAGCGTCGCGCAGTGGTGCGAACGGGAAAATTAATCAATTTTTCAATCGTTAAGTACAAGGTATTTTGAATAGTGGAATTAATGTTTAATTTGACATAAATTTTTTACGTGAAAAAACGGCAAGATGTAACTCGTCGCAAATTATGCAACACACTTTAAAGTACATATCCAATCAGGTTTTCACTGCGAACTCCTGCGAGCCTGACATTAAAAAAGACCTGATTTTTTCAGATAAAAAATATTTTTTTTTTCATAAATTTTCAAACAGATATGTTGGATAATTTGGTTTTTATAGATTTTCTTTTGCTTTTTGGCCATTTCCACTCTTAAATGTTAAATAATAGACTTCTTGCAACTCCCTTGGAATTCCGGAGACGAATCTACCGCCTGAAAGTACTTTACCAATGGAACATAATTAGTCGATTTAACGTGTAAAAGAAAAACGAGTGAGATATGATCTTAGACTGTTCGATGCAAGAATGTTTGAGAAGCATATGAGGGTTAAAGAAGGAGTATGAACAGTGAAGGGCTGAAGCGTCTTTGGAGGACGAATCCGTGGAAAGTATGACGACGGAATTTAATTTACAATTTCGAAAGTGCTGGAAGAGGAACCGTGCTGTCGAGACGCTGGCTATGGGGGTCTGGGCCTGTCACCCCTCCGGACGAGCAACCCCCATGAAACACGCGACTCATACGATAAAACTATGCGCCACGTGTGCATGCACGCGTGTATCCCCAAGCCAACCCATGTTCCATCGGCTGGCAGCCATGGGAGTCTTCTAAGGGATCTGAATTCAATTTCACAGCTCGTGAACGAACGTCAGCTTTGTCCGACGAACTAGACGCCGCCAACGTCTTCCTCTCCATGCTTGTTATATGAGAACGCGGCGTATCTGCGGGCATTCTTTCCCGACTGACGGCCAAGTATATTAATTACGAGGGAAGGTATCAAAAACATAATCTTCCGCAGACATCTCGGCGAAACCATCGTACCAATCAAACGCGACCGCGCCGGGAATCATGCGCTTCAACGATTGATTTACTCCCTTTTGTTCAACGCTCCACGGTCAACGTTCCACGCGATCGTTGGTGCATCTTTCGGTGCACCGAGACCCGCTGGACTCGTTATGCAATTCATAAAATTCTCTTTTCGAATTCTTAAGAGTGAGCGAATAATTTTTTGGTACATGGAAAATATTAAATAGCTCCATCAAGCCATCGAGCAGAAGGAAAATGGTATTTGCACAGTCGAATATACAACCCAAAAATATGAACGCACAGTATATAAAATGTCTAGCTTTGCTCCAATTACAATTTTTATTCAATTTCGATGATCTCATTTTGCATTTAGGAACCAATGACGTTTACGAGGAATTTGGCTTTCGTAGATATTTTGTCTGCTTTTTGGTCAAATGCGACCACTGCGCGGCGTACTTCGAAAGAGATTCGGGGAAAAAAGGTGTTCAGCGAGAAGGGGAGAAAGGTAACCTCAGCTGAGCCCGAGAGATCAAAGGATCTTCCCGGCAAATGACCAGCTCATTACATTGTCTTATGTTTCAAGCTCTACGAGGAGAGTTTCTCGGACAAGAGGAGGAACTCGCGGTTGAATATGACGAGGGTGAAGGTACGCATCATGCCAAAAGGAAGCTAATATATAAGCAGGCGAAAAAACAGCAAACGGGAGGGAATACGAAACGCCAAGATGGGTGCAGTATTATTTTAGGATTGCATACGTTTCGTGTTTCACTGTATTCGCGAGAGTTTCGCCGACAATCGGCGCCGCACAGTTATGCGAAACGGTGAAAACATAGACTATGATCGTACCGCTGTTGTTTATACGCTATTTATTACAAGCGGGACGTTTGTGGGACCCTCAGCGGATCGTTCTGGTATTATTTCCTTCACCGGAATGAGAAACTACCCTTACAGAGGGTGTTTCTACCCTAAGGAAATTTAATCTCGTCGGTTGATTTAGAATATGGTAGGAACGAAGTATACTCGCATCTGCCCACGTAACAGTACAATATTAAAACACCACTAATAAATCAAAAAATTCATTGAACATTTTCTTGATAATTAAACAGTTCCACGAATAGTGGAAATGTAATTTTAATAAATATATGTAGGTATTTAACTCGGAAGAGATTAATTTTTCTGTCTCGTGTGACCCACTATGCGCCGTGGCGCCTCGAGCACGAGTCCGTCTCCACTTAAAAGGACTCGGAGAGAGAAAAGAGAAGATGGCAACGTAAAAGGAGGCCTGAAATTTCGCAGATGTCTATCGCGAGATTACTAATAAAATTGTCGCCCCGATGAAAATCCCCTGCGAGCGTCGATGTTAAACGCGTGCAAGCCCATACCGGCTCTTCCCCGAATCGAATTAAAGGCAAACGATCGACAGGATTGCGAAAGGTGTTGAGGAGGCGTGCGACCAGTTTTGCTGCCTATCGTGCATTCCGATCGACAGAAACCCCGACGGTGAAATACACGAATCAATTTCGTTAACATTTCTTTCCCTTATTCGCCGGCTCGCTGCTACACCTTCTCTCGCATTATTTTTAGTCGGCCGACATACTTACTTCCTCGGTCGCTCCTTCTCTTGTTAACGAGTCGCAGTTTCCACTGACAATTAAACACTGTTTCGACAATTTTATATTCTGCCAGTCGAATCAGTTACTCGTCGAACACAACCCTCGGACAGCTGGCGCTTTTCACGATTTCATGCCAGTCGTAACGTAGATTTTTACATAAGAATGTTCCTTTATAGTTTCAATTCTCTTCTTGGACTCGATATAAATGCGTCCAAACGAATCCTGTGCCTTTCTTAGTTTTTATTCGGAAAGCATACGAGATTATATTTCGAAATGTTCAGCATCTTGTAGCACCTTCTTAGAGGGGCCGTAAAGATTAAAGAGAAACGATCCCAGTCGCGTATGCGGCGTTTTGCACATTTCTGAAGATTTGCGGAACGCGTGTCGCGGTTGTAATTCTGTCGTGGGGTTGATTAGAAAATATCGGTGAACGGAAAGTGTTTCGATGATCACCATGGGTAGGCCAGCGAACGGTGTACGTGGCTTTAACGGAGGATATAGCGATAGGAGGGATGAGAATGGGGTGGCACCGTTACACGCTAACACGATTACCGGACACCAAACGTTTCCGAGGCTTTGCTCTCCTACAACATGTTACTCGACAAGCTCGTGTCTGAGGCTCGGAATGACATAGGGTTATTGCCATACCACACGCTACTATCTGCTCTCACAGATCAGCTCGTAATTGTTACAAATCGTCCGGCATCCACGCAAATATTGATCCTCCGTGCTTCCCTCGGTGATAGTTAGCGACCGGTCCGCTGCTAGTTAAACGAACTAGCGTAGAACAATCAAATTTCCCGCCGTTATGGAGACAAGCAGCTTCCGACCCTAACTTTTCCACACTTTTCACCGCTTCAACTTCATGCGACCCGTTATCGTACCACTACTCTCGTCTTCGTTTAATTGGTTATCTGTCTAAAGCATGTTTGTCTTTGTCAACTACCTAGAATTGATAGATACTTATACGTTTATAACTCGATGATTATCGTATTTCGCTTGAATATTACAACAGTGGTCACGGGAGTATCAAATTTATCGACACAGTTCGCTTTTCAATTTTTATTTCATCGAACGAATAACTTTGATTTGTAAGTAAAAAGCAGCGTAAAATGATGAGGACTCCTCGCGTAATTAGAATCGCGTTTGATTAGGTTGGACTTATTAAATGATGCAGGAAGCTATTACTTCGTAACGTTATAATACCGAGGCGACGCAGTTATTATGTACTCGGTAATACAAAAGGAGAGGAGATGTAGAGCTACGAAACAGTGCCGAAATGATCGAGTGAGCCTGCACCTAGTTCCATTACGCCACGCGGTTATGAAGATCCATCGTTCTCGTTACAATAAACATTACTCGCGAGCGGCAGTAAACGAACATTACGGTTATTATAGTTCTCTCGTTCGAGGCCTTGTCGATCGTCGAAAATCTACATTCTGAGCAACACGCTGTCCATCAAATTACAACTTTTTAATTCGATGTAACTTTGAACGTGTTTGAAGATTTATCTTCGTAAAATAATTCGTATGATCGGATCTTCTATGTGCTTAAACATGATATCACGATAAAAAATCATGTAAATGTTTGGTTTTTGAATTTTTGGTTAACAGGCAATTTTATGAATAAAAATCGGATGTATTTATTCCAAAAGCATAGACTTTCGAGAGCACGGTGGAAATACTTGGACCCGCTGCGAATCGAGATTCGGAAGAGGATGCAGCCTGTGATCTGCCGGCCAACCTCCAAAGAGGTCGCGCCGAGGAAAAGGAGTCCCGAGTGGAGGACGTAAGATCACGACGATAATGATGATGACGGCGATTACGAGATGACGAGAGAACGATGAGGGCGCGAAATATGGCAAAATGGCTCGTAAAACAAATCGACGAGAGACCGTGTTCGATGTTGGTCAAGTTACAAAGGTGCGCCACAGTCGTTTACGACCCTCGGCCGCGATCGTATCTCGACAGCCCTGTTGACAGACAGGTTTAATATCGTTAGGCCATTTCACTCGAGATTCGTTTAAGCCCGGCAACGACGGCCGGATGCAAATTATGTCGCCTTTAGTCCTAGGTAAACCGGTGGACCACTAGGAAACGGTCGCGTGCTTCTCGCACTCCAACGTAGATTACCAAGTTATACTTGGAACATCTTGCGGGAATGCAAACGGGAACTCTGGGTGGAAAAATTTAGTAGATCGGTTCACGTTCTTCGTGACTCGACTACCGCGCTACATGCAAAACCAAAATTGTCTGCATCGATTGCAAGCTACAGCAGCTGTACAGCGAGTGTACAACGTGTTCGTACACTTTTCAAAATGCAATAACTTTTGTTACAATTGTACCAAATTTCATCGAAATCTTTTCACGCTGGAAAAAACGACACGCATCGAAAGATGTACGATTCTGTGAATTTTAAGCAGAAACTGATGAGAAACTGTAATTTGTAGCCCATTGAAAACAGAGTGCTCGCGTTGCATATGGATCGAGTTTCTTATAATCGGAGGTTCTGCTGCACAAAGAGAATATGAAATGGGCTTTCATGGAAGTTGCAGTATACCGAAAAGCCTCGGAAGGTATTAACAATTGTAAAAGCGTCGAGAAATACCGAAAGGGTCCAGTGATCCTAATTCAAGGGCCAGGGCCAGTACAAGTCGAAACGTGTGAACAGCGTCTTCGTTTTTCTCGTAACACGAATAACTTGGCAATCTTTCATCTTTCGAGAGAGCGCGTACAAGCCGTGGTTCTCTGATATTCGCAGTCCGTTTTGTTGGTACACGCGTGTACTCGTATCGCAACGTTGACGACACGGATCGGCCTGTGCTCGTCGTAGCATAATAAAAAAAAAAGATGGAAGAAGAAGAAGAAGAAGAGGAATAGGAGGAGGAGGAGAAGGCACCGAGGAAGGGTTGAATCTGCTTCGAAAACGTTCGAAACGCGTGTACGTGTAATGGCACGCGTAAGGGGCGAGAAAAAGGTGAGAATGGAATGCGAGGACGTTGCTCATTAGCCATCGAGCAACTTCAATCAGATTATGGAAGTTGCCTTGGCAAGGCTGGTGGCAGCTTGTTCCGTTCTGGCTGGTCTGATTGGCCGGTGTCGATACACTTCACGAACCGAGGACCTCTCCTAAGTGTTTCACCGTCGACCGTGTTCACCGAGTAGCTTTCTGATCATTTTATTATCTGGCGCCTTTAATATTGCCACCTCTTAAGGGCAGCTCCACATCGAATAACAAGAAGTTCATTTTTGCTAATTCGTTAAAAGGAGCCTGGACCGTTTAAAGCTACAACTTTTTGGACTGTACAGTTAGACATACTTCGGTATCATAAACAAATTTTTCTCACGTTTATAAACGTTCTCGCGTGCAAAATTATCTCGATTTTCCACGAACAACTTGAAAATGTTTGGACAAAATTCGATGTCCCTTTCGTAGCCGTAAATGGCAACACAACAAAAATTAAAGGTTGAATTTTCAAGGTTTTTGTGTGGACCTACATTGAAAATTTAAAAAGTACATTTTGTAGAACTGTGTCAATTGTATACACTATGGAAGCTTCCCCACAACGTGTTTACAAAAAAAAAGTAAACAGACGTCGCGCCGAGCGGCCTCACCACCGAGCGTGTTAGAATACGGAAAATTCAAAACAATATTAACAATAGTTTTTTGCGAATATCTGAAAAACTAAAAGCGACCCCGTGTATTGGAAAAGGAAAAAGTTGTTAAAAATGTCGAAATCTATAACATATTTAAATTTCATCAAAATCGGAGTACAGCGTAGAATGGTTGATTTGAACGTTCATAGCCCCCTGGCGTAACACAGCCTAATTATGCATTGTTCGGAGGATTTTATTGCACCACTGCAACTCGCTAGATAAAAGCATACCGTCGATGTATCGGCGCCATGATGCGAAGCGTGATCGTGGACATTATCCTGGCGCTTACTCCCCAACTCTCAGCCATAAACTGCTTCCACTGTCTTCGTTGTGACTGTACTGTACGGTGACTCTCGCGGTGTTAACATACTATAATACCCGATAATCTGGACGCGTTGTCGCACCAAACCTCCTACGCGTTTTCCTAGCGCACACCAGCTACCGTTGCCAGCCAGTGTGTGCAGGTGCATGGCTGCCACGTTTATTGATAGCATAACACCGGCTTCAGGTCATTCTCGAATCAATTGTATTGTTGCGGCGCTCGACGTCGCGGTAATGTTGCGGTGTAACGATTGTTTATTAAGTGCTAAACTCGAGCTCGCATTGTTCGCCGTGAAACAGGCTTTCGTTGAATAATAGGGTACCCGCAACTAATTTCAAACATGGTTTAAAAGCTTGCTGAAAACGAAGACATACTTGTTTTATTCACTGACGTACTCGTCATATTTTCCTGATTGAAACGAGACTTTTTTATAATTGTACCGAACGACCTGACTTTTTATGGTCTATTGGAAGCATTGGTTTACCAAATGATCTGCGAAAAAGATTTTCGACAAAATTACAATTTACAAGGTTGCAAGGTTGAAATCGATTAACACACGCGCGAGCTGCAATCGGTTAAGAATGATGAAATTTTTAAGTTTCATTACGGGCCCTAAGACAATGGATCGAAGATAAGTATCTATACACGATGCGAACGACATTGAAAATTTCAAACATTCACATGTATCGAGACATTACTGTATTACCATTGGGAAGTAGATTAATTTCCATCGTCGCATTCGACGACAGCCCATATGTCTTGCCATAATGTCTGATCGAGCCTGGATAGGCAGAGATATTCCCATGGCGACAACTGAGCGGTATAATTAAAACATTGCAACATTTTCAGTGTCGCGTGGAAGAGGTGGACACCGTTACGGTTTTCACCGAATGTTACATCGTGCGTTCAGAGGTATAATTATATTGTTGAATTGAAATTGATCGTTCCGAAGTTAGGCCGCTTTTCGTATATCAAATTAGTGAATCGACGAAAGCGAGAGACGTCGAGCGCAAGCGAAATCGGACGATAAAGGAGGGTACACCACCGAGCAAGATGAAGACGCCGAGTGAACGGACTGTTACGAAAGATAGAACGTCGGAAGAACGGGTCGGACGAACGAACGGACGGAGAGACAAAAGGGAGAAGGAAGAGAGATCGAAACGCAAAGCGAGAACCGATCAATCGAGGCCGAGTGACAGGCGGACCGTGGTATCGGCTGCATCGACATCACGACAAGTGCGTTGCACACCGTTCCGAGTTACCTTAGGGCCTTGAAACGTATCTTCCTTTCGACCGCGGAGGTATTCACCGTAACAGCCACGAAATCTCGTCGCTCTTTGAATTCGACGATACCGGGGAAACCTGCTAACGAGCCATTTACGGGCTCGCTCTACAGTCAAAAAATTCGGCCAGTTTTCAGAATACCCTCCTGATCGTTCCTCCACTCGACAGAAGCATTACGCAGTTTTCAACAAATTTTTTCACCATGTTTTTCCGAATTCCTCTGTTTTATCGGAAAAACAGTTCTATTCCGTAACGGCTCTATTCAACTTCTTGTAATAGAACTTCTGCACGCGTATTTACGAGTATTTGAAGAGCACGAGTACTTTTCTTCACATTTTACCCGAATTGAAGAACATTACCTCAAAAGAAAGAAAAAGGTTATCCTGCTCACCAATTTGAAAAATATAATTTCAAAAAGATCGAAGCATCGTTCTCCCACGATCAAAATTTTGAGAAAGTGTTTCCTAAGGTTTAAAAAAGTTTTGGACCAGTTTCACGAGAATCTTGATGATTCCGCTCGGAATTGAAGATATTAGTTCGGCGGACGATCGCGAGCCAATTTGTCGGTGGCCGCAGCAAGAAGTTCACAAGTCGGTTAATTTCGTTTTAAATGCCCCCCCTTGGAAGTGCATCGACTTTAGTAGGGGCATAACAGTTCGCGAGTCCTCCAAAACAAGTGTATAATTTACGCGTGGAGCGCGGCGGAGCGGAGGAGCTGGTTTAAGTGGAGCGTGCACCGAAATCGTATTATTACATCACTGGAGCGTTCCATAAAATTACGGGAAAGAAGTCGCGGAAAGGCAGAGAGCGGAATAGATGTAGCCCCCGGTGGCGGCTAAATTGAGACGGTAATTTTTCGCGGCGGCGGGTGTGCGACGCCGCAAAGGAACCTGGTTCCCCAGTCGTGCTCATGTGCAAAAGAGGCGGTTACAAGAAAGACTGCGAGCAGATGGATTAATGTAAAGGCGTACGACTCTAACAAGCGAATTATCTCCGAGATATATTGTGCCGCTTCATGGGTGGTTAACTCCGTGCGAGCAGCTTCTTAGAGTAACAGAGAAAGAAAGATGGAAAGAGGAAAAGGAAGACGGAAAGAAGAAGAAGAAGAAGAAGTGGAGGAAGAAGAGGAAGAAGAAGAGGAAGAAGTCGTTGGAGTAAAGAGCGAGACCGCGGTAGGTGGAGGAAAAAGAAAGCGAAAGAGGAAGTGGCAAATACAACGACGAAGAGGAGGCAAGAAGAAAAAAGACAAAGCGAGGTCAGCCAGCTTCCAAGTTGAGATGACTGTAGTCTGCCTCTTTCCGCCTGGTCCCATCGTAATGCCTTGTAAGCTCTACTAATCTCCTTACCGGTCTTTTCCCCTGATTTACCGAGATGTTTTCATTGTCTTTGCTGACTTTAGCTGCGGACCAGAAAAAGTCGCTGCAATCACTCCTTTCGACGAACGTTATACGTATCTACGTGCTATCGAACCCCGGAGACGCCTAACCGATTCTCGGGCACGCTTCGGTCGTTCACCATTACAATCCCCCCTGAATGCCCGATACCTTCTGCGTCTGATGTATACCAACTCAAGTTTAGTAACCGAATGTGCGTATTAACACGCGTTCCTCGGAATATACAAATATAAAATATAAATATAAAAGAAAACAGCCTCGAGAATCAAAGTACAGTTAAACCTCGGTAGTTGCGCGAAACGGATCGAAAGAGGCTGCAAGTATCGAGGTAAGCGATCGAATGTACGAAGGCCCCCTCCCCTACTATGTCGTTACGGCTATTCTCTCGACTATCGCGTGCAGTTGTGCCTACCGCGTGTCGACGAAACGCAACGAACGAGACTGACGCGCAAGTATCGAGATTTTACCGTGCTCGTGTAACGCTGTTTTTCAAGCCACAGAGTTTAGTGACCCTGTCGTTTAGGTTTGCAGAAAATCTACTCGAAATCCTCGCGCTCGGTGGCCACGCTCGCCTGGAATCCTCGGCTCGTGATGGCACCGGCTTTTTCTCGGAAGAATAATATTTTCTTATGACGAACGGAGAGAGGAAACAACTCTCTTTTCGTGTCCCCACGTACCGTGTGCCGATCAATGGGGGAAACCGAATCCGCCTCCGCGTCTCCACGATGAATTTTTCCACGGCACGCACCGACGAGCACAGAATATAATGGTGGTACATTGCACCCCGGACATAAATTCTCCGATCAAAGTGCATCGCGTCGCACCGGGGCGAACTTTAAGGATTTTATGTGATTAAGTTCTTCGACGGACTCTCCTCTCCTGCTCTCTTTCTCTCCTTCGCCTTCTTTCCCTTCCACCTCCTTGGATATACCTCTTCCGTCTATCTCATTTCGCGAATGATTCAGCTTGTTCTTCCTTTCCCTCGTATCGGCCGTTTCACTCTCACCGTGTCTCTCGCTCTTTCTCGCGCAATTCGCCGGTCCTCTCCGTCTCTGCAGCATCTTTTTCTTTATCTCCTCGACTGCGACACGGGGCTCTGCATCGATTGGCCATTTCGTTTCCTTCCTCGCGTTGCTCTTTTTCTAACGTCTCGTCGTCGGGTAACACGACGCGATGGATCCTAGGCGCTTTATCGAGTTCGACTCGAGCACGGACGACAAATCGCCGAAGTTTTAAGTATTTTCAAAAAGAATCCATCCTGCGAAAATATCCCGGTTTGTACGACGCTCAGCCACGCTCTCTCTCTCCTATTATTCCTGATAACGGTGGTGGTATCGGTGAGTTTCAATGGAAAGAGAGAAAACGAACGCGCGCGAGAGAGAGAGAGAGAGAGAGAGAGAGAGGGAGGAGAGATCGAAGAGAAATAAACGGGATAGAGAGAAAGAGAGACGGGAAACCGAGAAAGCTGGCCATAAAATACGTGTGCATGGATGCATTTACGAACTCTCCCAGGTTCGTGGTAACCGGGCCGAGTTTCGGAGGATGAGGATGACGCGGCAGGGTTGGTTGCTTGCTTGCTTGCTCGTGCACCAGAGTTGTTGCCAGTTGTTTTCCCGAGGGGCGAATTTATAACTTCGTCTCGGTCGAGAACTTCGCGGGGAACGGCGAACGAAAAATCACCGCGTCGCGAGATCCGGTATCAGTTTTCTCTCTTTGTCTCTTTCTCTCGCTTCATCTCTTTCTCTCCGTTTTCTGGTAAACGGATCAACGTTAAACCCGGCACGATTAGTAGATCGAATTAGTGGTCGCTGTTGCCCCAGCCGGCTGCGTTCGCTCAATTAGCGACAGCCGAACGCGGACGTCGCGCCGTTCCTCTCGACCCACTTTCCGCGAACCGTACACTTTTTCTCATATACTTTGCCGGCAAATTCGGCCACCACTGTAAGGAAATTTCCCAAACAACATGCTTCTCGGTCTTACGATCGCTGCGTCCCACAGTGGGGTCGCGGCCCCGAAGATCTAGCAGAAACTCGAAATATAATATTCATGGTTAGGCGTCAATAAATTATAGTCAACCCTTAGCACGCGGTTGTCGCCTCCGAGGCACCACTAAAAATTGCTATACCACTATTCAAAATATAGTTTACCAATCGATTAATATTACAATATGAAATATTCTAGTTCTACCTCGAGCACATAAAGAACGCTAAAATAGTTTTTCTTCCCAATTTTTGGGTCAAATTCTCCACTGTGCTTCCCCACCGCAAATAATGCTAACCCTTCGCACTCGAAATATTATTTTTTTCTCGTTTTACGTATGTAGTAGTGATGCAATTTATTTGTACGATACTGTGATACGTCACGAAGCTATCTCGACTTCTGCCTCCACGTTTGGGGAACTATCCAGTACGTTCTCGAAAATTAACGGCAGTACGTAGCGTGCTATCTTTTTGTTGCAGAGTATATGCGAACTATGCATCCGGGTAAACCCATACTGGAGATTGCGTGTTTTTCGAAATCGCGGGTCAGTTTTCCTGTTTCCGCGGATTTGGAACATTTGCAATAGCTGTAATGGCATCTGTAAACCAAACAGCTACATCTAGTAATGAGAAAACTCTTTGTTGGAACGAAAACATCGGAAAAATCAGGAACTTCCTAGATTGTTTTTCAAATTGTATATCAGTTGTTAGACAAGGTACAACTAGCTAATCATTTTCAAACTTAAATTGAGCTATTGCATTCTACATGAAACGCGTGCATAACCACGTAACTGTGTGCAAAATAAAATATTTTCTGCATCAATTTTATAAAATTGTCACAGGTATTCAATATTCTCCCCTTAACAGTTTTCAATTTTATCCATATATAGTTGAATCAGAAGTGCATCAAATCCCCTGTCTATTAATAACCCATAATGTTGACACGACCTAAATTCTACGCTAAAAGATGGCACCTTTTAACAGCTCTCGAGTCAAAATGGACCCAGCACTCGCCAACCGAGGGTTAATTCCGAATAATCGATTAAAGCTAGCTCAGGAGACTATAAATTAGTCGAGGTCGCGGCAGAAAAAACTCGCGTAGATTGCATAATACGTACACAGACCGGAGGCATGTAATTCATAGCGTTTTCCGATAATAAATATTCAAGAACTGTCGCCCGCTTTCTATGCTGACGATGTTATGCAAATGGACCGCGGAATGGGAACAATTTACTTCGTGTATCAATCTCAACGAGCCTATGATTCTCGTGGAACCGATACCAGGTATTAACACGTAGAACTCCGTACCAGTTCGGATAGTTTCGTATGTTATCGCTCCATCCAGAAGCTATAAAATTATGCGTTTGCTTTTGCTGAATTTCACGATACCTGCTTTTTATGTTTGAACGCTTCTTTATTATTTTCGATTAGTAGAGTTTTGTATTTTTAAAATGACATTCTATTTAGCTGCGTATTATATTAATATATTCAACCATCGAAGAACACAAGATTTGTAAGGAGACCGGAGTCTTGACACGACACGTAACAGATTAAACACTCTTACAGATCAAAGAAGTTTGAATCATTGTAGTAGTAAAATAAATCGTACTGCGAGGAGTTAGTTAGATTTTCTGAAAAATTGCGTCTCATTTCCAGTGACCGCGCGAGGAAGCTACGATAAAAGCGGGAACAGGTCTCCGACGTCTCGAACAAGGTGGAGACCGCCCCGAAGGGGTTCAAGGACTGAGAATTAGTACGTCATTGGAGCGAAGCAGTGTTCTCAAGATTTCCAGAAAACGTGCTGGCGGCCCTATAATTTTCTCACGTTGGAACGGTGACGCGTCGTAATTTTCATGCGGCCACCACCGAGAGAACAAGAGAGAAGGAGGGAGTGAGAGAGAGAGATAGACTATGCTTCTAGGCGTCCGGGATCCAAAAATGTGCTAATCTCTTTAAAGTGACCCGTGTCCCGAATGATCGGCCGCCGAGGTGTAAGTAACACAACAGGTAGGCAGAGAAGAAGCAGAGCGTCATCGTGGATCCTCCGTAGGAATGGATGGCGCAAAAGAGAAAGAAGACAGAGAGGAGGCTAACGGAAGAACAAAAGCAACGGCCGGAGAGCTCCACAGGTGCCCTCGTGAGTGGCTTTCCGTTCGTTTAGATAACTGCGGACGAGTCGCCAAGGCGTTAAAGCAAACAGCGGGACCGCGATGAACTTTCTAACGCTACACACCGACAACCCGAGAGCCGGTGATTGGCCCCCTTCCCATGGTCCCTTCAAGGTACCGAAGGTACCCTACCCTACCTCGAGCTACCTGTCCATTCCCCAGTGCGAAACTGACCGTTGCTTAGAAAGAATGCTCCATTGTTTGGGGGGAAAAAAGGACAGTCCGTGAAGGCATTCTGGCCCGGCGATTTTTCGATATTTGCGGGACCTATTTGCGTTCCGACACCCTCGGCACCGAAATTTATGTACAATTGCCCAGAAGTCCGCTGCTGGACCGTAAACTTCGACCGAGTTCAGATCCCATCAAATTTTTCGTTCTCTCTGCTTAATTCTTCCGTACACTGTGAATTATGGGGTTACCATGGGTTCGTCGTCCGCAGTAGGAGCTATTTTAACATAAAAATTGTACATTTCTTCCGACCTAGAATAATTCCAACAAGCTTCCCCTGCAGTTTATTAAATGCAGTTGATTAAATTTAGATCGCGAAGAGTTGGGGGAAAAAGGTTGCACGGAAAAGCCCCTCGCAGGAGCAATTGCGGAGGGAGCTGTGTCGGTCCAGCCCATGGGGATCGTCGAGGACCGTTTTACGATCGGCGATGAGCACGGATCAACAATTGGGAGGCGATGCCGGTCTCAATGATCCGCAGTAAACCGACTTTATTGTAGGATCCAAAGTCCGGAAAATCTGACCTGTTCGAACAAGTGTGAGCGTAACCTCTCGTAACTGCCCCCGACACGCTTTAAATACTGGTACCGAACAATGCTCCTGGACCGTGCGACGCCGGAATTTGATTTACGGTGGAATTACCGCGACAAAGGACGTAAACAGGTGCACCAGTCGCCTTCGTGCCACTGTATATCATGATGTAGGTTTTTCGCACGATTTCCACCAGTGAAGTGCATCAAATTCATTTGGTCAGCTTCAACTTCACAGTTCAAGTTCAAGTCAACTCCGTACAATTAACTTCCAGCTTCCAATGGATGTCTTAATGTTATCAGCCAAACCTAATATCAAAGCCTGTCATCGTAATTTTCATATTCCGTATTGTAATCGTGTCGAAATAAATACCGTATGAAATTTTCTACGATAAAAAGAAAAAAGGATTCATCGAAACGATCTGCGAAAGGGCGAGCGGGCTACTCCATTTTCGAATCCCTGCGAAGATTGTTCGAAGCGGCATTATTACAGTGATTACACGTTCCCAAGCACTCGATGCGCTTTATGGGTCGAATCGGCCAATAAAAGTGGAGAATCCTCTGTTCTATCCATGCACGATATAAAGAGGACTCTTTGATAGAATGAATACGAGGAACTGAAAGAGGTTAATAGCACGAAGGACCGAATATTCTGACGGAGCATTTACCCTTGCCTGTTCGAATACATAATTCCGCCACTTAGGGAGCTTATTTTCCAGATGTCGGTCAACGATCGCTCTCCCGGAGTACCATTCGGATTCGATAATAAGGTTGTTCGCAGTAACCGGCCATTATATTCCCAATACCCATTAATATCCTTTTTACCCGGCCGTTATCTGTATTTCGATCGACGTGGAAGCGGTTGTCTTTTCTATTAAAGCCGTTTCTGCTCGATATTCCGAAAAATAAGGTATTCGCGTCGTCGTCGGGGGCATTGAATTAATCGCCATGAACGTCGACGATGCGATAAGCAAAAAGTGCATTTAATCGCTCGACGGTGACATTATTGTTACCGCGGAAATGTATGCGACCCCGTCGTAACCATTAAAAACGCGTAATTAACGGGTCCCGTATTTACGAGCGTATTTTGCGTGTTTTCTCTACGAAATTTGCCAGCGCGCGGAATCATATTGCGGGTTTAACCTCTTCATCGTTAACGCGAAGTCAACGCTATGCGGCGCGACATTTTTACGACAGTCGCCGAGGATGGATGTCAATAAGCCACGCTGCTACTCTCGGGTTCAAAAGATTCAATTACACTATTCAGAAACGAATTTGCTCGATCAAGCGTTGCCAGATCCATTTGTAATTATTCGAAAAGTACCGCTATGCTCCGATTTTGATGAAATCCAAATATGTTATAGATTTCAACATTTTGAACAACTTTTTCCTTTTCCCATATAGGGGAGTCGCTTTTAGTTTTCGAGATATTCGCAAAAAACTATTGCTGATACTGTATCGAATTTTCGGAAAATTCAATAATTGGTGCATAGAGATACTTTCCGAATAATTACCGATCCATCCAACGCAGTTTTGAATGTACTTTTTCGAGATCAACGTTGATTCTCTCATCGAACCCAATGTAAGTAAATACTTTTATGGATGTTAGAATAAAAATTTCCTTCGGCCATGCGAGGAAACGAACTTCTAGCAAAAGAGAATCGAGTTCGTCGAGATTTTCGATATACGCTCGGGGTAGTTGGAAGTTCCGAAAAGCGTATCGACATGTCGTGATTCTTACGCTTGTTTTATGCAGACAGGCAACGAATAGCGAACTTTAAATTTCGTGAACATACTGGCATGAATGACCCGCGGTGCGCAAGCGTGGAACACGGTCAGGCATAAAGGGCGAATGTCACGTTACTTTACATTCCTCGCGGAATTTTACGACGCGGTTGTACGCTGTAAAAATCAACGAAGGGAATTCGTACATCACGGGGACGTATCGGACCGAAAGGTTTACCGACCCGGAGTTTCAGTAGTGAAACAAAACCACCTACTATTTTTCTTTATCCGCGAGAGACGCCGCGCGAATTCTTCGAAGCATAAGCGGCACCGGTGTAAAAACCTTGCGAATCTTTTGCTTTCCATATTCGAATGCGCATAATTTGTAATTTTTTCCCAATGCTACCTTGTCCTTATACTATATGGCTATCGTGTCATCCGATATTATCCTATCGCAGTGTCTTATCAACGTATCGGTAAACTATGGAGTCTACACGTTTATAAAATTGCGAAGACCAGTATGAAATTCAGTGCACTTGTTTAGACATGTTCGACCGTGGGTAGGGAGCGTGTCGAGAAAATAATAAGGCGATCGGCAGCGACGCGAAGAAGGCGAGTTGTCAGTGACACTCGAAGCGTCAGGGTGACAGAGTCAAGGCACCTGACACTCCGCGTTGCCTTTTTCTCCCGCGTTCTCACTGCCTTGCGGCTTCTAACGACCCACTTTTGCTCGTCCCCGATATACGACATGATTACGAGCATGAATATAAAGAGGAAGAATAAAGAGCGGCGCAGAGGAACCAGAAGAGAGAAGAGAGAGAGAAAAGGGGGATTGACAGAGGGAAAGGGAGAGAGAAAAAAAACTAGGAGGAAAATCTAGGAAACAGAGGGAGTGCAAGCAGGTAAGCGTGGAATCGCGATTGGATCGGTGCCAATTTCTTCCGAGAGATACGACGATTTGAAATTCAATGCGATGAAAGGTTTGCCTCCTCGCTTCTCTCCTCTTTCCTTTTCAGCCCTGCAGCCCTCTTCTTCGCCCACGTCTTGAAACGCGCGCGTTCGGCCGCGTCCAACTTGCTAAACTATATAGTTCGATCCTGTAATATACGCTGGCTCTAAAGTATATATCCCAATTCGCTAACCCAGAGACCGGAAACACTGGCAACCTTTCAAGTTTGGCAGGTTCGGAATCCTTTTAATTCAGATTGAACTTTTAATCGGGAGAAGTAGACTTTTTCTAATTTCATTAACTGTCGGCTGGGTGCCGATTGCGAGCCCGGCCCTTGGCCCTTTCGTCGCGACGGAGTCGCTCGCACAAACTTGGCTTCGAACCGGAAACGCGAGGGATCGATCCGAGCCGATTTCGATACGTAATCCCGTTTCCTCGAAGAAAACTTCGCGATTTATCGCCGCGTTAACGCGGTCACCGGCGCTCATACGTGGAAAAAATCGCAATTTTATCGTCGAAGGGCTGCCATCTTTCTCGGTTCTAATATTCTTTTTAAAAAACGACAGGCATTGAAAGATGCAAGAATCCTTAAATTTACCGCAGTCGAAGGCCGAAAATCGTGAAAATCTGCAATTTGTACCATCTTTAAACGTCTGTAGCTCGTTACAACGTCAACCAATTTTGACAAAATTTTCAGAATATGTTTAATCGACGCAGGTCTGTGAAACGTATTTTTTAAATTTTCAACATAGGCCCACATAAAAATGTTTTAAAATGCAACTTTTAGTATTTATCCTACAATTCCTACAGTTGATACAAACCGATTTGGATGAAACTTATGCGAGATATAGTTCTTCGAAGAATATTTGACGCGTGCTCTTTTTAATCGGCAATCATCCACTTTGAAGGGGTCAAAACAGCGCCCGTAATGTTGGGGGTCTACTCTAACGATTATAATATCGTCTGTTTTCGCAGCTCGGGACTCGACGGGTGAACATTTATACAAGATCCTATTTTCCAGGGGCCTGGATTGATTCTGGGGCCGGAAGACGGAAGCAGATTAGCGAGGAACGTCTCATCGAGCAGGGAATCTTTCGGAAAGGTCCCCTTCGGCCGTTCCCGTGGCTTCAGCGGCGACAGAGAGACCAACAAAATGAAGGGCCGAGCGAAGAGCACCGTTGACTCGGAAATATCGCGGAGGGTCTCGCTTTTGACGAATCTTCACGAAGCGTGAGAGCCGTGATTGCTTGCGCGAGTATGTGTCAGGAGGGTCCGAGGGTGAGCAAGAGAAAGAAAGAGAGAGACGGTTTTCCTCCCGCGCCGGGAATTCCCCGTTTCGGTAATGTCTCCGGTGACTAAGCGGAATCCTAAAACGCGTCCGCCTTACACGCGTGTTTCTCTCTTTCCCTCGTGAAAACAACGCCGCCGGTGTTACGTCGACCGGTTGTTTCGTCTCGCTTTTAAGAATCGGGCTCAACAAACGATCCAAAACACTAATCTTGTTAATGCGTACGTGTTTTCGGAGCAACGAGCGCGGAACACCTCGCGCAACGCGCTTTGGACATATTCCTCTGCAGAATCCTGGAGACTCAGAAATACGGTTGTATATTCTCGACGTTAAATAGTCTGAACTCGGCGCAAACAGAACTATATATTAGTAGAGTAATGTTGGAATAAACAATTGTTAGATTGGAGGCCAGCTGCGCGGAACTCCTGTTATCGTTTCGTGAAGTTTAGGGTGATTGAATTTCAAATGCAAAAGGTAGCTAACCAGCGTTGTCCAATTGCTTCCAAAAATTTAAGGTATAAGGAACTTCATTAAACGTGGTACTAAGAATTTCTTTAGAAAATTATAGAACGTCAAATCATACCTCTATCCTTGAACTTCCATTTCTGAAATATTTTCGTTTGGGTCTGTGAATTTTTTTTTTGCTGAGAACAATGGAAATTATTGTTCATTTAGGTTCACTAACGACTCTGTAAAGTGTTTTAAGTAAAGTTAACGAGACACCCTGTATTGTTCGCACTGTGACAGCTATGATTTGATCATCCACTGTACCTATCGAGTTAAAACGGTCTCGCAGCGTCGAGCGACTACCAGCGAGCAACTAAGCAGATTAACCCGAGTGGTTGAGGAAAAGTGCGAGAGAAATGCGAAAGCAAAAACGATTCCAGTCTATCTCTTTAATTTAGCCTTGAAGCAAGCAGTCGCCAGATTTTCATGTTATCCGCCGGCTCCTGAATGCCAATTAATTAACGCGTTAGTTGATCGATATTTGGTGGGCTTACGGATTCAATGCATTTCTGATAAAAATGTGTAAGTGAAAAAGCATAGTAATATCGGAAGGAGAGGTAAAAAATGAGACGAGAAATCAATTTATCCTCAACTCTCATTACTTCCGATTTATCCAAGAAAGATTGCAATTACTTTATTTTGGACTTGGCTGATACTGAAAATATTTTGTAAAATTGTTTACCTTGAAGAACGGAATCAGTTAGTAAATTTTCGTCGGTAACACTTGTCAATCAACGTCGATTTCTTCGCATCGAAATCTCATCACACCTATGAACGGTGTCGTTTACACACAGCGGATGATCAAATCGTTATAGTCACTTGAAATCCAAGGGCATATCGAGTCCAGGTTTTCAAAAATGTCTACAACTTTTAAAGATATCCTACAATTTAACGAGTTAATGGAAGAGTATAACAATGATATTAAATCCAATTGTTTTATTTTCAAATAATTGAAATATAACATTATTTAGCACACGAATTCACTTTCAAACCACAGTATCCATAAAGTTCGCTTCGCTACTCGGCTGTGAAATTCGGAAAGTGATTTACTTCATTGTATCAATGCAAACTATTGTTTAACCGTTTGCACTTCGTTGTCGCCGCCAACGTGGAGACATTCATAATTTGCTGCTCAGTAATAATAATAGCAATACTATGTTTATTTGAATTCGAATAAAGGTAACCGATAAAAGCATCTCGAAAAGTGCTCTGAATACTGAGAATCAAGAGATCGCGACAATGAACTGCACGCTTGAAAACATGAAGCTACGAGCAATAACGAAATTGATTGAATCGGACGAACAAATGAAATTCCGACTCAGTCATAGAGAAATCAAATATTTTGCAATCCCGAAACGGAACTGAACGAACGTATCAATTTCCAATCGAATCACAGAGAAATAAAAATTTTACAGTTTCCCAAATAGGACTAAAACGAACATATCAAATTCCACGCCAATTACAGGGAAATGAAAAATTTTACAGTTTCCCAAACAGAACTAATCGAATATATGAAATTGCAGTCTAAACATAGAGAAATAAAAGATTTTAAAAGATTTTAAGAGATTATAAATCTTAATACGTGAATGCCCATGACTCTCGAAGCTATCCAACGCATTGACAACAATTTAAATCAACGCATTAATTTAGGAGTAAAAATGATTTTACGTTCCACCATTACGCGTACGGAGCATCAAATAAACTTAGACGGTACGTTCTTGGAAAAATCGTAGGACGAGGGGATAATTTTAAATGTTATTCGGTTGTGAAGATTCTGAGTTTAGTCCACGATTCCTCTATTTTATGACACTGTAGGCAACGTTATCCACCACGTAGACAACAAATTCGTGCCGTGACTTTAACAATTTAATCACCCACTGTACTCAGCGACTTGAACCGAAAAAACCGCGGTTCGAAGCGATCGAAGAGACGGAAACTGGCGGAGACGGAGGCTCGACGATCACCGTTCGAAGCGTGAGAGGGCTAGCGATCGGTAACAGAACCGGTCGTATGTAACAACACTGAGAATCCACGCGAAGTCGCGCGGATCTTGTCAAGGCGACTGCTAAGGCAAGCAACACACACGGTTCGCAGGATCTACGAGCACAGCACATAGACATCGTGCACTGACCTTATAACGAACATGTGTCTCCCGTGATCCCTGGATGGACAGTCATTGGGTCTCACACGGGGTGGCTCGCGGTGCTCAGACGATGGTGGTTATATAATGACGGTGTAGTTCGTACACGCACGCACTGTGCCGGCACGACCTTGACGGGTAGAGAACGGCGGGTAGCTGGCGGGTGGACTAGACACGCGTGCGGAGTACACGCGTGCACGCAATGCGCCGCGCCGTGCGATCCTCGTGGCGCGTCCGCGTCGATCCGCGGCCGATCGAGAGACGGTCGGAAAGACGGCGATAAAGAGAGAAAGATCGACGGACAGAGAGAGATCGACAAAGAACGCGATTAAATCCTCCGCTGATCCACGAGTTGTTTCCCAAACCGATGCAAATTTTTCCTTTCGGACAAAATCGGGCCGACAAGCGTCTTCCGTCTTCGGCGTCGTCAGAGCAGCTCCTCGGTCGTCGCGACGGTATCGCGCAGATCACGCGGCATCCGAGTCCCAACGAGAAACACCAGGAAGGACTGGGGATCGCTCGGGGAAGACAACAAACTCGGCGAAGACGGAGACGAAGACCACGAAGAAGACGACGACGACGATGACTCGTGGCGGTGGTCGATAGCGCGGCGCTCTACTGACGTCGCGACGCTTAGTCGTGTCGTGGCCCGCGGCTCCTACACGCCCTCCCTCCGCCACCCCCCACGACGCCCCACGACGCCCTCAACTCACTCCGGAACAACCCGGAAACTGACGAACCACCGCCCCCACCTCTGAAAACTACCCTTATTTCGTACCCCCACCATCGGGACGCCCGCCACCGCCACCACCACCACCCCATTCCAACCCCCACCACCAACGGAGACACCACCACCCCCGCCGCCCCCACCGACGCCACCACCACCGACTCACACGCCGTCGCTGACGCCTTCGCTGACGCCCCCGCGCGCGCTCTGACACCGTCATAGATGCTACCCTCGCGCGAAGGACGAACAATGATTCCACTCTATTACACGGAACTTTGCCACCTAGATCGAACCTCTCTCCTCCTACTGTCTGACTCTGACTGGATCCCAGGAACCGGTTGCACAGTCTCCCCACAATCTCCCCGTCGCACAGTGGTCCAAATCGGGAAATTTAGCGACTTTTTGTTATAACTTTTCAACCATAAGAGATATCCGAATGAAATTTCCACTAAAGTTCATGAAAAAATAGTCAATTTCAACTATACGGGAAAAATGTAAATTTGAGGAATCTTTTTTCAATTAACGCACACAAAAAGTACCAAGAAGGTAAAAACACCTCATAACTGTGTCGAAAGATATTTTTTATAACAATTTATAATATTTGTAATATTGTACATATAATAATTTACTATGGAGAGGAGTAAAAGTGGGTTCAGATTTCTGGTTTTACAATTATAAAAGTCGTGAAAATATTACTGTGGAAATTCATTAGCAAAGTGAATGGTGTACATAAAATTCGAATAAAAGTGCATTGAAGTCTCAATAAATGCATTTTTACAACTCGTATGATCAAATCAAATCCAATCGCTACCACTCGTTATTTCCGATAGTAATTGATTTTACTGCCCCTACAAAAAAAAAGATTAAAATCCTTGATTCATAAATAAAATTGAAAAACGAGTTGATCTCTTCTTCGGTTTCATCTCAGCCATTTTAGCACAGTCTTGCATCATCTTAGAAATTACCAATCAGCTGCCTTGTTTATCGTATTCTCGATGCAACGTTCTATCCTAAAGTTGTTAATCTAAAAATCCTGGTTTCGTTAACTGTATTGACGCAACAAGCATCGTCAGAGGGAGGGGATTCCCGTTTGTTTGAATTGCATCCAACTATCCATAGATTGCTCGGATAGGTCGGTTCCGCGTTTCAGCTGACCGTCGAAGCGAATCCTTTCAATGAACGAAATCTCAACTTATTCCGCTCACGCGAATCCGAACTGTTGCATCATTTTCCTCCGCTGGCGAATTTCTGCAATCCACATCCGTTTAATCCGCAACTTCCTAAACCACCCCGTTCCGGTGAGCGTTACGAGAACCACGGGGGCGTTAAAATTTTTATGATCATTTTATCCGACTGCCGCCAGTCTAAGTGCTCTTTCGCAATCGAGAATCGACAGTCCTGACGATAATTGTTTTATTATTATTATTATTATTTATTGTATACGGACCGAAGTCCTTTTATACAAATGTATACAGTTTTTACAGTATAACTGATAAAAACAAAAAGAAAACGATCAAGAGTTCCTTCATCGATTATTCAATTGGTATGTCAATCCAGTCGCTCCTCCGGAGGCTACTGTTTAAAAGAGAAGCATCATTAACAACCAGCAGTGTCATTAAAATGACTATTATGACGTTTCCTTGCATAAACTCATTTGCATCACCATTTTCCGAAAATATTTCATCATCCTCGTAAGAACCATTAATTGTAAAACACTTAAAAACCTTAACAGCATGGAATTCCTTCGAAAGTGTCGTTTATGCATTGAAAAGCTATTGGCTAAAAATGTATTGAAGCTGATGGAGGTTGTTTCGACTAAACAAACACGTCGAGTGCGTAATATGAGAGACTTCGGTGATTCATTGAGAAAATGTTCATGCTTCGAACAAAGGCATTTCAGCTAACGAAGGCGTTGATCGAAAGAAACTCGAAGGAGGATGAGTGGGGGGAGAGGCAGCGGGCCAAAATATGATGGAAAATTCTGGCGCAATCGATAAGAAAAGGAAGCAGTTCGAGTTTTGTTCTAACGCGCGGAAGCAACTAGTCCATCTTGTCCAGCGAGAAATATCTGGCGATGTTTCTGGACCACAGGATGCGTGACATTTGAAATTTCATTGTGAGGCGAGCGTCGCGCCGGATAAGAGACGCCAGATTTTCATTGAGAGGGTTTCTACGATATATAAATCTCCGAGCTATAGTCCTCGACCCGTTTCGCTCCGCGACAACATAAAGACTCCGGGGACACTAAACGAAAGTCTCGGGAAAGTTTTGCACCGGAATTCTCGGCAGCAACGTGACTGCTTCTCTCTCTCTCTCTCTCTCTCTCTCTCTCTCTCTTTCTCTCTCTCCGTTTCCGTCTCTCTCATCACAGACGAATCACCACTTCATTATTTTACTTGTTTACAATTCGCGGGATTTATTCGTTCCTTCCGCAAGGATCGTTCCGGGGGCCGGCCATTTTTAATCCTATTTTCCCAATTGACAACCGACTATGCGAACGATTTTATTTTTCACGCGACGTCGACGCTCCTACTTCGACGATCCCCACTCCCCGGATTCGCGGATCGGGAATAATTGACCCGTGACATTCGGGAGGTAATTTCGATTCAAATTTCTGCTCGCGAGGCGGAGGATGCGTGACGCAATCGACCGACTTCCTGTAACAATATCCTGCGAAGCTGGATTTATGACGTCACTGACGATTTAGATTTCGTTGCACCGGATGGGAGACGCGAGATTTTCAAGGAAAGAACCCCGGCGGTGTATAAATCAGCGCGATACAGTCCTCGACCCATTTATTTCGCGAAGTTAAAAAGGTTATAGACAATAAGAGCGCATCGAAGATCCATTCTTCCACGCAGTGTCTTTCGGCGGACAGGATATTTTATCGTTACCTTTAACCCTTGCAAGAGGAGAACGCTTCTGACGATTTTATGGCAGACATTATTCGATCCATCCACATTTTTAAGCATCCATTTTTCTTACATACTTGCGAACCTGCTTCTTTCGGGTCAACGTTGGATCGTCTTATTGGCTCCAGTTGACGATTCGAATTGGCTGCAAAATCTAGTTTATTATATTGGGTTGGAAAGAAAGTTCGTAGCGTTTATTCGATATGTCATTCAAATTTCTGTATTTTAGCTTTGAATTTCAATTTACAAACGCTACGAACTTTCGTTCCAACCCAATATTTTCTTCAACCCTCAGACGCTCCTGAAAAATAGCTGCATAAAACAGACTAGAGTAACGATTCACCTATTTTTATTTTACGCGTTAAAATCAACACATTTTAAGTTAAAATATACCTCACGACGTGGACATAAGAGGATGAATTATTTTGAACAAAAAACATTGATCTTAATCAAGTATTTTGTATTAGATACCGTTCTAGCTGATGTCAAGACGAATCCAATGACCTACTTAACTGGATCTCTCAGTTTTAAAATAATACGAGAATAATTTTGTCCAGCTAAATGGCCCGTTTAGACCACTGCGTCGTCTGCGAGAACAATCATGGGACAAGGGGTCGAACGAAAATACAGTGACAACGTTCTAGGCTGGATTCCTGTTAGGAACAAATATTCGCGAGAGAAACGAGCTCGGAAGAGACTTTTCCCCATACCGGGGCCATTTCTCTTTTGTTACGTGTCATTACGTGCGTATGAATGGTACACAGGACACGTGACCATGCGCGTGCAAAGAGCGAGAGAGATAGAACGACGGAAGACAGAGCGAGACGAGGGAACAAGAAGAAGCGAGACAGAGTAGAAGAAAGGAGGCAACAGAAGGAGAAAAGGGGGGAAGCAGAGCAAATCCGCGGGCAGCTGGTCGACCACGTGGGTGCCGCCCCCATGGCCCCCGGTGCAGCCACGTGCCAAATAACTCACTTGGCACGCGTAAACAATTACACCGAAACTCATGTTATTGTGCTACATTGCCCGTATATATCTCGCGTTGCCTGTCCGCGAGCCTCGTCCTCTTCCGAGCTTTTTCTGAGAGGTGAAACGGACAGGTTTTCAATAAAATCGATCCTTTTATAAAAATCTAATGCCTAACGTGAATATACAAGTTGCAGAAATTGGAACACGGTTTCGTCTGAACGAGCAACTGATCATCGTGACGAACAAGTTTCGAATTTATTTCTGATAATATTAGCCTGATTCTTGTAATTCTCGTCATTTAAATTGGAAATATTGAGCACACGTGGTCGAACATGCTGCACGTCGAAGCGCACTCTGTCCATCGCCCATGCTTTTTGAGAGCTGTCGATCACGATCGATCGGTCGCTCTCGTCGTGACGTTCGAGCCTCGATACTCCATGCCACCCCCGCGGAACGGTAGCTCCATTGAAGCGCGTCCGCAAGCTCAATAAACAAGGCCAGAGATGCAAAGAAACGCGGTAAACACCCGAGACTATGGGAGCATTGCCACTTTGCTATAGTCGCGATAACGCTACGAGTTTATCCCCCTTTCCCCACGCGTCCACTGAACATTCACCTATATTCCCTCGTGGCTCTACATAATCTGCTATCGACGACACTTAACGCTGCCCCCGAAAAAGCTTTCAAATCGTCCGATAGATTTTAGTAAAGCTCTTAACAGTTTCCATCAGAATTTTGATAGAGCTCCCCGGGTAACGATAGCGTGTTTTATCGGCCTTCTAACTACCAACCCGCTATCGGTTTAGCAAATTTGCCGGTCGTTAATCTTTCAGCTGGTTGACCATCGTGGGACTGCTATACAGGGTGGTACACTGTTCCGCGCTATAACTCGGTTACCAGGACAATTATGGAAAAACGTCACCGGAGAAAGGTCAGTCATTCGAAGAGCGCTACGTCCGTAGGACAATGCATTTTTTAGTGATTTTTTAATAATTCAATTACCTCAATACTAGAGTCTATTCCTTTCTAAAATAACACTGTCCAACAAAGCACCTCGCACAAATCATATAGAAAATCTATCCCGGTTAAATCATTTGAATTTTTTATATGTTGTAATTTATGATCGACTGAAAGATAATACTATAAGCGTGTAATCAAAAATGGAAGCCCGATTGAATTCTGTCCGTGAACCGGATCGGATCGTTTCAGCCTCGACACGTTTGCAAGATCGACAAACTTGGTGACCGAGATTTACCTAACAAGAGCCCCACTTTCTGATTGCAATTAGCAGTTGCATAAGCCAGAAATATTTGGGCTAGAACTGCGACACGATGCAAATGTGGACCGTTCCGCGACCGTGGATCCTGAAAACTCCTCTTCTCCTTTTCTCCCCGGGAGCAGCACTCGTGGCCGTCCTCCATCCGGATATCCTATACACTGCTAAACACAATGCACCGTCTGCTATTTCTGGCCGTGCGCCATTGTCGATAACCTCTGCATTGTCGACCTGATGATGGGAGTACCAAGATAGGAATTCCGTCTGCGGGCTGCTACCAGAATCTCGGCGTTTGTCGTCTGTCGTCGACGGTTCGTGAAATCGGTCGAAATTCGCAACGCGCCCTCGAGGCGACGAAAGTATGCGGGGAAGGTCGAAGGTCATCTTGAGAAGCTCCCTGAGCTTAATACTGTAAGGAAAAGCCAAGTCGTCGTAAGAAAAAGGCATATTTAATTGTAAGAAGCCGTAAGGACACAAGGATCGGTTTCTCGTTCTAGTCTGATCTTCTTTTTGCGATTCGATGGCGATCGTATTTCTACAATTCTTTTGTTAATTACGATTGTTTGTTATTACAAATTTGGTCATATATAGGTTGCAATTGAAATTTTAATTGGGTATTCTGGAAGGTTCTCAAAACAATAAAATACCTCTGTTTCTGCATTAAGAATTATCGAGATATAAGGGACCAAAGTTGTCCACGATGTTTAAAACTTCTCTACGGTTTTTGCACTAAAGATTTACAAGCTGGCCGATGTATTAAAATTTTTGCGATTGGCTGCGATGTTCGAGATATTTGTTGGAATCTGATGGACGTCCGATAACATGCCCGAAATAGATTTCATACCATATGGTTCGATCATACGTAAGTGTCTCACGGGTGAGGACCGTGTAAATTTGACAGTTGCCAGCGATACGAATGTGACACTTTAGTGAACCAGTTTTGTTCGATAGTGAAATTCTGTTTCTCCTCACAGGCGAATAATATTGTAACTTTAATTTCTTTACGTAACACGAAAAATCGTAGTCTTCGCATATGCCTGTTTAATTAGTAAAACTAGTACAAAATTTAATTAGTAAAATTTTAATTTTCCAGAGAAATCCACAGTCTAACCTTCAACCCAGTCAAATTCTACAAAATCGAATAAAATTTAGCTCGTAGAATCGTATCGTGAAAAAAATTAATTTTTATCGATTACCGCATGACCGACGGAAAGCGTGTTAACGATTGAACAACGAGCGGTACGGTGGTTGCGATTTTGGAGGACGACCGCGAGCGCGAAAAACGCTGCGTCCATTGTCACTGTCGGTTCGCGGTGATCACCGGAACGAAATGTATTCTGATTGCGTAATGAACGGTGGTTGTCGGTCGGTGCATAAGTTATGCAAATCGATGCCGCGAATGATTTAGATGATAAACTGGATCGCTTAGCGTGGACCACACACGGCGGTCGCACCTCGAAATTTCACGTTCGCTGCGCTAAATCGTTCGTCGAGGATGAAATCCGTCCGAGCCACCGCGGTCGCATGATTTACGGATCCGCGAACGGTCGGCTGATGTACCGTCGATTAAAATCCGCGGGCTCTTTAAAATTGGGATACGACATCGTACGCGCTCGATAAATTACGCCGACACGGGGAAAAGCTTGCACACAACGGCAACCACAGAAATAGAAACAAGCATCGTAAACGAATAAACGATGTCGCCTTGTATCGCAGCCGATGTACCGACGGTCTCAAATAAAACCTCCGCCGACAAGGATCCTGGGCTTGTTAGTACCACAAGTGCCCTGGTTATGAGGGTCTTTCGACGCTACGTTATGAGAGTTTATTACCGAGGGAAAGTAGGTTTCGAAAAGTTTCAGGTAAAACCACCATAAGGAAGGTTCGCTTTATGTCCCGCCCCGAACGACAGTCAACGAATAAAACCACCGGGAGGCGCCGCGCCGATCGAAAACACTATTTTCAAACGCGAACGATTTTCTTCCACTGCTCGTTCGAAAATCTCGCTTCTAGAAGTCGAAGACAGCGTCGGAAAAACGGTATACGGTCTCTCGAAAAGAGAAATAACGGGCTGCAGGAGTTGCCCCTCTTAATTCAGAGAGGACACCGATCGCGATCGCAAGAACAGGAACGATCACGGAGGCGGAGATCTTTCTTTGCTTTCGTTGATCTACGCTTGTCCCCGTTTGGTCATGAGCGGCGCGTGCACGACGCGTATTCCCCGCAAACTGGCTCTCCGGCAGGTTATTTGAATTTTACGCGGTTGAATACTGATTTGTTGACACGCGACGCGTTTAGGCGCCGCGTCGCGCCGTTGCGCTCGGCCAAATTCCATTAGGCGCCATCGCAATATTTATTCAGCGAAATTCCTGCACTTAAGATATTCTAAACATATTCTTTATGTTTTTTCGCGCGCGCGCGCCGTGCCCGCTCGCAACGTCAGCTATTCCATTGAGCTCGCGGCGATTCCTCGCTTCCGCCACGCGTGGAACGCTTTGTTTGCTTAACGAACACTACCCCGCTCCGTTACAAATCTATTATACAGCCTCTGCCAAATCGTTGCGACCCGTTTCCTTAGTGTCCAACGCATCTACAGTGGGTGTACAAAGTGTTTTTACACCTTTTAAAATGGTATAACTTTTTTATAATCGTACCAACCGACCTGAATTATGATTTCAATTATGGTTTGAAAGGATATACAAGGATATAAAAAATCAATGTGGTCTTTCCATTTTGTTAACGTAAAATTTTGAATTTGCTTGAATATCGTTAGAAAGTCTAGGACACGCCATTTTGAGTTACATCATTATATGGCATGTACATTTTAGACGATAGCGTAACATCGATACGGTATTTTAGCGGAGGGAATTCGATTCGGGCCGTTCTTTTAGAGGAAATATCGATTTTCGAACGTCGAATAGGCGTGCAACCGCGGATCTCGACCCTCGACATCGGGAATCGACGTTGGACGATGCCCAAAACGATCTGCAAATGCAGAGCCACAGCCACTGATCCACGAACACAGAGAGGATGCTGCCCGAGAAACGTCGAATGCCTCGTATAGGCCTGATTGAGTATCATAATATGGTTCTCGGGTACGTTGATACCGGAGTAGCTCGCAGCCAAAGTAATTAATCACGCTTACTATAGCGGACGAGTAAAAAGATAGCGATACTAAAATCTTTCATTGTTTCCCTCTATGAAAATCAATGAAACTTCGGCCACCACTTTCCGATACTGAACCTTTTAGCTGCGCGACAAACATAGCAAATATTTCACCGACATTTGTTAATGTTCTCAAATAAATCTTTTGTTAAAATTTTTTGGCACAACTACGTGTCCCATTAAAACACACACACAATTTAAAAAAGAACCAATTTTTTTCACCCCTTCAAAGTGGCTGGTTGCCGATAAAAAAAATACGTGTCAAATATTTTTCGAAGTGCTACATCTCACGCGAGTTTCATGAAAATCGGCTTGTCAACCGGCGATGTTCCCGCGTAAACCCATGTTTCGGCCAAAAATCTAGTAATATTCTAGTAATTTTCTAGTAATGTCACGGGGGTAACGTACCCCGTAACCAGATTTCGCGAATAGCGAAGTAAGAAATTGCAGTCGAGCACCCTGTATAGGGTTGTCCGCGTTGGTTTGGCATCGTGGAGGATACGATTCTGTTTTTCCAGGGGATTCCCGGCGACCGCGACCGGTGGAAATGGATTTTTGCGTGGTCGTATACTCAGACTTCTGTCTACTACGTGGGTAGATATAGAGTCAGCAACGCCCACGACGTCGCCGCGATGCTGACCTGGCCAGGGGTGGTTGCGACGCGAAAATGTCAGACTGGCCGGCTGATACGTTACACCCACGCGCGGAAAAGTGGGGCAAAGTCGGCTCATTCATCCACTCATTCATAAAAGTGGGCGTAAGGGAAACAGGCAAGGGTCGAACGGGGCGACGACAGACTCGCCGCGTCGCGACTTCTTCTTCCTCGTTCCCGGCATTCACCACGGAACGCGAAAATCTTCGGGAACGGATCAATGTTCAGATTGTGTCCTATCGGCTGCTTGCGTGGGCCATCGCATCGTTCATCCCCTATGGAACCAGGAACAGGGACCGGGGATCGGTCGATGCTGTCTAGGTCGCAGAAAATCGCTTGAGAAAATCGCCGTCGTGTACACATCCGTCTTCGGAATTACACCGACGACGCGGATCCAGTTATGCCGGTGATATATCATTAGGGTACCGCTCGAGAACGTGATCATTTGACTGGGAATCGCTCGCTGAAATAACCGCAAGCCGAACCCGCTCCTCCTGCTTCCCCGTTCCAACGACGGACTCTCTCCGGACCTCTTCTACGACACGATCCTATCGATCTGTTTTTCGTCTGACGCAACTACGATGACGTGCGTACCGAGATTATGGTCTGATTGAGTCACGGTTCTTTCGGGATCTCTCGTCACCCTCGAAAATTCTCCCGATCCACCCGGTTTTTACTCAGACCGCGAGGTTTAATTAGCTTTTGTTTGTTCGTTGTGGCTTGCGTCAGCTCCTTCGCGCTAGTCGAAGTAGCAACACTCGGACGAAACTGTATTTCTAGTTTTCAGGGGGAGGGTAGCCATGTTCTAGAGTTGTAGTTAGTGTACTCCACCCTTGTTTGCAGAAAAAATTTGCGTGGTAACTCGTATAAACGTACATTCGTATCGGTCCAACGCTTTAGTTTCGCTATGATTGCACGTTTTTTTTAATTTTTTTCAGGAAATTCAGGAAATTACCGATTAAGTCATTAATCCTCCGACATCATCGTTAATCGTGTACGATTTTAATGTTGTACAATTTGATTGTAATACTTTTTATGCAATGACAGTCTACTACAACTGTTCGCGCAACCATCTCGGACACGAAACGACGGCTACAGAGTTCGGAAAAACATTCTTGTTTGCAAGGGGTTACACATAGCACAGCGGATTCGTTCAGACACTGACCGGCCATCAGTTTCACTGGGAATGTTTTGTCCGGCGCAATATGTATCCGAACTTATCGAGACGTGCACGAAAAGAGACACGCGCATGGTGTGCATAATTCCTGTCCCGTGTACCCCTTGCTAGATTTCTCAATCTTTAAATTCTCTTGGATATCCGGTTCCGGAACAGTAAAAATATTCGAGGCAGTTGTGAAATCGTATTATTTCCAAGCCTCGAGAATTATTCGGAAGATATCTAGGGAAACTGTACTATTGCTGGAACTGCAGTAGTTATCGGCACTTTTCAGTAAAACGGCAGATATAATGGTACAGAAAATCATTTTTTTATCGCTTCTCGTTTATATTTCAAAATATTTTTACTACGATTTTGGCTTAGGATGCTGATCGTGTAACTTCCGTAGCTCGCAATTATTCGGACAAATTTTGATTTCGCGTAGAAGTTTACGGTTTAGGCATTGTAGATTTCGAGTGAATGAACGATGAAGTAGTCGACAGATTTAACGGAATGCGAATGAATGGACTGGCAACGTTCTCGCAAAGATTGCGAGGAGGTTCTCTCGCGGTGCCGCGCGCCGTTTACGTCCTCTTCATAAATGAATTGACCACGAGCTACGCACGGCGAATTGCCGTTTCATTATACGAGCTGTAAAGAGAAACAGAGGAATATTCGAAGAACGTGTTGAGGCAGGTTCGAGCATAGTAAGCATAAAATAAACTCGGAGACGCATGGGGTTCTACGTATGCCTCACGCACGTACCAATGCAAAACGCGTGCAGCTGCGGCTAATAACGATTATACAACGCGGGAAAACATCCAGTACTCATACAATCCTCCTTAGATTTTGCGGACACGCCTGATTGCGGGAACGTATCCGAAAATGATACAATGCGATGCAATTTCATGCAAGTATCCTGAGGCTCGACAAAATTCTTTTGTACGAAACGTAATTCTTCTCTTAATAACTGCGACCATTTCGTAATGGCATAAACAATGCTCCTGTCTTTGGATCCTGTCTTTCGTCTTTCGACGCCGAGCTGTACTAACATTTTCCCACTTAATTTTTTTTCACGGTTCTAGTCAGCGCATTGCGTTCTGTTTGCGAGAAAGTATTAAAAACTCCGGATGCTATTTTGCTGACTTCGTAATGTTATTATTAGACTGCGGATTTTATGACGATAACGAATAGGTCGGATATCAAGCAGAAAATACATTAGAAGACCCTTATACGTTCCTCAGCGTGAAAATTCACCCGTTTGCCTTAGATATCTGGGTGCAAACGTTAGTGTGCGTAGAAAACAGTGTAGGTGGGTCCTACGTAACACCACGCACACATTATCCAATATTTCCCAATAACAACAGTGATATATTCGGCTGCGACGTTAAACAGTATTTCCATTCGACTAACCATCGGTCCCAGTAACGTTGCGTGCGCCATAAATTTCTCGTTATTGTCGATTTTTTCCAAAGATCCCCGGGCTTCGCTCGGAATAATAAATAAAAGTGAAAAGGTCACGGCACGACATTTCGGCATCACGCAGTCGACGAATATTGGGATATCATCCAGCGAAACAGTCTTGAGCGTTCGCCGCGAGAAACTTCCTAGGTCCAGAAACGATTCTAACCTTTGACCTTCAGTGACCGTCTCCGTTTTTGGTTGTGCTCGTGGAAAGACTTGATCAAGTTCGCGTCTACTTTTACCAAATGTCAACTATCGAACGTTTCAACTCTTCTGCAATCCTTAGCCGAGCAATACGTTAAAACTGATTGTTGGAAGAAATGGGAACGTGTACATTCGTTGCACAATTTTCGCAATGTTACGCGATCGTGTCAGCATTGAAGAAATATATATAATAATAATAATAATATATATATCCTCCACTGCGGTGGTTAGGAAGCTCCTATTTTCTCCTTCTTAGTGCAATTTAATATGCGATTTTTAAGAAGTATTTCTTCATGAGACTTTCACCGACTTATTTGTGGTGTTTTTCTTATTGAAACGAAGAGAACTCGCGCTTCTCCGCGGAACGATAGTATAAGATCGGGCTGATAAACAAAACCGTTGCCAATGATTTAGGGGACTACTAAACTCGCGTAAAATGAGCGTCGAAATACGTAAAAGTACGTAGAGAGGCGCGCGTGTATCGTTGGTCGACTGCTATCGTTGATATCCACGCATAACGCGGACGATAAACCCGAACAGCATTCGATCTGTCATTCCTACGCTAGAATATTCGTGATATTTATTCTGGTAACGTGCTCCAAAATCGAAGATGATATTACAAGGGGACGTAGGCGGAACGCGGCTGCCACGAGGAGGATCTACGCAAGAACCCTGAGCATATGTATATCCGGCGAAACACAATCCAAGAACGCTGGACTCCCACATTCTCATCGTATCATTCTCTTCGATAGCTAGACGACTGTACCCCCTTTCTCCAGACGATATATTAGACACCCCCAAAATACGAGCGATCGCTACGCTACTGCCGGTCAGACATTGTTCGTTTTCATATAACATAGTGAATTTATGCGAGTGGATTCGATAATTCACCCACTTTGTACGAGTCTCACAATTATTTACAGTACTCGAACGGTAGTATTAGAACTTATATTCAAATGCGATAAAAAGAAGAAAATAATGTTTTTAGACATTAGTGACTATAAATAAAAGCGCGGAGCGCTAAACTATATCAACGTAATCTTCATGGGCCCTCCACGCCTGTATTTATATTCACTAATGTCTAACAAAATTATTTTCTCCTTTTTCTCACCCGTGTCATAACAATCGGGCTTTGCCAATATTTTTTCTCAATGCAGCACGATAACGTAGAGACCGTCGATCCGCTGTGTGTCGTTAAGTGGGCGACAGCCTTAATACTAAACTGTCTCATGCTCGTCTCGGCGCTCGTTCATTCAGAACGCGAAATCAATGAATGTTATTTTCGGCGGAGTCCACCGACGTTTACCACCGGCTAACGCACACTATGCCATGCGGTATAGTTGACGCGGGTCTTTCTACGATTGCACATTTACGTTCGAGCTTTTACGATCGTGCTTGCGGAACAAATTGCACGCGCCGTTGAATTGATTCGGGCATACGTGGCTTTTTACCCGACGAGGAAACTTTTTCAAACTGCCCTTGGTAGTATTTTCGAATCTTGGATCCTCGATCGCACAGTGGGCGAAATCCGGACAAAAATCGATTTTTAACTTTTGTTTAAATGACCGAAATCAATTATTTTACGTCGTTAACGATACAAATGGACAAATGCAATCTGCGACGATAAGGGACAACCATACCGTTAATTGAGAAATACGTTGATCGAAATGGTCGTGTCCCGTTTTTCAATGTCTCGCCAAAGAAGGAAAGAGATACTCGAAATAAGTACAAAACGAGAGGATTGGCCGTTCTGGGGCGCCATCGAGGAAGCGTCCTTTCACCCGAAAATTCGATAGCTTATTGCCTATAAAAGGACACGAGCCGACATTAAAATCAGCCGTGCAGTTGAAACGGAATGTTAGAATCTGTAAAGACCGGTTCCTCGGACTTGCCATGTAAGACATGTTCTTTGTTTAAGGTGCAATTCCTTCCTCAATTAAAGAAACTTACACGCCGGGCTTCGGGAGAAAAATGTGGTGGAAATTAACGGGCCCGTAAAACGCGTGACGTTAATAATGACATTATTGCATCGTTTCGATCCGAGGCCGTACCACCTCTGTGACACCGAGAAGGATTTAAAAGGATGATGCGCGGCGTTAACAACGACGACGGACACTCCGGCATATAAAACGAATCGTCATAACAGTTCACCGAATTATGGTCTCGCTAGCCTCGCGCGCGCGCCAGGACTTTTAAGGCGTCTCCAAGCATTCTTGGAATCCTCATCTTTGGTCAATCTTTGCGACGAAGGGGTTTTTCCAATGAGACTCAACCTCCTTCAGAACTGTACCCGAAGAATCCGCGGAACGTTCTGTACTAATTAACTCCGTGTCTTTGCAATCACCTGATTGCAACACAGTTGGGCATTAATTAATAAAAACTTTAACCAAGATTGATGAATCGATTGAATTTGTACGATTAAAAAAAGGTAATCATTGAAAAATGAACGATCGATTCGATCGATCGATGAAGTTAATCGCGAATCGTTGATCTAAAAAATAAATCATCGAAAAACCGGAGACTCGCTTAATCAATTGTTGAAGTTAGTCACCACATGATTTCACATATTTATTTAAGTTTCAATTTGAAAGTTGACGGTGTACGTGCGAAATTTGTTTTATACATTTGTTGCCCATCGCCTAGCGAACGAACAGGGTTTATCTGGACCCACGTTAACACGGAATTGCACTTTCAACGTTGGTGTTAAGTTTGCATTTTTCTGGTGCATCGTTCGTACGAACTCGATGCAAGAAATGCAGCAAAAGAGAGTGAAATGTTATTTGTGCCGACAATGTATTAACGGAAGACTTCCATGTTGAATATACAGATCGTATGAAGAATCACTGCGTAATTTGCATGTTGACACAAACACTTTAAACCTCTGGTACACGGACCATTTGCTGCAACGTGTTAAGACGCGAAGGATTTTTATGTGCTTACTAATGCGATTTTTTCCTGTATTTGTTCTTAAATCAATTGCAATTTGTTGGGTGTTAATTGATGTTTGCACAGCATTAAGGATTTATTTTGTCTGTTCCGTGGATCGATGTCTAATTCACTGCGAACACATAGTCTTCGTGCAAAAAGCCATGTTCGCACTCTGGGGATTTCGAATGATTTTTAGGTTCATTATCATGAACCATAGAGACGACCTTTGGACCCACGGAAATCACCAGTTTGCCAGAAATGTGAAAAATGTAATCGAATAGAAAAATTAACCGAACGATATGGTTAAGTAATATATTGATTCACCCGATAGCGATGTATGCACTTTCATTTACGTTCAAACGATAAAGGGACTTGGGTTAGATAAAATCGTAACAATTACTATGTTGTAACTATTCGCCATCCTTTCACTCTGACGCGCAAAAACATTTACAACCAATTAATACCGATCTGTCAAGGCAAAACCTTCTCGAAAGCTATTTTGACAAGCATACACCAAATGCCAATAAAGTTTCGCTTCCACTGTTTGACGTTTGGCTCGAAAATATTTAAATTTGGTCATATAAATCATCGAGGCAGCCGCTTCTGCAGATGATTTTTGGTTCCGAAGATGCCAATACGCGCAAGCGTCGGATACCCATTTAATTATATCGACATATATGCAAACCAATTTTCTTAATCCTTTCGGTCACGAATCATTTATCCCTGGAAAAAATCACACCTTTGCTAAGCAGTTCTTTGAATTAATCTTCGATTTTATATCCTTATATGAGAACGCCATGAACGAAACGGTTGAGGTAATTTTCTTATCAGAAATAATTAAAATGTACATTATACGTCATCGCGGTAAACGATCCCCACTCCGAGTGACAGCGCTCCCTACTCCACTACCCGTTCCCACTTTGACTCATCCCCACTCCACTGACCCACTTCGCACCGAAGGAGCGCAATCAGTGTGATGTTCCGTTCATTCAGTTCCAAAATGCACTAAAAAAAGAGAAAGTCATTTTTTTAGACATTAGTAACTATAAATAAAAGCGTCGAGCGCCCACGCTGTTATTTATAGTCACCAATGTCTAAAAAAATGATTTTTTCCTTTTTAGTGCATTTTGATATGAGCGTGGATTTTAAAAAGTATTTTTTACATATTTTCTTCCAATTACTTGCTCGTAATTTATTGATCGATAATTGATTCGAAAGCAAGATGTTTTCGGGACCGTGGTCCCAAACGGTAGAACAAAAGGGATAGGAATGGGCCAGTGGGGTTAGCAAAGTTGGTCGCGTGGTGCGACGCGCACCGGGTGACTCAGAAATTCCTGGAGCGGGACTGACAGGCGAAATGGGTCAGACACGGTGCACTTAATAAAGGCAGAATAACGCCCGGGCCCAGGAGATTACCATATGAATTGGTGCGCACAAGCACCATGAAAAGGAACGGTCGTGGCGCACCCGTGGCCAGAGATCGCGCGTTCACGCGCTAGCAACCTGGCGTATCTCGTGGTGACGCCTATTGTGTGTGGTCTGGAACGTGTACGTGTGCCTGTCATCGACTGTCGGCAGCGACTAGCTTGACGAGCAATCGCTCACTTTTCTGTCAACAGCCTCACACGAAGGGCCGTCCTAAGGTATTCGGCGCCCGTGGGCTACTAAAAATAATACGCCCTCTTCATCAGAAAATACGACTCCCATGGAAATCACCGACACATATTTCCTCGACACGATTTTGACCGACAACAAATTTGTCCGACACCGGATTTGACCGATAACGACTTGAGACGATGATAGTAACAACCAACGCTAACACGATTTAGTGCGTTTCTTGATAAATCTGTCCTCTCATTCACTGTATTAAGAAAAGTACATAATCGATGACATAGTTCATCCTTGTTAGTTGATTGACCGTGTAAAATAAAAATCGGCGAATTGTTATCCTAGTCTCTTTTACGCAGCCATTTTCAGGGAGCGTATGAAGGTTAAAAAAATTTATCATCCAACGTCGTTCCAGCCACCAATTCAATTATAAAGTAATATCTAGAGCATCGTTTGCATCAAGATAAAAGATGCCTAACAAACTCCGATGCATTAGAAGGAGTATAGTGGTCAGCCTATTGATCGCTTTCAATATGCAGCTTCATGACTCGATAGCAAATAATTAGTGAGAGCAGAAAGAGCGAGAAAAGAGCGGTGTCACTGCGGCCATTATCGAGCGTACAGTATTTTCCAGAAATTCATAAACACCGACGTAATCTCGGGGAGCATTGCGTCGCTGTTATCGGGAAGAGGAGAGTCGGTGAAGCTCAAAGTTCCGAACGACCGCGAGCAAGAAAGCAGATAGAGGACTGGTGGTGGTGGTGGTGGTGGTGGCGACCCCCGGCTGATTTCGGCCGCTAATTTCTCGTGGTCGCGGCGCGAAACGATGGTTAATCGTCGAGCTCGTTTCGAGGGATCGTTGGTGAAACAGCGGGATGAATAGCCGTGGTTATGCGAGTGGAAAGGGTGCGACGGTGACCCAGGAGGAAGAGAGACGAAGAAAGAAAGAGAGAGAAGAATGTCGGCGCGGCGGAGGGCGTGCTGTCATAAATTTAAGCAACAATTAACATTCAGAGTCGGCCTGTTCCCACAGACCATGTTGCATACGTATCTGTATCGGAGGGGGGACAGTGGGAGGGGAGAGGAGGAGAAGGCCGCCTTGGTACAAAGTCAGTTTCGGCGGTGCAGGCTCCGTGAAAAAGATGCATACTCTGGCGAAGAAAGGAAAGAAACGGCCGAGACGACCGGCTAAAAGGGAGAAAGAGCACGATAGATCGTTCAGGGGTTACAGGTTAAACTGTTCTCTCAACGCCGTCCCTGATTTATTAATCATCGGCACAGCCGCAGGCTACCTATATTATTATCCTCTTTCCATCTGCCACTTCATTTTTCTCCTCGAAAATCATCCCGGCGATTTTTACCTCGAACATGACACCATTATGCCCGCGAAAGTCACATTAGAGCGGCCATGAAACGCGCGCATGCAACACGAAACAGCCGAACGCTGTACCGTGAATATTTTTAATTACGTTCGTTCCGAGAGAATGAAATGGTGAAAACGTGTCTATGCGTATGGGGAAGGTGTTGAAGTATTGATTCTGTGGATTGAAATATTCCATGAAAGAATTTCTGTGCGTTAACGTGTCCAGTTAGCATCGACTTGAAAATTTCAACTTGGAGAAAATAAAAAGGTTCTCCCGTCACACCCTGTATATCGAATCAAAGCTGACGCTAACGAGAAATATTCAATTCGGAACCGAACGCGACAGGCCTTCCGAATAGGATGCTGGAGGAACGAGGCCCCTTTACCAATCAGAAGAACAGCAATTACAGCCACGACGAATTACGGTATTATGACAATCGATTCACCGTTGAAGAAAAAAAAACTGACACATCTTGTTCTACGTGCCTCGTAAACGTGTTTCGTAAAGCTGAGTAATCGTCGGTGACCGTGTAACGGTTAGAAAATCACGGAGACGTTAGGCGAGGCACTAGCATCTCATAGAATGTGCATCCAGAAGAATCCCAGCCACGATTGATAACAATTTTATTAGTACCTGCTATTCACATTAATTACCCGAAGAGGTATCACAGTCGACTACGTATAATAAACATCTCACTCCGTTTCTCTTCATCTTTTTGTGGCCGCCGATAGCATCGCCGGCTATGCATCACGTCTTTGTGTAATGCAACACCGTCCACGTTTAACCGAGCCTAACCGCGCGATAAGATCGTGCTGTTATCGATATCTGTTTGTATCGATCAAAGGGCTCGGGGATAATACGAACGTTCAACGATGTCGTAGGAGGCGAGGCGGAGAATCACTATGCAGTCCCGATTTCTTGCGAGCGATTACGCTCGTTCCTCCTTTCTAATTTTTCATTACACGAAATTCGTAATTTCCTGGCCTCGATTAGCGCTGCAACTACCACGTTGTCGCAATCCCGTCGGATGTCAAAGGTTCGCGACTCATTTTCAGATCTTTTAAAAACAATGTATTTCTCTTTTAAACTTACATTTGTTTCATTGCATTGGAACAATCGTATAGTAAATGCATAGAAAACGACGGGAACTATTTTTTAGATTCAACCGTGAACTAATTTGTACGTCCAAGATATTTTTGAGACTTCGTAGTTGCAGCGTGAATGCAATTGCGACCTGCATAATGCAGTCAGCGATCGATAACTTCGCGTGAACTTTTCTCGTAGAACTTCTGACTATTTTTAAAGTACGTTCTCTCGACCTTTCTTCGAAAAAATATTCCCTTCGGAAGAAGTCAAAATACTGTTATTCTTCATGAAGTAATAACCGTCTACTTGACTGCGATGATTTCGACCAAGTTCGCAAGTTTCAGATGCAATTCATGAAAACAGAAATCGTATAAGAGCGTGCCGTCTTTAGCAAGATGATAAGTTCGCTACTTAATTGTCATACAACATTCCTGGGATTCCACTTCACTCTTCACCAAACGAAGATTCAAATGAAAACGAAATTGTGATCATCTGGAAGAACATCTAGGAACATTAATGCAGTTTTCTTTACATAATTCTGAAGAGGAAAGTCATAGAGCGCGGCGAACTAGTTGTACTCGATAACTGCTTAATAATAATAAATAAATACACAAACGAATAAAACAAAATTCTTACCAGCTAGGTACTCCGCGTACCGACTATGCCTCCATTAGATGCGAAGGCGGCCTCCAAATCCTTTTCATTGCGTGTAGAAGACGCAAACGGGTTAATGCCGATGATCGAGGGTAAAACAATTCACCGGTATTAAAAAGAATACTTCAAGCCACACGATGAAAGTTATAAAAACGAAAAAACCGAATAACGGAGTAGAGAAAAAAGAAGGAACCACATAAAATGAAACCGCGTGTAAAAAATTCGCGTAAATCGAGAGATCATTAAAGCGCAGAAAAATAAACTCGCGTGAACAAAGTGCCGCGTAAATCGAGGGACGGCAGTATCTCCGAATTTCGCGCATACCACGAGCACGTAAAAATCCGCCGTTTAATTATTATTATTAACGATATCGGTGCCGGAACACGATGGTGTGTTGCCGCGAGCCGGCGAGCGTCCCATATGCTGCGCAGCCTCGCCAACAGCTGACTGCCCTCTCGACGCCGCGTACGCTAATCACTAATTACACAGCATCTTAATTATCGTCTCATTGTTCGGGCCGGGTGTATAAATAAACCAAGAGAGTGTGCGACGGCGTGTAACGACTCTATCTACGCACGGCCGAGTCTTGAACCTCTGAGGCTGCCTGCGGTTTCCCTTTGATGTGTTAATCGTGCTGTTCCACCCCATAACCTCGCCGCGGGAACACAACCGATGTTATTGGGCCAGGCGAAAGCCTTTTCCTTTTTTCCCTTGACCTGGTCACTCGATTGTTCCACTACGAGACTGTTCGAATTCGCATAGTTTCCTAATTCGTGGATGACCACCATGCAGGGCCGTCCTAAGATGTACACGACACGACTTGAGACGATCATAGTAATAACCAACGGTAACACGATTTACAACGATACGAATACGATGTTCACCAACAATAATATACAAATACATTTTGTTCAGTTTGGTTTTACTATATCAAGAAAAAGTGCATAATCGATAAGAAAACACACGGTGCACGATGGCTAGCGGGTGGTGAGTGACCGACAAAGTTATACAAAAGTCTTATAGCTGGAAAAAGTAAATTTATTACCATTGCACTAAACAAAAACATAAAATTCATACGTAATTTTATAGAAAGCCAACACGAATAAGAAAAAACTTTAAAGTAAACAAAAAAACAATAGTAACTTATATATTTATTTTCCTAGATTTTTCTTTTGCAAATTGTCAGTGTATCTTCGAACGCATATTCCAGTAAAAATTTCCGCTGTTTTTGCGTCGAACTAATAATTTGCCAGGTCAAGGGAAACAATAGTAAATCGTAGTCGCGATATCGACGCGTCTCTGTCCGCCGCAGGGTCGAGTTCAGTGTTTTTTCTCCTGAAATGGAGAAGTCGGATAAGAGAGCCGCGGATCCGGAACGAAGGTAATCGCGAACCGTCACAGACGGAATTGTAAACACGGCTTAAAGTCTGGATAGACGAATGCGGCGCCAACGTAACGCTGACGCAACACGTAAGAGAAAAGTAAACGCGAGACGCTTTGTCTCGCGACAAAGGGTAACGTCACGTTATCCTGGATCCACGAAAAGTCCAGACGGCCATTTCGATCCATTTTGATTTTTTAATATCGCTGTTTACAGAGAGGATGTATTAAACTTCTTAAAAATTAAATTAAACGCATTCCGAACCCTTGTAATCCTGAAAACGAGAGTCTACCATCTCCAGTTGCCGGAATCAAACTTTCGAATAGAGAAAAATCGTCCTTAACGTTCAATTTAAAATTTACCTTTCGTAGATCTATGGTAGTTACACGGGTACAGAAAATTTCATCGAAATCACGCATCGATGGATGCACGATTCTGTGGATTTTAAGCAGAAACTTTTAACCGCTTGCAGCTCACGCGTACGTTAATCAATTTCGACAACATTTTCAGCATGTGCGTAACAAGCGTATATTTGAAATTATCAGTAAGGGCCCTAATAAAAAATTCAAAGAAATGCTTTTTTACAGATCATTAGATAAACCAATGCTTCTAATTGATGTTAAAAAATCAGGTTGTTTGTACACCCACTGTAAGAGTTAGAGTGATTTGTGGCAAGACTCTCCGGCGGTTTCCGTAAAAATTCGAGATAGCGCTTCGGGTGATCTTGACGGGCTTCGCAGCGATGGCTGGACGATCAAGTGCACGCATCGAGTGGGAACCCGGCGCTTCCTAATCGGACAGAAAGCAAGAAAAACTGCGTGCCGTTGAAACGAGAAAGTACACAGAAAGGAAGAGAATTCGTGCGGTGGCTGCGAGCGACCAAGCAAAAACAAACGATAAAAAGGGCGGAAAAGAAAAACGAGAAAACGAGAAGGGAGACGGGAAAAGGGGATGGGGGAGAGAAGGAAGGAAGAAAGGGAGGGTAGGGGGATGAGGGAAGAATGGAGGAGACAGAGGGAGAAGAAGTATTCGCAAAATCGGCGTGGAGAGGGTCCGAAGGTGGACGATGCGTAGGGCAATAAATATCGCGCGATTAGATCTTCGAAGGAGCCGCTGTTGGGGTTGCTTACGTACAGTGAGAGCGTCTATTAATCACTCGATGTTAATCAAGCCGGCTGCTAAGTAGGCCGCGCCGCAGCATTGAAGTGCATTGCCACGTACACGCATATATCGCTGTTGACGGTGAGTGCACAGCATTGCACTGCACAGCACTGCACGAGCAGTGCACGGCCAGACGCGCGTACTGCACGTCCGCGACAAATGCTTCGCATAATCGGACGTGCGGAGAGATAAAACAGGGAAAGTCCCTGGAACCGTATCGCTCAATTCGATTATTGGCAATCACGTTGAGTGACCTTGCCTTCCCCGCACTATACTCTTCGCTCCAACAGCGAGGTCCATCTGACATTTCATTTATTAGCTTCGTTTCTTTTTGATATTTTTTTTCATTGAAATTGACGAGTTAACGTTTACATCTTGAGTTTTTGATTTTTATTTTTTGAAAAACAAAAGTCACCGAGTTCCGTTGAAATTTACTTGCAAAGAAGAGAAATTGACACTAGGGGCGGATAAGAGTTAAGGGGGCTTTTGCAAAACGAACAGACATTTTTTAGACGGACTTTAAACATTTTATTCGAGCTGCTCTTCCTCGTTGGAGCGAACTTCGTCTAAGATTATAATTTTCGATGATACGTGGACACAGCTCGTTGTTGTAGAAGTAGCAAATATAAAATATGCTAAGGGTGAACTATAAAAGATTTGAAAGCTACGATCTGGAGGCGTACGTTCTCATACGAGGAGCGTATGAGGGTCAAGCACGATTCAAGCGATTAGCCGGTTTAGGCAATCCGTAATTCTTCTCCACGTGCATGGATCGATAAAAAAAGGATGAAACGGGGATCGGGCTATCAATTCAACGCCGCTACAGGCCTCCTAATATTTGAGGGGTTGGTCCCTACCTACCGCAGACCGCGCGCGTGTTGCTCTCCTTATGTTTGCAGAATTAATCAGGACTAATTGCCAATCTGTTCGAGGGGGCTCAAGATCTTTCACCAGACTTCGCTGATTTCTATCGTACCGGAGATCTCCCTTCCACGAATCCCACAGGCCACAAGATCGCAGCATCTTGCGTAGCAAACTCGCAGAATATTTCGTAAATTCCACGAACACTGAACGTTCTTCGAACAATTTCACTTTTTTTTATTACGTATTTAAACTTGTCAGAAAATGTTCGTTTCGATAACGTAATTATTTTAGATTTTGTTAAACCTCATCGTTTTCGAGTAGCATTCGTGTACCGGATGAACCGGATCGTTTAAATATATTTAGATTTTCAAAAATAAAAAATTGACTTTGTACTTTTACCGTTATTCCGTTACTTCACTTTTACACTGTTGCAGTTCCGTCTAATAGGACGGAATCTGTGCACGACGTGTCAAGAAGTTCGGCTCGCGATTCTGCACGCGGGACGTAAAATTTCCGCTAAACGGCCGATCGAAAGTAGGAATCGCGCAAACGGTGGAAAGAGAAGAAAGAGCCAGGCGACAGCGGAAACAGAGTCTTTATGGACTTGTTTGTCGCTCTGCGGCTTTTTAGAAATTATTCGAAAAGTTCGAGTCCACGTCGGAACGCATTCGCAAGATCGTTTTAGACGATCACGCGACAGCTAGACGAGATGATTTCCTCTTTCGCGGTAATCGGGTATCAAGTGGGAGTACTGATACGAAAACATTCTCAGTTTATATCTAATTCACATTGTATGTATGAAAATTCGACTAAACTCTGCCGAATCGGACGCATTTGCCTTGGCAAATTCAACCATTTCCTGAAACGGTACTTTCTATTTCTAGTCAAAATTAACCTGTAGTTCGCCAGATCCGTATACGGAGCGTTTGCCTATAGCAGAATGCCTCTAACTCTGATCCACGAAGGAAGTTTTCTAATTAGGTACTGCCATTATGAAATATCATCATTTTAACCGCGGAAGTCGCGACGGTTCCCTTAAGGTATAAATAAATATCTCTGATGAAACAATAAATATTAACAACACCCATAGCGTTTACGTATGCTCGAATTAGTCTAATCTATGGCGGACGTTTTCTAATTACCGGCAGCATGAAATATGGGCCCGTTTGTGTTCGTTTTCTTCGGTTTCGCGCCGGAGCTGCATACGACCTGCATCTCTGTGTTCCCTTTCACACGGCAGTCCTTTTGCGCGATTTCATCGACAGAGTCCGGTAAAGGGAGGCGAGGCAAAGCGAGGCAAAGCGAGGCAAATGGGGAGAGAAATGGGGGCCGGGAGCGCGGCGGACGTCGTTGTACAAAAATAAATAAAGTCTCTCTCTCTCAAAAGACTGAGAAAATATGTCGATAAATCTAATGTCTAGTTGAGATAGGTACCCTGCTATCGCCAGGCGGAAAACAACTGTCTCCGGTTCAGATGAGAATGTGATGGTGCAGCCGGACTATTGTTTCCCGTGATCCTCCAGCGAGGAGTTGCTTTTGGATCTCCTCCGCGATCCCAGGGATCGCAACGAGAAGGGCGACGATCTTTCCACCTCCGGGAAAGTTTTCAAATTCCCGCTATCCGCGATCCACTTTGTCCTTCGTTCGCCGAGTTCCATCGCGGACTCTGACAATTTATACATTTCTAGTCCCGTGATCTACTTGCGCTATGACAAACCGTATCTTTCGATAATATTTACTATCCTTCCGCGCTCTCTGGAGTCTCCCGCGTCTCAAATGACCCGCGAGCTTCCTCCGGGAAACTTGTTTGCGTTTGCGTTACACGGACGAACTTTTTGCCCCCGGCACGTCATTACTCTCCAAACCGGGAAAATTTTTCGAAATTGCACTGTTAGGTCGTTGCCGTACGAAATCGACGATCTTCACACTAGGGTAACCGGGGCAAGACCATTTTAAAAAATGTTGATTTCTGCAATTTTTCTTTGAATCGATTAAAAATTTGTAAGCATTATTCGGAGAAAAGTACGTACGAAAGATGTTGTAAACAGAAATGTTTCGACGCTTAATTAGCGACTTGAGTGGGTAAAGATCGATATGCTCGAACCTGTTGAGAAATTGGTTTGTTTTTCGACAAAATGAAAGCGTACGATGTACAGTAGAGCGTATATTTACAGTTTTACAGAGTAGCGAGGCAAAATGCGATCGCAGGAGATCGCTGTAATGTGTACGTGAAGCAAAAATATATAAATTTTGTCGGATCGAGGCGCTCGGGGCGGAGAAAGTTGTGGAGTGACGTAAATAACAAACGTTGTATTCCTTGTCACATGTCACATTTATTCCTCTTCACTCATTATCGTGTAATTTTCTCCTTTTTTCGGTTGTGTACGTATGAAAAGGCTCGATTAACAACGCGTACATCAAGGTACGTACCTACTACTCTTGAGACATGTAGGACGACTCGCAAATAACGAAAAAATGATCCTTCTTACGCAAACGCGAACTAAAATTGTCTCAATGATATACGCGATCATTCCCGAAAGTCACGGTATGAAAAATATGTTATTAGCCATATTGCGGTTAGTATTACTTACAGTGTTATTAAACGCATATCTGCAATGTACCATCATCAAAGATTCATAAAAAATAATAAGCATTTGACGTAACTTCTTTTTCATTTAAAAGTTTATTTTAAAATCGTCAATTTATGCGAGTGACTTCAATAATTCGCTGACTTCGAAAAATTAGATACACAAGTGTGTCAAAGTAAAAGAATTTAAAACGAGAAAAAATATCGACATGGGATAAACGGCAAGCAAAGGATATAGATACACTCCATATTTCAGATTTTTCAGAATTTTGACATTTTATGTCTTTGCTTTGGCACATAGCAGGAAAAAGTGTCACGAAAATTTCGAATGCGGTTTGATTTATTTTTCGGGGGAATCTCGCCTGCGGCGCCAGTTTCGCCTACCGAAACGCGGCGAAATTTAAAAATTTCCACTTAGTTCTAAGGCAAAAGGCCTTAGAATTAAGTCCGCGTCAGTTTCACCCCCTGAAAACCTACGTCGATTAGGGTTGCCACACGGGGAATCGAACCCCGCTCAGGCCGCGTAGCAGGCAACAGGCCTATGAGCGCGGCTAATATACACTTGTACATAAGGGAACTTGGAAACTTGTATATATGTTACGAAAAGACGCGAGTGCGAGAGAGACGGGCTATGGGCTCTAGCGTTCTCTCTCGATTTCATAGGTTACTTTTGTTTTAAATAAATCTTTCCACATGACGTAAGACGTATGACGTAAGACGTATGTTCTCAATTGACCTATACACTTGACCAAATCATATAGGACAGCAAAGGAAGAGAAGCGGGAGCGGGAGGGGGTGGGGAGGAGCAAAGTAAAGACATAAAATGTCTCACTTCTTTGCGGACTCGTATGCAAAATTTCTCTAGACACCTCAACCGGCTCTCGATTTACAAGTGTTGTGCTCTGACGGGCTCCAACAATGCTTCAAAGCGGTTCTTCATCCCCGCGAACATTCTGAAAGGACCTGGCAAACCGCAAACGGAGCTGAAGTCCTATCGACCGATTTGCCTACTATCCGTAGTAGGTTTGCAAAGGAAAATGTCGTTTCAAATGATCTCAGGAATCTCCCATTTCCAGGCGTCGAAAGAATTCTGAGACACCCTGTACAGGGTGTTTATGCGTTTTTTGCTAATTATTTATACTTGAAAATAATTAATTAATTGTTTGTGAATTTTTAAAATTATTTTCCCCCGGGTTGACACCTACCAAAAAATTCTAAAATATTGCTTTGATGGTAATCTATTTTGTATAAAAATCTCAGAAGTGTCCGTTCGGTGGAACAGTATTAAAAAAAATAAAGTATGCCGACGAACGCTCGGTTTGATCAGTAACGGCGCAGCGACCGAGTCCCCTTGCGGTGGCTACAGATGGGAGCGAACGGGAAGTCGACGTGTGTACGGAAAATCTGATGCATGTAAAAATACGACTAAATCTTCGTATCTTTTTAACACATATAAAAAGTATTAACGAGGAAAATAAATTGTTATTCGGCTTCAGCAGATCGTAATCGAAGAGTCATAATTTTATTTTACATAAAGAACCACAGTAGGATGGACCTTAGCTATACTTGACGAAACTGTACGTCCTAATCCAGGCTAAAGATGATGTAGGATCTTGTCCATGCTAAAGATGATGTAGGAGCTGATCCAGGCTAAGCACTAGAGTAGGGGGCAGCACTACAATGGGCACGGGCAAAACCCGGGCGTGAGCACTCTCATTTACTCTCTCTGGAACCATACAAAATAGTCGCCCGACAAATTATTTTAGATCGATAAATAGTGTTGTTTAATCGCAACGTTCAAATAAAATGTTTTCCTTTAATTTCCCGGATGACTTGCTAGAAGGTAATAATAAATATATCTTAACACATTCGGAACTTGACGGAACATAATTGGATAAAAATTGTTACAACCAACAAATTTGGAATTCCCGGTTGCTCAGAAACATAAAATACATTATACAATAGAAGCACTATATATTCAGCATTAATAACCTTCTTTACATTAATTTATTAAATACAATGTTCGAAGAGTGTACGTTAAACTTAGTCTACGAAGAAAATAAATGTTGAATGAACCGATAAAATTATTTAGCTAATAGCTGCGTCCTCCCATTACCAACTAACGGGAGAAATGAGGGAACTAATATCGGTAGAATCATGAAACATGATTGGACGATAACGTTTCATGATCTTCCGAATTGTCTAATTCCCTGACTACTCTCGTAAGTAGCGAATTACAGTCTGTACATACATCAAGAAGCGGGGGCGTAACAGGCGCTCTTTTCTTCGTCATCTTTTTAAAAAAATATATTATCGACACGTTCGCTGTCATCGATGCGAGTCTGTGACAGCCACGATATCGTAACTCAAGAAAAATCAACTGAATTTTGCGTACATTGGAGATTGGGAAAATTGGGTTACAGAATACCTGAAAATTCAAGTGTAGTATGAGCAAATGGACACAATTGTACTCTTCCTGGTACACATTCGGAACGTGCCGCAACATCCATTCCCATCAAACAACCAACCATACTACCAGACTACATCAAATTCGAACACCACCCACGCAGACGTCGACCTTAAAAGCGTAAGCACCCAATTTACCATCGAACTATCCACGAACGTAAACGGATGAGAGAGGAATCGAAGAGAGAACACCCCTCGATCGGCAAGAAGATATTACATCAGTGAGCTCCGATGTTGTCCATTCCGCTTCAGTCTTTCGGAGTCTAGGTGTACACCGAAACTCTGAATGTCAATTTACACGTAGAGACATTCTACGCTTGGTATGTCCGCTAATCAACGAATCGTCACTTGTTCTATTTGAGCTTGACCTCGGGCGTCTCTGTTGTCCTGAGCCTGCTAACAGATTCTCTTCGAACGTGTCTACGGTGAAGTCCTGTTCCTTCTGCAGCTTTGGTATCAATCTGCTGTGGTATCCGGTCCGCCTGATCAAACTTGTGCGATTTTTAACAAGCGTCGCGATACCGTTTCGTATGTTCTGCTTCCGCTTTTGCGTTTGCAAGCGTCTGAGCACCGAGGGTCGGGGCCTGGTGGCTTGCGACGAAGGTGGAGGGGGAGGCGGGGGTGGAGGGGGCATATTCGGCGGGGGCAGCCGAGCGGGCGGGCCCGGCGGGTTTCGGGACCCGCCGGCGTTCCGCTTCGGGCCCGGCGGTGGTGGGAAACCTGGCATAGGGAAGCCTGGTCTAGGTGGCGGCGGTGGAAAACCTGGAATAGGGAAGCCTGATCTAGGTAGCGGAGGTGGGGGACGGGGTGGTCCGTACCTGAACGGTCGGGGACCGAACATCGGCGGTGGGCCTCGAAGCGGCGGCATCGGTCGGAATCGTGGACCCGCGAAACCGAAAGGCGGAGGTAGTGGTGGCGGCTGCGGCGGAAACGCACCGCGGCCGTCTTTAACGAAACGACGCCGCATCGGATCGGAAGGCGCCTCGCACGGGGTTGTCCTCGTCCTTTCCCTGCTGCTGTTTGCAAACGGCGGGTTTCGTTTACTGTTTGTAAGCGGTGGTTCCTCCTGATCGATTGCAGACGAGTTTTTTTTAGAGCAATTCTTCAAATGCGTTAGGTAATTCGCACGCTCGATTGCGTAGCCGCGAGCCTCAGCGAACGCTGTAACATGCACAAAACATACCTGATTTCAGCGCGAATACTTCAGCGCACTGGGCAAAAAGTGGCTTTCTTTCGGGCCTGACTCGCTATATCTGGTTCTCTAGTTCTGTTACTCTTCGATGTCGTTCAGATGTTGGCGATATTTTCGCCAGGGACTTAAAACCGGTATTGAAAGATTGGTATTGATATTAGAACATCGTATGTATAAGACATTGCAGTTATTGTAAATTGTAATATCGTCTTCATCGATTAGCAACGAAATAGTTTGAAATAATCTGTGGTAAATCTTGACGAAAAATTGTATTCAACATTAAGATCTGAAATACAAAACTAAAATCACGTACTTTTTATACTCTCCTCGGGGTCCAACCCTAATTGTTCCACGAGATATCTGGAATAAAAGAGTTGTAATACAGTAACGTTTTCGCTGAGCCAAATTAATCCGATCATTTCGCAGTAGAAATTATAAATAGTCGTCAGTTTTGTGGTTACTAAGCAATTTAATTCCACCAAGTTTTCAACGATTCTCAAAAATAACAATATTCAGCAGCTAATTAAAAATGAATAAGTAGGATACTAACCTACAAATGAGGTATCCGGTACGGTTTATACCATGCGTGCAATGAACGCCAATTATGTCTTCTGAAACAAAACAAACCTTTTCTTTGAGCATCTTCCAGCTACAGGACATTTACACATGTAGCGAAACGAATGTTGGAATGAATGGAATTTAACGCTTGAAAAACATCAAATATTTCTATTCCGTACTATCTGCTGAAAATAATAATAACAGAAATAATTCCAAAAGCAGTTACTTTAATATTCTAATTTAATTTAAAAAATTGTATATTATCATTAAATGCCATTTCGACCAAATTCTTCTAATTATTGCCACGATGATATTTATACCGATTGAACTAATTGGGTATATAAAATCCATGGTTCAGTTAGCTCATAGATCGTGTCCCATGACATACAGAAGGGTACCAGCGATTCGAGCCACTTTGCAAAAATTCGGCGCACGGTATCGGTTCCAAAAGGAAAGGCTCGCCGAAAATAATGCAAGAGCAACGCGCGTAAGGTGAGACGTACGATTTCATGGGTCATCAATTCAGCGAGAGGTGGAGGCAGGGTCGGCGCCTTTTAGGGCGCAGCAAGGGGCTGATTATAATATTACCGCAAATTACCAGCAAAAGCTGCGACGAATTCACGACGACTCGAGTTTGAGCGGGTCACGGCGGCACTCTAAAGCCCTCTACACACGTTCGAACTTGTTACGATGTCAGGACTCGGTATCAGAGTTTATTAGATAGTTTGTTTACAAAATTTTGACGTGGGGCCCCCCAAAACCCATCATTCGCCTGTAAAAATTCGTTTACTCGTTGGAGGACACGTGTCTCAAACGTTGATACCCAACAACAAACTGAAAAATCAGTGATCTAGAGGCAAACTGACGTTTCACGAAATCTGGACGCATCGCAGCTTGTTTGAGAAGTGTACAGAGAGCTTAAGGACCGAAACCTCGATGGGAGCAGTCGCTAAGGTCGTAACGAGCGGCAGGACCCCGACCCTACTACTTCTGCCCGTCAATTTCTCTCGCCGCATTTTCCTTTTCCGCTGGCGTCTTGGCGTGTGCGAGTACGCAACACTTTGGACCCACTTTGTGGCCTCTCACCTCGACTTACGTTCTGAATTAAGTGGCCATCGGAGGTCATGCGATATGTTGGTTGACCTTCGCGAGCCTCTCAAGAAGATCGTTCGCGGAAACATGACGCCATTTATACGCAGAAGCGAGGTCTGAACGTTTCAGTGCTTGCCATACAATAAGGCCGGTATATTCATCAGCGGCCCGCACGAAATTATGCTCCCCCTTGATGCCCGAAAGAATCGCGAAAAATAACCGTAATTGAAGAGTATCACACCGAACGACGTATCACGACTCGAACGGGATAGATTTAATTACGGGCCCGGTGTGCTTCGGGTACCGTGGTTTTGTTTTCTAATTGCGAAACGCGTTTAACCTCCTCGAATTGAGAATTTTCAGGCATGCTCGTAACTTGATACTCTGTGAATTGCAATAGTTAGCGCGAACCTCTTCGTTCTATCCGTATCGACCCTTGAACGAGCTTCCAACACAGGGCTCTAACGAACGTTGCAAACTATTTTCCCAGACCCCAATGAAGCTGCCAGACTTGTTTTAATTAAATAGCATTTTGACTTGCAACAAGTATAAGGAAGACAGCCACTTGTATCAATAATTCAATAACTGCACGCGTTATGTCACTGTTGCAGCAAATGAGCGACATTGTCGAACCCGTGCCTGATTGTTCCACGATCATTCCGTTGACGAAAGATACACGTTTCAATAGCATTATCGCTAATTGATCGACGCACGTTTCGACGAACAGTAAGTTGTCGGCGAGCCCGCAGCAGCCGGCCATCTTAACGGATAGTAAGAGCCCAGGTTTACACGCAAGGGAACAAGCGAGGTAAGATCATTCCACGTTCCTATCTATCACAGGGTCATCTCTCTTTTGCATACGCAGAAGCATACATCTTGCAGAAGACAGGAATATTCTCGGAACACGTCGGCATCTAATGTGAATCTAGAGCGAGCACCCCTGCGGCGCACCGACATGCTAAGGCTGGCAAATAAACCGATCCTCAGAAAGATTACCAATGACCCACGACCTTTTCTGATCCGCTGTATCGACTTTCACGGACGATTAAATATCGAGTAATACATCTTCACCTTCGGCAATGCCAAAGCTGCCGACGTCAAGTTAATATCCATTTCAGCATGCTCGTCGACTGCATTCTACGTCCGGTTATTACTGTTCTATGTACAACGGGTGTACAAAGTGTTCGTACATTTTTTTAAATGTAATAATTTTTTTATAATCGTACACCAAACGACCTGATTTTTTTATAATTAATTAAAAGCATTGGTCTAAAAAATGACATGCAAAAAGATTTTTCAAAAAGTACAATTTACAAGGTTACATGGAATAATAATAATGACATTAATTAAAGTGTAGTGCAAAAATGGGGGAAATATCACCCGAGGATCTTTTCTGTAACTATTTCCGAGGACCGTACGAGGGTTAAATATCACTTTAAAAAAATGAAGCACCGAAGTGATTCGCAGACTTAATAATTCCTCTAGGACGCGGCTTACACGCGAAAGCGTCGAGAAGCGTAAGATGCTAGGTCAGACCGTGTAAGCCAGAAATCTAAAAGAAGTTCTAATGATTGCTGGCAGAAGGGGCAAGGGGTCAAGAAAATAAGCCGTGGCCTACAACCGCGGAGAACGCGACCACGAGTGGAAGAGGCGAGAGCTTGAGAGTCAGTTAGGTGGTTGGATAGGGATGTAGGTAGAGGTATCGCATGCCACTCCCTGGCGAAGAGCGAAGGTTGGTTTTCGGGCTACTAGAGTAGTCGCGAAGTACGACCCGAAGCGACGTGGTTAATGTGGCAATATGATATATAAGCGGGAGGTGCGTCGGCTCAAATAGCCTCCGGTGGATGGCTCTCCTTTCGTGTTCCTCGGACTTCTAGCGAAGAACGTAAACACCGGTACTGGAAATATATGTAAGAGCCGTTGAAACGGGAAAGGACCTTTAACGTTCGCCTCAGCGCGCGCACATAAACACGAAAATATCCCTCTGCTGTACGTACGGCGGAGAGCGTACGAGGGTTTTTCAAGTCGGCCGATTACTGCCGCTTTAAATCAATCGGACGATTGAAGTTCGAACGTTCCACGGTATCGGTCGCTGATACACGCATAAACACTCGCAAACGCACGCTTCGCTCTTCTTCTATGTGTACCAGAGGTGGACCACGGAGACGTGGGATGGGTGCAAGACGATTAAAACGACATCTTGCATCCCCCGGTCGATAAATCACCGGTCACTGTAAATGGACTCGGCTTAGTTATCTCTCACCTTACCGGGAGCAATGCCGCTCTGACAAAAATTACAGCGGAATATCTGAAACTAGGGCTGTAACTTTTCCGAAGCTTCGAAGTCTTCCAAGTACTCGAAATTTCAAAGTCTTCGAAACGTATGAAGTTGTAACGTATGAGTTTCATTCCGTGTCACGTTTTTCGATAAATAATGATATTGTTCTATTATCCGAACACTTATGTTCTCGATCGGTCTCGTTCGAATCAGAAAAATTTCATGAATATGTTGGTAGAAGCGAACCTGAATCATCTCACTTATATAATCGGTTAATACATAGAATTAAACGGACTCACCTTCACCGCAAGTAGACGTAAATTCATCCATACACTCATAGAACCTGAAACAAGAAAGAACACGCGCGTTTACTTTTCCAGTTATTTTGAAAGTTCCATCGCGAATTGTACTGTCGAGATCCACGTATTTTCGTTAATAAATTTCGTCGAAAAAGGGAAAAAGAGATATCGAGATAACCGTGAAATCGTTTCAATCTCTTTTCCAATGGACGAGTCCCAGAATGAACTTGGTTCCACGAAATCCTGGCAACCGCCATTGTGTGAGAATGGGCGAGAGCTCAATTGTGTTATTATAGAGGCTTAATAGTGACTATAGAGGCTTAATAGTGACTATACATAGAGGCTTAATAGGACCGTTTTAGTGGCTTTCGTCCCTTTTACCCTCGAACCGGATTCCCAACACCATCGATTAGTCTTACACGATTAGAAGCACTAACTCATTCACCGACTTTACCAGCTGCTTTCCACGATCGCTCGCTGTCGATAGATCATATGGGATAGATACTTTTAACCTATTATACGTATAAGACATATAATGCCTATTAAGAAGAATGAACTTTTCCCACTGTGGTTAGTATACGATCAGCTATCCGATAATAAAGTATCGAACACTCGGATATCTAGATTGTTCTTTTGAAATTGATCTGCGCAGTCAATGGAAACGCGTACAATAATACGGAAAATTCAATACAGTATCAGTAATAGTTTCTGTTAGCAATAGTCTAATTTATTCCGGAAAAACTGTGTGAAATTGTCACGACGGACGAATGAGAGTTAACGATCTTCGCTTGGAAGTGGTTAAATGATTCCCGGTGATTTAGGCTCGTCGAGAACGATCATCGTGAAGGCACACGTCGATCCCGTTGAGAGTGACAGTCGCATCTCACGCGGAGACGCATCTATCAAATAGTGGAATGAAATATCGAGAAATGGCTGCTGGAGATCCGCGCACCATGGCGCCGGTTGGAACGTGAAGAATGACGAGCGTTAAATTAATTTTACTTGAAATTTGAATTACAGATTCGACGCGGACGTGGCGGTGTCTCCGGACAAGGCGCTTCGCGCTCAGGTCAATCGGAATTCCCCGTGGAAAGAACCATTCCTATTGGCATTGTGTTCCTGATCGTCGTTCTCGTCTTTATCAAACGCATCAGAGACGCGTCAGCTTAAATATTTATGACCCGTTTGTTCGATACGCACATTCAAACTTAAAGGAGAGCACAGCAATTTGCAAACGGAACGCGACTAAAATATTGACTCTGATTACTTTCAGAAATGATGAGATTACTGCAGGATCTCGATTGTTTGGATCTTCGAACAATTATTTATCAGTACGTTCGTCAGTGCAAATCGAGGCTTTATCGTATTAAATCTGAATTTGTTTTAAAAATACTACGTTAATCGCACGCATAATCGCACGACCGAAGTGAAAACTTCTATGACGATAGCGCATCTGTTTCTCGCTCGTTCGAGTAAACTCGAAGAGAGCCGAGTAGTGTTTCACTCGGAGCGTGATGGATCAGACTCATTCACAGGCCAACAAATTTTATATGTGGTGCGCCTATATAAGTTTCCAGTTAAAAAATTAGTGGGACCAATTGAATTTCTGCTTCTGTTTTAATATTAAACATCTGGCGGTATTGGGTACGTTATTGGCATGTTTATACATCATAATGTATAATTCTACTTTATCTACACACAGTCTACCACAATTTCATGCCCACTTGCGTAAAACGTCGCGAGGTCTAGAAGATTGAGAACCACGAACTCGAATTATATGCCGGATTATCGCGAATCAGATGGTAATAGCTGCTACGATTCCGTTTGAATGGCAGCCTATGGCCTGGTCAGCCCCTATGGCTGTTTCCTTGTTTATTCAAAGCGAGCTTAGCAAGGCGAATGTATGCTCGAATAACAAAACACATCGAGGGCGCGCGTTCCGAGACGCATTATTCGGTCCGCATAAATTCCGGGAGGTTTCGGAGGTGTTGCGCGTCACTCGGTTCGGCTAAAATAAGGAGATGCTCGTGAAACTGCGAAGAGACATTTATGGCAGCCCCGATAGTCCGTGCGTAAGCGGGGTTCATTTGAATAAGACCGCGCGGTGTGTGGTCCCGTTCACGCGCTTCTCGCGAATCCTTCCCGCGTATGAAAACACGCGAACGAGACTCGTTGCGATTTTTCCCGATTATCCATCTCGACTTACTATCGGGGGGAAATGTGGATCAAGGTGAGCGACGTCGGTAACAGTTGGCTGCTAACGAATATGCGATAGTCGAGCATCGCGGTGTTATTTGTCAAAATGTAACCTCCCAGCGGTCCGCATCCCGTAGAAAAATCAATGTTGGCTACTAATTTCAAATTCAGCGTTCCACATTCATAGAACACTGCGAACGGAGCGAGGGCGATGTGTACGTGCAGCCACAGCACGCAATGCACCGAAGACTACCACACGGCACAGTCGGAAATTGACCCGTAAGTAACCTAATTCGAACGAAACGTTCAACCCACTATTTCACCCGTGGCGAACCTTTTAACCCCGAAGCAACCCGGTTGCAAATTGCTATGTCCAGGTCGCGAGAGAAACTTCCAACAATCGATTGCATTTCGTTATTGGGAATTCACAGTTTCGCGTTAAATCGTTGTACAGTAAAGATCCAAATGCTGTCTTACAGGCGTATTCTGGGCAGACAATGTTTGAACCCTAGACTTGTTTTCTGATTTATCTTCTAATCAGATCTTCGTCTAATGTCTAATGTAGAATATATAATGTATAATGTATATGTTGAAATGTACATTGTTTTTTAGTTCTTCTGCGTTTGAGTCATCATGGCGAACACCCCCGAACGAAACACCGCCGCCGAGAAGTGAGAGCGGAGTTTGCGCAGCCGACTGCTCTGCTCCCTCAACTCCAAAATCACGAATTGGCATTCCGCCCTCAACGCCACAGGCACCCCCCAGAATGCCACGGGACCCTCGATTGAGATCGGGCCTGGCTGTAGCCCGTCGCATAGACTGTACGTTTAATCATGTTATTTTAGTGGAAACTCAAGTAACCTCATTTAAGATTCATTCTACAAAAAAAAGTATACAGCAATTTTCTCTGAATAATTTTCTTCGACCAGTGTATATAATTCCAGTATTAGTAAATTGATATTTATTGGAATTAGATAGATTTATGATCGGTATTTTTAAAAAACTAAATGAACTTAATTAAAGAAGTCCTGCGATATTGAACGTGTCAATGAAATTTACAAAATTCTTTTGTATGCTTAATATTGTATTGAAAATTCTTTTTATGACGACAAATATCTGTCCATTTCAGTTGATGCCAGCAGTTCGGCGGAATGGGACGATTCATGTAAGATAAATAATTAAATCATCCTATAAGTAATATTATTTTCGTTAAATTGATTTTTCAAAGAGAAAGTTAATGTACTTGCGAGAATGGCATAAAAATGTTCGTTGAAAGATGGGAAAAGGTCTTAAAGAATGATGGTCAATACTTCGTAGATTGAAAACAAACGTAAATAACTATCTCGTTGAAAAAGAGGTAATAATGACCATATGGAGGGTCAGACGAAATAATGGTTGAAAAGTTGCAGAAAATCTGCTTTCCTATAAACTCGTAGTTGAGTAGATGTTAGATTTTGCTGAAAACTAGAAATCGTTATTTTCATTCGTTAAATGTGAACGACTTGGTTTGTTCAGTGGATCAAATGGCACAGTACGGTATGCGTCCTCTGGCTAGCTCCAGCTTTCGTTGCTCTGATACACCTAGCAGGCCACCCCCGTCAAGTGCAGGAGGCACTTATAATTTACAGCGTAGGAGACAAGCACAATTCTCGCCACCGAGCAGACTACCGCCTAGGATGACCAAAATGACACCCTGCGGAAAGTGTCTAAGGGTAAGGACTAAAACTAGCGATTTTGTAATATTAACCCTTTTATATCATTGACCGGGTATCTGCTTCGAAATTGTTTTGAAAATTTCTTAAGTATTATAATTCAAATTAATTCACACACAATGGGTGTACAAAGTGTTCGTAAAACTTTTAAAAATGGAATAACTTTTTTATAACTGTACCAAACGACCTGATCTTTTTAGAATTAATTAGAAGCATTGGTTTACGAAATGATATGCAGAAAAGATTAAAAACGAACACTTTGCACACCCACTGTAGGAGACATGATCGTATGCACTGAAATTAAAAATGTTTATTATTGACCATAGCGGTTAACCGATCCAATAAGAACTCCATCGAACGAAAGCTAACTGCATAATTGATCGACTATTTCACAGATGTAACAACCAGCGCGGAAATAAGCTGCCAATTAGCGATTCTACTCGAACCGACGATGCTCGCGGAATCTGCTATTTTGCATACAAAGTGCACGCATTGTTTGTGAAGGGCGTGTTCACGGCGGAGAGGATCATACATTCACGCATAAAACTCCGACGAATTATTCCGTTGGACATATTATCATACGCAATCGAATTAAGTTTGAATAGCCTCCGGGTTCCGTAACCCTTCCGAGCTTTATTGCCGCGAGCCGCAATAGATCTACAGGTGAGCAAAAATGGTAAAAGGTAGCGTAGTGAAATTTCCTCTGTTTGGAGATGTTTAATGCATAGATTCGTAGGCAGCCAAACGGTTCGGTGTTGTTTGTATGACCGTATTCTTGACAAAAGTACCCGGGGACCCAGGATCACAAAAGTACGAGTTCTCTGCAAACACTTTGATTCCCGACCGTGCTCAGCATATGCTTTCCTCGTTGTTGCTGCTGCCAGTTTTCAAGGCCACACTTTCTTCGTAGATAGTGCGTATTTCGTTCTCGATGAATGGTCCAATAAACAAATTTTGATATGAATGATAAGTGATATGATTGTAAGTAAAAAATATCTCTAGTAATATCGAAAGGGGTTGGTTATCAGGGTGCAGAAAATGAGCAAAACGTATGTGTCTCAGATACGAAAGGGTTGCAGAAGTTCACCAGCTAAAACGAGTGATACCTAAATTTTTCACTGACATTCACGCATATATTACAAGAAAAATTGTAGTATGAAGTCTGAGGTGCACTCTGGTCATTATGTATTACAATGGACACAGATCAATCGCATTTATTGCTCGATAGTGTGAAACACTAACGAATCACAACTAATTACAAGGTATAAGAGACAGCAATAACAAACTTGCATAAGCAGTTCCCCTTCGGAACCACACGGAAAACGACAAGAAAGATATGCTCTGGTAAATCTACCTAATGACACGATCGTCCGAGTGGTCCAAAGCATGAAGCAGGTTTCTCGGCGTTTTGGCAATAGTCCCAAGTTAAAAAGACACAACGGCGGAAGAGGACACCACCGGAAATATGACAGAACCTGTACACGACCGCGTATTATACAGGCACCTGACTCTCTTTAGATGCAACGCAAACACACATGGTGTAACAAAATGCAAAATTAACATAAAATCATTTCGTTTAATACTCGCACAATAAGAAAACTAAACTTTTCGAACAAACTGATGCTTCTAATTCTAATTGCTGATTCCTGCATATTTTACTATGCTTATATATTCACGGTCGATTGAAAACCGTATCGAACGTAATGCAACCAATTATCTCCTTCGTCTTTTGTGCGTGCCATGCGCAACGTTCCCGATAGTTGCGGACTGTTCCCGGTGTGTTCGTGGAATATATGAGCATTGTCTCACCCTACAAGACAGAGAACACGGGGAAACTTATGTTCGATGTCTCTGAGAATAAAGACGTCGTCGCCGAGGCGTCAACACCCACGCGCGTTGTCGCGCGAGGCATACATTGTAGCGGACTTTCCTCGAATCCTACAGGAACACGATTCGAATGCATTTAGGGAAGCCGAGTCCGCGTATTGTCAACCAGCTAGCGAATATCGCGCGACTCGATCTCCGTTTGCTATATCTTGTTACAGTGCAAATAGTGTTCCTTCTCGAGAATTCTTCCTCGAGAAATTTTATAATCAGTTATTCCTCGTTCACTGTAATTTCTGGAAATCTCGTTCTGCAAATCAGGAACACTAAGTGCAAACCTTTGCGGAGAAACGACGCGCTTCAGCCGCTTGAAAATACTCACTTTCTTCGTAGAATCCTTTGTGCCCCCGAACGATCGTAAACAAATTCTGGTAGGAAAATCGACGGACCAAACAATTAATTGATCATCACCCGCAAGATGAAACCGTTGATCGATCGGCGATAACCGCGGGTGGTTCGAGTGGGAAGTGCAGTAAACGTGAAATACGATTGGCATTAAATAAGATAGGTGGTTAACACTTGCTCGTACATGAGTTTCGTGTCGTGTTCCGTACGCGCGTTCGCATGCGGTTTGAATGACCGGGACGCCCACGCCGGATAGGTAACTAGATGATCCCCTCGATGGTTGCCATAATCGCTGAGCGCCACGGCGCTACTTGTATTCTCGGAGATCCGATCTGCCTAGCGGTTTCGAAGCGATGCTGTTTTGCTCGAGAACCTTTCGTGGATACGCGGACATCGTTCCTCAATTAATACGAATAGACTGTGGACCTTCATGCAATTTTCCATTCGGACGACAATTGTTGTAAATGCATCGTGTAAATGTTATAAAAAAATCGTGTCAAAATTGTGTACTCACTTCTTCACCACGTTCTTAGAGGGCACCTCGTGACCAATGACCCAAAGTTTCTTGTACGTGATGCCGGAATTTATGAAATCCTGCATCAAAATGTAACCAAGCATGAACAATCGGCGTGTTTATTATTTACTTGTTGAATTTCGTCTTTCGGGGATAAAACATGACATAAAAAGTAACGCGAACTCCTAATAATTTTCGGTTTTGTGATGTAGTCGACCGCGCGGCGCATCTTCTCGAGCGAAGGGACGGAAATTGGTGGAAGCTGATAAAATCCTGGAACGATTAGCTTGTTCGGGTTCACCGATAAATCTAATTCGTTCTAATTAGACGTGGGTGACACCACGGTATCCCCCGTGTTAATTACCCTGGGGCCTGCGGCATCTGTGTTCAAAGGGTCGAGAGGGTTCCGGACCGCTGTTAAAATATTTTCCCTGGTGGATTCCATTTCGTCCTCGCGTGGCAAATGGCCACCCGAGGAGAGAAAAAAACGAAGAGCGAACGGACGAATCGACCAACCACATGCCCGCTATCCGGGGGGACTTATTAATATAATTGATCGGTCTTCCGTTGTGACAGGCCCGGCTCAAAACGGTTCACGCTCTCCTCGCTAGACACGCCGAGGATCGAGTCGGCAGTCGACAATTCCGAAAATCTAATAATATGTTCATTAGCCTCCGCGCGGCCCCTCTGTCCCCGTTACAAATTAGCCGGGGCCCGCTCGGCCGCTTTTAAATGCCACATAAAGTCGGAACTAGCCCGACGTAATATTAGGTTTCCAAGAGGAGAACAAGAGACGACGGGGAAAAAATGAAAAAAGCTGGGAAATAGGGAAGGAGCGGGTCGCTAAAGGAGAAAGCACAGAGAAAGAGACGGAGGAGATGACGATCGAGAGACGAAGATAACAGAAAACAAAGTAAAGGATCCGTGAGCACACACGCGTTTGGATATCTGCCCGAATCAAGGAATGCCGGCTAGCGACAGTGCGGCGTTAGAACGATCGGAGTGGACAAAAGTTTGTTCTTAACGAATTCTTATAGGAAATTTCACGCTGATCACGGATATACCATATATTAAGAGTCCATGAATAGCGTTTAACAGCTTTTTCCGCAAAAAACCGTTCGTTTCGACATTTTTTAGTGTATTTGATTGAAAAAATGATTTAGCGTATTTGCTTGAACGTTCGAAGCAGTAAATTTTTACTGTATTCGTGAAGTGTAATAGTTGTGAAATCGAAATATATCAGACCCCAGAAACGAAGAAATCTCCTCTTCGGCTCTATCACCGAAAGGTTAGGCTGTCCGACGTATGCACACGCTTCTAATAGTGTTGCAACTAATTTCATCGGCGAGATATCTTATTCCGAAGATCATTTCGCGGTACTGTTCACCAAGTTAATTGCTCGTTCAGTAAAGGCAAAATTACAATTGATCGAATTTAAATCCAAGATGGTAATAATTACTTTTTTAAAAATCTAGCAGGTATGAGATAGGAGTATGTCAGTGTATTAAGAGTGTGTATGTGCCCGACGGATTTTCTTTTCTTCTCCCAGCAAAACGTAAAAAATATTATATTGGTTTTTCGCTACTTTATTGCCTACACCCGTGACTAAAATAGCAAATTTTTTAACGGGAAAATATTAATAGTAAATGTCAGTTACAGAAAATACTGCCAACTGTGTGTGTTGCCATCGAAGACATTTGCGATATATTACATCCCGTGCAAACGGGTTTCACATCATCGTAAAAACAAAAATACTTTCTTCAACTACGCAGCGACGCGCCGTTTTTAACCCGATCGATAATATTCGACTTCTGAAAAATCAATTTATCACTTCTACAAGCGTCTGTGTTGTCTCGTATTATAGAAAAAGAATTGTTCCATAAGATTCTATAGCATCCATCAAAAATTTTTGTTGCGGTATATGAAATTTCCTTTTTACGCCACTTTCTTTTGCAATAAAGTCGAGTAGTTCTCTGACAAATGTTGATTATCGCAAACGAAATATAACGAAAATGTAAAGGAAATTCCGGAACAATTCAATTTCTGATTTTGTAAAGGATGCAGATAAATCGATGTCCTTCGTTATAAATAAAAAGAGAAGAAATTCCTTCTTTCATATTGTAAAATGTAGATTCTTAGTACTTCTGCATCGACCAAAAATTTCATGTTGCGATTTTGACTTCTCGCGCGAACATTTGTAGTTGATCATACCTTACCTGTTTATTATAGTAACGATCTGTGTTTGTCAGGTCAATGATATACTTGAGCTGCGGAAACGCTTCCACCAGCGCCGACGGTGTAAATCTGCAACAACGTACACTTAAGACTAATAGAGAAAAGATGGATGTAAACATCATGTGAATGCACTCACCGCTCTTCTGGTATCAGCAATTTGGTGATTTCCTGGAAAGAAACACGAAGTAAATTAGTCATCGAATACATTTCTTAAAAATAATAATAAAAATTCTTAAATTAAAAGAATTTTTATTCTGCACAATGAGATTCGCGATGTAATAAGAAATTACATAAAATGTACCACAAACGTGTAAACGTGATTCCGAGTAGCTTGACCTACGGTAACCTGATAATATCTCCGAAAATTCTGAAACTGTCTTCGGGGACTGGTAATTTCTCTCTGAAATTCGATTTCGCCGTGCACACATACAGTGCGTGTACAAAGTGTTCGTACACCTTTTAAAATCGAATAAGTTTTTTATAATTGTACCAAACGACTTGATTGCTTATAATTAATTAGAAGCAATTTTTTGAAAATCGTTTTTGCAGATCATTTCATAAACCGATGATTCTAATTAATTATAAGAAATCAGGTTGTTTGGTGCAATTATAAAAAAGTTATTCCATTTTGAAAAGCGTACGAATACTTTGTACACCCACTGTATAACTCAAAGAAGCTAAACGAAGCGAAATTGACCCGTCAACGGAATCGTGCTGCCATAAACACACACACAGGTTGATACACGCGTTGATACCAGCGAGAGAGCAGCTAATCCGAATGAAATACGCGCGAATGTTGCCGTGAAATCAATTACGGGGAGCGTAAAAACGAAGGGAACGTTTATTTAACATAGTTTCGACGGCCGGGAACTTAAGAACGTGTAAATTGAAAGTTTCGTTGGTTCGCTGGCTAGTATCGCACTCGCTATGGGTGGGCTAATGGTAATTACGGGTTTAGGCTCCGCGATCCGATTGACTGGGCGGAGAGATCGTATCTACGGATGAGTGCGGAATGAGTATCGGTCGCATTAATAACGGGCTCGTGGTATAAGCTCTCGCATCCGAGCATAATGATCTGGCCGTTGACTAGGCGTGGAACTCTTTCCTATCTTAATGGTGGCGCTTTTGTAGTTGCTCTACGTCTGCCTTATGAACTCGTAATCCTGTAATCATAGTCGTGTGATTGACAACCGCGACTACGGGCCCTGTCCATCAGACTAGCTGCACGCACCAACACATCGATGAATAACCAACCTCGAAATATACGTATAATAGGAACGCGATAGTAAACACCAAGGAAATCTAATTATCTGGACGTGGTGTTTACGCAAACGTCCCGCGATTATTCAAAAGTATTTCCATTAATCAAACTGGCCGGTACAGCGTAAATTGAAACGAATTAATATTGGCTCGTGTTACGAAATATTCGATCGCACTAAAAGTTTTCTTGATCGAGCGATCAATCCATTCTGCTCCGGTGATTCCACACTCCTGATTTCAATTAAATCGGTTCTAATGAAAACGTCGCACAGTGGTCCCAAAGCGCGAAAACGTGGCCAAAACCTTAAAAAATGTACATTTAGCTAGGTAAGTTTCAATTATTGCATTGGTTACTCCGAGGGTGTTTCCAAGTGTAAACAGCAGGAAGATCGCATTTTTATACCTACGATTTGGGACCACTGTGCGTCGATACAATTTAACGCTCTTTCTTTGTAATCGTCGAAACCAGGAAAATGTTTTCACGAGAAACTTCTTTATTCGAGTACACGTTATCTTCAAAGGCATACGAGATCTGTATTAAACATTTCTTTTTATTGGAAATGTTCTATTATTGGAAAAATCATTTTCAGAAGAGAACATTCCACTTCAACTGGAACAATTCAATGCGCTTGACCAAGAAACGAACCGTCTCGAAGATTTCCTGAACTCTGACCTAGTAAAGGAAGCTGTTCGAGCGCAAAAAGATCAGGAGAGAACAGAGAAGGGCAAAGGGACTGAAGAGAAGAGAAGTCGAGGAAATAACGGGCGCTGCCCACCTGCGAAATTTACTATCGCTGCCCCCGCTATACATATAGGCAGTTTATTTTTCGCGCGGCGCAGTCCCTCTTCCTTCGGATGAAAACAGGATCTCTCAGCTGATTCCGCCATTCAATTTCACGATCCTTAGTCTAATATACGACCGCGTCTAAATCAGGATTATCGGCCGACGAGCTGTGCCCCCATTGTGGCCCTTTGTGGCAGTCCACAAGGGCTCACGTGCAGCCAGTCTTCTCGTGAACGCATCTTCCCACCACCGATTCTTCTCTAACTTCCTTTTTCGCTGCGAGATCGGGCCCAACGGGCCTTTCGTTCAACCCTAAAGGTGCTGTTTAACCACCCCTGTTACGTAATGTTCGACTCACGTTGATTAGACATTTTTTATACCTGGTAAGTTATAAGATTTTACGAACGGCATTATTTTATCTTGGCTCGTCGGAATTCTTCGCGCGAGAAACATATTAAATTGGAAATAACTGTTCATATAGACAGCCGCGGGACAAGATGGACTTCGTCTCGAACAAAATTCGTAGGTGGCAATCGCAACAGCGTAACGACCATTAAATCATATTTTCTTTCACGCCAGCCTTGTGACCCGCCGTACGGTATGATATAATTCACGCGCGTAAATTTCTGTGACGCTTCGGTGAACAATCGCATGAATCATTTCGCCAGCGTCTTGTAAACTTTCGAAGATCTGTTACGCGTTTAAAACAATACGTGGTTCGACGAGCAACTTTCGGGATTTGGTTACCGAATGCGGCTCTCCTAATTTCACTCGAATTACCATTTGAAGACCACAACTGCAGGTGTCCTAACGTTCGTAGGACGTGTTCGCAGAAAATGTTTATCGATCATTTTTTGCCGGTTCGAACGACGGCGCGACGTAGGCGTTAACCAACGGTAGGTATCGGCGGCATTTGCTGGGAATATTTATGAGGGGTGTGCTTTCATGCTTTCGCGGTGAGTGGGCCGTAATACTTCGGAGGTCCTCGCCCCGTCATCAGAAAGCGATGCCGCTATTTCGGCGGATCTGCCATGAGAAATTTCACGGGAACAGTCGTGAGAGTGGCGTGCGTAGCTTTCACCGTGAAAATATGCGCACGACCGTGTACTATCTCTTCTTGACAGAATTTTAACCCCTAAATGCGATAGATGCACTGCAATCATTTCTAGATACAGTAGAGACTCCCGTATCCCGGACCCCCATTATCCGAATACTCTAATCCTCTAATACTCTATTCGCACAACATTTCGTAGCGATGTTTACAACGTTTAGACGTAATAAATACGTTCCTGCGTTCCTTCAAAAAGCGTTTGTAAAAATTAGTTTAAAATGGCCATAAAGAAAGTGGTAATACACGGCCGAGAAACTGGTAATAGAGTAGAGCGTATAAAATATAAATAGAAAGTGATCAAAACGAATGAGTGAATATAAATAAATACATTTAGCGATCCCCATCCCTGAAATGCGTTCAACAGGATCAACAGTATTTGCAGTAAAGAGGAAGGTAATAGAAACGAATCGATGAGCAACTAATAGGTAAGAAAAGATTGCGTGTTTCTCTGGCCGGCAGCAGGATTCGTGAATAATTCATCGAGAACGATTGTCTGACTGCTAGAAGCAAGGAAACATACTGATCGGCGAGCATTGCTTTGCCGCGGCTAAACGACCTTACCGCACAAAGCAGTTCAGACGATTTCTATGAAATTCCCTTATGGACAAGTCGCGAAAAAGAGAGAGAGAGAGAGAGAGAGAGAGAGAGAGAGAGAGAAAGAGGGAGTTCAGGCAAGAGAAAAGCTTAAAGGATGGGAAGGCGAAAGCTTACGGAGATGAACATTTTGTTGCACGAGCACGGCCAACGGGCTATACGTGCTCGTATAGAATCGCATAGGAACGCCATATAGACTGGTATATGGCTGCCGCCAGCTGATATATGCGCGACGTTATCCGTATCCACTTACTTCCTCGTTTGGCAGAAGATTTGAAGCGATTTAAAATGGGTCACCTTAGCTAGAGGAATGCATGCAACAAAGGAACGTGTCGGAAGTAGCACTCGCTCGAAGTGTCCGCTATCATTCTCGCGGACCGTGTCAGCTACTCTATCAACGATCGAAACGCGATAACAAATCGAACCTGACACGATCGAACCGAACTGAACCGAACCGAGGGATGCCAGCAACAGCGTGCCAAAGGCTACGTTTTTTATTAGATTATATGGATAATAATTTATACGAATAACGATTGTAATGCAAATATTTTTTATATGAATGGCAGCGTTTCGAAGATTTCAAGGTGACGTGTATAAAATCTGCTGATTACCGATGATTGATCTATTATAAAATCCTCAGTCGCCGGTGTATGATATGATAAAATGGAAAGTAGTATAGTGATAGCATTAACTAATAGGAACCAATGACTATATCGAAGTCGGTCGAAGAGAAGGAATCCAAGAATTTCGGAGTGCGAGCCATTCACTCGAAACAAGAAGTCGAAGAGTCCGCGTGCCAGGTTGCTGGCTCGGTTGTTAACTTTTTTTTTTGGTGGTCGCATGCCATTTGTCGTTTATACGGGGAAGGACCACCGGAGACAACGAGAAACAAATTCAGGGAACAAATTCGTACGACAGCGAACGTGAAGGATCACGATCCTTGGTCCGTTTGTCCGCGGCGAGAGGAGATGAGAGGAGTGAGACCCCCCGAAGCGTAGCGGACCGCCCCGAAAATATTTTTAATTTTATTACAGCCTGTAATATGGAAATTCTATGGTCACAGTTATCAGGTGTGAATTGAATTATAGTGACTGCCGACGTGGTCTTATTATTTATACCCGAGCAGGGAACACGTTCCCGAGCCGCTGTCCCACGAGGCACACCACGAATACCCCGGTGATAGAAAACACACACCGTTCTAGTGCCAGTCTATAAAGTGTTCTGTCGGTCCCGATACTAATACGTTATCTACACGGAATGGCGAAGCTGTATTGCCATATCGAACCGTATAATTAATTCCTAAACACTTGTATCGCGTTCTCATCTTTCTCCCTTTTTACGATCGAAATATATTAGTAGGAATTGTGTGATGATTTCGGCGGTATATGACAAACGTGCAAACTATATCTAAAAGTATTTCTAGTTCGAATCTATAACTGGACATTTCATATGCATCTAATTAATAAAGGGCGCGCGCCGTCGAAGAAAAGCTGACTACTAAGGGTAGTAATAACTATGCGAAGCTCAGCACGACACGGCGAACGCTTTATGGAAAACGAACCGACTCGGGCCTACATCAGAGACAAATCTATGGGAAATCCGGCGGGTCCGGTTGTTTTCCCTGCTTAACGATTTTTCCAGAAAGGCTAGTGCGTTTTAATTGTCCACTTATCAGAAGCGCAGGATCTGTTGAAAGGAACAGAGAAAAGGGCGGAGAACAACACAGAGCCCTTTAAAAGGTCCCCCACAGCTACCGGTACCATTATTGCTTGGACAATCGATTGCCGCTACCGACACGGCGATGCAACTCTGGAAGAATCATGGACTTTTCCGTTCTTTCGATCTTGCCGACAGGGAGCCGTTTCTCGTGTAGCCAGCAGCTGCTTGAAATTTCTATTGGTCGCATGGTGTATTGGCGTTTTTAGTTTCACCAAAGTGCTTAACGCTAAATTCACTGACCAGAATGAATAACGTTGCCTTATGAAAATGACTAGATCCAATTTATTCAGAGTCCGTGCGATTTATCTTACGAGACTGTCTACGTGTTACTCGGGACATCGATTTTCCCTATGTACGATTAATATTCGTGAAGAATTTTAGAAAGATTTCTTTCGCGTGTTCGAGTATTTTCGATCGATCAAAAGAATCCCGGTCGATTTTTGTATATTTGAAGAATCGAGTCGATAGATATAAATATGCGGCGTGATTAGGCACGCCTCGCAGGCGGTAAATCAATTTTCAATGGTTGCTCGTAAAGCTGGGTTATGAAAGATCCAATGAAAGAGATTAATGGATTTCTTATTGATTTTTCTAACTTTGATGGATCTCTTTGGCTTTCATTGTGTCTGGTAATTAGATTGCGGGTCTTTATCTATTCGCGGTATTTTTACGTTCAGAAAATACAGAAAAATGCTTAGGTCAATGAATAACATTCATATTTTATAATCTCTTAATCGATGAAATCACTTTCCCCATTGTCTTGATATTGTAAAACGGTGTATGAAAATGGCAATTTTCAGATCTTACCGATATGCTCCCGTTCGGAATTTGCATAATAATATTAGTTAGTTTATTAATTTTTAAACCGCTAAAAATTATTCGGTCTACCTGTGTGCGATATCTCATTTTATCGAGGTGCTTCTGACATCAGAAGTAATTAGATAAAATTGATTACCATAATTTTTAATTGTGATAAAAATCAATTAAATATCGGCACACTCGCGAAGCAAGGCGCGCCGACGGTTTTTAGTGTTCGATACTATTGAAACAGTCCGGAAAATATAATTAATCTTGCTCCACGTAACTATAATTTGTACCTCCTTAAATCCGCACATTCCAACGCCTGAAATTCTGCTTCACAAATAAATCACAACATTACGAGAAAACCGAAAAAGGATCTATTATTATTTCCGTGTGGCTAGCGGACGTCCAGCTGACAGTCATAAATCGAAGCCTACCGAAGCCCGGACCGAAGAATCAATTTCGCCGACACGCAGATGAACTCGGTGTAACCTGTAATCTATACTACTAATCCGTATCACACTGAAAGGCGTCAGGTCTCGGAGCCGAAGGTAACCGATTCCCTTTTTCACCGGGCGAGTTGATTGTTTTAGCTACGGGGGTGAGAATACATTATACATTAACGAATAAGCGGCACCACCAAAAACAAGATTAACGACTCACAGGTATTTACGACCGTGACTTGTCGGCCTCGTTTAAACAAATGTTTGTTTCCGATGGCTGACCGACTCCGCCTGGCCAGCCCCTTAGAAGAGCGCGCAAAGTGTTCCTCGAGGTGCTGAAGACCCGGCGCCGTGCCAATCACCCCCAAATATACGCCCACGTCCTGTCATCCCCTTACTTAGGGTATCACGCAACTGCGCTCTTCCCCAATTTTCACGAAATAAGACGTAGGATCTAGGAAACACGAGTTTTCACATTCCGCCCTTCGCTTTTCATCAAAGTCCGCTTGCGTGGGCAAATTGAATGTTAAAACTGCAATCAACCCTTAATCACAAGATTTTCAAAATTTCTTAACCCCTAAATATTATGAAAAGCCTTCAGCCAACTGTGACACGTGACATTCGCCGAGTTGAAGGACGCACCTCTCTCAGATTATGCGAAAATCCTCTGGGGACCACTTGGGCAACGTTAGCTGCGTCTAGTCTCGTGTGCCAAGAGATTCGTCACCGGCTCGGCGCGGCGTCGGGAATTGACGAACGGAATATCGCATCACCGGCACCGTTTCGCGAATTCTCTGGATAACGCAGTACGCATTGCGAACATCGTATGGGCCTTGAACACCAATTACCCCGGCATTATGCCGTGGTTCGCGTTCCCTGGCTTTCGCCCCGGAGGCACGTGCATATATCGAAGGAAATGAGGAAGCGATCGTAAAGAAACGATATGTACGCACAAGGGAAACCAGCCAACCGGACGATAAATCTGGCAGTTGGTTCGCGCGTCACCAACGCGCCGGTGACATTTCTGTAAACAGATGAAAGATCGGGGGAAAAGAAAGAATGGAGCTCTAACCGAGACCTTGAAAGAAAAGGGAGAGATCCAGACGTAGGCGGAGGACACTGGCTGCTGGCTTGGGAGAAAAGAAGAAGAACACCCGAGAAGAAAACCGGGGAGAATGCTAGGACACACAGTGGCGGAGAAAAGGGGGGCAGGTAGAACAGAACGTTGGGCGCCAAGTCATACGCGCGCCATTCAACGGAAATTTATATACCGGAGGCATAAAGCCACTGGTCGCCTCTAAAACCTTACTACCGCAGGCATCCAAACCGCCGAATTCACAAATCTCCTCTCGCCCCATTCTCTCTCCCTCTTCTTCTCTATTTCTCTCTCTCTCTCTCTCTCTCTCTCTCTCTCTCTCTCTTACCTCCCCCCCTTTCACCGAACTCATTTCCTCCTCATACCCCCTTCTTGTTTGCAGGCATCGCTACAATTCAAACGAATGCTGCATTCTATCGTATATAGTAACGCCGGTTATAAGGGAACCGACGTTGATGGTGGCAAGACTGGGATATGTATTGTAGCATCCATCGAGAGCCACAAAAATAAAAGAAACATAACGCTATTGTCTCTTAACGATCACGTTTCTAAGCCGTTATTCCTTACATTTCCGTGGGCCGGGACTCAACACGCAGATAATGTCAGAACGTTTCTTTAGCGATTCCACGGAGAGATCATCCGTCTCTGTGTTGAACAGTTTCAACCAAGGTCAAGACGAAAGCAATTGTAAGTAATTATAGAATACTCTGAATATGTATATATAGAATACTTATGAATATGGACGATTTTCAGGAGAAAAGTTGCGTCAGTACATTGTCTACCAGCATAGAGACTCCACCACCTTGTAGTTTTGAATATACATTATTCTTTTACACATAGTAAACGTAACTTTTCCCCTTGAAAATGGTCCATATCTGGATCGAAACGGCGAGAATTTTTTAAATTGCATTAATTGCTTGTTTTACAACCCGTGGCAGAATGTTTCCGATCGGAGGCATTGATACCGATTTTAGAGAAAACATTCACAATTCAGAGGTAATAAATATTACTTGAAAATTTCTTGATCCCCAGCATCGATGAATGGTTTGAAGATTCTATAAACTTCATTTTCCAAGACGATGTTCTACGATCGAAAAATTGAATTTATACTATGCATACTTCACATGCAACAGCCGAATACGAGTTTGAGAATGTTTGGACGCGTGGCTCCGCGACGCGCCCACAAGTGCTCGTAAGTAGACAGTGCCTGGGGGTAACGAAGTCTCGCGAAATAAGAGAAACGGCGAAACACGATCGGACGGAACGATAAGCTTCGCTACTGCGAGATCTCCTTTACTCCACGGGGTTCCCGGAAAGAGAGGTACTCGAGATGGACACTCGCCATCTCATCTAGCAGAGATAGGCTGCAGCCCAGCTACCATATCTGATGAAACGCGATGGATGGGGCATCGTGACACTAAAGTACGAGTCAAAAGTGTCCTCTGCGGCGTGCTTCCCTCTACTCCGAGGTATCCATACCCTCTGCCTCGACCACCACCCTCGGGCACCCACACCTAGGGTCTTGGAAACGCAACCGTTCGACAGGCTACACTATCTTTTCGTCAATTTGTTACCCACTTTCACCGCCGTACAATATTATCCCAACAAAAACATCCTGTAAACAGGAGCCAAGTTCCCATGTGCCGTAAAAAGTTCTGAGAGCAAACAAAGTACTACCAAGTTCGTTAGCTTAGATACACCTCTTGCAGTACTGAGACAGCGTTTATGAAAATTAGTTTGATAGAACGCTGTTTCATTTTTAAGTTTTTGAGTGAATATTCCACTTTCGAAACCACGCGATACATCTTTGGAAAGTCGATGGAGCTAAAAACCAAGAGAGTCTCCGGTTAAGCTCGGTCAGAGAAACAAAAGTGAATCTCTCTCACTCTCTTGGACCATGCTCGCTCGAAGAAAGAAAAGTGTAGTCTCGCGGGGCAGGTTGGTTTGCATACCGTTCAAGATCGTTCGGGAACAGAGTCGCGACAGTACGTGTAACGAATGGGTACACGCGCACAAGAGCTCGCAAGTTTCATCAAGAAATGACATGTTTATATGGTCCTCTGGTGTCGATCCTTGGGAACTTGGAGAGCAAAAGTCGTTGCGGCGCAGTGGGTCCTGACGTGACACACGACCCCCTTCTTCTTATTAGAGGCGCCAGTCTGCTAGAAGAAGAGAAGGAAGAAGAAGACGAAGAAGAAAAGGAAGGCGTTCCGACGAACCGAACCGAGGTATTGGCGTCAGATAAGATCGCCGAAACGGGGATCAGTAATATTTTATAAAGTCATCGAAGTTGCTCGCTAACTTCGGCATAAATTACAATCGCCGGCTCCTTCGAACCCCTCCCTTTCGCCCCCCGTTCCCCTCTTTGCAACCCCCATCCTCATCCATTTCGTCAAGCATGCTCCTCTGCAGTGTGGAAAGATTGCGGATTTCGCGACCGATCGTTTTCGCCACTCACTCAGCGACGAACAAACACTTGCTAACTTGAGATCGAACTATAACCTCGACGTCGAACATTCCGAAAACTGTATCGTAAATTAGCCGAATCGGTTAGAACAATAATTACTGAACCGTCCATCTCTGTATACGTACATTAGTGAAATTGAATATTTTGATTTCATTGCTTCCGCAACGAACATATCTCCGCCTTTCAGTCTACATCAAGTTAGGTACGAAAATGGAAAATCACATAAAGATCGTCAGTCTAGTAATTACCACGCTCGTACTCTCTATCGCAAGGGTATTTATGGGAGTGTCATAGCTAACCTTGAAGAGAAAATTGCTTCTACGCTTCATCAGAGAGGTCAATCAACTCTTTCCTCCAGGATAAACATATGCGAGAATTCGTAAAAAAAACATGGCACGAAATGGTCGAAATTTGCTGTGCCATTCTGAAGCCTCCGAGAAAATTGCAAAACAAGTTGTCCAGCACCTAATACAAGATTTATTATTTATCTATTCCGCAACCCAAAAGTCGACACAGCTTCGCCTTGAACTTTGAATTCTTCTATACACTTTCACTAAACGGTATAGTAATAAAAAGACGTTCATAATTGCAACAATAGTAGAGCTACTGTAATCCAGTAAGATATTGATTTGAATGTGAAAAGTGTCTCACTTCGTTCTTCCAACTGATTCTACTACACGAACATCTTCAGTGTTAAATCGCGGTCCAACATACGCAACGATTTTTTTTTTATTAAATATTCCCGCCGCAATAATTCGACATCCTACTCGATGGTTTACGAGCTGGGGACCCGGGGCGCCGTAGAATCTCGGGAACGTTGAAAATCTTCGAAATTATTGCCAGCGTCGAAGGCATCAGATTAATTTGTCAGCGGCGGCGAAACCATCATTCACCGCTGCCACATGCGATATTTGGCTAGCATATGTCGCACAGGACTGCAAACATTTTTTCACGTATGATTTATGAATAAGTCCCTGGCAAACTTCGTAGCGGAGGAATGTATTCGTGTCATGGCCCGGACCTCTCTCTCTCTCTCTCTTCCTCTCTGTCACGCGCGCGCGCACGTCCCTCCTCTCTAACTCTCTTTTTCGAGCTCTCTTTCCTCCTTTTTTTCGGTAAAATGTTAAGTAACGGCCCCCGGTGATGGTAATCGGTTTGTTCACTGTCGGAAATAATAAACGGCGGCATTGTGCCTTGTCGCAGACGTTAATCTCGCGGGTAAACACTCGATTTCACGGCGGACGACGCGCAACTTTTATGCCAAACTTACGAAATCCCTTCGAGCCACGAAAACTAACGCGGTGCTCGGGCCATGCTCTCGCCCACAACCTCGGGATGACAGTGGGTGTCACACTTTACAGCTTTTCATGGGTATATTAATGTTTGCGCTCCCCTCTGACCGAGATGCACGCCGAACATCAAATATTACGTGCTTGTTTAGTATAATTAACACGTGAGTTGCCACTATTTCCTTCGCCGACGATCTCCATAAATAGGGCTGCCAAATTCTCGACATGTCCGAAATCGTGAATTAATACTTTCGTCTCGCACGTACGCGGTGATCACGATTCTCAATTTGACGTCGAAAAGATCTAATTAAAGGGTGGTCTCGTTTTCAGAATTACAAGGGCGTGCGGTGCGCCTTCTCATTTCTCGATAACGCAAAGATGGAGTTTTTCAGTAGTGAAAAGTAGTGCATAAAAAATCAATCTAGGCCGCAGTCTACCTCGAAAGTCCTACTTTTACGTTTACGAGCCGTGATTTACATTATTCGTAACCTCTTCAAGAGATAGGACTCGAATAGTAACATCACTCTTATAAGAGAGAAACGCGATACCAATTAAATATGATTCTCGAATGAGAACTTCGCAGCAGACTTAACAGAATAATATTTTTATTCCGCAAAATTTTCGACGTCGTTCGGATATGGAATGCGTCAAAAAAGTGCACAAAGGTAAACCGAAGGCAACGACGTCGCAGGATGTAAAATCTACATATCGAACGTCATCGCGAGGCCAGAACTTCTCAATTCATCATGGTTCCTCGAAGGCAAGTCGGCTTTCACCGTCGTCGGTGAAAACAACGAGGGAGGTTAGTGTAACCGAGAAGTTAACACGATAGCGATCTGAATGCCGAGGATTTCCAGGGGTTGAAATACAGATATCACCCACGAAGACAGACTACCCATTCTCAGGTTGGATCCTGACCCGAACTGAACCGAAGAATTAATATTCCGTTTCTACAGTGCAGAATTTGCCTACCATCGTTCAACGATCTCGAGGGAAAACCTCTCAGGTATTCGACCGAGACGAAAAATGGAATGGTAAGAATGAAGGAATACTATACTGGGGGATACACCTATCCGTTCTTCGATTTCCCACGTTTAAATCATTCCACAGTTTTTCCTCCCGGGAAGATGGAGAAAGAATTTTCCAAGGAACCGCTGGTGACAGTTTCTTGTGAAAAGAGAATTCTCGGTATCTATCTCAGCTCTGTTTTAACACGCACGATATTAATAAGAAAAATGAGTGGGTGTGATTTGAAAATTTGAAATTTCAATTAAAAAAATTTTAAAATATCAATATATTACTTTTAGGTTATCGATGTAACTCGAGAAAGAAGAAAATTTCTGTTTCCTTTATTGTGCGTGAAGATCCACGGGTCTATTAACGAATAATAAATAATAAATAAGTACCGACCTACGCTCGTGTTACCTAACGATATGAAACATAAACATTGCGAAAGAAACTTATGGGACGACCTAATATTTTCGTTTTGAGACACGTTGGTTAAATTGAAAAGACTCGCATCAATTTGTTTGACGGCGATTCTGCGTTGAGAAATGTGAAGGATGTAGCTCCTGTCTTTCGGAACAGTGCGCATCGGTTGTGCATTTGTTCGTCGTTCATCTTCGAATGTAATACTATACAACTACGCGGCCGCTGAAAGCAGATACACGTAATAAGTACCCACACACGGCTCGTGAAATACAGATCAAGGAAACAAATTTTCGGACGATAAACATCTGCGAGGGCGATGAAAACGTTTCGATATTTCTTCCTGGAAGCACGCTATAAGTAACGCATATTTACACGGCCGCGACTATCATTCCATCTACCAATCTTTTATCGCCCCACAATATCTCGCGTTCCCTCGACAATACACGCACAACTCACGAATACCAGAAAGCATTGTACTAGATAAAAATCGTGGACTCACTGATATTCTTAAAGTGTGTTAATCTATCGGTGAAGTACTTTACATTGTATCTACTCATTTTTACTTGCAGTCCAGTTATGGTTTATCAGAAATCATTTTTCACGATTTGCATCGCCTATAACATGGACATTGTTGCTCTTTGCTGGCTTCGAGAATTTTATGAAATTCGTCGAGATACTCCAGAAGCACGTTTTCGAGACCATAAATTATTTGTTGCCGAAATACAGTGTACAAAGTGTTCGTACATCTTTTAAAACAGAATAAATTTTTTACAGTTGCGCATGATTATTGTTGTGTATGACACACAATACCATTCCTTAAAAGATTGCAATATTATCAGACCGTCGCTCTAAGGACTCTCGAACGTTTCGTCTGCGAAAAAAAGAAAGCATCCACGTCGAATTTTACGGATTCCCCGGTAAAATAAAATCGGGGATCGTCTCGCGGGAGGACAGAGGATTTCGCGAGCCTCCGGGGCCTCTGATTCGGTACCAAATTACACGCACGGGAAATTCAATCCAAAATTAAAATCGACTTTAAAGCGCATCTTTTACAATGTATATGTGACTAGCGAGTACTGTCTTAAATTCATCCGGAACCACTGCCGCGATGCCGTTAAAAAAGAGAGAAGAAGATCGTGTCGGGGGGTGGGAGAAGGTAGGTAGACAGAGAGTGTGTAGGTTGCGTCGGTGTGTACGGTATCACATTTCGTGTGAGCCGATATTTGTTACACGTTCCCGTAGAAGAAGATGAAAAAGCGGTCCGGAGTGGCGCGTTTCGAGAAGAGAGCCGAGAACGGAGTGGCATGGTCACGGGGCAGAGAATTGGGCAGCGATGGTCAGCGGATGGGCAAGCATCGGGCACGAGCACAGCCACGAGAGCATTTGAGGGCCCTATTAACGAGTGGCCCCCCACGGCCGGGCGCAACGGTCCCAATCAGCCCGAGTCCAATTCTTGGGGCCCTGGCTTCGACTTGTTTTATGTAATGCCTGCGACGCCAGAATCAATTAGCCGGGCACCCTCCTATTTTGCGTATGCGTACACGCATACGCACACCACCGAGACGGCGATATGACGGCCGGGATCCACCGAAAAAGGTTCCGAACTTATTTGCAACTGTCCGGCCAACGTACCAAGGGACGACGGTAGACGAGAAAAACCGGTTCGCTCTCTCGGAGTTAGAGGCGGAAATTAAATGAGTCAAGACAAACGGGAATAGCGGCTATGCTCGCCACCAACGGCGCACGGAATTGCCGATGCCGATTTTGACGTGGCAATCTATGAACCGTTGATACCGTCGGTCCCTCTCTACCATTGATTTCGAGTCATCGATTTACTACTTGGACTTCGATACTCCCTTCAATACGCGTTTCAAGCGGCCCACGTTGCGCCGAACGTTCGCGAGCAGGTACTACCCTCGGCAGAAATTATTCGATCAAATAAATCAAATAAACACATTAGACGCATTATTTTTAATAGTCCACGGGCGCCCAATATCTTAGGACGGCCATAGACAATGATGAGACTCTTCGTACATATACAAGATTGTGAAAAAGTATGGGAGTATACCGTGTCTAGTATTATTAAGTCAGGGATATTTAAAAATGCTATACTTTTGACCACATGATGTGATAGCGCGGTTTTAGACAAACTCGACGAAGTGATTTTCTGTCATGGAAATCACCTTTTCTCGAGGAAATTGTTACGAATGGAGCACATCACTGCATTTTTCTTTTTTTAAGGATTACCGGATTCAATATGGAGGAGCATGTACATTCGACGCGAAGTGCATTCTTCAAATTAATTTATGGCGCCCGAAACGCGGCGTAAAAACACATTCAACCGCACTGCGGATAAGAAATACCTTACGGACGTTTTAAAGAGCTTCGTGTCACGAATTATATCTTTCCTTGCGAAATTACTCCGACGAGTATATGTATTTTCTGTATTACAAGACGTCCGTGCGTTCAATTAGCGGTGCTCATCGTTTTGTATTTTAATAAGGGTCCGACGAAAAACTGAAGATATAAAAATGGTTTATGCCATGCGAAACTTGAGCCCGGAGCACTGTCAATTAAGTGTCGCCGAGCGCGCACACCCACAACCATGCGCCGTACGAACGAGCCTGAGAAAGTACGAGCTTCTACTCCGATAATCAAAATTTCTCCATCGTTCAACAATTTTTCAATTATTGAGCACCGGGCTTTTTACATTGGTATTTTATCTGTTTTAGTTCTTTCACGCGCACACGTACTCCCTTATTTTATATTTCCATTCATTTGCGTAAGTTCAGCAACTGGATTCCATGAACACGAATCATGAATTTTATCTCAACCAGGATTCACATTATTGGATAGCATGAAAAACTGACGAAAGTTTCTATGATTTTTCAACTTAAACGATAAATTATTTGTCCTAGTTCGCAAGTCGCGTAAGTGTAATTGTATCGATGAAAAAGTTTCGTGTATTTCTGACCGAGATCACGCATCGTAGTGAACGAAGAGAAATTCGTGCTTTCATCCTCGATGAATTCGTTCGGTGCTGTAAAATGCAGGGAAAGAAAATTATTCTATTTTCGACATCGTCTGTTCATTGTTTCGAGTGACCGTATGCATTCAATCGAAGACAGTATGAAACCGAAGCGACGACTGGCTCCTGAAAGAGAAAGTCGAGAAAGATGTCATTGGACGTTCGTCTATCCATAAAGTCGAGAAACATCAGTGAATACCGCTGGATCACAGCATGACCGCGATACATCACACAGCGGCAGCCAGCATGGGAGTTTGCTCAGCTACTAGGCAAACAATCGGTCGTGGTCATTCACGATCCGAAAAGCACTGCCGCCGTGTATCGGACGAAATAGTGTGCATACATCAAGCTTGTTTATATCTGAGCCAGGCCGGGCATGCAACAATACAGCAATTTGGCTTCGACTGATACGGGATCTCACCCGGAGGTGCCTTTCCTGCCTTACCGTTACCGAGAGAGCATATCGATGGACAAACGGGCCTCCCTGCGCTGTCACGCAGTGGTATAGAAGCCATTTTTACTCGGTGAAAGTTCTGCTTTGTAAACATTCGTCTAAATCACTTGCACGCACAGTGCACGGTTCTATCACCATCAATTCCGATGGCTCCAAAAAAGTATTGGCACGCTGCGTTTCCGATTTCCGTCGATATTCAAACTGCTATAATTTCGTAAAAGGGAATCCACGGAAATAAATTCCGACCCACATCGAAGCTTGAAGCCTCTACTTTTGCAAGTTATCGTTCGTTTATATTTTCTGAACAATGCTATTGTTAAAAATGGTAATTGAAACGTCTCTAAAAATATTCAAAAATTCGCGATAGAATCTACCATAGACTTAAAGATTGTTTCATCCCCTGAAATTTGCAACGACACCCTGAAATTTGATCGACGACATTTTGTACCGTCCAAATAAAAATACAACATACCAGGCCTTTACAGTAAACTTGTTCCTGATATCTCGTTTATGAAGCAACTAAAAATAAATGTACATCAAGCTTTGAGGTTTCTTGTAACGGGGAAACCTCGATCTTCAAATCCATAAAACTCAGTTAGCACGAATTCCCAGGAACAATGTTGCAATGGCAGCTTTCTAACCACTTCGAAATGTTAGTGTGAAGTAAAAGGGAATAGTAAAGTATCAGTAAATGCATTTCAGAGATTTGCTAAACAATTGGCGATGTAAAAGTTGGTTCTATACCACTGGTTCGCACCGTCTTCACGGTGGTCTGCACCATGTAACCTACCAATGTGTTGAGCGCATACCTAACTGGTACGTATGGACGCCGACACTGTACCCTCTATTTCTGGAATTCGACGTGATCTTATCTCGATTTCAAAACCGCCACGACCCCCGCGAAGAGGATCATTGATTTACTACAAGAAAGAAAGAGAGGGGAGGAGAAAAAGGAAGAACAGTAAGGCGACTCCGAAAACAGTGACCGTACAGTCGAAAATAGGGCTGTAACTTTTCCGAAGCTTAGAAGACTTCAAAGCTTTCGAAGTCTTCGAAAGGACGAAGGGAACTTCGAAGTATCGAAGTCTTCCAAGTGCTCGAAATTTCAAAGTCTTGGAAACGTATGAAGTTGTAACTTACGAGTTTCATACCATGTCACGATTTTTGATAAATTGAAAGAAACGGAGGTTCGAAATTAAAAACTTTGATTCTTATCGCCTTCGAATTTTCAGAAATCCAAGTTCCAAACCTTCGAAGGAAAGTTGCAGCCCTAGTCGAGAACAGCGGCTCCAGAAATCAGATTTGCGAATGTATCGAGGATTTAAACCTTCGTTCTTTGTTATTCATCGGTGATCAATCTTTTTATAGACTCGTAAAAAACGGATGGATCAGTGTTAATAATTAATTGATTTGTGAATAGTACTCACCTTCTTCAGGGGTACTTTGAACGGCAGAATTTTTGTACCTTTTAATACCGTGCCAAAAGGTTTGTATTCCAGCCACCTACGGCACAAAATACGACCACATACGTATACAGGGTGTTCTACTTAAGCTCCATCGTTCGAACTATCAGAAATGAGAAGAAAGTCGTAAGGCAAAGTCAAACGAAGTTTTTTTTCATAGAGCAACGAAAACGGTATCGATCTGAAAAGTATTGAGTTGCATTAACTATTGTGCAATGATCGAGTTGACTGAGTATACTAGTTTAGATTTAGTACCACTAGTTTACATATTACAATTGCTGAATAAACTACTGATTAAAAAATTAACAACGATAAGAGACCACCGTTTATCTTTCACGAGAGCATACGTATATTAAAATCGAGAAAGTGAATTTTAGTGATGGAAGAAAATTATTTCAACCCTTCAACTTTGCCTTATGATTTCGTTACCACCCCTAACCATTTGAACGGTGCAGCTTGACTCAGTAGCATGGGACAGCCTGTATGCCCAAGTGCATCTTGTTTGAATGAACCGGATAGATGCAACAGGTGAGTCCAGAGTGTAACAAAAAAAAAATGTGTGTACGACGAAAAAGCGCTAAAAAAGTTCGACTATGTCCAAACAAGTCTGCAAAAGATTTGAAGAATGGGAAATAGAGTACCTTGTTCCTACGAAACAAACTTAACGATCATACGACTGCTGTTTTGAAAAATAAATTTTCGGGCACTAGTTCTACAACTACATTGTTTCAAATAGGAATTATATTTTGTCAGAGACGAAGTACCGAAAAGTAGATCATTATTTAAATGAATAAAAAAATGTTTAAATATGAGAAATAAGAAATGTATATACTAATTAGACATTTGGTTTTTATACAAAGCAAAACGAGAATTTATTAAAATAGGTATTCTAAATGAAGTACGGCGGTAGATCGATCATCAAATATATCCTTTTTTCAATTACCATTTTTGTATCGCGTCCTATGTTACCTGCTGGAATCGCGACGCTACGATCGGTGGTGGGAATTCAAACGAAAAATGATTATAAATATTATTTTAACGTGATTCAAAAAATCGTTCGCATAGATGCATAGGAACTCGAAGACTATTGATAACGCGGCAGTAATAACGCAGGCGCGATTTTACAATTTACTTATAACAAAGGTCTGTTACCTGACCAACTGATAAATAATTTCTGTTCGACATAGTTCGAAAGTTCTACGCTCGAAATTATAGAGTGCGCAACAATACTATCGATTCCTAATGGCACCGGTATTTTCAACCGTGTGATTCAAAACCCTACTATGATTATGGCTAATTTCTGTGAGATCTGATTAAATTTCCAATACTATATGCTCTTAATCGTTTCTACACGAAATTCTAATTGTTCTAAACTAAAACATTACGAAAGTAGCATCAAAGCATTTTTTTCTTATGAAAATAATAAAAAAGTTACATTCTGCGTGCGATGTAGACAAACTTGTTTTGTTTTGTCCAATATAACCTTACATCTTCATTAGTCTGTCCATGTTCTTATTTATCGTTTACGACTATTGAATCAATAGCAAAATATGTATACCCAGCTAACCAGGCGAACTTAGAGCCACGTCCGTCCGAGGGCAGAGATCGGCAAATCATTGTCCAATCTACGCTCGGAGCTGCTCACGGCTGGATTGGCTCAATTTTGGACGTCCCCCTGTCCACGCATATGCGACGCCAGTGCCGTCCGTAGGACGAGGGTTTTGGACGTGAGCCGGAGGTCGGCGCGAAACCGGCCCCAGGACACTAAATGTGTCGTTGTGGTACACTGATGTGGCGCATATCGCATGGCAGCACCGTCGCATTAATGTGACTGGCGAATATTTTGCAGGTTAGCACCGTTAGCGAAGGTACTTAGAAAATTGTGCGGCAATGCAATACAGCTACTGTAGCTGGCGAATCACAACCAAAACTTCAAAAAAGTAAAAAAGTTACGCCAAGTACATGAATTGAATTAAGCCGCTAACATGGCATAATAATTATGAACACAAAAAAATAGAAGAAAGTATAACACAAAAAAATAGAAGAAAGTATAATTATGATATGAACACAAAAAAATAGAAGAAAGTAATATCACAAAAAAAGATCACACAAAAATAGAAGAAAATAATACATCAAAAAGAAAAAAGATAGAAGATAATAAACAATATAAAAAAAAAAGTGAAATCGAAATGAGCTGCAAGTACATAAAGGTGCTTTCCAGCAATGTGCAAAGGCGACACTGTGTAACACAATGTAAGATTCGGTGCTTTCTAACTACGCTTAAGGTGACACAGCTATACACAGCTTAAATGCTATGTTCAACAGTAGCATATTTTCATCGCAATATGCCAAAAATGCACTCAATACATTCCATTATTCATATCGCGGACATTTTAATAATGTGAAGATAAAATGTAACATCTAGACATTTGCCTAGATGTCCGCGGCCTGGAAGTCAAATACTTGGCGTGGCCAGGCAAGGTCAAGGTGTCGATGAATAAGAATTATTTAAAAACCGCAAACTAATGAAAATATACGCAATGTGTCAAAGCTTTATTTCATTTGATGAATTAGCTGTACGCCTGCGAAAGACAAGGTATTGGTGTCGATAAATGATCATAGAATTATTTAAAAACGCAAAATAATGAATGTGTAATCGTATAGTCAGAGTTTTAAATTGACAAATTATCTGAAAGCCTGCGAGAGAGAAAGTATGTTTTTAAATAATTCTTATTCATCGACACCTTGACCTTGCCTGGCCACGCCAAGTATTTGACTTCCAGGCCGCGGACATCTAGGCAAATGTCTAGATGTTACATTTTATCTTCACATTATTAAAATGTCCGCGATATGAATAATGGAATGTATTGAGTGCATTTTTGGCATATTGCGATGAAAATATGCTACTGTTGAACATAGCATTTAAGCTGTGTATAGCTGTGTCACCTTAAGCGTAGTTAGAAAGCACCGAATCTTACATTGTGTTACACAGTGTCGCCTTTGCACATTGCTGGAAAGCACCTTTATGTACTTGCAGCTCATTTCGATTTCACTTTTTTTTTTATATTGTTTATTATCTTCTATCTTTTTTCTTTTTGATGTATTATTTTCTTCTATTTTTGTGTGATCTTTTTTTGTGATATTACTTTCTTCTATTTTTTTGTGTTCATATCATAATTATACTTTCTTCTATTTTTTTGTGTTATACTTTCTTCTATTTTTTTGTGTTCATAATTATTATGCCATGTTAGCGGCTTAATTCAATTCATGTACTTGGCGTAACTTTTTTACTTTTTTGAAGTTTTGGTTGTGATCTCACTTCTTTTTACAAGAATTATAAATTACAAAGTTTTATCATCAACAGCCATGATCAATTTTATCACGGGACAGAATTAAGGATAAATTCTACGTAAGTTTAACATCTACGAAAAGAAACCATGTCCACCGCATTGCCGACCTATATTATGTGTATAGTAATTTGTGTACAGTACATGGTGCGCGAAGCAGCTTATGGCGATGAACGTATTTAACATTTGATTGTAATACAATAATGTCTTAACAGTGCAACAGGATGGGTGGGGTTTGCAAATTATACCATAAGGTAATATGAACCAATATTGGTGAATATCCGCGTTCGCTACGCATATTAATACCGCCCGCGCAACACCTTACTTGCGAGAAACTCGCTACGTCGCGTTGTCCATCTGACGGTGATCGCGGTAGATGATGCCGTCGACGAGCCCGAGCCTTGCCGAATGATCCCGAGAGTCGACGAACGAAACACGCGTGTATAGTCCATTTGGCTGAATGTGTGCGTGTAACGCGTATACGTATTATGTTGACGAAAATTGACTGACGAAGGAGAAGAATCAGAAGAAAAATCCTATCAATTCTGACTGATCCATGACATGATATTACGATATCTCTGTCATACATGGACCAATTTTATTGAATATGGTCTTATTCGAAAGCTTATATGCGGTTTACATTAGCAAAATGCCTTTCAATTTAGAAAATATTGCAGACGTGATGAGATATTAACGAAAGAAGTTTCAGGTTAGGTTAGAATGCCCGGTTTACGAGTAAAGATACGCGGTAGGTAGCGACAGTTGACATCGATAATTTTTCATGTACTTGGCGTCGAGACGCTACCGCGTCTCTAGATATCATTTTGCAGGATAGCAACGTCAGCGAGGGTAGGTCGCACTAATGTGTTAGATGTTGGCGAAGTAAATTGCTATCGTACCAAATATACAGCGCTTGTTCCTTTTATTCACATTCACTCTCGTCAATTCGAAATACCCATACAAATTTTATTAAATTCTCATATTTATTATTTTTCCATTACTGCGATCTTTATGCGAAATAAAAATTGTCTGCATCGATTGCAAGAGACTAACGGTGCTATCCTGAAAAATATTCGCCAGTCACATTAATGCGACGGTGCTGCTAGGCGATATGCGCCACATTAGTGTACCACAACGGCACATTTAGCGTCCTGGGGCCGGTTTCGCGCCGACCTCCAGCTCACGTCCAAAACCCTCGTCCTATGGACGGCACTGGCGTTGCATGTGCGTGGACAGGGGGACGGCCAGATTTCGATTTTTGGTTAGCTGGGTATATATTTAGATTCGATAAGAGATATGGTTGCATTGTACTTACTCCGCCAGAAAGCGACGACAAGTTATAATTAAAATTTGATTTATCTTCGAAATGGAAATTTGCGTTTTTCTCCTTATAACCACAGACACAGATATTAAACTGTATTAAACAGACTATACTACCTGATTTTCTTTTATTTAGAGAATACTCAAAGCGTAAGTTTCAAGCATAACCGACTTATGTACGCTAAAAGCGCGCTCTCGCGGTTTGTCACTTGAGACGTTTTACTCTGCGTTTTTGCAATGTTTAAAACTGTAAATATCAAAATTCTAAGTATCAACGCCTGCCCGATAAAATATTTGAACAAGTTTCGATTTTCATTCATGGATGCGCCACGTGACAGGATATCGAAATCGATAACCAGTTGAAATTCAGAAAAACATTGAAGATTTTTATTAAACAATCGTCAAATAGAATGCAGATTCCAATTGTTTATAGTTGTTAGGAGATTCAAGAATGTCGGAGTACTATGTGCAAAATCGTTTCAACGACGAATTGAAAACAAGAAAAGTCGGCATGACATAACCTCTTTACAATGTGACCTCAGATTTAGATCGATAAACAAATAAGTTTAAATGTTCGTGGAAACTTGTCGGAAGTGTGTAAAATGAAAAAATATCACGTACCTGTCTGGTATACTTTTACCCATGTTCCCAGCTTTGTTCACTTGTTATTATACGAAATGAAAAGCGTAACACCAAATTGCAAACTACTAACACAGCAGATATGCGCAGTAGAGAGAAAAGTAGATGTCACCGCGACGCAGGACCATCGATCAGTCTCGATTTTCGCGCGCAACGCCTTTACATCATTCAATTTCATTTATCAAATATCATTTGTAATTTATCAATTACATTTAATTCGTGGAACATAAATTACGTTAATTTCTTTTTGTTTTGATCCTTTCGTTTACATGTATAGATTAATTATCTCTAACCTTCTCTAGACTCAATTTATTTCGAAAATTAATCAAACCGAACTACTTCAAAATCAAAACATTTAACATAATTAATTCAATTTAAAGAAATAGTTGCAATGCGGATTTTGCTTTAGAACCGACAACTTTCAAAACAAATTGAAAGGGGTCTGTTATATGTATACATGTAACAATCCGTTTGTTAAAGAATAAATTATTGTACATATATGGCTATGGTAATGGCGAGAAACAAAAAAGTTTAGAAACTAAAGGTTTTTATTAGCTTGTTGGACACTGTACGGCGGAATCCTTACTTATAGTCGCTTGCAAACTCTCGTTCAATATTTTCTTTTCTATGTCCAATAGGGCAGGTGGTTTCTTATACTATGAATTAAAGAATTATAAGATTTGCATGTACGTACTGAGATGAAAGAATATAGTTTTCATACCGTAATAATTAACGTGTTGTACTGATGTGTATAAGATATCCTGTCCTGTTCCGGTTTCAATCCAATGCGTTCCAAATCTGGGACTATTATCTTTTTAAAGTATTTTTTATTACTAGTGCGAACTGTTATGGTTCCATCATCTTCTGCAGTTACTGAATACACGCTCAATGGATATGGTAAATTTCTTATACGCCACTCAAGTGAGGTCTTCGTTATTCTTCTGGAAATAAATGGCTAGAAAATACATATACATTGTTAATAGACACCTGCCACGATTTAAATGTATTTCTGTGAATACATTGTTAGAATCTGTAACATAATCTTCACGTACAGCATTTGAACTCTCCTGTATACCACAGACTTCAATATTATTCTGTCCAGGTTCAGGATCCCCAACTTCTACATTCCAACCTACGTTCTGACCAAAGTTACCTTTTTCTTTCCAGGCTCTTCGCACTACTACATTCGTTTCTATGTGATACTCTTCAACCATTTCTCTCCCATCATCTAATAAAAAGTGAGTTTTCCTTTTCCCTAAAATTACAAATTCATTTTAGGAGTACAAAATACAATTCAAGCTAACAATTGTCATATGCAGGCAAATGAATACAACTATGTTTCATTAACTTAACGATTTCTGAATATAGAATCAACTTATTGTTTTGTTTTTATTAATTGTATATGCTCTAGTATTGTAAAGGTATAAATTCCTTTAAGTTGACAGTTATTGATCAAACATTGCAGAGGTTAAACATGTATCTAATGACACGATTATCTAGCATAATATTCAAATCAAATTTTAGTACATGCGTAATAAAACGTAATTAATTCAGCTCACAAATAATCTTACCATCTTGAATAATTGATGTTTTCTTAGCACTTTGAATTAAATTCAACCACCGTTCAGCCGCCATTGGTAAATAAGTTAGTCATGAACTATGAACACTGCGGAAATATATATGAAAGACACGCGTGTCCTTACAATCAGTGATAGGATATTAGACTTATTTCGCACATGCGCGGCCAAAACAGTAGCGTATCTACAATGAAGTAGCAAAGCGGCCGAAGTCGTGACGCCCTAAGGCAGTTATATTGACGGGAGTGTGCCGGTATTATTGGTAAGACGAGTGTTCCGTCTTGAAACTTAATTGCTAACGTTTTAAGGGTAGCTTAACCCCTTGCCTTTTTATATGGATATACTAATAATTTTTTTAAAGTTTGCGGGGTACTCAAGGTACCCCACTTTAGCAAAAATGTTACGCTACTGAGGCTGAAATCGTCGCGCATGTGCGTGAAAGCGCCAACTTTGGCAGCTCTGGCTAATAGTAGAGTCGGCTGTGGTAACACCGGGTAACACCAATATAAAAATTGTCGTATTATTACTTATTTGTTTATGAAACTTTCACCAATATATTTGTGGTATTTTCTGATTAAAATTCGTGGTACTCAGTGGTACTGCGACTCCTCAACAGACTATAGCACTTTGCCCACATCCGTCATCTGGTAGGTGAAGTAATCTTGGAAATTTGGAATACGGTATGTTTTTCCTATACATACAGTCAATTACACTCCTATACGTCCGTCTGTGCTCGTTTATATTCACTTATCACATCCACATCAATACACATGTGTAATACTGTGTAAGACACAGGCGCATACATCGAGTAAGAACTTTTAAGTTATTCCCAAATTAAAAAGTAATTATATAATAGTTTCATAAATGTACATAACTAATTAGTATAATGCATTAATAATTTTTTTATGTAATCTTATGATACTTGCAACTAAGTACTTCCGAGATAGAAGTTTTAATATATTCTCGTTATAACCTCAACAGAGTTAGCTTTTACGTACTTATTTATATGTACATACGTACAATTGTATGTGTTGAATTTGATACGCAATTTGTTAATGATTATTTAAATATATATGTACAATGATATAATACTTAATATAGATATGATATAATAACGTAACGTAATAAGTACAGCTTAAATTCTTTTTATTTGAGTAGAATATTGAAAATCATAAAAATATACACGTTTTTATTTCATGTTCTATTAAAGACAAAAGGAAGGACTTGCAATACTAGTGAATTCATTAGAACATTTGGAGACAAAGTTGCGAAGATGTCTGCTGGTGAATGGCAAGATTAATATTTAGTATATAATTTTTTCCACCAATGTCTTTTTTGTTCTAATAACCCATTTTATTCGCAGATAAAAGTAGCGATGTGATGCCAAAGGTTGATTTGAGTAGGATCAAATCTGTAGATTTTATGCATTTGAAGCAGGCAGAAGAGATAAATATTCACCGAGCACTTAAGCATAGAGAACTTCGTAGAAAAACAAGTATATTCGGTCTCTCTCTAGCGCTTGGAGTTCTTGGAATTTATGTTTATACTATAAAGACAGTGAAACAGGAAACATTCTTAGATGATTTCAATGAACCTGAAACTGTACCAGCAACACCAAATCAAACACAATAAAGCATTGAACAGCTTAGAAGCATTTATAATTTTGTAGCTTATGAAATATAAGAGATGAAAATTATTGCAACAGATGTATTGTAAATTATACTAAATAATTATAAATAAATTGTTTTGAAGCAAAGAGAAATGGTAACGGTTCTGAGATTACCACCTCTCCCAACAATTAGGGATGTGGTGAAATTATACAAAGTATCTGCAATGAAGAAACTTTCACAGAATTTTATTTTAAACGAAAAGCTAACAGATAAAATGATAAGAAAGTCAGGAAATCTTGCTGGAGCTCATGTATTGGAAGTTGGTCCAGGTCCTGGTGGGTTGACTAGGTCAATCTTAAGACAATCTCCGGAGGAACTAATTGTTATAGAAAAAGATAAAAGATTTACACCGATATTAGAAATGTTAACTGATGCATATGCATCAGTTAATGGTAAAATGCGTATTATCAATGGGGATATCATGAAAACTGACTTATCGAATTTATTCCCCGAGTCTAAAGCAAAAGCTTGGGAAGACAATAGCCCACGAATTAATATAATTGGTAACTTACCATTTAATGTGTCTACACCTTTAATAATTAAATGGTTACACGCAATCAGCGAAAGGAGAGGTGCTTGGTCGTTTGGAAGAACTAGAATGACGTTAACATTTCAAAAAGAAGTTGCTGAGCGTATAGTGGCTGAACCTTTAAATTGTCAAAGATGTAGATTATCTGTAATGGCACAAGCTTGGACGCGTCCAGTGCTACATTTTATTATACCAGGTACATTGATGTCCTAGCATGTCCTTTAAAATTAATCTAAATTTCATCTGCGCAGTATTTTCATATTATTTTGTTCATCTCTGAAACCTTAAGGTTCTGCCTTCCTTCCAAAACCAGAAGTTGATGTTGGTTTGGTAACGTTTGTACCTCTAGCTACTCCACGGACGAAACACGAGTTTAAGATTTTTGAAAAAGTAACACGACATATTTTTAGTTTTCGTCAAAAGTATAGCGTACGTGGTGCCGAGTAAGTGCGGTTTATTTAACATCGTTGTTATTATGTAGGATATTTTTAATTTCTTCTAAAGCAAGACTAAACTTTCTTATTTATTTCGTAGGACATTATTCCCACTAGAATGTCGGAGTGAATTAGGTCTAATAATGTATAAACTCTCGGATATCGATCCTCACACGAGACCGATGCAATTAACAGTGGAGGATATAGACAGACTTGTTAGTGCATATAAATATTTATTAGAAAAACATCCAGAAATCGGTTTATACGAATATCGATCATCTCGGCGAATAATAGGAGCATCTAATACAAAAAATGTAGAAATTGAAGAATGTGATCTTTATTCGATTGATAAATAAAGCGAACCTCTTGTTTTCTTCTTGTAATGCATACTTTGCATTTTAATTTACATTATCAATATTCGTCCATTCTTAATCGTTCGAGAAGTAATAAATGTAGTAATTTACAACAAGTTTTACGCATTTAATTTTATTCATGCTTACTACGTATATAAAGATAATGGATAGTTTGTAAAAGTTAAAATAAATTCAATTCCGAAAATTTACTATTCGTTCTTAGAATATATTTTGTTTCACCTGCTAGTCTCGCCTCTGCACTGAACTGCTATTTTAGTTATTGCCTCAGAATGTAATTGAAAGTAAATTACATTAAAACCTTCAATGGTTTCGTTAATTACTTTTACATTGACGATGTAACTGAATACATATATATATATATATATATATATATATATACACACTTGCTTTCTCAAGGTAATAAATGTCAAACAATTTATAAATGTAATAAAAAATGGTAAACACTATAGTTTTAATCATTAAAATCAAAAATTATCATTACATTAAAATACATTCGACTTTTCACTCAAAGTAATTTGCACGAGACCAGCTCTTTGTATTTATATACATTATAAGTAAATATATTGTTCGCAGATAGAATGTAAATAACAAGATACAAGGCAGTACACTCGAAACTAGTAGTGAAAACGTGAATAATATGGTGACGTCTGAATACAAATAAATGAAGACACACACAGTAAGGAAAAGAGTTTGAACAAAATATTTGAATCACTCTTCTTCATCATCATCTTCTTCTTCTAGATCTATATCATCTAATTCATCTTCTAAGCCTCTCAAATCTTCTTCAAGGAATAGATTTTCATTAATTGCTAATGCAGCTGCACCTTCACCTAAAGTAACTGTTATAAAAAATATGTTAGCATCTCCAGCAATTATTCTGAAATAATGAAAGTATTGAATATTTACCAGTAGAACTTTCACCATCTGTAACTTCATTATTTTTTAATCGATCTGTACTAGCCATAGTTATTCCAGTAGTATCAATTTCGCTGGCTTCCAAATCATTGAGCCTGTCCATATCAAGCTCTCTGTATTCAATTCTTTCTTCATCCTCCTCTTCTTCACGTACATAACTAGATATTGCTTCGTCCCCATCGTCAATACCTAGAAAACATATATGCAAACAAATTTTCACGTTATTTTTGTTTAAATTTGAAAAATATAACATGAAAAACAAAAATGAACATACCATCCCCGACTGCAAGATCGGGATTGAAATAGAACATTTCTCTACCAGATATACCAACTTGACGACCAGCTTTATAATCGTTTCGTCTTCTTTCTTCTTCTTTAATAGCTTGTTCTTTCTTCTCCTTTAACTTACGTTTCTTCCATGCCAAAAATGTCTCTAGTGTTATTTTAGTCTGTTTAAATATAAAATATATTAATACGTGTTTCTTATATTTCTTTTATATCGTGAAACATTGTACAAATCAATGAAAGAAATTCTCATACTTGATTTGGCCCCAAATTGGCACGCTCTTTTTCAATTAAATCCTCTAAAGAAATCTCATCCTTTTTATCCTCTTTTTTCTTATCTTTCTTCAGTACAAAACCAGGAGGTAGTGCATGTCTATAGATACATTTCTGTCCTAACGGACATTCCCAAAACCATCCATACTTTGCTTTTTCTACTGCTTCCAGAAAATGTTTACAAATCTAAAATTCAGATAGTATTGTTCGTTCATGTCACTTGCAAAAGATAGATGTTGGCATTTTGTAAATGCTGTACTAACAATGTCAGTAGTTGGACGATTCCCACTACCGTGTTTCTTTTCTACAACTTCCTTCAACTTATCCTCATCCCATTTATCCATAGTATCAGTTTCTTTATCATCGTCGTCTCTCATATCACAATATAACGAACGTTTCTCTGCTTTTCTTTCTACACTTAAATCGTGTGAAAACTTGCACCTGTCCCCTTTTGTACATTGTCCTTGTTTGAAAAATGTGCATACTACCGATTTGGGATCAGTTCCTATAAATTCGAATGAGTTCATATTCACAATTTGTATAGGTGCAACAACTAATGCTATAAAAGCATTAATAAAGGACGTATTAGAAACAAAATTATTAATAGCACAATTGACAAGAGAATGAGTTTTTGTACAAAAACAAATAAGAACGAAATTTCATTTAATTAACTTCCCGATTCATAGGGAAGTTACTGTAATTTAACCTTTAAATCACTTGTTCGTAACAATTTAAAAACAAGTATAATCACAAAGTTGATCGAAATAAGAAAATATCCAATTTGCATTTATTACTGCGAACACAAATAATAGATATGGCCAAGTATAATTGCTTTTACACACAAAAACTCTCTCTTTTTGGTTAAGTCAGTAAGAATACTTCATGCACGTTCAAACAACAATATCGATAATATATCGTTGCTTAATTAAATCTTTGCAATAATCTTACATTATGCAATACCTTTATCTATTTTTTGTGATTGGACTGGCTTAAATATGAGAGCTAATTCTTTTTGTTCCTTCAACTTTTTTTCTTTTTCAAGCTTTTTAACATTAGGATCATCTAATTTCCGTGGATTTACACCACCTGATTTTACCTGTTTCTCTACTTGCTGAATGAACTTTTGTTGTTTGGCACCTTTTTTATTTTTTATACCGAAAGTTTTATCCTATAAAAGAGAAGGTTGTCATATGGAAAAGTATTAAACGTACGTGTGCACGTGCAGGTATATTCAAAATATGGAATGCATTTTTAGGTTAACAATACGCAATTGTTGTGTTCGTGTACCTCGATGACTTTCTCCTTTTTCTTCTGATCCGCTTTTTTACTGGGAGCAGCAGGCTTTTTGGGTGGCATTTCATTCACTTCTTAGCGTTTAAATGCGTTCAATGCAGAAAATATGACAACAAAATTTATAAATCCAGAGCAATCTCACTTCCATCCGTAGAGCAATCGGCTGGCCAAATTGGCAAGTGTTGGCAAGCGTGAATCAGTGATGCCAGAATCGTGGATCTTGGGCTTTCTCCCCTCCGCTCGCTCATCCGGCTCTACACCAGCGTAGCTCTACTTTGCGACCACGTTGCGTCAGAGTGGGGGGTCGAGCCGGCTGAGCAAGCGGAGGGGAAAAAGCCCAAGACCCACGCAGAGATGTGATTGGATGTGATTCTTGGCGCTTTTCACGCGCATGTGCGAGTTTCGGCAGGAATGTATATGTGCGTCCGAGGTTTGTGGGGAACTATTGGGGGGAAACTAGTGGGAGACTATTATTAGTGGGAACGTCGAGCGGAGTCCGTTACGACCGTTACGACACGAAGCGCGAAAGAATAGTGGACTGCGAGAATTCTGGATAAGTTATTGTTAATATTTAATCAAATAATAAATTTTGCGAAATTAACGGGGCGACCAGGGTACCCGATTTTCGTACATGACTGAGGCCGTCTCTCGTTGTCTCTCGTCAGAATCGTCACGCATGCGCGTGAAGAACGCCAACTCTGGCAGCTCTGCTCTCGTGTGGTGAATTTTGAAACTTGTTTATGACACTTCTGGACACTTCTGAGAGCTAAGGTGAGCTAAAGCAAGCTAAGGACTCTATCCGTAAAATGTAGAACTTCTACTGAAGATTCAAGAACCGATCCACAACCGATTTTACTTACCAATAACTCGAAGACTGGAAATTTTGATTTATTTAGGTACGCTATTGTTCCAGCAAATCAGCGAAATGATCTTTTTAAATATCGTTATGCATACTTCTGTTGTTAGTTTCAAATCTTACCGAGAAGTTATGAGACGTTTACAAACAATAATCCAAAAAAAAACGAAATATATTTCTAGGTCACTTTCGTTATGAAAAACACTTCATTTAATGTACAAATGATATTACAGAAGATTAATCAATACTGTTTCAGGAAAAATAAAAGGAAAATAAATCGTTTTAATACTAAGAACAATGTTTTGCAAAACCAGGACAAACGATAACATAAAGGAGACAGTGGAAAAAGAAGTTATTAAAGTACTGCAAGAACAAGGTATTTTAATTATATACTGATGAACACTGAAAAGAAAGTTTGCATTCTACATATTTATTTCTGTTGTTTCTAGATTATACATTGAATACTGTGAATTCTCATGGGGAGAATTTGTTACACACCAGCGCAGCAAATGGTTGTCTGAACATTACAAAAGAAATCTTGCAAAAAGAGAACAGTTCTAACATAATCGATAGGAAAAATAAATTTGGATGGACACCATTAATGTTAGCTATTCGAAACAGAGACGTTAAAACAGTGAAATATCTTTTAGAAAAGAATGCTAATGTGAACGAGTCAACTTATCTTGGTGAGCATATTAATTTCTTAAATCTATAAATTAAGACTGTAAAACTTAAAAAATTAATTAATTTACTTTTCTTTTTATTTGAAAATAATATATAGGTATGTCTGTTCTTGGATTAGCAGCTGCGATAGATGCGAACATGTTTCAAATCGTATACGAAGCATGTCCATCTGCATTAATGAATTGTATGCACGATGACATCACACCACTTTGCATAGCTGCGATGAAAAATGACAAGAGACTGTTCTTTCACTTGTTAAGTTTAGGATTTGAAGTTTCTAAGATTAGTAAGGACATACATGTAGTTTTTAAATGGAAACGTCCATAGATATTTTTGTAATAACATTTTCTATTCTCTTTCCTAGATGAATATACACATATCATGATGAAACTATCAACGGTGCCAGAAATCCGAAACCTAGCAGAAAGTAATGATGTGGAAGATTATTGGAACGATACTTCAGATAACATATCTGTAGAAAGTGATTCGAACCAAACAAAAAATTTAAAGGAATATGACAAAAAAAGTCAAAATGACGATACAATGTCAGCCTTAAGTTCTGTTGTGATAGTTAAAACTGTAGTACATACTTCAGAAAAGTACAGCATGGACTGCAACAACAACGTAGTAACGAGTTCTAGTCAATATTCTAAAGGGATACCTTCCAATTTGAATTTAGCGATAAAGCATTCAAACCCTTCTTCATGCAGTATAATCTCACCAAGACTGACTTGCATTCTGGACGAAATCGTACCAGGATCTCCAAACATCTATTTCGCCAACAATAATAGTAGTGATAAAGTTAATATCTGCACAATTAACAACATGAAGTATGAACAGTTAATTCAAAATAAAACTAAAAAACTAATACGACAATCAAACCACAACGAATCTTTACCAGAACGACCATTGCAGAGGTATATTATTGATTATAGTAGTTAATCAACAAATTTTTTGTTATCTCAGTCCCGTTTGTCCTGAAGATTACAGTCTATCCGACCGCCAGATTTGAATATACAAAATGATGAAGAAGATGATCCCAATACGACCCTCGGTTTCATTCCTGAATTTAGTCCAGTTCGTTCGCCATATGTACCTGCAGATCTTAATGACGAAAATGTGTTTGGCGAAACTACACCGACTCCACCGCGTTATAAGACACCACCAAGAGGAATGATTTTGAATTCGGAAGAAACGAAAATGTGTATTTTACTGCAACGTCATGGATTAGGTCAACATATTCCTATATTCCTTGAACAAGAAGTAAGCATATTACACCTTTATAGGTGTGTCCTACTTTTGCGCCAAGTTTGTAGGAGCATGATCTACAAGTGAAAATACGAAAAAAATGTTATATGAAGTTTGTTTATATATGCTTTATTACAATATTATAGGCAAATATTGAATGTAGCCTGAATAGGTACGGAACAGCAGATTTGATAATAACATTTTTTCGTATTTTCACTTGTAGATCATGCTCCTACAATCTTGCCGAAAAAGTAAGAAACACCCTGTATAACAAAACTTATAAGATTTGATAAAGCAAACAAATTTTTTATAACTGTTTCAGGTAGATTTTGAGTTGTTGATGAGTATAACTGATCAAGATTTAACTGAAATTGGTATAACAGATAACGTGGAAAGAAAAGCTATATTAGATGTTATAACAGAGTATAGTTATTACTATTAATTAATCGTGTTGTCGTTTTATTTATTAAATATTTTATTTTTATATACAACGTTTTAAAAAAAGAACATGTACTGTGAAAATGCAAAAATAAAGATTCATTGTTTTTAATACTTAACGTAACTGCAATGTGTACAAGTTTATTAAGTAGCGTAGCATAAAAATAAATATATCAGAGAGGAACAGAGAGTGTTCACAAAAAGATTCTCGTCGGTGAGAAGGCGTTTTTAAAATATTAAATACAGAACTAACATCAAGTATGTAAGAAATCATTGAAGCAACTTTTCCTACTTCAAATTTCATGTAAGACAGCTGAATTTGTGATTTCAAAAGATTTCATAAACAAGCATTATTTCCTTACATTTTTTTTGTACATAATTGTTCTAAAAATCGATCCGTGGCAACAGAAATACAGTAAAGTCTTTGTTCAATAATCTAAATTTTTGAGCGACGAATAGGGTTTATTTGAATTTTATGCATGCAGTAAAATAGATTCTCTTGAACATTCCCGTGCCCTCAAAATACTATATCTTGTTTTACGGTTGTCATATTTCATAATTTTCCCGTCCGTTCGATGAACCGTGGCGCGCATGCTTATAAAATGCGAGCAAATACTATTTACTTACGTATCATGATATCGATACCAAAGTACCGCAATGTACTTACACGTACACTACACATACAGTGTAGACGATAAAATCATGACAGTCAGCTGAGTTTCGTGCATAATCTGAACCAACTCGGAAAACGATAATTACAGACTTGTTAAACATCAAATTTACAGTTACTCGAAAACGACATTACACCAATATCTGTCGTCTCAACGTGACAAGATAAGAAAGTAACAAAATAAAGTTCTACTGAACTTACATTACCTTGTATCTTCATTTGATGATATAGGTTATATTCTTTTCACAATACTGTTTGAAATATCGTCGTTGCTGTTGTATAAGAAGCCAGGTATGCAGCAATATATTTGATTTGAGCTTCCATGGACTTGCATATACTAGAAAAATACAGTGGTGTTCAAAGTGTTCGTACACCTTTTAAAAGAGAATAATTTTCTTATAATTGTACCAAACAACCTGATTTTTTTATCATCAATTAGAAGCATTGGTTTACTAAATGATCTGCAAAAAAGATTTTCACTAAATCATAGGTGTAGAATCATGCTATGGTGGCAGTGACATATAAGTTCGTAAAACCCTGTACAGGGACAATTTCTAAAACCATACTTAATAAAAACCACATTATATTTTTCAGACTGTCCGCATCATAATCCTAAAATGGTCTGCATACCTTGCGTCGCTATCCCTATATTACTTGTAATATGGAGGTTTCTGATACAACCGATAATGTTGAAATGGTGGCGAATTAGAAATAAAGGAAAAGAAGAAGAATCGGAAGAACCTCCACAATTGGTGAAATCTTGCATAAACGACGTGTGCACATTATCTTGGAATAAAAGTCAATGTAATAAAAAAGTCGATTGACGAGATAAATTACAAGAAGCATTTATCAGTTTACAGTGCGCGTAAATCTTATTTATATAATAATATTGATTCCAATCATTTTTATTATGGTACAAATCACAGTTTATATGTGCTTATTTTTAAATTAGTAACATTAGAAAAAATCCTTTGTTATTAATATATAAATATATGTGTTTCCATGATTTATCTAAATTAATTGTTATTCGAATGTCAATTAATGTAAAACAGATTACTAATAAACGAAAAATGTTATATGCAGTATGTGTATGATAAAACGTTTGCTTCTATTTAGGATTTTTAATAGCTTATACATTTAGTTTCATACATCTAAAATAAGAGATTGCAAGTTTCATTCGGTTTCTTCTTATCAAATCAAACGTAATGATGTATATACGTACATACATTTATTCAACAACATCACAGAGAAAAACGACACGTTCGAATAAGAAAGTTTTAGAGACTTTATTTTTTCATGTAATCGTAATTTTTTCAAAATCTTTTTGTATGTCATTTGGTAAACCAATTCTTCTAATATTTCAAAAAAAGTCACGTTGTTTGGTCAGATTATAAAAAAGTTATACTGTTTTAAATTGTGTTCATATGGCCGTTATCTGTTTTCATTTCTTTCTTTCTCGACACAGATCGTTAGGACGTCTTCAAGGTTAAGCTTAATAACCCAGATAGCCAAGCGAACCTCGGGCAGAAATCGAGCACGGCGTGCCGAGGTCAGGTATCGGGATTTTTATTGGTCGAACGTCGCTTGGACGTGCCGAGGGCAGCTCGTGCCTCGATTCTGCCCAGGGCACCTATGTCCGTGAGGGCTCGTAACGTAACCCTCGGCAGAAACGCGGTACGAGCTGCCCTCGGCACGTTGGTCCTCGTTTCTGCCCAGTTTTACGTAGGTCCGAGATTGTAAGAGGGCAGCACGGTCGCACTAGTGTGGCAGATGTCGGTAAAGAAAATTTTTACTTATTTACTTTTTACTTATTTGGCACGCAAGGAGGGAAAACGAAATGATAAAATTACAAAAATACTTCGTTCAATAACGTTTTTCATTTCGTTTTCCCTCCTTGCGTGCCAAATAAGTAAAAAGTAAATAAGTAAAAATTTTCTTTACCGACATCTGCCACACTAGTGCGACCGTGCTGCCCTCTTACAATCTCGGACCTACGTAAAACTGGGCAGAAACGAGGACCAACGTGCCGAGGGCAGCTCGTACCGCGTTTCTGCCGAGGGTTACGTTACGAGCCCTCACGGACATAGGTGCCCTGGGCAGAATCGAGGAATTTGGCTATCTGGGAAACTGCGCTAAATACATTAACTCATTCTGTTCACACCAACTTTGTACATCTTTTCCTGTTAAATATATTTAGTTTGGAATCCAATCATTTTCCCTTCATCACCTATAGCTAGAGCTTACTACAAGGACGAATTTATCACAGAAATATGTGCAATTTTACTTGTAAATGCTATTTATTAGTTCAATTGTTAACATATGATTTCAGAAATTTTTTACAAAAAACACACGTAATGAATCAGTTACGTTATTATATTCACGTATATTTATACATCACAAAATCACTTTTTCCAAAGTTGCAATATCTTGAAGTTGGGTAATTATAAAAAAGAAGGGATGTACATACTGCTCAAGCTGGTAAAATGTATATAATTTTTAATGTACATTTCTAAGTTCAACTTCAAATACAAGTGTACTGTTCCCTGGAATAACAGGAGGTGAACCTTTCGCGCCGTACCTGCAACATACAAATAATATACTCATGATGTATACATAAATAAAATTTGGTAAGCAACTGTCATTAAAAAAATTCCAGAGGAAATACATACGCCATAGCTGGTGGTATTGTAATACGTCGTTTTCCACCAACTTCCATGCCTGCAATACCAACGTCCCATCCTTTGATTACTTCACCCTTTCCTAGTCTAAATTTGAAACCTTCTCCTTGCGTCGTTGAGTCAAACTTCTTTCCATTCTTCAATCGACCTACGTAGTACACAGATACGAATTTTCCATTTTTTGCATGTGCACCGCTACCTATTTTTAGTTCTTCTATTTGCACTCCACCTTCTACTATCCTTTTCTTTTGAATGTTCTGAACATTTTGGGCAATTGGAGTATTTTGTTTATTCGATTGTTGTTGTTGTTGTTGTTGTTGTTGTTGCTGTTTCCCTTTGATTTTCTTTTGTTGTTTAGTTTGCTGATCTTGCTTTGCATCTTTACCATTTACTAATTTGTTTATATCTTCCTTTTTTTTCTGTTGTTGCTTATTCTTTTTGTCCTTTTGATGAGGCTTTACTTTTTTCGGTTCCTCCTCCTCTTCTTCATCATCATCTTCATCGCTGTCTGTTTCTTCTTCTTTCTCGTTTACCAATGACTTGTCACTCTCTCTATCCGAATCGTCGGAATCGCTACCATCTAAATCTATTTCTTCGTCTCCCGATGATTCTGATTCTATATCTTGTTTGGAGCGCTTGACATTCTTCTGGTTCTTCAACGATTCTGTAGCTTTCCTCTTAGCTTTCTTTTCAACCAATTGCGGTACTTCCTCTTCCTCTTCTTCATCTTCTAGTTCATCGAAATCCAAGTCTTCGTTGGATATCACGTAACCAGATAAATGCACATGACCTTGGCCATTACATGTGAATGCAATTTTGGTCCCTTCTTGAAAATTCAAATTAAGCGGTACCTGCCACGTTGAATCCTTTTTTAAACTGCAAAGTAAGAAGTTCCTATTGTCGTAGCTTAACATAACTTGCACCAAATCTTCATCTGCAACAAGCAAAATATTCATTATGATAAATCATTATCGCTTTGATCACCATTATAAACAATTCAAAATTTGTTTAGATGAATTAAACTTCGAGCTATAAACTTTATTGAGAGATACTTGTCTCCAATTTCGATGGAATTTAAATATGTTATAGATTTCGACATTCTGAAAAACATTTTCACATGCAAGGGGGTATCTTTTAGTTTTAAAGATATTCGTAAAAAAATATTGCTAGTACAAAATTAAATTTTCTGTATTTTTACACGCTCTGTGGCGACTTAAGCCTGCTCCAATATCCGTTTACTGTTCTTGTAAATACGTTTCAATCTAGTAACGTCAATAGCGTTTTGCGAATATCTTGAAAACTAAAAGAAACCCTCTCATACATGCAAAGAAAAAAGTTGTTAGAAATGTGTAGCTGCATGAAATATTAAAATTTCATCAAATTCGGAGAGGAGTACCTTTTTGTAAATAATTGTCAAAAAATGATTTATGAAATAGAGAGAAACATTGAGGTGAACAATTGTTAAAACAAAATTATCAAGAGATAAAATCATAGTCTTTCTTTTTTAACGCTAACCATACCACGACTAGTGAAATGACCATTTTCATATTGTTTATTTTCAGTTGATTGAAATTATAAAGATGCTTTCCCATTAGAAATTACTCAATAAATTTCTTTATTCGAGCACGTATTATTATAGAAATTGTGAGAAATCTAAATAAATTCAGCCTTATAGTTTTTATAAAACAATATATATCCGATACTTTTGTACCCGGTATGGTTAGTGTTAAACGATAAAAACCACCGTACAAGCCTTACCGGCCATGGTGAGGTCTAAACTCGCCATCGACACGTGGAATGGTTTTTCGACGACTTGCGTATACCGCTTGTTCGGTTCCATTATTAAACCTATAAAGAAAAAACAAATTAGAAAATTAATATTATCCATATAACATCATTCGACTCGGAAATATTTAAAAGACGCATAGAATTGGTTTTCAGGAGCACATGGCGACGCCGTCCTGAAAAAATTCTTTGCCGGCAAATTTTTGATAGTCGATGGGTCTTTGTTTCGAATGAGTTTCTTGCTTACCCCAAAACATTTTTGCTGATATAGTTATTTCGGTTCTGTCTGAATTAAAATGAAAAAATACTAACAATTAAAATCTAGAAATTCGTTAAACAGAAATATATATGGTACGAGGTTTTGTCTAACGAACAACACAAATCAGGTACCCCTCGGTCTCGCGCCGGACTCGCAACGAATAACTAGAAACCTTTTGTATCTGTATCTGTATCTGTACGTCTATGTACTAGTTCTACTTCTGTATGACACCGCACGTCGCACACAGCCGCCGCCACTAGTCGGTCGATTTCTATCACGGATTACTTTTCTTTAGATAGCGTACTCAAGACTCAACACCAGGGGGAGTAAACTCTTATGTATGCTTAGACCATATATACCTATAGACCCGGCGCAGATAATTCTGCCTTGTTCCGAGATTAAACCGGCTAGCAGACGACGCTTGTGGGAAAAGTGCTATAGTATGTTGAGAAATCGCAGTACCGCGAAGGTAAAGTGGCAGAGGGGAAAGGGGAATCGTCGTCACATGTCATTCTGTATAAATATACATACATGTATTTTATTTTATTACTCGTTCATTTTTACTTTACTCTTATTATTTTAAATATGCTTAACTCATTTTGTCGATTATAATTTGGAAGAAGTTAAATTTTAATATAGGAGTTGATAATATGAAATCTGTATTTATTTCCTCACAACTTACTTTATTTAAAAAAAGCACAGTAAAAACAATATACATGTATATGTCGAATACAATACTTGTGTACTGTGCACTCGCTTCGTCTCATACACTATCCACCATTTTGAATTATCTCGAATCGAGGCTTGTGGGAACCAGATAATTTTAGATCTCGTCACACAGCATTGTATGCACATACTATACCTATGCCGGGTCTATAGGTATATATGGTCTAAGTATGTATGACCTGATAGTAGGATATAGTGAGGTGCAGAGAAGTGCAGCAACAATTATGAAAAGTGAAACATTATCTATTATTATAATAATATTATTATGTATTATTATGTATTATCATATACATATAATAAAAAGTTGTTAAAATGAAATATTTGTACAAAATATATTGTATCCTTTTACTTTGAAATTTCAAGTAAGCGGTATAGAATCAGAGTGGAGATTATGCGTACCGATTCGCACGCGATGGCCACCAGATGGCGTGAAAACAGTGCCGTGTCTAGAATAAGGTAGCAGAGCGGCCAGAGCTCTGTGGCAATTATATTGGTGGGAGTATACCGGTATTATTGGTGGGACGTGTGTTCCGTCTTGAAACATAATTGCTAGGTTTTAAGGGTAGGTTAACCCTTTACCTTTTCATATGTATATACTAATAATTTTGTAAAATTCTGCGGGGTACTCAAGGTACCCCATTTTTCTGTGACTGATGCGTATAATCTCCCTGTATAGAATCGTATAGCTATATATATATAGGTTTTACTTGAGGGACATAAATGAGATGGTGCTACTGAAGTGGTCCATGTCCACATGTCCACATACAGTCCACATATTATACATGGGAATTTACCACCCCCCCCCCTGATCCACTTTAGTACGAAGTTCCGTGGCTATGTTCACGATCGCTCTACTTATAGACGCATGCGTAGTGTAAATTGGTTTTTAAAAAACGGCGGAGTTTTATCTCTGTAAGAACCCTCTGTGCCCATAGTCGCACTGAATAACCAATCAGAATGAGCGAGCAATGATGCAGGATGTCCTCTTTCAATAGTCGACACTCCGGAAGTGATTGTCGAAGGGGTAGGGAAAGAGAGAGAGAGAGAGAGAGAGAGAGAGAGAGAGAGAGAGAGAGAACCCTCACCCTGAGTAACGATTAGATATACTCCGAATCCTCAATTTGAAGTTCTGTAACGGGGTCGCCGTAGGGGGCATCTACGGGTGTCCAGTTATTACAACGAAAACAGAATCGACGCAGACGCGAGCCATACTTGATCGTCGCGATAACTGCGCTGTTTCGACAAACTTGTTCCTAGTGTTTACAATCTTTCCTCGCGAAACCAATCGATGTTATGATCCCGAATCGTCCATAGTACGTGCCTGTAACACATCGACAGTGATTTCTTTTATTCCTAATCAATTACCGTAGAGGCAATTGTTGTGGCGTACATGGCAGTCAAATTTTTGTAGATATACCTGATCGTGTTTCCTCGCGTGTTACTTTAAATTTCTCGTTGTTCGTTACGAAAATGGCGAGTTACACGGACCGTCAGTATTCTTACGGCAATTCCGCACATCCTCGTGCAGATGACAAAAAGTGAATCTTTCCAACGACTCTGATGCGGAAGAACTTTATTGAGGGCAAGTAACAAAATCATTTCGGATCGTCAAAGATGGATGCAACAATTGAGAGAGAGTGCAGTGCTTTGGGTGGCCTCTTTCAACAGATCATCACTGACATGAAGGTAAGTTAATGTTCCGTTCGTAACGTTCGATATTTCGAATTCGGATTATTCGACCGCGTTTTTCCTGTTCATTGTTTTTTGTAATGTTTCTGTACCCGTTGCACAATTTACGATGCAGGCGAAGACGCGACGTCGATGATGCTGTTTCTTCGAGTCATATAGTTTGTAAATACGTACTATGAAATCATTCGATACGATCGTACGAAATAATATGCTTCTTTCGGACCTTCTTATTAGTCTATTTTGTGAACGTTCCAGTGTTCTGGTTTTAAAAGCTATTCTCCGAAACCATTCAGATATTTAATGCAGCAGAATGAGGACAGATGCTAATTTACACATGTTCAAGAGTGCTTTGAACTATTGTTCAATCAGTATTAATGACAACTAGAGCCGAGTCAATTTTGTTAACATTGTGTTTGAATTTTGAGATTCAAAAAAATGATTTTCTATCGTAACATGAAAATTATCAGAACATAACAAACATTTCACTTGATCTGTTTCAGATATTATAAATATTTAAAATATAATAAACATAAGGGACAATTATCTTTTGATCATTTTTTCTGCGTAATCAATGATTTGAGGATTAATTTGAAGTTTTGTTAGTTCAAATTTGATGTACAAATTTTGTTTCATTTTGTATTATACTTACTACGTTTTCTACGCTTTCTAATATCATATTAATGTATATTCATGGCCAATGTTGGGAAAACATCTAATCATAAAACATAAGTAGGCGTATATGATTGCATTATCTGCGTGTAACGTGCATTATTGTTCGGTGATATCCTATAACACATCCAAGATGAAATAAAAGTGAAACGTATCTAAGTAGATTAAAAATATGTAAGCGTCTGTGACAGAATTTTTTGTTTTTAGAATGGTGCACCATTATGGGAAGATTTAATTTCTAAAGCAACAAAATTACATTCCTGCTTGAGGTAATATACTAGTTTCGTTTATAGCATTGTTCATTATTTAATTTTCAGTACAGTATAATAACAACAAAATTTTAATTGTATTTTCATTTATTTTAGGGCTGCTATTTTAGCTGTTTCCGCGTATCTTGAAACTTTTCAAAAAATTGCTGATGCCGCGACTAATGCAAGAGGTAAATCAATCATGGCATAACTATGCGTAATAGATATTTTATCCATTCAATCATTTAATAATATAAATAATATATTTAAGGTGCGACAAAAGAAATTGGAACCGCTTTAACTAGAATATGTCTTAGACATAAAGCTGTGGAGACACGTATGAAATCCTTTACCAGGTAATTATAAATTATAAATTAGCTCTTAGTATTTTGTATTTAATTTAAGTATACAATGTACTTAATTGCGTTTGCTCTTGATTCTAGTGCTATTATGGATTGCTTGGTGTTGCCGCTTCAAGAAAAATTAGAAGATTGGAAAAAATCTTTAATCAATTTAGATAAGGAACATGCCAAAGGTTGGCAGAAAACACTGTTGCGATCATTTGAATATAATATAAACTTTAAGTAATTGTAACGTTCTCGTATTGTGTATTTGTTGCAGAATATAAGAAAGCGAGAGCAGAATTGAAGAAACGTTCTACCGATACATTACGATTACAAAAGAAAAAGGCGCGTAAGGGCCAACACTTGCACGGGCAAGGACAACCACAAAGCCATGGTACTTTGTCTGGCGATGTTGAATTCAACCGAATGTTAGAATCATCTGCTGCAGTTGTCCAAGAAAAACGCCTGAGTTTAGAAGAAACAGAGAGAAGAGCTGTTCGCGCGGCTCTGCTCGAGGAAAGAGGAAGATTTTGTCTTCTTGCAAGATTCCTGAAACCAGTACTTGTTAGTAAAATTGGCTATACTTAGTAAGACATTGAGAGGGTGGACTGGCGTTTCCAGGATTGCAATATCATTTCTCCATAATGTAGAGATAGATGGAGTCAAAAACGCTAGATAAAACATCAATCTAGACCGTGATCATCCTCAAAAGTCCTAGTTTTACGTTTACGAGCAGTAATTTGCATTATTCGGAAGTATACAGCTGCGCATGTAGCTATTTTCCTAAAGCCGCGACAGCTACATGCTGCCCAATAAGGCAAATTATGCCTCATAAACGTAAAAATAGGACTTTCGAGGACGATTGCGGTCTAGATTGATCTTTCATCTAGCGCTTTTGACTACTGAAAAATTCCATCTTTGCAAATCGCGAAGTGAGAAACAATCCCGCACCCTTGCATTCCTATAAACGAGACCACCCCATTAACAATTCCATTTCTCAATAATGCCTGTAATAACGTCTACAAAAATCCGTAGGATGAGGAAATTGCTATGCTAATGGAACTGACACACCTTCAAGAAGTTTCTGATCAGTTGCAACGACATGCTGCCTCTCCGCATCACCTACCGCCTGCATCGGAACAGGTGATAACAGATATAAAAGGTTGTGACGTTACACAATGGTCGCTGGCTACGCCTCCTTCCAGTCCTTCTTTGTCTCTTGGATCAAGGAAAAGTTCAATGTGTTCGATCAGCTCTCTGACCAGCAGTAGCAGTGGTTCTTGCAAAAGTCACCCCAGTCCATCTGGACATCCTTGGCATAGATCACTCTCTCAGGTGAACAATTTTGGAAACATACAAAACAAAAAAAAAAAAGAAAACGATATTACATTCTCTTTCTCCATGCTAATTCATTGATCTAAGAATGTTAACCTTTACGATGCATGGCATATTAGTTTCACTGTTTACGCACCACCTATATACATATACCAATGTAAGTAGCTGCTGGTAGATTATAGCATGAGCAGCCATTTGGCATCTGCTTAGTGTATGTGGTAGTCGATGTTGTACTCGTTGTAGTCTGTCGGTGTCAGGCCCTCCAGCATCAGTGGTATGATGACGCTGCGCCACTTGGCAAACGGTAGTTCCCGTGACTCTGGCTTCACTTCACAGGATACATTATATAAACAACCAATTTCCGAACACCAGGTAAGGTTGCTAGAAATTAGAAGCCTGCTAGCGTTAGCGTTTCACGGTTTCCTTTTCTCTTCACTTTCAACGCTAAATAACGTTCTATTCGTGTATATCTTTGAACGAACGAAGATTTTTGTTTCATTGTTGAAGATAACTGTGTTGTCGTAGGTATCAAATGTGTCTTCTCAAAATAATCAAAATACTGGTTGTACAACAACGAGACCTGTAACCACTGCTACTTGGCCTGACTTGCAGGAAACATCGGTTCAGTACGATAGGCAAAATCAGAACTCAATCAATGAACGACCACATACGATTTCTTCCGGTAAAAAACAAACACCTTAAGATTTTTGTATAGCTTTTTGATTTCGTAAAACGAATGATTCATTAAATACCGTTGTCGTTTGTTGCTACAGCTTACGAAAAAGGACATCAGAGACCAGCTCTCAGCGTTTACACATTCCAAGCTCCAGACAGTAGTGGCTGTTGCCATAGTCAACCAGCTTCTCCAGTTTCTTCTTCCTCTTCATGTTCTTCCTCAAATCAGCAAGCATCTAGAGTACAATTGCGTAGGAATAATGGTAGTAATCGTCCTCCTATACCAAACAGATGTTCTAGTTTAGAGCGGCCAGCAGTTCCAGTAAAAAATGAGTCTCCCGGAAGTCCTCGAGGTAAACCTAAATTACCGCTTCCAGCCCATTTAGCAAAAGGTACTCAACGTTTTTTCCTTAATTATTAGGATTGAGCTAAAAATAATTTTCATTTTCCAAGTTCAAGCTGGCATTAGTTAATAATTGAGATTTCTTTCGAGGACAATTTTTACTCTATTTAATCATTCTTATTGTTACTGTAATGCCTCTAGCGAAAATTGTTTCTGGTTCGAACTAATACGTTATTTAAAGTGTTATTTAAAACACAGCGTAACTGTGAGATACGTTGCAGAATTAGTAACGCATCAGCTTCAGCAACCGATGTATGTGAACATGCACGAATTAGCAAATCTAGCAGCAACGCGTGCTCAAGAGATGCAACTGCCTCTGCCTCCACCTCCTGCGTCGCTAACTACGTCAGGAACAGAGAAGGTACGTTTTCGGATATCTCGGATAACATAGTTTCAATTTATAATATATGATTTATATCGATCAACGTATTCAGACTGAAGTTACGGAAAAAGATGGTGGAAGTCAAACGTCAGAATCTAGTGCGGAATCTAGTAGTGGCTATGGTAGTCAGACTACTATACCGCATTCTCATTCGCTTCAGAATCAAAATGAGAATTCTTGGAACGTACCTGGTGCTGCCTCTACTTTAACGGTTCGCAGAGGATCGGTGCAGCAAGCGAGCAAACCTCTTCCTCCTACGAGACGCACGTCTACTATCATAACTGCCACGTTTAGTACTCCCGTGTCGGGTTCTAATGAGGAACGTACTGATAATCCCTGCGACGAGGCTGAAAATCTTCCACCACCACCAGCATTCTTGTTGGAGGGTTCTTCGCCTACAGCCAGTCCTACTCCTCAGCGGTAGGTGATAATCTTTTCGAGAAATATAGATTTAAGGGGGTAGGGTGCCCCTTTTCTGGGGCATTTATCAGTGCACTCAACCCTCGTTTATAGAAAAAAAAGTAATTTGTGTGGTAACACTGATAAACATACATTTGTATCAGTCTAACGCGTCAGTTTCTCTATCATTATACGTTTTTTTCTTTTTATTGTTATTAATGGATCCGAGTGGCTTCAAGCCCTTTATATTTTTGTTGTTACGATTTTACGCTGACAGTTTTCCTGGCTAGGCGCCACGATTTTGGAAACACCCTATATATACATATAATATTGCAGATCGGTCTCAGTGTCCGAAACCGTAAGGACCCTCACAGAGTTGCGTCACACTCCGGCCAGCCCTTCTCTTCTACGAAAGGCTACGAGTCAGACACAGTCCCATAACAACCAGTCGGCGGGAGCGTTGCAACACAATGCCGTGTTACAAGTCACTCGGTCTTCCGTCGAACGTTCGTGTACAACGATTCGTTCAACTTCTCAAGAACGTGGCTCGACAACTACTACGCAAATGACTACGATGAACACGGGTATAAATATTCAAGGACAAGGTCCGGGAGGAGTAGGTCAAAGCTTTATGGCAGTGCTTAGTGCCAAGCTTATCAACAGTACAACAGGTAACAACGCTGCGGGTGGCAACAATACTAGCAGCAGTCCAAAGTCTTCGAGGAAGCACTCTATCGATCAGCAAATAACTAAAAATACGAAAACGGCGACCGGTTTTCTCGAGACTTTGAATGCTAAGCTAGCGCAGCAGCAACAGAACATACAGGGGAATATATCGAGTAAATCGGCAAGTGTGAGGCGTATTATGGGTAATCGGGTACCTATAATAGATCCTTTGCAAGTCAGGGACTCTCTGATGGATCAGATACGAAGGGGGACCTCTTTGAGGAAAACCAGCGGACCCATCAACGATCGTTCGGCACCTAAAATTTATTGAATACTGTAATACTGATGTTCACGTAAGTTCCTCTATTATCTATGATGCATTTCATTTGCATTCGCGATTGCTACAACAATCGTTGGTTATCGGGTACGATAAACGTATCTGCGTCGTCAAAGCAAAAACGACGTTTGTTACGTTTGCGTATGTACATTCACGAATGTACATTCGATAATTCCGATCAATGTTGATCGACTTCTTTGCACTTGAGCGCATCAACATCGAAAGTAAAAGAGCAAAGTGAATTGTTTTACGTGAATTCTTGATACCATCAATATTAATTTTTATCGAAAATTGTGTAGAAGAGGCAGGCTCTATATTAAATCCATCCTTGACATACAATACTTTAGTGCGTATTATAATATATATGAAATCGGAGCGAGAATGAAACGATTTATCTTAATTACTTGACTAGAGTCAGATCTGATTACATTGTAGTATTTGATAACTAATAAGATTCAAGTAATATATGTATATTTATAAAGTGTATTAAAGTAGCACGTATTAATATATATATTATTTCAACTCTACTTAGTTCGAGTTGACGTATAATTATACTAATGCCCGATGCTTGCCCTTATTAAGGTGAGGCTGACTGATTTAATACCATAGTAATGATTTAACGCGTTATATTTTAATAGTCGCAAAGAAAAAGCAAAATTAAAACGACAAAATTTGCGTATAGTTTAATATAGAGCTGGTGTCTTGACATACATATTGTACGTCGTTATCTTGCATATAGCTATACTAATTTGTTTCCTGCATTACCAGTCTTTCATTTTCGTACGGAAAGCGCACAATCGCATTTCTCCTTGTTTCGTGCGGTCTTTGTTTTTCGTGTATTCCCAGTGAAAGTTTTTAATAGCGTTTCAGCAGACCATGACACTGTCATTATTGGAACGGCAGAGAGTTAATTAAACATAAACGAAATGATTATTACTGCCCAGGCGGAACGTAACTTTAGAATTAATTTTTTATATCAGTCGCATTATTCCATAGACATTTATTTGAATGCTTGTACGCTGATGTAATATTGTACAACATTACAGTATTATCATTTTGATCAGTATTCCCTTCTTTCTACAATAACTATTAAGCAACTTTGCTATGCATCGATGTTTATTTCTGACACTAAGGAAAGAAACATCTATTCTTATCAATGCTATAGATTTTATATTGAATATATTTAAAGTATTTAACTGGGGAAAATATATTTGGAATACATATCAAAACTTTTGTATCGCTGCCTTCTTTGAATATTCGTATAATGTGTATGATATTATTATTAATAATAATTAGTAGGTACTATCGAATCTACAGTTACACGATACTTTGAAACGAGATGCATTTATTGAACGCATTTACTGCCAACGACTGATTACTGTTGCCGCTATATTAGGCGAACGACATTTGTCCCAGTACTTTCTGTGTTCTGCCTGGGTGACGCTGTTCCAAATATCGGGTAAACGATAAAATAAAAATTTGTATGTGCCGTGTTTCGGGAACGGCGAATATTAACAAAGTTATGAGAAAATAACGATCCTATTGTAACAAAGTATTATTAAGTGTTTTTCGTTCTAAGTTCATTGATCGCGACGGAATTCCAGTATCTCTATGCATAGAAATATTATTTATTCATGCGGAGAATGTATCGCGTATCTCCAAGATACCTGTTAGGATGATTTACTATCGAAAATCTCGTGCGACGCAGACTGGACTGATAAAAAATGTTACTGCCAACTCTTTATAAATGTTCAACGTGTTCCTTTCTCATTCCTGAATGACGCGCGATTAGATTTTGCGTTCGTTTAGCGGAGCGTCGCGTCGTGCCGAATAGTCTCTAGCGAACAATAAATAGTCTCTATTTATTTCGAGCAAGCATTTCACCGTGTACAACGTAAATGAATAGTAATATACTTCCAGAAACGATTGCGATTTGATATTTAATGCTGAAAGAAGAAGATATTTATATATAATATATAAATATCGCGCAAAAGTGGCGCGACGTTCAAAATGTTTACTCGACTACCATGTGTTTTTGTCACGTCCCAAGAAAAGCGCTTGGGACTATCCGATTCGCATCGGTATTGCCAGAGGGTTGTCCGGTCCTTGTTCACGGGCTCGGAGCGACATAGGCAACTTTAGCCACGTCACAGTATACAGGATGAATCCACATTCATCTTGAGACAGTCAATTATTAAGGAAACCAGCAGGAATATGAAAAATGTTTTATATAAAATATTCTTCATATGAATGGGTACATTTAATGGCACCGTACACATTTTTCCATAATGGCCGTTTAAGGGTCAGATGAAGGGCAACTTCATTTTTTCAAATGGAAGTCCATATTTTTTATTTTATATTCTTATTCTACATCGAAAAAATAATAAACTCTTTTGTCATTACAAATTTTGGGATATTCACCACACGTTTTGATTAAGAAACCATATAGAAATATGGACTTTCATTTGAAAAAATGAATTTTATTTTATATAAAACATTTTTTCATATTGCTGCTGGTTTCCGTAAAAATTGACTATCTCAAGATAATTGGACCATCCTGTATATACAGTGGGTTGTATAAAGTGTTCGTATACTTTTTAAAATAAAATAACTTTTTTATAATCGTACCAAACGACCTGATATTATATAATTAATCAAAAGCATTGGTTTATGACATTATATGCACAAAAGATTTTCCAAAATTTTTAAAAAATCATATCGTTTGGTACAATTATGAAACAGCTATTTCATTTTAAAAATTGTACGAACACTTTGTACACTCACTGTATACACATAATAAACATATGCGCGCGTGCGCGCTCACACGAACACACATACTTACACATAAATGTTCATGATAGATAGCAAAGATTAATGAAAAACAAATGTTATTCTCGAACGTTATCGATATTGCTGCGTAGCTACAGAATATACAATGAATTCAGATCAGCATTAAATGACAAACACCTAGCGTAAACAATAGATAAAGAAAAGAAAAATTGAAAGCCGTAATAATTAAATAAATAACCGTAAATTCATTGTAATAAAATAATATTTAATGTAGTACAGTTCGAAGGGTGATTGTTAATTTGTAATAATTATTTCAGTAGCGATCAGATACAAAGATAATAAATAAAAAGTGCAACAAAACGGTGTTATATTCGCTTTCTTGTGTATTCATTCTCTTCCTCACATTTTTTCGTTTTTGCCCCTCCCCCTCTCTTTTTCTTGTACACACACGCATGAAATAGCGAGCTAATTGATTACATCGAAATTTATTAACTATTTTTATTGACTTGATAAAAAATAAAATGTTTCATCCTCGCTTTAACAATTCATTTGCGACGAGGATGATAACTAGTTTTTTTATACTTCCGTACGTGATACCTTATCCTATCATTAATATTATTGTATATAATTTACATGTCTGCAGATAAAAAAAGGGTACACAAAGATATCATAATCTGCGCGATGCTTGCGAATAGCGTATCTTCCATGGTCAAGATTTACAAATGAGTGAGGTCTACGATCTAGATTTAGTGTTCAGTGTTATGTATAGACTGCGGATGTTTATATATTTATATATTTACCAAAAAGAAATCTTCCATTTGGTAAAACAAATTTCTCCGTTATTCTGATTGTTGTAAAACAGCTTATGGAAATGCTTAAATAAAAGGTACGCGTCTCGTTCAATCACCGGCTGGACGATTCTCCTCCCGATTTGAACACGATGATCTTCGCGCTTCTGTAATTTCGGGGGGCACACCGGTCACTATCGGCAATCCGTATATGTTGAACGCATTGTTGAGCGTTTGTTTGTGATCTCCGAATTGAAGAAAATTGTTCTTCTTGTTTAAAATCAATGCAAAAGTTCCAGCTGAAAAAGAATACTTTCTTTAGAAAGAATATTATATTGTACTGGGCTGGCAAGAAAGTAATTTCGGTATTTTAAGGTGCAATAGAGAGCCCAATTTTTTTATTCAAGCAACGAATTTTAACGAATCAGATATTTTCCTCTTTTGTTTGATAATCTTTTGCCAAGAGAGAATAAATAAGAAAATATGTTATTGATTCAAGTTTATCGTTTGGATAAAGAAATTCGGTTTTCTCTCAATTATTTTTCCCCGACAAAAAAAGACGTTACAGTAAGAGTTAGAAGAATGAACCACGTACGGGAATCTATCGGAGAACAAGAGCAACTTGGATCTAAAGCAAATTTGACGGTGGCACGAAGTCGTTGTACTTCTCGGGATGCATTTAGATCCAGCAACAGTCGAGCTTTGCGCAATCGCCTGATTGCTACTTTAACCGCGGCGTTCGCTGAGCAATAAACATCGCTAATGTTCGATGGCAACTTGTCGACGCATGTAGGACAAGACTGACTCGCTCTGGTCAATGCTAGATTAAAGTGTAATGCAGAAGCCGTCAACAGTTGTATTTAAACAATATAATAATTACTAGGATGTAGATCTTTATGCATTTTTACTTGACTTTTGCTATGAGGAATTGTCCAGTTGACAAAATTATTTTTTCCTCATCCTGGAAGTTGCATAAAGATCTTCGTTATAATAATCACTGTAAAACATATTCGCTTACATGTGACATTCACGTCGCTGTTAGTTGTATATATTGTCTGGTGTTCCAGTTCCTCCTACGGTGAAAAAAATATTGTAAAACTTGCAAAAGTAGACAGAAGTAGTAGACATAAAAAGATGAATCATTTTATAGTATGTGATAATATTGAATGGGTGAATTTTCACTCTGAGGAACGTATGGGGTTTAATAGCTTGTTCGTATACCTGTGAAATATCATCGCTCTCCACCGGAGACATTAGCGAAAAATGGGGCAAACCATTCGTACTACTGGTAGTTTCCGGTTTATAATCGACTGCATCTGGTTTCATGTAAACTGGAACTAGACCTTCCATTCCCTCTGGAGTTTCCAATTCGTGGCTGACAACAACGAAAGACGGATTTCCTGGTATCGTCGAATCCTCGATTTCTTTCACGGGAATCGTGGATGGATTTTCTATGTTGCTCAAAGTTCCTACGTTAGGGTCTACGTTGTCAAAATTAAAATTGCGATTTCCATCTGACTCGTCTGGGGTTAAACCGCTGCCAGTATCAACCTGCGGAACTAACAGAACTTTGTCACATTTAGATGTAAAGTAGTGTTAATATTCATTTTTTCTTACTCACTGTTTGAATTGTTTAGAATGGCGTTATCACTGGCTATCCGTACATGTGTCATAGTGTCTACAGTGTCCTCTCCGATCTTCGGATCTGACTTTTCAACGAATGGCACGTTATCGATTATGGGTCGCACGTCAGCGATCGATTCCTCTTCGATATTATCCCTGAGCTTCTCCTCTCTGTTGACTAAATCGTCGTGAAGAATGTTCACCAAATTTGGTCCCTTCGAGGCCTTTCTATCGGCCTCGCTGATTCTATTGATCACCTTATCCCTGCTGTTCGTATCCTCCGTTGGCAAATTTTTCGCCGACTTTTCCACCGGTTTGTCTTTAAAATTGTCTTCTGTCAGAAGCAACATGTCAACCGCCAAATTCTTCACCAGCAATTTCACTTCCGGTATCACGCTCGGCGTTGATTGTTCTTCGACAGGATCCGCGCTGCTACAAATGGGGGCGAAATTGTAGCTCTGAAAATATTATTTCGGTGAATTTTATGGAGCAATATCCTACACGATACACTTCCCGCCCGAACTTACCCTGGATATTGTCAATTCTGGCTGATAGTAATCGTAAAGTTTCACGTTCGCTGGCTCCAGACGATCGACCACGGTTTCCCTCATTACCGTAAACGAGATGCAAGTTTTCTCTCCAGTGAGCTTGTCGAAGTAGATGGAAACGACGTCGTGTTCCATTTCGAAACGCTTCACTTCTGCGATCAACATTTTAATACGTACAGTGGGTGTACACAGTGTTTGTACATCTTTTAAAATAGAATTTGGATCTTGGATCTTGGTTTGTGTTCGGGGTCCCCTTTTGCTTGGGGCCCCGGGCATTTGCCCAAGATGCCCATAAGGTAATACGCCATAAATTTGAAATCTTCATTAAGGGCCCAAATATAAAAGTTTTAAGAAATGTCTTTTCAATTTTTACACGTAACCTTGTACATAATAATTTTATGGAAAATCTTTTTTGCATATCATTTCATAAACCAATGCTTCTAATGAATTCTAAAAAATCAAATCGTTTGGTACAATTTTAAGGCAGCTATTCCATTTTAAACAGTGTACGAACACTTTGTACACCCACTGTATTCCAATCGCCAGAACTTCCAGGAAATACAGTCGGGGACAATATTAAGTGGACACTCTTGAAAATCGCAGAACTTAATTTTGAAGAGTGTCGATTGGGTGATCGAGTCTGTAAACTTAACGACTTACTCGACGACGGTTTCTCGAGTAACGAACATAGGCTCGTTCGATCCGGCGCATAGCCGCTGATCATTCCAATTTCGGCTAAAGCCATGTTACTTTCTCCGTCCGCTATCTTGTAGCGGGCGCAAACTGTGATTTCCTGTACTGAACATTCGTTCTCGGAGGCTTCAGAATGAGCAGTTACCGACAGATCGAACGCGTCGGAACCGGTGGCGTGCACCACGTTGTATTTGATGTTGCTCTAAAGAACGCGATTGAAACGAGAAAAAATTTAAGCATATTACTTTTTCTGATGAAAGTACTTTTTAAAGGCAGAGACGATGAAGAGCATGGCCTTACCTGTATCAACACGCAGCCTTCCCCCTCCGCAAAGATTTCAACGATAGTGGGCAAAACGGGTAATTTAATTTGCGTGAGGACCATGCGATTGTCGTTGTGCGTTCTATAGACGTGGTCCACTTCCGACGCTGTCACGAGGACAGAAAGATCGGTGTTGTTGTTGTTCATGGCCGCGGCGTATTTCGTTAGCGCTTCCAGGGCGAGAACAGTGTCCTGCGTAGACGAGAATCCACCTTCGGCGTTTCGTTGCTTCGACATCCAACGAACAGCTTTTAAAGCGTGCACCATGTTCTCTTCTCCGCCTAATTTGACTAGCGTGAGTACGGCGTATGCTGTTATCTCGATGCTAAGGCTCATAGAGGGTTTCGTTTCGTCCTCCCACCAAAGCAGATCCTAAAAAATATCAAATGCTTCAGTCCCATAATAATTATTAAAATGATCGACCGAGAAAGTGTAATGTCCCCTTAAGGATAATTTATCCTTCATTATCAAAGTTCCTAGAGTAAGGTCACTACAGTAATCCCTTGAAAGTTGTCTGAAAATTGCACTCTGGACGGACCACTTTCGTAGAGAAGGCTCCATTTTTTTATTTATGACTGCGTCTACAGAGTTGGGCGTTATTCGAATGAAATTTCATTCGAATTCCCAGCGAATGAAAATTTATTCGTAAAGCCGAGCGAATAAAAAATGTATTCGAATAAGTCGTTTAGAATAACGAATAAAGACAACTTTCTAGGGATTACTGTATTAGAAATGCGCGGAAACCCGAAAATGTCGGGTGGGGACGAGTCGAAAATAAGGACGAAATTATGCAAATTCTATTCTATTCTATAGCCTTCCCGAACTGGCCGCCCGACCATCGGGTTCGCGCACACCTCTAGTAACATTGCGTGTGGAACGTATTCATTCGTACATTGTGTCGCGTGGCACGATCCATCAGCGTCTTCACCCAGTAGCCGGTTTTCGAATGTCCTAGCAGGGTGAACGCATACGTAGAAAGAGCGACGGTATATAAACCCTCGTTGTTGTTCTTCAACCCATTCTCGAGGCAATTCACGGCTTTGTGGAGGAACGATCTTTGCGAGAATATTTCAGTTTCGATAAAAGAGATTAGAATGTAGGCGGTCAGCGCTGTCGATGAACTGTCGTCCTCGAGGCCACCCTATGATAGTAGGACACGTTAGTTCAAATTCCTGTTGATAACTTGAAGTTTCTATCGGACGGTCGAACCTTCATCGCTTTGTGGAAGACCGTGCCCACCACGGGGAAGCAGCCGTTCTCCAGTTGCTTCATTAAGATCCATCGAGCAGATAACGACATGGCATGATCGTCGATGTTAATCAGACATCGAGCTTGAGCGAACGACTTCAATACGAACGCGGTTAGCCATATGGATCCTTCGTTTTCCGTAAATTGTGCTCCGAACGCGGAATAGGAGCCGTCAGGATGTCTATAGGTCATCTCTCGCTGATATCCTTTATCATACAGTTAAATACCTTCATATAACAACAACTACTTTATAAAGCTAATTAACGGGGTAGACCATCCGGTAGATGTTTCTCGATAACACGGTCCAACTTTAAATTTGTTGGACGATGTAATGCAAGAATTGGGTTTTTTTCAGTAGTCAAAGACGATTAAGAGATTTCTACCTTTCTCCATGTTCTTGATCGCTCTCGCTCGTAACGCGGGGTTCTCGATGCCAACGGCTTCCAAATATTTAACCACATGAATATTCGGGACGAAGAGTATCATATTCTGTTCGCCACAGCCCATCGGCAGCTGCACGAGCTTGTCCAAATTTTCGAGAGCAGGTCCCAAAATGTGCCCTATCAGGCTCACGTACGCCCTGCCACTGTCGGGTACAACGTCCTCCGGCAATAGTAAATCCCATACGACCGTGGAATCGTCACTGAACTCTTTTGGGCAGATGAACGTCGACTTTGTCACCTCTACGGGGTAACCTTCCGGTAGTACGAGAATTGGCTTCACAATGGCGTCTCTTAAAAGTAAAAACGAATATAACAATAACACGGGTACATTGCGAACATTATCGTATACAAATATAGAGTTAAGAAATATTGTTATCAGTATTATAAACATCTGCTATCTTCGTAGCGCTTTACCTACCAACAAAAACCAACAAGTTATAATTTCTTTTAAGATTATTGCTTAATGTAAACCGATTAAAATTCTTTTTAATAGGCTTCGGGTAGCTAAAGCGATAGGAACAGTTTACCGCGTGAAGATCAAAGTGTCCGGTCCGCATGGTTCAACGAAATCAGGATCTACCGATGCGGATACTGTGATATTCACTTCTCCGATAACTCGAGGCCTGAGAATGTACTCGTGGACAACACTGTCTCGCGGATTCACGCAAAACGAAGCGGTGGGATGCGATAAATGAAGATCGAGCCCCGTCGCTTCTTCCAACTTAATTTTCACCTAGGAAATTACGCATGTTTTTATATGTTTGGCGATTACTTTCGTTAATAGGTATGAAATTCAGTTGGTTCGACGCGATGCAACTTACAGGTAGCCGATGTTGCATGTAATTGAAGAGCGACACCTTCATATGCAACATTTCCCCGCGTTTAACGCTGTACGGCAGGGTGTAGTCGAGGAAGAATGGTTGGAACGCCGTTATAGTGGTTGGCGGTGCTATCCCGAGACCGTGGATGGGCGAGATGCAGGTTGTATAGCCGATCCAATCGGTGATGGTGTGCGGGAGAGTGCGTTCTATCGTAACTTTGCCTTCCTTTCTACGAAAGTGAGTGTAATCGGATAATGTTGAATCGAATTTAACAAGGTAGCATATTTATGAAATAACCCAGACAACCAACAATCCAATTCAGGACGTCCTCCTACGCCTGATTGTCTGGGAACGTAGACCATACCCGGTAGGCACCAGTTCCCACAGCCACGTCTCGGGAAAATACGACCTCAGTGCAGCAGTCTGATCGGTCAGGTGGTCAAAGTAATAGTGGTCCACTTCGGAAATATCTACTGCATCGCGAGTCAACTGATAATTTATCAAAGGGACAGCGGTAGGTTGCATCGCTTTGACAATATCTGAAAAAACTGAGAGTGGAAAATTTTTTTTAAATCGAAATATTGCACGCACCACCTAATCTAGAGTATACAACACGTATACTTGCCAGGCGCTTCCATTGAGACAATTCGGTTGGTAATTGTAAAACCGTACTCGCCGCATGGTCGCGATATCAACACCAAATCGCTCATTACAACTACTCCAAAATCCTAAGGGAAAAAAGAAGATTGCATACGTCAAGCGGGTAGACACGTTTCTACGATAATGCAGAGATGGGCTTTTCAGTAGTCGAAAGTGTTAGATAAAAGATTCATCTAGGCCACGATCGCCCTCCAAAGTAACTTGCATTATTCGACAGCACGTAGAAAAATCCTATCTTTGCATTATCGAGAAATGAGAAGGCGCACCCCACACCCTTGCAATCCTGGAAACGAATCTACCCCCTTAAGTGGACTATTCGGCTCCCCGCTAATTTATTCGAGTTTACGTTGATAATCATTTAATGCGCATCGATCTAACTTTCTGAAACTTTACGTAAACTATTCGTCAATCGCCGATTCGTTACGAGCAGGTTAACGTCTCCATATACCGGATGAAAGGTATAGCTTACAATGAAAGCTTGCATGGCATCCACGTAGTTGAAGTCAACAGTGGTGGTTGACCCCCGCATCGCTTCGAACCACAAGTCTGGCAATTTAATCGCAGGACTGGGCAGGTGATCGATTTCCTCCATTGATGCTTGTTGTGTTCTCATTGTTACTGTAACATTCGCTGTAGCACAACGTTTGCGTTCAGGGCTGTACTTCTACAGGAATTATTTCCAATTAGAAACGTACGTTTGCAATGTGACGACCAGGATTGCAAATGAATCGGCATCGAATGAAACTTTTTCAGCTCCTCGAACGTTCGACTGGCATCGATCAGGCTTCTTTTCGATCCAGCCATAAAGCGGGTCGATTTGTCGACGGCGGAAATCCCGCAGAACGACCAGGGCGTAGCCTCTACGTGGTACTGAGTCGTGGCTCCCGGTACCTGAACACTTGTATGCCAAACACTCTTCACCTTGTTCTCGAAACAGTGTCCAACCTCGATCGTGTATGTGGTAGAAACAACTTCTCCGTCGGCTCGCACGTAATAGAGCAATAATTCCGAGACCGGAGCCATGCTCGGCGTAACTTTCACGCTTAATGGGAACCTATTTGCAGAAACAGAAAATTAAATCAATTCGATGAAAGCTCCGTTCAAGGCCAAAGCGATCAAAAGAAGATACATAGTGCGAGACTACAGTACACCTAGACTGACCACCTCTTGAATTTTTAAAAATTTGAGGATATAATGTATTTCCTGAACAATTAAGCTTAACGTTACATAATAATCGAAGCGGCACAGACGTACCTATGAACAACAGTGTTTTGTTCCGTTTTGTTTGTTGCGGAATTAACGGCGCCCAGTAGATTACGGAATTCTGAATAATTTAATATGGTATCTCTGCTTGGCTTGTGCTTGACGTGGCCGTGTATCAAGAGGTCTCCCTTCGAATTGATCGAATAATGAAACGAAATCGATTCGCTAATGTTACTGTTCAACGGAATTGTGTACATCACGTTGAACGAATACTTCTCGCCACACACGATAGGCTGATTTCCTCGAGCTACTGCCAAGTAACTGTCGGACGGCGAATACCATGGGACCACGTTAATGCGTGCAGAAGGTTGATCCATAAACACCTAACAGATATTTACTGGATGTATCAATTTGCAAAAGGAACTCAATACACAAAGCTGTATTTCAAATATATATTTCAACCGACTATCGCAGCAGAATTAATTTATACTTACCCACCACCGTTTGTCGGGCGAGTAGTATTTCGTGGGATAGTCGACACCGGTGGCAATAAAGTTCAATTCAACGATATTCTTGTGAGGCGGAGGAACGACAAAATCGATGAAACCATCGACGGATGATCTGAAATTACGACATTCCACTACGTCCCGTTGCAACTCCCCTTTTCCAAAAACTTGCAAACAAAGTTGAATCTTCTCGTTCGGCGCCGGAGTATTGTCTTGTCGTAAAACTCGTAGCTAACAAGAAAACAAAACAAGGGGAGTAAAGTAAATATTTCATTCCTTTTAGAATTCGTATTAACTTCTATTATTTTAGTTACCACAGTTTCCGTGTGAATTTAACCCTAAGCACTCGAGTGGTAACTCAGAGTCACCACCAAAAATTGCTATAACATATTCAAAATATTGTTTTTCATCTTTACATAAGTTGGTTACTTTAACGAGTTATTAAAAATATCAACATATGATTTTTTCTCTATTAAAATCATTAAGGAAAAAATTAACATTGAGTTTAACATCCGGAGTCTACTAATCGATTACTAAACTTTTAAGAATTATACGAGGTGTTCTATAAATTTCATATCCATCAAATAAACAGAAATCATGTGGAATAGAATTATTCTAGCTTGAAGGAAATGTTTATTTTTCGAGTTAAAAGAGGTACGAGTGCAAAGGGTTAAACGTAACATGCAAGGAAAATACCTTTCCATGGTAAGGCAAACCCAGTTTAAAGTATTTCGGTGTGTGAGGCACAAATTCTAGCTTCAAGGCTTGATTCACGACCACTGTCTGACTAATAGTAGTTTCTACTACGCCAGTCCCGGCTTCGGTAAAATTCGCGATAAGAACGATACTGTCGGGAGCCACCTTCCAGCAATCTAGACCCAGATCTGATCCAGATAGTACAAAGTCGGTGCATCCATCCGGCGAGACCAACTAAAACCATTTATTTGTTCATTAATAAGAAATTTTTACACGGAGCAAGTGCGAACAATGAATTGTTCACCTTGGTCTCGTAATTTACTTCCGGCAGATTGAATTTTCTCCTCCAACTTGGCGTTTGTGGGGTTGATTTCAGTCGCAAAGTACCTTTAACAGGTTTACCATAACTATATCTGTAGAATAATATTCAGCTTTAGTCGGTTTGTTCCCGTTTTGAGAAATGACAAGTGGAGACATTTCACCTGCCGGGAATTGCGCATGTCAAAAATTCAATATTAAAAAAAAAAATTAAAAGTTAACAAGTTAATTAGAAGGAATATTATTTTGAGTAATATAATTGAATAGCCTGGTCCGAGATTACCATTAAGGGGGTACATTCACGTTTTCAGGATTGGATGGGCGAGGGTTGCGCCTTCTCATTTCGCGATTATGGAAAGATAGAGTTGCTTTTTGACGCAGTTAAACAATGACTGTAGACTGTGGAATACGAGAAAAAATAGAGGGGAAGTAGCAATTGAAAATCCTAGCGCTTTCGAATACTGAAAACCCCCATCTTTGCATTATCGAGAAATGGGAACACGCATTCCGCACCCTTGCAATCCTGGAAACGAGTTTACCCCCGTGCCTTTTACAGTTACGGTACAGTCATCAAAAACTCTACGAATGGGATTACCGGTAGCTGAAGTGTCAATAATCTGGCGTGATCGCAATAATTACTTGGCGCAAATAGTCCAAGTCACGTTATCCGCGTCGGCTAAGATATACCCTGGCGATCTGATCGTCACTTGGAACCTCTGCAGAACGTATTTCGATACTTCGAACGTGGCCGTGTGGATCAGTTGCGGGTGTGATTTTTTCTTTTCTACTTTGATATTCCACGTCCCCTGTCGCAACGAACGAATCATTATTTCAGTTAGATTCCGTCAAAGAAACAAACGCATTCTTCTCTTACCGTGCTCTGTTCCGGCGATAGAGGAAAGAGCAACTGCGCCATGCCGTTTTCCGTATTCACGCTCGTCCATTGCGCTACCCTTATCTCCGATGGATTCTCGATCCATACTTTGGGAATCTATAACGAAATTTAAGAACTACAGTATTTTATCTTTATTTTTCATTATCTTATACCCACCGATTCTTTCCAAGGTTTCAAATCGTGTTTAAGCATCACGATCCTAATGTTGACATCCTGGCCCGGCTTATACACAGACTTATCCGTTTCCACGAAAGTCAGCAAAGAGTCGTGCTCGATGTGACACTTTTCTTCGGCCTCGACCGTGTAATCCAGGTGTTCGATTTCTATTCTCAATCGTAGGCGTCCGTTCGCATACTTCGTCAATGGTACCATTAATTCCAAACATATTTCCGTGCCTACAGCATTCAAAAGATCAGCACTACCGACGTGGTTGTAAACTATATTAGTATCTGATACTAACGCAACGATCTTCCCTTTGCAACGATTGCACCGACATATGTATAACTGCATTCGTGCAAAAGGATGTCCCTAATTGATAAATTGATACTAAGAAGACAATCTAACCGTGCGTCGATTTAGCTGATTGTTGGACCTGCAATTACTCATACGTTTCAAAACATTCTGAAGGACGCAATTTCGCAGTGCAACGCGTTTCAGAACCAATAAAACTGGTATCTCTGGTGCACACGATTAACCCTATGCACTGCGAAATGTTTTTCCATTTTGTTGACGACGACTCCTCTGCTATTTTAAACGTTTCATTCGAAACTTACATCAAATTACTGCTACTTACTTGAAACAATTTTGTTTACTAATTATATTAAATATAGCTCTCAAACTTTGTTGTAATTTATATTTGTGGAACTTGTATTTGCTTTTAACTAAAAATACGTTTCATTTTTACATTTTCTTTTCTCCGATGTTGAGTCACGCTCGACGAAGGAATGCAAAGGGTTAAACATCAAGAACGTGATGATGAAGATTCGTTTTTGTTTAAGTACTGGCACTAAGATATTGAGATATCAAACATATTTGTTCAACGAAGTCGGACCTTGATCGAGTTAAATAGCCAATCTTCGTTATTCACCCCGTATATAACAATATAAATGGGTTTCCCATGTATTCTAGCGATTGCTTATTTCCCCTCCAGAGAGGGGTCGGCCAATTCAGTTCCCCCACAGGAAGCGGCGACAATTTCAATTTACGATTTGTTTAAAGAGCCCGACGCGAGACGAAAGGGCCGACCGACACCAGAGAGAAATAATTATTCAAATAAAAATAAATTTTTAAAAAATATCACGTTTTTAGAAACGGACTAAAAAGTATAAAATAATTTTTCCTAGTCCCATACAGATTCCCAACCCCATACAGACAGTCCTGGACATTTATGATTGTGAATTGTTCACAGATATGAAGATACTTGTAAGATTTAAAACGAAAATCGTGGGGCGCATGCAATAGAAATAGTTGATGCATGAATACTTCCCCTGAATCGCTAATAATTTTATTGCACTGCAAATGATATGATACACTCCTTACTATTATCTTGCGCCCCACGTTTTTCGTTTTAAATCTTACAAGTATTTTCATATCTATTAACAATTCACAATCTGTCCGTATATTATCTCTCTCTATTATTATTATTATAACAATTAAGGGCTGCTTTCGCTGATACAATGACAGATAATCTCAATTCTTTCGCATAAATGTACTCTACAGCTGCTAAACCTGTAACGACGCTACAAATTCATGGCGACGCGAATGGCGAATAAAATACCGTCCGCATATTATGTCTGGAAACCTCTTATCAGACAGATATCGGTGAAACAAGATGTAAAGAACACTTTATATACGCAACAAGAGGTCGGAGGTTTAGATTCAACGGCGAAGATAAAGAAACAGATACATATTATAATAAACATTCTCGGGAAACCGGTGGTTTTGCGACGGAGACTTACTGTTGCGCGAAACTTTTACTATTTACATCAGCACGCCTGTTGAAAGTGACGAACACATTGAATTATGATCGCTCTTTACCGCGATCGTTAGATATTATAAGCTATTCAGCATGGTGTAACTACCTGTTTTCAAAATGGAGGAAGTGGTCGACAACACTTCCGTGTCTTTGACCGACGCGGGGGACAAAAGATCGAGGGTGACGAGAGCCGGTGGCTCCAAATTGTGCAGAGACAGGCACCCACGCTCGGTCTCGCCGGCTAACAACACTTTCGGCATCGTAAACACATATCCCCTGAAAGCAGAACCGATCAATTTTGCCGATATACTGTTTGCATCGATTATATATCAAATTGCCAAAAAGCAGACTGGATTCGTACACAGTGGCGCGTTATGCCTAGTTGGGGCCCCTTTGCAATTTTTCATTAGAAGAACGTAGAATTTGGATCTTCTTTCGTAATACGCCACTGTTCGTACAGATAAAAATAAAGAACGTTGTTGCCTCATAGAAGTTAGCCCCCTACTTGTTGAATTAAACAATTTCAACAGTTGTACTGAATTGTGCTATGTTTGTGCTATATTGTGCTCGAATATTATAACTATAATAAAAAATAAGATGAAAAAATGAGAAAAACGATTTTATGAGTAGCCCCCCACTTTTCATTTTTTTCAATTTTAAAAAGTTATAAACGAAGAAGTTATAGTGAAAAACGTTTTCGACATCTACGTTGTTGCGCTTGAAAAATTATAAAACGAAAAGTTATATTTCATTTCGAGCTCTTTAAGATGCTTCGAAAAACAGAACAAGAATTCAGATAAAGTTCCGGGCGTTCCAATCGATCCAGCTATTTTTCGTCTATCACTTACCGATCAATCGTTCCTCTCGAGGAATGTAGAAACGCCACCGTACAAACAACCAGCACCAAAAACACGTGTTTCTCCATGATATATCGTATACGATTCGAGATGTTCGCGCTGTTTATTCCCGGGGGACCGTGCCCGCGAACATGTTTCACGAACCGTTCAACGATTGGTCCCAGACCAGTTTGATAAACGCAGAGTACAGTATATCCTGTGCAATTAAAGAACGCGACCGGTACGTGTAGCTGTACGCTCCACGCAGACTGAAACCACGATATTCATTCGGTCCCTCTTATTCACCCTCTGAATAAGGAGAAGGGTTACGGCGTTCGACCAATACCGATTAGAACGTGGCCAACGCATTAACGCATGCACCACGATCTTGTCTTCTCCGTTTCGGTCCTCGGACTCTGCACGTACACGCTACAAGTGTTTAGAACACTTGCTTCAACCTAGTCAGGTACTTTTTATTGGTTCCTAATCGGCGTACCGCGCAGTTCCGCGGAAAACTGGTGTTCCGCGAACCTTGTGCAAGTGTTCCACGAAATTCCGCGAAATTACATATCTTTTTTATTATACATATACAATAGTTCTGTAGTTTCTGTCACGCTAAAACGCCAAGCGGGTTGCCTTTCGAAGGGGAACAGAAAAGTGACGAGCGGGTTACCTCCTGAAGGATACGATACAATACGTATTGAATACGTCTGCGATGCGTATGAGATACGTATTCGATACGTACGCGACACGCATAAGATACGCATACGACACGATATAAAATAATATAATCTTTTCTATTATTCAAAATAGTTCTGTCATGCTAAACCGCCGAGCGGGTTGCCTTCCGAAGGGGAACCGAAAATTGAGAGTTGGGTTGCCTACTGTAGGGGAATCGAAAATTGAGCGCCATGACACTGTGCATTTTTCAAAGAGAGAGCGAGGGGGAGAGAGCGGGAGAGAGAGAGAGAGACCGGGAGAGAGAGAGAAAGCAGGAGAGAGGTAGAGAGAGAGATTTCTATTTTCGTTTACGTCTCATAAAAATTATCTAAATTCTAAATAAAATACTACTATTTCGACTATTTGCAAACATCGATGATTTCGATATATCGAACTCGATGTATCTTTGCGATCCCTAGGTATATGACCTACAGCCGACTCTACTACTAGTGACTACTAGCCGTACTGAGTAAACTGGCAACAGCGCGGGAGTCCGTTTGTTATGTGTATTTCATAGACGTACATTTATATATCTATATATGCTACATATATGTAGGTATATAAATATATACATTACAACCGGACTCCCGCGCTGTTGCCATTTCACCTTCAGCACGGCTAGTGACCTCGTCTTTGATCAATGATACTGCCAGAGAGTACATGAGAGTGCTCACGCCCGGGATTTGCCCGTGCCACTTTTGGCTGCACATCGAGTTTAGTCCGGATCAGCTCCTACATCGACTTTTCTAGCTCGGACAAGAACCTACATCGACTTTTTGTTTCTGGCAAGAGCCCACAGCGAGTCGCTGTCAGCAACTCTCACATTGAACAAGATCTTTGACCATCATCAGAACGTTTAGTTTATATTGTTTGCTTCGCAGCACCCGTATTATATTCCCTTTCTATAAAACAATTTTAACCTAAATGTTTTTTTCCAATTTTCGTCTCTCTCTCTCTCTCTCTCTCTTTCATGAAATGAAGGAAATATTCTGTATTAAATTATTTATGCAGTTATCTGCAAAAAATAATTATTCAATTAGGGTCAAATAAAAGGAACAATTACAGAAGTAGACACGTTATACGGAATAAATAATTTTATTTAAACAAGAAAGATCAGGCAACATTTTAGATCGACTTCCAACAAATTAGAAAATGTATAAGGTACTATTTAGTAATTATTGATAGGAATCCAATAACAATTAACTAGGCGAATGCCGATGAAGTATAAACCTTTTGGCAGGCAGCTATGACAGCGATGACTGCAAATAGGAAAATGCATTTTATTATTCACTTTGAAGGTTTTTTTACTTTATTTAAATATAATCTATTTAAATCTACTAAAAAAACACGGATTATTTATGTTTTTTTAAACAATTTTATATGCCCAAAAAATTCGGTTTATCAATTGTTTATGGACATTTATACTTTGTTTCAAAAATTGTATTTGTTTAAATAATTTAATTTACAACCATTAGACGCAGCTCGAAAATCTATCGAGTTTGGTCTCATTCTAATCAGAAGAACGCCGCGAAATCTGCTGACATGATTCCGTGAAATTATTATGTGAAATAACAAAGTCAAGCAATTGCATTTTGGCCGTCTCATACTGATATACCTGGCTGGCTGTAGAGTTGCCCGGCCGTGTTTATTGCACCACTTGGCCGCGGCCACAAAGCCATTGTCGCCTAGGCACCTCGTCGCCCCAGTAGAAAATAAGGAAAAGGATCTTCTAGAAGTTTACGGATCCTTTCGCGAGTACATTCACGATTTCAACAACCATTAGACGCAGCTCGAAAGTCTATCGAGTTTGGTCTCATTTTAATCAGAAGAACGCCGCGAAATCTGCTGACATGACTCCGTGAAATAATTATGTGAAATAACAAAGTCCAGCAATTGCATTTTTGCCAACTCGTACCGATATACCTGACTGACCGTCGGGTTGCCCGGTCGTGTTTATTGCACCACTTGGCCGCGGCCACGGAGCGGTCAGAGCCGAACTTGAGAGGTCTCGGTCGTCGAGAAATGTAAACATAGCTAATCCAAATTTCCAACTTCCTTATTTTTCATTATTTTTTTAGGAGACTGCGATTACCATATTTGTGGCATTTTTCTAATGCAAAATGATACCAAACATGATATATTTCCGATGATATTTACTTGTGTAATAGACAGTTAAAGTTTCGGGCGCGAGCAAGAATAGCGTATGGGAAAGAAAGAAACGCAGAGAGTCCTAGTCGCCAGCACATTTCAATGGCTCGCCGGCAACTGTCCTTCCTTGCGCCCGAAACTTTGATTGTCTATTACACAACTAAATATCATCGGAATTATATCATGTTTGGTAGCATTTTGCATTAGAAAAATGCCACAAATATGGTAATCGCAGTCTCCTAAAAAAATAATGAAAAATAAGGAAGTTGGAAATTTGGATTAGCTATGTTTACATTTCTCGACGACCGAGACCTTCAAGATCGGCTCTGACCGCTCTGTGGCCACGGCCAAGTGGTGCAATAAACACGACCGAGCAACCCGACGGTCAGTCAGGTATATCGGTACGAGTAGGCAAAAATGCAATTGCTGGACTTTGTTATTTCACATAATTATTTCACGGAGTCATGTCAGCAGATTTCGCGGCGTTCTTCTGATTAGAATGAGACCAAACTCGATAGACTTTCGAGCTGTGCTTGGTTGTTGTAATCGTGAATGTACTCGCGAGAGGATCCGTAGACTTCTAGAAGATCCTTTTTCTTATTTTCTACTGGGGCGACGAGGTGCCTAGGCGACAATGGCTTTGTGGCCGCGGCCTAGTGGTGCAATAAACACGGCCGGGCAACTCTACAGCCAGCCAGGTATATCAGTATGAGACGGCAAAAATGCAATTGCTTGACTTTGTTATTTCACATAATTATTTCACGGAGTCATGTCAGCAGATTTTGCGGCGTTCTTCTGATTAGAATGAGAACAAACTCGATAGATTTTCGAGCTGCGTCTAATGGTTGTAAATTAAATTATTTAAACAAATACAATGTTTTAAACAAAGTATAAATGTCCATAAACAATTGATAAACCGAATTTTCTGGGCATATAAAATTGTTTAAACAAACATAAATAATCCGTGTTTTTTTAGTAGATTTAAATAGATTATATTTAAATAAAGTAAAAAAACCTTCAAAGTGAATAATAAAATGCATTTTCCTATTTGCAGTCATCGCTGTCATAGCTGCCTGCCAAAAGGTTTATACTTCATCGGCATTCGCCTAGTTAATTGTTATTGCATTCCTATCAATAATTACTAAATAGTACCTTATACATTTTCTAATTTGTTGGAGGTCGATCTAAAATGTTGTCTGATCTTTCTTGTTTAAATAATATTATTTATTCCGCATAACGTGTCTACTTCTTTAATTGTTCCTTTTATTTGACCCTAATTGAATAATTATTTTTTGCAGATAACTGCATACATAATTTAATACAGAATATTTCCTTCATTTCATGAAAGAGAGAGAGAGAGAGAGAGAGAGAGACGAAAATTGGAAAAAAATATTTAGGTAAAAATTGTTTGATAGGAAGGGAACATAATACGGGTGCTGCGAAGCAAATGGAAGCTAACAATATACACTGAACGTTCTGATCATGGCCAAAGTTGATGTAGAATCTCGTCCGGTGTGAGAGTCGCTGACAGCGCCTCGCTGTAGGCTCTTGCCAGAAACAAAAAGTCGATGTAGGTTCTTGTCTGGGGTAGAAAAGTCGATGTAGGAGCTGATCCAGGCTAAGCACTAGACTAGGGGGCAGCACTATAATGGGCACGGGCAAATCCCGGGCGTGAGCACTCTCATGTACTCTCTGATACTGCTTGGAGTCAGAGAATGTATTCGGCTCAATTCGGCTCACCGATTCGCATGCGATGGTCACCAGATGGAGTGAAAACAGTACCGTGTCTAGAATAAGGTAGCAGAGCGGCCAGAGCCCTGAGGCAGTTATATTGGTGGGAGTGTACCGGTATTATTGGTGGGATGGGTGTTCCATCTTGAAACTTAAATTGCTAACGTTTTAAGGGTAGGTTAACCCTTTACCTTTTCATATGTATATACTAATAATTTTGTAAAATTTTGCGGGGTACTCAAGGTACCCCATTTTTCTGTTACTGAGGCTGAAGACGCCGCCATCTGGTGGCCATCGCGTGCGAATTCTGAATCCGAACACTGCTTTGACGCAGTTGTCTCTTCTTATAGTTTTCAGTCATCGTTTGTACATAAGTCAACATAAGTACATTGAATCGAATTCCTGTTCGGAGTTCGGAAGAACGAGGAAGTACAAGTGCACTTGCATAATAATCATTTCCTAAAAGTATTTAATATCTTTTTATATTTTACAGTCCTTTATTAAATATTGATTATACCAACACTAGTATCATTACAGGGTCACGGAAAATGCGGTTAGGAAAGAAACACCTCGAAATTGCCACAAGATGGTAAACAGTTATTCATTATCGTATTGTACAATAATTAGTTCGTAGTATATTTAAGATATTTAATACATATATTTTGGATATTTCCGTAAATTTAACGTTCTTGTAACATTACGTAACCAATAACCCCTTGCCCTACGATTCATTTTACAGTTTCAGTACTTAGAACATTTTTGTAGATAGTAATTTCCTAAAACAGGTGAACATTTATATTTATCGTGCGCCTGTATGCTCTCCAATAGCTGCAGATTCACAAAACCAAAAAGAAATTTTATTTCAATTTAAAGGAAGTTAACGATGTACATATATTTAATATGTCCCTGTTCAGAATCTTTGTCACGAGTCTGACACGATAATTGTAGGGCAAGGGATTAATAAAGTTTTTCACCATGTATATTTTACTGTTTTTCTTAATTAGGATACCATCTGCAGCGACTTACGGAGGAGTTGCTGGTTTAGCAGTGATTTATTTCACAGATTGGAAACTAGTAGCTCAATACATACCATTGTATGGAGGAAAATTTAAGAACTAGCCTGTAAAATACATTCGCATTGTTATATTATGTAATAAATTATAGTCCCATGTAATTATTCATTGTATTATTTATTAAACAAATGTAAATAATTCTATGCTATATACATTAGAAAAAGTTAAATTGAATCCACCTTTGTATTCTCTTTATCCTTTTCTTTATAACTTTCATACAGATAATTTGCATAGATCTCAGCCTGCCTGTACCGATTGTATTTTATATAATCTTCTAAATAAAATCTGTTAATAAGAGAGATTTAATAGTTTCTCATGATAAGTATCTATACAATGTTTATAAGTTCTATAATACAAGATATTAAATTTACCTGTAACCACATATAGATAGCATAATTACTGTTACCCCTGTTAACAATTTCAGACGAATTGGTATTAGTGGTCTATGCTTCGCCATTTGGTGACTCCTCCAAAGTAAGAAATTCAAATTTAACAGCATTCTATAATTGTTTATAAACTTCGAATACAATTTACTGAAAATATTAATATACATACCTTTATTTCTTTGAGGTTATTTTGTGGGAAATTCTCTTTTGCGTATTGCTTTAAGGGCTCGTTCCATATATAGTAACCGGATAAGGCACCAAGTATGGTAACAACAAAAATTTCATGCTTCGGAATTCCTCTAAATAACATTATGCTTATTTTATAATTCTACAAACATTAAGATTACAATTTATTGTTTTACAAAAATAAGTAAATGGATATACCTACTTACATATGTAGATTATATTTTATTTACATCCGGAGGTGCCAGGCGGGCTTGTATTCCCCTCAAAATACTTCCCCTTCTACTACTAAATGTGGTTAGATCAGAGTTGCCAGACGGGGCGCTTTTTTCGCGCATGCGCGAGTTTCGGCAGGAACGTATCTACGTCCGAAGTTTGTGGGGAACTATTGGGGAGAAAGTAGTGGGAGACTATTATTAGCAGGAACGTCTAGCGGAGTCCGTTACGACCGTTACGACACGAGGCACGAAAGGACAGCGGGCTGCGAGAATTTCAGATAAGTTGTTGTTAATATTTAATCAAATAATAAATTTTGCGAAATTAGCGGGGCGACCAAAGTACCCGATTTTCGTACTTGACTGAGGCCGTATGACGTCAAAATCGTCGCGCATGCGCGAAAAAAGCGCCCCGTCTGGCAACTCTGGGTTAGATCAGGTTAGATTGAATCGATTTGCCTCTGGATAAGAAATCGTACGCCTTTTTGCCAGGAACGTATCTATGTCCTAAGTTTGTGGAAAATGTAGTGGGGAACCATTACTGGTAGGAAAGTACCGGAAGAGTTCAGAAATTTATATATTATATGTTCGTACATATTAAATTTCAATACAGTAAAAATTTTGTGAAATTATTGGGGTGACTAAGGTACCCCATTTTAGCCCAACTTTGTACTTTGTTCACACTAAAATTGACTAAAATGCGTGAGAAAGGCGCACAATATCATCACGGAACATCTAAAAAAGAACTGCGCATACGCATCTAAACAAGTACTGCGCATACGCATCGAAATAAAAGTTGCGCATACGCAGTTAAAATAGACCTGCGCATACGCTTTTAAATATATATATATAATAGCAGATTATACATATGTATACATAGATATATCTAACATCACGTATTTTATTATTACTATTGTCTTATTCCATTGAAATAAACATCCAACAAGGACTATAAATTATATATATATCGATCTAGCACAGATAAAAGACTGAAAGAAAGAAAAAAACAGGAGATTAATGAGTTGAAACGAAAAATGAATACATTATGCACACCAATGTTTGTTCATATTTCATATGTATATGCTACTTTATTATAACGTATATATGGATCTATAATCTATAATAAAGGAATTAGATACAATTTGTGTAATTTTTGTATTCGTAATAGATAACGCTATTTTACTGTGTATCCAATGTAGAGTACCGAGATAATGTTACAGCATCGGAATTCTGTATTGTATCAGTATTTTCTTGTTCTTCATTTTCTATAACATTATATTGATCATACGTATTATATTCTTGTTCTGGTACATACGATTCTAAAGTTTGGTGGTCAATTGCATGTTCTTGGTCGTCATCTTCATTTTGATTTTGTTCATATGTCTGTACTTTTGCTTTTAAATCATTCTTTACACTATAATCCACAGAGTACTCTTTCTCATTGGACAAATCAGTCCCCAGTGACTGATTATTTATGTTATTGATTTTCATATTATGTTCCTCATAAACTACATTAGGTGTTGTCATACTGCTCGTATTTTGTGCTGGTATTAATGTATTAGATAATATATCTCTACTTTCCATCGATTCAATACCTAAAAATATGATTCTATTATCAAAATGATGATATTTAAGAAGCAACATAATATACATTTGCATGGCATAGAAACTACTACCTTGTTGGTTGCTGAAAGTATTTTGTATCTTGTCTGACAAATACTCTAAGTTGTTTTGTAAGTTGGCCATTTCTTCCCTGGGAAACAACAGATGTTCAACTTTAAAGTTAATTTAACAAATCTTATAAACTGATGACAATTCGAATTATTGCTTTATGTTTCTTACAATCGTAATATTGTAATATTAACATTTAAGTAAGCGTACATAGGTACAAGTATATATTTCTCTACAATTAACTTTATCACCTAACATGTTTCTACTATTATTACAGCATTGTGAAATTAAAATATTAATAATAGTTTGGACAATAGAGTGAAGTAAAATGCTCTGTACGTACACACATATATGTATGCTATTACTGTGTTGAAAGAGGTACCTTTAAAATATTCTTATTTTTGTTTTGGAGCTACGTTTACTTTTAAATCAATCTTAACAGTGCGTCTCTTGTTTGAAGCTGATGTAGCTTTCCCAACTGTTGTTACATCTCTGTCAGTGACTCCCTCTGTCAAGACAGAATAGCCCTAATTGTATTCAATGAAGTGATACAAATAAATATCCATTACTTATCAAACAACGAAAAAGAAATAATTCAATTCTTTCAAAAAATCTGTGTAAAGCAATAATGCGTATGCGAACACAGAGTATCGTTATGCACCAATAGTAAAAACCAATGGGATATATGTATTTTCTACACTGAACTAAGAATATACTTGTGCTTTAGGTTGTTAGCTTCCAAACGCTGTGTGAGAGATTGGCATTCAGCCGTCAGACGAGAGACGATCGTAGCCTGATTATTCAAGGCATCTTCTAGACCAGCCACTGTAGAAGCTAAGAAATTCAATTCCATTAGTCAATTTTTAATAAATTGACTAATTCGATTTCTGCCCATGCTAGGCATAATGTCAGCATGCCGATATCCCACACACAACATGAGTTTGCAAACAATAGTAAGATAATAGAATTTCTCAAAGACAATATACCTAACATAGGCACACATGTAGAAACTGAAATCTTACCATGTTTAGTTTCCATATCTATTATCATAGAAGTCAGTTGCTTTTCATTTTCATTTTCATGTTTATTTTCTGATTTCGCTGGAGCTTGCATGCCAAAGTCTTCCAGGCCCATCATAGGTTTATTTGCATTGATCTGAAAGAAGTCGTCGCACGCGCGTTTAAACAATTTCTATAGAAAAATCCATATTGATGTTCCACTGTTCAATATCTCACCTCTTTCTCCAAAGAAGCTATATGTTCTGAAAGTCTTAAATTTTCTCTTCTTAAGTGAACTAAGTCTGCTTCTGTTCTCTCTAGCCGTTGTTTGTACGAATTTATTTCAATTTGTAATCTACTTTGTTCTTGGCGACTTTGTCTTTCATTTCTTTCAGTAGCTAATTTTGACGCTAGAACCTCTTGTTCAGCCACATCTTTCTCGGTTAGTGCTTGATTCAAGTCACTTTGTAAATTCGCTGCACAAAGTATAAATGATCAAATAATATTTATCGTTAGTAATGTACTAGACAAAAGAGTTGAAATAAAATTATGCGAAGATATGTGTAACTTACATATCTTATTTTGAAGTTCTTTCTTTACACTATCGATAAACGTTTGTTTTTGAGATAATTCTCTTCGAAGTTCTGTCAATTCTCTACGTTGTTTCTCAGATTCTAATTGTGATTTACTAGCTGCATCCCAATGGGAAGCTAAATCAACGGATAATTGCTCAATTTGCTGACTATACCTACGTTCTACTTGTTGTCTTTCTTCGGCAACGCGTTTACTTGCTTCCTGCGTGGCTTCTCGAAATTTCCCGTGTTGTCTGTCCAATTCGTCTTTCAATCGTTTAATCTCTATATCGCATTGATCTTTTTCAAACTGGATTTGCTGCATGGCGTCTACTGTATGTTTTATTTTCTGTAATGCTTCAGTTTCTTGTTCTCGTATGGACGTTAAAGTTTTTTGTAAATCTTGTACCTTTATTTCAGCTTCGTATTTAGCATGCAGAGCTTTCTCCAACTGTGCTTTCATCTCAGGCGTGTCGTTGCTCAAACAACTCTCCGACGTTCGTTTTAAATTGTACTGATTTTCTTCTTGCGCTTTACGCAATTCTAATTTCGCTTGAGTTAGTTGTGCTTCTAGTTCAGCGATTCTCGATTCGAAAACGATATTAGGACCTTCCAAAGTTCTAGGTTTTTTTATTTCGCAAGTTTCTATCTGAACTGGCTTCTCTTTAGCGCTTTCGTTCTCAGTTTCATCAATGTGTGCATATTCATCGAGTACGCATTTAAAAAATCCTGTTTTGTTTTTATAATGCAGAGCTTCATTTTCAGCTACAACCTAAAATTATTCAACTAAATTCTCCGAGGAATGACTAGCAACAAAAATGACTATCAACCAAATAGGTATAGATAAAATACCTCTCGAACTTTGTGTAATAACTTGTTTAATTGATTCCTGCAAAACTGAGATTCTTGTTGTAATTGTTGGATGTATTCCTCTTGTTGCTCGATAAAAGAATTTAATTCTGGAGGGACAGACTGTGAGTCTACACTCGAAGATGCTAAATTGCTATACGTTTTCGTTGGACGTACACTTTTACACGAAATGAAATGTGTATTTACAATTCTGTTCACGTCCTCGGGTAAATCTTTTGATTTACAATTGTTAATTACCACACTCTTATCATCAGTATCTTCTTCGGATTCGTTAGCTTTGATGTTACCATACTGATAATCTTTAATGCTCTGTGATTTTCTGTGTGGAAATTATTTTATCTTTAATTAATACTATGCGGATACACTACATCTACATATACAATGTATATTATACACGCATTATACGTACGTGTATATTACACGTATAGGATGTTTGATTACATACATAAAATATAAACTATCTTAAGTTGTGCCTGTACAAGCCAATCTAAGACTAAAATTTTCTCCAACATCTTTGTTTCTAAATAAACTTTATGGTGAATGGTTAAAGTCGATATCAATTGCGGTGCACGCGCCAACTCTGTTGGCTTTCTTCAAAATCCTTGATTTTCGTTTCACAGTTAGATTGGTTTGTAGAATCACCCTTTAAAATATCTGTCACACGTAGCGAAACATCTTGTAGAATAAATTTTACCCCAACACTGGTTTTGAAGCGTAAGACTCGGCAAGCAAATACTTCAGCTTTGAAACAGCTTCTCTATAAGCCATTTCTGAATAATCTACAGATTTCTTTTTGTTTGAATCTAATTTTTGAATCCCATTGGTTTTCCTACAAAATGAAAATAAAATTGTACGTATGTAGAGTGATATACCTATAAAAGGCAAAAGAAAACAGAGTATAATACGATCGTTACTTACTTTGATTTTAAACTTAATCTTTTCATTAGGACAGAATTCGCAAGATCTGTATCACTCGAAAAAAATACTTTTGCCTTCGAATAACTTCGTAAAGAAAAATTGATGCCTGCTAAATATGTAGTTGAACTTCTCGTAGTAGTTGCCGATGTACTATTAAACTGATGTCGGCATCCACGGTTGCTCGTCTCAAACATGCCGAGTTTGTTTGGCCGATATCGTTGGGCCGTCGTTTCGTTGTATAGAAGAACTATTGTAAGTATTCATGTGCCCAACACACAAGTGAATCGTTCGGAGTAACGCTTAAGAAAATCGAAGTTCGACTCGACCAAACATAGACCGACCCTGTTAGTATAGTTGATCGCGTGCCGAACGGTCGTTCATGCTTTGCGGGATCAGGCACCGTACCATCACGCACTAACATTCCATGACTTATTATAATATCTATCAGACTTACAAAGAAACTTTCGTCGTACGCTCCTTTCGGAGAGTTTCAAAATTTCTAATTAACGACATTCTAGCCGTTTATTACAATTTATAGTTAGTTGTTTACTAATTATTATGCATTGCATTACCTGTTACGATCAAACTTCAATGGTAAACAGGCTATGTATGTACAGTTGAAATATAATATAGTCCAACAAGTATGTAAAAATTAAACTTTTTAATAATGCATTGTTATATGCTGTAACAGTATATTACGATTGGTATAAAAATAAGTATTGTATTTTTCCTAATCATTTTTCTAATTCATGTTCCACATGAAATTTAAATTAGTAATATTATTTTCTAGACTAAGTGATAGCCTCTTGATATAATAAATTTGTAGGTTCCGTTGATGTATTATCAGTTTCTGTAGGTTGTTCCGAAGTTAATGTACGATACACTAAAAAGTATTCAAATTAATCTATTAAGATATGCTTTTCTTTTACGACTGAAACTTTCAGTTTGTATTTACCTGTACTATGGGAAAACGGTTTTGTAAATAAAATTACTAGGGAACCAACGACTGCAGAAGCACTGCATACATAAACCAATATGTCTCTGTAGTAATCTTTCGAGCTGCTCAAATTTCCTCTAGAAGAAGAAGAAAAGAAATAAAAAATATGAAATATTAAAATTGTTACATAATTGAAAAATTATGAAGCATAAAAGTACTAACAAATATTGAATAATTATTACTGCTAAACCATTGGAGAGTTTATCTGTGAAACTCATTATACCATATACAATTGCACCATTATTCGTGTTCTGACCAATAAAGTCTGCTATAAGACCAAGGCTAGTCACTAACATAATAGAACCAGCAAATCCTGTGAAAGCGATATTCAGCCACTTTATAAATATCTTACGTATCTTACAGAGTTAATAATGGTTTTAAAAAATATGGAATGCTACTACCTAAAATTAGAGACACTGGATAAATTTGATACTTTGTGTACATCACGCCCATGCCACATCGAATCCAAATACAAGCGCATACACCCAGCGTAACACCCAAACAGAATGAAATTTTTCTACCTAATCTCGTATTTAATTTTTCAATAATTAAAGACATTACAAAACTACTCAAAAACATTATCAAAGGAATTATAGCCAAAGACGTAGCTGGCATAAGTAACGATTCGTGTAAATACAAAGGAATATAAATTTGCAATAAATTCACAAACAGACGGGTAGATATGTATACACAGGCCACTTGATACAAACGTGGGTCTTTCAACAATACTGGTATGGATCTTGCATCTCTGCGCGTTGCTCCTAAAAAACCAATTAAATTTTACCATCTATGAATTCTAATTTACATAGCGAACACAGGGAACAATGAATACAAAATCAACCAAACCATTAAAACTACCAACAGCTCCTTCCTTAACAAAGATATGGAATAAAATCGACGATACAGATCCTAATCCTATACCGATAAATAAAATTTCTTGAAACTTCTTTGCATCGCCAGGGCCAATTTGAGAATCTGCATCATTAGTGTTTGTTATATGTAATACTGCCCATGCGATGCAGTAAACGAAAATATTTGACAAAACAGTAAAACTGTACCTATTTACAAGAAAGCACAATGAATGTAATAAAGCAGTTTTGTGGCACATGTATTTTAAACGCAAGAATAGTTTTGAAGAGTACCTAATAGCTATGAGTTCCGTTCTTTCATATTCAGAAGGTGTAAGTTCTGGAACTAGTGACAAGTGTGATATTTGCACAGCAGCCCAACCGAATTGAAAGATTACAACAAACGCAGCGTAATAAATTAACTGAGCCCATTTATCGCTTGTCTCGCATCCGATACAAGGTGAAAATATAAATGGAAAAGCGAATAAAATGCACAGAGTACCTGAAATGTATAGTTTTGAAAATATTTCTTAATTTATTACAAAAAATATAGAAAATATTTATATACCTATCAGATGCCATGCCTTCCTCCTTCCATATTTACATAGCCAGAACTCGTCTTGATTATCAGAATGAAATCCAACGAATGGAGTGGCTATAGCATCTGCTATTTGACCAATAAGTAAAATTACTCCAGCCAACGTACCATCAAATCCCAATACCAAATGAAAATACACTAACAAATATGTGAACCACATAGAAGCACAAATATCATTTAATATGTGTCCTATGCCATATGCTAGTCTTACTGAAAGTGGCAAACGTTGAATTATTTCGATATAATCGCTTGCTGTACTTCTACGCTCTTCTTCCATTGCTGTAAAATCCAATAAGATATTGTAAGTGATAAGGTATTCTTCTTGTACAGTCAACGTGGAAATGTTATTCTGCATTCATTGTGGGAAGCAGGAATAATATAAAAATTGATTTCATCCCTTAACGACTTTGTTATATTAAAAAAAACATTACGATATTCTTAAATTTTTCTAATGCTTTACCATTTTATATTTTGCTCAACCAATCTCTTCGTAAATGCATAAAGATCTGCAGTATATTTAGTTATCAGTTTACTTACCTGTTCCGTATATTTTCGAAATTTCAGAGTATAGAAAATTTTCAATATATATATATATATATATTTTTTTTTTACTTAAATTGAATACATTTCCTTCTAGTATGTATAGTATACCAATCGTTTTTCGTTTCGTAGAACATACAGAACTGTTTGACTTCTTCTTTTTAGTCTAAATAATATTTCATATTATCACATACGATGAAAAGCAAATCAAATTATTAATTTAGATTTGATATTTGATAATGACACTGATCACACAATATATGGACGGATATATGTACCGTTTGAATATAACCTATATTTAATTTTCACTCAAGTTATCACAATTCTGTATGCTATTATTGCTGTCAATTTAATATCTCTAGATTTATTTAATAACATCGTAAATCTTATTAAATCTGCTCTTCCTTTAGTAGAATTCTTTTATAGTACGCACAACGATTAACAACAGGACAGAGAATAATAGTAGTAGGCGTATGTATGTAGACATAAAGGCATAGGCAGTAAATAGCCAATAGCAGTTGGATGATTCATAAATGATAATTGCGCGATAATTTACACAAAACCTGAACACAATTTTTTGGTATTCATATACATAAATACTGTTATCAATTGTGTTAATTTATGTAACAAGTGTCTATTGTTATCGGTTTTCAAACTTAGCCTTTGTAATTGATGTTTCATAGATACTTAGGAATCTATCATGAAACAGTTCAAGTTTAAATAACAGAGGAAAATGAAATCATGCACTAAGAAGAAATAACAGCTTTCATTGATATTGTTATATCTATATTTTTTATATGTACATTATTCTATGAGACAATGTTTTATCTCATTTATGTAATATATTTAATTTATATATTATATTTATGTAATACATGTAATATATATTTAAAAATTTAGACACATATATGTTATAAAATAAAATAGTTTTAATGGATCGAACAAGATTTTAATATTAACGCTATACCATTGAAAATAATGTATAATACTTCTTAACATAATGCTGATAATACAACATTAATTTATGAATTCATATTTATAATTTTTATTTTGTTTTTCAACATACTAACAATACTATTTCAGACGCTAAGAGACATTCTTGAATTTATATAAAATTGATGTCCTGAGAACAGGAATGTGAGAACATAAATGCACGCTGCAATCCAACAATTATAAGCATTCTGCGTATAGCCTCTGTCTGCTTCAGCATAGAATTCATGAACGTTTTTGAATTCACCCTTCAATGGAAGATCTTCTACTAAAGCCACACTTTTAACATAGAAAAATATTCCCATCAGGAGCTGAAAATCGAACAGAATTGACATATTCATATACGACATACATACAATGCAGATAAATGTTCGAAAAAGATTTTTAAAATATATCCCAGGAACATCTATCGTCACGTACTCCAAAGAGTACATTATGTGGTATATTCAATTTTTTTATAGATACAAAAGTAGACTAAAGTTATCGTCTGATAAGGTTTTCATTTCATTCGAAATTCTTTATACACTTTGTCTGTGTATTAATCAGATATTGAAATTAAATTGAAAGCATTACTTACTAGTTGAAATATACCCCAAGTAGATAATATCAAGCCGCATAGGGCATATTTCGGTCCACATATCTTCATTTTTAACCGAAAACTGACTTTCTTCCGTTCTGTACGGAATAACCTAACAAAGATATTATAACAACTGTTGTGTCGCTACGCCCTCGGTGATCATATGATTTTCATTGACGAATAGATATCTCGACTATCGATATCTCGAAGTAGGGTACATCCGGTATTTAAAACGTCATGACGTACAACAAAATATTTTTAACAAATTATTTTCATATATAGTTGAAGCTGACTAGTATCGTTAAATAATTGTAGAACTTGTGTATTATTAGGTTGTCGATGAGTTTCTTCTTCAAATATTTCATTTTATCTAAAATATTTTCAATTTAATTGAAAACCATTCAAACGAAAGTTGCATCAAATTGTCTAAATACATAGGTACATGTATATGCCTATGCTTACATATATCTACTATTATTATTAATAATCTGATATGTACATATATATATAGATAGATAGATTAACGTTATAGAAATGTTAACTTTTCGAATATAGCTGCTTTAAATATCTAATGATATTGTTTCTTCCATTATACTTTCATAATTACGTATAAAAATCATCCTTTTGTACATCCACACGTTGAAATTTTATACATTGATACGCATTATGAACGCGACAAATCGTAGCGAAACGTGAAACATGGATGTGATTCATACTTCCTGTTGTTGTCAGCCCTGATTCATAGGATCATGGTTGACCGATTGGGTTAGTTTATATCCCATTTATTATCAATTAATTAATGTTACGAATTGCACGAAAATTTTCACCAGTTTTCGACGAAATACTTCAAGATTTGTGATACTTGTTTCCCGTAGTTGGATAATTTACGTGATGCGTATCCTACGATTTGTGACATTTTGATCGAATAACGGTGAAGTTTAGTAGCTTGTGTTTTTGACAGTTAATAATATATACCTATGATCTTTCCAAAAACGAGTAATTGAATCTTGATCAAGTTCTATTTATTCATATATATTCCATCGAAAATATATCGACAGTCGTTTAATGTACTTACGATTCGTTGCAGTATATAGGACTGTTGATTGCATTTAACTTGTTTTTAACATATATCGATGCAAGAGTCACGATATTGAATCCAGTTCACGAATTGGAAGATCTACCAATTTATGCTGCATAACTTGTGACATTCGTATTGGGTAACAATATAGTTTGATAGGTCTTATTCATGACAGTTACATACGTTACGCGTTAATCGACAAAAGACAATATTAAGGCTGTATTTTGTACATCGCTGGAAGGAATTACACGAGTATAAACTAATAATTATTTATCTAAACTATGACTTGTTACAGTAAATAGCGAAGCCAATGCCAGGCGTATCGCAATGGTCGAAAACTGCTTTGGCAGTTCTGGCCAGGTAAAGTTGAAACATTAAATACAATCATTGATTATCTATTCTCTATATTATGTGGTAATAACAACTAAATTTCGTTGAAATGAATTTAAGTATATTATTTATTTCAGCCACTCGCGGTACCTGGAAGGGTTTTGGTTGGCGAAGGAGTCTTGACCAAAATGTGCAGAAAGAAACCAAAACCAAGACAGTTCTTTCTATTTAATGATATATTGGTGTACGGAAACATTGTAATCAACAAAAAAAAGGTGCTTTAATGAAGTTTTTGTTATAAATCCATAAGTACATCTACAAGTTCATAGAAATCAATTGAATCTTTTTTTTATCTTATTATAAAACAAATTAATATTCTTTGTATCAACAGTATAACAAACAACATATTATACCGCTTGAAGAAGTAAAACTGGAGTCTTTGGCCGACGATGGCCGTAAGTTACATTTTCATTATTGATCTGTTATAAATATTATTTTATGAATCGCGCTTGAAAGAAAAATACAATTTTCTGGTTAGAGAAAGTAATGTATAATTATGTCTGACGCAAGAGTACTTTTATCTTGACTATCGCTTCTTTATTTATAATAGTTTCCAGCAATAATTTTTGGGTTACTAAATATTATACTATTTATTATATACTGCACACATCAATGTTGCAAATGTTTGTAATTATACAAAGATAATATAGTAATTCATCGTTATTTATAGAATATCGTAATGGTTGGCTTATAAAGACATTAACAAAATCATTCGCTGTTTATGCTGCCACTGCAACAGAAAAACAAGAATGGATGGCTCATATTACAAAATGCATTGAAGATTTATTAAGAAAAAGTAAGTATCATTGTTATTACCTTGTTTGATTAATATGTCAAAAACATTTGAAATTTCTAAGTGACTTTTGACGTATAATAGGTGGTAAGAAACCAGTTGAAATTCATGCAGCTGTTTGGGTACCGGATAATGAAGCCACGATCTGTATGCATTGTAATAAAACACAGTTTACAGTCTTGAATAGACGGGTATATATATATATACATACACATATATATTTATATACATACATGTATATGTATATTAGCACAATTTTAAGTAAATTTGTCAGGGCTTATACCTTTTTATAATTTTAAAGCATTTCTAACATTTTTTAGCACCATTGTAGGCAGTGTGGAGCTGTAGTATGTGGACCCTGCAGCAATAAAAAATTATTATTACCAGGACAAGGGAATGGAAAAGCAGTTCGAGTTTGCTTACAATGCTTTGATGCAGCTAGTAAAGTAAAAGCATCTTCACCAACAACCGATAGCTTGAATAACAAATATCAACAACGTAATTCAGCTGATAGTTCAGGAGGAGATAGCTCTGGTGATGATGACGATGGAAATAAAGAAGAAAATCATGATGAGGTAATAATTTATATATATTACGTATAACACTTGTGATGTATCTACTTGTCTCTTTTTATACCAGCATCATTGGTAACAATTTCAATATTTTGACTGTTTCAGCCCAAATTTTATTCTACGCTTGCCCGATGAAGTTAACCAGATTACAGTTAAAGCAAAAATACCTACAAATCGAATCGTTATTCACAACTATATTTTTTAAAATTAATAACATGAATTTCTCAGTTATAAACACTTCTAGTAAGCAAAAATCGCTAAAACTTTTTAAATTATATTATTGCAGAGAACTAGGCGAAACAAGTGTCTGTGTATAACTAAGTAAAATGATTTTGTATGAAATTTTGAGGACTAGTTTAAATTGTATATCTAATTTATATAAGTGCATTACTTGAAAAATATATTTGACTTTTGATGGTAGTTAATCTATTTCTAATATTACACAGACAGTCAAACAAAAAGACTATTATTCTTAAACTCTTTGTATGTAGCAAGATTATGAAAATTTTGACCGTTTCTACTTGTATCTTGTTATATTGTAATATTTCCAGTATTTACTATAATTAGATGCTAATTTTCCTTGATAAAATATTCTATAAATACATATATGCCACACTGTGCCTTTCCAACTAGATCGTTTCATCTTTTTTACTGTTTATACAGAATTGATATTAATCTAACATTAATTTCTAAGGAGACACATTATATAATGAATTAGTATTCGCATAAAATTAAATTTCTTATAGTCAAATTGTATTATAAGATTAATGAAATCACTGTAAAATGCGAATATTGTATTAATAAGAGAAATATGTAATAATAAACAATATAATATTTATGTAAGCTATGTTTTTCATTAAAATTGATATAGGTGTGGTGGAACTGAATATTATTGTAAATGAATGCATACATAAATAAGTATACAACATTTTTTGAAATGTTATTTCACATGTATAAAAGCTCTTAGAACGATTCAAATAACGAGTTACATTGTATTTCTTTTTATTTTCTTGTTTTTCAATGATTCCTGATACTATATATATTTTTTTTTCAAAAGTATACCTACTAAGTAAAATACTTATTAATACATTACATTCAAAGTAAAATATAAAAGTACGTATGTATGTCTGTAGATAGTAGATACGGAATTGTATTTGTATATTGTATGCAATTGGATGTAAATAGTAGAGTCAGTGATGAGCCGTGGGGCGCTTTTTTTCGCGCATGCGCGAGAATTCTGACGTCAGACGGTCTCAGTCAAGTACGAAAATCGGGTACCTTGGTCGCCCTGCTAATTTCGAAAAATTTATTATTTGTTTAAATATTAACAATAACTTATCTGAAATTCTCGCAGTACGCTGTTCTTTCGCGCCTCGTGTTGTAACGGTCGTAACGGACTCCGCTAGACGTTCCCGCTAATAATAGTCTCCCACTACTTTCCCCCCAATAGTCCCCCACAAACTTCGGACGCAGATACGTTCCTGACGAAACTCGCGTATGCGCGAAAAAAAGCGCCCCACGACTCATCACTGAGTAGAGTATAGATGTATTTATGTAGATGGTAGAACAGTGGGAAATTCGTATTATGGATACACAATACAAGTCGGTATTTAAAATTTTATGTATTGTGTTTTACTTAAAACTATTTGCATTTATTGCAAACTTCATTTAAAAATACTATGAAACATATTTACCGAAGAGTAAGAAAGAGAAACAGGCTAACTGAACAGTTAATAATTAATTTTCGTTTCATTTTAACATAACCTATTTAACAGTCGGTTATTGGAAGAGCTAACGATATAAATGTATACACTGAAAAGATTACAAAATATATCTCACAATACCTTTTTACGAGATGTTTGAAATATTTGAATAACTTTGTCGGAAGTATATATGTCTAAAAAGTGATAACACAGTAATGCAACTCACATGTACATGTATATAATTACAGGACCATTCACCCGGTGAAATATCTACAAGACCATTTGGTGAGCATACGTATACTTTTATCTGTAGTTTTACTATCATTTATAAATTTATTGAAAATTTTTAGGCACAAGATGTTCGTCCTGATGGTAGACAATTTCTATCTTTTCGTCCGATAAGCATAAACATATCATCAATTACTCATGCTAACAGTTCGTCGATATTTAAAATTGGAAACACAACAGTTGTTTGCGGTATTAAAGCTGTAAGTACTGTAACTAATATAGGATATGTTTACATATCTGTATATATGTATAACAATGAAATGTTCACTGTGTTGTAGGAACTAGCGGTACCGAAAACAGAATCTCCTGATTGTGGGTATATTGTACCAAACGTTGAACTTTCTCCATTATGTTCACCAAAATTTCGACCTGGTCCACCAAGCGATCAAGCACAAATTATTTCCAAAACTGTAGAAAATATTTTAAAAAATTCAGAAGCTGTAGATTTAAAAGATTTATGCATATGCAAAGGAAAACTAGTATGGGTACTATACTGTGATCTATTATGTATTAATTATGATGGCTCTGTAATCGATGCTAGTATCGGAGCATTAACTAGCGCACTCAACACATGTAAGTTTCATTGATAAATATTTCTCTGTCTCCTTCTTTTCACTCTTGGTTTCGCGTGATCTAGCTCTCTGAGGATCTCTGTCCCCGCTTGGAACAGGTGATGTGAGCTAGATCGTGACTTTACTGTATGTGTTTTTCCAAATTTCCGAACGTATCTCCGCATAGTTCGCATTTTCGACCTTCCTTTATCACCCAAAAACTATTCCACCTTTTTATTGTCTTCAAATTTAATATATATTTGTAAATTTCTATTTTTACAGTGAAACTACCTGAAACAGAATACAACGTGGCAACTGGAAATATTTCTGTACATCCTATGAACAAGATACAGTTTCCAGTTAAATCTCTGCCAGTTTCTGTAACATTTGCTATATTCGATAAGTGTGTTTACAATATTTTGAAATATAAATTAATTTATTCTTTGCAACTTATACGAAGTATAAAATATTAAATATGTACACTTATTGTTTATTCATTTATACAGTCAATTGTTAATTGCTGATCCAACCGACGAAGAGGAAACTTTCTGTTTAGGGAGATTGACAATAGTAATGGACGAGGAAAAGATTTGTTGCATACATAAACCTGGTGTGTTATAAATTATTATTATTAAGAATATTAGTTTAATTAGGTAATTTAATTAGGAAAATTAGTTTTAATATTAGTTTAAACAAACTATATTCATAACAGAATGCTTGTATACACATCAAATATTACATAGGTGGAGTCCCTATTTCATGCGAGTTATTTTTAAAGAGCTTAGCAAAATCCAGGAAAAGAACGGAATTGGTAAGATCGCTAATTAATACTGCTATGTCATCTGCAAAAGAAGAACAACCAAAAAAACAAAGTGTATGAGATATGCATTTTGAGTCCTAATAAAATGATTCATAATTATTTTTTTAATCATTTATTTACACTATACTCTTATAAATTACGTTCTGCAGTATAAAATTTTATATTGTAACACTTTTTGTTTTTATTCTTACATATAATAATTAACAATTAGAATATTCTATCCTAAGATAAGTATAAATAATCGTTATCTATTATAAATTTGTACAATTGAATGTGCAAAGATATAAGATAATTGTTGAATATATAACGAATTAGTTATAATAATTAGTAATTACGAAATTCACAGAAATTAGTACAAACTTGTTTTTTTCATAATACGGAGAAATTCTTCTTGAGAAATTTCTCCGTCACCGTCTTTGTCTGCTTCATCTATCATTTCTTGCAACTCTTCATCTGTAAGATTTTCACCTAATTCTCGAGCAACTCTTTTCAAATTCTTGAACGTTATTTTTCCTGTGTTATCATCATCGAACAATCGAAACGCTTTCAAAACTTCATCTTTTGTATCCTTCTCTAGCATTTTTATAGACATTAAATTCAAAAACTCTTCGAATGACAATGTGCCAAGACCATCTGGATCAACATCGGCTATTAGTTTTTTCATTTCTTCCTTTTTAGGCTCGAATCCGAGAGCTCTGATGGCTACTTTAAGTTCTTTGGTAGCAATTCTTCCAGTACCATCTGGATCAAATAGATCAAAAGCTTCTTTTATATCACCTTTTTGTTCCGCTGTTAAATCTAACTTTGGGGGCCCCTTTTTTTTAACAGTAATGACAGTTTGCTTTTTAGACGTAGAAGCCTGGGACGTAATTATTAATTTATTTCTATTGGAATTACTATTTCTACATACACGTTAACGCTTTACCTACTAGTAATGACTTAATAGCCTTTTAAAAATTCAAAAAACCAACAAGCTATTTCCAATAACGTAGATAGTCTAATTATCTCTGACAGAATTGTTATTTACAAAGAAAGCATTAAGCTTCTTTCAGATATATTAAGCTTCTTACAGTCACTAGACAACCTATTAATATGCTTTTCGTAGATATAGCGTTAAGGAAACAAGTGATAAAGCTTGTACGTACCATGCTTGAAAATAAATTGAACACTTCCAGATAAGAAATTATAGTAGTCCTGTTTAGGATAAACTTCTTTATATTGTGAAATACTACTTAATTCTTAGTTTACTGGAGTATACAACAATATGTATAACATTACAAATTTTTTAATTTGTCGGTATTCGTTTTAATTAAAATGTCAATTGTTATGGTACTAGTTGTCTCAGTTGTTTATGTTTGGTACAAGGTACAGCATAATAGGTATACATCAGTATACATGGAAAATTAAAATTCGCACACATAGGAAAGTTTATTTTGTGTAACGAACAGTAGGGAGCGTGCTTGGTACTGCGTGTAAGTGTAGTGTCGTGAGGTAAACTATCCAACTATACTTGTAAAATATTGTATACCCAGACAACCAGGCCTGTACCGGTCTGCTCAGGGCAGGTATGTCGCGTTTAGGAGGCCTTCTACCGCTGTCTGCACGGAAAACGGTGCTAGGTTCCGGGTCGCCGCAAGAGGGCAACACGGTCGTACTAATGTTTCGCATGCCGTACAAGCCCTGTACTATGGGATCCCTCGTCGGTGCGGTGATACAGAGCTGGTCACGGGAATGTGGATCTTCCACATTAAGATGTCGGTAAAGTAAATGTCTATTGTGCAGCAGCAGCAAAAGTATTCTTCTTTACCGACAAAATGAATATTTATTTAAATTACGTACTACATACTATTAGGTCAATAATGCTTCCGTTTGTCATTACTAGACTGCGGATCTTTCTGTAAAATAAAAATTGACTATATCGATTGCATAGAAACCAAATTGAATGTTATTTCTTCGCTTAATGACTTTAGTGAAGGAGAAAACGAAATGAATTTTCGTCCAAATGAAATCAATCTTGTCATTTGTATACAAAGGAATATTCAGTAGTCACTTTTAAGGATGTTCTGGAGGTATATAAAAACGCAACAAAATTTTTGAAAATTTGACAAGATATAATTCTTACTAAATTAATGCAATTACCAAAGTTTGGGTTCGACTCACTGCACCGATTGAAGCTTCGTACAGACCTAAACAGCGCGGCGAACCGCGCATTTCGGCCATTTTCAGTGTTTTTTGCGAACAACTATGGAAGCTGCAGCGACGTATACTACACAAAGAAATACAGAAAATGTTGGCAGTTTATTGAGCGAATTAAAGTTCCAAAGTGAAATGCATTTCGCAGCGCATTTCGGCGCGCACGATCGCGAACGGGTAGCACTTGCAAATCTGTTTCCAAGACAGATAGAGCATATCCTACACATTCATAAGATGGAGAATAAATGTCAAGAAATAGAAATAAATGTATAAACAAAGACAGCGGTGATTTAAATTATCTGTGAAAAAATGATATCTCTGCTTCCTAATTCCCCCCCCCCCAGAACATCCTTAAGGTTCGGTAGGTTTAGAGTGTAAAAACGTCTTAATGTTTTAATATTAATGACAAACGAATCATATTTCATTTCATCTAAACGGAACCGTGTCGAAACAAAATTTTCTTGAAACTATACAAGTTTGACGAATTTTCTGAAGGTTGAAAACGTTCGTACCATAATCTTATTATTTTTTCCAGATTCTGCAAAATTTCAGCTTTAATTTAAAAAAAATTTCATCGTTCTACCTCTTTTCTATCCAAAGTTATTTGATTTTAGCACAGAATTTATCGGCTTGTCCCACCCACTGTGTTCCACCCGTTCTGCCCTCGTTGCCCACCCACTTCCACCCGTTCTGCCCTCGTTGCCCACCCACTTCCACCCGTTCTGCCTTCGTTGCCCACCCACTTCCACCCGTTCTGCCCTCGTTGCCCACCCACTTCCACCCGTTCTGCCCTCGTTGCCCACCCACTTCCACCCGTTCTGCCCTCGTTGCCCACCCACTTCCACCCGTTCTGCCTTCGTTGCCCACCCACTTCCACCCGTTCTGCTCTCGTTGCCCACCCACTTCCACCCGTTCTGCCCTCGTTGCCCACCCACTTCCACCCGTTCTGCCCTCGTTGCCCACCCACTTCCACCCGTTCTGCCCTCGTTGCCCACCCACTTCCACCCGTTCTGCACGAGTGTTCGCTTCCTGGATCGCGACGGAGTGGGTCAAAAGAATTGTCTGCTATATAACGTGACAGAGAGAGAGAGAGAGAGAGAGAGAGTGAGAGAGAGTGAGAGAGAGAAGGAGGAGGAGGAGGAAGAAGCGCCTGAGACGCTGCGGTATTGGAAAGCGGTTTAAGACTGTATATATAGGGATCGGTGACGGATCAGGTAGCAGCGAGAAAGGTCTATCTTTGACTGTCTGTCCATCTTGTGGCGAGTGTAGAAAGTTAGCCGCCACAAAAGATTGCACCACGCCGAATGTCAATGAGGGTACACCCGGTTTTGGTGGTGACATCCACCCGCGGCGGAATTTTAATCGAGCTTGGACCATTCGCTTGGACCATTCGATAGTCTACCCGAAAAGATCCCCCTTTGCCAAGTTTTAGATCTTAGTAAACCAGTTTTTGGTCCATTTCCCTATTTATTAGCAATTGAAAATTTTGAAAAAAATCTGGCACATTTCGGATGCTATGCAAGATATTAGGTATCGTTTTCAGATTTTTCCGTTGCAAACTGTGGTTGTAAACAATGAAAAAGCACGGAAAAAATCGAAAAAATTCAGATTTCCCATTGACGAAATGTAAAGAGCGCTGTCACGGATTTAATTTTGCAATGAGATATTACCGTAAATATTATGCTCAATTTTTTCCAAAGTCCTGAAAATGGTACGTCATAGTTGAAAAAATTTAAATGAAAATCATTTTTTTAGGTTTAGAATATTGACTACAGTGACGTGTCTAAGTACGAAAGCGCGCCCGATTGGATTAGAGTGGAGGAGGCAGGCCTCGTTTCACATGCATTTTCGGCTGTGTCGAAATGTTGGCTACAGCGGCTATACATACTATGTAGCGTGCACCGTCGCAGTCAAAACATTGGGACTACGGGCGTGCCGCTGTGGTGGGGATAGGCAGACCCAGCGGCAAGATCGATGTCTTTATGTGCCGTTCCCGGGGCTATTCTCTATGGAGAGATTTATGACAGGTCATTATTATTGAGCCGTAAGTCGGCACTTTTACGGAAAACACGTGTTAACTGCAAAGTGAGCTGAAAAATATAATATAAAGTTTCTTTTCCCTTCTTCGACATATTTTTTTTGTACAAAGACGTTTCAATATTCTAAACCTAAAAAAATGATTTTCATTTAAATTTTTTCAACTATGACGTACCATTTTCAGGACTTTGGAAAAAATTGAGCATAATATTTACGGTAATATCTCATTGCAAAATTAAATCTGTGACAGCGCTCTTTACATTTCGTCAATGGGAAATCTGAATTTTTTCGATTTTTTCCGTGCTTTTTCATTGTTTACAACCACAGTTTGCAACGGAAAAATCTGAAAACGATACCTAATATCTTGCATAGCATCCGAAATGTGCCAGATTTTTTTCAAAATTTTCAATTGCTAATAAATAGGGAAATGGACCAAAAACTGGTTTACTAAGATCTGAAACTTGACAAAGGGGGATCTTTTCGGGTAGACTATCGAATGGTCCAAGCGAATGGCCCAATCTTCTGTGGCGGCTAACTTTCTACACTCGCCACAAGATGGACAGACAGTCAAAGATAGACCTTTCTCACTGCTACCTGGTCCGTCACCGATCCCTATATATACAGTCTTAAACCGCTTTCATATACCGCAGCGTCTCAGGCGCTTCTTCCTCCTCCTCCTTCTCACTCTCTCTCTCTCTCTCTCATTGTCTCTCTCTCTCTCTCTCTCTCTCTCTGTCACGTTATATAGCAGACAATTCTTTTGACCCACTCCGTCGCGATCCAGGAAGCGAACACTCGTGCAGAACGGGTGGAAGTGGGTGGGCAACGAGGGCAGAACGGGTGGAAGTGGGTGGGCAACGAAGGCAGAACGGGTGGAAGTGGGTGGGCAACGAGGGCAGAACGGGTGGAAGTGGGTGGGCAACGAGGGCAGAACGGGTGGAACACAGTGGGTGGGACAAGCCGATAAATTCTGTGCTAAAATCAAATAACTTTGGATAGAAAAGAGGTAGAACGATGAAATTTTTTTTAAATTAAAGCTGAAATTTTGCAGAATCTGGAAAAAATAATAAGATTATGGTACGAACGTTTTCAACCTTCAGAAAATTCGTCAAACTTGCATAGTTTCAAGAAAATTTTATTTCGACACGGTTCCGTTTAGATGAAATGAAATATGATTCGTTTGTCATCAATATTAAAACATTAAGACGTTTTTACACTCTAAACCTACCGAACCTTAAGGATGTTCTGGGGGGGGGGGTACAATGGGAGATAAAAGTACAAGAAATTCGAAATCCATCAATATATTGGAAATGAAAGCTGAAATTAGGAAGCAGAGATATCATTTTTTCACAGATAATTTAAATCACCGCTGTCTTTGTTTATACATTTATTTCTATTTCTTGACATTTATTCTCCATCTTATGAATGTGTAGGATATGCTCTATCTGTCTTGGAAACAGATTTGCAAGTGCTACCCGTTCGCGATCGTGCGCGCCGAAATGCGCTGCGAAATGCATTTCACTTTGGAACTTTAATTCGCTCAATAAACTGCCAACATTTTCTGTATTTCTTTGTGTAGTATACGTCGCTGCAGCTTCCATAGTTGTTCGCAAAAAACACTGAAAATGGCACGAATTCGATCCGCTCGCCGTCGGCGAGTCGCGCCGTTCCGCGCGGCGTTCGGCGCGCCGAAATGCGCGGTTCGCCGCGCTGTTTAGGTCTGTACGAAGCTTCAATCGGTGCAGTGAGTCGAACCCAAACTTTGGTAATTGCATTAATTTAGTAAGAATTATATCTTGTCAGATTTTCAAAAATTTTGTTGCGTTTTTATATACCTCCAGAACATCCTTAAAAGTGACTGGTGAATGTTCCTTTGTATACAAATGACAAGATTGATTTCATTTAGACTTTGTGCGGCTCTCCTATTGTACGTCGTTCGGAAATTCATTTCGTTTTCTCCTTCACTAAAGTCATTAAGCGAAGAAATAACATTCAATTTGGTTTCTATGCAATCGATATAGTCAATTTTTATTTTACAGAAAGATCCGCAGTCTAGTAATGACAAACGGAAGCATTGTTGAACTAATAGTATCTAGTACATAATTTAAATAAATATTCATTTTGTTGGTGAAGAGGAAGACTTCTGCTGCTGCTGCTACACATTTGCACAATAGAAATTTACTTTATCGACATCTATCACATTGGTACGACCTGTTCTTGTACGGCATTTGCCACAGTAACGCGACCGTATTGCCCTCTTACGGCGGCTGGAGAATTCAGGGCCGTTCTTTGTATAGCTTCACGGTAGAAGACCTCCAAAACGCGACATACCTGTTGTGATCTGCCGCAGCAGATCGAAGCATCTGGTTATCTGGGTACATGCAGAGGTATATTTTGGTATATAACTATCGAATATCATTGTATGAAAGAGATAATTAATCTACGAGATTCGCACTATGTGAAAATATTACAGTAGAAACATAAAAAGCATTGAAGCAAAATATATATATATATAAAGTATGTATGTATGGTGTAACGCGATCGTATATTTTGCCATGCAGCACTGTGCATGCATATGTATGTAGATAGATACTTAGATAGATACATGTACATCTTGTTTCCTAAACAAGAACTACAATTTCTCTCGTCATGTATGAACCGATAGTTATCCAGATACAAAAACCTCGTAATCTTCGCGGTACACCGGCTGGTAGAGTTCAAATAATTACTACTTTAATAAAAGTTTTCGGTCTCTTCGGGATTGCTGTTTCAGTTAGGTAAATGTCTACACGTTTCGTGCGGTATGATTAAATTTGATTTCATTAATTAAATACCTTTGTTTTCCTGAAATTGAACAGTTATAAATGAATGAAATTTATGCTAATAATAATATTTACTCAATGCTGTTGCTTTTATTTTAATTTATTCGATGTGAAAGAATAATCATAAGTTAACCTTGTTATGTAAGGTGTTTAACCAATCAATGAAGGTGCGCGTGTTTATTTTTATCGAAACTTTTAATAATAATTGTATTTTAGTAACTTTTAATAGTAATTGTATCAAATGTAACTTAGCAGCGAAATTTCGTAGCTAAAACATTCGATTCTCATCACCTCCGAAGCTTCAAAATTTTCAACCTTCAAAGGAAAGTAACAGGCCTAGTAAACACCTAATTTCAGTATTTATGAGAGATATCTCAATAAAGTTGAATTATCTATAATAGATCTGTTGATAATATATAAAATTATGTAAAATGTGATTGTACCAGTACAACGAATGAAACTTCTATGTGTGTAGCGCTGATTTGACCAATGTAATAATTGTTGAATTCTATGTTACAGCACTCTTTTTATAAAGAAAAGGAAGCGAGTCAGAGAACTCGATGGAACTATGATAACCCATGAAGTGGAGACGGTTATCGGAACGAAAGGTTTTTCTATACCGAAAGTTCTTTAAATGAAAAATTGTCATCCTGGCTGGAACGGATTATTGAATCTGAAAACACATTAGAATAATAAACAGCTTGTAGATATATTCATAGTTTTCATTTCATTGTTAATCAACTTTCTAAGCAGTTTCACGTAAGATATTATCATTTGAACAAGTGTAGTGTACCTAAGTAATTACCTATGATTCTTAGATTACCACTAATACAATAATAATGTACAATCAAGTATATAGATAAAAGGATATTTCTAGTAATAAATTATGTCTAATTACTAAGTTAAACCTTTCCAAATTATGAAATAGAACATTCATTTGATTATTTTTATAATAACATATACATACAATTTTTATTTGTACTCGACCTGTTTATAGTGTCGCGTCCAGTGGTCCAGTCACTAATAATAATAACAATCAAAATTTTTAATCTTTTTCCAATAATGTTGTACGAGAAGTAACCATTTATAAATATATTTTTTAATATAAATTGTTTTACTTTATATGTATATAAAATACGTTTCATTTACAGTACAGGTTCAAAGTTATTAGAATGTATTCCAAGACAATTTATTGATACAACCAAAATGGATGAAAAGGGGCAAGATACTAAATATAATATTCTTATAAATACTGAAGCCGAAGGTGACAGTATATTAGACTTTAAAAGTCCAGAATTAAAGATTGCTAAAACGAAATTGAGTGAATATGTTAAGCCTACCAATATAAAACAAAAGAAAAAAACAACGAAATTAAAGAGTATTCCAAAGCATCAAAAAGACATAAAATCAAAGCAACAGTCGGAAAAAAGAAGCATCCAACCTTCTATAGAATCTTCTTATTTCAAATTTAGAAACAACAACGACAATAAAGATTCAACTATCAACTTGCGTGTGGCTCTTGTATGTCCATTATGCTTTAAAACATTCAAAGATGTGGACTCTCAAATGGCACACATGAAGATTTGTGCAAGCAAAAATAACGTTTCAACAAAGAAGTTATTACATGCTATAGAGCTTCAAAAGCGTCAAGAAGATGAAAGGAAATCATTAGGTCTACTTGCAGCACCGATAGTGCAAGAAAAGAAAAAGTCTGTAGCCCGCAAAGTGGTATGTATTGTACAATGCATGTAAAATGTACTTAACATTCTACGTGTAAAGATATTTACTGTTCTAAATTAAATTTAATTAAAACTTTCTTTTTTATAGAATTCACATGACGATTCTGATTTTGATCTTGCATTAGCATTGTCAAAGTCTCTTCAGGAAGCGGAAGCATTTGTAAATGTTCAACCTGTAAATGTTCAACCTGTAAATGTTAAACCTGCAATCCTTGTAAAAAATAGGAAAAGTATACTTCTGTTGTGTTCATAGATTAACTTAGAGATACTTTAATAACCAGTTTCAGAACAGTCTTTTCATATGGTGACATTTTTCTAATAGGAAGACACAATGTGGTAACTGTTCTCCAAACACGTACCCAAGAAGACCGAAACCGTATTCTAACTGAAAGAATAGCAGAAATTCTCATGGGTGATGAACCATTTACTCAAAAATCTAACGAAGAAATCATATGTAGTAAAAAGTTCACTGTAAAAACTGATTTGAAAAGTTATTTACTTCAGGATCTTTTTCACGAGGTAGAAATATTATTTGATCTTATCGTCATCTTACTATAATTGTCACTACTTAATTAAAAATTTCTTGTATAAATTAAAGAGAGAAAAGCTATGGGATAAAGCAGAATTACCTCAAAGTAAAATATCTTTTTATGTATCAAATTTATCGGAGTACATATTTCCACGAGAAAAACAACTGAAAGTGAGGAAATAGTACATTACATATACTAATTGAGATATTCGATTAATAATATATTAACGTTATTTAAATTCATACTTGTAGGAATCCGAAGAAGGTAACACAGAACCGAGTGAGGATAAGACAGAAAGAAGCATGGATGAGAGAACATTTTGTGATATGTCGCATAACGATTTACATTTAGTTAATGGAAAATGTGAAAATTGTAATGATAAAGAGTACATTGATTCCTTATCGAACAATTGGGGAAACGTATTAAATGACAGTTCTGCGAGCGATATAATAATATTTGTCGATAATAATAAATATATTTGGGCACACAAGTTAGTCTTTTATGTACAGTGTTCTAACATACTACTTGATGTTATGCCAAACGATAATTCGCAATTTACCACAATCAAAGAAAAGGTGTGCTGGCCTGATATAACTTACAGTGTTGCATTGGCATTCTTGGAATTTATCTACAGTGGAAATATAAAGAAGCATTTCGATGTCTGTAAGGATGAACGAAGTTCTTCTACTTTGAGAAGTTTAGCAAGAAAGTATAAAGTGAAGGAATTATTTGCATATTTACGAAAGAAGGGGACTGGAATTAAGCAGCAAGTAAAAATTCAAACAGAAAGAATAGAAGATAATATATACGGAAAAATATTAAATGTAAAAGAAGATGATAATTCGAATGAATACGCAAGTATATCAAATAATTTACTTTACAAAGAGAAAGAAAGATGTAAAGAATTATTATATAAAGATGAATCGAGCGAAGAGCATTTAGAAAATGTTCTAAAGAATACAGAATCTCTTGAAACTGGAAAAAAAAGTTTGGTATTACCTGGTACGGATACACTGTCGTTAAAAGCTACGGACATGAGACGGTTAAGTTCAATTAGGCAATGCAACGAATCTCCAGATATGTTTGACGATATCAATGACTCCATTAGAAGTTACAAAGAGAAATCCATTGATCGTATGACAGTCACTAATAGATCACAGAGATCTAACAGTATTGATATTGTCGATTCGACTGATATCGATATAGTAACAATCAGTAGTAACGTTGAAGAGAACATGAACTCTTCAGCAAATACGCCACAGTCGAGTAGACCAACGCGAAGGAGTCTGAACAAATCAGACATTAAGAGAACGAAAAGTAATTTGAGTTTATTTATCGATCAATTTCGAGTAGAAAATGCAAAATCTGATTTTGATACAGATTCTGATACAACAATTACAGCACATGTGATACCAAAACTGAAGAGAAATCCATTTAATCTGGAAAGTGATAATTCGGATCAGAATTTTATATTTAATGATACTACCCCTGTAAAAGGAGAATCGGGGAAAGATGTTCTAAATAAGTTTGACCACGTTGATACTAGTTTCCCATTGCATTTACATACTGCGTCCGCAGAAACTGATATCAATCTAAGCTTGGATGTCGATTCGATGGACAATCTAACACAATTATTAGAGAACAACAAAGAAATATATACGCAAAAGTATACGGAAAGTAATTTAATGAATAACAACACAACCAGTGCAGAAGATGCGATTCAAAATGTCATAAATTCTCCTGTAACAGAAACTTTATCACAGAACAGTGTGAGCGTTCAAAATTTAGATAGCAGTATAGATAACTGTAACGAAAGCAATAGTAGTGTTTTGTCAGATTCTCATTCCGATGATGGTGAATTATCAATGTATACAAAATATAAGAAAAAACATAAAAATAATAGTATAATGAAATATCGAAATTTTTCAGACAAACATGTACTAAACAATTCTGTAAAAAATTGTCCAGAAGATGATTATTGTGAAGTGAAGAACAACGTGAACATGGAAGACATTCCTATATTGTCGGACGAATATATAGATATAGAAATGGATTCTGATTTTTCACTAATATCAGAGAATGGGAAAGTAAGGGCTTCTAATCTGGATAAATCTCTATCATTTTCACAATGCTCTACAAATTTCAATAAAACACTTGACAATGAATATAAGAAAACTGTTAATTCGAGCAAGTTAAGGTATACTAAATCAGAAAGTAATATAGATATCGAAACAAAAAGAAACAATTTGTTAGTTTCATCGCCAGAACGAAGAACGAAATCACCTGTTTTAATATCGTCTAGTCCAGAAATTGATTTTGTTACTTCGAACATAGATACACGCAAAAAGACAGTGGCTAATGAGGTTTTGGATTTGAACGATTCTCACATTTTCGAGGAAGATATTTATTTGGCAAATGTTCGTATCAATGATGATAACAGCGATGATGGGAAAAATGATGAATCAACTACAACAGATAATGATAGCATGATCCAGCCAGCAAAACCTTTAGTTACACCAGAAAACATTCGAAAATTGAAACGAAAATCCATGTCAGAAACAAATTTGAACGCTAATGGGAAAAGTAAAAAAAATAGAAAAAATGATACATCGCTTCCTTTTGATACTGTAGATACTGTACATTGGTCTTTATGTAATTGTGGTCATAATACAGTGCTAAGATCACCTAAGATCACTAGAGACAGTTGTACACCTCCTCCTGATTATGATAGCATGAAAACACCGGAACTTCATGTAAGATAATAAATCATATTCTACAAGCGATCGAGACAAATTTAGGATAAATATTAGAAATTACAATGTGTGGTTTTCACATTTCAGGCAGAATTACATAGATACGGATTGAAACTACAGAAACGAAGCCGAGCTGTAAAATTGTTGACATATATTTACAACGAGTTGCATCCTACAATTCCTGTAACATCCAAACAAGTAATATCCGATGTTGTAGTTATAAACAGCGACGACGAAGAAGAACCAGCAACGGAGCCAGCAAAGAAAAGAAGAAGTTACGGTAAAGTTGATGATGATAATTGCAACGAGTATAGTTATGATTTACCACCAACGCAAGACAGGTATGTCAAATCTATAGTTTTCGTTAAATAGATTATTATAATAATATATTACCGATAAATTTTATTATAAAATCATAACAGTTCATTCGAATTTTTAGTACTGAAAAATCGCCGGCGATTATAACAGGTAAAAAGCGACGATCCGCACCAAATATCAAAGATGCGTTTCTCGAATTAATAAAAGACCAGAAAGAATTATATAATAATATTTTATCTTACGAGCCATTATGCATTGATTTGGTACACTCCATGTTAAGAGGAAAAGGCGTCAAATACAAAATGAGCGCATTAATCGATTTTCTGGATGAACAGGTACATAATATATTATTATCACCTTTCAATATATTATTTGATATTTAAGATATTTATAGCACATTGGTTTCAGTGTATTACATTCTACTTTCGAGATGCAAAACAAAGTAAAAAATTAGAAAACGCAAATGGTAATACAGAAACAAATTAATAAGATATAGCATATTCGGTGGTTAATAACAAGTGATATGTATGTTTGTTATAAAAGTTGATGTACAGTGAATATATAACAAATATTGATCTGGCAATCATTTTGAAGAAGGCTGTACAATGTATAGGATTATATTCATTTATTTTCATTATCAATATATTTTGCACGTTTTTATACATTTAAATAAATTGAGAAAGACAGTAACAGTTGTTCAAATAAATTTTCTAATTCCCAACATATTATTCCATTTAGTATTCTTAAATGAACGAACTAAGTTTTTGTAAATCCAAATTTTTACAGATCTTAAGAACTTAATAACAGTTAAGTCAAATTAATTATTTTGATTAAATAAATATTACTATACTTATACCAAGTAAATTAAAAATTTTGTTACTTTACAAATGATTGAATTCGTCAAATTGTATTTTAATTTGAGTAATTACTAATTAAGATCGTTAGAAGAAAGAATAGAAAAGTATAAAACTGGAATATAGCAAGTACTGCTTTACTTCGATGGATCATTGGAGCGTCTCCTATAATTTTATAATAAAAACCTTGATAATTCTAGTTAACTGGGACGAGGTATCAGTCCATTGATCTCAGGTTGGAGAAATTCCTCTACAACGGACGATACCATTTCGTCAAGGGTATCCCTTAGCAGTTTAACGTTTCTGAAAAATAAAGCAAATTACACAGATGATTTTAATTTAAATGCAATGAATATTTGTGTTTCGTGATACGAGTGTGCTATGTTTCTCGGCAGCTTACTTTTCTTCGGGAGTCGCAGATAGTTCACTGTAGTACTTAATCTTGGGTTCTGTGCCGCTTGTTCTTAATGTTACTACTAAACCATTCTTAAAAGTAAACGTTATCATTTGACTTGATTTTGAAACTTGTACAATAGCTTTGTTTTTTGGTTCCGTATTGTCATAACCGTTGGTCAGATCACGAACACCTACTATGGGGTATTTCCCATTGAGTATGCTTGTTGGGTACTGAAAACAATTGTTAAACTATAGTAAGTTCAAAAACATTTCATACAAACATTTTTCAAAATAGTATGTATACACATCTAGGAATCCTATACACTTTTATAGAGATGCACTTACAATATATTTATATCTGGAAATTTCTCAACAAACGGTGTCAGATAATAAAGAGATTGTACAGCCGGAAACATTAGAAAAGCAAAAAATACTAACGGCAAAAGTGTCAAGGACACAAATAAAATATTTGTAAACATGTTTGAAAAAACGAACTGCTTCTCAATGTTTTTAAATAGCTTTTCAAACATATGTATATTGTTGCTTAACACGGCAAAGATTATTAATATTATTACTTAGAAATACATCACATGTGAAGTATATTCGGTATCACTATCGCTCCGAAAACTATAAACAAACTGAACGCGGTTAATATCGTTCGTACAAACACAAAACTACACCTATATAATGAAATACTCGTCCTTTTTTGCTTTATTAGTACGCTGTGAAGTGTAGGTAAGCATGACTTGCAATACTGATTTGAGTTGCATTACGTAAATCTAATTTTCTTGTTCGTTATTGTATTTTAAGCTCTTGAAGCGATATTTTCACGCTTTACTTTAATACGAATATCTTGTTATTAATATAACATGGAATTAAATATTATATCTATACGTATGTATATCTACATATTTCTTACCGTATTTTGTTCTCCAGTGTAATTTCGTAATCTTTCAAATATTGCTTTAATTGTATCTGGTTCATGACATATCCAATATGAATTCTTAGAAATGTGATATCCATATCTGGAACAAACATATGATCTACACATATGAAGTTTCTTCAAATTGAAGATAAAGTGCGATTAGTTAGATAAGGGTTTAACTGAACATTTATGATGCGACAATACAACTTACTGAGCATATATCTCATTTAGTTTTTCATAAAGCGTTAAACCTATTGTCTCGAGATAAGCTGCCAATTCTGCTATGTGCATTCCAGCGCTTATACCATCTTTGTCCAATACGGTAGAACCGCACATGAAACCAATTGCTTCTTCGTATGCAAATATTACTACTTTACCCGCTTTCTCTAGTTCTACCGTTCTATTGCCCATCCATTTAAAACCAGTTAAAGTTTCCTTTTGAAACATAGAAAAGTTCTATAGAAAAGTATTCGAAGAAAACTAGAGACAACTGTATCTAAGTACAGTAAAGTCTCGATTCTTCTCAAAAAGAAAGAAACACGGATCGCAGTGGAGTGGGTAAGCCGAGACATCCTTTGGAGTCTCGATCCCAGAGAAGAATTGGATCTTTACTGTACATTGATTAAAGTGTACTCACCTCAAAGATAAATCCTTCCTGTTTAGCCATCGATGCTAAAATTTTACTCGATACCGTTGACGCTAGCATATATACATTAGAGAAATCTGTGAGAGGATGTTGTACTTGATACGTATGCATCATCCACCATCCTAATAGCGCTCCTAATTCGTTGCCCGAAAAAATATACCATTCTCCACTGTAATAAAGATAGACAAATTCAAATGAAATTACAGTAACTTCCCTATGAATCGGGAAGTTAATTAAGACGTTAATTAAATTTGATTTAACAACCACATTATATTATGTACCTTTGCATTTTTATACCGCAAGCTAATCTATCTGCATCAGGATCGTTGGCGATTATGATAGAAGAAGAATTTTCATTTGCCGTTTTTATGCTAAGGTCCAAAGCACTCCTCCCTTCCTCAGGGTTTGGAAATTTGACAGTTGGAAATTCTGGATCGGGCAATTTTTGTTCTTCAACTATTATGAATGGCTGTAACAAACAGAAATTAAATTTCTTCTGTTATCTTTTTTTTCATATTTGTATTCTATTTTTCGAAAGTTTGTACTAGATAAGGATACCTTTAAATTTGCAGCATTGAATGCCGCACTCATGTATTCATATCCAACACCGTGCATGGGGGTATATGTAAACTTTAATATCGTGTTTCTATTCACTTTAGGATATAAAACTGTTTGTTTCAGACTATGAAAATACGATTGCGTAATGTCATTCCATGGATCTTTGTATAATGGGCTTTCATATAGTTTTGTTACATCCCAAGAAGATTCGTCGGGTTTTAGATTTTCGAGTATGCACTTTTCAATTTTTTTGTCATGAGGTGAAATTATTTGTGCACCATTCTCCCAATAGACTTTATAACCATTGTCATTCTTGGGATTATGGGAAGCTGTAATCATTATTCCTGCTGCACATTTATATTTTACCACACCATAAGGTATGAAGGGAGTTGGGACAACTTTTGAAAACAGATATACTTTTATAGATTTTGCAACAAAAATTGTAGCTGTTAATTCTGCAAACCTGAAACAATATAGAATATTAGTATGTAATAATAAAATATTAGTATATAAGCAATTGATCAGATTGCAATTGATATTTCAACAAACGTTTTACTACAATGACGTCCGTCGTATCCTATTATTACTCCCTTTTCTGGTGCATTGGATACAACATTTAGTAAATAGTTTGATAATCCTTGACCAGTTTGAACTATAACTAAATCGTTCATCTGACTATATCCTGGACCCATGCAGCCTCTTAGCCCAGCTGTACCAAATTCAAGTCTTTTCGAGAACAACTTTGACAAGATCTGAACATTATTCTCTTCGACAAGTTCTTTGACTTTATGACCAGCTTTCGGATCCTAAAAACCAATTAGTCATAAGCTTCGGCTACTGGGAATCTATTAGTAGCATTTCAAACAAGTACAATCTGTCTACAAGAAGCTCGATAAATATTCTTTATGACAATAATCTCAATACAAGCTGCTAAGTATTGTATCGCTCGAGGTAACTTATTGTTATAACTATCAGACAATTTATTAAAAAATTCTCAATTTGTAATCGTTAATCCTTGGTTTTTGAAAGACTATTAATCAATTGCTAGCAGATGAAGCATTCATACAATGTTCGTTTTGAATGCAAAAGAAAATGAATTGTTGATATCAGGACCTTGTTCCATTTTAACCATTCGTCGATTTTATTGTCCAGCTCGATATTTCCAGTGTTCACAGGAATTTTTGTACCCATAATGAAAATATTCTCCTGTAAAAAGTAACGAAATATATATATACAGGGTGTCCCATGCAACTGGAACAGGTTGAATCTCCTAATCATTGGAAATAGAAGAAGCCTGGTATAGATCAAAGTTCAATGGTCTTGGATGGTGCATAAATATGTACTTTTGTGCATAACTTTATGCACTTTTGTGCATCAGTTCATCAGTTCATCAGGAAAATGAAACAGCCTCCATTTTTTAAAATGGAAATTTATGTTTTTGTCTGCACTAAACTTATTTCTTTAAAAGTTATTGTAGCTAAAAGTTTTCTGAATTATATTAATTGGTACATATAACATTGTTTATAAATAATTCAAAAACACTTGCAATTAAGAATAAATGTATATAATTAGAATGCTTACAGGCTCAATGTGCTACAATTATAGTATGTATTCTCCGAGAGGAACGAAAAATATCACAAAATATGTAATATCACCGACGAGATACTGTTAAAGACCAAGGGGTGTCGATCAGGGGGTGTCGACTGGTGTCGACTCCCATAGCGACGAATATAATTCTAATTCATACCCTTAGGGTATGGTGGCAGCACAGTAGTGCCTCGGTGGTGGGGAAATCCTATCTTTGCCTTGCGCGTCATTCAGCTATTTGACGCCATCTGATCATGTGTGAGTTGGGTGTGCGTGTGATCACACACTGCTTGTATCCCTACTCTTTGGTCTCTACTGTGCTGCCACCATGCCCAAGGGAACTGAACTTCTACTAAATTAGTGTCCACTTTTTTATATGGGAGTCGACACCCCCTGGTGGTAACGGTGGAAATTACAGTGACCTGAAAGACCATATCGCTAAAAGTTACTTCACCGACGAGAATAGTATCAAAACAGTGCCAAAACATCGTCTAAAATATGGCGGAGAATGCAATATTTAATAATAATATCTTCAGTGGTCTTCTGCACTAACGAAATGTCGTCGGAGGCTTTTTGTTTTTCTGGCTGGAGCCAGAATAAATCCCAGAGGGCGTAAGAAAACACCGAAATTTTCGCGGGACACGTAGTCACCGACGAGATACTGTTAAAGACTGCCAGCGCCCATGTTATTCCGCGGTAAGGTGAGTGGGCGCAATGGGCGGGGTGGTAACGGTGGAAATTACAGTGACCTGAAAGACCACGTCGCTAAAAGTTCCACCACTAGTATAAGAGTGAAGATTGTGTTTGAAATAATCGTGGATATTAATTTACACTCTAGTATGCAATATTAACGAAAATTGTAAACGTGCAGCTATTAGCTCGACATTATCCTTTATTCGTAAGAATATTGGAAGTTCTTACGAATAAAGGATAATGTCGATTGCCCAGGTCTCACCACGAGGAGGTTGCTGCACACGAGACCCGGAAAGGGAGTCAGAACGAATGCGATATTCCTTCTGGCTCCCTTTCTTACAACGACGGACTAACATACTAACTCATGCAGGTACGACGAGTAATTATCGCAGAGCAAAAGGTGTGAATCGGAGAAGAAGTCTCCGATCCACGGAGACCAAAGGCGAATCAGGCAGAAGGCTCTGATTCTTTCAAAGAGAACAATTAAGGTAATAACGCGATGGTCGAGAGGAGTTCGACACCGATACCAACAACTCCAACCACCTGCCGCCAGAGACGGACATGGATGGGAAAATTTTACGGGAGCGTGGTAAAGAGCGAAACAACGCGTCTCGACCCCCCCATTAAAACAATCTACCGAGAACTCCCGTACCAATTAATCTGGCACATACTACGTACGAGCAAAGCATCCGACATAGTTGAAGACTATGTCGGAGTAAAACACTAAGAAACGAGCAAAGTGAAGTTTTTCGATAATTACTCGACGTATTTACAACGACGATACAACATCTTAGAATTTAATGACTAACGCAACTTAATTATACGCCGCAGTCTTCTTCTTGATGTATCCTCTTCTTGGTGTATTCTATCTGAAACAGACTAATAGTAATTAGACACAAAACATAATCCCGCACACGAGTGCAAACCTAAACCCGCTCACGAGAGCGAACGTAACACCGATTTACGAGAACCAAATCAACTCCACACACGAGTGAGAATCTAACTAGCTCGCGAGAGCCAAAATAATCCCGCACACGAGTGCAAACCTAAAACCAGTTCACGAGAACGAAACTAATCCCGCACACGAGTGAAACCTGACGCATTGGCGATTCGGGTAGCCCCAGGGACGCCAGTCCCCGTACTCCCTCACGGCCCCACCCGTGAGTGAGCCCCTGAGGGACCTCCGATCGGAGGAATGCCAATTTCGAACAAGATGTGAAAATTTTCCAAAGAGAATCTTGCGAAAGTATCTATTTGAACACTTGGAAAATTAGAAATAGTAATTGTCATGTTCGCTGACTTACCAAGTACTTCGAAGTAACAAACCGAAGATGGGCCAAGGGTAAACGAAGCCAGCAGCGATGTACCGTGGCGGGATGCAAGCTAGCTGAAAGTAAAGTAAAATTCAAAAAATTATTCGAAAATCACAAATGTGCAGCTATTAGCTCGACATTATCCTTTATGCGTAAGAATATTGTAAGTTCTTACGAATAAAGGATAATGTCGATTGCCCAGGTCTCACCACGAGGAGGTTGCTGCACAAGAGACCCGGAAAGGGAGTCAGAACGAATGCGATATTCCTTCTGGCTCCCTTTCTTACAACGACGGACTAACATACTAACTCATGCAGGTACGACGAGTAATTATCGCAGAGCAAAAGGTGTGAATCGGAGAAGAAGTCTCCGATTCACCAAAGGCGAATCAGGCAGAAGGCTCTGATTCTTTCAAAGAGAACAATTAAGGTGATAACGCGATGGTCGAGAGGAGTTCGACACCGATACCAACAACTCCAACCACCTGCCGCCAGAGACGGACATGGATGGGAAAATTTTACGGGAGCGTGGTAAAGAGCGAATCAACGCGTCTCGACCCCCCCATTAAAACAATCTACCGAGAACTCCCGTACCAATTAATCTGGCACATACTACGTACGAGCAAAACATCCGACATAGTTGAAGACTATGTCGGAGTAAAACACTAAGAAACGAGCAAAGTGAAGTTTTTCGATAATTACTCGACGTATTTACAACGACGATACAACATCTTAGAAACCTAATGACTAACGCAACTTAATTATACGCCGCAGTCTTCTGATCTTCAGTCTTCGTGGTGTGTTCTCTGCCTGGTGTATTCTATCTGAAACAGACTAATAATAATTAAACACAAAACATAATCCCGCACACGAGTGCAAACCTAAACCCGCTCACGAGAGCGAACGTAACACCGATTTACAAGAACCAAATCAACCCCACACACGAGTGAGAATCTAACTAGCTCGCGAGAGCCAAAGTAATCCCGCACACGAGTGCAAACCTAAAACCAGTTCACGAGAACGAAACTAATCCCGCACACGAGTGAAATTTGACGTATTGGCGATTCGGGTAGCCCCAGGGACGCCAGTCCCCGTACTCACTCACGGCCCCACCCGTGAGTGAGCCCCTGAGGGACCTCCGATCGGAGGAATGCCAATTTCGAACAAGATGTGAAAATTTTTCAAGGAGAATCTTGCGAAAGTATCTATTTGAACACTTGGAAAATTAAAAATAGTAATTGTCGTGTTCGCTGACTCACCAAATACTTCGAAGTAACAAACCGAAGATGAGCCAAGGGTAAACGAAGCCAGCAGCGATGTACCGATGGCCGGATGCAAGCTAGCTGAAAGTAAAGTAAAATTCATAAAATTATTCGACAATCACAAATGTGCAGCTATTAGCTCGACATTATCCTTTATGCGTAAGAATATTGTAAGTTCTTACGAATAAAGAATAATGTCGATTGCCCAGGTCTCACCACGAGGAGGTTGCTGCACAAGAGACCCGGAAAGGGAGTCAGAACGAATGCGATATTCCTTCTGGCTCCCTTTCTTACAACGACGGACTAACATACTAACTCATGCAGGTACGACGAGTAATTATCGCAGAGCAAAAGGTGTGAATCGGAGAAGAAGTCTCCGATTCACCAAAGGCGAATCAGGCAGAAAGCTCTGATTCTTTCAAAGAGAACAATTAAGGTGATAACGCGATGGTCGAGAGGAGTTCGACACCGATACCAACAACTCCAACCACCTGCCGCCAGAGACGGACATGGATGGGAAAATTTTACGGGAGCGTGGTAAAGAGCGAATCAACGCGTCTCGACCCCCCCATTAAAACAATCTACCGAGAACTCCCGTACCAATTAATCTGGCACATACTACGTACGAGCAAAACATCCGACATAGTTGAAGACTATGTCGGAGTAAAACACTAAGAAACGAGCAAAGTGAAGTTTTTCGATAATTACTCGACGTATTTACAACGACGATACAACATCTTAGAATTTAATGACTAACGCAACTTAATTATACGCCGCAGTCTTCTGATCTTCAGTCTTCGTGGTGTGTTCTCTGCCTGGTGTATTCTATCTGAAACAGACTAATAATAATTAAACACAAAACATAATCCCGCACACGAGTGCAAACCTAAACCCGCTCACGAGAGCGAACGTAACACCGATTTACAAGAACCAAATCAACCCTACACACGAGTGAGAATCTAACTAGCTCGCGAGAGCCAAAGTAATCCCGCACACGAGTGCAAACCTAAAACCAGTTCACGAGAACGAAACTAATCCCGCACACGAGTGAAATCTGACGTATTGGCGATTCGGGTAGCCCCAGGGACGCCAGTCCCCGTACTCGCTCACGGCCCAACCCGTGAGCGAGCCCCTGAGGGATCTCCGATCGGAGGAATACGAATTTCAAACCAAATCCAGGAATTAGATATCTCAACAACAGAAGCAGGTGAAAGAACATAAGCCCAACTTGAATCTAGTTAAAAGTGGACGCAATGGCACCCTCACGGCCTCATCCGGGAGTGATTTCGTATCGGAATATTTTCAGAACTCCGAAGACCAAAAGTTTCTTTTCCGATGGATATTCCAAGTAGAATATTCAAAATAATAAATGATGGTGATAGTTGAGCGAAGGTGGACACCATCCGTGAGCGATGTTAACACGAAACCAGTTGAATGGCCGGTCTTATGTTTCCAATTTTGTAATTATTGAAATTATGGTTTCACTTGCATGGCAAATGATTCGATAAATTTCTTCATCGAAGAACGTATCGCAATAAAAATTGCACGACACCGAAATAAATATTTAAATATTTAAATATTTAAATATTATAATATTATAAATTTCGATTTGATTTACGCTTAATCTACTGAGCATCGAAAGCGATTAAAATGCTTTAACTTATGAGAAAGACAAGGTGTTAATATTTAAATATTTGAATATTTGAATATTTAAATATTTAAATATTTGAATATTTGAATATTTAAATATTTGAATATTTGAATATTTGAATATTTGAATATTTGAATATTTGAATATTTAAATATTTAAATATTATAATATTATAAATTTCGATTTGATTTACGCTTAATCTACTGAGCATCGAAAGCGATTAAAATGCTTTAACTTATGAGAAAGACATGGTGTTAATATTTAAATATTTAAATATTTGAATATTTGAATATTTGAATATTTAAATATTTGAATATTTGAATATTTAAATATTTGAATATTTGAATATTTAAATATTTGAATATTTAAATATTTGAATATTTGAATATTTGAATATTTGAATATTTAAATATTTAAATATTTAAATATTTAAATATTTAAATATTTAAATATTATAATATTATAAATTTCGATTTGATTTACGCTTAATCTACTGAGCATCGAAAGCGATTAAGATGCTTTAACTTATGAGAAAGACAAGGTGTTAATATTTAAATATTTAAATATTTGAATATTTGAATATTTAAATATTTGAATATTTGAATATTTGAATATTTAAATATTTGAATATTTGAATATTTAAATATTTAAATATTTGAATATTTGAATATTTGAATATTTGAATATTTAAATATTTAAATATTTAAATATTTAATAATATTTAATAATATTTAATAATAAATATTTAAATATTAACACCTTGTCTTTCTCATAAGTTAAAGCATTTGAATCGCTTTCGATGCTCAGTAGATTAAGCGTAAATCAAATCGAAATCAGAAATACAAATTAATGGAACACTGAAGAGTTTCTTCTTCGATGGAAATTCCAATTAAAATAGTAGAAATAAAAATTAGAAGCAAGTGTTAAGGAATTTTCGAATTAATACTCACTGGAGCACTCCTGGTGCCGCACTCCGTGCGCTTCTGACGACTCCGTCGCGAAGACTGACTGAGTGACTGACTGAGCGCTCCCGCGAGGCCTCTCCCCCCCGCTCCAGCTACCGTCGGCCGATTTCGATCGCCGAATTAATAATTATTGATAAATTTGTTATTTCTGGCTGTTCAATGTTTATAACAATTCCTTTCGCCAACGATGTCCACAACCACTCCCTTGACCATCTTACCGTCTAATTTTTTAGTAAAAATAGGCAATAGATTTCGAGATATGGAATAACTTTTAAAACATGAACATTTACAAGCATTCATTTATTCGATTGAATTCACAGAAAAGTTTATTATTTCAGGCTGTTCGATGTTTATAACAATTCCTTTCGCCAACGATGTCCACAACCACTCCCTTGACCATCTTCCCATCTAATTTTTTTGTAAAAATAGGCAATAGATTTCGAGATATAGAATAACTTTTAAAACATGAACATTCGCATTAATTTATTCAATATAATACTATGATAAATTTATTGATTCTAGTTGTTTAATGTCTAAAAATTAATAATCCTTTTATCATTCTAATTTTTTTACAGTAGTCTTGATGTAACTCTTACTTTGTTCTTCAACGTATTTCTGTTCCCTCATATCGATACTTTAAACATTTATGTATAATTCTCGTTTATGATATGTTTTAAAATTACAAATTGAGGTATCTCATATAAAATTTAAAGTCGGAATTATTAAATTATGCTTCAATACTTTCTTAATGTTTCTAGAAAACTTTTGTTCTTGAGTTTTGCTTAGATGATTGTAAACCTTAAAAACCAACACTATCGTCTGAAATATCTTGAAATATGTTCGGTGCAGAATGTAATAATTCATGATAATCTACATATATGGTTCCGTGACGATTTGCTTTGTCACTGACAAGATCTTAGTCAATCTCAGTGGTCTTCCGCACCGATGGAATCACTTCGATGGTCTTCTGTTTCTCAATTCAGTCAGAATATATCCTAGAGGGCGTAAGAGGACGCCGAAATATTCGAGTGACACGAATTCTCGTAAGGCTGGATGTCTTTTAACAGTCTCTCGTCGGTGACGTAGTCCTGTAAGGCTGGCAGTATCTCGTCGGTGGTAATATCGAATGAAAATGTGGATATGGTATGTTACCTACACATAGGGAAAGTAATCTGAACCTCAACAGTGGTTAAAACAGATAAATTCCATAGATGTCCGCTAACCTATCACCAGCTACACCGTGCCGGTGACGCAGGTCGGTTGATATTTTCAGTGAGACTTGATTGCGATATTCGATTTATTGTACATTTCATATGAAATATTTCAACCCTATCCGAAAGTGGAATATGTGATATGAATTGTCTCTACTCCGTGGAAATGCACTTTTCCGGCCAACAGAATAATTATATATTCGAACAAGAAAAAGGTACTTGACATACCGTATGGAGAAAGGTTATTTTGTTTTTATCTTTGAAATCATACACGTTTTATGCGGGCTGTTTAAATTCATATTTTGACCTGACTATTGGTTTATCATATAATTATCAATACCTTTAAAGTCTGTTTTCTAAAGTTTTTCATTATTTATGTTTTCAATTCATTCTACGGTTATATCGTAACTTGCCAATGGCATATATAGTTCATTGAGATTTAAATATTTTTCAATTACTGGCATTATGTATTTAGCCATACAAAAGTACTTATATATAAACAGTAACATTAATTAAAATGAGAAAGAACACAGTTCCTGTATTATTATATTTTCACTGAATACAAATATTTCAATGTTACAAACAACAGCATTTAGATTTCAGTAATAATTGCTTCAATATCTGTTTAGCATGAACGAACTTCATGGATTATACAATTAATCATTATCCCAAAAGCGCAACAATGCATAAGACTGTCCAAAGGTTACTTCGGCATAAGTATAAGGCCTATTGCATAACAGAATTAAGTGTATTTAAATTTTTTATGAGTATGCTGTAAACTTTAGGTGCATCAGGTAATTGGAAGACTTAATTTTCCTATTTTGTAATTATGTTCTGAAATTAATTACATCGAACGTTCCATAGATAGTACATACATATAAAATGGATATTGGAATTGTTAAAATTGCCGAAGATAAGGATTTTGAGAAATTGAAACGACTATACGACGATAATAATGACTGGAGGTTGGATTACAATAAACCTGATTTGTCGGTTTGGACAAAATCTGTGCCAGGAATTAGTTTCAGAATGGTGAAAGTACGTATGTGTTTAATAGTAGTTCCCATTTAAATTCTTGATTGCATTAACAAGAATTATTTTATAGATTAGGACTCGTTTTGCCGATGTTTTGCCAGAGACATTATACGATGTATTGCATGATCCTGAGTATAGAAAAGTTTGGGATACCCATATGATCGAATCGAAAGATATAGGCTTTTTTAATCCGAATAACGATATTGGTTATTATTCCAGTAAGCATTTTGTCTTTTATGTATTTCTAGCGGTATTGATTGTAATTGCATTAAATAAAAATTGCTATATGTTCCAATTAGTGTCTTGTCCATCTCCGTTAAAAAACAGAGATTTTGTACTACAAAGGTCTTGGCTCGATACCGGTTTAGAACAATTAATTCTAAATCATTCCGTTTTCCATAAAGATTATCCACCGAGAAAACAATATGTGAGAGCAACATCTTATCTTACAGGTACTGTAATTCGTAATAATTAGACTGCTGATCTTTATGCGAAATGAAAATGTTTTCCATTGATTGTGGGAAGCAGGAATAACATGAAAATTGATTTCGTCCCTTAACGAGTTTGTTATCTTAAAAGTAACATTAGAACGTTCTTGAATTTTAAATGCATAAAGATTCGTGGTTTAGCAATAATGATCAAATTGAAATCATTCAATCAATTCTATGCTGATGGTGTTCTTAATTTAAGGATACATTGTCAGACCGTCGCGAAATGGGGATGGTTCTGAATTGGGATACGTATCTCACACTGATCCACATGGGAAACTACCAGTTTGGCTAGTCAATAAAGTTACGCAAATATTTGCACCCAAGGTCTATACTTTGTCTGTTCGATTCTAAATAGAGTAAGATTTTCGCTTAGATGACAAACTCTGTAATCTCAGTTTCTTTTTCAGATGGTTAAAAAGTTACATAAAGCTTCTGTGGCCTACCCTAATTGGAAGTTATTAAATAACCCAAACTGTAAACCTTGGCATTCCCCTGAACAGATATCCGCACCACGAATACGAGTTGAAGATGTGAGTACACTGGTTTTCTAAATCGGTTCAATGTTTTTATATTTTGTAAGTACTAGCACTTTTTTAGTGTGTAAAGTCTACAGAGGAAAGAAATTCGAGGAATCATTATGTCGACGAATCAGAATTAAAGGAGTCCGCTATAATGGATAGCGATTAATTCTTTTTCTATAAGAAGACACACGCTCGTATAGTTAGGATTTGAGAAGGTCTAACTGTTAAAAATACAGTATTATTAAATTTCAAACAATACGATTTTTATGTGTATATACTTATGTGTATACATACACATGACTGCTTAAATTTCATTAATTATATTATATATCAATGATAATTGATATCGAGTTTATTGCAATAGCAAAGCTTATGGCAATGGATAATGTTGTAAGTAACATTGTGGCCTGCGTTGCATATACATATACGATACTAGTCATAGCTTGTTATCAGATTGAAAGAATTGTACGTGTTGATTAGAACGCACATAATTTATTGTATGTGCTATGATGTGGAATATACATGTATAACGCACAATATGTAGATGATAAATTACATATTTGTGTTTGAATGGATTTATTTAAGAGTTATATAAATGTCAGGATTGAACATGATTACCAAAGGTACAAAAACGTTATTTGAATTGAGCATTTGTTGAACTTACTGTACACGATGATAATGTACTTCATAGACGCCTGTTGTAACGATGTGGTATTAAAAAATGTGATTTTTGTACTATCAGAGGAATTCGGATAAATACAAGAATAGTAGTCAAATACGGATAGCATTTCTGTTGAAATTTTTTCGATATATGTGAAATGGTTCTTAATGATGCCATTCGTTGGACTTGAACAGATCGAAATTTTTAACGTACGATTTGCTTTAATTGAACGAAATAAAAGATACTATTTAGCTTCATACATTAATAATAATAACAACGTTTTGCTCCAGTAAATATTTAAAATGTTATTCGATCGATTGCAATAGATTAACTAGTTTGTTCAGACAATAGTTACAAGTAAAGAAATTGTTCGAACGAAATGAACTTACAATTAGTTTTACAATAGTAGTTCCTGTACTTGAAGTTTTTTACATCATTTTTAGAAGAAAAATGGAAAGATATCGTAATGCATTCTGCCTACATTACTACGGTTACATATCCTATTTACACAAATTTAACTGCATCTTTTACTATTTTATTATAAAATCAAATTTATAGACTTCTGTACTTAATACGATTTTCCTATGTATTTACTTGTGTCGCAAGTTCAAGTTTATATATTACAAATTCTGTGACAAGCATTTAAAGAAAGTACAACTATATAATATAATATAAATAATATAATATAATGTTGTTTAGTTATGAATATTTTTCAAAATAGTTCATTTTAGAGAATGTAGAATAACTGAATGTTCACATCTTGTGAAAAAGTGAATGCTAAACGTTTTTTAATTGGATATTTATATTCATGCACACTATTTCAAATATTCTATGCACTTATCTTAGCATTTGATCTTTTCTATGTATACCCACTTAGATGGATGCTTTATGCAAATCTATCATTGTGTTAGTATGTCATGTTCTTTACGTATATTGTATATTATAGATAATTTATATGAAAATAGTATTCTTCTACAATGCTTCATAAAAATTGGTTTTAATCTGAATTACAGTGTCAATTGAAAGACAAATAAATAGCTGCATTTATAATTAGAACTCTTGCGATAGAGAGAAACGGATACATACATAGAGCAAAATTAATATCAAAATAAAAATGAGGAATTTGCAGAATATCTAGTCAGATTTACTACTCTTACTTTTTATATTTGTATTTTTCAATTGTTTACCATAGATTTGCGCGTTGTTATACACGTTTTCCTCCTTATCGATGAATATAATTGTGTCCACAATTATGAAAGTGGTCTAAGTGAAAATAAAAAAAAACAAGAGTATTAGTTATTTCAGATCACATTATTTTAAAGTAAATTAATTCAATGTAATTTTTACGATATTGTCAAAAATGAACCGTTAGATAATTCTTGTTATTTCAACATTTTATGGAATTCATTTTTCCTTTAAATATCTCGAAACAAGAAATATATGACTTGGACCACTTTCATAATTATGGGCACAATTGAGGTACAAGTTTCGGAAATGCATTCTTATTAATGCTGATAGTTTGTTGCAGTGCATCATACCTTATCAGACATTGTGATAATACTTACTGATGTTGCATTGCAGATAAATAAATTATAAGAATTCTGTTCCAATGGTACTGTATGGAAATAATATAAAATTGTTAAAATTTTCGTCAATTCATTTCTTTATTTGTCCTCTGTACGTCATGCCGTACGCAATCATCTTGATTTTACACTGTTTCAAGTTTGTTAGAAGATTCTCCACGAGATTTTTCAGTAGAAAATTTGATTTTTATCAGTTCAGTTTACTTTACTTAAGCCTATGACGTAAACGATATAAAAAACTGTACAAATTTTATTTCTCTATAACGACGTGCTTTTAAAATGTACAAGAAACCAAAAACGTTTCTTAAATGATGTTAGAATATTCTACGCTTTTTTAGGAACTGAAAAAAATGTTTTAAAGTGGCTTTTTACATTACATCTTAGCTAATTTCTAACATTAAATTAATATAATAATCGATTAACATTCATTTTAGTGTCATGATGTATAATATATGTACACTGCTGTGCAAAAAAAAGAATACAGTTTTGAAAAGAGGATTCCGCTGTTTAATTAAACAGATCTGAGAATATGTGTTATCGTAGATTACCTAATACTTTAAATGCAATAAATCAATCATTGTATAGTACAATTTCTACATAAAGGTACTACGTGTTTCTTTCTTTTGCATAGTAGTGTATGCATAATTACGGTTCATTACGGTTCGATCGAGTCTCTTTCAAATCGTTTGAGGTTTTAGAGCGGTTAACTGTTCCGTGTATTCGAGATACAACCTTTGCCAACGAAGGTGTCCACCGACAACAGACAATACATCTTCTAAAAGTTTATGCTTCTTCATTCCCTGTACAAATTGAATAACGTATTAACAATACCCAACCTTATGTATAATACAATACTATATGTATAATACGATGTAACAGACACTTGAACCAATACCAGTATCAAAGGATCCCATATACTTTTGGAAGCTGATGTGTGACTCGGGCCCAAAAGATCATCCAAAATTAACCTCAATCGTTTCTCTAATCCATCTGGAAGAAATATATGATTGCAAAATACGATTGGTAAATATAAAATATAAATTAAATATTCTTATCTACCCTGAGTCAACAAAAAGGACACTAAAGCTATGAGCCAATGTACATATTCCTGTGCACTTCCAAGTGCTCTGGAAGCCAGCATTTGTTGTTCTAAATAAGATACTACGCTGGGAGCGCTATGAGGTAATCTTGGATTAGGTAAAGTATTTCCAGCTGTTCTCAATAATCCTTCTTGTAAAGAAGAAAGGGGTCCCCTGGGTGCTCTACTTCCGGACGTACTTGACGCATTAAATGACGCCCAGCGCCATATAGGATCTTGACTGTCGCCAATTAATAACCACGTACCTAAAATATAACCATATGTTTTGTGAGTAAACGTTTGCTACAGTATACTACATATACTTGGGTGTCGATCGTTTATAAATGAGTCAGAGACGTTCATCGCTTTACGTACCCATTTCTTTATGATATATGTATGCTCTGGCATTGGTAAAAGCTAAATGAGGCATTCCATTGTATAAGGTGCACGATAACAAAGAGGTGCCTGGTACTGCCAAGTGTGCAGCAGAAGTGGAAACTATCATTCTACACGAGTATCCTATTTCCCACACGCGAACCGCTCCGCAACTTGAAATCACCATTACCTGAAGATATAGGTACTCAATATACAATTGTCATCCATTTATTCAAAATAAAGCGAAAAAAAACTACAGTGAGTGTACAAAGTGTTCGTACACTTTTTAAAGTGGAATAACTTTTTTATTTTTTCATGCAACCTTGCAAATTGTAATTTTTGGAAAATCTTATTTACAGATCAGTTAGTAAACCAATGCTTTTAATTGACGAGTAAACAATCAGGTCATTTGGTACAATTATAAAAAAGTTATTCCATTTAAAAGGTGTACGAACACTTTGTACACCCACTGTATATTTGGGTTAATAGTAAAAAATATTCCAACTAAGAAACAGTATTCGCAAATATTTGTATTTCTTAGTTGAAATATTTTTCACCCAGGTCTGTCTCTAGTTAATAGTAAAGATACTATTACCGCATTCCCAACTGCGTGGACTTTTGCAAGTGGTGCGGGCGGAGCCAGAGGAGGTGCTGGTCGACATCCTTTTGCAGGATGAAATGTATGAAGACTTCCATCTTCTAAACCAAGCGCTATAACCGCTGGCGAAGCTGCTAGGGCTACAGCACTGTATCCTAAATATAAATCCCAAGTGGGTTCAGAATCTGTACCCTTGAACACTTGTAAATGAGCTAAACCTTGGCTATTGGTTACGGTCACTGCATAGTGGCCAGCTTGTTGAGACAAGGAACTGGATGGCTTCAACGGAGGAAGTAAAATTTGATTTATACTTCTTTCGGATGTGATTTTTGGTTTTTTAGTAGGCGCCGCGTGATGTAGTTTCGGTGTAGTTTGTTCGCGTCGTTTCAAAGTCAATGTAGACGTTGGACTATTGGTATTGGTCGAATTCACTGAAGCTGTAACATTGGGCGCTACAACATCGTTTCGTTTCTCTATAACGATCGAACTTTTCACTTGACTGGTAAATGTAGGCGTCCCCAATCTAGTAATCGACGAGTCCCTGATATACAAACAGAATCGTTGTAATATTAAGAACGTTCCAAGATTGTCTTAAGTTACTTATATCAACGAACATTGTATCTGACGGCGGTGGTATAAACATTGGCGTTATCCGTCTTTTACCATCGGACGTCCTTGTTTCGATTTGTTTATTAATTGGACCTTTCGCGGGAGTTGTAGGCGCAGTAGGCGGTGGCTGTACCGAATTTATACTTGTTGACGTTTGCGTTTGCGTTGTTTGCGTTGGTGAAGACGTCTTCAAATTGAGGAGTTCCGGTGCCTCCATTACTGTACAACTTCCTTGAACCAAAGGTTTACCATACAAACGTTCATGGAGACTACTCTGCAATGAAATAAAACCTAGTATCCAGCCTATTAACATATTATAATATAAACTATATGTATCGTAAATAATTCAATAATTCACAAGTTGAACGATTGATTACTTGTTCGGCAGGGTCTAACGGTTGACCCAATTCCTGTTGAGTGAACTCGATAAGAACAACAGATCCGTCCCAAGAACAAGCTGCTAGGCGTAGACCGCACGGTGACCAACTAGCATCTAGTACAGAGTGGGTAAACAATTCATGTATCACTACTAAAGGCCTTTTTAAGGACGTTAACCATACGGAGAGAGAACGGTCACGGGATCCTATAGCAACGCAACAGTACTGTTGTGGTTTAGAAGATCCTGGTTGCTTTTTTTGTAAGATATTTCCATTGAATCTCTGAAATTAGAAAAGAAATTATAATCTATGTGAAATTTTTATAATATTAGTTACAGTAAAGTCGCGATCTGGCTCCTATCGCCTGTCCCGAGCAGGGACAGAGATTGTATGGCCGAAGGCACAACAACGGAAGTATATCGGTGAGCTCGAGTCTCTTGGACCCTCACAGGGATGCCCCTCAGTGGAAGGGGTAGGCGAAGGGACAGTAATCGTGGAGATCCCCAGAGAGCTGGAGCGCGACTTTACCGTATAATGTAGTAACTATTTTTTACATTACATACCACGCACGTAACAGCTTTTCTATGGCCGACAAAATCTTTGTCTTGGGTCCAACCATCTCTTTCGATTATTTGAGCTGTTGGGCCACCGCCATTCATGGCATGAGCTGACACTAAATATTGACCATCGGGACTCCAGGAAAGTCTTAAAACATGAGTGGTTCCACCGCATTCATCAAATGGTTCGGATATCAGAGCTGCTTCCGTCCAATCGGTAGTACGCCATACGCGTAACGTTTTGTCATCGGATTGAGAAGCTAAATATTTCCCAACAGGATCCCAAGTAATTCCTTTCACGAATCCTTTATGACCTTTCAACACAGCCACAATGGCTGGAAATTTCGAAGCATCCCATACGATTACGCTATTGTCCACCGAGGCAGAAGCCAACCATGGACTATGTGGTGCCCATGCGAGATCCAATACGTCTGCTTCATGAGAACGTAAAGTAGCTATGCAACGCCATGTTTCTACACTGGACTTTCCACCGAACATAGAACTGCCTCCGACTCCACCTGACAACCTCCAGATCATAATGAGTTTATCTACTCCACCTGATGCCAATAATCCATTATTGCTCCATCTAACACAGTTGACACATGCTATAAAATAAAAGTAACAAATTTTTATGCATTGCATAAAATGTGCAATTCGAATCTTGAACATAGAAATTAAATATATATATATATATATATATCAATATTATGTGTACCTAAATGATTATCTAATTGACACAACATTTTTGGAATATTCTCATCTAATTCTGCAATTTCATTAACTACTGGTTCCATATTCCATATGACAACCCTCCCGGAATCACCTCCTAGAATGATAAAATGAATAGTTATGTATAATGTTTCGAATAAACGAAAACAGTAAACCCGGATATCCAGGAAAAATATAACATAAATGGAAGACAATAATACCTTGACCACCCGTAGCAAATCTTTTTCCATCTGGATGTATATCCACAGAAAATATTGGATAGCCTAGGGTATAATTTAATTTTTTAACTCATATATTGTAAGTGTAAAGTTCGAAATATGTGTACATAGTTGAATCTTGAATGAAATATACAAACCATCGTGCGTAACCCAATTTGGCTTTACTAACTTCATATTATATTATGTAGTGGAATTTGGTTAATTTAACAATATCTTTATAACTCTTGGTTCATAGTTCATTTTAAATACACCGATATATTCATTTCTCGTAATTGTAACGCTCTTCGAATGGCATAACCTCGAAACAAGATACAAACAAAATCTCACTACCGATAATATGTTCAGCCTGATTTCTATGTAAAACACTGATCAACACTGATCCAATAGAAATAGATCAGTGTTGATTGGTCGATTGCGTCCAATCAACTCGATTGAAAGCAGCGCCGCCTGAAGGGACGCAAATATATAGTATAATGTATAATAAAAGAATAAAACAGTATAGTGGATCACGAAAGTGATAGAGCGAGAAAGAGCGAAGCCATGAGGAGCCATGGGCGTTGATGAGTGAAGCGAACAGGGGGCGGAATACAATAAAATACAATATACAATAAAATATAATTATATACAATATAATAAAATAATACAATAATATACAATAGAATACAATTTGATGTAATAACATACAATGAAATATAATAAACAAATACATACACACACATAAATAAGCAAAGAAATACTCAACGTATATCACTGTCACTGCTACAATCCTCAGTTTTAACAGCAAGCAAGATTTCATTTAAGTTTGATGGTATTTGTCCTGTATTGTACATTTCAGAATTAAAACATTGTAACATCTGGTCCGATATTTGGAAGCTGCAAGCATCAATGCGCCTTGATCGTAAATATAATTTAATACGTGTGAGAGCGCGAACCATGTCGTGTGTATTTAACTTTTTTTTTTTTTTATTTCTCATGCTCGTTATCATGGAAAACCATCTTCCCATATCTGCATTTGAATGTGGCAGTGACAGACATATAAATGCAAGTTTCGCAACTTCATCGTACAATAGATTATCTAATTGATCTTTTAAATTGCCAACTGTGCTCCAAAATTCAATAACATCCAATGTTTTTAACTTTTCTTTTTCATCCTCGGAAGGTCTTGAGGCTAACAAAAACCATTGGTCAATCACTTTTGTAGCCATCACTTTAGATGGAAATTTTTTTATAATAATTTCTATTTGACCTGTGTGTTTACTGTAATCTAAAGCTACCTGTGGATTTAAAAACTTTAAAGCCTCCACAAACTGATCATCGTATGGAAGTTTTTTTATCGACTCTGTGTATGCAAATGTTATAATTTCACTATTGCTATCCTTAAATCTAGTCATTAAAGAATTGTTACACTCCATCATCACGCTAGAATTATTATCTACTCCTATCCCAACTATCTTACTAATAGACAAATTAAACTTATTCAAACTATTCATGATACATTTAAATATATTGTCAGCAGTAGCCACTTTTACACTAATTAAATCTAATAAATGAGTTTCTAAATGATCGTTGTTCATAAATCTCACTAAAACACTTAAATTTTTAATAGTTGCAATCTCTGTACTTTCATCTATAATAATACAAAAATATTTTTCTTTTACTACTGCTTTTATATCTAAAACTATAGTCTTATTTATAACATTTATAATAATAGCTCTTATTTTAGTTTTTCCTAATTTAATGGATTGCAATAATGGTAATTTTGAACCTATAATTTGATTCAATTTATTCAACGATTGTAATGTTACAAGGCTAATGTTGTGTTCAACTGCAAATAAACAATATCTTATTTCTGCTACCTTAATTTCATTATTGGAAACTTTTACGGCTGAACTTGTACCTGCTACTTCTCCTATCTTTTTAGGCATATTCATCTTATGATGAATACTGTTTGCATGTTTTAATAACACGCTCTTATGGCAATTAAGATCAAAATGTATTTCACATACGGCACACCACGCACGTCTGTCTTCTTGTTTTCTCAACCATGTGGACAGTTTTGGGTCTTGTAGCCACTTATCTACAAAACGTCGTGGCTTTTTAAATGGAATGCTGCTGCTGCTACTGCTTTCGTTGCTGTCACTCATTTCTTGATCAATATCTACGTACATAAAATATTCATTATATGTATATACATATATATATTCTAAGTAACTATTTTTTTAGTTATTATTAAATTAAACTTATAGCGCCCTAGATCGATCTTTTATCTAACGTTTTTGACTACTGAAAAATCTCGTGTTTGTATAATCGAGAAATGCGAATCCTGCACCCTTGCAATGCTGGAAACGAGTCTACCGCCTTAAATCTACTATCCAAAAGTTTCGGGGATATTCTTTCAGTTATACGATTATTAAATATTTTACTTACCTGATTTCTCATTCATTATTGCAGTCGAAGAAAATTTTCTTTCACTTTCGAAGCACTTTGTCCTTAAGGTACAAATACCAAATTCAATGTGATTCAAATTGAGCAGTACTATTCTGATAAACGCTACCGTCACCGCCAAGCAATGTAGCCATTTGGCACCCAAACTGACGCCATTTTCTCTCCTCCTTTTCCCCTTTCACTATCCTATTCCACCACCCTGAGCACACTCCAAGGTCGATGTCCCCCACTAAGATCGTAGACTGGTGACATAAAACGTGCCGCGTGGTGCCGATGCCCGTCGCACACTACTTTGGTCATCAGAGAGGGGGTACATTATTTTCCCTCGATTTCCCCGTTCTGGCTGCACTGCACTGCACTGCCGCCAAGTAAGTGCCGTCTCAGTCGCGCGCGGCACCACGGCACCAAGTAGGAAGAGGCCCGGCTGTTAGGTCTGGGTTTTGAAGTAATTTGTGATGAGGTCGTGGAGGCGGAGATGGCCATATATACAATGCTAATTATTTATTACAAATTTTATACAAAATATGTAGCCATTAAACTCTTAGATGTTCTTATCTTACAATTATTTTTTACCATGTATTGGTTAGTTAATTACTTATATGATTACTATGCGTGATCAAGTAATTTCTTATAGCGTTCAACCAAATCGCTGATCGAACGCCTTTTGTGTTGTGTCTGTGTAGTTCTTTCTTTTTCGTTGCTCGTCATTTCTGTAGTTGGCGTTTCGCACATATTAAGAACATTTTGTGTTCTTTGAAGCGTATTCACTACGTCTTTCACCTCAGACGTGTCTTCAGGTTCATCAACTTTTGTGACAGTCAATTTTATAGGATTAGTAAATTCGATACTCTTGTTAAACATAGTCTTTTCCGACACATTCTGATCGAGTTCTGATATATCTTTTATGTTTGCAATCGCAGTCGAGTTTGCTTTCGTATTGGTGCAAGATATTACGTCTGCAATTGCTGTAAATAAAATTAATGATTTTAACATTTTGTGAAGGAAATCATAGTTACAACGATTCGATATTGTTTGCAAACCTGCAGCGTTGTTTCTTTTTGGACGCCTAGAAAATAATCGAGAATATTTTTCAGCTTGTTTCGAAAATAACATATTCTTTTTAGTCGAAACTGGAAGAACATGTAACGTTGGAGAATCATCATTAATTGTCGATATCGTATCATCGAAATTAATGCGAGCTGCGAACAAATTTTCTCTGAAGTTTGATTTTGGTGGAGAATTATTCGGCTTCAAATGTTCATACCTCGAAAATAGTGACTTGTGTGCAGCTAAAAAGTAGTTGTCAATATAGTATCATGTACAATGTACATAATGATAACAGTTCTAATAGTACGAGTTATACCTCCCATTGGAGTAAATAGTAGGCGGTTGTGTTGATCGAATTGTATGTTTGGACTGGTGTTGAGTTTAATAGGTGGTGTTGCCATTAAAAGAACATTAGTAGGAGGTACTTCCAAATCATCGTAAATTTGAACAATGTTGTTTTTTTGTAATATATGATGTAATTTTTGACGTGTTTCCGATGTCAGTGTTTTAACGTCGGATAAATGCATTTGATACATGTTTAAAGCTTCGGTTAAGACCTTGCAACTCGATTCTGTCTGTAATCGACACACAGAAAGGTCCTCCAACGAATATAATTTCAATCGCTGATACAACTGAAGCAATATCGAATTGAATAGTAGAATAAAATTATGTAAATTCAATTTGTCATTTTCATATAGTTGCAGTAGGAGTGTCTGAAACGAGAAATACATTTCCTTTTAATGTGTCATTTTAGATTATGAAGAAAATGTTAAAGAATTTTTGAATGCTGCTTACTTGCATATTGTAAGGAAACAGTTCAACCATTTCCAAATAATTTATCCTTTGATATTGATTTGCATCCAATATTTGAATATCGCTACTGGTGCTCGATACTATATCATTCACTCTTTGACTAAGTTTTGTTACATTTTCTAAAATTGAATTTTTATTCTGTAGGTAACGCAAGCATTTACGTATACTCGACTTCCAGACTGAAATTAGTATGCGAATGTTACGCTTGAAAACTGGATACGAATATAGAAATTATATAAAATAAAATGTTAAATATAATATTAACTTTGATTCACGTCTTTGTCATTTACATCCGCCAAGCATTTCTTAATTGTAGAATAAACAGGAGCATCGCTGGCAATAGTTTTAATTACTCGTTCGGTCTCAAAAATTTCTGTTTTAACGTTGTTTAATTTCTGTTCTTCCTTCCTGAAAAACAAAGAGATAAATAAACAATCTTACCTGCAACGTTATGATGCATAGATATATAGTAGAGAATGCGAATATTACTTTAGAAAAGTTTCAGCTGTTTCTTCCATTTCCGATAAAGCCCGACATCGATCAAAAATATTACAACATATTTTTGCGTATGTCTTTTTTAACAACTTTTTTCCTACATTTGCTTCAATTCCCATTTGAGGTACAAAAATAACATTATAACTACCTGTAAAAATAGGCACATAATTAAATAATGGTTAGTAATAACATGATTTTTATAGTAAACATCTTACTTTTACAAGTAATATATTTCCTTAGTACCACTTGTGACAACTTCCACATAATAATTGTAAATTTGGTACCACTAGCATGGAACAAGTGTGACACAAGTATATTTGGAAATTCGATGTCACGATTTTCTGTGGATATGACTGTTAAAAATGTCTTAACATTATTACGGTATTTTGCTTCTGTTTTCTTGCAAGTCACTGGCCATTCGAGTAACTTTTCAAAGCGCTTTGAGTCATATATCGTTAATAAATAGTGAGACATATGCAAGAAACCTGTGGTGTTGGGTTTGTCAAACATGCCCTACATAAAAAATACAATTAATAACGAAATATATGTACATAGTCTGTCCAGAAAGTAAAGCAACCAAAAGTGCACCTGGGGGAATCATGGGAAGCATGTCATAATGCTTCCTCAACTCCTGTATAGTCCTGATTTGTCTCCTAGCGAATTCTTGTTTCCCAGAATCAAAAATCAAAAATCAAGAAACGCCATTCAGGGAGCATACTGCAGGAGATTTGCACCCATATGTCCAATAAACTTTTTTAAAAAAATGTCGTATTACTTTTCGGACAGACCTTGTATACATATGTAAGTACAGGATATATTTTGTTTAGTAAATAGAATGTACCTCACGAAAATGTTGCTTAAATTCATCACTGGGCGGTACTAATTCAGTCAACAACGAAACGTTGCGATGGAACGTTGCGCTTATAGCCATTAAATACAAATCTCTTGATAGTTTTTCTATAAAATGATTTATTATTATTTAAATTATTAAATTACTACTTACATTCTACGTCTGTCACTTGAAAATACCACGGCAACGATACTGACAGATACTGAAGGATACCACAGCTTTGTTGACAGTTTCGCGCAAACGTTTGAATTTGAAAAGTTTTTACTTGCTCAGTCATCAATGGAAAATATATAGATGGTAAAGTTCGCATTTATATAGGTGCCATACTTCCTAGCGGCAGAATGTTCAAACCTTAGACCATATACCATACATATACTCATAGACCCGTTTTTAGATAACATGCCATGTTCCAAGATTACTTCATCTACCAGATCACGGATGTTTATGTATTTCTATCACGATTTTGTCGTTTCTCATAATTCTTCATGCAACGAGTTGCACCATTCAAGGTCATACATAAGAGTTTACACCCCCTGGTGTCCACGACAATAAATTCACTGATTTTGCACGGAGTTTACTATCTAGGTTGATTTTTGCGATCTGTCGAAACGTCTCGGTTGCTCATCTAGGTATGTACATGATCGTCGAATGTTTAATGGCCGGATGTAACACAAGATCACACAAGATCGGCTCACGTCCGCCATATTGTTGTGTCACGTGACGAGGGAGTAGCGAGGTGAGTGCGCCGGGTCGAATTCGTGAGGAACAGTGAAAAATTTTGGACACCACCAGCCAACACAAAACTAATTACAACATGGATGTACGAAAAGTGACAGAATTGCTTCGTGCCACGATCGACCCAGCGCAACAAAAACAAGCCGAAGAGCAACTGAATCAGGTCGGTCAACTGAATTGAAAAACGTGCTCGAACGGTCGACACTTCGACAGAAACATGTGCCTCCCCACGATAACTTTTTTTTTCTTCGCTACCCATTTCCCCTTTCTAATTTGCAGTTCAATCGTCGAAATTATTCTCGAAAATGATTCTCTCACGATTACAAACACTAATCCTTGATTACGATCGTTTCGTAGTATTTTCCCCTTGAGAACGACCTTTAACCAAATTCATGATCCTCTTCATTCATTTATTTTAATTGCAAGTTCTTTTATTTAATGATTTTTTTCCAGCTGATCCTATACGCAATAGATCAATTTCTGAATGCATTACGATTTCTGTATCGTCTTACTACTGTATCTATAGTCTTTATTGAAGTAATAGCTTAATTTCTCCTTAAATAGTTGCATTGTTCCAGTTTGCATAATTATTAAATCGTTTAAATTACAGTGATTTGGAACTGTACGTCTGCTATAATCAACTTGTTGTTCTATTTTTAATTTAATATTCGCGTGGTTGATACGGTAATCTTATATTTTGCTATTGCATATTAATATTGTGCTATATAGATAATAAATAGTTATCGTTCGCTCGTTCTTACTTGTAATAAGCGTTATAGTTTTCATGATAGTCGTTTTGAGCAGAGATAGAAAATATTAGAATTCAGATACCTATTGAATTACAGAATACATCCAATCGTAATGTGCACAGAACAAACGTAGATTTGGTATAGTCTTTAATAAAGAAATATGCTTTCAGATTCACAAAATTATTGGTTTTGCACCAACATTACTCCAAGTGGTAATGACTGCAGAGGAAATGCCTGTTCGACAAGCTGGTAATTTACAAATATAATCTTTATCGTACGTAGAATAAAAATTGGTTACCAATGATTCTGTATCGATGCAGGTGTAATATACTTGAAAAATTTAATTACAAAATATTGGGCTGACAGAGAAAGTGACAATGGTCCCGTGGAATTTAGCATTCACGAACAAGATAGAGCTATGATTCGTGACGCGATAGTCGATGCTCTTGTACATGCTCCAGAACTCATCAGGTACATTTATTTTCATGAATCGTGATCACTGACTATGCTGTACATTTAAATATGATTACAATAATTTTCGTTTTTATCGATGCAGAGTGCAATTGGCAGTTTGCGTCAATAATATAGTAAAACACGATTTTCCTGGAAGATGGACACAAATAGTGGACAAAATTACAATATATTTACAGAATTCAGATGCTTCCTGCTGGCCAGGTGTTCTATTAGCGCTTTATCAACTTGTTAAAAATTTTGAGTGTGTATTTTACTAAACATTACACTTACACATAGAAAAATAAGTATAATATTTTACATTGAATGATCTTGTCTAGATTTAAGAAAGCGGAAGAAAGAGGGCCACTGAACGAAGCAATGAATCTCTTGTTCCCTATGATTTATCAATTAATATTACGACTTTTACCAGATTCTTCGGAACAATCAGTTTTACTTCAACAACAAATATTAAAGATATTTTTTGCTCTTACACAGGTAAGGCAACTTATAATTTTTTTAAAATGATTACCGCTAGAGTATTTTATCGGTATTACAACTCCCGGTTGTTTTATCGTTAATCAATTAGATTTGCTCGTTATCGTTTTAGTTTCTATTTCGTTTCATTATCTGTGTTTCAGTACACGCTCCCTCTGGACTTAATTTCGAAAGAAGTTTTCTCGCAATGGATGGATGTGGTGCGGCAAGTGGCTGACAGGCCAGTTCCACCCGAAACGAATAATCCTGACTTTGATGACGATGAACGGGCGGACTTACCATGGTGGAAGTGTAAAAAATGGGCGCTTCACATTCTTTACAAAATGTTTGAAAGATACGGCAGTCCTAGGCATGTAACCAAAGAATACAAAGAGTTTTCTGAGTGGTACCTAAGAACATTCAGTGGAGGTATACTCGAAGTTCTCTTGAAAATTTTGGACCAATATCGGAGAAATATATACGTATCACCGAGAGTGATTCAACAATCAATCAACTACATTAATCAAGGGTAAGCATCAAAGTATAAAGCCATCTAAATTGATTGAGAATCTATATATGTATCATACATATATCTTGGGTGTTGTCTTATTTTACATGCAACAATTAGTCAAAAATATATTTAGAAAACGATCATATTTTAGTCTGCACTTTTAGCTTAGGTTTTCCCGTAAAATCAGCATCGTTGCGGTTGTACCACGAATACCGTGCGAATACAGCTTGTATAAGTAAGAGTTCTTAAAACGACATAGCTCAATAAAACTCCTGTTTTACATTTCCAGAGTGAGTCATGCATATTCGTGGAAGTTCTTGAAACCACACATGTTTGAGATTATTCGTGATGTACTCTTTCCAATCCTTTCATATTCTGCCGCAGACGAGGAGCTTTGGAATAACAATCCGCATGAATATATTAGAGTGAAATTCGGTAAGAATATTAAGAAAATGTCCATTCGTTTTATTTAAATATTCTTCTCCTTATTCTTTCATAACAAGAAAAATTATTGTTTTTTTTTCAGATATCTTTGAAGATTTTGTATCTCCGGTAAATGCAGCACAAACTCTATTACGCTCCGCTTGTAAGATGCGTAAGGGTATGCTTCAACAAACCATGCGATTCTGCATGGAAGTCTTAACTAGTCCGAATGCAGATCCCAGACAAAAGGACGGCGCGTTGCACATGGTACGTCAATTTGAATGAAAAGAATCTGTGCCGAGTCACGCGGCGATATTTACAAATATTCTTATAGGTCGGAAGTTTAGCGAACGTATTATTAAAGAAGAAGGTCTACAAAGAACAGATGGACAAAATGTTGTTACAATACGTGTTTCCTGAATTCAATAGTTCTCACGGACATATGAGAGCAAGAGTAAGCAGCAATGTTCTTTAATGAGTTAACGACCTGTTGAATTTTTCATTTCAAGAGACTATTTTGCTTCTACATCGGTTGTTTTTAGGCATGTTGGGTGTTGCACTACTTCTCCGAAATAAAATTCAAGCAAGAGCAAATATTAGTCGAGGCAATTCGATTGACGACGAACGCTCTCTTAAGGGACCAAGATCTACCGGTTAAGGTGGAGGCTGCTATCGCTTTGCAAATGCTTCTCTCCGCTCAAGATAAAGCACAAAAATATATAGAACCCTTGATCAAACCAATCACTCTGGAATTATTAAATATCGTACGCGAAACGGAGAACGATGATTTAACGACTGTTATCCAGAAAATTGTTTCTACGTATTCGAATCAGCTTATGCCGATCGCTGTACAAATGTGCCAGCATTTAGTGAGTACAATATTTTTGAATGACTTCTGGTTCGAGTAAGTCGAGAAGTTAATAACAACTGCTTGCTTCGTTAGGCTGCCACATTTAGCAAAGTGCTCGACACCGACGAAGGCAGCGACGAAAAAGCCATAACTGCCATGGGATTGTTAAATACAATAGAAACCTTGTTGGGTGCAATGATTACTGAGCCACAAATTATGGAACAGTTGCGGCCTATAGTGCTTCAGGTTATTGCACATATTTTTGGAGAGAGCGTCATGGGTAAGCTGTAACATTATGCTGCGACTAAATTGTCACGTCCTTTTTTGCCGTTTCGAAATCGCAAATAGCGAAAAACATAACGATCGAGAATCGATGCGGAATTTCTTCGGGGTTTTGCGATCCGATCGAGGGTGGTCCGGTCTATACGCAACACGGCTTTTGCCATTACGAACATAGAAGTGACGTCACAATATTTACAAACTCACAAAATATAACTAAAATTATTTTAACTAATGTGTTAATATTTTTCATTTTTGCAGACTTCTACGAAGAAGCATTTTCTTTGGTTTATGACTTGACTAGCCAGTCGATTTCCAGCGATATGTGGAAAGTTTTAGAATTGATGTACCAACTATTCCAGAAGGATGCGTTCGAATATTTTATCGATATGATGCCTGCCCTTCACAATTACATCACAGTGGACACTCCGGCTTTTCTTTCTAACGAGAACCACGTGTTGGCTATGTTTAATATGTGTAAAGCAGTACGTTACAAATCTATATATTTGTTCACTCCGCCAATTCTTGTACATTACGAAGTACTTTTATATGGTAGGTGTTGACTGGAGATGCTGGAGAAGACCCAGAATGCCACGCTGCCAAGTTGTTGGAAGTTATAATTCTTCAATGTAAAGGCCACATCGATCAGGTATAATTTCTCAAAAATTGTATATATGAACGAATTCTTTGCTTTTCACAGTGGTGCTAATTGGAAATCATTTTTTCTTTTAGTGTATACCATCTCTTGTCCAATTGGTACTGGAGCGTTTAATGCGCGAGGTGAAGACCTCCGAATTAAGAACAATGTGTTTACAAGTAGTAATCGCAGCTCTTTATTATAACCCAGCGTTGTGCCTCGAAACGATGGACAGACTGCAAGGAAACTTCGGACAGTCGACAGAACCAATTGCGTCTCACTTTATCAAACAATGGATACACGATACTGACTGTTTCTTAGGGTAAACATTTTACAGTTCTACAAGTGTTAAAGTACTGTCGATCAAACTATATGTACAATTTTCTCTCTAGATTACATGACAGAAAACTCTGTGTTCTTGGACTGTGCACGTTAATTAACATGGGCCCAGCAAGACCAGCAGCAGTGAATGAATGCGCTCAACAAATTATACCATCTTTAATTCTACTTTTTGATGGTTTGAAGAGGGCTTATGCAGCTAAAGTGTCGGACATGGATGACGATGAGAACGACGATGATGGTAGCGATCTCGAAGAAGGTAATTTAATTTAAAAAATAAGAGTAGACACTCCAAAATGAAAAAAGGCAGTATAATTATTTGATTATGCTTTTGTAGAGGTATTATCATCGGACGAAGATGAAGTTGATGATGATAGCCAAGAATATTTGGAGAAACTTCAAGACAGGGTCACAAGGTCGTCCGCGCAGCATGGTTTCAATGTGTCGGCGTCGATCCAAGACGGGCATGGTGATCATGGATCGGACGACGATGGTGACGACTCTGAGTACGATGCCAATGAGGAAACTCCTCTGGAGTGCTATGTCACGCCTTTGGATTCGGAGGATACGAACCAAGACGAATATATTGTTTTCAAAGAAGTTATGCAAAGTAAGCAAACCTAAGATAATGTACGTGCATATGTTTAATTGCAGACGCGTTTATATGTAAACGATTTATGTATTTAAAATTTTGTATGATTTGTTTATTTGTGCCTTCAGATATTGAAAGATCAGACACAGTGTGGTATAGGGGATTGACCAATCACTTGACTTCGGAACAGCAAAAGGCGTTACAGGAAATTATCCTGCTCGCAGATCAGCGTAAAGCAGCTCTGGAAAGTAAAAGAATTGAACAGAGTGGTGGTGAGTTTTTCGAATGTATTTCCTATTATTATAATTTTGAGCGGGTATAAAACAATTGTTGACTTTTTCCTTTAGGATACGCCTTTCACTCGCAGACTGTACCCACATCGTTTAACTTCGGCGGTGCGCCTCTGACTCGATAAAGGCTCCCGGTCGTTTATATTTCTAGCTTAAGTAAGTAAATAAATTGCGAAGCATCCGAGTCGAGTATCCTCATTCACACGGTAAAGGTCGATCTACATTATCCGGCACGGACCGGCACCGGCACGATAGTTTTGAAGGTCCTTCTTACACTATATTGCACGGATCGTCATGTATATATACTTCGGGGACAAACCGTCAGTTGACGTAAAACAGTCGAAATGAGCGGATCGGGCAGCGACGAGAAACCAGCTCTTCTCGCTATATTTTTAGACGAAGAGGAAGCTGAAGCAAGAAAAGTGAAGAAAACAATGAGGACACGTTTTGGTGCATCCAATTTTGAAGAAGAGAAAAGACGATAGAGAATATTGGACTTCATACGACGATAAATTCTACCAATATTTAAAACTAAGAAATTTTGAAAATATTGCAATTGGTTGAAATTACAATGAAAATGCTAAAAGTTGTTTATAACTTTTGTTGTCAATTATGTATATGATAAAAATTTTACCCACCGGCACGAACCGATTAAACATTCTTCGCGAGAATGTTAGTCGGTGTCTGTGCAGTATAGTGTGAACAGTTCCATTTAAAACGCATGTTTCGATATTTTGTGCCGGTGTCAGTGCTGGTACGTGACGGTCCGTGCCGTATAATGTAGGTTGTAGGTAAATCGTCCTTAACGAGTTCCCATTTCGAGTTGAAACCGAGTTGTGCAATGAGTCATGTCGAAAATCGAGAGCGATTTTTTGTTGTTGTTTGTTTTTTCACGTATCTCTTAGCTTTTCATGATCATAGCTCGGTACAATACAACAATGGTAGCATCCTTTCGAGCGTTTGGAAATCCATTCCACGATGGAATCTGCGGAGAAGCACGTCTCTTCTCGTAGCAAACACTAGTAAAAATGTAATTACATCTCACGATTAACAAAATTATATAATGTCTATATGTGTGTAGACATATAATATGTGTATATATAATACGTGTATTATATATATACGTGTGGGTGTGTATATATGTATATATATATACACACATATATATAAATAAAGTAACTACAAAACATAATAAATTCAATCGTGCCACACGAAGGATTTTGTATCTTCTCTTGACCAGTCGTGTATTTCGATTTCCAGATTCCAGGGAATATGTTCTGATCTCGATTTTCAAATCGCTGTGCTTCTTCGTCGAGCTCAGGCCAATTCATTGTCCAGCGCGATCGAATCTTTTTTTGTACGAGAAGGGAAATGGTTATTTAGGATGAGAATGACAACTCTGGTACAAAAGAAAGCCAGAGGCGTGCATGACTGTGAGAGAGAGAGAGAGAGAGAGAGAGAGAGAGAGAGAGAGAGAAGTAGATCAAAAAGGAGAAAGTTGTTCGATCGCTCTTGAAGCGCTCGAAAAAGTGCCTTCATAACACGCTCGACGTAGATGGGACCTAAATTAAGGACAGCAAAGTTGGATCAAGGCTAGGACGCTTCTTTAGTTTGTAAGTTTCTCGTAAGCACTGTACTAAAGTATAATAAATTAATGCTAACTCAGAGGGCATGCTTGATTCAGGACTTCGTAGCGTTGATTCCATTAATCGATATAAATTTCATAATGAATTGTAAATAAACGAACATTTTCAAAATGCTGGTAAAGTAATCGTACACCATAGATCAACAATGTGTCTGTTTGTATATTTTCTTTAAATCACGTTTCATACTACAGGTTTATAATTTAGGTAGACGTAGTCGACTCTGTAAGAGTTCATTTGTATAAAATGTATCTCCAACTATTTTTTTAAACATCCGTTTGGAATATTTATGAAATTATTGCCAGAGCATGAAATATTCTGTAAAGTTCATATGTTTATCTTATTAAAAGTATACATGTAAAATGTCTAATGATTTCATTGAAACGATATTGTTACACATGTTGCTACATCGCGCGTCGGCGAGAAGAGTAAGTAGAAATTGCTGTGACTATGTAGATCGTAAAAACAATCGAGCGTGACTTCTACAATTAACATGTTCGCGTGTCTCTATCTGTAAAATATGATCAATCGAATATTGTTTCACCACTAACAGGATTACAGCTTCAGGGTCATGATAAATGTGGATAAGAATGCAAAAGTTTTTCCTTAACAGCCTTATATTCCACTTTCCATCGATACATAAATTAAATTACGTGGTTTTCCGATAAAGAGCATAGCAGGATACATCCGCTCGTGGAAAATAATTTATATCCTGCGAAAAGTGATTCTCAGAGCGGAGACACGTTCGTGAAAAGAGCTGCGACGATCGCTATTGCATATGCATTTCCAAACTTGTACACGTATTACATATCTATATACATACTTTTTTGTCGAAAAAATTGGCTACGGTCATGACTAATTCTTTGAACGTGAGATGATTGATAGATAGATAAGGAAGGAGGGGAGTGAGAGAAAAGAGCTGCAATAATTTTGACTACTCATGATATCGGCTGGTGGTTCTTAATGGCACAGATACCGCAATTCCACTTGGATAGAAATTTCAAATAAACTTGAATGATCGCAAGAGAAATTGAAGCGATCATGGCCGAAGATATATTTCTAGCAAAGGATAGTCGTAATATTTGTAATCACAGATTCAATATTTGAGAAAATTTTTTGAACAATCGCTACTTTATAAGTTCTACTTGTATTTACCAATGAATCGGCCAAGCAAGAAACTTGCAAGCGTAATGACAACTGCGACCTTCCGCAAAATACTGATTGAAAGAGAAAACAAGAAGAAAAAAGAAAATGTATCCCACAACTCCGAGAGAACGACGCATTGATGTCGTTATTTTATTTCTTTTTTTTTTGTTTTGTTTCGTTTTCTACCAATGGTTTGGCGACCAAAGGTACGAAGCACTCGAGATCAAGAAGACGCAAAGAGGTTTGTCGATAAATGAACGTGATGGACGAGAGGAACGCGTTCAGAACAGGGAGAAGTTTTACTCTCGGTCTCTTTTCCTCAGTGTGTCCTCGCAGGAAACGAGCACTATTTCACTTCAGACATCGTTCGAAGTAAAACGAGCCGATATACCCGCCTCTCATTGCTTTTGCTACATTCTGCTCAAACGCTCTCCTATTGTTTTGTAGAACCTCTGCAGCATCTTTGTTTAGTGGATCTTCCGGATTAGGTTCCTGAACAAGAAACAATGTTCTCTCAAAATGTGTAACATACGTTTTTTGGTTTACTAATGCATTTAACCCTGCAATGGCACACCAACAAAGATTCCACCATGATATTTTATAGCCTCGAAAAAATAAAGTGTGTCTTTGCACAGTTAGTAAAATTTTTCTAATCCTTTCGGACCAAAAAATTTCACCGATATGTTTTATCATGTACCAAAAAGAGATATTGTAGTCCGTAGACGATAGAGTTAATGGTGAGAACTGGTTTCCAATCTTCTCTTAAGATATTCAAACACACATTGCCATCCAGATCGATATTCGGATGATAAACTTGAGTTTCGCACTTGACTTTGGGTGGCTCGTGTGGATAGTTTGGTCCAACTTTAAAACCGAAAACGAATCTACCACCCCTATAAAATCCCTAAAAAAAATAACAAAATTAGATATACTCGATTAAAAGAATGACCTTACGTTATGGTAATCGTTTACCTCGTCTGGACAAATAATTAGTTTAAAACTAAGAAGATCATCAGGATCAGGAAACTCCGTTCCACACGTTTTTGGCAAGTTCAATTCATTTATATCTATGGAAAAGAGAAACCATTAACTAGTTTAGTCTTATTTTTCAGTCCAATAAGGTTTTGGAATAATTTCAAAGAGCAGCTATTTACGCACTCCAATTGACAGTAGTTTAACAAGCAATCTAAAAGGAGTTTAAACATGCGTATATTATATACAATTTCGTACGTTGTGCGTACTGGTGTAAGAGGAAGCTAAAAACAAAGTGCAGATTCTTGAGAGAATAATTTTATAAATAAAAATGATCGAACAAGAGTCGCTCGAATCATTGTTGGTAATTTTTGTGCATAGTCATAAGAAACATTAAAAAAACTTGGAGAAAGGCTTTCACGAGGGAGAAGTTTGATTGTTCGCTTGCTAAAGAAGGTTGATAGCCGATAGAATAAGACGAGAAAATAGGAAAAAAGACGATGAAAGGTCATCAATGAAACCTTTTGTAATTCTGAGTTGTGCTGCAGATGCCTTCTTCTGGGTACCAGGTTTCGGTGACTCGCCATCCTTTTTCGCCTGTTTTAACGAGAATAATTTAATCATGATAAAGTGGTGGTGCCCGGCGTGGAAGGCATAAAAAAAAGTCTCTTCTTCCTCTGTTGGCCACGCGCGCGGACTGTGATACACGCAACAAAACTCTCTTTTTGACAATGGATACAACTACCGTGAATTTACGACTGGTCTCACGTAGGACGTGCAACAAACCGTTCCGGTTGCTGTCACGGTACCACGGTATACTAAAACTGTACACTGTATACACTTTTCGCATCGTCTGATTAATTCTGTGCCGTAAACGCTCCTTACCGTCTATTCGTTCGAGAGACGTTCGAGAGTAGGAGAAACTATTTGATCTTTGCTCTCCTTGGCTAGCAATTTGTTGGTGATGGTGCTGCCACACAACAAAAGCAAAGAAAGATCGAATAAATCCGTTTATCGTGTAGATATAGACCAGCTATCGAAGAATAACAGTTTTTCAAATGATTACTATGTACACGTATATAGAAGGATCGAAACTATTGATGCCACAGTATCTAAAGCAGGGTCTGCTATGCAGCATTGAAAATAAACGATTCAAATTTACCGCCATTATATTTCTATCGAAGATGTGCGCACCATCGAGTGCGCAATAGAATGGCGGAGATATAAATACGCAGTTATGTACTAGTTTCGGAGGATACTTTGACTATAAGACGGTAAGGAGTGTTTACTGTTACTGTATTTCATTTGCATACGACATGGCATAACGCAACATAACAATTTTCAAGCAAATAGTTGGTCGTGTAAATTCTATTATAGTAAAAGAGCTTGATAAATATATTCATTGTTATTCATATATATATATATATTTTTTTAAAATCTTGTCCGTTGTTTTAGTATAAGTAGTTTTGAAAGTCGTTAAATATTGATTGATGCAAATCAGTTATTACTTCAACTGGTACTTTATATAACATGTCAGAAGTATCGGAACCATATTTACAGCAACCACTATAATTTTTTTTTTCAAAGCTGAAACAAAGAATTCAATCGATTCGTATCTTATACGGAGATAACATTCGACACATAATTTCAAATCATGATCATCATCATCAATGCATCTTTTGTATACGATTGGAGAATAGTTATAACGATTTAAGGTTTCACCTGGTTTCACCAATCGGAATTTTTCGCGTGTATCTGGTGAACTCGAAGTCAAGAAGTGAGAACGTCTTTTTTTATTTCGGTCGTTATAGTTATACGAACGATTGTTTGATGTCGCAAAGAGAAATATATAAACACTATAGGTGGATAGTTCAATGTTCGTTTCAAGCTAGCGCGAGGTTTAGACGTCAATGGCTTTGTGCACAGTGATGAGATACTGTCGCTTTTTTCGGGCATGCGCGAGTTTCGGCAGGAACGTATCTACGTCTGAAGTTTTTGGGAAACTATGTCTGCAGGATTCATAATTTTAGATATAGGCACGTTTTTGTTATATTTTAAAATTTTATTATTATCAAAAATGTTTATATATTTTATATTTACATAACATAAGATATTTAGTGGAAAAGTAATTCCATATTTTAAATGTATTTTTCTTTCGTGAATCCTGACAATAAGGTTTTGGCAGTTTCCCTTATCTGAACAGCAAATACTAGTATTCTTTAATTACTTCTGCCAAATTAAATATTTACTTTCGTTATTATATATTTTGTTTAAAGTTATTTTAGTACCCTTCCCGTATTACCAAAATACAGAAAAACAGTATGTTATATTATATTGCACAAACATACATAAATATTATATATTCTGTGTATGCGTGTATATATTAAATTTTAATATATTGTATATATAAACGTACACATGTTACAGATTCATTTTTCAAAATCAAATCATAGTACATTTTGTGAAATTAGCGGGGCGGTCAAGGTACCCGATTTCAACCAATCTTCGTACTTGACTGAGGTCAGAATAGTCGCGCATGCGCGAAAAAAGCGCCCAGTATCCCATCACTGGTTGTGCATGTCGCTTGGAACGATTGGTGAAGTAACGAAGCAGTTCTTGTGATTCGCATATTTGCTCAAATTTGTCAGTGAACGTGGACACAATGGCTGGAACAAAAGCCGAGATTTTGGCTGATTTTCAGGTGATGCATTCAAGCCTCGATTTTGCGTTAACTTTTAAATACAAATAAAGTTTGAGGTTATGATATATGGAGTAATGACATTGACAATAGTTGAAATCGACGGATATCAACGATGAGATACTTTCTCTGTTTTGTTTGGCAATCTGCTGGAGTTTTCCATGATATTCTAGAATATCCAAAAAAATATTAATAATAATTTTTTTGTTATTTCATATCGCGTATTTTTCATCGTTTCTTTTCCGTCTGTGAAAATCTTTGTCTCTTTGTCTGTACACAATCGCGACTGTGAGTCTTTGAATCTTTCTTTAAAAAGTTGTAATTGGTCGTTTATGTAAAACAAAGTACGAAACAGTTTCATCTGTCCCACATCCGCCTTTAAATTTGATTTCATTTTGTTAGTGTATTTATTTAAAACAGTAACAATTATTTATATTATTTTAGGCTTGCACCGGAATCGATGATGTCGGACATGCCATTAAATATTTAGAGGAGTCAAGTTGGGATTTATTGGTAAATACATGTATAAACTCGTTTCTATAACCAGCACAATGTAACATAATATTTTAAAACATTATGTAGGCAGCAGTAAATCAAGCCATGCCTAGCGGTACGCAACAATTACCCTCTGAAATGAGTCCTGATATAGAAATGATAGAGGAAATCGAAAGAATGCCACATTCATCTTCTTCGTCGTCGTCGCAAACCGTTAACGATACAAAGAATAGCGTAAAAGTGGATGTTATAGAAAATTCAAAACCTGGGACAAGTAAATATAAAAATTATGCAAGAGCAAGAACACTCACATTCTGCGTTAATTACCTTAGTCGTGTTTATATAATAAATATATCCGAGTCTTCGTCCGTGAGTAAGTACTCACTATGCTTCCTTTGATATTTTTGATTAATACTAGTTGGTATTAGTTTTTAATTGGAACATGTTATCTCTAGAGGATCTGAGGCAGCTTATATGGGAACAGACAAACGTTCCACGTTGCCAGCAACGTCTGCGTGGATGGAAAAAATCACCTGACTCGCTTTCAACGCCATTACACACACTAGACTTGCCAAAAGAGAATACCTTGTACATGTTTACTTCGCCAGATTTTATGACCGACGAGTAAGCACATTTAAGAAAAAAATAGTTTTCCAGTTTGAATGACAATTTTATTGCGTTCATTATATTTTTAGCGACAAATCGAAATGCACGGAGCGCATGACTCAAACGTACACCTTGAATATCAGAGATGAAACACACAAGAAAACATACAATTTAAAGTTTAGTGGTTCGAGCACAGTCTTGGATGTAAAGTCTGGTATTGATGCATTGATAAATGTTCCTATTCGAAATCAACAATGGAAAGGCTGGCCAAGTACAGTGAAAAATGATAGCATAATGCTAGCACAAACTGGAATCTCTTATCCAGAGCATGATCTTTTTGTTACCGAGCTACCATCGAAAGAGGAGAAAAAGGTACTTTTCGATACGAATAAATAATCTATAAATTATGTAATATATAAATAATATTTTGTATGGTCTTAGGAAGTCATAGACCTGGTTGAAAGCGATAGTTCTTTAGAGGAAGCATACGACGTAGAGGATTCGTTCAACGTTGACGATGATATTTTCATAGATATTAAAACCACTACTAAAATACAACGTCTTAGTAAGTATATTTTCTAGCCCGTTCGCTGTGAATAAATTCATAAAATTAAATCGTGTTTCGTACAGTGCCAGATAATGTTATGGACGAGACCGTGGGAACGTTGCATTTTGCCGAGGAATTCGAGAAACGATACGGACAGGCACATCCAGAATTTTTTACCGGCAAATTTAAAGACGCTGTTAAAGAATCATGTTTAAAGCCTGCGAAAGAGGTTTGTAGACATTCTCGAATCGATAGTTACGTTCAATAATATCTCGTGTGAATTGTAAACTCGATTTATTTTAGAGAAAATTGTTAGCTGTCTATTTACATCACGATAACAGTATACTAGCGAACGTATTTTGCGCACAATTACTAGGCTTCGAAACAGTACTGCAAGTATTGTCCGCAAATTTCATTGTATGGGGCTGGGATATCACTTCCGAGTCTAATAAGCAGAGGTACGTGTTTTTTAAGAATAATTATTTCCGTTTAAAAAGATAATGTTTTTCTAAGTAATTAGTTACTTTTGAATCTCAGGTTTCTTTTATCAGTGAAAGAGACGCTAGGATCAGTTGCAGCATTAGCTATGAAGAATATAGAAGTCGATACATTACCCGTTCTTGTAATTATAATGAGAATTAGATCGAACACGGAAATATTCACGACGGTCCATGGCAATGTGGGGGTCAGTGATCTGCTGACCAACTTAATTCATGCTGTAGATGTGTTTCAGGTGAATGGAAATGCATACATATGTAAATGCTTATACATATGTACGAGCGATTGGATAAATCCGTGTCACATTTTAATTAATTGGATTTTTTAATCAACAGGAATACAGGCGCGCTGATATCGATGTCGAAGAAGAGAGACAAGCTAGAGAAAGAGTCAAGCAAGAACAAGACAGAGCTTATCAAGAAAGTTTAGCTGCGGATAGGTAAATACATAATTAATTAATTCCGAAAAAGAAAGTAAACGATATGTTTGATATAAAATGTTTTATCACTGTGTAGAGCAAAAGAGAAAGCGAAAGAACAGAAGAAAATGGAAGAAGAGTTAGAAAAGAGACGAAAAGAGGAAGCAGAGAATGAAAAGTTGGTTGAAGAAGCAAGGAAAGAAGCTCATAGGCGAGCACTAGAAGACAATCTCCCTCCTGAACCACAGCAAGCAGTAGGAGATGGTGTACTGAAAGTTAAAGTGTGGCTACCAGCTGGGAAATATCTAGAACGCAGATTTCAGTCAGACACGCCGCTTCAAACCCTTCTTAATTTTCTCATCGTGGAGGGCTATCCTACGGAAGAGTATAAGGTCCTATGTAGTTGGCCTCGAAGGGATGTAAGTAGATGATGTAAGCATTTGAGTTCTCATTATATAGATGTTTCTTCGCGTCCTTTCTTTTTCTACCGCGTTCATTTATAGCCAAAGAATTTGCATTCATGTTTTCACAAGAAATTTGAGATCGACACGTGATCAAATTTCTGTATTTTCTTTCTAGTTGACATCCATGGATTCGCAACTTACTCTCATGGATCTAAAATTCTGTCCTCAAGAAACGGTAATTCTAGAAGAACGATAAGTATAAGTAATTTGTTGTAATTAAATTAAAATGTAGAAACTAAGCATTACAATATTCTGAAAGTGTTATTTATTCAAAACTTTACAAGTTTCGAATAGTTGTCAGTTAATATGAGTTCTGTTTATTATACAATACGATTAATTTTTACGTTATGTCTTTCCGTACTATTAATTCGTACGACGAACGTGGTTTTTTATATACGTGTATTTATATATGTATATAAAATGAAAAAGAAAAGAGAGAAGTCCTTTCCATGCATACGCATTGTATATTTTAAATTACTAGAAATAAATTACTTCTGAAAACCTCAAACAAAAGTTGTCTTTTGTTTGTCGTTATTATGTTACTAAGTATCTTAAAGTGTGAGTCGAGAAAGAACTTGATTTGTAAAAGATATATAAATAGAACTCGTAATAAAAAAAAACTATATTTTAAATAATAGCACATCGTTTTAAGAATTTTTATTATAAATACAAAGATGAGGCGAAGACAATATCACGTTTTATAAGTTTAATTGCTTCGCTGAATTTATTCTCTAAGTCCGTGTTTCCAATATTCTTTGCTGCTTGACACAATTGCCTAAGAACTTCCTCTAAACGCCGCATACATCGTATAATTGAACCTAGACGAATGAACGAAAACAAAGTTTAGTTAACTGGGAAGAAAATCAATATAAAGATGCAAATCTCAAACGAAGCATATGATAGACCTTACGGAAGTTTGCCATGTGTCTAAAGTACTAATTAAAATATTAATGATTTTGCAGTTTAAACGATTAACGACTAAAATCAGTAGATAATAACTACGATACAAAAATACATTGGATACCGTCTATCCTATATTTCGTTTATACTACAATAAAAAAAAACAAATAAAAATCTGCAATATACCTTCAAATATATCTGTCATTTTACAAATTTGTAAAAACGTTGCCCCTTTACTCCAAGCATATACCACATCCATGAGATAGGGTTTGAACCTTTCCACGTACTTGTCTTCGTCTAACTCTAAATTAGCTTCTGTAGATACTTTCGCTATTCTTCGAGCCAAATCTTGCATTTGTCGCAGCGGACCACTTAATTCTTCGGTAGATTTCGGCATTTCGTTCGACTTCTCGTCACAAACGAAACAACTGATCAACGCTATCATTTGTGGTACGCTCAACGAATTGAACAATCCATTAAAGATCATCTCGGTCATTAACAATTCATCGGCCCCGTTCAGTTCGCAAGCCACTCTGCCCTTTAATTCTATAACATCGGATGCTGTACAATAGGCCAACCTTCTTAATACCCTTTTTCTACATTTCAATTCGTCCATTTGAAGTATCGATTTGGCTTTTTTCAATTCCGACTTGGCTTGCTTCAATTGAACACTCAAATTCTCTTTGTTTAAGAATTGTTCGTATAATCTATTTACATTTGGATCCTATATTTAAGTGAAATAAAAATGTATTTAGTATGCACAGTGATCGAAGCATTAAAGACTACAGTTGGAAGGTGCTTTACCTTGTGCAGGGGATGCGAATACAGTCTCTCTTCAAGTAGTTCGATTTTTTTAACGATATCCTTAAATGCCTCGTCTTCTATACGCATATCTGTAGTGGGATTCAGGAGTGGTAATCCGTCGGGAAATCTTTTCTTCACTTCTTGTATCGTCTTTAATACGCTCTTTCTGTTGTCCGACGGTCTTAAATCTTTTGGATAATACAGCCGGAGAGAACTTATTTGAGAAATTAACGTGTGTAGTACAGGTACCACTTCCACTTCACCTTCTTGACCTTCGTGGCAGGGTACTGGACACCCTTCGCTGGACTCTTTAGAAATGTGCAGTAAAATATCAATAATAATGACCGTGTTTTCCTTTCCCGTTGGATTCTTTGGATTTTTCTTTTTGAAATTCACTATAATACCCCAATCAAACATTTCACTTTCATTCTTTACCTAGAATATTACGAATATTTTAGACGACGTGGCTCTTGTATGTGTAAGTAATACAGATAAAGTGTATATACAAAATATATATAAACGCATACTTTCACTAGCCTTCCAGGCTGCAGGAAGGGTAGCAAGTACTCCGGCTTTGTCAAGTAAGAACGGAATTCGGTAGTAAGACGATCGAGTTGTTCACGTATGTCATGGTAAGAAGATATCTGATTATATTTATCGATATTCACTGCGTTATATGCCGCTTGTAATTCCTTTACCTCTGTAATCATTTGTAAAAATAATCATTTTATACCAAATTGTAATATGTAATTGAGAAAATAAATTATCTACTTACTATTGTACAAGTCGGGGATAGAGGCTTGATTTTGAAACTGATAAAAGCTTCTCTCAAGCATATATTCCGGATTAATTTCTTCAACGCGTAAAAGGTTCAGAACCATGTTGTAAGTTAAATGGAACGCAGAGTTGATGGGGTCCGCTTTCCCTTGTACAATCGCTTTGCCGATAACAGGGCTAACTTGTTCGTCGATCATCAGTATTACTATGCCTTTCTCGTCCAATCCTCTTCTACCAGCTCGACCGGACATTTGTATATATTCTCCGGAAGTGATCCAACGGAAATCTTTACCGTCGAATTTTCGCGACGCGGTGAACAACACTGTTCGCGCTGGCATGTTCAATCCCATCGCGAACGTTTCTGTCGCGAAAAGCGCCTTTATCAGACCTTCGCCGAACAATATCTCCACGGTTTCTTTCAGTATAGGTAAAAGTCCACCGTGATGAATTCCTATTCCCCGCCTCAACAGTGGCAAAACATTTTCAACCTGCGGTAAACGCCTGTCCTCCTCGTTTAGTACATCCATGGCGTTGTTGAAGACCTCGTTCACCAGCTTTTTTTCTTCCAATGTATTCAAATCCAATTTAGCCATTTGCATCGCGTAAATCTCGCAGTCTTTCTTCGAAAAACTAAAGATAATTACAGGCGCGAAATTCCTTTCCATAATCATTTTCACCATTTTGAAAATATTTGTTTCTCCAGCGTTCGTACGTCGCATACCCCCTTTACGGCCTTTCGTGTCTCCTTTAGCCGCGTCGCCGTGTTGCAAACACGCCATAGCTCTGTTAAAGTTGTCTTCTTTAAATTGTCCGGTCTCGTCTACTACCTGTACACATTTATTTATTAAGAACTGTGTTTCGATTAATTATTCGTATCGATACAGTTTTACAAACCAAATGAATCCCATCACCGCCAACAGGGAATATGTAATGTTGCAATGGAGTTGGTCTGTAGTCCGTATAAACAACATGACACGGCTGTTTATGTAAATGCGCGACCCACTCAACGAACTGTCGCGCATTCGGTATAGTAGCGGAAAGAAAAACGTAATGTACATTGTCTGGTAACAATATTAATGTTTCCTCCCATACAACGCCTCTTTCCTTGTCACGCATGTAGTGAATTTCGTCGAAGATTACCCATCCGACTTCACGCATTACCTACAACATTAAACCCATCCTATTCGTAGATGCAACTAGCTAGTAAACCGTACAATTAGAACTTTTATAGAAAGAGTATTGAAAAAACCTCTGATCCTCGGTAAAGCATATTTCTTAAAATTTCCGTAGTCATAATTAAAACGCTGGCTGTTGGATTGATAGTAACATCTCCAGTCAGCAAACCAACGTCTTTGAATTCTTCGAAGAACTCTCTATACTTTTGATTACTCAGTGCTTTTATGGGAGTAGTATAGATTACTCTTTGTTTGTCTTTTAACGAGCACGCTATAGCGTATCTGTAAAACGAACAGTCTATAACAGGTTTCTTTAAAAATACATACGTTTCTAGTACAATAAGACATACTCTGCGACAACAGTTTTGCCAGCTGACGTATGAGCAGATACCAAAACAGATTGATTGTTTTCTATACACAATATTGCTTCTTTCTGAAAGGGATCCAATACGAATTTGTATTCTTTGGCTGGTTTTCCTGTTTTATTCTCCAACGGTATGTAATTGTAATCCGGTGGAACAGCAACTTCGTGTGTGCAGGACTCGATCGTTTCTATAGTATGGATTTTGATGCGTGGAGCTAATTCTTCTATGCTGTATACCACAAAACGACCAATTTACATGGTGTATATTGTAATACATCGTCGTTTTTTGTAACTTACTTTAGGTCATCTAACACAGGGTCCGATTTTAACTTCTTTGCAACTTCAACGTAATTGCTGTCAGTGGGATCGAATTCCCGTTTTCCGCTGCTTTCCACCGTTTTCCTACGTATCAATTTGAAAAATTAGGTAACACATTGCGAAGTCAATTATAAGGTTATGTCGCATAGAGGTTAGGAATACAATTTACGTTTCATTCGACGCCGTTGAGACGTTTTGTACTGCTGGCGGTGGAATTATTTCCACTACATCATCCGTTTCTTCGAAAACGTCGAACAAGTCGGCTGTAAAATTAGCCATTCTAAAACAGGACGTTTATTTACAAATTAATTTTCTCAGTAACTTCACACTGTCCCAACTCTCCTTACGCGACACGCAGATTGTAATTTATGCGCTGTTTATTCCCCCCTATTATTTCCTATCGATAATCGAATCATCGAGTCGATACGTATCGAATATACATCGATTACACATTCGATTATACATTCAAATTCAAAATTTCAATACATATCCACAACCTCATAATAACATTTCATAATATTAACAATATCAACAATATCATTTCAATAGCAACAGCAATTTTCAAACTCATTTTCAACGACACTCTTAAAAAGACGATAACTTTCTTATTATTTTACTATACGATTTGAACTTTATTGTAAAGCTAGAGTAATTAGTTTCCTACAGAATGTGAAAAAATTTTTTTAAAAATTGCAATTGATCGGAATTGAACAAATAATATTAAAAGTTGCATTTTACAACTTTTTTATGTGGTCCTCTATCGAAAATTTAAAAAATACGTTTCGTAGACCTGTGTCAATTATATGCACTGTGAAAGTTTCATCGAAATCGATTGATGCGGAAAAAAAGATATGCATTGAAAGATGTAAGATTCCTTAGATTCACTGCAGTTATAGGCAGAAAATCTGCAATTTTTTCCATCTTTAAACGTTTGTAAATCATTGCAACGTCGACCGAGTTTGACGTAATTATCAAAATATGTTTAATTGACACAGATCTACAAAACGTATTGTTTATGTTTTCAATACAGACCCATATAAAAAAGTTGTAAAATGTAACTTTTAGTATTCTTTCTACAATTCCGATCAATTGCAACTTGAAAACAAAATTTTTTCACTTTCTGTAGCAAATTAATTGTTCTAGCTTCCCAAAAAGTTCAAATCGTATATTACTCTATTAAAAAAGTTATCGTCTTTTTAAGAGTGTCCGAATATTAGTGGGAGTCACAGTATATCATCGAGTAGATGCGTGTGTATGTACGAGGAGGTACGAGGATAAGGATTTCAATGGGTCCGGCCGCGGTTGCGAGCTGACGGGGCTTTCGGCGACGAAACGGGACTTTCAGTTTCCTTTGGGCGTTCGCGAGTGCAAGATCGCGCGAATGCGAGTGCGAGAGTAACGGTCGCGCTGGCACGCGCGTGAAAGTTTTCGTTTTCGTCTCCGAGCGCTCAGCTTCCTCCGTACACGGTGTCGATCGCAGGATTGACTGGGACAGACTGATCGTTAGTTCAGAGACACCGATACAGATCAAGGTATTTCACGCTAATCCCGAATACGTGTACCGAATTTTATCCGATGCCCATAGAATAATGCCGCCACGACCCTCGACCCTTGACGATTATCAATAAATGTTCCCTCGCATCTCGATCGGACGATAACGATCAACCCTTCCGATCCCGATTAAGATTCCAAGCTCTTCAATCCATCTCTATGCCATTTCTGTAATGCTAAACCGTTCCTAATAAGAAAAATAGTAATATTCGCTTTTACATACTTTTAATCTTACACCCTCCTATAACGCGGTACTTGATAAAAATTTCATAGAAATTGTGTGATTATTTCGACGCACAGATTCGATCAAATGATAATCATCGAGATAGTCACACAATTTCTATTAATTTAGTTCGATTTGAATGAATCGCGTTATAGGAGGGTTGACTGTGTTCATAAATAATTGATAGCAAAGTAATGTCTCTCATTACGTTGGGAGATTTCGAAGAATATTTGCGTTTGCAAGAAAAATTTACTAGTGAAACACGCGTGAATTGTATTTTGAAATTGTTGCCTACTATGTTGGGTTGTGAAACCCGTATGTCGATGGCTCGGCGTTAACGAAACCGGAGAATTATTGTTGCTAAACACCTGCGTATCGACTAATCGAACGATAGAAAGTTGCGGGTCGATACGATTAAGAAGTGTACGCTGTTGTGACTCGTTCATAAATATTGTTGATTCCACCGGGACCGCACCTGCATCGGCTTCGTGTACGATGACGTCCACTAATCAACGCATTTACTCATTCTTACGACTGCTTTCTCAGGTGCGTCGCACCTGACTCTTTGTCTTCGGGACAAACCTCGTTCGATTCCCCATTCTTTCATCTCTAATTCGATGTACAGCTGTAAGCTTCATTCACGCTTTCGCTCGTGAACCGTAATTCGTTCACGCCCACCGAAGGCTTCCGACTATTCTGGCTTGACGATATTTACGATTTACGAGACGGTAAATCGAGTCGGTGTTCGATGAAAATAAGGAGAACGAACCTCCTCTGTTGTGGACAACGTTTTCAATCACTCTCGAATCATTCGCGACGAACAAATCAAAGGAGACTCGAGTACCAGACTACAATTAGTTCTAAACCGAATTTGATCGTCACTCGTTATCGTCGAAAGTAACAAGCCGTTGTAGCAATTTACGTAGTCGATGTTTCGTTTTCCTATTCCTCGCCCAATACCAGAAGTGCCTAGCGGTCAAACCGAAGGATTTCATGGAAATTGCAAAGACGCGTTCGTCGTCTTCGATCATTGGTATCTAGCTTTTGGAAAAGTATTTGTAGCCTTGCTGAATTGGTACCCGTTGATTCACGCGTTTAATAGGGTGTACCGAATAACTCGGAAGAGTCGTTGTAAATATTTCATCGAAGAGCAAAAGCTGCGATTACGTTGCGCGACCCTCCGCGATGACGAGGGTTACGAAACGGAGTGAGTCTTGACAGGATGGCCATATGTTAGAGTCGAAGGACGAGGATACAAGAACATGAGACGATCAATGGTCCACGAGTCATCGTGCAGCGGGTCGAAAAGTCAGGGTCTGTCCTGTTGATCTTTCTCAACCACCGAGCGCGTCCTCCGGAGGAATCCTGGTCGTCCGCTTTCGTGATCCGTTGATCTTCGCTCTTTTCGTAACTGAAATCGGTCGTAGCGTCGCGTCGCGTCTCTTTGTCGACGGCCATGAACCGTCGCCACTTTCCGACCGCCGAAAACAATCGAATTCTTTGTTAAAGATATTAGAAGGGAGGAGGAAGTCTTTTAGCGACACTCTTAAAGAAAATTATCATTACGCCTGCGAATTTAAAGCGTTTACCGTGCGCGCATCGAATCAAGTAGCCGTTCAAGGTGTACAATGGAGCATTCGGATCGTGGTAGAAGGGAACGACGAATGTAAACGGAGGCGCCATGTAATTTAGCTTTGCTCCGTTGATTGTTGCCCCAAAGTAACGGTCCGTTCTTGCGATCATTGTTCTCGTTGAAACGATTCGCTGCTCTGTAGACTTTACAGTGCACATCATACGTATACACATTAGACAGCGGATCTTTATGTACGATCAAAATTGTCTTCCTGAATTGCAACAAACATTTTTAGTTCTAAATTACACCTGCGCATTTTTGTCATGAACGCGTATCATACGCTGTATCTACAGTGTATCTAATGTGTATCTACAGTGTATTCGGATTGATGTTCGATTCCAAACAGCGTAATTTTTGTAAGATCGGCGGTTCTTTCGAAAGAAATTTTTCTATTTAGCGCATAAGCTAGTTGCGATGAAATTGGATGGTTCGTTGGGTTTTTTCGTTTAGTTAATTTATAGATAGATAGAACGCCGCGCCGTCGCCAGCCATCGCGAGATCTTTTCATGGCGCGTTTCTCATTCGGAAGCAGCGACTCATCGCGCCACGTCGCGTTCGCTTTCTAACTCTGCAGACTTCCTGTTTGCGAATGTACATATGCATGTATAGATTCGATTATCCAATGTCAGAGACGAAGAACCTGTTGGTTCTTGAAACGCGAGACAAAGTTCGGATCTTGTTCAACCATGGGATCATAAAGTGAACGATGAAGTAGAATTTCCTCTTCCTCGGACGATGAACCAATTTTTAGAAGACCCAAAAAGATAGAATCAATAGGGAACAACGGGGTTCTCCGATCGTTTTGAACGGCGAACCGGTTTATATCAGTCGCCGAGCCATAAACGATAGGATAGAATCGACGGCAGTTGCGTCACGATCTCGAATCTTTCTTCTGGTCGTTAAACAGATTTTTATCGGGCACACGGAGTCGTGAATAATAGGATCGATCGATAGCTAAAATATTCGCACCGTCTCTGAATAACGATTCGCTCGTTGACCGTCGAGGCACGTATGTGGTCGCGAACTGACCAGAGAACAGAGCTGACGTAATCCACGGTCTGCCCGATGAATATGGAGACGGGAGGCAGCGCTCATTGCCGCGAAGCAATTGTTATTTTTGTACTTTCTCCGGAGGAAAAGAAAAGCTTATATTGCCCCGTGGTCGTACGACCAGGACGTCCGAGTACATTATACGTGCGGGTATATAGGTATGTAGGTACAGGTATAGGTGTAGGTATAAGTATAGGTATAGGTAAACGTATACGGGCTCGAGCCTGTACCGAAACGTGAATCTGCATGCACGAAAGTTGCTCCTCGCCCCGGGCTGTTTTGCCTTTCTTGCGGCTCCCGAAGAAAATTCCTGTTCGGGGTCCCATGGATCCGTGCCCTACATTTCGCCGACCTCAACATTGATTTCGTATTCTAATGAACGAGTGGCGGACGTTCGCTCGAAGTTTCGTATTTTTTTCGATTATTTCGTTAAGAAGTCGACGAGGTTCTCGATAAAGTTATGGCGACAATTTCTCTCCGCCTCTCTATCGATCGGTTTACGCTGGCACTATCCAGTTCCGAATTTTACGGAGTCCTAGAGACTTCGTCGTACAAATTCTGCAGCTTGGCAATTTTCTATCGCGTCCGAGAATCATCTGTTGGGAGGAACTCTTGTTCTCGGGGATTTTCGCACGAGTTTTATTTACTCGAAAGAGACCAGTCTCCGCTGTGACACCATTCGCAAACCCCCGGAGGTGTCGGAACGTTTGGTGGAAGGGGGAGGAGGGAGGAGGCAGGTTGTGTCCAGTCGATTAGAAATTACACACGGCGCTTTCGATGCCGTGAAAGTGGCCATGGGAATCTTTTTTGGATAGCTCTAGACGGCGGCCGCTGCGTCAGAGACAAGTTCGAGTCGAGCCGGGCATTTATTTTTCAAGACGCGGGGCGATGCGTTTTCATGGGACGGCCCTGAATGAGTGCGAGTGAAAGTTCGCGAGTCAAATATTTTTCGCGGCTCCGTTTCGTGGACCGTTCGCGTTCCCGCACGATCTTCCCTATAAGATAAAGTTTCTACGGGGCCGCTTCTTCTTCTACTTCTTCTTTCTCGATTCAGCGCGACATGTTCCCATTTCACCAACTTCTCGCCCCTCTTCTCTTATTTCGGGAAATTCTCACGACGACACCGGCGTTCTATCACTCCGTTGATCAATGCATTAACAATCGTCGATATGATTATCGTACGTCATATACGTAAAAATTAACTCTCGTTGGCGCGTACTTGCTTAGACCAAATTTCATTGGAATCTTCGAGATCTGGAAGGGCTGGAAGAGATTTCGATAAACCACAATGTTGGGAGCTGTAGCTCAGGAGATCAATTGCAATTTTTGACAAAATTTTTTTTCACATCCTGCAGCAAACTAATTGCTCCAGCTTCTAAAAAAGGTGTAAATCGTATGGTACGATATTTAGAAAGTCGTCGCCTTTTTAAGAGGGAACGAATAATTTTTTGACTCGCTGTATGTTTACAGTTTGATCATATGGAATTTTGCGGTGGTTCGGCAGCGAAGGTGTCGAGTCGTACAGGTTTCGAAAATTCATCGAAATCGTCGAAAATCGTTGCGACGGATCACCGATCTTAATCACTGGAACAATCTCGGTCCGTTGCGCTGGTAACCAAGCAAAGAGGATCGCGCGAGGGTTTGCCTACGATCGATCGTTGAATTTGGGTTGTGAAACCATTTAGAAAGGATGCAAAGTCGAGAAAACGGTTCGAAGACGTGAATCGGCAGAGAAAGCGAGAAGAGGCTGACTCCGAATCGTTCGAACGCACCTCCGTCGTACCGTATGGATCGCGTTGCGAGGGTTGATCGATCGTTGCGTTAAACCGCGGATCGAAGTGGTGCTGAGGGCGGCGGCGGTGTTGTTGCGTTTTGAATCGTTCGAGTTACGCGATACTCTTGTAACAGATTACAGGAGCGCGATCTAATTGATTGCGCGAGAGGTTCTCTCTTCCCTGTTCGCTGGCTGGTCGTCTGTTTTTGTCGGCTCTCGATCCGGTCGATTCGTCAAAGTAATTTTCCTCCGTTCGCGGATGCGGGACACGGCTCGGCACGAGCGACTCTCGAGGAAAAGTCTCCGTCGATTGCGCAAGTAGCGTAGCCGCGATTCGGTTTCCTATGCACAGTGGGCCGATTCTATAAAATAGGTAGAATAGGGTTCATGTCATAAAACAGGTTGAATTATGTCTTTTCGAAGGCTACTTGGTCGAGCTACATTGAAAAGCACACAGATTTCTATCCGATCTCATTGTTTAAGCGCATATTTTCTTGTCGATTAAAAGTAGACGTTGATGGTACAGACGTTTTATAAGTTCTATTTTTCGATCGTTGAAATTTTATAATAATCGTATGGTGGTGTCGGCGCACGGGATAGATCAATAATATAAAACAAGCACTTTTGCGATTAATAAACTCCCAACGTTTCGATCCTGATGTGCATCATTTTCGAGAGACACGAATTTTGTCCAGCTTTTTGCGATGCGGGGCCGCCTCTGTGCGTCGGGGCCCGATCGGGTCGCGGAGTCGTGGTCCGTGAATATCCGCGTGATATCGAGCTTCTGTGGCCGACCGCGCGAGTTGCATTCTTCTTGAAGCACAGGACTTTTGTAACGTCAATCGACATTCCAGGGTGCAATCGTGTGTAATACGTGAAGATCGTTGGAGCGGCGGCGTAGCCACGTGAAAGTGGAGGCGCAAGTGGTGCAACAGGCGCAAGAGGTACAAGAGGCGCAAGAAGTGACGGAATGCGGAGTGCCGTGCCGGGGCGCTACGGCCTGCACCGCTGATCCAATGGTACTAGGTAATTGGAGTACCTGTAACTTGCGAAGTAAACAGGCTACTTTGACACATCGTGTATCGTGCGCGTCGATCTCCGTTCTCCTGCTTGCGAACCGCCTCGCGCCTTACAGAGGCCCGCGGAATGGAATCACGAAAAACTGGACAAAACGTGTATTTCCGTTGATTAGACGTCATCGACTGCAAGCCAAACGGTTCTAGCATTTCTTTGTAGGGGATGCTTCACCCCTCAGGGTTCTCTCAAGAGCCGAAACTTTTCACACTCGTTCTTCGACTTTTCTCTTCGAATGCGCATTATTTTAGACCGACGAAGGGGAACCTCTTAAAACGTACAGGGACAGGTTACTATGGAAATATGGGGTGAAGATGATACGAATGTTCATCGTACCGCTAAGAGCCACTAAGCGATCGTAGAACGAATCGGCAGCAATGTCACGGTTACCCGAACGACGAGAGCCGACTCGAATCGCGAAGATAATTCGTTTCGACTCTCGATAGGAATCGTATATTCGGCTAGACCGAAATAAACCGTCCCCCAACGTTTACCGAGCGCGTTTAGTTGCGATTCCGCGGCGAGATAACGATCACGATGGCTCGTTTAGCCGGCGTTATATTACAGAAATATAACATTACCCTACATTCCTGCCAAGCCGGCGCGGAATGTCCTGGATAACGTAACGCTCGTTCCACGTTGTCCAATTTCTTACGTGATCATGACGAATGTGAAAGCGACCTTGAAACATGGATCATCCACCGCATCAATACTAAACGGCTCGTCCGACGAATATCTGCCAGGGAAGAACGACCAGCGACCGATCTGATTCGACCCGACCCGACCACGACCCGACCAATAAATAATTCGATCGATCTTCCCGAGTCAACGAGTCCGTTTTCGGTTGAAAAATCACGGAGCCGCGGTTGACCGCACCGACGCGACGCGACGGACGTTATCCGGTGCCGATGGGTGCGAAATTAGAATTACAAATCCTCGGATCGAAATCCCCGCCTGCTCGCCCTGCCCCAGTCGGGCCTAGTGAAAACGAAAGGCAACGCACCGTGCGGCATTAGAGTGACGAAACGGCCGCTTAATAAATTCTTGTGAAACCTGTGCGGGCGATAATGAATCGATCCGTGCGATCCTTCTGCTCGGGCATCACCGTCGAATCTCTTCGACTCTTAGATGATTTATTTAACGTAAGTAATATTTATTTAGCAAACCCCTGCAAACTTGGCACCGAAACAATATTGTTTCTCATTATAGTCAGACGCGTGTATCCGCGTACGCCCTAAAAGTAAAAGTTAAAACTTTTTTAAACTTTTACCAAATTACCTGATTTTTTGTGATCAATTAGAAGCATTTGCGTACTAAATGATGTGAAAAAATAAAAAAATAGCAGTTACGTAAAAAAAAGGCACTTTAAAAAATAATTAATAAATTTTTTTTTAATTTGCTGCCATATAACCGTTGTGCCTGCGGTGGTATGCTTTCCACAAATTTTCAAGCAGATTTGTTGGATAGTTTGGTTTTTATTGATTTTTTCCGCTTTTTGGTTATTTCGTACCACTGTGCGGCGCGGCGACAAGCCGAGAATACAATGATCTCGCCGGATTATCGGCTGCGGCGCGGCGTGGCCCGGCGCGATATTGTGCACCGTGCAGACGTTCACGATTGCGACACCTATAAGTTCGCGTCGAAGACAAAGGTGGTGGAAAACGTGAGAGACGAGAGGGGCGCGCGAAGACCGGTACTCGAATGTCCCGAGGAATCCAGGTTGATCGTCGATCAGGAATCCAAAAATACGCGCGCGTACGCAGATACGTATATCCGTGGGCCGGCGCTAACACGGTCACGAGAACGAAATCGTTTCCGAAAAGGACGTCGAACGTCCTTTACGATCGGTCGTTTCTGCGACCTCTGAACCACGAACAATTGAATTGCTGGCTGGATGTGAGCTTTTATCGTTCTTTCATGAAATCCTGCTCTCCTATAAAATTTGCAGTTTGCATCGTCCGACCGTTGTTTTAAATTAACAACAACGTACAACATTGGATGGTACAATGTGCACATTTTACGGGAGAACAAAAGCTAATAGACTTTGACGAAATCTCACGATCAACATTGTTCCAGACACGAATTTGATTAGCGGAGATCGCGCTTTTCAAGTTCAAACGAGCGCTCGACCGTTCAAATGTATTTTGTTTGGACTTGATTCGGGATTCGCAGGAGCGCCGTCGAACAGCGGGAAGACGAAGAGGGACATTGCGATGTCGGTGAAAGCTGAGGAAGCCGAGAATGATAGCGTGCACTGTTAGTCGGCTGTTGGGCACTAGGATAGAGCATGCAGCGGTGGTTGCTGGCCCTGGACGAGCCAGCGTCTAATCCATGCGGTAGCATCCTAGTCAACCACGAACCATCGCTGGGGTACGTTTCAGCTCACGTTCTACAAGCACCCCCGTACAATCGCAACACAGAATTTCATGGGCGAAACGAGAGAATGAACAAATTATTTGGCTGATGTTTCTTACATTTTGTGCAAACAGTTTCTATTTTTCATAAAGATCCGCAGTCCATTCGTAAAATACGCGTTTAGTAGATTCTGTGCGATATCATCGTAACGAGTCTTGACTCGACGTTACGGTGCAAGAATCGTTTGAAATGGTCGATGTGAGTTCTCGCTCGGTATCATAGGGCAAGGGGGTAGACCATATTCGTGAACGACAGGGAACACCGTTAGCTCGTTTTGGAAATCGTTGCGACGGTATGGAGATTGTAAATTCGACCGAGTTGAATCGATGATTGATGACGCTGCTACATAGGTGATACCGTTGGACCGTATCAGGGGATGCTGGAACGCGGGAAATTCTGTTCCAGTGGCGTGATCGCAACGGCCTTGGCAGTTCCAGCCGGGAACCAGAATCAAAATCAGAATTTGAACCAGAACACCCCCAGAACAGACGGCGACGGCGACGGTAACAGGGACGGCGATGGCGCAAAGCTGGCCTTACATCTACCGAATGAGCGCTACGGCTGCAATCCCGACAGCAGCTTGTACGCGGTGCCGAGGACCGAGCTGCACGAGGCGGAATGGTAAAGGCCGTTCCTCGCCAGCAGACCGTAAAATTCAATGCAAAACGCGGCTTGAGCAATACCGTGTCTGTTAGTCGAACGAACTTACACCGTCTACTTTTGTCGCGTATCGCTTTGCCGAACGATCGGGCTCGCTTTGATCTTGCACAATGATCTTCGAACGCGACGAAGGGTATGTTTTAGCAAAGGGAACTTCAAAGTTTCGAAGCTTCGAAGTCTTCCAAGTGTTCGAAATTTCAGTCTTCGTAACGTATGAAGTTGTAACTTATGAGTTTCATGCCGTGTCACGATTTTTTATAAATTGATAAAAACGGAGGTTCGAAACTTTGATTCTCATCGCCTTGGAAGCTTCGAAATCTTCGACCTTCGAAGGAAAGTTACAGCCCTAGTACGTTTACGTCGCAGCTGCGATTGAACATACGAAACGCATCGATCTTCGCTTTTATCGTCGCTCTCATCTTTGATGAAACGTATCTTAAAGTTCCCTTGCGTATCGTGAACGGAGAGCAGCGGTTAGGCGTCGCGATTGAAGACCTAACGATACTCTGATCACACAGGATAGAGCCTGACTCGATAGATGCCGATTTCTCGAGATTCGTGGCCGGCTCGTCGGCGGCGACAACGACCACGAGGAACAACTCGAGAAGATGTTGCCGGACCTCGACCAGTTCCGGCTACTCTAGCCATTCGCCGCCGTTGTCCGGCGGCTCGTATTCCTGTTACGCGTCGGCGATCCCTGGCCAGGCCTTCTTCCGAACCGTTCCGCTCTCGATAAAGGACCAGTTCGGTGGAGGACTCGCTGTGATTCACGAGAGCGAAACGATCCCGCGCCCTATCTGGCCGTCCGCGTTTCCTGGCCCGCGTGAACTCTACCAAACCGACGAGAATCCTGAATACGATGGTAAGCCGATGAAAGTTCGAGGAATCAATTATTTCTACAGGGTGGGTCGCCACATTTTGCTATCTAGATTTACGTCATTATTATTACGAATAGCAAACAGTGTTTCAGATGAAGTTGAATGGTTTTGAGAGGGGCACGTTATAAATCTAGATGGCAAAATGTGGCGACCCAGCCTGTATATCATATTTTCTAATTGTTGGTTAATCGTTAAACGTTGACGATTCTGTCGCAGCCCTGTACGCCTGCTGTGGGTGCGGTTGCGCGTACGCGTACTCGCATTGCGATCGGGACTATGAGAAGACGACGAGCACGTCGGCGCACGAGATCCTTCTCGAGCTGTCCCAAACTCTGAATTCTGTGATAGAAGGGGAGACGGCGATGACACCGGAGGAGATCCTGCAGAACATCTCGCACAAAGTCACGCAAGGTATCGGCTTGAAGAGCGGTATCTACGAGTACGTGTACCATCAGAACTCGTCCGGGAAGTTCTTGCCTGGGAAGAAGTCGCTGCTGAGCGACAAAAGCTCGTCCCTGTTCAGCTGCGGGAACCGAACGGGATCGTCGCGAATCAATCCAGTGAATTCGAAGCTGTACACGAACGCCAGGCACTTGTATCTGCATAACCCAGGCTGGTACACCTCCGTGTGCACCTGCGAGCACGCGCACCACAGGTTCCTGTCGTCATCCTCGTCGTCGTCGAAGGGCGACGAGGAAATGGGAATCGGAAACGCCGTGGAGAAGAAAGGGATCGCGTCGCCGGTGTTCCAGACAGACTGTGAAAGAACACCGACCAACCGGGGGCAAGTCGCGCGAAACAATACGACCGAGCCGCCCGTTCCCGGATTCCGAGTGATCGGCTGCAACTGCAGCTGCAACTGCAACTCAAACAGACCGAGTCGCCAAGCCACGAGAAACGCTTACGCGAATCGCAGAATCGGCCAGGACTCGAAGGAGACCGTCGGACTGAACGGGGAGAAGGAGAACCGTAACACGCTCGGCCACGGTGAACCAGAATACGCAACGGTGAGCGAAAACCGTGGTACCGGAAATCGAGCCGCGGAAGCGGCGAACACGCGTGAAATGATGGGTCTATGCAAAAATAATGGTTGCGATAGTATCCGGTGATTCGACGCAACGTTTCTCCTTCCTTAAAGTCGCGTTTCTCGTCCGGGTTGATTCTGATCTTACGTTATCAGTTCCCGTATAACGAATACTCGATTTCATAGCAGTTTCGTGCCAGAATGCGATCGTACGTTATTTTAGCATAATCTCCTTGTCGCTTGTTGGATCACTTATCGATCAGTAGCAAAATTACTCGTGTTCTCGCATCGTTGGTGCGACTTGAGCCGATTTTTGCATAGCATCGGGTAACCAAGAAGCGATGCTCAATATCGAATACCTATAGTGAAATAATAGCTTAAACGTTAAGGGTACGGATATGGCGGAGCGGTGAAGATCGAGGATAACGGCGAGGTGAACATCGCGGTAAAATCAAACCAATGTAATTAAATGCGACTGTATACAGGTGGAGCGGTAACGAAAGTATAGCGGTGCACATAGAGACAAAAATCACCGTACCGCTCTCCTCAACGCTACGCTATATTCTCGTACTAACTCACAAATGGACAATCTAGAAATGAAAAACACGTCGGATGGAAGAAGAAGTAAATATCGGATCTTGGTTACCCGATACTCGTATCGGTTCTTCTTCTTCTTCTTCGAGAGAGAAAGTGAGTCCAGCGCGGTTTCGTACGTTACGATATAGATTTTGAACGAGTATTCACAATGTCAATGTAACCAACGTGTCAAGACCGATGTTTCAGCAGCTGGAGTGCAGTGACGGTGGTTCGTCCAGCGAGGGAATAGTCGTCGCTTCCGGCAAAAGCAACTGGGACAGTCGGTTCCGCGGTTTCGCCGGGGACTTGGACTTCACGCTGGACGTGTCTCGGGCCGAGAGATTGGGCCGAGCGATCGCGAAAGCGAAACGGAAGCGACAATGGTGCAGAGCTCTAACCGCTTTCTTCGGACTAGTCTTCTTTGTTTTAAGTGTCGTCATTGTTTCGCTGTCCGTCACGAGAGGCCGTAAAGCGTTTGGAAGCATGTGACCGTTCGACCATGGAAACTATCCGAAATCAATGTATCGTTTAAACTCGACTCGATCAATAGTATGTTCCCAATCTTTTCACCACGCAACTGCCCACTTCAAAGTTCTTGTTCTTTAACGCTTCCAAGCACGGTTGCGCTTTCAAAAGTTAGACTGAAAATAGGGTAGTCAGAGACTAATTTCCATGTCCGTTAATGATAGTGGTCGAGCGGGAAAACTGTGTTTTACATTTTTTCGAGGGTGGCCCTTGTCGAAGATCTTTGAAATCCAAAAATTACCAAGCTGGTCTAGAACTGTACGAAGTCAAGAATATTTCTATACTTTTTTCAATATCAAAATTCAATATAAAAAAAAAATATATATATATATACGAATGGACGTGGGGTTCTGAATCAGTCTGTAATCCCGTCATTAAATCAGAAGGCTTTTCCGACGGCGATTTTTGCAAAAAAACCATTGACTGACACCCTCTCGCTTTATGTAATTCTCAGTACCTTATACCGTTAAGTGAAATTAGCAGGGTTTAAGTCCTGTTAGCAATATGTGGCTGTGACCATGTTCTTATACATATACGAATATCGATATACGACATATACCCCGATAAGAGATCGTGTGTACCGATTGCATGAGAATCGCACAATTAAACATTTTAACGAATAAAAAGTATTGTGTTCACTTTATATCGAAAAATCCGCCCGGAAAATGATTAGCGTCCTTGTACGACACATTGATGAGTAATGAAAAAAATCAAAGTTTTCTTCAAATCTTCAAAGAGATGGTTACCAGTTTGAGCGTTTTGCCGCTAAATTTATATTTTTGTTAAGGCGTGAAATTGAAATTAGACGGTTCGAAGTAAACTTTTAAAGCAAAAAATTAAGGAGAAGTACACAACTTTAGTCGATTACGTAAAGGATAATACTGATACTTCATTCGTTCGGTAAGGTCTTAAATCATTGATTACTATATTCTATTACTTTACATTGTATACATAGTAAAACATAGAGTAGCGTGAATTTAACGGTTTCTAATTTACGAAGACGCTAATGAAATTGAAATGTATGGCCGAAGCATCGTAAATGCGAAAAATGGCAAAAAAGTTTGGAATCACTTCCTAATTTTTGATAAATTTTGAAATGCTCAATCGCTATCATACCAAGTATTAACTAGTTGAATAATATTTCTCAACAGATTTCAGCATTTCCTCACATCCAATAATACTTTTGCGTAGTTTTACACACAGTGTAAGCCTTTTTTTATAAACATTCCGTTTCTCCGAATGTACGCTGTGATTCCAATCTTTTGACAGGTAGCGTCGATTTATCTTCCCATGCTGTTGATTTCAGGGTGTTCTTTCACAATGATAACGCAACGTTTATTTAATAAATTTTATCTCGTAGTGAGATTTTGGAAATTGACGAGCTTAACGCATTACCGACCGGTGATTATTGCATAATTTTGAAAAATCTATGGTACATGGCTAAATACTTTTTAATGGAAACTTCAATAGCAACAGCAATTTTCATTCTGAGCTAATAAGTTACCTTCAATAGAACGTAACCTAGTAGTTTCGTGTAAGATTGCAATGTAAAAGAAAATTTCTATGCTTGCTTTTGTTACAGCACAATGATTGAAAATCCTATTACTAGGCTTCCGGTGGGTAAAGTGTTAATTATTGTAGATTCGCGATAACGGCGATATAAATGAGTTCAGTCGGTATACAGAATAATTGATCGCGGAGACGGCGAAACGATGGTTGGTATCAAAACGCTAATCGGAACGATTCGAGGCTCGTGGACATTAAAATACCGATTGGTAACAAGAACAGATAAGCAAACGGCGATGCGATCGTCGTGGCGTGCGTACCCTGACCGCTGGTTTTCAAGCACTTGCAGTTGCCCGCTTTGCAAACGGTGTTATTTTGACGGGTGAATTCCTTGATGGGTTTGTTTTTCGGATAGACGATCTCGGTGGGCAGACGGTTGTTCGCGCTTTCGATCTTGCTGGACGAGAGCCTCATCGAGCTCTTTCCGTCCGCGCAGGTTCCGTTTAAGGCGATGCGTTTCGCGGCGACCACGTTCACGCTCGCGTTCGAGAACACGCAATCCTCGACGAGCACCCGATCACCCTCCACCACTAACTGACTCGGTTTCTGCAAGTGAAATTTCGAGCGAACGATCTCCACGTTCGAGAAGTACGCGAAGTTCAGAGACTTCGTGACGGTCCGGAACTCGCTGTCCTTTATACGCAGAGTGCCGCTGCTTGTCTCCGAAAAGTTCAAACCCTCCGCTTGCTCGACCGTGACATTAATCATGGCAAAATCGGTAATCGCGATGTCCGTAAACCGCTCCTCGAAACGATCGATCCTCGCGTCCTCGATACTCAGCGATCCGATGGTCTGCACGTGGGAAAACGTGTCGAGCTTGATGGTCGGTATCCAGCGAATCTGCGACAGAATCAGGTTCTCGAGCTTCTTCGACGGAAGGTATAGCTCAAAGATCAGACGGTCGCGGATGTTTCGCACGATGATCTCTGTGATCCGATTCGCTTCCGTCAGGCTGGAGAAGTGCAGGTTCGCGGATCTACAGGACAACACCCGCAGACTCGTCACGTTCACGTAATTGTACCCTTCGGGCAGAGAAAACTCCTGGAATCGAAGAACGAGAACAGAAGATTCGCGGCTTGTCGTTCGATCGGATCGACGAATTCGCGGCGGATTAATCATTCGAAGGGGAGCCTTACCTCGTTTCCGACGCACCGACAAGTCACTCTCGATTCCTCGTCGATCTCGCACCGTTCGTCGATCTTGCTTGCGGCTCCGAGAATCGCCGCGAACACGATCGGTCCGACCACGCTCTTCATGTTTCGCTCTCCTCCAATTTCGCGCACCAGGACCACGATTCAAAGGTAACGTTCGCTACGATCGCCTTTCAACCTCCGATCGATTAGATTTCAAGAGCAACGTCCCTTCGGTGGCAAACGTGCGATCAGTCTGGTGCAGTCGGGAAAAGCTCGGATCGAGCGGGTTCGAGTCCACGTTCCGACGTAGAACGAAACGCGCCAACGTCTGGCACCGAATCAGAATCGGTCGATCGCCAGAATTAAGATGGACAGTTTGTTTCGCGCCGCGCGCTTTTACGCTGACAATGAGTGACGTGCTCGAAATTCGATTTAAACGCGTTCCGTCCACTAAACGCGTCCAACTAGCGTCATACACGCTCCCGATTGTTTCACCGTGCGCACCAACTGTGTACCAACACTACAGTAACCGGTTGCACGGCCAATCGGTCGCGCCACTTCCACACCGGAAGTGCCCGTCAGTTGCAACGTCCACAATGTCAACCGGACATCGCTGTGCCACACCGTGCCGCGCTACGCCAAACCGCACACCCTGAGTCATTCCGTTTTCACCGCAGATAGAAGCGAAAATTATCAAGAAATCGTCCTCCGGTATTCGTCCGTTAATCGAGTCGGTTCTACTTCCGCCGTTTCTTCACCGCCACCGTCCACTTGTCGGGAAACATGTGATCGACGAAGAAACAATCAACTGCAACAACGTCCTCTGTATCGCTAAACAAATATTTATCGTATTTCGCTTAATCCTACGTGACGCGATCGATGATACCCGCTTGGCTACGATCGCTAATTTGCACTTTCGTTCCATTCTAGTCGATAGGAGTGTACTCTGGAGTCGCGTCGATTATTCGGAAGTATTACCCGGGACGCGTCACTACCGTTTGTATGGGATCACGTTTCTGATCACGCTTTTCCTCTCCGGCGTGACGAGCGCCAACGGCACTTTACCCTGCCGATTCAGCTTAGTGGTGTCGCCACCGGCCTGAATCAGTAGCCAGAACAATTCTCGTTGCCTTCCCACGGGGACGTTGTTCGAAACGGTGGCTGCAGCGTGCAGAGGAGTGTCATTATTGTAGTTGACCGTGTTCACCAGGTCGGCGCCGTGCTTCTCCAACAACACCTATGAATCGAACGCACCGTGACACTGTTCAAAATCTGGACATCCACTCGAAATAATTGTTCGCTCGGTAGATACCTTGACCAACGTGGGATCCGCGGTTAAAGAGACCGCCATATGCAACGTGGTGTTCCCGCATTTTGGCTCTTGGACCTTGGGGTCGGCGCCGCACTCGAGTAGCAGCTTCACCGTGGCCACGGACGAGACTCTTTTCGTCAAGGGCTGGTGGGACTCGATCGCTACGTGCAGAGCCGTTTTCCCTGCGAAAAGGAAGCGCAGAGTTCGTTTGATGAACTAGAACTTTCGACGATTCGAGCACAGCTATCGTTCCTCGTTATGAGTTAATTAGTTAATAAGTTTTTTAACTAAAATGCTCTCGATCGTTTCGAGGAACGAACACTGAGGATATCCGTGGAACGACTCTAACCGTCATAGTTGAGCTTCGTCAAATCGAACACCCTGTTCCCTTGCTTCGTTTTCAGCACCAGTAAGTCGGCCATGATTCCCGCGTGGGAGTCCCCTTGTCCCGCTACCAGGTGGATCAGCGTGTTACCCTGCAAGGAAACACGACGGGATAGATGAAATGCGAATGACTTGCGATGCAAGCATGATATTGGATCGTAAGTGCGGGGAGGTTCCTATTTCGAGTTTTTTACTCAGAAGGGTTTTTCTTCGTCAGCTTTCGAATGGTCAATAGCCATTGAAAAACCTCTAAGGGCAGTTTTGACCATTTTATTCGGCTAAGCTCTTTTTTCAAACTCTAAATATATTCTCGATAAAAAGAGAAAGGAACCAGACACGTTTCGACGTTGCGCGCGTACGCGACATCTAACTCGGAGGAGTTTCAGGGGCTGGAAAAAGATGGGGAACGTACGCGGGTGTTGTACAGTTTTTGGCTAACGTCGATGCCCTTGTCTAACATCGTGGCGGCCAAGTATCCAGCGACGAACGCGTATTGCGGACAGTTCAAAGCTGCCAAGTAAAGCGCGTCCTCGTCGTGATCGTTGGTGTAGGAGAGCACGTCTCTCGGAGTGCGCTCGACCAACGGCGCCAAGTAGGCGAGTTTCTTCCCGATCTCCTCTGGATTCCCCACCAAACACATCAGGGTTCTGTCCCGAGGAACGAGCAGCAAAGACGTACGACACGAGTTAGATATTTCGTCTGAAATCTGTGGTTCACTTTACTCACGTGTAGCCGTCTTCGTCTCGCTTCGCTATTTCCTCCGGGGACCACTTGAGCAAGCATCGCATAGCACGTTCCACTTCCTTCGGATCCACGGCGTTCTTCAGCCTCTCGCTGGCCTTCACCAACGGCAACTTCAACAACGGCCAGGGCGTGATGTTGCTGGAAAAACGAAATAGAAAAATCTCCTTTAACTCGTTGTTTTTTCCTACCAGCGAAGTAATCGTCGGTAAATTATTGGTACTCACCGTTGCATACAAGGGCTCGCCGTGCTCTCGAAGCAGGCGACTGTTTTCGGTATTTGCAGATCGTCCCGATTGTTCGTGAATTTTTGCCTTTGAAATTCGCCGACGCTTTGTCTACGCTGACGTTCGGAAAACAGAAGTTGCGCCGCGATACCGACAATGCCGCTCATGCTGTTTAAGTTGTTCGTGTTGTTCGCAGAATTGGTAAGAATCGTTTGCGAAATGATGGAGAACTCCGGTTCCGTTAATCCGTTATGATAGCCATTGCTAGTACCGTGGCTGCGAACAGATTCGTTCTTCTCGGTCGCGTAGATGGGAACTGCAGAGTCTATTTGGTAATCGGTCCTGGCAATCGAGTCATCCATATGGGATATTCCGTACTCGGACATAGGGTTGCATTCTTGAGCGGGTTCGTAGGAGAGCCTGGAAGCGTCGGAATTGGTTTGACACGGGATCGAGAGCTGGATTTGGATCGGGTCCGGGTCAGCGTTACGAGAAACGTCAGAGATCTTCTCGGGCCTGATTCTCAGCACTTCCTCGACTAGCTGCAGCTCGTTGTTGTCGATCGTGTCGCATTTAGGCGCGTTATCAACGGATCTAACGCTATCCGGAATATTGCAGTTCTCCTCGAGAGGCTTGAAACTGTCGTTCCAGAAGGAAAAGTTGTCCAACTCGTCGCCCAACACTTCCTCGATGCTGGAGTTAAGCATTCCATTGACAATCCGGGAACCAGGCGTGCAGTTGGAACCGTCGGGGCTGTAGGCTTCTCCGTAGGACTGGATCGACGACGAGGAGTACGGGGAGATGGAAGAGCTGGGCGAGAGCGAATAGGTGTTTTGTTCATCGAGAGAGAGCTGAAGAGTCCTGTGGCACGTCGTGGCGGCAACGGTCTGCGAAGTTTCGTGATTCGTGGCTGACGAGTATCGAGGAGGAACATCTACGATAGCGTGTAATCGTCGCATCTCGTCGGAGCAGCGAACTTTTACGCGAAAAGAAATGTACTTGTTGGAAGGTATGGTTCGCACGCGAAATCTAGTTGAGCAGACGTTTATGTCCTTTATCGTCGAACACGAAGTTCAGCAGGATCGATGCAGCATCCGGCCTCTTTTCATCCGCGGAAACTATCCGACGGGAAGGGATGCGACAAAATCGGAATTGAGATTCGCGATCGCGTCGCTTACCGCTTATTACTTACAGGAGAACCGAGCGGGCTATGCAAACGATTCGATTTTCTTTGCATCCACGGGCATTCCGAGCAGAACACGTAGTTAGGGTGTTGGCACTCCGAGCTCGAGATCACAGGGGAGTCGTTGCGTGACGTCGCGACGGTGGTCGTCATTGCGGGATCGTCGATGCTGGAACAGTATTGGGCCGATTGGAGATCGCCTCGCAACACCTTCTCCAACAGCGCGGTGTCGTGGTCCTCATCGCAAGCAAGATCGAAGCCAAACTGAAATAGAACTGTGCGTATCAGGGTCTATTTATACTATACGGACAGCCAGACATTTCGAGAGGCCCGCACAAAGGCCTAGACCCAAAACTCAGGAGGTGCCGAACAGACCCCAGGGGTTCCTAAGCTGTTTACACCCCTGTACACCTACGCGGACGCCTCAATCGGTTAACCGCACGGAACGATAAATTCGATCACAACGCGACACTGCTTTCAGGTAAAGAAAGCCGATACGAATGAGAAACTCACCTTCTCGCTGGCATCTTGGATTTCCGAGCATTCTTCGTTTTCGATCTCGTTCAAGTGGTAGAATAGCGATCGAACGTTGGTCTGTAGCTGATCGAGACACGCGGTCTGTTCGCGATCGAGAAGGTACGTTTCGTTTGTTTTCGGTGGTTGTTGGATCTGCTGTACGTTGTATGCCCAGTCGTAAGGATTGTCTCTGGACCTCAGCACAACCTGCGACTTCATCGGTCCACGGGCTATCAACCGATCGGTACGATCCGCGTCTTTCTGTTTGTCCTCCTCGTTGCCATCGTCGTCTTCGCCTCTGTCGCTGCGATCGTTGTCGTTCTTGTTCTCCAAAGCTACGTTCCATTTCTTCTGGCGATCGGATCTGGTCGATTCCCCGCGATCCGCGGAGCCGATTTTTTGGCCGATCTCGCAAGAGAGCCGCAGGTTGTCGATCCTCTCGATGATGCCGTCGAAATCATTCGGCGAGCGAGGCCCGGCCGAGTTTCTCGGCAGCGCGCTCGTGTTCGCCATCTTCAACGCTGCTTCCGAAGCTCGGACGTTGTTTCTATCACCCTGAGAGTACGATGCATTCAGGGAAAACTAGCCTCGGCAACCTGTAACGAAGAAGAACACCGTGGTCTTGCAGAAGTAGACTTCTTCCTATCAACCTAATCTTTTCAAACTTCCCGCCTCGTCTGGGCGGAACTTGCGGTCGCAGCATCGGACGACGACGCTGATGCGCACGAATCCACTGTACGAAAGTCGCGGACAGCTGCGTGTATCGCTGGTTTAAAAAGAGATAAAAATAAAAGAAAAACAATCGATAAGAACAAATAAGATGCAAATGGCTTGCTAGCCACGTTTCTTTCGCCACGTTAGGGGGAATCGCGACTGATATACGTTGAGTCGCGCCGCGATTCCTGGGAGCTTGCAGTTATCGCGGAACCGGTTGTATGCGTGCGTAGCCAAAAATGCACACAGCCGGTGCGTTTGGATCCCTGTCTTGTACGTCACAGAGTTGGTATTGAGCCGAAGCGAACACGGACCACCGTTCGGGACACCGCGACTCGTAGAATCGAGGTCGCTTCGTGGCATTCGACTTTCTTCAGCTCCGGGCCTGGCTGTAACGTCTACTCGCCTCGCCTCGCCTCGTCTAACCTCGACTTGCATCTCGCTTGACTACATACTACATACCAATGATCGATGACGATGATCGATGACGCGCGGCGAACACTTGTTTCACCAAGCATTCTCTGCGAAACGTTGGCGTCGATCTTGCACACAAATAGAAAGAGAAGCGAAGAACGGTACCTGCGTCGCTGATTTGTAGTGAAGCGACCGGTTGAAAGGTGCGCGGGATCCTCGCAAGCCGTGTGGTCGTTTCGTTTGCTCGCTACGTTCTGGAAAGCGACCTCTCTTGCCTGGACAGTCGTATCCATCGATGGTGTTAGAAATCTGCGACTCGAGCCAGTCTCTCGCTACTCGATTACAGTACCGCATCGCTAGCGATAGCGGCTACGCATGCGCGACAGTCAATGACGTCTGTCCACCATTTGCATTTACACACCGATGCGTTTCGAAAATGCTGGCGAACAATCGTCGTTGCCACTCCTCGCCCTTAGCGCCCGGCTACTAAACGATTAAAGTCTCGCGCCGATCGCTAGCTACTCCTACTTTCGCCGAGGCTTTGGCTTCAGCTTCGGCTTTCGATTTTGTCTCCAGCCGCAGCGCGGGAAACGTAACCTGATCTTCGCACTCTCTGTATATCGTGGCATCGATTCGTTCCACGAGATTCTGCCACTGTATCTCCGATGCTCCGAGAGCCGTTCCGAATCCGCGAATCATCGTAACGCCAGCCGTGTTGGTTGGACTAAATGGATCGCGCCTCGTGTTACGATTGACTCATTTGACCAAGGTCATGAACGCGCGATAGCCAGTGATCTACTTTCCGAATTCGACACCCGCGATACACTGGTTTCGATTTACGACTATCTAAACCCTGCGTCCTATTCGGCGTAGTCGAGACATCAACGAAGCGGTTAAAATTTGGGTAACGTGCTGCCGATCGCGATTTTGTTTCGAATTACTTGACGCGTTAGTTACCGCACCGGTAATCCCAACGTACCGAAAGATCCTGGCAATTTATTTCACCTGACTATGGGGAACTGTAGAGAAGCCAACCAGATTTGGCACGCTTAACGCGGTGGCATAGCAATTAGTGTTTAAATCTAGGCAAATAGTTGCACGACCGGTATGCGGGTCATGCGTTAGTCAACGCGCAAAGTGGTGAGCGGTACGGGGTGGATTAGCTCGCGCGAACGCTTCGTATTTTGACAAGAGAAGCTATCGAAACGGAGACGCTATTGGCGATCGTCGACGGAGAAATAACCCACTTTTTATCGTTCGTTCAGACAGGTGAAGATAAGATACTTTGCGGTCAAGAGCCGTGAAAATTTGTTAAAATATGAAATTATCTCTTCGGGTTTGCATACTTAGTCGAACGACGATAGTCCGACATAATTTCATGGACAGTTGGTCTCAAGAATACTCTCAATTTGCGCGTTCATTTGAGAGACCTTCTATCACCGATGAGAACATCGTTGGCTAGTAGAAACTAGAAACCGACCGGACGTGGACGCCGCAACGAGCGCCGTGCGATTTGGAAATTCCATGAATCTCGCAAGTCGCGTGCGCAACTGCGCTGTACAAGGAAATCAATGTTAGTATTCGATCGTCGTTTCAGTTTATTTCAAGACAGCGCATTTCGTTCTCCGAAGCGATTGTTAACCGCGGTAGACGGTCGACTTGTTCCTCTCAGGGCCAGAATAGGTCTAGTATCCTCGCGAAGAACCCGACCTTCCAAAGAATCCAGACCAGCAGTCCGATCAGGAACGCGTTTACTAGCCTGTCAAGCCAGTGCAACCTGTAACAGTTCATTCGGTGTAATAACCGCGATGGTTCACTTAGATATGTACAAATTGAGCTTGGGAATTGGCATACAGATTGTACGAATACATGGAAGACAGTTTTATTCCTTCGCTATCCTTCGGTATCCTTAGCGACTCCTTCCACTATAGCAACGCGTCAGTCTTGTAATACATTCTTGTACATTCGTACAGTATCTACCGACTGTGTACATTACTAATCTCCTTTAAACCGGAATAAAACTCTACTTTGTTGTTGCCAATGTGCAGGCGCTGGAAATACATAGGCATCCAGTATGTAGGTATCGTTAGTCTTTTTCGTCCGATAAAGAAATTCGAATGACTGCAACTATAAGATTACTAATCTCCTAGTAAAGAACTTCAGATGACCCGTAACCATGTAATAAGTCGTAGCATGAATCAGTTAATATTTAGAAGCAATCTGTCACGTAGACGAAATCGTTGATATAGTCGTAGACCGTGCCATCTCCCGAGCTTTCAATGATCGAAAAATGCCGCGAGCGCTCGTCTCGGATCATTAAAAATATCGAAGAAGAAAAAGGAAATACTCCGACGGGGTTTTCCACGACTGTTACCGCGTATCTCCTCCCCCCTGTCCTCCCGCCTTCGGTGCCGACGCCAGCAACTTCGTCTCTGTCACGCACTCCTCCGCCAAAGAGCGACGAGTCCCGGACTCGAAGAAGGTGGAGATCGGTCGAAATACAGTATCGTGTTGAAACGTGCTTGTTTTACGCGCATCGCGATCCAAAGAAGATTCGTTGGAGCGGGAGAACGAGTAGGAAGACGTATCAAGGCCGACCGCGTTGCAGCCTATAGACTGGGATCGTAAGCGGGGACAGAGGAAAAAGGAGGTCTGCGATCGATCAAACAGAGTGCCGAATACGTCGAGGAGGTAGGAAAGATGCACGAATCCCGCGAGATCCGCGAGATCCACGGACCCCGCGATTCATCGTCGCGTCGCATTCGACTTTACGGTCTTATCTTATTCCGCCATTGCGCGATATCTAATGGAAACGAAACGTACGACGTTTTATATTTAGTTGTCGTAACGCAGCATGCCTTCTCTGCGATCGCGATGTCGCGTGCGAGCATGGCTCCGATACGTGCACACGCTTATGTGTATCCACTGTCGCGAGAACTGCATTACCTTTCGAGACGCCGCTTGTTTTCCTCGGTTCGCGAGAGGTCGTCGTGCAGTAGATAGCGTTTGGCACCGATTAGACAGTTCCTGTGCAACGGAGAACAGAGAATATAGTAACACAGTATTTTATCGATATAAGTCCTGAACGCGGGTCTGCGCAGGATCGTTTATACGCCAGAAATACTAATTTTTGAGTTTTATAGTGTACTAGCTTTCCCCCGCCACGCGTTGCTGTGGCGCATTATTTTTTTAAAAACATGTACGTAATGAAAACACGGAGTTCATGGCATCCCGTTCAGCTAGATATCTTCTGTATTCAACTGCTATACTCACTCGAAGTACTTCGGTACGTCAAAGTTCTGATAGTTGAAGCCAAAGATGTTCTGCTCGTTGGACGGTACCTGGGTGTCGAAGAGGTCGAGCATCTTGTCATTGTGGAAGACCCACTCGTTGTTGAGGAACGGGCTGAGTTGCACCACGGCCGCGTAGATTTTCTTGTGAAGATCGACCAACCTGCAAGATGCGATACGAGATAACGAAGGAACGTCGTTTGAAATGGCTGGACGCCGATAGTACGCTTCGTGTTTTGCGCTTACATAGGTCGCCGGCCGGTCATCTTCAGCGCGCTGTCGATGATCAGCGACGGCAGAAGGTGGACGAGCAACGTGAGCACGTAATGCAGGGAACGACTCTTCGTCAAGACCGTGCGGGGATACCAGATGATCCCGTCGAGTGGTACCTTCGCGTTGCAATTCAGGCCCAACGTGACTACCTCTCGAGTCACGACGTGACGGATCCGATACGACGAGCAGTTGTACACGTGTACTTCGGGATCCTGGCTCAACCTGCAGCCGTTTTCAACGGGACCATTTGTCAGACTTCAGGAATAAAATTGCACGGTACGAAGGGGAAAGATTTCCTGCGGCGATAATAGTTTTTTTGCAGGTGGAGGTACTTCGAACATTTGAAAGTATTATCGCCATTCTCAATTTTCTATGACCTCCAATGACCTTATGTAATAGGTCGTTGAACTCGTTTTAAGATCCTCTATCGTGATACGGAAGCAAAAACATATCAATCGATTTAAAAAAATGGAGGTGACCTTCAAATGTCCGAAGTACCTCCACCTGCAAAAAAACTATTATCGCCACCGGATGGCCCCCCCTTCGCACCGTGCAATTCTATTTCAGGAAATATTTCTATGAAACTTGTAGTTTCGAAGACATCTGAGGTGCTAATCGCTATTGCCCTATTACTGTATACGTTGGATACAAAACCAGGCTAGTAAAGTGCTGCCAGAGTGTCCGTGGCGGGCTAAGGTAAATCGACCTTCACTCTGTTCAGGGTGTCTTTGAAAACTCGAGTTTCAGTTCGTACGTTAGCAATCCCCGTTTCCACGTGGCGGTGAGCATGGCTCTGATGGCGACGTCGACGGGTAGAAAATCGCTGCAAACCTCCGGGTCCACGCTGAGCACCCTCAGGATCCCCTTCGCGCCGCCCACCATGATCCCCACCGGTCCATTGAAGTTGTCCAGCCAGCCGCTAGCCGGGTCGTTGACCGTCGAGATCACTGAACAATCGTGCAGATTTTCGGTGTTCAATTTGTCGGGTAAGAGCATCGGTACCTTACCTATCGACGGTCGAAATACCACGCACGGTAGCTCTTTCGAATAGTCTGCGATCACCTGCTCCGCCAGCCGTTTGCTGAACGTGTACGTGTTCGGCATGGTGCTCAAGTATCTGCGAGAGAAAATTCGCTATCGATCCCGCTCCTTCCGCGCATACAGGGTTCACCACGAATCGTCACCAGTAGAGGTTACTCCGTCATCAGCAGTCTGATTAAAAATATTTTTCTCAGGCATAGCATGGTTTCAAGAGAGCTTTCACTCAATTGTAACAAATTTTACATCAACTCTTCCACTTCGCATTTCACTTTTCGCAAATATACCTACAATTTTTTAAATGGTTATTCGTTTCAGGATTTCAAAGCGAATTCGGTATCGTAATATAAAAAAATTACTGGTCTAATTTTCTTTGCAAAAGATTTCTTGTAAATTCAATTTTTTTCGATCGTAATTTTGAGAATAATTGTGTGCTCGTATCAGAGCACAGGTTCGATCAGTGATATAAATACTAGCACATCAGAAACCATGCTGTACCTGATAAAAACGTTTTCGATCGGACTGCCGATAGCAGAATAATATTTACTGGTCACGTTTCCGCGCAATCGAGAAGACGGTTGTTCTATGCTCTCAATGTTCTAAAATTCCATTGCTGAGAAAAGGGACTGACTTAGAAGTGAATGTGCGTATAGTCTGTTCGTCCAAAGTTTCGACCATTTCTACGGTGCTCTTCCAGTCGGTGATCGGCGAATAAAGGGTCTCGTCCACCACGGGTTTATCGCACTGCGCGTACGCGGAGCTGACGTGCATCAGAGCCTTTGGAAAACGTGGAAATTGTTAGAATGGTAAAAGCGAGCGCAAGGATGGTACACCGGCGTATCGCAATACTTGCCACCAAGTTCTGCATGCTGCTAGCCAAGATGCAGACGTCCCTGGTCGAACGGGTGTTCGAGAATACGTCCTTCCGTAGATTTTCTTCGAATCGGACGTTCGCGGCTACGTGGAAGATCACCGACACGCGATCTATGATCGTTTCTCTGTCGTGCGGGGCCAGACCCAACCCTTCCACGCTCGTATCTCCCCGTATCGGGATCAGTTTCGAGAAGTTTGAGGGACATTCTTCTCGCAACTTGTCGTACAGCTGCCAACGAAAAAATAATGGGTGCCAAGAAACGATGTGCAGACACACCGTCCCAGCTTGATTCTACACCTTAAAATCGACGAGCATGAACCGATTTCGAATTTCATTACAATATAGCGTAATATGTATAATAGATCTGAACTCCAATTCTGAATTAAATTTACGCGTTGGTAGGACTTTAACGTGAATTTTTAAGAGAACGGTTCATGCTTGACTAATGGTTCTTTCGAAAAGATAGACCCTCTCATTTGATCTTCGCCGATCCAAAGATGTGATATCACGCTGTAACATACATATAATCTCTTGACACCCTGTAGGAACGTCCTCGGCGGACAGTCTGAAACGATCGTTCGCGTCATCGCATTTCCAACTTACCGGTAGTCGAATGATCTCCTTCAACCTGTCCTCGATGCACACGCCCTTCTTCGGACGCATCAGCAAGTATATCTCGCGAATCTCGGGACACGATCTCAGTAGTTTTTCGATCAACACTTTCCCGAGGAAACCGGTGCTACCGGTGATGAACACGGTCCTTCCGGCGAAGAACGCAGCTATCGAGTATCGTTCCTTCGACCATTGATCGCCATCGTTGCTCCGTTGAATCTGGATCAGAGATTCGTTCCGATCGGTCTCGCGTACGGGAGGGCAAAGATGGGAGCGAGCCAGCCCGAACACTTACCGACATCGCGTCTCTATCCACCGATCTTTGCGCGGCTTCGTCTTCGGTTTTTAATCTTGTCTGGCTGGGGCCGCGGATCTGTTGTGTTTTCGCGTAGAGGCGGATCACGAATGAACATATAGTCCAGGACGACTACTTCTCCGGAAGTGACAAGGTGCATACGTAAGTAGCCTCGGTTCCGAACCGATTTAGTTTTATTCGATGAAGTTCAAGGGTCTTAATTTGCATACGCATCCACATCCGCTCATTGTTCGTCTTCCTACGATAGGTTTCCGTCTTTTGATGCAGATCGACTAATCGTTTGTATTTATACCCTCTTCGATGCGAAAGGTGAATACTATTCTGGAACGGGATAATAGCCGTAGGGATTCTCTCGAGTCATCGTATCTCGAGGAAGTAAGAGAAGCGATCGTCGACCCTGCTTCGGTCGCAGTGACCTGTGACATAAGCTTCGAACTAGAAGAGCGTCCATATCAGGGAGTTCCGACTTGTTGTAAACCTCTTCCCGCTACAGTAAAGCCCCATTTCTCTCAAACAGACGTACGCTGGGTAGACAACTTTTGGATCAAGACTCGTTTCTCTGATTTATGGTTGCGTCTACCGTTCCGACTGCGCCGAGCGGGACGGCAACAGTGAAGTCTAAGAGTCGGGGAAGTACCTAAGCGGGAAAGAAGTCGCGCGTTGCTCGCCAGCCAAATGTTGGAACCCCCTGGTGTATATGAAAATTCGCGGTGGATGAAACACCGCATCGGCGAGAAAACGATCACCTCTAACGCCCTCTGAGAATGGAAACGCGTATCGTCGCGTCGCCGCAACCCCGCAGCTGCTCGGAGCGCTCCGTCGCGACGCGTCGTTTGTTTTGGTCTCATGGCGGTCGTTCTCGGCGAAGCGGAAGCGGATCGCGAAGTAATCGATTCGCGATAATGGACGCATCGAGCCATTCCGTCGATCTATCTGACGTGCGATCCACCTCGCAGGAAAACAAAGACCCGTTCCTGTTAGAGACCTCGACGCTGTCGCAACAGTCCCACCAACAGCAACGCTTGAGGTTCGGCCAAGAGATTGTCCTGTCCAGAGAGGATCTCGAGAGATACGCTCGACTTTCGGTTTTTCAGGGAATCGTCCGGCGAACGATCAACGGGAATAGGTTCGAGCTCCACGGAGTCGTACGACGATGAGAACGAAGAAGAGTATCAGGAGTTGGAGGCGAAGGGGGAGCGTAGAATCTTGGAGGCCGAGTTTGGCGAGACGCTGAAGAAACCTCGCCGAGTCTTGTCTCTGGTACAACGCGGTCCGAACAAGTCGAAGCACGGTACCGGTCGCGTTGTTTAATATTCCCGGGAACACTTGTGCGTTCCAGCTGGACCGATGGCGAGAGATCCAGGTTCATTTTATTATTTCGTTCGTTTCCGTGTTCCATCGCGGATTCTCGCGGATCAACGACTAAGAGAAAACAGACCGTCGGAGTTTTATTCGAATCTGAAATTTGATCTCGATCGACGCAGAAAACGTTAGCGAAATCAGCTGCGACTGCAGCCAAACACAAACCCATGGGACGAAAAGGGAAGAAAGCCGTCGAAGATGGCGGCAAAGGCGACGGACTGGTCGACGGTGACGAAGAGGTCCACAACATCAGGTAGACGGAAAGCTCGATCCTCCGAATAAACCGAATCCACTGCCCGAGATCGTTCTCGAAACGGTTTCTTTTCCAGAGAGAAGATGATAAAGGACATGCAAGAAGAGATTCGATTGGAGCAGTACAACCAGGCGCAGAGTATGCGGTTGGAAGCTCAGCAGTTGGAGATGTACGAGACGCAGTTGACGAAGACTAGAACGGTTCTCGATCAACATTGGTCGGCGTACGCGGAGAATGGTCTTCTCCTGAAGTTGCAGGAAAACGTTGGTATCTCGATCCCAACAAACGGTAATCGAAGGCTTCAATTCCGAATGACTTTCAGTGGGACAGGTACATGGCGTGCGATGGACTTCCGGATCCTGGTTCGTTGCCCGATTTGAACACGTTCCTATTCGTCTGGACGATGGAGAACGAGAACGTGGACATGATCACGGTCACGGGAATCTGCGACGTGATCACCGACGTAGGTCCCGCGCGCTGCATCTTGAAAACGAAGTGAAATCGAAAGATTGCCGCGTTTTCTTTCAGTTGATGGCCAAGCTGCGGAGAATCGTCCGGTTCTCCGACAACTGCTCGACGGAGAACGGCGACGAGTTCGAATCGGTGAGTGCAAGCACGCTGCCAAATATAAAAGTTCAGTTCCAGTGGATTCGCAGAGGTTCGAACGGAGATTGATTTGATCGAATCCTACGTTCCGCGATGATAGATCGCGAGGGAGCTTCGCGGAAAGCTCCAGGGGTGGATCGACCTCGCGTGCTACCGATTGCTACGCAACATCGAGGCGAACATGACGAGGGAAGACATGAGAACGAGCAGATACGTGCGCGAGTCGAACCAGATGGTGTGTTGCGTGTGGGTGCCGATCGCGTTACCTGTCGGCGCGAAACGGTTCACGGACAAGGAAAGGTACGGTGTCGAAGACCGAGGTTTTGAAGTGAAACTTCTTTGCCGAGGGGGCTACAATTTTCTAGCGTTACGGAAATCGCGTTACGCAACTTAAGTGTATTCTTTCTTCAATGAGAACGATACAAGACGATACTCGGATTTACCTTTCCATCGATGTCTGGCACAGGAAACCGATCGAGGTGACGTTCAACGAGATCAAGCTGACGATCAAATTACCAGCGGACGTAGACTGCCATCGCATGGCGATCCGAGGACTCTGGCTGGCCTACGATCACTATTCCGTTGAGACCAATTCCCGACGTATGCCGGATCTGCCCGAAGAGCTGAGAGACCCTTGGTACAGGGCTCCCGGTACGTTGTTCGCGTCCATTTAGATGCTCGGAATAGCCGTAACGAAACGTAGCGAAACGAAACGATTCTCTGGATAAACGCGGTCGGTGTCGTTCGAGCTTTAGATCTCCTCGAGTTCGCGAGACGGGAGTATCGGGAGAAGCTTCGAATCTGGGAGGAGCAGGCCGAGGAACGCCAGCTACGATTGGAGGAGAAGAGGACGATACTACAGAAGATGGAGAGCCCGCCGGCTCTGTCGAGCGCCCGCAGGAAAGGGAAACGCGGCAAGAAGAAGAGGCCAAAGTCTGCCAAGAATAACGTGTCGGATTTCGAGGAGACCTTGGAGACTTTCTTGCCCGACGACGGGGAGCTGTTGCCGTATCTACCGACACCCAACGAGATTGTCAGGCAACGGGAAGGTGACAGCTGTCAGCGCTGCAATGCTTATCTTTAGATAGAAAAGATTCTACGCTGAAGCGTGATCTCGCGTCTCACGGTGGTCGACAAGTACGAAAACAGGGACAAAAATAGAAAAAAATTATTTTTGACATTGAGAACTTTGGTATTATAGTAATCATTAATTTATGGTATGATTTCTCACTGTCGAGAAATGCGTTTTATCGAGCAATTAACGTCGAATGCAAAATATTAAATGGAATCGTCAAGGTTCTTAGAAGAAGAAAGTCAATTCCATTGGAGAAAAAAAAATCATTTCTAAAATGCTCGAATTTGAGATTCTTTTTCCCGAAAACGTTTTATTCAATTTCATTAATATTTTATTTGTTGAGATACATGGACACGTAGAAGTTGATTTTTGGCCAAATGGGTCACGATTTCCGAAGTCGGACCACTGTGCGCCGCACCGTTACAGCGTTTCTCCAACGGCTACACGAGATAGATTACGAGGCTAGACGAGTGCTCGACTTTCGCCGAGTAGACCGGGCAATTGTCATGAAAGTTCGATGCTCGAAGCGTTTCCGTTTCAGAGGAGAACAAGAAAGAGGTTCGCAAGATATTGTTTAGCCGATGCGGGAAGAGCGAGGTGAACTTGAGGAAGTACGCTGTCCTCGGAGGCGTGTTTCGCGTGGATCTGATCCACCAGCCTCCGCAGCCGAAGGATCTCGGGAAAGACAGCAGTTTGACCACTCGTGAGTACAAGTTTATCTTTGGAAATTTGCAAACCGAAATTCAAGCCTTTAACGTGGACGTCAACATCAACGACGACACCACAAGAAACCCGCTATTAAATTTTGGTAATTGGACGTTGCGATCTGCGCGCTTTGCAGTGGAATTGCCAAAGGAGCCGAGATTCGCGAAATTCTCGAGACGGTACGAACCTCCGCAGCCAGCGCCGGACTCCGAGAGAACGCCGGAAGTGATCGAGGCTGAGATGAAGGCTCTGGAAACCGCGATGGAGTCGCTGCTACTGATCACGGTGCAGTTAGTATCCTCGACGTTCGTGTTTCTCGAGCTTCTCGAAAACGAATTGTTTCCCGAATCGTGCTTAGTTTGCCGGACACGGTGTTCTGGTTCGAGCCTCCGTTGGTGGCTCACTGGATACCCGAGAAAAAGATCTGGTCAACCAAAGACGTTCACGACATCAAGTACAACGAGGAGAAGCAAACGATCGCGTTCAGAAGCGGGAAATTGGGCGTCCACGGACTGGCCGCGTACAAGTTCGCCAATCTACCGTTTCAGAGTTGGGAACTGAAGCCGGAAATGAGGAAGAACGGCCGGGATTACGGCGGGGTCGTTCTGAACGTGACAGCTGCCACCGTTCAAGCAGAGTTCGTGGTCAGAGTAGGTTGCCGGCCGGTATCCGTGATCTAACGCGTATTATATGATAAATTACGATCGCAGGAGGATCGAGTATGCCTGAACTCGTTCGCGGGCGGCTCGTCGACGCCTTTGAAACAAATCCTCGGCGAGTTCGTCGAGCTGGAGACCCTGATCGAGGTAAACCCTATTCTCAAAATTTGTTTTCTCGACGAACTACGAACAGAGTCGTTTGCTCGTAGCGAATGCAGCGAATCGGCTGCGACCTCTTTCCGGAACGGGACGCGGCCAGCTACTTGAAAGGTCTGCCGATGAAGCATCCGGTCGCGAAGAAGCATTTGCACGATTGCATGGCTCTGCTGTCCACCAGTTACGCGTTCGCTTGGTCCCGTTGGAACGCAAGCAGAACCTTCTGGGAGATTGTGGTCCAGTTTAAAGAGGTCCACGGCTGTGTTGCCAAAGAGGTAACCGCCCGTCTCTCTGTCGATTTAGCTCTTTGACCGCGCTCTAAGCTAGGATACTAGGAAATAGCAACGAACCTCTCGAGGATACAGACAAATTAGCTTTTCGCGGTCGAAGGGTTAAATGCTAAGTTTTGTATCGAGATTGGCTCGTCATGGCTGTCGGTGTCCTCTCAGCGCACGAATTTAACGCTCCTGGTGACTCCGTGGCGGACGATGCGCGTGCGTTGCACCGAAGTCAGCCCCGAGTTCTCCGATTTGCCGCTGGACGACGAAGACGACAAGGTAATCGATCGACAAACGTCTAGTTCGAACGGATCCCGCTTGATCCTGGATACTTACAGTTCTACGCCGACCTATATCAACTGGCGACGAACACGGCAGGCATCAAGACCCGTCTGCTGATCCAACGAGTCTCGTTCAAGCTGGTGACGACGGTCGCGCGACTACTCAAGCGCACCAACGTGATCGGCATGTCCTCCTGAACCTGAGGGCGGGAGTTTGCTAACGCAGGGTTGCAACTTTGCTTTCCAAATGAAATCCTTTTTATTCGAATACGTGACGTATCTCGAGCATAAAGCGATATTCAGGAAATAAATTACGTCTCCGTTCGATCTGCAGTTGAACGCAAAACGATATCTCGAAGGAAACACACACAGCGATATCGAGATTACGGCTAAGCGGCAATTAGAGTTAATTGATGCGCTTCGACGGGTGGAGTCGAAAATGGACTGGGACCAGGGACTGGAATCGGGACTGGAATCGGGATTGGAATACGGGACCAGGAACGGGGTTATGGGATGATGGTTCGAGGGACTGGGAGGAAGGTAACAATAGGGAACACTACGATACGGATGCGTTCAAGTCGTTTTTGTCTCCATTTCCGTCTTCGTCTTCGTCTCCGTCTTCGTCTTCGTCTTCGTCTTCATCGTCGACGTCATCGTGAACCCAATAGCCATGGCTAGGCGCGAGTGGCAACGGGCAGCCACCCGTTGCTACCACCGCCGCCGGAAACGCGACATCGTTCTAATATATTAATACGTTTGCCTGCCATTTGTTCTGCTCCCCATTTAACATCCACGAGTACATAGATTAATTGTTTGATCTGTTTCTTTCGATACGATCGAATTTTTTTTAACGTATGTGTACGCAATACGAAGCTAAAAAATATACAGTGCTGCTAACCGAGATCTAACTTGGACACGCGGAAGAGCGGCAAGCCTTGGGTTATCGTCACGCAACCGTCTCTTATCGGTACATGTCTTTGAATCGATTCTTTCGATCGTTCGAGCGCTTCTACCGCGTGTCCAGCGAGCACAGGCTGCAACACTTTGTATCCGCTACATTCTCTAACTACGTGTTTCCCTATATTCTTTGCCACCTTCGTCCCGACCGTTTGATATGCGTTCCAAATCGCCATGTACCTTTCTTCTTTTTTTTCTGTTTTTTTTTTCACTTTTATCTTTTTTGGTTACTCGTCTATCACACTGTTGCAGCGTTGCATTTTACGAAAATATCAACGCCTGTGCGCTCGTTCCGTCTCCTCTGTTCTGACCCCCTTCCCCTCTGTAATGTCGCGCAAAATATTATGCATACAACCACACTCGCACCGAAATGCACGCTCGCACTCATACGGGCGCGCGCATATACGGAAAACAGCCGATGCATCGATTCCGTCAGACTAGCTCTCTCTCTCTCTCTCTCTCTCTCTCTCTCTCTCTCTCTCTCTCGCCCTCTCCCCCTGTACGCGCACAGTCGTTCCCCTACCATCCTCTTTACTTTCTTTTGTTTTCTTTCATCCCCTTAACTTTTTTCTGCTGTGGTCTCGTTGCTTCCGGACCGTAGCTTCGAGCGAATCGGTTCGAAAGAACGAAGAGGCCGAGCGATCGTTATCGTTTCTCTGCTCCCGTATACTTAACCCCTTATCCCCCATGGCCCCCCTTGCACCTCACCCCCTCCCCCCATCGAACGAAGTTAGGGTTCACGCGTCGCTTCGCAAAAACATAGTGTCACCCGATTTTTAGCTGAACCGCTCCGCTCGATCTCGCTTGATCTCGCTTGATCTCGCTTGATCTCGCTCGGATCCGATAACGGGATTCCATCGCGCTGCTAAGCTCGTAAACGTCGAGCAACGACGCGTTCCTTCGCGCGTATTAAAATCCTATTAAACGCTCGCTAAAACGTTATCGCAAACTCGAACTTGATTCGTAAGCTGTTTACGATTGAGGTAATCCATGGTATAAGGCCCAATTCTCATCCAGTTCGAACTATAACGCGTACTTAGCTGTATACCCTACGTATCTCGACGATTCGTTTGGCTCTAAAAATCAGTTTAGAATTAACGCGCGTTCTAAGATCGCGACGGAACAGTGTGTTTTCTCTTATTACGTTTTTTAGGTTTTTTTTTCTCATTATAATCGCAAACGTTCCCTACCGATTGCTCGGCCGACGAATCACCTGGCGTATTCGATGATGGCCGCTCTCGCTGATCGCCGGCCGTCGCTGTGTATCGTTGTTCGTTTACGCTCGAGCACGGACACGGCCGATGACGTATGACGGTGACGTTGACGGTTGACCGTTCTATGCTCCCCGAAAATCATTCCAACAAATAGAAGACCCCTTTTATTCGTTGAGTTTCGATTTTCGACGGAGCCGGGACAGTTACTCTTGGGCACTGCCTGTTATCCTCGGCTTTCCGAAAGTGTCGGGCAACGGAGAGCTGAGGTGGCACGGTTGCTCTCGATTCGGAGCCCAGTGGCCCCGCAGGGCACGGGACAAACGCCCGGCCGTGCCTGGCCTCTACGTTCGACAGAGATATATTCTCGCGATGCGCTCGAACGCTCGCGGCTCCTCTCTCTCTCTCTCGACTCGGGCTCTGCCGTCGATTGGATTTTGGCACTTGATTTGATGGCGCGTGCACGTTTCCGTGCAGGCGAGCGGTTCCCCGCACGGAAGTTGTCGCGCGAACGCTTCTCTCATCGTCGTCGTCGTCGTCGTCGTCGTCGTCGACGTGCAAGGTCGGTCGCGCGAGGACGAGCGCCGACTCGTCGACCGTGCAGCGCAAGATCGAACGCAACCATTCAAAGGAAGTAGGGACTCGGCTCGAGCGACATCGTTTTAACGCGCGGCGTTACACCCCCGGAGCGTCGCGAGCCACGTAGGAGACCTTCCGGATCAGCGGAAGCTGTCTAGTAGAGATTCCTATTTCCCGCGGAGTAAACGATTCCGTCTCTCAATCCGTGTAACGCACACGTGGCAGGTGTGAAACACGCGGATTCTTGATTTCTTACCGCACGGTACTTGCCACGTGTACACGTGTATTTTGGTACACGTCCAAAACCGCGATCTCAACTATTCACTGATCAATTGCGCCGCGATCCAGGAGATGCGATCGGTGGACGTGGCGAGCGCGACGCTACGGAGAGAGAACGCCACGATACAGAGTGACTACGACATACAAACGTTAGTCTAACGGTTTTCCCTTTGTGCTAGAGGATACTTGGGTGTACACAGATGCGATGCGTGTACGTGCGGATGTGTCCGAATCCTGGCAACGAGTGTCGCGTTGCGCGAGTCGTGCCTCCGAGCCTGAGACAGTCTGAACGCACGCGTTGCGATCACGTGTGCCGATGAATCGTTGTCGGCTGAAGACGAGGCACGAGCGTTCGCGACGGCTAAGATGCGTTTCGTTCGACGTTATCGAGTGTGTCGCGTTCCAACGTTCTTCGCGCCGCGAACGCATCGATCCGCGTCCACGGAGCGCGTCGACGCTCGTGGTCTCGCACGCTATACTCGTCTGTCGCCGTGCCTCATTTATTACTTTTGTTGTTTTTTGTGTGTTGTTTTACTCTGTCGTGCGGTGTCTGTCGAACCGCGCACGCAAACGCTAACGCAAACACTAACGCAAACACTAAACGCAAACCCCTAAACGCAAACACTAACGCAAAACGCAGACGCAAAAATTGCACACGCACACTCATGCTCCCCGAGCGCAAACATGTTCTGATTTTTTTTAAAATTCTTTTTTGTTATACTTGTTTTTCGGCTTTTTCGTTTTCTTCTTCTTCTTCTTCTTCTTCTCTGTTACTGGTAATCTCTCTGTTTGTATGCGTACAACGTGGGATTCCGCGCGCGGAAAACGCGGCTCCATTTTTTGCGATCCTGTCGATCGGTACTACGGTTTATCGTCAACAACAGCAAACTAGTTGGATGTGTAACGCTTAAGATTAATTGAAGGTATAACACCGATCACAATTTTATCGTCGCTTCCAAAAAACTCCGACTTTGTCGATACAAAAGTTCCGTCAAAAATATCGCTGCTTTATCGTTTTCTACTAGTAATAATTCAACATTGTGTTCCGGTGTCCCGTTCCGATCGATCGCGCAAATTTCAGTTGCGACGTTCGATGACGAGAGGATAGGAGAGAGAGAGAGAGAGAGAGGGGGGTTAGGGAGAAAGAGAGAGAAAGAGAGAGAGAGAGAGAAAGAGAGAGAGAGGAATTGTTAGCGAAGATGTGCGGTTGCGTGGGTGGGGGCAAATGCTGGACAGAATGGAATGGAATAGAATAGAGGGTGGAACCGGAAGAACGACTGCGACAATACGAAAAGGTTTTGACCTTTCGGCGATGCACAGACGATCCGCAAGTGGGACGTGAAATTGAGGAAGACAGTTGTTAAAAGACGGTAAAAAGACTCGACCAAAGAAAATAGATCGTGTAGCATCGAATCGACGAGTAGGTCGAAGCTCGTTTGAGGTCGTACGTGGACCCTTCGATCGCGAGCAAGAACGCGCAGAAAGACAGAGATTCGTCCTTTGGAAACGCGTTCGGGACGAACGAGATTTTCCTCCCGTTCACGATGCTGGAATCGAAAGACACCGGATTTACGAGACATAGAAACACGCTGAGTCGCGTTGCGTCAACGAGTAATTCGAAGCAACGGGTATTACGTACTCGGTACGTACTTACGCGTGCAAAACAGCCATAAAAATAACGTTCGATGTAAATGTCAATAAAGTCGCGAAAGTAACATCGACCGGTCGCGTTCGTCGAGCGTCTTGGCCGCTCGATGTACGTACGTATACGTCGCGCGGCACGCAATCTTGCGTGGAAAACGAGCTCGTTATCGTTCGAGTCAAAGGTGAATTCGATACACTTTTGCCAAGAGTCGTTGTCGTGTACGAAAGAAAAAGACAGACAGCGTATGTGAAACAAACGGAGCAAAATCAGAGAGAAATAGAGAAATCGACAGAGAAAGAGAAAGAGAGAGAGAGGGCGGTGGGAGAGAGTGAGAGAGGGGGGAGAATATGAATAAGAACAGAACGACCGGAAATATCCTGATGACCGGGGACGAACGAAATGTACCGACATCGATACGAGAACGAGTCGATAGTGAAATGAAGGGGTCGATACGGTTCAAAGGGAAATCGAGTTCGCCTCACGGGATTCTTTTCGTTCAACTCGAAACCAGCTCCTGGAATTATCTTGATCCGTTGTTTGCTCGGTCCCGTACCGTTCTTGTATCTCCGATCCGATCCGATCCGATCCAGTTCGAACTGATTCGATCCGTCTCGTCTCGACCGGAGGAACTCCCGATTCGAAGTCCCCCGAATTTCTCATTCCGGTTTCGCGAGAATAGTTGACCATAGTGAAAGTGAAAACTGTCCTCGCGTTTTACTCGTTAACCGGCCGACGACGCGATTCCGTCTGGTGAAACGCGGCAACGGAAAACGTACACGTTTGTTTGGTCGACGTTCGGACCGGAAACCGTGGCGACTCGCCGCGCGTTCGAAACCGGGCGAATCGAAACGATTTCGGTCGGTATCGCATCGTCGGAAGACAAGGAATATTCAAAGTTTAGCAAGGTTCGAGAGACCGGGAGATACTGGTTCAAGGGTATGACGATGAATTCGCTCCCGCGAAATCCAAGTGTCGCGTGCGCCTACGTTTACTTGTTTCGCCTCCGCTTACTCCGGCTTGAGCCGGTGCCACTGGACGATCGTCTGCCGGGGCTTCGTGATCATGTCCTGCCAGTGTTTTGTTTCGCTCGCCCCGCTGCCGTTCTTTCCTGCAACAAAACACAACAACTTGCACCGTTTCGCACTCTCCGGTATAAAAACGAATTTTCAACAGCAAGAATAATCTTTTCGTTCGTTCCATTGCGAGCGTTAAGGGCTAAACCGCGAGTATGAACGAATACCAAAGGAGCGCGGTGACGTTCGACGTATTTGCGGAATTAACGTCTGCTTCACTTTTATCGGGAAAGATGATTTTCTCTATTTATTCGGTCTCGGACGAGAAAACTCGAGCTATAAGTAGAAAATATCTATAAACTTTAGCGAAGGTGTTCGCAAGAGGTACATATCACAGAATCGTAACTAAACGAATGCCATCACGGGTATCCCTGCTAAATAAAGGTGAATCGGCTCACCTGCCAGTTGAATCCGACCGATCAGCTCGTTTCTGCCGATATTATCGAAGTCCATGACCATCACGTCCAATGAACACTCTCGAATCTTCTCCCAGGGAACGTTGAAGGAGAACGCCTCGTTGAACACCGGATTCAAGGTACACTTAAATATGGGGGTCTTCCGTTTCTCGATTCTCTTGTCGCCGAATTGCAGCCAGACTTTCACGTACGGGTCTGGAGAAAGAGCGACACGGTCATTGGCTACTCGACGAACGAACGAACGAACGGCTCGTTCAACCAGCCCTCACCTGATTTCCCGTTGATGTCTTTGGCTTTGAGGTTTCTTGCCTTCAACAGCGTCAAAGTCAGCACGGAATTGCTCGGATGATAGCACAACGAGCACAACAGTTCCCCGCACTTGTCCTTCGCCGGAGGCTTTAGGGCCTTCCAGAACGAGGGTTTCTCCGAAAAGTCGACCTACGGCAATCGAATCGATCAGCGAATTTCCGAGCAACCACGCGGGCGCGGTCACCGACGGTCAGCGGCGGTCAATGACGGTCATCTATGCTTATAACTATACCGTCGGAAATCTATTGCCGTTCGGGGTCGAACAGCTCACCATATTTCACGGGCTTTCCTCGAACTTCAATTTCGAGATAAAAGGGCCGCCGAGTCGGATAAACTGCAGCGACGCGTTATTATCAATCGACCAAGGGTTGCACGACCCTTCCGACAACGATCGGTACCTTCGCGGACACTTTCATGGCTACAGGGACATTAAGAAACTGAATGGGCGCACGGTGTGTCTGGGTCCAGCGCCGGTTTCGGGTCTTCCGATCAATTTTAGGGCTTCCGAAGATGAGACTGGGGTAATTATTCGGAAAATACCACTAGGCTCCGATTTTGATGAAATTTAAATATCTTATGCAGCAACACATTTTCAACAACTTTTTTCCTATTCCTATTAGGGGGTCACTTTTAGTTTCCGAGATATTCGCAAATTACTAGTTAATTACTAGTTCAAATTCTGAATGACAGGTATGTACAATGCAAAGATTATGCGTATAAAATGAATTGTGGTTAGGTCGTGGAGGGGACGGAGAGGGCCGGCCGGATCGACCACGCATACGAAAATCCATGAGTAGTCTTTCAAAATTGTAAGGTCATCCTATATATGTATCATACTATATAGAGTGAGACCCTGTTTTCCCCACTACGTGTTTACAAAACAAATGTAAACAAACGCCGCGCCGGAGCGGCCCTACGTTGCCACGGAGCGTGGTAGAATACGGAAAATTCAATACAGTATTAGCAATAGTTTTTTGCAAATATCTCGAAAACTAAAGGCGATCCCCCTATATTGTAAAAGGAAAAAGTTGTTCAGTATGTCAAAATCTATAACATATTTAAATTTCATGAAAATCGGCGCATAGTGGTACTTTTCGAATAATTACCGAGATTATTGGAATAATGTTATCGGCGCACAGGTTCGATCAATTTCTACAACAACAACATATATATAATAACATTTTTTCAATTTTCTAAACAATTTGCGATCGATAGAATAAATTTATGAATTTCCGAGATTGAATCGAAAGGAAGCAGCTGCGGGAATGTAACTAAGAGTCTTGCGGAGGGCTATCGTCCAGGGTCTCCGGTACCTAAGAAAACTAATATGGACGCCGAGATAATCGTACCTGGCAGAGCGGCAGAAACATCTCGCCGATTGAATCATCCCTCGAAAATCGGTCGTAGTCGAACACGTGTAAGTGCAGTACTCTGCTCTGTAACTTCTGAATCGGAAAACCTATAAACAGCGAATGAATGGCGTAATACCGTGAACGGTCCAGATGACCTGCACGTTCCATCGGTCAGTGGGACGGGATGGGACACGGGGCAGGTCGTTTTCGTTTACCTTCGAAGTAAAACGTTTCGTTCCAGCGTGGATTGAGCGTGCGCCTTTTTATTTTGGTCTCCAGCCGATGCTTCTTGTCCGGCAGAAGGGTGACGCGGACGTAGGGGTCGGACGTCCCGGACAGATCCTTCGCCGGTAACTCTTTGCCCTGGAAACGACCGAATTCTTTGCTCGTCCCTTCGTCTCGTCTCGTTTTGTTTCATCGCGTGTGGTACCTTCTGCCGTTCCTCGCGATATTGGTCGGTGCTTTTACCTTAAAAGGGTGGGCGGGTACCCGAATATACCTTAACCCAGACCCGACCCGATGTTAACTACGGCTGGCCGAGTATCATATTCCGGTGAATATATCGACCCAATCCGAACCCGAAATTTTCGGGTGCCCGCCCACCTCTAGCGGTTACTTATCGTCGAAACAGATTAACCCTTTGCAGTCGCAGCTGTTCTAACTCGAAAATTAAACTTTTCTTCCAACCTATAGAATAATTTCCTTCCATATTATAATTTTCTTCGTTTTATGAATACGAAATCGATGCAATACCTCATAGAATACATAGATCAAGACCAAATGTCATTTTGGTGCCAAGCGATGTTTGGAACAGGATTTGGTCCTTATTTGCTGCGAATCTGCAGACCGAAACCTGTCGCCAAACACCGAGCCTAATGCGGAAACAGATGGGTCCGTATTTTGGCGCCAGAGTTGGTTCCAAATTCATACCGAATCAAGAGCAGATTCCTCACTGGGAATTTTTAGTGGTGTCTCGGAGTAACCAGCCGAGTGCTAAGGGTTTAAGGATACGGCAGAAGCAAAGGCGGTCGAACCAGACCGAACACGGCACTGACTTGTATGATGCGAAGGATGAGCGTCGTATTCTGGAAATCGTACTCGAGGCTGAAGTGTATTTGACCGACGTTTTCGCTGGGCTCCGAATTATCGATGTACATGTCGACCAACGACATGGATCTGTTCTGCAGGAACGCTTTCTGCAAAAGACAATGCATATCGATCGGTTTTTCTTTTCATCGGTCTGTCGTCTTTGCCGAACGGCAAGGTTCGCACGGCGAGCGTCGCGTCGTCTCGCGTCGTGCAAATCATCTTCCCGTCGCGCGTCGAACCCCCTTTCTCGATCAGCAGAGAATAATATTAGAATACTGGCGAACGAACGGTTCTCGTCGACGAATGCCAGACGTTTCTTTCGTCGCGACGCCTCTGCCGTTTTCATGTGGCGCGGTGAAAAAAATTCGCAATATAGGCTAATCGCGTTATTTCGTTCTATTATTGACGGATACCCGGGTTCGTACAATTGTTCCGAACCCGAGTGACCGTGACTTACGAGCAGCGTTGGTTCGCGAGTTCAAACTGGGGCACAACGCGATAAATAAATTAAAGTGTGAAGCTGCTCCCGATTTATCTCCGACAGTCTCCTCCGACGATCAAACTTCCTACTCCGTGAAATGTTACGACCATTGTCTGGTGCGATAAAACTTCATCGCGGAACGAACGCTCGCGGAAGCCTTCGAAAACTTCGCGACATTCTACGCGCGCGTCCCGTCAAGCTGGAATTGTAATCTCCCGCCTAATACGAACGAGGCTGCTTCATTTGTTTCTGGCGTCTACTCGACATTGATTAAGAACTCTTTTGTTTCACGCCCGAGGAGTAAAATATACATACGTCTCGCGAGCCGTTCCCCGCGTACATTTTATTCTTGACGCGATGCTTCGTTAGTTCTAGAACTCAATTTCCCGAGAAAGAATATTTTTTGCCAGACAGACGGAAAATGCTCGTCTCGATCGATGCGGGAGGTGTCCGGTCTAACGGCGACCGTATTTTCATCGTCGAAAAAGTCCTCCAGTTTTTCCCATTGAAAGGTTTGTTCTTATCGTCGAGTATCGGTAGAAACAGCGATCGACTTGGATTTTTGCTAATCAAGGCTGCGCGACGATCGCCATGTCGTAGATTAATGATCGCGTCCTTGACGACTACGAACACAAGTACACAGTCCCATTTAAAAGACTATCGATTTAGGGAGATGCTCCGCTCGTCGGAACATTTGCTCGAATCAAATAACTTAAAATAAGCTTTCCGAGAGATATTTCAGGTGTTCGAGTCAGGTGGTGCAACCTGAATACGTTTAACCTTTGACGTAGCAAAGTGAAAGGATCGACTTTCTCAAACCTACACAAAGGTCGACAGTTTTTTTCTGTAGACATCGTTTTAGTCAATTAAAAACCAAAATCGCGGATGAAGCACGTAGAAACATGCCAGACCATTTTCAACGGTTGCCGGATGGTATAAGGTATACCATCGAAATTGCTAATGGCGAGTCCACGTAGCTGTTGGCGAACTGTGATCAGCGGAGTACAGACTTTTTATAAGAAAAATCAGTAGGAGACTCTTAACCTTCCGACAGCGGGGTCTGAGCCTATTTTGACACAGAGTATCCAAAGCGTCATTCGATTACACAGTTTCTGGCGACTTAATTAAATTTCGATTGCGATGCAGCGTGAGTCCGAATGAAAACGAATGTTTACATTAGTATTATATTTGCATCAATGTTTACTCGTGAAAAAGATTCGTGATCTACATATTTAGTATTCGCATAATAAATTACATTATTTCGACATAATTTACACGCGTAAATAATTTTTTCCAGCGTTTCCGGGGAAACACGATATTATGACGTTGAGCCCATAAATAACGCTAAAATAGTATTTCCCTTGTCGGGTCTTTTCGGGCCAAACACCCCACTGTACGATATGAATCCAGCATAATAGCTACTGTACATCTCCGAAAAGTTTGCAGTGATAAAAGGCTCGTACGAGAGATAAAATTGACGAAAATTCTTCCCTTCTCCCGTCGACCGGTACTACGTATCGAGGTCGTCGAATGACTACCTCGTACTGCTTCGCGTACCAAGGGTTAAAACACGAGAACCCCGATCGCTGTTTATTTCCCAGCGGCCTAATCGTGCCAGTACCGGCAAATTGGAAACTACAAACTCGAAACTAGAAACTCGAAACTAGAAACTAGAAACTAGAAGCTAGAAACTAGAAACTAGAAAGTGAAAAGTAAAAACTAGTAACTAGAAACAACTAGAAACCAGAACTAACCGAGGGATGATCTCCTTTGACGTTCTGCAGCTGTTTGTTTTGCGCTCCTGCGGTCGGCGTGCGAGGCTCACCGGCCCCTGCGACCATGGTGCCGGCGCTGCTGCCGGAAACCGGGTTGCCTCCGGCGATGCCGCTGGTGCTCGCGTTCGCATTACCCGCGCCAGGTCCTGAACTACCGGTGCCGGAGCCTGATGCGGAGGACCCGCTGCACCCGAGGACCGTTCCAGAAGCCGAGCCGGTCGCTGTGAGGACGGTACCGCCCGCGCTTGTCCCGCCGCTTCCACCGCCGAGGCCGCCACCGGAAGCCGCCGGTTTGTTCGCCGGACTACCGGTCGTTCTGAAGCAGATTCACTCGTTTTGTTACCCAATCCTTCGACGATCTTGCCACAATCCTTCCTCAAGTCACGATCCACACCCGTCCCCACCCGTACCGCTACTGCTACCCTCGTTCTCTTTTCGTCGCTGTCGTCGCTAATCTGTCTCAGCAACGCCGTCAACCTATAATATCATCTTTCTCACTGCCCGTTTTTCCGAAGAAACCCATAGCAACAACGGTGGTCTTGATCGATACGATCGTGCACACGTGGAACGCCTCTCAATTGCATCAACACGTTTAGCAGCGTAGATCGAATATCGCTTTATTCCATTATCATCGTTTTTGATTTCGTTCGAAAACACCGGCGGACGCGTTGGGTTGTCGGGTAAGCTTCAACCCTTACGTATTCGACTCTCGTTTGCCTGGCTTAAACCCTGACTGTGTGTGTTCGGGCGAATATGACCCTAAACTTTTACACCAAAGCTCCCGCGGCTTTAGGCAAAAGTCTTCCGGTCGATAGAATGACTTTGAGAAGATTTATACGTCTCGTATTTAAACATTGAAATGCGATAGCACGCTGCGATCGACGCAACGAAAAGTCGCTACTGACGTGTAAATTTGAAAGTTTGTCTTTTACGATCGAACTAGTCATGCTCCATTTCGTTAGATCTTCTGGCATCTTATTAGTCGCGTCTTTGCACCCTCCGTTATAGAACTTCTATGGGCTCCGCGTCGAAAGACGTAAAAAAACTTTGAAACTCGCCCGGCAACCCAGCAGAATCTTACTTAATTCGCGTCTCATCGAATTTGCCTATGAAAATGCGAATTTGCATAAAGTTCCGCAGTCTAGTCGTAACAGCTGTCCACCCCACCCCGATCGCTCGAACGTTATAAGCCTGTAGCGATTGGAGTCGACTGGACAGCTGTTATGATCGCTGGCTCGACGCCTCGGGACACTAATTTTGTTTCGTTCGTGCGCTGGCGTTTTGCACCTATAATTAACACGAAAGGTTATTCGCGGACTGCGAAACTTTGCACGAATCCCATTCCCGTCCGGTCGTTTCACCGAAAGTCAGAGCTGCGGAAAAATAGCTGTCGTCGAGCGAGGAACCGCTGCACGACGAAAACGGAATACATTTATCCCGCTATCATATCAGGCGCGACAGTTGTTGCGTGTTACGAACCGTCTGGAAACTTGGAAACGGACCCTACGACGCGCGACACATCGATGCGCGACTATCGATTCGAAACCTAAATGTATCGTTGTTATCAAACCGACCACGGTGCGATAACGCAGGCAAGTGGTCATAACGACTGTCCACCGCGTCCCTCGTAGCTGCAGGAGTACGACACAGCGAATTGATACATACTGGCAGCGATAAGTATGCGATCGTATCGGTTCCACCGCTGTCGCATCATTCTTTCGAAAAACGGGCTGCGATAGCTGGACTGCGGACTTTTATGCGGACGCAGATTTTCGTTGGAACGAGAGAAAAATTGATTCTCTGCCTCGCCGTGCTCCAACGAGGATGAAAAATCCTTCGCCAAACTATTCTCGAGCACGATCGTTCCAACTTCTTTTCCGGAAGAAAAAGTGCTGCGAGCGCATCGTATACGCACGATAACGCGTGCTTAAACGGACAACGACGACAACGACGATGCGGAACGCTACGAACTACGAGCTCCCCGTTCTATAAAGTGGTGGCAGAGGCTTGCAAGCTGCGAAGCAACGCGAGTTTTTTCTCGGGTGCCACGGTTTCTATGGCGCTAAGATGCAAAACAAGACCCAGTAAGACGCGAGTCCCGGGGACGGAAGGGTTTTGGATCGCCCGGCGCCTCGTGGCAGCTCGGGCGAATTCGAGGCGGACAAGGTAGCACGACGCGTACACCAACGAGTACGAGCCACGGAGAAAAACCGTTCGTCGCTCACAGAGCTCGGTTCTAGACGCGTAAACGATCCTCCACGAGAATACGTGTAAGAGGCTACGGTGGAAGGAAGATTCGATCGAATACAGAGAGAGAGCTACTTACGAGTAGGGAACGAAGCAGCAGCCATCCGTGGAACGAAACGTTCCCGTTAACAAGGAGAATTGAAAGAAGACAGAAAAAAGTCGCGTGAGAATTCGGTTCTCTCGTATGGTAGCGGAGGGGTTTTTCTCTCTGTTTCGCCAGTTCATACTTACTCCAACTGGGCTCTGCATTCCAATGGTAACACACGCCGAAAGTAGGCATGAAACAAAAGAAAATGAGACAGGAGTTAATGAGTTTCGACGAGGTTGCTTCCGAGGACACGCCGACGAGCGAGAGGATTCCGCCTCGTCGGGATCAAACTGTGTGTCACGAAGCGCTACGTGTGGACGTGTGGACGTGTGAAGTTCTATGGCCATTCCCAGCCATTAATTTTGATCGTTCGCGGTGTTGTTCGCTCCTCTGAGTCGAGGAAAAGTAGAGTCGAACGGACGCTTCGAATCGGATGCTATCGAGTTTTCGCTTTGTAACGCGGCGAAAAGGAAAATCAGAGCGATTCGAAGCTGAACAGAGGGACAGTATGATGCAGAGAGAGAGAGAGAGAGAGAGAGAGAGTGAGAGCGATGGCGTCAGAGTAAGAAAGAAGACAGACAGTCAGAGGGGTAGAGAGAGATAAAGAGGAAGACAGAGTATGTAAGAGAGAAAAGGGGTGTATGAGAGAGGAGACGTACAAACAGATAGACAGACAAAGACATAGAGAAAGAGAAACGTACAGACAAAGAAGCCGATAGATCGATGGATAGAGCGACACGAGGCGCAGAGATGCTCGAAAACGGGAACAAAGGAAAATACGCTCGGCTCCGCTCCGCGCGGAGCAGCGTCCGATAGGAGCCGATCCGCTCGCATCTCTGAAGGTTTGCGCGCGAGGGAGCAATAGCTTCCGGTGTGTCATGGTTACTTTACGACTGTAGTCTTTAATTACCCGAGTGGATCGTTGAAACACGCACATCTTACCTGGTGGTATAATACTCGAAGAAAGCGACCAGTATTTCCAAAGACCTCGAGACTGCAGCCCACATGGTGGTTCTTTTACCGGGAGTTTCGAGAACTGTCTCTGTGTTTAGCCTTGACTAGCGCGTGAACAAGTTCACATTCCCGATCCGCGCTATGTCCCAGGTTCACCGGTCTGCTGTTCGGTTGCACGCGCGTTTCGAGCACGAACACGGTCTGAACAGTAGCGATTCATGCAATTTCAGTGACCACGGTAGGTAAATGGTAAATATGTCGCGCTCGAGGTGAGCTAGGGGGTGTGAGAAAATTATTGTCTCGCCGTCTCGGGGATTTGCTTGGTGGATAAACGGACGGCCGGTCGGTCGGTCGGTCGGTCGGTCGGTCGGTCGAAAGAAGGGTGTTGTTGGATCGATCTCAGCTACACTCGCCGGTACTACCACCGCCGCCTCCACCACTGCTGCACCTCGAGCACCAGCACATTTGCCGTGCTCCCTATCCAGGCGGTACCGATGACGCGACGACAGAAACACAGACACGGACTCTTGGAATTCGGGACTCGGGGCCAGCTAAGGGACTCGCGACGATGCCGAGCGATTCTAGAGCGAAGCGGAGCTACGACTCCTCGACGATCTAGTCGATGCCTAGGCTCCGTGATATCGCCTATAGTCGGAAAATGAACGACACATCCGAAATCGAGTCAGGGACGCATTGGGTCGCGCACGTGGCAACGACGTTCGCGAAGGTCGATAGACACGGCGCGCGCATCCCGCTGGACACGCGAACTCTACCTTCGAATCCTCCGTAAACTATCAACAGAGATACCGAGCGAGTCGTCGAGACGTTGCCGCACCGGCCTGATCGGTTCGATCGTTCTCGGTTTTATTTCTACCCTTTGACTTTCCCGAATCTCTACACGCCGATACACCAGTTTTATCCGACGATTTCAAGTCGACGGAGTCGTCCGCGGACCTCGCGAAACCTCAGCGTCCCACAGCGAAACGACGTATCGACGAATACTGGCGTCGGCTTCGACTTTGCGCCAGTAAAAAGTGAAAAGTTCTCGGGCCAAAGGAAATTACGTACCTATCGCGGAGACGATCGATCGGAACGCACGCGCACGCCACAAGAACCGAGTTCCTGGCCGTGGCGCGGCTCGGTCAATGCCGAAGAACGTCTAAGCAACAGGTTCTTGGTCGAGGTACGCGCGCGCTATAACTTCCACGAAAACTCATAAAATCCTACTTTGTTTTAGGCCCGGATTTACATCGGGGTTTCGGGATTATTCAGGATTTTCAGGTTCGAACGTCGCCGCACGGACGGCTCGTATTCGTCCCGACGCGACGGATCGACGGGAGAGACCCTCGCGGTTCGTACCACGGTAAACCCAAGACTCTTCTCCGTTCCGTTTGTCCAATGACCGAGAGAACCTATTCGACGAAACAACGTCTCTACCGCTTCTCCGCTGCACTCGCAAGGGTTGTTATTCCAGGCCACCCCTTCTGATTTTCATAAAATTTGCATACATCGAGCAGCCCGGGAAATTATTCCACGCGAATTGTTATTTCAAGGAGTCGCGCACGTAGCGCAGAGGTGAAAATAGTCCTAGATTCAAGGCCGCAAAATTTTCACAGCTATTTCCACGTCCTAGGCGAACAATGGCCGCTAAAATGTCGCCAAGAGTCGAACGTCTTCGGCGATTCCGCGACGTAGTATGCTAATTTCATGAAAATTCGTGGGGACATTGCCAGTTCGAGACCATCTCCATCTTCGATCGATTTTTCAATGGAGAACCTTGAAGTCCATGAACGTCGTCGATACGAAACGAGCAGCTCGTTCAATTTTCCTTCGGTTTTTCTCGTTTTGCGTTCGGGAGCGTTCTCGACGGAACGATAGATCTACCGATCACAAGGGACCACCCACGTAGCGATGTTCGCGAAACCGCACTCGATCCGCGAGCCACCTGTTACTCGCGTACTCTGTGTGCGCATCGCACAGTTCCATCGGATGCTAACGATCGCCAACGTTACACGCGTTGTGGCTTTTCTCGAGCTGGCGGTGTCCTACCTCTTTGCCAAAGGGGTTGCTCGCATGGAATGCGCGAAGGCAAGAGAATCGAGGGACGCGGAAACCGATCGGCGAAGAATAGACTGCGGCTGTTTACGTTCACGCGAGCGTCGATACGCGCCCCGAGAGTCCAATGAAATCAGCGTTGAAAAGACAGATCGGTCGAAATCGAATTCGTTCGACGAAACGAAGACCGAACGGTTAAACCATGCGTTAGTAGAAAAATCAGTGTTCAGGTTCCAACAAACTAGTGGCGTCGCGGCGAGCACAAACGTTGCGTTCTTTCATACCGTAGCGAAGCGTCGATTATCGTGGCAGCTACGGACACCTAAAATCCATGACACTATCCCAAAAGCAAGCAATTCTATTGGCGAAAGATCGAAAAGCGACGCGTTTACGCGAAATACTTTGTGCAAACTCGATGGGAACGAAGACGAGGAACGAAACCAAACGAGACCAGTCGAGAGGAGACTCAGCGCGTCCTGTTGCATTCGCGGTGATCACCGAAAGAACGCGCGTTGGCAGTTCGCAGGCAACCGCAACCGTTCCACGTAAGCGACTGAAGTTTCGCTCGAAAAAGCAGGAGGTGTTGCATACACATCGGTGCTTTCGATACATTGGCGCCACCTCGGCGCTCGACAAAGGAGTTCTCGGCACCATGACAGGGCAGTCTCTCCTACGCACCTAGGCGGCCAGCCACCCCCTACCTCGCGGCGCCCTCGGTTCGCTCCCTCGACCGGCCACATCCCTCGACTTTCGCGTCCAGCCCTTGCACCCGCTCCATCATCGTCTTTCTCCGTCCTTGCAGCCGTCCCTCCGAACCTCCCTCAGTGCTTGCAACCGAGAAGCCTCGTTCTCCTTCAACCCTCTCTCTATCTCTTTACCTCTTCGATCGGTTAACGGTCCCCGTGAAAATGTTAGCCTTATCGCGAATCTAACACCTCGTTCGAGCCGACTCTTCATCCCGAAAGGATTATCGGATTACACTTTATACCGGTGCTTGTCTCGCCGGTCGATATCAAACTACTCTCCGTTCGAACCCCCTGTGCAGAAAATTGCGAGCGAGCGAGCGAGCTAGGGGTGGTTATCAGTTACCGTTACCGTTTCGACGGCGCCATCGTTAATCGAACGAGGTCAGACCGGTCCCTCTGCGTGTACGCAACGGGCTGTCCATCGCGATCGTGCTCTCGCGAGTAAACTCCGGAACGCGACGACGCGACCTCGGTTAGTCTCGTTTTTTCCGGTGCAGAGCGACGCGGCGCGAAACGGCATGCTACCTAAGAGCCCGGGGCACCGCGGGATATGAACTGGGCCATCAACGCCGCCCGGTGTCCTTTCAATTACTCGTGTCTCTTCTTTGCCGAGTCTGGGAAACTCGGGAGATAGAAAAAAAGAAAAAAGGAGAAGAGCCGAGGGAAAAACTGAAAGGGCCGAAAACGGGCATGCGAGGTCGCGCAAGCGCGATCACGCGTAGCTTGTCGCTTATCGCGCGACGTGGTGCGACGCGACGCGACGGACCGACGAGCCGACCAACTGACAAGCAGACGCGTCTCGATTCGGGCTTTTATCGACGGTGTAGCCGCGAACGAGTCCTTTGTCTCTTTCTTCCTCGGGATCGCGAGGCCTTGATTAAAAATGTCGACTTTGCTCGTTCCACGGTTTCTAAAGGGACGCCCCCATCTGTCGTGTCCAGTTATAGTTCTCAACGCGCGAGACTCACGTTTTCGCCCCGCTTTGAATCCAGCGCGCGAGCGCGCCCACCTACGTGCGTATTCGGGGTTACGTATATCGGAATCCGAAGTCTCTCGACGGTCAACGAGGTACTCTGTCGTGTCCTCCGGATAAACGACAGCCTGACGGATCTTTACACCCACGACGTGGTTATCCGTCCGTTATCGAGTTTGCTCGAGCGAGTTTCGGAGCGTGCTAACCGCCGAACCGATTAATAGAAACTTTCGTCGACGTATTATTCATTTTGCGGCCGGGTTCCCGCTCTCCCGCTCTCCCCCCTTCCTCTCACTTTCTTTATTTCTCTCTGACGTGCTCTCTCATTCTTCTCTCTCTCTCTCTCTCTCTCTCTCTCCCTCTCTTTCTCTACCACCCTCCCCGTCACCCTGCCTGCTCGTTCATCTTTCAAACGGAAAGTCGGCATAACTGTAGCTCTACCACTAATACACTACCTTCTACGACTACGGCCGCGAGTACACGGTTTACGGAACAAAAGTCTACGCGCTTGCAGTTGTCAACGAAAGCTCTATGCATGAGTGTCATTCAAAACGAGATGAGATCGATCGACGGGCGCCGATCGACGACGGACCGGGGATCGTCGAGAAGCTTTACGATCTATAATGGGCGAGAAAAACAAAATCAATTTTCGAGGGAAGGGAGCGTCGAATCGGGGCCGCGACTCGTTTCTCTGTTTCTCTCGAATCGAATGCTGGGTCCGGAGAAGAATCGAGCAGGGTCCGTTCCCAGCGAAGATCGATAAGAAGACGCGCGCGCGATCCTAGCGCGTCCGATCGAAAGAAACGAGCCGCGACGAGATCAATGCGTGGAGGGTGGTTGGAGCGGGGTAGGCGAGGGCTACAAGAGGGAGGGCGGTTGCGGGGGGAGGGAGGGTCAAGCGATCGAACAAGTCGAATCGCGAACCGGGTATGCGAGACTGTCTACGAATGACGATGATACGCAAATTCGTCGGCAGAAGCATAGTAACCAAGCCAAGCAATCAATTAGTGCGCGCTACGTGCCGGTGCTTGCGAGCACCCTCTTTACTTCGTATCGCGTCGAATCGATTACGTGCTCGTGACCAACGACCGGGTTAATTTACTCACAGACTCTGCGACAAGAACCGCGACAGTGCCAACTTGCTGATTCGATTATTTTTCAGGCCATCCAACATTGCAGAGGCTGCGATTTCCATATTCGATCGTTCCTCTCGAGAACCGAGCTAGATAGACGAGAGAGAATCGTGCGAGCCTGCGTTCGATCCGATGGATCGAGAAAGAGACGAGTCCTGTCGCGGTCGGACTGGTATTATTTCCGAGACGTCCGATCGAACCCGCGTCCTCCACTGCAATTCCAATCCTTCTAATCGATATATTGTGCGTCGAGCGACTCGTCTCCGCTCTCTCGGACTACTCTTCTCTCGTGTTTCGATACGAATCTCTCTATCTCTCTCTCGTTCCTTCACACTTTTCCTTTCTTGGCCTCCTCTCCTTCTCGGTTAGCTCGAATCGGTTCTCCGAGCGATCTCGATGCTGCTCGAATCGCAGCGTTTTCGTTTCTCTGTTTTCGTTTATGTGATTTCGATGCGTCGTACCACCGCTAACGCATTCGTTGACAGGTTGTATCGCATGATTCGCGCGTCCCTCGCTTCCCGTTGAAATCCGCGAGCCTTCTCCGCGCGATCAACCGAGGAATCGTTGCTTCCGCGACCGATGATCTCTCGTTGTATCCGTTTCCTCTCGTTTACTCCCGCGCCTCCTCGAGCTGCACACTCGGCCACCGCACCGACTCGCAACGAGAGACGCTCGCGAGAGACGAATCGTTAATAAGTTCGATGCTCTTGCGCGTACAAACAGGTAATTCACCCGCTGTTCCTCTTCTCTTCTTTGCCAGACCGTCCCCTCCTCCTCCCCCTCCTCCTTCTCCTTCTCCTCCTCCTCCTGGTTCTCCTCCTCGCGGTTTCTTTCTCCCTTTGATACTACTAGCCCTCCAACCCGCGCCGTTTGTTCCGTCTCCTCGCGAGTTCAGGAACGCTTCGAATTAATCCGACCGATCGATGCCGAAAGCTAGCAGTCTCCCGATTCTCCTCGATCCTTTTCAACTCGAATCCAATCTCATCCCCGACTCCTTATCTCGTTTCTTTTCGGATTCTGTCTTTTCGAGACGAGACGGGACGAGACGCGACGCAGGCCTGAAAGATCGCTATCGTTCGCTGTCGCGCGCTTCTTAGGAACCTTCTCTCGTTCGAAGAAAATCGATAGAAAAATAACAGTGTACTTTCAACAACGGGATTTACGAAGGTAATAATCGATGATCAACGGTAACAATTTGGCATCTGTTTCGCAGACGTCTGTACGCCAGAAACGTGACCACCGAGCATTTTCGGTGTGCGTTCGTTGTGCGAGGGAAGCTTTCGTTCGTTGAAGAAAATCAAATTTTTCGAATCTCTCCGACGCGACGTACAGTCGCGTCTTTCTTATCTTCTTCTCCCGCTTGCCCTCCCTCTCCTCTCCTCGCCACTCGTTGTCTGATCGAACTATATTTAAGATTGTGACCGTTTTCGAACGTCAAGAATGTTCGCCGTGCTCCGTCCCCGAAAGAATGAAACTCATCGGAGCGAGCGTGCAACGTCGCGCGTCTCTCCTGCCCTCTTCTCCACCTTCGATTCCGCGGTTACTCCTCTGTGCTCGAATTCGCGATCGCTGTATCGAGAATCAATAGGAGAACGGTACGATCGACCGGATCGCGCGACGATCACGGACCACCGCCACCGCCACCGCCACCGTGCCGAGACGAGTCGAGTCGAGTCGAGTCGCGTACAGTCGCGTAGAGTCTCGTAGAGTCGCGAAGAGTCGCGCCAAACAACAGGAACAGAAATCGGTACGCGCCACGCGCAAACGGCACGATTAGCCAATGTGCGTGACGAGGGTGAACCGGATACACGCGTGCGAGCCACCGAGAAACCGGGAACGCAGAAAAGATCGTTCGTGTCTTCTATCGATGGGGGAAGCGGCCTGCTCGGGACAAGGGTAAGCCCGAATCGTTTACCTATGCCGAAGACACGGAATATCTTTTCCGGAGTAACGACGGCGCTGCGGCAATCTGTCGCTCGCGATAAAGATGGTAAATACAACCGAGGCTCGAGGCTGTTCCGAGTTCCGAGCGACGACGGGTCCGACGTGGAAATCGATGGGAGAGTTTACTTGTCGCGCGAAATTCGCGATCCGAATCGACGGTCGTCGGTTACACGGTGGACGCGCGATCACCCCGCATATCGCTCGTCGCCAAGACCGAAAACGATCACGCGACGATACCGCGATTCGATGTCCGTCAGACGCGAGGACGAACAAAATCGTGCTCCGAGAGAACGCAGAGCCGGTCGAACGAACGCAATGGGTTCTCTGTCCAAACCCGAACGAACGAACCAACGAACGGACGAACCAACGAACGAACCGTGTGCTAACCGCGAACTATCGCTCTTCTCCGTGGTGTGACCTACTCGCGTACTGTACTCAGCTGCTTCCAACCCCCAGAATTCACTGCTACCCCTGCGTGCCAGTCCCCACCCCACGGCCAGTCGACTTCTCCTACGCCTCCCCTTCCGCTTGATGCTTTTACCCTCGCTCCTACCTAGCCGTAACTGGTCCTAACCCATCCTGTTCCATCCCCGTGCCATGCTGCGCCGCGCCGCTTCGCTCCACTCCACTCCATTCCGCTCGGTTCTCGGTTCTCGGTTCTCGGTTCTCGGTTCTCGGTTCTCGGTTCTCGGTTCTCGGTTCCCGGTTTTCGGTTCTCAGCTCGCGGTTCCCTTATCCGTGCGCCGTGCCACGACAGAATACCTTTCGATCCCCTACTGCCTTCTGCTACATGCTACAACCGAGATATCCATTCCCCTCCCTTTTCGACCCCGTCCACCACTACCTTTCGCTACCTACCACCACCATCGACTGCCTCCACCACCTCTGCTACCACCTCTGCTGCCGCCACAGCCACCGCCACCACCTCCACCGCCGCCGGCCACCACCACCATCACCTCCATCGTCAGCGTCCTCTTGTCCAGCTATCCTTTGCCGACCAATTCAACATTACAACCACCGTACGCCCTTGTCCTCCTCTCGATATCCACCATTTTCCGCTTTTCCTCATTCCCGTTTCCCCCTTTCGTTCTGCTTCGTGGACCCTGCTTATTCCCCTCTCTCCTTCTCTCTCTCTCTCTCTCTCTCTCTCTCTCACCGACCCTCTTTCTCCCTCTCTAGTTCCGTCTTTGTCGTCGCCTCGTTTTAAACCTCTATTCCTGCCCGTCGCCTTGTTCTCGGTATCTTCAATAGTCCACATCCTGTATCCTTCGCTTTCTTTCTTTACCCCAGGCTCTTTCATTCGACCCCTGTACACCCTCGCCACTCTCTGCCCACTCCCTTCGCTTTTCACCTTACATCTCCCACGAATTATTCCAACTAACGATATACACAGTGGCGCGCAAAAGTCTCCGGACGAATGGACTTTTTATTCTGTGTCGTGGAAGCAAAACATTTCTAACCGAGATAAATGGTAAACAACTTGTTTGTCCTGTATTGTTCTACTCCGCGTATCCTTGGATTCGACGTTGAGTGAAACTCTTTTGATACGCGTAAGCTTCCCGAAAACTTTTTCGCAAGTGATCCCTCGCGCTAATAGCTTTTAGTTTTTCCTCGCAACGGATTAATCGGCTCTTCCCTGACGTTCTCTCCCGATTATCGGTTATCAGCGAGGCGTCATCCGTCAAACGGTCTATTAATTTCGAACGTGTTCGGTTCTGGCGCGACGGAGTCCTCGTATCAGCTCTTTTTGCTCCGTTCTCGATCGCCACGATACGCGTTTCCGGTTATCGTTCGTTTTCTAAGCATAATGACCGCTAACACCGCGATCCTAATGGTCTACGCTCTATGCCGCGAACACTGGATACTCGGGGCGCAACAAAATCGATTTCCCGACGCGTACTACGCTCTCGGTAAAATTTAAACCTTTTGAAGCTCTTTGACCGGAAGCTGCAAACGTTGCGCGTCCAAGGAACAATAGCAGAGAACCGTCAGTTAAAACGGCACCCATTTAATACGCTGGAACTATCGGATCGGTTAAATCAACTCAGCCTCGCCATTACTCAAACGGTACAGACGCTCTGAAAGGAAATAGCATAAATTTACAAATCGGCAAATCTCAGATAAATTACCGATTAGAAATTCACTTTATCATTCCAGAGACGAGTCCTGACGATACTTCGTTTGTATATTCCACAGATAGTACATTTCCTTCGGATAAATCGTAAAATCATGAAAGCGACAGATTTTCATGACAGCGACGTGGCGCACAGCTTGCGCCAACGGAGTCCAAATTAAAATCCCTTCGATCCAGCCCTTTGATCTGCCCGCTCGAACCGTGTTCTTCCACTGCAGGTATCCGCGCGTCGTTGCGAACAACCGAACGAGCGATCGAAGCGAATACCGTAACATCAGCCAGGTATAGTATACAACGTAACAAGTGGCATCTGTTGCGTGTCGTCGATTTAAGTGGTACGAAACACTCGACTACTTGGCACTCTTCCAATTGGCACCTTGTCGGGAACAACGGAAGTTACGGAGCGCACCGGTTCGCAGTTTTTTGGGTACGCAATTTTTCGGCGCCATGGCCCCGCGAATCGTGTTTCGAAAGAGCTGCTGGGGTTCTTCGCTCCCCTGGAGGGACCACTGGAAGAATTTGGCAATTGGCTGACGCGATAGGAAACGCAACGTCCGCGTCCATCGAGAACGTTTCGATCTCCGACGCGACGCGCGACGCGACCAATGTTCGGTCCGAGATCGCGCGGTTCTTCGCTTCGGAATACACGCGTATCGATCCGAGCGGAGTCAAACGACGTTTTCCGTTTCTCGAGAGGACGGACGACCCTCGACGAGTCGTTCAAGATCGTTTATCTCCGTTTCATCCCGGTCCGGCCGGCTATTTTTCCGCAAACGCGCTCCTCGAAAGCAAGAACGTCTCTCGCGGAGAAATGTTCGATCCTCCTCTTCCTCCCTCCACCACGAACGCTTCCAAGTGCTCCAGGTTGTCGATAGACGATAACGGGCAAGTAATTACCGGCAATTACGAGACAGCCGTCCACCGTGCCTCTCGGCAACATGCGACCGCGTTTCGCGACCCAACCCTCCGTTACGTCGCGTCGCGCCACGCCGATGGAAACGAATCGAGAGCGTGGACGACCAATTTTCCAAGTGGAAACGCCGCGGCGCGCCGTGACCGCTTACGTAATTGCGCTTATTATTTTTGCGCGAAATTTCCTCGACCTCGTTGCCGCTTCGGTCGATAATACTCGCAGCTCGCGACGAACGGGCGGCGAGTTATGGAGGAATTTACCAACGCGACGCTAAGCGACACGACGGCCAGACTCTTTTCCACTCGCACCCCCCTTATCGCACCCTTATCGTTGCCCGTTGGTCGCGGTTCGAGAGGGTAGCGGAGAGTGCGAAAGACACGTGGACTGCCGAGGCGAGCGAGAAAATCGAATCTTTTGTTAGGCGTGCGCTTGCTTACCCGAACACCTTCGCGCTAATAAGCGGAGTGGTCAGAGTCAAGAAACCGTGTTTCCGGTCCGCCAACCCTCCGTGCCGGTCCTCCAAGAAATCCTCCCCGTTCACAGCCACGAAGTCCTCGTTCTGCTGTTTCAACTTTCTCGTTCGAACGTAGAGCCAGGCAGCCAGACCGAGGAACACCAGTACCGCCAGGCCACCGAACGTCCCGAAAATCGCCGTCAACATCACCCCCGTATCCGCCATGCGAACCTTCAAGAGAAAAACGTACCGTCAAGTAAACACACCAATTAATTCGGCTGCTATCGATCGTTTCCGCCGTCTCTCGTTCGTTCCTTTCGACCAACAACCGTAGCCTTGTCGTGATCCCCGATCCGCGAACTCCCACCAAAACAGTTTTATCGGGAACGATGCGAAACGTTGACTAGTTGGAAAAAAGTTCGTCCAAACTAGTCCCGAGCGCTGTTTTATTTAACGAGCGAATCGCCACTTGTTTTCATAACTCGTTGGCAACGGTCTATCTATAACCGATATGGTCGGTGTAAAAAAAACCGAGGCAAGCGAAATTTCCTATTCGACAACATTTATTTTTAAACGATTTAACCCAAGCTAAACCGTATCGCCCTGTTCGTTAAATTTTATCGCGTTCCTCGCGTTTCCAGGTTCGAACCTAATCGAGAGGCCGGCGCGACGCCGGGCAACGTTCAAAATAATCCCGGCCGCTCAACGCGCCATTATCCCGATTTCTCGTCTGTCGTGTTTCTCCCTTGTTTAAGGAGAAAGGATTCGGTTCGTCGAGGACGAGCGAAAATAAAGGGAAAAGGCGACTATCGATTTCTTCGCGATGGAGCGTCGAATTTCACAAAAAGCCGCTGCCTCCGCGTCGCGCCGTGCCGATTCGAGCAACAAAAGGGGAGGGACAACAAATAAGCCAATTTCTTTTATTCTCCCCACTCGCTGTTCTTTCGTGTTTTTCTTTCGTCCTTGGACCAGGTAGAGTATGCCAGTGCCACTTTCACGATCGGAAATATACACAAAATTCAAGGGTTCGCCGCTGTGTGCGACGTCTAGGCCTCAGCGTGACCCCTATGCTTTTAAAGCTATTTTCAATAGGACGAGGACCGTTTCTTGGCATTCTAGAACGCGAAACCAGCGTGTCGATTGGTCGAATCAATCATCCACAGCGCCAAACAAATTCGACCCTTCTCGCACATTATTTTTATCGACGAGCCGGTAAATAAGCGTTCGAGCTCGTTCGTTTCGTTAACCTTCGATCGAACGCGTTTCAGCGAGGCGTATCCAGAAATTGGTTCTCTATCCACTCGTTTCTGAGGGTCCGGTTGAGCATTAATTAAATTTTGCTAAAGTCTGTGAAATTTAAGAAGCTGGAAACCAGGATTCCAACCACCGTGAAAAGTCTCGACCTTCCAGTTCTTTCCTTGCCAAGCAAAACACCGTGACACGATGAAATTTTCGTGATCGATGGTTCAGCAATTAACGCGTTGTTTGCGAAAGCATTCGAGTGTCGACGACGCTGTGTGCTTCGTCACGAGCATGCGGACGCATACATCTTTAAGCGAGTCGCCTGGCTGGTCTTTTTCGCATTCGATTATACGTATACAACGTACGCGATTAAATTTTATGCTGCTTCGCTTATATGCAGTAACGTCAAGTGGGCGACGGCGGCCTTTAAACTTATCTCGAACGAAGAGTAACGACAAAGTATAGCTAAAGCGAAGCATCATCGACGGCAACTCCTCCTCCTCATCCTGTCGATTTTTTCTCGCACTTCCTTCCCCGGAATTGTTTTAGCTACGTTACTTTCATCTAATTAAAGACACGTCTCTTATGGATCTCGTTCGTCGTTCATCGTTCACCCTTTCCTCCAAGTTGCGAAGTGCGCGCAAACCCGATGATCCGACTAATAATCGACCATTATATTAATAACAATAATCCGCTGAGCTGATACGAGAGACCCTCTTTGTCTTTTCCTCTCTCTCTCTCTCTCTCTCTCTCTCTCTCTCTCTCTCTCTCTCTCTCTCTCTCTCTCTCTCTCTCTCTCTCTCTCTCTTTTCCCGTCCATCGGCAAACTTTGGAAACCTTCGACGCGTGGTTTACGATTTTCATTACGTCGCTCGATGCAAGGGAAATGCCTGTAACCGACGAGATAAGCGACGATGCTACAGAAAAAGTTTGACCAACACAGTGAGAAGCTTCCGCGAATCGGAACCGAATATAGTATTTTCTGGTAAATCAGAATGGCTGTCTTCGCGTTATCGAGCGCGGTTCTGTAATGTTTCGAAGCCGGTGACTGGCCGAGTGAATCAACCTTTATCCGAACCTGAATTCTCCGAGACAACGAACGAGCTCGAGAAGTATTCGTAACGAAAACTTGAGCATCTATTTTTACGGGAGACTTACGCATGGAAATCAATATCGAATTATCGAAAGAACGAGAAAGTGCAATTGACTCGGCGATTTCTCAACGGGGAGAGTCTCGAAAGCAGCGCAGATTGAAACCGAGTATCCAGAAACCCGGTCACTGACATAAAGATTGAACGTTTCAGTATTAAATCGTTTATACTCGACGCTTAGTTTCAACCCAGTTTTAATGTTCGCGCGAAAGACTTTAATCGTTCAATTTCAAACTTCTATTTCACGCGTACATCTCGAGGTCGAGTTTGATAGTCTTAGACCTATTTACAACATACTTCTCGAGGACGCGTTCATTTGAAACTTGCAAACCATCGTCTACCAACTGAAACGATCGAACGCGTGCCAACAATCGAGAATGCGAGCGAAGCAGCTGGGCCGGAGCAAACCCAGGCATACCTTTCGAAGGGTTAACGTTCTTCGAGAAGAAAAATAACCGTTCCACGGGCCGCGGTCGGATCAATTAGCGAGACCGACTTTCCAATATCCTCAATTTGATTCCTATTCATCAAAGGAACCATTGTCGGAAACAATGGTGATCGACGGCTTCGACTCATTGTCAGCGGTACCACGATATAGTTTTCGTAACTTGGTTACCGTTTCTATCTACGGCTTATTCGGAACGTGTCGGGTCGGGCCGCTCCGTTCCGTATCCCGTCGGGTCGCTTCGGGTTATGTCGGGTCGCATCGAGTCAGGGTTGGGTCGAAACGTCATCGATACGAGGTCGCGTAACCTCTACGCTCTACCCCGTACGCGATTATTCCGAGTGTTTTTACGAGTGCGTGTCGTTCCTTGAGGACCTATCTGACCCGCCTACGCAACAGTCACGATTCACGGTAGAAATGCTCGCACGCCTCGCATGCTCGACACCTCTTGAATCCCTCGTTTCGAGTCAAGACAGGATCGTCCTGGCATTTCACACTGCTGAGGAAGCACACGAAACACCTGTCGTGTATAGACGATAGAAAAAGTTGTTCGCATTGCATTAGGCATAAATAGCCGAATGTTTTGAAAAAGGAAGTGATCGCGAAGCGATTAGGTGTCTCGATTCACGAGTAGAAATGCCGAATCTTGAGAATTTTCGTTCCACGAGCAGTGCACAATGTTATAGCCATCTGGGGGGCCGAGTTCGCCGAGCAGGAGGACCTTTGGAGCCCTGTGTACACGCGCGAACCGCCCCATGCCTCGATTTCGCATTATCACCGACCAATGACTTCGTTAACGATGGCCTTGACCATGGCTCGACGGAAACCGCTTCAGCGTTTCGAGACTCGCACTGGTCGCGATCGATAAAACATTTCTCGAACTTGTCTTTCGCTGACTTTGCGGATCGTTGAACCGAATCCCTTGGAAATTGATACGATCTCGAGGTTGCGAAACGCCTAGGGGCAACTCGTTCAAGCTAGAATTTAAGTTAAACGATAGGGGTTCCTTCAAATTTGGACATTGTTGTCGATTACACGAACTTGTCGAAACGGAGGTCACGTTACTCGCGCGAACGTATCGTTGAGATAAGAAAGAAGCGTGTGCCTGGTGCTTAGGTATACGCAACCGCGTAAGGAGCCCGGCTGCGTGCACCGTTTCCGAGGACACGACGTTAGGTACTCTAGTCACGATTACTGGCGATAGAACCGCAATAGAGTCTGCGGCAGGACATTCGTCGTTTGCGAACTTAATTAAGACCAGATTTGTCGAGGAATCGATGGGAATCGAACAACGGCTCGTTCAGCAATCTAAAAGCATCTGACGCGTCGCGTCATCGGCATCCGATATAGCTCGGTTCCAAGCTTAACCCAACTCGCAGCACGCCGTCGATCGATGCTGCTACTTCTTCACGGCTTATCCGTTCTCGCTTCTCTCGAGATCCGATGCAACGTTTACATTCGATAAGATGCGAACCAGGGAAGATTGCGTCGTACGAGTATTTCTGCTGTTGCTGTTGACGTTGAGGTCGACGTCGGCGGTCCGTGAACGATTCGAGTACGCCAAAATGCGATCTTGTCACGTTCACGCGGACCAATCGGAAACCGGAAACGGGAAACAGGAGATCGCTCCCAGTTCCTTTTCCGGTTATTAGCGTGGATGCTGCGGTCTAGGCTGACTGCTCTAACTCGAAAATCGTATCCCCCGCAAACAGGCAGGCTATCACGAGCTAGCAAATCTTTGAGACGAGTGAAAGAAAGAGAGAAACGAAAGGAGCGGCAGCGAAAGAATCGAATCTTGCTGGGTCGTACTCACCACGAAGCAGAGGAACAATCCTCTGTGACTCGTGCCGAATTCAAAGAACGATTACCGCGGCAAACGACATTTATGCGACACGGCGCGCCCCTGTGCAACCGCGTTCACAACCGTGTTTTCACCGCGTTCCCGAAATCTCTCACCTCCCTTCCCTTCTCTCCGCCGTGTCGAGCGGGAACACGAGGAGCCGGTGAATCACCGAAAAAAAGACGATTCTAGAGAACTTCACCGAGCGGTATCGAAGGAATTCGGGGAGAAATAACGAATGAGAAACAGAACAGTCGCCGAGGATAGAGTTTTGCTGAACGAGAAAGAGAGCGTGCGAGAGAACGAGATAAAGCGTGCCGAGAGAACGAGTGCTGCAACTTGCGAGAGACCAGCTGGAGAACAGAGGGAAGGAGCAAGGACGGTTGCGTGACGTTTGCGAGTCCTGTTAGGAACAACAGAGGGGAATAGAAACAGCGATAGAGGAAACAAGGAACGGGAAGCAAAGAATGAAGAATAGAGAAAAACCTGAGATAGATGGATAGATAAGAGGTGAGAGAGAGAGAGAGAGAGAGAGCGAGCGCGCGCGCAGAGATAGACAAGATAGGAGTCGACCATACGACAGCGTTCCAGCGACAGCGATGCAAACGCGTAGTCGTGAAAAAGAGTCTGAAAATGAAGAAAGGATTGAGATAAGAGAGGAACGGCAACCGTGTGACAGACAGCGTCGCGACGCACTGCTGCTTCGACGCCGTGAACCCCCACCGTCGCAACCCCAGTAGCTTTCCACCCGTGTACCGGCTCTCTTTCTCTCTTTCTCCCTCTCACGTTCTCTCGCTCCTTCGCTCCTTCGCCACCGGCCCCCCACCTTGCCGACTATGGCACACCTTGCGAATCCTTCCCCAAATCGCGGACGTGCGAGTTTCTTTCCCCCTTTTCCCCACTCCGTTCCTTGGCACCGACGAATTTCATCCCCTTTCCCGCGACTCCGAGAATTTCGCAAATTCGACGACCGAGAAAAACGCTTATCCCGTTGTCGTTCGATGATAAATATACATTCGCCCGTCGATGATCGCGATGACGAGGCAGGCGATGCTTCGTCATCGTTTTTCTAGCGAACATAGTTGAACGATGTATCTGCATGATTCGTCGTTGTAATGCTCTTGAACTCGATCGATCGTAAACCACTCTTACCGTTTGCGTAGAAGATATTTTTCAAATTCGGGTACCTTTCCGTGGTTTCTACGAGGTACGATCAATTTCAGTAAACGACGACGACTCGCCTAAAGTGCCCGCCTTAGTCGGGCATTGCAGACATTGTAATTAAGATTGCGTGAGATCCGAATAAAAGCGGTCTCGTTATCTCCGCGTTCCAGCGTTAAATCCTCGAATTAAGAGAATCACGTCGACACAACCTGATTCGACGATATCGCGCCGTTGCAACGCCGGCATCGTGAACGTGGTCAATCTTTCTTATCCCCAATTAACGATCTTCAGCAAAAAATAATTTTTCCCTCGGCAGAGACTTCATCCCCTGTGGAAGCTCGAACCGTTTAATCGACCGGAACACTCGTTCCAAGTCGGGAGCGCTCCTTTGAAATTTTAACGGGCAGAAGGGTCTTGTAAAATGGACGAGTATATGTATACTGTACGGTCTCTGTACTCTGTACTCTGTATTCTGTATCTTGTACGGTACACCAGCAGTCTAAGTCTCAGCAGTTAGCATCCGTTTCCGATTCGGAAATTTGTTGGCACGGGCAACCTTTTCATAGCACGTGGACGGACTCGATAACGCGATAACACGATAACTGGCGGCGGTGCAACAACAGTTATCGATCATCGAAGAGATCCCATGTCGTTCGTCGAGTAACGAGAGAATCATCTGTGTTCTGTGTGGTCGACTAGGGGAGGGTTTATCGGCGCGAGGGCCGCTGCGAATCGGGATGCAGAAAAATGCTGCTCCAGTTTTATTCATCGTCGACGAGCCTCTTTCAATTTCCAGCATGCCACGTGTCATTTACTTTTCCTTTTTTCTTGTATTCAAAGCTCTAAACGCGGTCCGTGAAATACACAAGCGAAAAACCGGTTCCTCGGACCACGAAATTTTCGCAAAATTTCCGCGAGATACGTATCAGCGGATCAATCTGGTATCGGTGTATATATTTTATTGTATAAGGATAGACAAACCGCGAAGACAATGTTTCGCGTAACACGGTCCTATCCGTTCGGCTCAGTTGACCCAAATACACGTTGACTTCGTGCCGCTATAATTTCACCGAAAATCGAAATTACGATAGAACACGCCACGCGAATATGTGTCGAAGAGTCGATCGCTGAACCAGAGTGGAAATAAACGATTTTTTCATTCAACGACAACATTGTCTCAATTACATACAATTCCACAGTCCACTCCATATTTCACCCTTCGCAGTCGGAGCTATTTCATCTCGAAAATTAAACATTTTTGTCTACTTACAAGCGAGTTAACTTTACGTTTAAACTTTGAACGGTGCGAAATCATTTGACGCGTAGATGTACGTTAATCTACACGTGTAGTTAATTTCGACCTATGAGCGTTCTTCGAGCACACGCAGAATCTATTTACGATAAGGAAGAGGCTCTCGACTCGACTCCAAAGTCTCGGTTGACCGCATTGTTCGGAAAAACCAGCTAAATCACGTCGCGCGATGAGACAGATATACCTGATAACGACGATATCGTTCGAACATTGTCCGCTCTTCACCGACGCGCGACGTTCTCGCGCGACGAAAAAATTCAATCGCTCTCGGGGAACTTCGGAACGGAGTTTTGCGGGGAGTCCCGTCGCGAGCGAACGTTGTCATTGTTCGTCGACCTCGTCTTCCGAGATCTTCATTTACGTAAGGCACGCCTAAAGTCTCCATTTAGAACCGCGTCATCTTCTCTGTTATCGGGAAATCTTTTCGTTCTGCATCCTCTGTTCAATCGCTCTAGAAGTTGCGGCGCGTTCAGCCAGTTTAGACCGACGTGTTGTTCCAGCGAGCGAAGGAAACGAGTATCCAGCGATTCGGTAGCGAGTAACAGAGGTTTGAACGAGCATCGAGCAACCATGCGCGTCGCTGTGGGTCCTTTGGGACTGTTGCTGTTGCTGACTCTAGTGCAGACTTCGCAACAGGTAAAAGCGAGTTGCAACTCGCCTAGGAATTCGAAATCCAACCGACGCTCATCCATTTCTCCAATTCGCAGGTAACGGAGCCTGACCGGAAGGATTATTATGTCGGGGCGGTGGTAGAATTCTCGCCTTACGTCAACAGAAACGACGACCCGGCGACTCTGGAGAAGAACGCGAACAAGTATGTCGAGTTCGCGAAGCAGGCGAAACAACAGGTGAGCCTTCGCTCGGTGATTTCGTATTCCGCATTTCGTATTCGCGTGTACGCGTTTGCGCTTTTCAGGACGCTGACATTATAGTGTTCCCGGAGGACGGATTAACGTCGTACCATATGCCGACGAAATCTAAGTTGGATCCGTGGACGACGGTTATACCTTCCCCCAAGGAAGAGTACGTTCCGTGCACGGGGAACCGGAGCGACGTCAGCCAAGTAAGTCAGTTATCGGGAAGCTTTGCTCGAGCAGCGTGTAAGCACTCGAAACTCGTCTAAAGACGTTCGTCGATGTTTGCGCAGACATTAAAGCAGCTATCGTGCGCGGCGCAGACAAACAAAATTTATCTGGTAGCAAACATCGCCGAAAAAGGTTGCCCTAATGCGCACGCCGTGGAATGCACCGACAACCGTACGATCTACCACAACACGAACGTAGCATTCGACCGAAATGGGAAAATAATAGCCAGGTGACACTCTTTCTCTCTGATAGGCCTAATTCAGACGCAAATTTTCCTATAACTTATAAAACATCGAGCAATGCATACGCGTGCCTCATACATATTGTATGCGCGTTTGTGCTCGTTGCTCGGCTTCTCGAGAGATTAAAGCGATTAAACTTATTAGTCCGTATTACGGAAGTAGATGCAAGTCATACGAAGCGAAGTTTAAACCCGGTTAAGGGTTAAAAGGATAATGACTGGCTAAGCGTGACTGGTTTCGATTGCGCGCAGATACCGCAAGGTTAATCTCTACGGCGAGGCGGCATTCGATGTAGTCAACCCGCCGGAAATCGTCACGTTCGACACTGATTTTGGCGTCAAGTTTGGCACATTCATATGCTTCGACATACTATTTCCGGTGCCGGCGCTGAATCTGACGAGGCAGCTAGGAGTTACGGACATCGTGTACAGCACCGCCTGGTTCTCCGAGGGACCGTTCCTTACAGGTAATCTCTTCGGCCCGGTAAACCGCGACAGAATATTCGAGCTCAAGTTCTCTTTCAGCCGTTCAAACGCAATACGGATGGTCCTACGGCGAGAACGTGAATATGCTGGCAGCCGGGTACAACAATCCAAACGCCGGAAGCGCCGGAAGCGGAATTTATTTAGGTAGGCATTACGCTGTTTGTAGCAATTTTCTTTGGTGTAAACAATTTTGCGGCAAGTTTCTTTTACAAGTGGATAGGACATACACTCGCGCGTCACCAGACATTCGTAGAGCGCATTTCTAAAAGTTCCTCGACATTTTCCATCCGTTTCTGGATCGACATCTTCGAGCTACGAGCGGACCCAGATCGATTATCGCGTATCGTTTAATATGATCCGATCTGTTTGGGATTTTCCAGGCACCAATGGAATAGCAAGCGCGACCATCACCGAGAAATCGCAAAGCCGACTGCTGGTCTCACGGGTGCCAAAAAAGACACCGGTGGCACTTCCTGATGTACCATCGTACTCAGAAAATGACCCGTTGTCGAACGAAATTACTAACAAATGCTACAAGATGAATGGCACGACGGATCTTGTCCTCGGTATTCGCATCATGCGCGACAGCATCCAGTGGTTCGAGACCGTTCCATTGAACGAGTCGTCGTTCAACAAAACTGTTTGTCACCGGGACTTCTGTTGCAATTTTCGTGGCAGCAAAGCTTCCGACGGCAACGAGACGTCAAGCATCTATCGCGCCGTCGTTTTCAACGGATGTCGCTTATATGGCGCCACGGTGAAAGCCGATATTCGAGTGTGCGCGTTAACGCAATGTTCCGACGAATCGGTCGCGTCCTGCGGCGTTGTTAAACCGTCGAACGTGACGTTCAAGGATATTGAAATAACCACGACCGACCGCAATTCGACCAGAGTGCTGCTAGTATTACCTAGCGCGTTGAATTCCTCGCTGCTTCCGTTCGAACGATGGACCTACTCTAAACAATGGATACCTACTGACAAAAGTGGCAACGCAACCCGATACACGATCGCCCTCAAAGAACCGACCACCGACATATCTACCTTCGGCATATACGTGCGAGACTTGGGGAAACTATCCAATGGAAGCGCGGGATTATTCTCTCTTTCTACGATCATCCTCCCAATCTTGATATCCACTGTCTGCTTGATCGCGAATCGACGCTAACTGTTCGCAGATGTCTGTTCGGTGTCGCGTAGCGGTACGAAGCGAACGAGCGAAGTTCGCACGCCTGTTATGCTATTTGATTGTTAGTTACACGCTGAGCAAACGCGAGTTTAAATTACGAGTCAACTCTATGTACGGTAGACCAATGTTTGGAAAAGGTTTGAAACTGCTGCGACAATATGTATCGAGTTTCGCGTTGTTTCGCGGTTATTTTCGACTGTTTTCCGAACAATCGAACGTTAACCATGACGCCATGAATCACAGCTTACGGATAACGGATCACAGAAAACCGTGGAAAATGGCGTGCTTTAGAGTACCATCGACTGATCTCTCCGCGTCGATCCGAATATTTGGTAGCTGTTTAAACGCAAGTTTCGTTCGTCTGCGAAACCGATACGCTCACTCTGATCTACCGACAGTCACATTTCAAGAATACCGGAAGAAATCTGTTCAAAATCCCCATGTGTCTGCTGCAAAATCCGTGGATGAACGAAGGGTCAAAGCTTCCGTATCCTCTTTTGGTAGGTTCTTTCTTCCAGACATCATTTTCGAACCACAATCGCATCCTTTTGAAAATGTTCCATTTGTTCGGCGCGACCTTCGAATAAACTACCTCTATTATACAAACATCGAAGAATAATCGTGCGTATCGATTTTCGATATTAAAACATCCTATTGAAAATAAAGAATGTCAAATAATAGAACTGGAAATTGTACATGTCCTACGTTGATCACAATGTCTCTACAACGTAAACGCAATTGGCTAACCAAGAAAATTCGTGCCAATTTTGGAATCGTCGACATCGTAAATGGTTGTCTAGCTAAATCAAACAATAGTTACGTAAGGAGTGTGCAAGGCCTTCGGGTCACCGATTTAGTTGAGATTTTGTATACATATAGATCTCGATCTCCCATTTACCAATACATACCATTATAACATATTCGTATATATATTCGTAAATGGGAGATCGAGATCTATATGTATGTAAAATCTCAATCAAATCGGTGACCCGAAGGCCTTGCACTCACCTTGTCAGTTGGCGAAATTTGTTGTCGGTTAAAGGCGTTGTCGGCCAAAGTCATTGTCGGTGAAAACCGTTTCGGCGAAATCTGTGTCGATGATTTCCAAGGAACCCGAATATTTTGTACAACCATTGTACGTATACGGCGGTACATTCTTTTTCTGGTCACGTGACTGTTGCCAAGTGATCGGCATGCGACTTTAACGAGGGAGAAAGCGAGAATGATGTAATGGTTATCTCGTTGACAGTGTTCAGCGTTGGAGCCATGTATGGATTGAAGTCTCACATCTTACACTACATTATGTTCTTATCACCGTCGCGGGATGTCCTAGCGGAGGCGCAGTCCGAAATTAGTTTGGACAATATTACCGTAGGAAAAGTGTTGGTCGTGAAGTGGCGGGGAAAACCGGTTTTCGTGTATCACCGGTAAGCCTTCTAGGAAACGATCGATTTTCGCAGAGTTATCCTGATTGCCTTGATTTTCCTGTACGGGGTGTTTCAGCCCACAATCGATCATAGATCAAGAGAGACGGGTGAGCCTCTCGGAATTGAGGGATCCGGAGTCCGACGAGGAAAGAGCCAAAAGGCCCGAGTGGTTGGTCGTGATTGGAATTTGCACGCATCTCGGATGCATTCCGATACCGAACGCTGGCATTATCCCCGGAGGGTTCTATTGTCCGTGTCATGGCTCGCACTTTGACGGAGCTGGTCGCATACGTCAGGGGCCGGCCCCCACCAACTTGGAAATACCAGAATACGAGTTTCTCGAGAACAACGCTATCCTCGTTGGTTAATATCAACGTCGATCCAATCCCAATTATCCGTTTCTTCATCCCTCCACTTTTCCTCGTTTCTCGTTCTTCGTTTAATTCTCGTTAAATGCTGCATACGTCAATGACGACGATTCAGACGCAAACCTCATCCGTGGACAGTCGGAAAAATCGTCCTTCGCGCCATACTAGCTACCTCGTGGAGACATCTATGGTTGGTACAGTATATTTGTCATTAATCAAATTTCATATTAATTATCAATGCCACGTTTAATTATACCTAAGACGATGGAAAGTAATTTTAGCTTGGCTCGTATGGTTCTATTGTTATTCTCCAAACACTGTTCATGCCATTTAAAAGCCTTGAAAGCGAAAGAGAAATAGAGAGAGAGAGAGAGAGAGAGAGAGAGAACTTGTTGACCACCGGTGAATGGTCTTGTCGCACGACTCACGTTGACGGATTTTTATCTTCTGATACGTTTGCTTACCGAATTATCCAATCGAAAAGAACACAGGAAATTACATTGCATTATGACGCCGCCAATGGAAAGGATACAAATTTTGGAAACGATCGAAAAGGACATTATCGTGTGTTTGCAAAGCGCAGGTAAGCGTCGCTTCTTCTTCCATTGTAGTCCGGCGATGAAGAGCTTGAAGTGACACTAATTTTCCGTAGGACAAGCATTCGTAGAACTCAGCAAAGAGAAGTCTAGTTTGAAGCAAGCAGAGGCTCAAACGCAACAGTTTTTGAAAACCTTGGGTCACGTAGAATCAAAGTTGAGCGAGCAAATTAATTATTTAACCCAAGTTTCGACAGGTAAGGACGCCTTACCAAATAGCTAAAGTAACTTTTAATCGATTCATCGAATTTCAAATGGTATTTGTTGTTTATCAGGGCAACCACATGAAGGTTCCGGGTACGCGAGTCAAAAGGTTCTGCAAATGGCATGGCATAGGTTAGAACACGCGCGAAGCCGAGTGAACGAATTGGAACGTGTAAAAAACAAACCAAGATGAAAATTCAAAAAGCTTTCTCATCTCGACGTATCATCTTATGTTAGTTTTAATTTTAAGGTTGATATCTAATAAGAAAGGTATGAATATTTTTTGAAAATTGTTTATTTACATATGATGAATCCACGCCTATGATAGGAAATTTGTGATCTAAGGAACATTCCGGTTGCAAACGTGTAAATCACGGTGGCAGTAAAGAGCGCAAATCCGTGTCCAAGTTTCGGTTGTTGCTAAAAGATATTCCGTTCAGTTTCGGGGAAGTGTCAGGGCATCGATCCATCTACAACGCCCATGCTTCGTTTCACCGTGGCAGCCAAAGAGAGCCGAGATCTTCTTTCCTCGTCCAGTTGTTTGGTTAATAGAGACATTTGTGATTGCAAATCGGTCATTTGACTTTTCAGTGTTTTCACCGTTTCCGATAATGTCCTGAAAGCGGAGTAAAAGCACACGACTGACGGTTAGATCGCGGATAGCTATGATTGCAATTTTCGATAAACGTTTACCTGTTGCTACAAAAATCCCAGTCTCCCCTGTTGTGCGTCAGAGATGTTCTATCGCGTGTTTTCTGCGATCCGTAATCCAACACTGCTGGAACGCAGATACAATAAACGATACATGATTATTGCTGATTCGAGATCGACCAGTCTTAAAAAACAATCTGAAATGCGATCGATGACCTACAAGTTGATTCCCCAGAGTGTACGGTGAACCTAGCGTTCACGGTAAGGCAATACGCCTCGATAACCTTCAGTATAGTCGCGTCCTCTTCAAATTGTCGTTCATCTAAAAAAAGAAATAGAAGCGCATTACTATTTCTCCTAGTTCCTAGCAGTGAACAGTATTTCCCTCTCCACCGTCAACAACTGACCGACATGAAAAATTTTGTCTAGGTTCTTTCGGTTGTTTCTGGAGCTACTGGCTATACGCGCATGTATAGGGGGGAATACTGCACACCGTTTTGAAAATTTGAAATGTTGAATTCGTACTGCACGGTCGTGGAGCGCGTGATAAATCCATACTCGGATCGGTTTTACCAAATGCCCTGAAAGCGTAGACTGGAGGAGCTGGACGTAACGAAGCGATGCACCAAGCCTTTCTAATCCCTAGAGGTGGGCACTGATCCGCAATCGATCGTTGTTGTTGCGGTTGTGGTTGGGGTTGAGATTGTTGTTTCCCATTCTGTTGACTGCAAACCTGTTGTGCCATGAGCAACGAGCGTTAAACAAATGGTATACGATATAGCATAGTAGCTGAATTCGCTAAATACGCTAAAATGAGATTATAAACTCGAAAGCCTCGTTGCGTCAATACGTTCCACAAATCTACACAAAATGGCAAACCGATCGACCGACTACAAGACGAGAGTGGTCGTCTCGTCGAATGGTACAACGTATTAGAAAAGCGAAAGCTTGCTTCACACAACATGGCTGTGGTGAAACTGAAGCATACCCTCGTTACATAAGAGTACAGTATGTATTGTAGAATTAGTAAGTCAAAAACGGGTGAAGATGTTAACTGAACGAATAAAAAAGAAAGAAAACAGCCATGCCATGGAAGCTTGCCTTGATCCGTGCATCCAGAAAATGGTATAGACTTCTTCAACCACCAATGAGCGTACAGCCCCGACGTATAGACTCGACCCGGTTCTCCGTAGTCGTGTTTCGCGTTCGGTTGGATCGGCTTCCTCCCGACTTTTTTTACAATGTTTTTGTGAGCGTACGGTATCGGTTGCGTAAACCTTTTCTGTGCGTCCGAATACCCGAGTTTGTCCGGTCGCGTGTCGGCTACGTCCTCTTCCGCTTCTGTCTCGTTTACATCGCCCAGATGTCTGGTGACCTTGCAGATCGAGGAACTCGAAGCGTGGTCCGCGTTTCTCGACAAATCGGACAGGTGTGCGCTGTCTCTAGGCGTCGAATCGAACGGCGACGTGCAAATGCATTGATGTTCGTACTTATTCTCATCGTTCTCGCTTTCGTAGAAAGAATGTCTTCCGGGTACGCCAGCGTGGTACTTATTACCAACGCAAGATTTACAAGAGTTCACCTCGGACGAGTTCAGACGGTAACATTCGACCATTCCCGAGTCCGAGGAATGAATGCTGGATCTACCGTGAGTTTCGTGCTCGGGATCACACCGATGTTCGCCGTCCTCGCTGCACGTCTGATTAATCGATCGACGGTCGGAAGCGACGCTCGATTGCTCTTGGATGCGTGCTTCTTGGCTCGTTGCAACCGTAGTGACCGTTAGATGTGTTTTCGCATCGCCGAGTCGCTTTCGACAGAGGTCACGAACGCTCGATAAGGACAATGGAGGACGCGAGTCGTAGTCGGCGGCAACAACATCGGGCACGGCGGGATCGCGAGCGAACGCGCTGACGGGCAAACTTTTACTGGATTCGCTTGGGCTGTTGCAGTCCGACGCAAATTTCGTCAAAGTCGAACTGTTTGTTACGCCCACGGTGCTAAGATCCATGTCGCCCAACGCGTATTTCACCTCGAGGGTCAAAGTAGATTTACGCAACATCGTCGATTCATCGTACCGTTGGTTTTCCATCGTTTCCTTCGCTTCGAAAGAAGTCGTGTCAGAATCTTTCGACAAACGTTCGTCGCTGCTCCGCAGCGGATGTAACGCGTAGGTCGTTATATTGGGCCTTCGCAATTTCACGTTACTTAAATCTGGTTTCAAGACGTACTGCACGTACAACAACTTCTTCAGTAGTTCGGCGCGAATTAGTTTTCTCTTTACCAGCTTCGCGAAATACCTCGAGAGGCGTGTGTACGGAGGTAGGCTACAACTCACACGTGACGTCACCGACGGAGATTTTACAAGGTTGCTGGTCGCTTGTTCCTGCACCAAAAGTTCGATCCAACATTGCCGGTCTTCCTTGGTGGTGCAGAGCACGAGAATGCTCTCGATCATTGGCCCTAAAGGAAAACCAACAAGGAAAGAAGATATCGAGAGATTTAGTTGGAAGAAACTCCACCCAGAGTTTACTGTACCTGTAATTTCAAAAGCGTTTCTAATTTCTTCACTGTCTTCCGTTGGAATGATATTGATGCCAGTCAGCGGAAGCTTTCCCTGAAACCAAGTACAATTTATATTCAACAGCAGACGCAACGCGTGAACATCCGATCATACCTCGTAAACGAAAGAACTCATTCTAGGACTCGCGCTGAGCACCAACAAGGTCGTAGGGAATAGGACAAAGTATCTGTCCCGACGATCCAAACCAGTCGTTCCGCTTGCTAATGTTACAGCCCCAACGTAGAGTATTTCCCCTAGCGAGCTTAGTTCCTCTCCTTCCCATCCCTTGATGCCGCTAGTTAATACTTGGAGGGCTAGCTCACGTTGTTTCCGAATCGATGCGCACCGTTCCTATATTACGATTTTGTTAATACGGGACAATGGAGAGTGTGGTTTGCAGGATGACAGTTGAACCAACGTACCGCTATTTCTCTGTACACAGATATTGCACGCTGGGTGTCTCCTCTGTCAGGATGATTTTTCTCCATGTACCTTTCCAGTTCTTGAAGCATGGCAGAATATTTATCCAATCTCCGAAAAGGTTTACTTAGGCCAGTCGTCAGCACTAAAATTCCCGGCGATATTGCTCCACTGTGCTCCATAAATTCGTTCAACTCGTCCCTAAAACAGCGAGGCATCGCAGAGCAATTGTTTCGCTGACCACGCGAGTACGATCGAACGACCGATTCACGCATACCTATAGCGATCTAAAATGCAAACAGCTCGCGGATGATTCGCGCAATAAGTAGCATGAATGGACTTCAGCTTGGGCGCTAGGGTTAGGAATAGATTGCCGACCCTCGAAGAAGAACTCTGTGCTATAGCTGCTTCTAGGCTGGTGAGCAGCCTTTGATGGGCTTCCAAAATTTCATGTACATTGCTCAAAAGTTGCTTGTACTCTTCTTTGGTCAATCTGTGTTTCCAATTGTTTAAAATATTAGAAGGCACGCTTGGGATATTATATTAGTTATACCTACATATTCGCCGATTCTAAAGGTAGCAAAAAATTGTTCATCAGTCCCTGGAGTTCCACCACGTTCACTCTTTCAGAGTCAATTATATCTTTTAATACGATCTCTCGGTTGAGTTTCTGATGGATGGGTGATTCCTGCACTGTTTTTTCTGGGGACATTTTTGAGACAGCAGTGGGTCCGCTATCTTAAGACCATAAAATCATTAGAACAGATCGTAATGTTGGAACAACCAAAATACATTAATTATCGAATCGATACCTGAAATCCTGCATTCTTTTACATAATTTGACGGAAACCATCCTGTTTTGTCGTGTAGCGTGCCTTCCCACCAACCTTCGTCATCCGTTTGAGTTATCATTATCGTATCTCCTCTTTTAAAACAAAGCTGTAAATCAAATTATCAACGCGATCAGTATCGATATGTAATCGCACTTGGAGAATAAGGAATCGGACACACACCTCGTCATTGTTTTTTCCTTTGAAGGAATAAAGTGCGGTAACATACTTTGCCGCGTCAGGTTTCGACATGATTGTCGAATTGAAACTGCCAAAATCGAGAAACGTTTCGAGAAGCTCGTTAGTCCCCTCTTTTTCAAATTCAAAAGTGCAATGTAAAGCAATGACCTTCGGCGCAGTATTCTGCGCCCGCGCTCATCACACGCGCAAATTTTCGTAGAAAATCGTTTTACACTGTGTTATAGTTTCAAATTATCTTGCAATAAGTTCTGCGTTCATTGGTTTCTGTTGCACGTTCCACTCGCTTCGTTCAGCCATACGTTTCTCGCTGGTAGTGCAGTTAATCGTACTCGATCACGAATCGTCACTACATCAAATTGGAAAATCCGAAATTAGCTAAGGATGATGTTAGATACAACAGTCGTACGAGGAATCGTACAGGTTACATACTTTGATGTACAGATGTCTGTGACATCTCAGCAGACCAAGCTATTTATAAACATATCCTATAGGTATAGGTTAGTCACTCGCAAGGATGAATACCAAACAGATGCCTGCGTCATGGACAACATGTAAGAATAGATCTTACAACTCGTGGACCATTTACTCCGTGAAATCTACATTTGGCGCCAAACGTTACCGACGTTCAAAATGGTTAAAAACTACGCTGAAGCCGCAAAATATTTGTTGATCGTAACTAGAACCGTTCAGAGGTATCTCCTGCATCTATTTTATCCAAAATAACCGATGAATGTTCGTGATAAATCGTTTTCGCAATTACGCGTACTAAATAGGTTACGACATCCGACGTTGTGGTACAGATGGCGTTGCTCGCCATTGCCGACGGTAAAATTAAAAAATGTCTAACGGGCAGATTTTTAATAAATACATAAATCTATGTAGAGGAGTTCACTGAACATTCCTGTGTCCTCAGAATATTTTCATACCTTTTAAATTGTCCGATTTCATCTCTTTTATCGTGTTTCTGGAATTTAGGGCTCCGAGGAGAAGAGCCTAATCGGCAACGTCGTTTGACATCGCTTGCTGTCTCTTCAAGGAAACCGTAGATGGTGGGACGAGCTCGTTAATCCAACGACGATTGCTTTCGGTAGAAGATTTCGCGGTCTCGGACATCGGTTGTAAGCGAATAAATGTATAAATTGTTTTCCAATGTTCTCGGTGTCGAGTGACGTTTAATTTATTTTTCATGATTGCTTCACGGAGTCTTAAATGCGACGCGGAGAAGCGAAATGTGTTCGAGAACGAGGTAACGAGACGAACTCAATTCGTCGCTCGCACAAATCACGATTTAAATGCATTTGCAGAGGCTGCAAAGGGGTAGTTGCAAAATATACGCTATATACCGGCGGCGTCGAAGCATGGCGCGTGGCGGCCCGCTCTAGAGATGTTCGCCGACTCAAAGTGCCGAGAATTTTGACGGGTCAGTAACTCCGAAAATATTTATGTCGTCCCCTACTATTCTTACTCCCGCGACATGGATATTTTCGGCTAATGTCGAGCAACCCTGGCTGCCGAACACCAAACTGTTTCCGAGCTTTTCCTTTAATTGCAGCGATCGCAGATTCCCAGATTCGAACGGGCGACCGGCTGGAGGAATCCAAACACCGCGTGGAAATAAAAACACGACCAACGATGGGACCGTCTCGCGTCTTCCGTACGATTAGGGCCGGGTGTGGATCCTCTCTTTAGTGTGCGTGACGTACACAGCGCTAGACACATAAACGTACACGGGGGTTGCAAGGGTTCCGTAGTTTTCGATTCCTGACTCTATAATACACATTTCCGTGTTCTAGGATATAAAAAACTAGTCTATGGAGGACGTATCCTAAGAATGGCTTCATTTTACGTTATCGAGGCGCAATCGATGGCGTTGGGGTCGATTTTCAAGGATAATTAAATTTGGAAATAATAAGCCGGACTTGCCGGACCTTGAGCGCATCCTGTATCTGTAATCACTAATTTAATGCGATGACTTTGAATCTGTCTGCAGAATTGATTTGTTGCGTCATTTTTCCAAAAAAGAAAAAATCAGACGTTATGGAAAGGATCCTTTAAGAAATAATTAGTCAGAAACCTTTCCATTTCCAGAGGTTGAGAGGTGCTTTCTACCCCTAAAAAGCGTATGTAACCGAAACAAAAAATCACGTATTTAATATTTTTCGGTGTTTAACAAGTCGGTTAAATTTCATTGAAATCAGGGAGTATCGGTTTGGTAGTGTTACTTGTAAGTACCATCCCCTCGAAGGGTTTTTCGTATCCGGTGGTCCGGTACGTGACACAATCGTCCCACCGAGTACCTAAAAACAGAGGAATAGAAAATTGCTTCGGGAAAGATGAGTGTGTTCCGTTTAGAAATAAGGAGGGACGTGGCAGATGCACGATACGTGTCCCATGGGACATGGGCCCTTGGACGTGGGCCGTGGGACGCCGCGCTAAGAAGGTATCCCGAAGACGTGCCGATGCGTCGGCGAAGGGATCGCGGTATTGCTGTGTCAACTTTACCAACTGCCGAATATACAAGCCTAGAAAAAATCTGTTGCTTCCTGTGTTGGTCTTTTGGTCGTGCCGCCTCGCCACACGTCAGTACAGCGGTGTCGACTGTTCGAGATAGCGGCCATAAATCGTCCGAATATCCAGCTGTCTCCGCGATCGAACCATTTAGCCATTAGGGTCCGGGAGAAACGAGGGAAGAACAGGCTACTTAACAAGTAGCGTACGAGCATACTATTCCGGGACGTATCTTCTCCATTTAATCCTCGACGGGTAGGCACGCGTTTTCGACGACCGATCTTGACTTGGAAATTTGTCTAGGCAGCATTCGCCTGCGTCGGAAACGTTTTTATAATTATTCCGAAATTCGCGAACCCTTCACAGTTCTATAAGCCGACACGCTAGCACGCGCTTGTCTTTCTTTCATTTTTCCCTGATGTTAAATTCGATTTCATTGAGCTTAGAATTCGTTCAGGTGGCCGGGTAATACGGCTAAACAGCTTTTTGGATAGGTTTCAAAACGGAAAGAGCCGAGCAACTAAGTGCACGGTAAATAAGCGACGCTCGGTGTGCTTTACCGTTCTTTATTGTCGCATAGCGCGATTAAACGTACTCGTTAATATGTATACACATACGTGTACGCTACCGGCGAAAAGTATGGGCCAGGTTTCGTATAGCTTGCGTACTCTACCCTTTCATTAATACGCAAGCAGAATCCACGCTGTCGACGGACAGTGTACACGTAATACGCGACGAATCATGAAACGTGATGGTAGGATTCTCCTACTCGTTGACGACGACGAGAGAGATTTTCTTGCTTGTAACGCGCGCGCTTTGATCCGCTATGTTTCTCTCGAGAATCGGACTAGATCTCCAGAGGGACCGAAAGTAGTTCGGCGAGGTAATGAGGATCGTATTAATCGAACTTGAAGAGATTTCGTTTGGGCTCGGGTCTCGGGGCTTGGGGCTCGGATTTAGGAACTTCATATCCGGTTGGCGAATCCAGCGTTAAGTCCAGAACAGTCGTCCGGTGTCTTCTAATACTGTTTCTCTGGTTCTCAGTGGTGGCAAGAATGTTGGTGCGGCTCGACGATCGGACGCGACGGATCGTTGATGCTCTGCACGATCATATTCAGACGGTCCAAGCTGCTTCCGGTGACCTGGGCAGGCTGCAACTCCGCTTGCTCGAATCCTGCGAACAGATGCGCGCGAACGTTATCATCCGGATTCGGAACGTGTTATCCTCGCGATATCCTGAACGGTAACCGTTCCGGATTTCTCGTTGCTCTTTGGAAAAGATCCAAACTATCGATCCGTGGAAGAACGGCCGTGCGCGTGAACCGGCGAATCGCGGTTGCCTCTGATTTACGAATCGCATCTCCGACACGATATTTCTTCGACCATGACGCGGCCAGGAAAAGCTACACGCGCGGCTGCCTGCCAAACGCGTGTAATTTTCGACCAGTGAAATCGAATGGAAATCGAAGTTCCATAAGGACAGTAACGAGAGACTGCGATCTTGACGACCGTTGCATCGTACTCGTTGATCAACGTTTGGTGAACGATCAATCGGGAAATGGAGGCCGAGATCCGATGGTCGCTGGAGAATCGATTGATCGTGAGCTCATTGGAACAACGAAAAGAGCCAAGCGTTTAAATCGCGACCAAAATCTCAGCCGAGGGTAAATTGGGGCGACTTAATTGCGTCGGTTTGTCCTCAAAGAACTTGGTGTATTGCGATTCGTTCGTGCCGGATCTGTCTCCTCGGAGCACAAAGAACCTTTGATTCGGTCTCATTAACGAAAGGCGGACGCGCGACGACGCGACGTCCCGATCTCGCAACACCGACGGGAAAACCCACCACCCTCCTCGGCTGCGCTGCTTACAAGTTGTCGGAGATTGCCTGGCTGATCGCGCGTGCACAAGCTCCGTTGCACTCTGGACGCGAGAAGCCGAGAAAATCGAAAAATACGGGTAATAGTAGAAACGCGAATTTAGACGAGGTTCTGCTAAAGGGAAAGAGACAGCGGGGGAAAGAGAAAGAGAGAGAGAGAGAGAGAGAGAGAGAGAGAGAGAGAGAGTGAGAGGAAAATCAACCAAGCGACAGAGCCGACGAGATTTTCGAGAGACGTTTACGAATATCTGGATGCAGTAAAGTATGTATTTTGGCTGCGAGTTCGGTTGCGTTTAAACGTGCATTGCGCTCCGTCGGCAAAAGGATGATACGGCGACGATGCGTCATACTAATGTACCGTGGCAATATATGGCACTTTCGAGCGGTTCGAGTTTTCTCGTCTTTCAAAGATCCTCAGATTCGCGTCGCTACAAATGTTCGCGATGGACGCAACTCAGAATGCGGTTAATCGAATTCTGTCCCTTAATCGTGACTCGGGGATCGATGGAGGAAGAAAAGAGGAACGCCGTTCGAGAGATTACTCCAAGATCAACAGTCTCTCCTCGGTCTCGGTGCGTGATTCTGGACGTTTACTCCGAATTTCTCGTCGTTGCCGTCGGGTGCAATCGTGGATCACGCTTCAACCCCGCGGCAGGATCGTAGAACGCGTTCGGTCGGAACGACAAGGATCCTTTTGAGACAACGTTGACTAAATGGGACGCAACCGCGGGGCATTAATTAAAACGATCAGAGTCTACGTTAGTGGGTTACGGTTCGGTAAATCGCTTGGCACCGTCGCGACACCGGAGGAGCTTGTTTCTCGTTGCCACAGCCGCAGCCGCGTCTATTCCTACAGAGAGGCTGCATTGCCGTCGCCTTTTTCCTTTCGCAGAGGCCGAGTTTGAGGCGGAGGCGTAGCGGTGCGATCGTGAGTTATAGAGGTACCAGTAGCTCGGTCCTCTATTTATCAGTGCTCGAGCCTCCTTTCGCGACTCGCTCTTGTCTCCTCTTGTCTCGGGCATCGAGTATCGCCGCGTTTCGAAATACCGGTAGTGCGAATAGGCGACGATAAGTTGGCTGTTCGGTAACACCGAACACGGCACGCGCCTTTTGCTCCCACTCGTCTCGCCCGATGTACGGTTACCCTTCCGCCCCTCTGAATTATGTGCCACGCTCGCCGATTCCCAGGTATTCATTAACGTTAACGAATCCCAAGTTATTTTAACGATCGGGATGCCGTGATTTCCCGCGCTGCGAGACACGAGCCAAGATATAAGACGAGACGAGACGAGCCGCGGCATTGTAACCCGCAGCGGCGTTCGGCGGTGTTTATTCGATCGGTGTCATCGATGGTTGCTCGTTCGAGCATTCGGTCGACTCCCGATCGTCCCGCGCGAGTCTGCATGCTATCCGGATGGGCGAACGGACACGGCTGCTCGTCTATTTTCAGAATGTAGGCCAATTAATTCCGCCGCATTTTCGGTACAGCTCGGAAAAACGAGAAACTTTACGAATGTCGCGCGAAAATAGCAAGAAACAAGGAGCTGAATCGACGGGAAGCCGACGCGGCGCGCCGCCGCGCCGCGGCTCCGTTGTTCGCGAGATACAATATAACGGAGAAATACATGGTCTCGGGCGTGCTGACGTCGAAGGGTTTTCTCGTGTTCCCCGTAGAAGAGGAACTCTTGGTGTTTCTCGAAGGTGGTAGCATCGCGAGCTACCAGCTTGACGCCTGACTGGTCGCGGCTCGTGACTCGTGACTCGTGACTCGTGACGCGTGCCGCTCGGCGGTGAGTTCGTCTCGCGTCTCCCGTCTCCCATCTCGCGACTCTCGTCTCGAAACGGTGGAGGGGGCAAGAGGGATACGCGGTAGAAGCAGCCACTCCACCGAGAGATGAAATCGTTGCATCTCGGAAGCTCACGGGTGGGCTATCTATAGCAGCGAGTGTAACCGAATAGAAGCCGAGTGTCACTCAAGGGTGACAAAACTCATTAATACCGATCTGCTTAATGCTGCGTCTCGTGTCTGGCATTAATCTACTTAAAAATATCAGAATCAAGAGCGATTCGGTGTTTTGGAAACGCCAACGACGAAGAGCCGGTCGATGCGTTCGTCGTTGCCTCCTTAATAGACAATTTTCGTCTATCCGAGTGTTTCAGACATTTTGAGCGTTTCTTGCCTCGACTCGCCTCGCGTTGCCTCGCTTAGACCCCGAAAACGAGTTTACGCGTTTTTTCGTCAGCATTCGCTTCTACCTCGGGCCTCTCGTTCACTCACCGTTGATGGGCTGAAATCTTGCCAGGGGGTCCGAGAACTGTCTGAGCCTCTCCGTGACGTATCGCGGCGAGTCCGCACCCTGCAAACGAAACAATCTTGTTTTGATTCGAGAATAGGAGAAGCAGGAAATCAGCTGCGAGGAGACGAGTCTCGGAAGACGGAAAGACGGAATGCGGGGCGGTGGGATGAGAGTTGGGGGATGGAGGATGGGAGATGGGAAACGGGAAACGAAGGACACGCGCGGTGTCGCGGCTCGTTCGTTTCGATCGCTCGCGAAATGTAGGTCAATCGTGGCGTTCGGCAAGGGACTCGCGCAATCCTCGTCGGCCGAGGAGTGGTTGGAGCGCCCGTGGGACGGAGAAGAAGCCTGGTAGGGGATGGAACGCGTGGAAAGTGCGCGCGGCCGTTCGACCGTTCGTCTCGCGGAAATTTGGAAAAACAGTGGAGGAACGCGATGAGAATTCTCGCCGGAGCATGAAGAACGAAGGGTGGACGATGCCTGGGGATCCTCGAGCAGCCGCCGGAATGCCGATCGGCGTCGAGTTCTCTGATCCCTTTCGCCTTCTTTCCCTCATTCATTCCTCCACTTCTGCAGGCCACTAAACACTGCGTACACATTTTATCCAAGTCGAGTTCCTTTATTTGTCGCGGCGCATCTATATGCGGTGTCGTGGCCAACTATTCTCGGAGTGAAAGCAGTTCCTCGCAGCACTTACCGCGGCCTGGCAGCGGCGGTCGCGAGCCGCGATCCGCGACTCTCGAAAAGCCAGGGACACGCACATCCACGCGCGCTCGCAGCTTGTCACGGTTACGAGAAACCGGCCACCCCTACCGGATTACCGGTGTCCACGGAGAAGATACGTTTTGATCGAGGAAGTGCTCGGAACTTCAGGTAAAAGGTAAGAAGGAGCGAGTCGTTTGTCGGCTCGCAACCCCCAGGCGAGAAACCATCAAGTCTCATCCCTATCTACGAACCACCCGGAGTCAGGATTTTCGCCGGAAAAAAAATAGCGGTACCCTCGGTTGGAAAAGACCGACCGTGATGCGCGCAAGCATTTCCTAGTTCCCTGACCAAGGGTCAACAGAAATTTACCGCTTGCCGCTGAAACGATTTCGAGAACTAGGGAAAAGACACCGCGACGCGGTGCGGGGTAGCCGAGCGAGGCCCGAGAGGCTTTTATCGTTAAGTAGGATACCGTCGCGTCGCCGAGTCATACTAAGACTCTGGTTTAGATGAGCGCGATGTTTGCTCTGGAAGATGGCTCCGTGCCCTCGATATCGGTCCGGGCTTCTCGGGCTGGATCACAGCGTGGCTACTATTCCACGGTGCAAAAAAGTAGAAGCAACGAAGACACTGGGACGCGAGTCGATCTTGTTTCGAAACGATCGAAAACAGGGTGTATCGTGCCGGCTCGAATCGATGCTCGCCGCGAAGCGTATATTTAGAGAGCGGACCACGGTCCGACTGGTTTACGCAGAAGGCCAGGCAAATATATTTCATTGTATAATCCCCTCGAGAAGCGTCTCACAACCTAGCCCTGAACCGAGGCTTTCGACGCGTCGCGACGAGATTCCGAGATTTCGAGATCCCAAGATCCAGAGATTCTGAGATTGCGTTTCCGGAGCGAATTCGGTCGAAAAACTCGCAAAAAACCACAATAATGCAGACTCCCCTATTTCGGTACACGTGTTGAACACATGCCTGATGGTGAGTTCGACCTCGAACAATCTCTCTGAATGAATATTCCTCGTTGGTTTTTCGACGGGCCGTTGAACGAGTGGATCGCGAGCGACGGGACGACGTGCGACGGCCCGCGCAGCACGGCGACGTAGAACAGAACGGAGCGGAGCAAGGCGGAGCGTCACGTCGGGACAGAGAGAGCATCCAGAACGATAACAAACCACTCGCTCGTCATAGTTTCGAGATTTCTGACACGCGTGGGAATACGGTATCGGAAACCGATACCAACTGGTCGCTCGGCGACACGAGTAGCTACTCCGGCGGAATAGGCAGAAACGACCTCCTCTCGATACGCGCGCGGCCATCTAGCCTTGGCGCGCATCGATGCAGGATATCGTGGCTCCTCCCGCATTTTCTGCATTTTCCACAGCCGTAAAGAGGTCGCCGCGTTTACATACCGCGTTCTCGGCGAACCCGTGCTCCTGCGTTCCCGAGCTTCCGTTCGCCTGCAGCAACGCTTCCAGGCCTTCGATGTACTCGATCGCGTTCCGCAGGATCTCCACCTTTGGCAGCCGCTGATTGGGATTGTTGCTCGTCCTCCTTTTCAGAACCTCGAACGCTTCGTTCACCTGTAAACCCGTTATAGCTGTTAATTGGCCATAGTTGTAAAATGTTGAAAGGAAAATGTCTTCTAAGTGGGTGATGTATTTTTCTATGCTCATTCACGTACAAATTTTGCATATTAGTGCCTTTAAATTATAGCTAAACGCAACCCATACCATTAAACTTCCACCGTCGAAATTCCTACTCATTGCTACGGCTTTATCCTTACGTAACTCATGCCGATAGTATTTAAATCCATCGGGACAGTCAGGATTGACATTTTTTTCATCGGAAAATATATTTTTCAAGTCTTGACGCCAGGTTATGCGATCTCTTGCGAATTTTAATCTTGCAGTTTTATGCTCCTGCCTAAGAGGTGGCTTCTTTATTTTTTACTCCATTTTGATCTGTGCTATTATAAGTTGATAATTCTTCTAAAATACGAGAACGACCACACTTTGTGAATTTCGTATTTCCACCTATACATTGGTTTGTCCATATTTTTCACGGAATTTTAGAAAATGATGTACGCAAGTTCTAGATCTATTAATGTTTTTTGGCAATTTCTCGAATAGAGAAACCTGCATCGTGGTATCCATCTATTTTTACTCTTTATTCGGAACTTAAATCTTTTCTACGTGGCATCCTAATAAATGAAGAATTATTTTACCTGTTACATTTCCCTCCCTCATTTTTTCCAACGCTTCTCTGAAGCTCGGTCTTCTTTTTACGATTACTCGATGAATGCTACTTAGTATCGATAATGCGTGACAGCACAGTACAGGTACAGGTACATGTACGAAACCGTTATCGTTATATCATTTTTGGAAATTATTAGAAGCAATTTGGTGGTAGCGTGGGAACCTTTTCCAGTACCTACGGAGAGCAGAGAACCGCGAGAAACGAGAAGCGGAAGAAACGCTTGGCTCGTGTATACACTAACCTTCCTCAAACGCCTTCTTTCTCGCAACGTAGCCGCTTTTCTACGATCGACAGTGACGGTTTTCTTTTTGCATGCTTTGCAGGCCCAGAGAAGGCATCTGCGAGGCCCGTGGGTCGAGGCTGCGGCGTCCAACGCAGCGTGGGGATGCGGCACGTGCTCGGTCTCGTTCCTCTCGTTCTTCTCATTCTTCCCGTTCTTCTCGTTCGTTTGATGGCCCCTCTGCGTCGCTTCGCCGGACCGTTTCAGCTCGTTCGATTCGTTCGCTTCGTTGCTTTCCTCCGCCTCGATCGAGACCGTCTCGAAATCGGCGGAAGCGTCCGCGGACACCACCGACGACGCGTCGTCCGAGTCCAAAGCGTACGGAGACGGCTGCGACCTGCGTGCACCAAACAGCCTAGCATCATCTCTTATACTCTTCGAAATTCTCTTTCATCTTTTACCGATGCTAAACGAACGAATCTCGATTTTTCTTTCTCAGGTCTACTTTTCATTTTAGAGACACGAACCAACATATTTCACCCTTGCTCGCGCGATCAGATCAAATGCGAAACCAAATCGTTCTATCGATCGACTATGATGAAGATTTCAGATGGCAACGGAGAGGCGAAACAGTGGAAAATTGAGGGAGACAGAGACAGAAAGAGAAAGAGAGAGAAAGAGAGAGCAGGCTGAGAAGAAAGCAAGAAAAGACGTTCGCCTCGCGTAACAGGAGTTTGCCGGACGAATCGGGTCCGACGCGATTGGACTAGTTCCAGGTGGTCGGAAGAGCACGATCCCCGTCGTCTACCTTGATCGTTGCGACGAGAGACACGGAGAAAAGGAACGCGAGATACGACGCGAAAATGGCTTAATGCACTGTAAATCCATCCGCGCGTTTCCCTTCGGAATAACGACAACGCTCGGCGACCAGAAAGTACGAGGAGCGGATGGACGGAACACGCGCACGTTGTTCCACGTCGTAAAATTCCTTACCTGAAAAATTCCCTTGAACACCGTCAGAACGACAAACCGGCTAACGGACGGTTTGTCCGATTTATTTGCACCGCATTCGGGTTACCACGGGAAAGAAAGAAGAAAGCGTATGTCGAGAGAACGCGGGAAGAATGCTTACCCGAGACGTTGCTCGTAGCGGCAACGCTGCGAGCTCGTTGACTCTAGCGTCGAGACGTTCTCGTTCGTCTCGACGATGCTTCTCCCATCCTCCTGGTCCAAGTTTCTCCCAGACAAGTACTCCTGCAGGTAGTCGATCGCTGGGCTCTCGTCGGAGGCATAAACCCGACGGCGCCGATGATGATGGTAGCGATGATGATGTCGATGCTGATGGAATCGGTCGTGGTAGCGATGCCCGTGGTTGGGCTGCTGGCGGAGCTGCAGCTGATGGTGCCGAAACGCGTCGTAAGAAGGTCTGCCAGCCGCTTGACACGCATAAGACACCGCGTTCGTCACGAGCGTCATCTCGAGAAGCTTCGCCGATTCCGTGGAAATTCTCTCGTCGTGCCGACACGTCGACCAATTTCGCTTTCGCGGTACAAGCGTAAACGGTGGAAAGAGACTCGTTGAAGTTGAAACTGCTTCGCACGCTGGCTCCGCGCTGGTTCGATGAGCGATTCACGATTCGCGACGGTTCTGCCGATCGTCATGCCGGGGACGTCGCGACGTGCATCGCGATCGGCCGTCGAATCGAATTGGGTCTGTTCGGATCGGATCGCGAAACTTCCGATCTGCGAACAAAAAGAACCACGCAAAAATTCGGATCGTGTCCGGAAATAAGAAACGAATTCGTGAAGCGAAGCGAAGTCGCGAGGAAGATTGAAGCTGCGAGTTTCCTCGGAGCCGGCGCGCGCGATACGATAGCGTGCGCGAGTGCGAGCCGCAAGCTCGTACACGCTCGTCGACGCTCGTAGCTACTCGCTCGCCACACCGTGATCCTCGTTCGCCGAAACGCACGCGTAGTCCACGCCGTTCGGACGCTTTACGAGCAACGTTTAGCCCACCGGTTACACCCAGTCAGATTATTTTCGACAAGAGCCCGACCAATTAGGACTCATCGGAATCCTCTCGGACTCGTCGACGATCCGCCTCCTCGCTACCCTGGGCCGTCCTAGTGGCTGGCGAAATCTCGCGACAGGGTGTGGTTTCGACTTTTCCACGATTACAAGCGGGGAGTTACGCTTCGGCGATCGGAGCCAGCGGTAGCGCGTGCAGGTTCTCCCTAGACTTTTCGGTCGGCGCGGCGAGAGCTTCTCGCTCGCTTCGGTAATAGAAATCGAACGACTACCCTTTGCATTCTTCTTGACGTGATCGCGATTCGCTGCAACAGTTTCAGATCGAAGAACATCGAACCATCGAGTCATGATTCATGCTATTCGTTGAACGGTGTTGCTACGATCACCGATACACGTTATGGCAAAACTGCTGACCGTTGCGTGTTCGTAGCTTGTAATTTCTGTAAACGGACAGCCACGCTTCATCGGTAACAGCATTATCTAGGACAAAAGAGATTCGAAGATTGAACTTGTCGGAAAAGTTTTAATACGATGTAAGATCGGCGAACGGCGGATTTACTTGTCGAGTACACGATTCGCACGGTCACGGTACTCGGGAGGGTGTAAAACTTTTCCGACAACCCTGAACAGCAGAAACTGTTATAAAACAAGAGGGTTGTCGAAAACGATCGCCGATCAGAGGGATCGAGAAAAAGATTCGCGAGCCACGCACTGGCTCATCGGAGGATGACCGGCGGGCGGCTCGCGTGAGCGCGTCAGCTGAAAGTGTACGCGTATTATCATCGGGATGGAGCGGAGCAGAGTGGAGCGGAACGAAGTACCGTATGTAGGGGTAGCGCTGCGATCCACCCCCGTGCCGTGAGCGGTACGGACCTCGTGAAATCTCGGGGCGGCTCGGATCCGATCGTGTCGCGCACGAGAAGGGCGAATCGCGCAAGACGAACGGTCTGGATTCGAGAAGCGAGACGAAAAACGGGTCACGCTCTCCTCCTTTCAGGATTCGGTCGGCTGGGACACCTACATCCGCCAAAGCTGAAAGTTCACGAAAGGGCAATGCCTCGCCCATTTTTCCACAGGCCACGGGCCACGAACCACGGACTACAGGCCACGGCGCGCCGATGGACCACACGCGACCGTCAGACCATAAAACCATCCGACTACAACTTTTCTGACCTCGGTGCACACTCCGCATCTCCTCGATTCCACGGACGATCGGTGATTCGATCGAAGCGAGAAACTTTCGCTTTTTCCTTTCAAACGGTGAAAACGGCGCCGCTTCCTTTCTATCTTCGATGCATCTCCTACGTTCGATCGATTCTCCCTTACCGACGGCCGTTGAATGGAAATTAGCACTGCAAACAGAGAAAAAAGAAATGAGACGAAGGCAGAGAATTGGATC